>CM046064.1:10970000-12347500 GCA_025215515.1 Schistosoma japonicum
CCTTGAAAAAGTCAAAAACAGAAGTTTATAAAATTTATAATTATTTATAAACAGTCGACGAATTTCAAATAAGACAAAATGGGCGATACAATCTAACTCAAACAGTATCTCCAAGCCTGTTTAAATTCATTTTTATTGTAAAGATGGCAATGTTGTAATCGCAATTAGAAGACGGTCAAGTATAATATTAACAAGAATAATATCTTGTAGTTGAATTGATCGTCTTTTTTAACAGTCAGTTGCTTAACGAATTCATCCTTTTCTGTACAACTAGTTATAGCGGTTAAACACTTTAAAGGCTATTAGAATAATAAATTGCAGTTGAACTCATTGATCAATAATTTTAGACTACAATTCAATGTAGAATCAAACTGTCAAACAATCATAGACGGTACCAAACAACTAAAGCATTGAAACATGTTAACTAGTCGGTAATAAACACAATTCAGGTTTAGAAATTGCTATAAATGATCTGTAAGCATCCAATATTACATATTCTGTTTTTAATACAGCGAAATGCCAATGAATGATCACTTAATTGATACCTCATTCATGAATATAACTCAATCCTTCAGCGGAGTTCCATAATGATCATAGATACGTTACAAATGATAGTGTTGTTCTTTATCTTGAATGCTTTCAGTTAACATAATTTTAATTATTGTGTAATTCAAATACAGTTAGTAAGTAAACGAGACGTCAGTATAGAATTGTGAAGTGTCAGTTGAGTATGGAATAGCTTCATCATGTTATCGAAATCCTAATGAGTTATCCAGCTGAAATCATTCTGTGATATGAAACCAAGCTAGAATTAATGTTCGTTCGAGTACTGGTATTTCTCTGAAATGTGAAAACCTCAGTAAATTACGCTATGATTTAACAGGATACAACTTTGCTTCACTTTCACGAAAGTGGATTAACTGTTAGTATCACATCACTAAGTAATCATAACGCACGAACACGATGCATAGAAAGTATAGACAAATATCTACAAATTTACACATACCTACCAGTTTCACATGGATTATGCAAACGAATTTGTCGTTTAACAATTGGCCCATTAAACAATACACTACCAAATCGTACAAATTGTCTTGTAGCTTTCAAAGGTAAAGCAGTTCTTAAAAATGTTGCATTATTCTTCATATCACTACTCATTACTGCTTTATTCGACAATTGACCGAAATGACCTGTAGCTAGTGAATAGATTGGACATCCGATAACTTTGAATAATATAGAAAATTCAATAGGTGGCAGGCTGGATTCAAGCGTAAGATCAAATTCTGGTAATACATAAATATGAATATCATCTTTATAGAGACCCCACAGATTGGCTATGCAGATAAAGCAGATTTTCAAGGAACCATATCCTGGTAAGTACCAGGATGGAATAGTTAATGATTTAGATGTAGACTGATTCAGCGTAATTAATTTAAGTTCAGCTAATTGAGGATCCGTTATATAACTGGATGAAGTGATAGCTGAATGTGCCAAAACACACGCACCTTTTGACTGTTTCAACAATAAACTACACCAATCTGTCAAAAAAATAAATAAGTGGGGAAATAAGGCAAGCTAAATTGATCCTTCACGAACATTACTACTAAAGATTACTAAAAATGAGTTCTTTTTGAATGGTTTAAAATAAATTTCAGAAGTTATCATGTAGCCCTCTCTAAACCAGAGTCCACTTTAGTCGATTACTGATTAAAAGTACCTTCAGAACTTATTGAACTGGTGTTTAACTAGTCAGTATCATCATCAATCAAGTGTAATGTTTGTTCCAATTATCATAGTCAGTGCACTTATTAAATAAAGCAGTTCCATTAGGATAAAGATAAACATGCATCTATTTCATTTAACAAAACAAACAGAAATAATAAGTCAACGCACTTTGGTCGCAGTTTGGTAATCACCGGGTTAAAATTTAAGTTTTATGACTATTTTCTCATGTCTTCAATCCTGGAGAAATAATTCAAGCGCAAAATCTAATTATTTTAACACTGCAGTAGAGAGGTGTTACTTAGCTGTCTAGAAGTAGTAAAAGATCTAATCTGTAATACTGAAAATGATCCTTATTAAATGAAAATTTAGAAACTTTCCTAAATAAGTGGTTTTCATACCGTGACTAGAACAAAAGAAATTAACATGCACATTTCGTCTTGTTCTAGATCTCTTCATACCGCTAACCACAATCTAAATATACTGAATGTTATTACAGAAGTCTATATCATGGCAAACCGCTTTTGATTTACATATTGCAACAAAGACTGATCAACTTCAGTTTTGAATAGTAGCAGAGAAATTTTCAAACCTTGATTACTAAAAATTTACATTTCTAACATGTATTTAGATAACTTATTTCAACGCACATCAAAAGTTGAAGGAATAGCTTGAGATTGGACGCCATGTATGTATAGGAGACTAAAGGTAAGAATTATATGTTTAGAATAATCTCGGCGATTAGTTACATTTCAAACACTTATTTCGAATGTATAAACATATGTACAAAATAGAATCTGGAATATATGTGTATTGGTCCGAGTTGTCAAACGTCATTTGTACACCAAGATTAACTGTAAATTAGTAGAAGTATGAGTTATATCAATGATAGTGGGGGAAAGCATGGAAATATAGTACATGGTACCGGAAGTATAACTTAGTGGAAGAGTTTAAAATACTTTTAAGCTCACGATTTGATGCCAGATAAAGAGTAAATTCACTTGGTCTACCGTTAAAGATTCCGAATCATGTCTCTTAGTCTCAAACATTTGATATGAAATTCTAGTGGACCACAAATAAGTAGTCCGCATTTATTAATACGGCTCAGACCACCAGTCAGTTACTTCGTGGAATGATGCCATGTTCTTGTTTGGTCGTCCCTAACTATCTTTCAATCAGAATCATATGTCGAGAGAGACAGTAGTTGGGTATACATAACACACGTCCCAACCAGCTTAATAAATAAATATTCACAACTTCGCTGAATGATTTATGATTTTCACCTAATGTCCGGCATCTGTCATTCATATTTTAGTATATCTCTATATTTCGATTTAAGGATTATATTAGCACGTAACAGTTTAAGTCTTCATTGTAAGTATTCAATAAGTTAGACAATAGCAGAAATGTAAACATATTTAAACCACCTATGTTTTCCAAAACATAGGTGAAAGCTTTTGAATACAAACACCTGTGTAAAAGATTATGACCAAACAAGTACTTGATAAATCATCTTTAATCATACCATAAAGTATTCTTATATCAGTCTTATGATCATTCCTTTCATGTAAAACACTTTGACTACTCAAAGTGTTTTCAGTAGATTGCTGCGAAGCTAATAACAGATAGGACAAGGCACCAAGTTTGGGCTTATGGCTAAAATTCTCATAATCAGAATAATTTGTTTTTATAGATAATCGACCAGTATCTACGCAAATTCTTGTTGGTATGGGCGTATTGTTTCGACATTCAATCCAATTTTCAACTGGTTCAAATAAACCAACATTTTGTCCAAAGTATAAAACAGTTGATGCTTCTCTAAAATTATCCAACGGAATAGCTACATTTTCTTGTGAATGTTCTTTGTATATTTCATCCCTATAAAGATATAACAGGAGGAAGAGAAATTAATGAAGTATGATTTGCAAATAAACTTGGAAGTGAACAAAGAATATGAATCTACGTTTTCAGTGTGAGTCTATGTTTAGTGTTAGGTGATTGAGAGTATTCAACAGAATTGAACCAACCATCTAGCATCAAAGTGTTGATCACTGTAGTAAGGATTCATTAAATGTGTAAAATAATCCTGCTTACAGTAGTGTTTATATAAAATTAAAGCTCGTAGAGGCCATATCAACCAAAATCGATGTGAAGTAAATCTGACAGTTCAAGATTGAGTTTACAAGGCTTCTATGAGTGTAGTTATGGTTTACATTTACGAAATCTGGTCTCTAAGCTAGTATTGCTTAATATCTCTTGATTTTTGATCATCTTTCACTTTGATTGGTTGCTGACATCTTGGGTAACAGTGTCCCCTTATTAAATTTTAGCTTTTTCATTATGAATGTATCCCTTCTTCCTGCTTTTCACAATATTCTTTTTCTGATTTTGTGAGTGTTTGAATCGTTTCATTGTTGATGTTATAGACTGTGATTGATCAGTTTCTACTACGATACGTATGTGAGTTGGTCATTTGGATACTAGTTACTAGTTTCTGTAATAAAGTTCAAGTGTGATTAGCAGTAAAAACTAATCTCTCAGCCTAATGTATATGTTTAGTAAACCGTGAAACAAAACATTGTCAACATGAAAAAAATCATAATTTTGTTGAGTTTGAATTCAACATACGTAATTTGATTTAACAGAAAACAGTTTACGGATAATCCATGAACTTTAGCTGTAATAGGTAAGTATATTAACGTATTTAATCCATGCACACGTAAAGGAATTCTCAAATCTTCAATTGATGTCTAGAAAAGTAAGAGAAAAACAGAGTTTAGTGTACATTCATGCTTTACAGAAAATATCAAAGTGTTACAAGCAGGTTGTCAATAAATAAAACGTATCTTTTTTGCTAGCTGACATTCATTATCAAGGTGTATGTTAAATCTTCAAGGAACTGATACATACTATAGGATTCGAACTAACATCACTTACTTAAACAGTGAGAGATAGTATTATTGTGCAGGCTACGATAGACTTCTTATGGAACTGAAATATATACATTGATTGGTTACTGACCAATGTTATATTTGTTTTTGGTTTTTCTTATGCTGATGAACTTCTATCGATCAAATTATAATTTAGTCACTAGTATAGTTGACTCGTCAGCATATTTCGTAACTGCCAAGTTAACTGATTATAAAACACATTAAATTATATGTGAAATCTAATATGAAGAAGCAGTTTAGACACATGTAAGTAACCCATCAAATGTTATGAAATGAATCCAATTAAATAAAATTAATCAATCATACTGTATCAAAACTGCTCAAGAGTAGTATCTGTTTACCTGTTTATGAGCACATAGAGTAATTTCAAATATTTGACTTTGTTGACCATTGATACGATAAGCTAACGGGATGATATTTACTGTAACCCATTCTTTATCAGCACCAATAGGCTATTAAAAGATTTGAGATATGAAAAAGGATTCAAATAGATGGAATGTCAACAAAATCGTTTGTAAGTAAGAAGCCATCTTTTAAGAATTCATGTTGAAAACACTAGTGAATCATATGAAAACTGTATACGATTTGGGAAAGTAGGTAACAAATATCTAGACCACAATTAAATCAGTCAACTTAAGTCTTCATTCGAATGAATACTTCAGCTACAAGATGTATTTATAACATATCGATCACTTATTATGACTTTTCTTGCAATCCAGATGAATATTGTTCAGAAGGATCAATCATTCCTCTGTTTCTGCTCACATTGCCGTATGGTACTGTGAAAAGAGAAAATTTATCTGTTTATGAAATTACTGGACACTCACTTTTTGAAACTACTATGTACAGTATATAACTTATGTTGCTTTAATTGTGTACTTTTGAAAAAAAACAAATTGTGCTGTGAAGTTCTTTGACGGCTGTCAATAAGCTTGACGGTGAATCACTTGTATGCAAATGATGATAGATGCATGTAAAGTTGCACAAAGTTGACTAGTTTTATCATATGCACTGCATACTTACAATTTGCTCCAGTCTGTATACAAAAGTGTGAATTTTTACAAGGATGTTTTGTATGAAGTAAAACGTTGGTGTTAGATTATGTACTGACAATTCTTTAATGCAATCAATTATTTTATATTGAATAAAATGATTAGCATCATTTTAAAGTTGAAATGGTTTCGTATAATTTGGCTCTGATTCATTAACGTGTACACGTAGG
Source organism: Schistosoma japonicum (assembly GCA_025215515.1). Classification (NCBI taxonomy): domain Eukaryota; kingdom Metazoa; phylum Platyhelminthes; class Trematoda; order Strigeidida; family Schistosomatidae; genus Schistosoma; species Schistosoma japonicum. The sequence continues at coordinate 10,975,896 of CM046064.1, forward strand.
ATCACACGGCAGACCGATTTCAAAACCATCAGATCTCCAATTAGCCACCTTAACCTGAGAATAATAATCAGTTCACTGGTGGGTTCAAACAAGCTAACAGTGAAACAGTTATCACCAATAGCACTGCCTAATTAACCTACATACAAAATTGAGACAAATATTTGGCTTAGGGTTGACGATAGTTAAGCATAAGCCAAGAGAACTGAAAGTTCTGGATTCGATCTCGGGTAGCACAGTGGATATGTATTGTTAAGAAATCCAATACTATGATGAAGTAGCTGTACAGTTATGTTCGATTTACAATTTATACCCTACCCGAAATCATACTGTAATAAAAACAACCAACAGTTTACAATCGATAATATATCTGAGAAAGCAATAACTTGGAATTCAACTACTTCGGCATATATTTTATTATTTTTAAATGACCTTTACTCACTTCAATCCATTCCAAGTCACATTCTAGCATATTCAAATTTGTGACTGTTACTGTCTCCGTGATAGGAACATTCCAAAAACATTGACTAAAATTAACCTGAAGTGGATGGAAATCAATCAATGGAGTCTGAACTTCTGCTAATATTAAAAGTTTCCTAAATAAGAAAAAAAAAATGAGAAAAACAATTTAAAAATCACTTTTCTACAATTTTTATTTATAAAACTGCTTCTGTAAAACATGATTTAATAAAAGTAAGGCTTCATTTTTAATTGTCTAAGTCTAAAAATATGGACACACTGTTATGGCTGAAGGATTTCATAATGATCGTCGACTAAAGATGATTCTAGTCCTATGAACAGATGCATCCTATGCTAATATTCACTACTGACACGTATGGGAATAAACTGAAGTAAGGATTGAGGCGATCAAATCTATGCATTAAATAAGTTAATGTTGTCTTTGTCTGGTATTAAGAAAAAATCAATGCTGGTTTGTCCAGTTATATTCTTTGTATTTTATTCTTTAGATTATTAGATTAGCATCGTTCATTACTTTCCGTCCAGTACGAGGGAAACTGATTACTTATATTTACTTCTCCAATGAAATTTCCTTTTTTAGCACATCATTTTTCCTCACTTTGAACTTTTATGTTTGGGCGTCATATTTGGAGGTGGGTCAATACACAACCATGATTTGCTAGACTATGTCTCTAATTAAGTATTCTAACAAAGATTATCTCTTTGAGATTTCATTTTCAGACCTAACAGTCTTGTAAACGATAGACTATGCGATGCAAATTTCTCTGGGGTGGGTGATTTAATTGCTACTTTTGGAAACTTTACAATATCTTGACTTAACCCTAAGGTGTAACATGGTTCAGAAATTAAACCTAATGAATAATTACTTCCAATCAAACGACATCGATTTAATTCAGTTTGAACTACATATATGAAAACAACAAATAAGTTCACAAAACTACTGTCAGATCAACAATACATACTTCATGAAAGTAATTGTAAATCCAAATAGTTGGTAATTTCGATGAAGTTGCTATTATTGACATATAAGTTTATAAGATGAAGTAGCTAGAGAGAATGTGATACGTTCTTTAAAAATGATATTTCAAGTACAGCAGCGTAATGCTATTTGTTAGTCAACTAATTACTTATGAATTCATGAAATACAGAAAGATCCTTTGATTTCTCTATTGTTATGGGCAATTATCACAGGTATTAATTACAGTGGTCAGTTCATTTTTTAATTACTTCAGTGGAAACTTATTTCTATGTAGGCCTTAATATAAGTCATTATTACTAACATTAGAACTACATATTAGTGATAGAATCTTAACAATATTCAACTAGTCAGGATTAACGTTAACTTTGACAATGTACTGCATGCAGTCATCATTAATGTTTTAATTAAGTCCAGAAAAAGATTACCTTGTTTCTTCAGAATCTTCAGTGTGTACTGTGATAACTTCACGAACACTTCTTGATATTTTTGGTGTAAATGACAAGTTCACAGTGACCGATTGAACCGGTTTTAAAATGCCATTAGTTGGTTGTATTTTCATTTCAGATGTAAACTGTAAATAGATTTCGATTTATGATAAGTACTTTAATGTGGAAACGTAGCAATTTGTAAATTTAATTTCATGAATTGATATGAGCTAGATAACCAGTCAAAACATGGAAGAAATGACCAATATGGGATTCTTTTATAAAGTGCATCTACAACTCCGCCAGGAGAATTAAGCTTAGGACTTTAAGCTTAGCGCCAAACGCTTAGTGATTAAACCATTGAGCCAGCTGGCGTCTAACAGTTAACATTTCTAACTCAGTTAATTTGTTACATATTTATGCGACTTCATCTATTACCATCGGTAAACAACTGCCTCACATCTAACGCGATTGAACTTTACTGGTTGTCTTATAACATGGATTCGTGATTTACAGCTAAAAATTCAACAACCTCCATGACATTCAATTGCAAGCATATTTTGCTGCATATTGCCATCATAGTTTAAAGTTGCTTTTTAAGAAAAATCTATATTATTCAACACAGAAACCCTTACCATGTTAGTAGTCATGTAAAATAATGTAGTTAAATTTTTCTAAAGTTTCTAACATTGTAGCCTAGTTTGTTGAAAAGCATAATAAATAAGTCCTATCTGTTCAATGATTATGTAATATATGACTGTCACTACAGATTGTAACTTAGCTGAATAGAGTAAATAATCTTTCATTTCCTCCAATGAAAAACAAAACGATGAGAACTAATGCAATGTTTACAAAGATTAGCAACTCCGAATTACATTGAAGAAGAAAAGATAATGAAACATTGTTTAATTAAGAAGTATGAACTAATTCTGTATCTGCTTAGTTGTTGAAGCCAGTAAAATTCTATAGATCATTAGTCACTATTCTATGTGATTTGATATGTTGTGCAGTAAGTTTACTGGATGTAACTGGCAGGAATATTTAGACAAACATTATGTGTTAGTTGGCACTCATTATCAGCAGTGTCAAGAGAAAGGGAGTTGTATTGACTTGCCACTCCAATTCGATAAACATTAATGACAGAATAAACGTGACATTACTTATTAATTAGTATCAACAAAACGTCTTGTATCTTATCTCAACTAGGAATTTGGTAATGCCAGATAACTTTAACTTTTGTTGAGTCCTGTAGTAATATATATTCCCGTTACTGAGTGAGGATTGTTGTGTTTTATTGTGCTAGCCGAAGTCAAAATACCGATATAACTGAATCGTATTACGTGTATTTCAAAGCGAATGTGTTTCAGTCATATTAATGTAATAAGGCTAGATGGAATAGACTTTCAGTATAATTTCCCCACTGATATAACATGACCCTCCATAAGATATATAAATATCATCCCTTAGGAATATTTCAATAACTACGAAATAAGTGAGATAGCATCAGTGTTCATACCTTATCAGCGAATGTATCCATTTGCACAAACCATTTTCTTGGAGAAGGTGTAGTGTTTGTCAGTACTATATTCATTTCAACTGTTTCATTTGGACGCATAAGACCGAAATTGCAATCTGCTCTATCAAATACAATAGTTGGTCCCTAAATTAAAATAATAAGTCACTACAAATGAGTTAAGTGTATACAAACTGATAATTATGATCTAAATGAAATCACACTAATAACTCTCGAATCGTGATAGAATTCTCAACAACACAACAGTAGTTGTTTAGCGTTTCAGAATTTTCAACGGGTGTCTAACCCAAATTAGTTTGTGACATTTAATTTGAATGAACAATTGATCAGCGATCTATATCACCGTATTTATTCCTTTCAATTCCTATATATTATTCTTAACTATTGTGATATACTACTTCACAATGATTAGTAGTTTGAGCTATAGCTAATCATTTTTGTGAAGTAAAGTCTATCATTAATTTGTGCTGATAAAGTCGTTCACAATGACGATTAAAGCCCCACAATTGAACCAATCAGATTAACGAACGCAGTATAACCAAATCCATCCACTTGAATCATAAATCTTCTTTACCGTCTCAAAGTAAACTTTTAACACGTATGCTATAATGAACAAATTATTTTATATGGTTGTATTTCAATTTTGATATTCACTTTTGACGGTAGTCTATCTCCCCTACTTTTCATCCATCAAACATGTATTCATGGAATCCATACTTATGTCCTGTGTTTTGATAGCAAGTGTTGCCATTTTACCGACCCCCCCTGATCCGAAAGGTAAATCCACTTACCATTCTAGCTTTAATGAACTAACTGATACTTGAATACCTCATGACTTCCTAATAATATATATATATATATATATATATATATATATATATATATATATATCCTGAATACTGTTCATACAAAGCGAAATCTTCGAAAACGTATCTCCAAACACTGCCCTGCTTGGCTATTTAAAAGATTATCAAAATCGGTTAACGATTAAAATCCTAGAATATCGAATATTGCGCAATCAAATTCATCATTTACAGAACTTTATATAACCAAACCAATCTGTTTCAAGGGATTAAAAATCGAATAGGTATGCATTCGCAAACGGCTTGTCAATTCAAAGATTTAAGTCTAATCTGTGCTTACAAAAGAAACATGATTAATTTCGGATTATACTACTGCCTTGAATTATATCCCGTTCTAAATAATTTACTATTATCTTCTCTACTTTCTTTCTTCTTTAATATTATTAGTTAGGCAGTAAAGTGACGTATAATTATGCTATTCTTCGTATTTGATTATCTAACATCTATAATCCATATACACCTAAACATTCTCATTACTAGCCACTAATTTTTTTATTACACAACCTTTTTTTCATAATTGATATTTCAAATGAGCTCTAGCGAAATATCATTTTGTTTCCGTTTACTTTATGCTGCAAACCAACTTGTGATAAGTTTGATTAATTCACTAAATGACTCAATACAAGTCTCCAACTTAAAAAAGACTATTCCATGTTCACATTTCACTATAAACTATCATTGTATAGGTTGAGTCAATGACATAGTCGATGAGAAATTTACTTCTTTGATTACATTCCATTTTACTACTAATGATACAATGAGTTTCCTTAATGTTACATGCTTTAATAAACGTTACTGTTCCGTCTACAAAGTTCTACACTTAACTTTAACGTAGAGCTGGAACCTTTGATATTATTTTATACTCAATAAGTTAATAGTCACTTTATGTCCCCAAAGAAAAGAATAAGATTATCAAAATGTACTCTAAAGTACTAAAAATTGTAGTATGATAAGTGATATTTAAAGAGAATAAGCATAAAATATTCGATTAGAGAAGTATAAATGAATCGGTGAATAAAAAAAGGACATTTTATTGTGTAGAATCAGAAAGTGGATCAATCCTTGAGACCAATTCCATGTCATTTCATCCAGTGTTTAACATGATCACATGATATTGTGGACAGTTAAATAGCAACTATTTTAGCTGAATAGTAGAACACTTTCTATGCAATTTCTGTATGAATACCTATTTGTGTAACATTTATGTAACATCCAGCCAACAACTCCCGAATAGGACGAAAACGTGGATCCTGGTTTTCAACCGTCAGTCACAGTCCAAATTAAGTGACTTATGTAACACATTTTACAACTACGAACGAAAGGACTACTTGATAACTAGTCAATGATAAAATAAACAGAAAGGCTATTCATTAGATGATACAATTCCTTTAGATGCGTAATCAAGAAAGGTAGCTTGCAGTTAAGAACATTTATCTTACTATAAAATGATTTCCAGTGACTTTTAATTTGAGCCATATCCAGTAATATATTAGTTTACTAAGTTATATGATGTACAGAATTCCATCCTATCAAACGCTATCTTTAACATCAAGTCACCATGTTATAAACATGTTGCTTCATTCATTTTTCACCACTACCGTTAACCAATATATCCCTAACCTTTAAGAAAGCTATGTAAAGTTTTATTCACTAATACAAATATGTTAGAAATCCTTTTGTAACTGATCAATTTATTATGTAACAAGCAGACTGAATACAGAAATCTTAACAACTAGCTTATAACTCAATGATATGAAGTTGATACGATCACCATGAAACATGAAGGTAATGAGCTTTATCTAACTTCTGAAATCTTATACGTATATCTATTATTACTCAGCAGTTATATAAGTAGATTGATGTAAAGAAAATAACTTACAGAAAATTCAACTTCTATATAAAACCAAAGTGGAGAATCCCTCAATATATTAATAAAACATGGAATATTTTCTTTTATTATAAGGGATTTTGATGATGATACAAAGATATCAATATCGATTGACTGTCCAGGAGTAATCATACCCATGGTTGGTTCAAAAACAATTAATCCGTCGTTTATTTTTTCTATTTCACTATTCATACTTGATGTCAATTGTTGATCACGTTGAAAAACATCCATCGTAGATCGACTACAATTACTTGAATTAATAGAGTTTCCTTTACTATCAAAATTAGTTTGCCATGAAAATGCTACAGAACAATTTAATGAATTATTCACTAACTGTAATGTAGAAAAGAAAGTGATTTTTTGATGAAACATTAAAGTGAAATAACTTTTAAGTAGTAGGTTCATCAATAGTTATGTTATTCAGAATATAAATCAAAAAGTCCCCACCATATGAATAAGTTTCACAATCAAATATTGAAGGATAAGTTGTTTGTGCCTTGATTCGACTCAATCAAAAGTAATCTATGCATGGGTCTAAACAAGACAGATGAGGTCTGTTTTTAAGACATAAATCTGATTTAGAAATAGTAGGACGAATTTGTATATTCCCATTGATTTGTTATAGACTGAAGCTGGTCAGTCACTGTTGCTATATGTGCATCCTGAGCGGATTGCCTCGATATAGCTGAGTTCGAATCCCACTGTGAACATCAACATTGGGATGCAGGTACATCCAGCCGATGAGTCCCAAATAGGACGAAACGCGCGTCCTGGATTCCACTTGCCATTCACAAAAACAAATTAAATGATTTAGAAACGTTGTACAAAACTAATTTTATAAATGAATTCTAAACACTGATCAATCAACAACTTTAGATACTAGAGGAAACTAGTGAGTGAAAATAAGGCTCAAAAATAGCATAGGGATTATCTGTACACGTACTACCAATACTAGATACTTGAAAATCTATGAAAAATAGCAAAAACTTGGCATAAATGCGTATTTTTGAAAAATCATAGGATAAAGTAGTCTGTTGTTGTTATGATGCGAGAAATTTGGTGGTTGGTTGGCCGAGTGCCAATCACTAGTGCCTAGTCGGTAATTGTGCGTCTGCTCTATGCCTACTTAGTCCCCAGCCAAAATAGAAAGAATACGAGTCAATAGACCAACCAGACAAAATCCTATTATATTTCAAGCATTCCTTTATATATATATAAAATCAGACCGCACTGCAAACTAATTAGAAAATTAACATGAATATAGAACAAAGGAAATAGTGGTTGTGAATAGGAACAACTTGTACACAACTAATTAACTATAGTCCATAATAAGAGACAATATAATAACAGTAATTATACCAAACGGGAGGATAGGGTAAGCGAAACGTAACAATAATAGAAACAAAATTTTTACATTACACACAGTTAGAATAAATGAAATAGTGTGCTTAAAATACAGTTCTGAAAGTTTATTATGCTTCTTAATGGTTCAGCATAACAGTAGTGCAACAGAAATGGTGGCTTACTAAAAGAATGTGAGGTATTTAGTGGCTATAAGAGGTTAATGCTTTCATCCTGCATACACCAAACGTAGAAGTGATTTCAACTGTGGCGATTAAGATTTTTTGTAAAAACAGTAAGTGATCATGATGGATGTGAGTATTTATACAAGATAAGCCTGTTGAATTTTGATAGCCATTCACCAATTTAGTTTCAGGTTACTACATAACAGGTTTAACCAACTGTATTCGTCATAGATTGGTGTCGGTTAGGTACCACTAAAAATAAGGAGGCAATGTACAGTTGTTTCACTCCGGGATGAGACTCCTCAGCAGTACACAATAATAATTTCTTCAGATCCACAGAGTTCGGATCTTACGGTAAATGACCAATCAGTTCTTGTGGAATTGAGAGTAAGTACCGCTGAAGAATCCCATTTCAGGATAAAACAATTAATCATTACTCCTTAGTTTTAAATGGTACCCAACCGACATTATTCTGTGATGCGATCAATTGAACAATACCAATCTATCTCCAAGGAACCATCTTAATTATTACATATCGATTCATTAATTTTATCAGTAATTGAAGATATTTTTACAGCTATTTCAATTAAGTATCATATAACGTTGAATACATATTCTATATTATCAAACACTAAAGGTATTGTATATCATTCAATTAAGTTACACATTAAGCTAGAAATCATGTTGACATTATGTACTAAAGTGTTATAACATTTACCTTTACAGTATGATGTAACGGAACGTCAAGCAAGCATTTTCCAGGAATAATTAAAATTGGTGGTTCAATGGATATAGGAAGTGGTTCAGCGATACCTTTCAATTCAATACTTAAATGTTTTCTATCCAATTTGTAACAATTTCCTTCTTCATCTACTTCTGGCACATTAAGTAAAATCAATGATAGTTGTGTTGTAAATGTTCCAATCTGTAAGAAAAACACAGATATTGATCATAGGTGCCGATAAAATAGCACATATCTACAGACGATTTGTTTGCCACAAAAGTTATAGTTAAGGACTAAGTCGTACTAACGATCCTTATCTATAAACTAAGATTTCTCAGAAATTACAGTCTACTTTTTTAAGATTTATCAACAATGATTTCGATCTACTTTCAAACACAACCTTTCCCGATCTGCGCTATCAAAATATGTCTGCCGAATAAAAAAACATGTATATTGCTCTGTAGTTTGCTAAACATTTTACTATGGATATGAACTGATGTTTGTGGAATCAAAAGGCATGAGTAAACTGTAGATCTTGAGTTACAGGTTACTTCAAAGCATTGCTCATATGTCATGGAACGTTCGAGTGAGTGACGCTAAGGCTGAATGTAGGTAGTAAATGAAAAAGTTGTTGATGTTGCTGCAAGACCCTGTTGATTGAGGTGGCCCGTAATATGCAACGGAAAAGTGACTACCGACTGACTCTACCTGCAATGTTAGCCGACTTAGAAGTAAGTCATAAGAAAGCTATGGGTGATTAAACCAAATACGTTATCAGACCATGAGGTCTTTAACTGCTGATCTGTGAAATATTTGTTGTCTGCAGTGAGATCAGTAGTTGCAGATATCAGGGGATATAGATCAGAATTATTCACTATTATACAAGTAGCATCACACCGTACGACACTCAGCAGTACGTGTCCGTCCTCAGACCTTAATATTTTTCTTCTTTTAATGTTGCCTGATGATATAAGCGTTTAGATTTGAGATTCGGGATAGAAACTTCTGTCAGTATATGGTTCAGTCTGATTCTTAACTAGTTATATGACTACATATATATATTACTGTTAACGTACTTCGATCGTAATTGTAAAAATATGTAATAGGCTGGTCTAAGGGTTGCATCTTGTATAGCTAAGCAATAGGGCCAGACAGCAAGTCACTCTAAGATGCAGATTATTAGCTGATTAATTTATCAGAAATGCGAGAGTTACACAAATCTGCATCGTTACAAATCGGCCAATAAAACTTCTGTTAAGATGTGAACTACGGCCTGTCACGATATACGTAAGCATCCACCTTGATAGTGACTAGTTCATAAAAATCCAGGCAATATGGCCTTTATTTTATACTCAAACGTCTGCCCCGTGAGTTCTAGTCTTCAAGTTGGACTGAGGAACACAAGATAAAAAAGTCAGCAACCAACTGGTTAGATTATATCCCTCTCGTTCTCTTATATACACCCAAAATCTGACCAGTGAGATGGATAATATTTAGATAAAAGTAGGACAATATTGTTTAAGAACTAAGGGAAGAAATACATAGCTAATTAGATTTTATTGCTTAATGGAAGTAATAATGTAATCGAGCGTTTATGACTTGATGCCACGAAGTGGTCTGAATTAAAGAATTATTGATCATCAGGAGGCACTGGACAGTTATTTCATCTTAGAATGAGACTCTCCATCAGAGTATTTCCACATCCACACCAGAGATCGAACCCAGGAACCTATGGCTCCGCAGAGAATGTTTTATCATTAGACCGCTGAGTCTGATGCCATTGGCTGATATTTCCAATTTACTGAATTCATGACACGTTTGCTCGATGTCATCTATCGCTCTCAGTTGGTAAGTGCCTTACACTTGATACAGCTGAACTTCACAGGTTATGTCTTCTCACTTGAATTCCAGGAATTATCTTCAGTAGTCACTAGTGAGCTGATATTGATTGTAATTGGGTGTTGTGGGAATTATTGAATGTTAATTTGATATCATAAATTGATTTGATTTAGACAATCACTTATTATAATATGTTAGCAATTTATGGGTCTAGTCGGAGATTATGGTGAGGTGAATATATCAACGACAGAAATAATATAATCAATCAAAATAAATGAAATAGTTATCTAAATTGCAGTTACAAAATGTTAGTTATTCTTCATGAATCTCTCAATATAACCGCTTCCTATGCATCTTAACAGTTTATTTTTCATTTAGCATGTTTTCTAATTCAATACTTTAGGTAACTCACCTATATACCAAACTAACAATGGCCACTAAAGATCATGTCAATGTGAACAACCTACTACTTTCCTTTGAATAGAAACTAGGTAAATATAAAAGAGAATCAATTAATTTGCATTGTCTTACTTGAATTGGATTAAAAGAGATTTCAAATGTTTTCATATCATTTGATTCAAATACACCGGTTGTTGGATTAATAGTAAATAATAATGGTAAAATTTGATTACTCAATTGTGAATTGGTTATACTTGTTGATAATGATTTACGTTGATTTAAAATATCATCACTTTTAATTAAATTATCATTAGTATAATCTGAATTATTTGTAACATTGAATGTATTCTCTTGAATCCATTGAAAACGTAATGATTCTGAGCTTCATAAGTTTATGAAATACAATACATCATTAAAATAAACATAATACTAAAATGAACTGATGTACGTAAATAAAATAAATACTGAATCTGTTGACAATAGTATGATTGTTTACATAAGCTGTTGTTCAAATATTTTTTTGGGCTGACAGCGAACGCCTAACCATCTACACCACTGGATCAGTATCCAATGGTAGAATACCCACTTCCAACAATTTGTGATATATATATATATATATATATATATATATATATATTTATATATATAGCGCTGCATTCATCCATTTTTATTGGTAATAACTGTCTCACTTTTGTCAAGTATGAACCTGACTAGTCACGACTTTTCACTGGAGCTGCATGGACATCCTGGACCTTGTCAGTAGTCAGCTGTAATGAGAAGTGGCGACAGGTGGAGTTCAGACTTGTCGGGAGCGAGACAGTTATCACCGATGACAATAGATGATCGTCATGCTATATATTACAAATTGGTAGAAGTGGGAATTTTACTATTGGGAACCGACCAAGTGATGCAGAGGGTTATGAGTTCGCCATCAACCTGAAGCTCATGGTGCAAAATGTGGGGTGACAAAGCTGGGGAGTTCCACTTAGGAATGAAACAGTCGTTTAGTCCTCCCTAGTTTTCAATGGCACACTGTCAACACCAATCAATGACATAATCAAACAACTGGAAAACCATTCTCCAAAAAAATAACCATTCCAACTCAAATAACTTTTAGTTAAATATAAATCTACTCATTATGAGACCAGAGAGATTTAGGATTTGATCTATTTGGATTTGAACTACTCAAGATGATATTAAGAGAGGGAGGATAATTTACCATCACTTACATTGCCTTCTACTGTTATTATTTTACGATAAACTCATCACATACCTGATACTCAGACTCATGTTGAAATGTTTACCATTTTCCACACACTAAACTTTTTCATTATTAATGCATCATATTCCTATACTTTATGCAAAATACTAGATGAATTCAAATGTCTGAATAATACACAGTAGCTCAAAGTACTTGTGAAGTTTTCATAGTATTTGACTGACAGACTAATAACAGGTTTTTAATCGTTTTATCATAGGAAAATACATAACAGTAGCCATAATTGCTTCTGAGACGTAGCTATCAGAATTCTAGTGAGTAAATGCAACCAGTAAAGTTTAAATATGTCAGATGTGATACAGTTTCTTATTAATGGCATTAGATGAAATTCATCAGTATTGTGAATTAACTGAAATTACAAAGCAAAACTAATAGATATCAACAATATAGTCTTAAATTTCAACACTCGATCCGGAACATGATTGCCCTTGTCTATATCACTATTAACGTCACTGTCAATGAGTTTCATACTGGAATGAGACAGCTGTTTAATGTTTTCTAGTCTACAATTATTATCTGAGTTTAGGTCAAAATATAAACCATCATAACCATGAGACTGATATCTGATTTTAAATCATTAGAAACAATGAATAACTGTTTATTTCTTTTCAATACTATTTTGATCTTCCTTAACAATGTTTATCAACTATCTACACACAAGATTGAATTCATGTTACTTATTGCATCATCAATTCAGTATCCATACCTATGAAACTGATAACTTGAATCAATTAGTAATTTATTTTACTTACCAACAATTTCTTATTGTCATTGTTTTTGGAGCAACAGTATGTGGATATTGTTTTGGAAATTGATAAAAGTACAATAATTCATTTGATAAAGTATCGATTTTTCTGAAAGTGAATGTTTCAGGCAAACTATCACTAATATTGATTATTTCCAAATTAAGTTCTTCTCCTTGACCTATTTTGTTTTTTGTGAAATAACATCACAATGAACAATTATGTGTAACGTTAAACATAATATGACTACGAATAATCACCATAAATGAATTATTTTTTTTAAGAAGATGAACTAACGAATCATTATGTTATGCCGTTAGAAGGGCTTGATATAATCGATTTGTATGACCAAGTTGTTGATCCAACCTTGGGCGTAAAAAGTCACAATAATGAGCGACAGTGTGTGTTTCTAGCTGGTCATTGCGCGTCTGCCTGATCTCAGCTTAGTCCCAAGACAGAAATAAGAGAACGCCAGATTGATGAACAAACTAGACAGAATCTTATTGTATTTCATACGATTGATTATACTTACATAAAATCAGACAACACTATCAACCAATTAGGAAACTAACATGTATACGAAACAGGAGTAAATAGTAAATATGAATTGGAGTAACGTATACACAATCATTTAACAGTAGTTCATAAATGAGGAATGATATAATAGCAGTTAATGTGTTAAGCGCGAGGATGGGGTAAAGGGAATGTAATAATAATAGGAACAAAATGCTCACAATTAAAAATAAAGAAATAGTCTATAGAAAAACAGTTCTCGAAGATAATCATTTTTCTTTAGACACTCGGCATATCAAATTCTAAAATGGTAATTGATATGTCATTTGATGGAATGCTTAGATACTGACATTCTGAATGCTTAATAGCCATTAAAAAAATGCTTCTACGCTTAAACTTCAAAGAAAAGACAAACGGGTCAAAGCATGAAAGATATTTTTTCAAATGTAATTTTAAGTACATAATATGAGACGATATTTAAGACATTATACATGACCTTGAAACGCGTAAAGTTTCTGGAAACATACTAAAATTGGTAGTTCATAAATCAGGACATTAAACAAAATTTACGATTTCTTTTTCAAGTTTCTTAAGAACGTTTATTGCTTGAAGTATTTTCAACGTTTTCATGGGTTTTAAAAGACTTTTGTTTATGAATATATTGATAGCTTCTAATAGGAGTAAAATTACTTCAGTGTTATAGTGTTCTTCAAGAGTACGTTTGGTCCTTAGTGTTATTTGATATTAAATAACGTGTGTTTATTGGTGAGCATACTTGGATTACAACAAAACATCTTCTTATTGTTGGCCGGTCTCCAATCGTTTTTATTTTGGTTGTTATGATTTTGTGAATAAATTAACTTGTTCTCTTACAATGATAGTGATTGTTGAAGTGAATTATTAAAGAGTTAATTAAGAAACTACAAAGAATAATTCAATAAGCACTAATAAGCATATCATGATAATAGAATGTGAATCCAGTAACTGGTTACGTTAAAAAAAAAACATTCTAATTCAATGATTTGGATCATGAAGACCGCAACTTCTGAAAGCGATCTCATTGCCTTTTACATAAGTATTCTTGCGTAGGACGGCATAACAACCTTATTTGAGATCCAAAGTACGTCCACAATCGATACCTTAATCAACTCCACATTGGTTCAATATTATTAGTATGATAGATTAAAGAAGTATTTTTGTCCACTATGACCCTACGTAAAAAGCCCATACTTAGAAGTGATTCATAAGGTTCCTATTAGTCACTATGTATTATTGTCTCAGGTAAATTATCTTCTCCCACTAGTCTAGACAGGGGGATTAATAAAAAATTAGCGTCAATTCTAATTTGGAATGAGTAAAATATGAATTCTATCTAATAGACTTCTTACGCCAACATTCAGTGCACCGTAAACAATATCGATCTCGAGCTACATAGGTTGTTAAGAATTACAACACCTGGTGGTACGAGTTCCTTGTCAGCCACCCTCATCTCGCTAACTGAGTCAACAAAATGTAATGAATCCATTGTATCATATCTGTTTATCTGATTTATAACCAGTGTAAGGGTGTCAACCAATTATTTGGTAATCACATGGTATGGTGAGTTATCCATGTCTATTGTGGGACGCAACGGCACATCCTACTTATGCCGTATAATCTAGAAAGGTTAAGGTCGACAGCTCACACACCCTACATTTCCTTGGGGATTTTCGTTAACTTATGTTTGATTTGTTTTGCCAAGTATTTTTAAATAGGTTCTTTACGATATTTGTTTGCATCTGATAGTACTTAGGACATTTTGTCGATATAATCTTGGTGATTCATGAGAACTGTCTTTCAAATCTTTAAACTACTTAGAAATATTCAAATCAGGCGCTACTTAACTCGTTTTCTCAAAGACTGATCCTGCTTTTATCATGTATCATCTGTTGAAAGGAAGAGTAAACATGTTTACTTCTCAACAGTATTGGGTTGAATAAGGGGATATTTTAGGAGTAGAAAAAGTTTGTTTAATATGTATTACAATGTTTCCATTCATTGTATTGAGTGTACATATCATTGTAGCTGGGTTATAAAATTTATTTTTATCACTTTCGTTATACTACAAACCAAGTCCTTCAATAAAGACGTCTGAATTTCATGTACCTTATGACAACCTTCTTTTTTCAAGGATAGCTTATTTCCATGTAATAGAAAAATTTAAGTACAAGTAGTTATTTTGATAAGTACTGTGACTGATTGCCAATACGTCCCGACGGGTCATTCAGTTGACTAATTTATTTATTGTAATTAAATACATCAGTTTGACAATTATATAACAGGAGAAATTATGTATTGATCATGCACTTTTACAGGTGAAAATATTTTATCCAAAATAAATTTATGTTAACTTCATTGTAATTGCACTAATGACAGTATTAAACGATCCATGTTCAACGGTTGTTTGCTTGAATGAGTTCAGTGGTTGAATAACAACCGGTCTGATTCTTAGTTAGCATCACTTGCAATTAATGACTAGCATTGACTATGCAGCTTAGTCAATCAAAGCATCGATCATAACAGAATCATTTTATCGATAATAATATCATCTTCAACAGCTGGAAGATTGTTTTCATCACTATAATCAGCTATAGTGTACTGGGATGCTATTTCATCTTTGTTTTGTTACCCAGCGATAGTAAGTTTACATGACCTCTCTACGGAGAGAAAAACTGAACAATTAGGTTTGTCACTTATAGCATTACCATTAAACCATTGTGTTAAAATTAACTGAAATTGGAAATACACGATATTTAATTCAAATCTAGTAATTAAGAACATTGGAGAACATCATAGATCCAATCTTATCGAAATGACATGGCCATTTCTTATTCAAGCTAATTCTTATCTGTAACTAAAGATACATTACAAATAAAGTAAATCTTACATAACACCCACCTGAAATTTAGAAAAAATAAAACAACACTACTACCTTTGAATGTAACCGGAAAATATTGTCCATTATCACAAATCAATACAAGTTCCCATTTATATTCGCCTAGAAGTAGTGGTTTAAATTCAATTGTAATTATAATCGACTCTAATGATTCAAGAGTAAATTTTACAGGTTTAAGTGAAAATTCTTTTAAATCCAAATTGATAGAACAAGAATCTTCTTCATGTGTATAATATTCCTATAAAAATGAAATAATAATAAGAAACGTAAGTATTATTATTAGGATGAATTTTGTATATTCCCATTATTCTGTTATAGACTGAGCTGGTTAGTTTCTGTTGATATATGTGCATCCTAAGCGGACTGCTTCACTATAGGGATTATTCACAAGTTTTATTGAAATTGGATTGTGACTGGCAAGAGGAATCCAGGACACGCGTTTTGTCCTCTTTGAGACTGGTCGGCTGGATGTACCTGCATCCCGATGTTGATGTTCACAGTGGGATTCAAACTCAGTCCGTTTTGTGCCGAACGCCACTGAGTTTACCAGTAGACTACTGAGTCCAGAAAGTTACACTTGTGCAATCGGCGCATTGAGATTAGGATGAATTTGTATATTCTTACTAATTTGTTATAGACTGAAGTTGGTCGGTTTCTGTTTGGCGTTTGACACGAAACGGACTGAGTTCGAATCTCAATGAACATCAACATAGGGATTCAGGTACAGCCAGCCGACGAGTCCCAAATAGGACAAAATGCGCGTCCTGAATTCTACTTGCCAGTCACAATCCAACTCAAACAGCAGATGCTATTATTTGAAACTGGTTGTTGTGCTAAAAGAGGATTTAATTTGTAACTTGTCAATTTCAACTATAGGTCTGACTAAATGTAGTCTTTTCTTAGTGCATAACAGAAATAATTTTCTGGTAACATATGAACTGCATTAAATTCAGCCATAGAAAAAGTAAACTGTAATCTTAATCTCTTATACAGATCTGATGATGTTTATCACATCCTAGTTGATTATTTGGTGTAGTCAAAGAGTCTTCCTTTTTAAAGTACTTTAAACTGGGCTAGATAATAAGTGAACAGAGGGTATTACTGCATAGTTCAATGGACAACATGTTGACGTTGGTCATAAATGGATCTTTCATGAAATAACTTTAAATGAATTAACTATGTACTTGTAAGGGTATTATCGTCAGAGGTGGAGATCCGTAGATTAAGGTTAAGTTTAGATTATCAACTAACCCTCCACACCTACACACATACACACTCAAATTTGATATTGTTAAATAGCAACAAATAACTACAAGTTTTATTTCTTCAATTTAAATCATACAATGAAAATAAAATAAAACTTTATACGAATAGATTAATGAAATTCACTTACTATGAAGTGTTTAGCAGTAAATTGATGACATTCATTAAATGCATCACGTGTTATGAATAGAAATTTACTGTTAGATGCAATCTCTTGACTACAATTATGTAGTTGAATAGTGTACAATTTTGAACCACCTTTCAATGCGGAACCCAAATCATAACATTCAAGTACTATATTTGTAAAAGAATAATTCATTAGAAAAATTTAATGAGTTATCAGGGTTTAGCAATAATACTGAATAATAAGCAACATTGAAGAAAAACAAGTTTGGTAGACTTAGTAACCGGCTTTTGATTACACATACCTGCGTAAAGATTTATTTTTTGTAGAGTTATGTAACCTTGAATATTACAAAATTGTTTAATGATATACCGATATCCAGGAAGCACTGGATAGCTGTTTCATAATAGTATGAGACTTCTCACCAGTCCAAATTCTCTTTATTCCTCAAGGGGTCAAACCAAGAGCCATTAGGTCTAACAGGGAATGCTTAACCATCGAGATCACAAGGAAAAACGGTTAAATATTCGCCGACAGACCTGAAAGCCCTGAGTTTGATTAACTGAACGAACTTAAAAGTATCAACTGTCACTGAAAAGTCACGTACTAAGATGAAACAAATGATCAATGCTCTTGGATTTCTGGATGTGCCCAACCGGTACCAATCTCTAACTAATATATAATTAGATTGAATATCTATCTTAACAAAACCACCTTAATTTAAATAAATATCCTTTGAAATGTTAATATTCTTGCGAAGTGCATTTTTCACAATTTTACACACATGAAATGATTTCCCAACATCAAATTTTGTATCCTTTTAGTTGACTGGTATGTAAAAGTGGTTGTGCTGAATTTCCTTAATAAGAATACATGAACGTCCAATGGACAGACTGTATTCTTTCTGTTAGTGGTACGCAGTTCCTTAACTCATTGTGATTAACATTATTGTTTAATAAAAGAATAGAGAACTTTATTTCAGAATAATTTATCTTCTTGTCACCACTGTTAAGTTCTTCCTTGTCTAATATTCCTTCACCAGTGCACAGCTTTTGACCCATTATGAATCAAGAAAAGAATAAAAGAATAGTGATTTATATTTCTATAAAGCCAAATAGTTAAATTGTAAAAGAGCTTATTATAATGTAACTTCCAGTATATTCTCAATTGATCTATCAGTATTAATTAATTACAATCTGATTTAAGCATGAAATTGTCAGAATTCAATATCTTCAATAGTCTTCTTTTTGACCTATTTTGTTATTTAATATTGGATAGTCATTGGGACTGATTTTTTTGCATTAGAGAACTGATTAATATGATACCAGTCCATAAAAGGAATGTGACAGTATTATTCAATAATCTAATATCACTGATTGGTTTGAATTAGACAACCATTAATTATTCGGATGCACTGGATGTCTGTTTCATCCCAGTATGGGGCTCTTCAACAGTGAGCATCTACAACCCCATTAGGGATCGACATTCAACAATCTCTACAACACCTAATCACAATATTTAATAACATTGGGTCAAAGGTACTGAGATCCTAACCGATAATTCAATCCTTATATTTCATCGTAAAATTTATACTTCGTGTTAATAAGTCTACGAAAATTCTTCAAGTAGATTAAATACCGGCTTACTATTCAATGATACTTACATTTAACGTGATTTCAGCAGAAAATTGAGCATATAAATTTTTTAATTTTGAGTATTTAATTCATTATGTTAAAAACTTTATGATACTGGTATAGATAATATTCAGACATAAAAGAACAATCCTGGACGTCAATAGTACTGTTACTCATAGTTCATACATACACCAAGTGAATACACTTAAATAGCTTGAATGAATGAACTTAAAAAAAATCTGGAATTTTAATAATAATAGTAATGAGCATATAAACTTACAATTAAGTTGTGGACGTGACTTCTGTCCCAAAAGTTTCACACAAATTGGTTCTAATTGATTTTCATATTTAACTAGAAATTTATCTTCAAAATCACCAAGATTATCTGGCATAAATCGTATTGTGAAAACAGCTGCCATTCCAGGTGCAATAATACTACTACCTGGTAGTGGGAATTTTCCTATTGCATTACCAAAATGAATATCACTAACATCAATAATATGACATTTATTATTGTTAAACAATCAGTTAATGTAAACGTTTTTCATTTCTACAGTAGGTTAGCCATGACCATATAAGCTCATTTAAGGCACTTGATAACAGGCTTCGGAATTATAATGTAAGTACTAGTTTCTGCAAGACTATGTATACAGCCTACTGGTGAGTTCGAATTAGCAAAACAATTTATTGCTTATCCTATTCCTCCTTTTCCTCCCAGATGCCTTACAGTCTATTACATACACATTATCTAATTCGTTCAATTCAGAAATAATCATTTTTTTCTTATCAATGAATGGTAAATATTTTGAGTTATATCATAATGCTGAATCATTTTATGGGGACTAACATCAAACTACAATAGCAGCACAAAATTATGAAGTTAGATTCATAGAATGAGATATTATGTTTAAAATAATTTGAATCTTGATGTCATAAACACAGTTCGAAAAGATAAATGTAGAATAGCACCTAAAAGATAAACAGTGAATCCGACTACGACAGTGTGACTGATTTTGTGTCATCTCATCCAGTTAATTATAAATATTACCTGAGCCCTATTAGGGTAACTCAGAACCACAGTCAAAGAATTTATGTATTGAACCTATCAATTAGTTTGCTCATTCTTAGCACCATTCAGGAGTCATTCTATGTCAATCAACATTATGTGTAGTGAAGAGTGATAACCAAACATGGATAACACTTATCCTAACAACATCAAGCTTACAGTTTTATTAACACAAATACCTTTTTCATTTGGCTTCATATAATTAACCAGAGGAATCGATGTCATAGGAGTTGATAACTCAAATATTACATTTTCTTAATACACTTTGATTTCTAATGATTCTTGACAAATTCCATTTTCATATTCCATTATTTATGCATTTTGTTTTTAATAAAACTACTAACAGAGTTTGTTTTTCTAGTACAGTTAATTCTCGAAGTTTACCAACTTTATAACTTTCAAACTCTTTAACTTAACTAAACGAATACAAAGACTATTAACAAAACTTATATTGTTGCATAATTGAAATAGAATATCATGAACAATAAAACTATGAAAAATTCTTACTATAAGATCAACAAATACTTTAACAGAATGATGACACTTTCCACTACATCATGTGTAAGCTGCAGCTTTTTTTGTAGCTTAGCTGACAATAAATAATATGACGTTCAAAATGCTTATTTTGAAGTTATGCATACATCAGAATTACAACAAATATTATAACGATATTCATGATGAAAAATGATTAACACTACATTGTCCTAAATACGCTTTATACCTGTCAAGAAGTACACATTTAAAGATTTAACACTGAACTTCCTAATGATTCAACAATTTTTTTCAGGATAAATTTAAACTGCAAAGACATTTAGTCATAAATTACTGTAGTTGTAAATATTTTGTACCATCACATGAAGTTACTGTTGTTTAATGTAATCAGGTTAGCAAATGAACTTATTAATTGTAATTCTATTTAGTGTGAGCTTACCTTCATTCATTGAAAAATGTGTTGTTTTAGGAGGGATAACTCGAATCGATCGACCGGTTTCAGAAATATTGCGTATTTTAACTATGGACTGGATAATATTTAGTCTATTAGCAATTTCACAAAATATTACCTCATATACCTTTCCCGTCTGATATGATCTGAAATAGATTGATTTAGGTTCAACTTGAAATAATGATCTTCGTTGTTTCATTTTTGTCCGTATTGGAATATGCGGTTCTATAAATGACTGCGAATTCCTATTCGGTATTATCTGTCAATATAAGGTTTCTTGTTTTACTATCATATTGTTATATTAGTAACAATGAATTAATGATAATAAAATCCAGCAACCATAGCTAAATTTGTGTACGTTGGATTTAGCAGCCATTTATGTATCAGGAAGACCACATAGAAAACTTGCCACCAAAGCGATTTCATCATAAACCAGTACGCAATGTAAGCATGCATACAGGTATTACATAGAATTAAACAAATGTGTGTAACGGTTCAAATTTCAATTCCCAAACAGCACAGCAAATTAGAAGAGGTAGTAGATAATTCGATGATAATAGCAACAAAAACGACTGAATGAACATTTAAGACATAGTCCAGGAAAGAAGAGTCATTTATTGGAAAAAAAGTGCGCAATAATTTATCCTCACAGTTTAATGGGGGGAAAAATGAACATATCTACCCTAACTGTGATCGATACCCAACCGTGATACCTTGAGTCTCCAACGATTGGTTGCAGCATTTGAGCGGACCCCAACTAGTTAGTCTACATCTTCCATCACGTATCTGACTGAAAGCAAGTAACTTTATGATATTATGCCATATTTTGCTTTGGACACCCCTAGATTTCTTTCATCCTACTCCACAATCAGTCAGCATTACACTTTTAGGTAGGGATAAACCACTTTAAGAAAGTACGTAGCTGACTGAACGTTGTTTAATTCATGATGACAGACAAAAATATCTCGCATTTGTGTCAATATTCGCAATGCAAGTAAATAAATAACAGACAAAAAATGTATGAATATTACCAAAGGTATGATTTGACCTAAGTACAAAAATAGTAAACTAACTTTTCCTAACATTGTCTGAACAAAAATTAGTAGATTTTCTAAAGAAAACCAATTTGAGGTGTTAGTAGCTTAGCTACATGATATTAGGCAAAAGGTACAACTTAAAACCCACCGCTGCGATTCGATATTTATGGCCTACATTTTAAAAGCTCAAGAGCGGAAAAAATTCCTTGGTAATTAGTTTTTCGTTAAAATCTATGATAATATATATAATTTATATTACATAGAAAACAAAACAATTAAAATTACAGTCCCCTGAGTTGATGAATTCAAGTAAACACGGCTTTAAAAACTATTTCTATCGCTGAATTCAAGATTGAGTGTTTATGGTAATTTTTCACCACTAATGAAAGAACCAACTTTAAATGGCCAAATATATTATGAAAAAACTAAGCACAAAATATAGGGATGTCTCAGAAAACAAGTATTCAGACACTTATGAGATGATAAAATAGCTTACGATTTGCGATTAAATAAAAATATGTTTGTTTGATTTATCTGTGGCATTAACATTAACTATAATAACACCGAAAGTAAATCAGTACCCGAAATATGTTCAATAACGATTTAACAGTATATGTAGTGTTTCATAACTTACTGCATCAGGTTTCAAATACTTCTTAGCACCACGGCTCTTTAAATGTCCAAATGTTTGCGTAGATTTCTTAACTGGTTCCACTGTCGATCGTACACTAACATTTTCAATATCTTTATGATCTGGGGAATGCTTTGTAATTGGAAAATCTGCAAAAAGATGATACGAATGTTATATCTAATAAAATATCCGGAATAATCTCCAAGTGATGTTTTCTATATATTTATGAAATATTTTTAAAGCAAATATTACATCAATTTTGATCTAGTCCTAGAAACTAACTGCGCCGTTTTATTCAAAAATACATGGCTTTTATACAATTACTCTCATTTACTCTGCCTGTTCTTTGTTAGCAATGCTAAGGGCAATCTGACTAGTTCTTAAAATATCACGTTAAAAATGAATTTTGTTGCCATTTCCAACTTGGTTTAGCAGAATTTATTGAAGTATGAAACGTTATAGTGCAATTACTAGTCTTTTACACTACTGTCAATTAGTTAGCATAGGATGCTCTACTAGACTACTGATGTGAAGTCATACAAAGAAAATGTCACATGGAAGTTGATGATAGATTATTACTTACAATAAATCAAATGGCACCTTGATAGTTAAAACAACTAAACAATTTTAACCAAGCACTCGAACGTTGCTTCATGACACGAATACTTATTCAAAAGAAACAAAATAAAGCTGGTTTTCTTCCTTTTTTAATATTACTTTGGCATGACTCGACCACTTTATACTGGAAGTCTACATTCCAAAAAAATGTATTATATTATCTTTGAGTAGCAGCATGATTTCGTTTTACTTTCTTTCTTCTGAATCATCCGGTCACACGAATAATTTTAAACTGCCTCAGATAAGTATTATGGTTTTCAGCTTCATAACTTGCTGCACCTATAGTTAAGGAAATTTTTACCACATAAGATTCAAGCATATGAGAACTCTTGATTCATGAAAACATTTAGTACATATTCATAGTTAAAAATAATTACACGTAAACTAACATACCGTAGTTCCTTGGTTTTCCGTTAAAATAGATATCATCCTTTGTTAAAAGACCAAGCTCACCTAGAAAGGAGTCTGTATGCAGTGAGGAAAAATCATGCACAAACCATCTACTCTGACGCAGTTAAACAAGGAACTGAATGCCGACTCTGGAGGTTCAGCTTCTGAATTTTGATTTGAACGCATGCTCAAACCATGATTTCTGATCAATGACTCTGCCTTGTTGACTTCATCAATTACACTCTTATACTGTTTTAAAACCTGGAAATTCTTAAAACATAAAAAATTGATACTTTGCTAATGTCTTCGATATATGAAGAATGCTCAGCATCATCACTTTCCTTTGCAGCTTCTAAATAGGAAATAATGTCATCATCTAGAGCAGAATTCTGATATAAACTTTTAAATATCTTGGATAGCTGGTATGAGATGACTTGCGAACGGTTTTCAGAGGGTTTTTGAAGTAAACAAACAAGATTATTTTCATCCATATCTCTGCAAAACGTCTGAACTCAACGTAATATGTAATAGGTTTCTAAGCTATCCAATGTTACAGGATTTCAAATAAAAATAAAATTAGTGTGAACATTTGAAAACTAGTATGCCAACACAATGACTGTCGTGACAAATTTAAAAACATGAGTAAACTAAGATGATTCGCTTTAAAAGCATAAGTTTACTAATAACAGCAGCTTAATGAGTTTATGAAAAATAAAATTTGGTATTAGTGACACTTCAGATATTTGCTATTACGTTTCCTGGCTTTAATAACGAAATGGAAAATTTAAACAAAGGTATACAGATGAATTAAAATGAGACTGAGTTGTTCAGAAGATTTCATTAAACGAGATTCTGCAATTCGCTTTAATTAGTTTTTATACTATTTATACTATGGTATCTACAACATATGGGTTAAAATATGTTAATTGGATTAATATTGCTGCAAACGAGAGTATAATAGTTTTAGCTTGACAAGCTTTTATGTTTAATGATGACAAGACGCTAACGTCTGATGTCACAGATATGAGTAAATGAAAATTGTAGTGATTAGCAATATATCAATAGGTTAGCATACTATTCTTATATGAGTTTCTAATATTAATCTGATTTTTTTCTGAAGGGAATATTTCAACAAGCTGAAAATCCATGAAATTATCCATTATTAAGAAAAAGAAATCGTGCCTGCAAGCTTAAGTATTGTTTTCTGCCTGGTTCTTAAATGTTCCAAATATGATGGGTAATGGTACTAAAATGTATTTATGTATCTGGATGGATGTTTAGTGGAATTTAGTGTTAAAGTTAATACAAGGCCACATCCAAAGCAGCATGGACTCTGAAAAAACAGAAGTATAGTATGGACAGTCTGGTTTAAACTTTAGACTTCAAACTAACCTCATTGTTCATTAGCAGATACATTCAAATACCATCTTGCTCTTCGAGAAAGAGAGGGGCAGATGACGTTGTTTTTACCCTCCGGATTGGGATGGAACATCTATTAAAAATCCCCCTAGCAGTTTCACTTTGTAACGTGAAAAAAAGGCTGACGGTTAAAAATACAAGGTTGGATCTACGGACATGTTTGTTTTAGCTAGCGAACAACTCTAATTTCTAAACTGATGTTGACTAATAGCCTAACACAACCGAATTCAATTTAAATGGTACAACCCGTTAGTAAAACTATGGTTAGTCTAATGTAGAGCCTTGTAATGACTATGTAGCTTAGCCATTTCTATTCGTAGTTCGCAGTCTACGTAATCTCTTCTGTAATCATTTAATCAATCTCCGTTACCGCAAGTGGAACATTAGCAGCCTAACAGAATTTTCCAAATAACTCTGTGTTGGGATCAGCTTTCCAGTTCTCCCCAAATGCTATTCATGTCTACCTCGAATTCTAAAAGCAATGTGTTCTTCAGTCCTTCTCTTTTTTTTGGCCTTGAGGATCCCAAGTTAGTGCTTGTCTTGTGACAGTATGATAATTTTATCAATATGTGTCTTTTCTACATCCAGCAAGTTTTTCTAATTTCTTCCTCACTTGGGACCTGCTTGGTTTGTACTTTGCTGATTAAATCTGGCCTACGGATCAGAAGCATCCTGCACAGATAGCTGTTTATAAATATTTTTATCTTCAGTACTCCGCTTTGCATAGTTCTCCATACAAGTTTAAGCTCTATACAATGGAACTGTCTTCACATTTGTAATAAACATCTTGTATTTAATGTTGGCTGACAGCTGGTTTGAGTTCCAGATGTTCTTTACTTGTAAAAATTTTTCCCTTGTTTCATCAACCCATGCCTTCACGTCTGCATTAGACCCTCGTTGTTTACCGATGACGCTACTAGGTATATATGTTTTACATCTTCCTAAATTACTCCGTCAAGTGTGTTCGTTGTGTTTTATCTAAGGTTCTTACTTTTCTTTCAGTGTACGTTGAGGTACAATGATGCACAGGCTAATGCCAATGTCCGTTTTCACCTGTATTTGTTTCTGTGTGTGGAAGTTTGTGCTTACTGTATTTCCTAGCTAGCTACTTTATTGCATTATATGGGTATCTAACGCTTCCTTCACTTGTAGCCTTTTACGATTTCAATGCTAAGTCTTTAACATATTTTCGTTTATCCGATATAGCACTACTCTTCTTTTACTTGTTGGTTTCTGTATATTCAGCCTGTGCTTTGACTTTCTCTGTTCCTGTTTAGTTGTTACTGATTTCTGTCTTCTTGCTCCTCCTTCCCTGGATGATATCCAGAGAACCAACAGAAATACATTCTTTAGGGTGATGCTACTTGCAACCCAAAACTTCCTGGTTTGTTAAAGTCACTGTTCCCTTAATCTCCTTCCAAGTGTTCGTCATAGTAGTTTCTTCTTCTCACAGTAGATCTTAAAATGCCTGAAACTTATTGTTGAGAGTTATTTTGAATTCCTTGAGTTTGTGAGCATCCCGGAGAAAGGGCTGTGCTGAACTTTTCAATAATGCAGTTGTACAGTGCTTCTTTTGTTTCAGTTTCATTTTAGCCATTACCAGATGATAATTTTCAGTTGTATCTGCTTCTCTTTTTGTTCTTGTGTCTTTCATTATCTTTCGTAGCGCCGTATGTGCGTTTGCTGAATTATATTTTGCCACCTGATATAACTTTATTGAAGGCAACTCTCATCGTTTAGGTTCGTCTCCCAGTCCATGTCGTTCTGCTATACCTTCCGATCCTTTGAACATGTATAAAGTTAATGCTAATACGGCTTACCTGGAGGAGCAGCCAACTTGAGTAAAAATTCCCCTTTCCAAGACTCACACCACATTTTATCATGCGATAAATTAGCAACCAAAATCATAGTTGGTGAAGCAAGGAACATTGTAGCACTATGTTGTAGGTCTAGCAGATAACAACAAAAGATGCGCAGTGTTGAGCCGTCTATTAAGACTATATTAGAAACCAATTATCGTATTCTAATATCATTGCATAGAACGCGACGCAGAACAAATAGTTTCGTAGAAGATTTTATTTGATGAACTAGTAGGAAAGTGAAGCGAAGAATAGATCGGGTGGCGAAAATGCACAGGTACACCGAAGATATGATTGTCGGCGATTTAAAAACATATTACTGAAAGTGTAATACAAGAATAGTCTCAGCAAGATTTTTTAACCGGCGTTAACTTTACCACATGATTCCGCAGTGTGTTTCATTATTCAAAATCATATCACTCCAACATGCCTCCTTCACTGCGCAGGATGAATGTATTAAGCTCTAAGTAATTGTTTATAGTTTGAAAATGGTATCTTATTAATCTGAATGTAATTTATTCGAAGTATGTTCTGTTATTGTTGATCTGATTTGCAGGTGGTTATCAGGAGCCCAGATATTTTCTTTTTTGTAGATAAAGCTTAAAGTAAGTTGTGGAAAGTTAAAAATTTTAGTTTCTTCTGGTTTGGATATTATGAACATATTACTTGTGTTGATCCGGGTATATAATAAGGTCATCTCGATGAGATGAATAATGACGTTGCAATGAGTTCGGCCGAGAGTGTTACTAAGACTGCAGAATCATGCCGGGACTTACGTTATAACAGAAATTAAATATCAGTCCACACAATTAACCCAAAAGACTTACTTTAGAATGAAGACTAACTAAGTGATGTTTTATTTGAGCACTAATAGTAAATTTTCAACGCTTCAGCAGAAATTTGTGTTTTGTACAGTCATATTAATAATAAATTTAAAGTGTTTACGTGATTTTGCATAAAAAACTTTTAAATATCAAGTACATAACACTAGTGAGCTTTTACTCTATATACTTTATTTAAATCAGTTCGCATCATATGACGAAACATATATTTCCTTATCAAAATGTTAACAGCCCACTCATTAGTTGTACTGTGAAGAGCTTTGGTGAAATAGAACATAATAATTCGACTTATTCTTGTGGTCATGTTATGAAGCAATTCTTTAATTTGACAATTTACAGAAAGTATAGTGGATAAAAAATGTTAAGGATAAATATTTGGCCAATCTATTTCATCAACTCAAATCGGAAACATCATAAATGAAAAACATATGCTTTGAGTGTTCATTTCATACATACTATTAGAAATGATTTTTGGTGCATTTTTAGTTAGTAACATCGTTAAAACAATGCAATCTAAAAGTATACTCCAAATAAAGCTTCACTTGCAATAGTTTAAATAGTTTTGAATGGAATAGTAGAAGCTTTCCTTTTACAGGCTTCCATGTTTAGTACCAATTGATCACCGATTATACTTGTTAAGGACTTAGCTGAATAAACACATATAAACAGAAACATAATATTACCTGGCAAGTAAGGAAATTTTGTTTAAGTCATTTACTATCACTTGCAATTAAAACAGGCATTAGCAACCATGTATACTACAGAATTCGTTTTATAGAGTAAATTCGCTTAGTTCATTTTTAATATGTAAAACCTTTACACATTTCCTAATACTTTTCTTATAACAACTGACTACTATTAATACTTAAAATTATTGTAAACAGAACTTCAATTAGAGTACATTATTAAACTGTAATCATCAAAACCATTCATTAATATCCTGATGTATATACATCATATGCAGCTTATTACAAGTGACTACAATTAAAGCATAATTGTCACATGCTAACATAAAAAAACTATCACAAATACATTTTTAAGAAAAGAATCAATTTTCTAATCCTTTGATGTGTTATGAACTACAACTAATCACGGTGTACTAAGAAGATACATATACTAAGTATGAATAAACCAAAAAAGAACAAAGACTGTTTGTTCTATGCTCGGTAAATCTACCTTTATATAACTAGTCACCAAGACGGATTGGAAAGCATAAGACAAACAAACTAACCAGAAAGAACTACACTTGTGTTTCAAGTATTCTTTTGTATACATATAAAGCTTGATCAACCAGTTAACCAGTTAAGAAAATAGGATTAGTACAGAACAAGAGTATTAGTGATAAGAAAATGGTGTAACGTGTGTACAATTAATTAATTACAGTTCATGAATGAAAAATGATACGGGTCAAATGAATGGTTAAAGGTAGGAAAATATAAAAACAGTAGAAATAAAATGTTCAGTTTCAATAAAACAAAAATACATGTAATGGCTTTTTAGACAACAATTTTGAAAGTTTGCCACTCTACTTAGACGAAACTATTTTCTATAGTGAATAGGAAACAACAGTCAATCATTTTGTTTTTGTAATCACTATAAAATATTGCAATATCCATGTGACATTGTCTTGACAACGTAACTAATTGATTGAATTCACCTTTTAGAAGCTTTAGTCAACCTT
Organism: Schistosoma japonicum; assembly: GCA_025215515.1. Classification (NCBI taxonomy): domain Eukaryota; kingdom Metazoa; phylum Platyhelminthes; class Trematoda; order Strigeidida; family Schistosomatidae; genus Schistosoma; species Schistosoma japonicum. The sequence goes on from CM046064.1 coordinate 11,005,527, forward strand.
TCAAGTTGTAGTTTTGGTTTAAGGTAACTACCCAACTTACCTAACTTATTAATACATTACTGCCCCATCTCTCCAATTAGTATATAGCGGTCCAGATTATCCCTTGAACATATCAACTTTTAAATTGTGTATTTTTTATGTGTATGTTCAAGTTGTTATTGAACTCTCTTTTCTTGGTCTGTTTGAATCTTAGGCGCTTATTAGATTATTTAGGTTCCAAGATACAATCTTACCTAATTTTTCGCATCGACTTCTCTCAATCATATACTGCGTGAACTCAACCGATATACGAGAATAGTATGTACATAGAATTTATATCAAGCACAAACTAATACAACTACGAGCCAACATCTGTAGTTCTCGTAACAGATGTTGTATGTGGAATTCTGGTTGTCCAACGGCAGCCACTTTTGCAAGTAGGTGTCTGTTACATTGGATAATTTAGGAAGAATTAGTAACTTTCGGAAATGTCTTTTAGAAAACTATTTCATTTGTTTTGAACACATGCAAATCAACTGTTTTATTCCTATTATTGCTATGTTCCCCTCGTCCTAACCTCTAACCCATGAACTGTTATCATATTATTTTCCATTAAGCTATACTAACTAATTAACTACTTGTCTGTTTTATCAGTTCTCAGTTATTTTATTCTTCCTGTGGTATAAATGTTATTCTGCTTAGCGGTCCACTGTGAGATCGAATTTTGTATGTATATAAACGAATGAGTAAGGCATAATTTTTTTGATAATTGGTTGTTGGCTCCCATATCTAGTGTTCTCCTATCCGGCTTGGAGACTAGGTTATACGGAACAAACTTGTGGGCATAAAACATCGGCCTTTGTATCACGGTTTTCTGATATTGGTTCTTATTAAGGTGGCTGTGTTCGTATGTCATGATAGGACGTAGTTCATTTCATAACACTATCACAAGATAGAACACTCGATCTGAAGACATTCATGGTGTCATATTGCTCAAGCTTATTTACAAAATATTTTTTTCTAAAAATAAATATGATCAAAACCTTATTTTAACTAATATCATTGTTGAATTTCTTTTTAAATGGGATTTAATGTTTTATCTCTTGAAAGTTTTACTACTTCTCCCCATCAAACTGAAATGATTTTAACAATTAATATGTCTAATTTTATAATTGTTATTTGAAAATCAAGTTTGTAAGCTAGTGAAATGTAGTTCAATAAGACTACAATGATGTCTAGTCGTCGTACAGGCATTATCATTTAAATTTTGTAAATAAACGGTGAATCTGTTAAAAGCAAAAGAGAAGAACACGCGAAAATGTAACTTTATGATCCAGTTAGAACATAAAATGCTTGTACACTCAATGGTGGAATCAATTAAGATGACTAAATTATCTCCAGGATTTTGTGTTTAAAAAAATCCGTTCGCTATTGTTCATCATTCTGAATTCAACACAAAGCAAACGTTGTAAACGTTGAATTCACTAATTGATGCTGATTAATAGCATACAAACAAGAGCTGAGGTCAATATAGAAGACAAAAAATGATCCTATTGGACAACAAGTACTAATTCAGTGAAATCCCCGAATAAACAGGGTGTTAATATTATTTAGCAGCCTTGACCCCAGCAATGAGTTAACCGAAGAGGTTAATATAAGGCGACATCATGAATAAACTTTAACTAATAAACGGTACATCACATACAACGTAGTCAGGGGCAAGAAGATAACGTCCAACGAGGATTAAATGTCTTTGGTTCGATTTTTGGTAGGATTATCAATTTGCACTGCTTAGATGATCATACTATGATTAAACACTTGTCCAGAAGTATTTCTTTTGTCTCATTTTTATTCACTTTCGTTTAGCCATACAACGTAATTAGTAAAATAACAATCATTTCTAACTGATTACCTGACTAAGATCGTAGAAAAACACTAAGTTATCATAACTTACTGTAGTAAACACTTCTTGTACCAAAACTGAAATTTCATAGACTCATCTGAATAATCACTAATCAACAACCCAAAGATTATTACGTAGATTTGAACGGATAGAGAAAGGAAAAACATTGTAGTGAATATACTTTAAGTTAATTATTATGTGTACCAAAACATTAACCAACCAACAAAGGAAATAAAATTGATCAGTCTACATTAATAGGTATGCATCATTTGATGATAACCCAGAATTTTATTAAGTCTTACGCTTTTAAACGACATTGAATTGTAGATAACAATAAAATTCAAGCTGTGTATCTCGCTTTAATTAGAACCTGTTACCTTAATATTGATGTATTGATGGGAACACTAACATACCAACATTTGCTTCAAACGTTTATTGGTTATTTATTTAACTACAAAACCTAGAAAACCATTCACCTGTGCAATCAATACATACAGTTGATACATCTTAAGCATAACTAAATGCTTACCTTGTATCATACTGCAACAGTGAAAATATAACTGACAAGATCAATATCTTCTTGTACATCATGATGAATCACTTGTTATTATTGTATGATATGAATAACTGTTATTTAATCATCTCTTCTCCCACTCACTCTAGATAAAGTTTAAAATCTTCATCCACAGTCATTGTAACCAACAAATAGTCTAATTTACTTCATCTTAAAAAATTTAAAATACTATCAGTTTTCTTGTTGTTAAATATAACTGAATGAAAAGTTGTAATCTGTTGAAAGCCATGACAACAATTTACTAAGTGACCGTTCCGATACTTTATCGATCAAACTAGAAGACACAGATGCTAGACAATCATTTTTGCCTTATTTACATCATAACTAAATGATATTATAACACTACCACTTCTCATTACGTAACTATTAATATAGATTTATGCAGTTGTCTATGCTTTAACTTATTGATGTATAATTTATTCACTTCTACTTATTTATAATACAAATAAGTAATATAAATAGAATATAATAAAAATGAATTGATTGCATAAATCATACCAATGAAAAGAATGTGAGGTTTAATAAAATGAATCAAATTAATGTGATGAACATTTCAACCAATCAAAATGTAGATAGGTGAGTAGAAAAATTACCCAAGAAAATTATTTCCTCTAATAACTTTGAGTATTTTCTTTTAACTGATCGATAAATAAGGTCATTTGAAAATAGGCAAAGGGTTAGTGATTCGCAAGTTTAAAGCCTATTTATTTACACTATTGATGAGAATATCCTACAGTCAAGTTTAAATCATTTATTGTAAGTAGTAGCTTTCACTTATTTTGTTATAAATTAATGTTTAAATATTGATTCCTTTATACATATCTTGTTTGTACTGATCAAAGATTTTGTGACTGGTGGGAGTTTAGATGTGACAAGAGTGAGAAAGTTATTGCGAGTTATAATAGTTGACCATGTCACTATTTCACGGAGTGATAAAAGTAGAAATTCTATCACTTGACGTCAGCCATTAAAGTAGTGCAAATGGCTATTTAATTATAGGGAAATATGGAGGATCTAGGTTTAATTTTCTGGTGGAATTTATGTGGGAAAGTCTTCTTAAGAGTCTCAAACTAGGATGAAATATTCGTCTAGTTTCTCCTGGTTGTCAGTGGTACCCAACTAATATCAACCTGTGATGAATACAAAATCACCTCAATTTAAAACATATCTTGTACAAAAATTACCATTCACATGCAGAGCTTCACTTTATTACTTTAATAGGCTAAGTTGAGATAGTTGTGTGGTGTTTGACACTTAGGTTTTTGCTCTGTAAAGTCGGCAATGTATAGATCAACACGTAAGTCTAATAATCTGGGATTAATTTAAATAGTTCTTGAATATTGCATAGAAATCAGATCGTGTTAGAAGCTATTTCTTCTTTGAGATTTTGAATGTATTAGATAGTCTTGGAGACTAGAACAATATATCTGTTTTCTAAGACTGAATTTAATATTCATCATATTTATTTATCCTAACTTAGCCTTCATACGCACACCATCCTTAGTCGGAAGATCTAGTAGACATATTCATAAGTGCAAGAGTTTGGGGATGATAAATGAGAATGAATATTAAATCACTCAGCAACCAATCAGTTGTCTTCAGCAGAATTCATTTTTATTTAACACTTAACACTACCTTCAATGCATCAAAACCTATACAGTCAAATAATGAAAGAGGAATCCAAAAGAAAAAGTCACTTTAATAACTATCATCTGGTAGTAACTCAGAAATTCCGAAATGTATGAACTAAGGATATGATTATCAAGCTTACTTATTTCCGCGATACATAAGGAGAGATGCCAGTTTGTTGTATCTTAGAGCTTTATATTAAGTAAACTGAATTACTCTGACATTATAGTCAGTTGATAAAACTCATTATTTGGTATTACGAAATGCTGTGAGATAGACAACTGTTGGAAATCAGGAAGCACTGGAATTTGTTTCATTTAAGTGTGTGACTCTTCAGCATGTCCACCACCTTCACTGAGGACACGAGTTGCGAACTGCAAGTTTCGCGGAGAACGTCTGACCATCAGACTTCTAAATTGGATTTCAATGGATTATATTACTAATTCAGTCTATTCGGAGTGTATTCGCTCGATCTCGTCGTCGGTGAATAACTGCCTCACACTGGACATGGTTGAACTTCACTGGCCACATAAACTGTTCAATATCGACTCAGTGGTTCAATATTTAGGCGTTTGACGTAAAGCCTAAAGGTCTTGAGCATATTACCTGATGGAATCACGAATGTGTACTGCTTGAATGTCCTTTACTTAGATAAAACAACCGTCCGCTGCTTCCTAGTTCCTAACGGTTATCGAATTTAGACATATTCATGATATCATATTTATAATCACTAATCTCTACAACATGCAATTAAAGTTCATTATGCTGACTACCTTTAAACACCTAGTCATCATAATAACAGTATTCTCACCTAAATAGGGGAAAGAACTTTAAAGTAAAATTCTGTTTTCGACAGAATATAACCATGTGCCGAGAAATGTATAACTTATGCACTTTTTCTCTAGTAAAGGTTGAAACTAAATGTGGAGTCTATATCAGTATCTAATAAATAGATAGGTCGAATAAACACCACATAATTACTGATATAACCTTGTCGCTAGCCTACTAGTTTACATTAGTAAAAGTGAAAATTAAGAAGAAATGTACTACTTATTAGTATTTCATCAGTCAAATTGATATTTATTGTACATAATTTGTCTTTTAAATGGATCTAGATGTTCAGTTTTACATAATATTATGATAACTGATATTCTTTCTCTAACATTTACTAAGTAAAACAGTTGTGAGAAGATTACTTTACATTTCCAGTTAAATAAATTACTGAGGACTTCTAATCTATTATTTGCATAAAACAAATAGTCAGTATGTAAATATCACCAGTAAAGGCTGAATATTGTCATTTAACGCAACTTGTGGAGTAGCGACTAGTCACTGCACTTAGTAACAAAACTGACTAAATAAATGGGTTACTTCAGTAATAGTTTAACGTTAGTTCACTATGACGTAATATCCACCACCGAAACTGCCATTGACGTTTTTGTGTTACTTAATGAACTCGTTGAATAAATTGAATCGTGAAACTTTCGTCTGAAAGTAATGAAACTTCTATAAACACATATTGTTCTTTTAATATTAATAACAAATTGGGCGAATCAAGAATAACGATCAACTTTCAGAACTGTTCGTCAGAAGACTATCCCATTTATTGTGATTGTATGGAAACTGAACATTTGGCTTCTATTATTGTTATGTTCCCATTGATGTGACTTCCCACTAAACCCACTGATGGTTGCCATATCATTTTCCGTTTATGAGTTACAATTAATTAACTATGTAACGGTTCCTTCTGTTGCCTAATAAAATTGTAACGGTTCTGTATTAATGTTATTTTCCTAATTAATTAATAGTTTTGACAGGTTTTGTATGTATATATACAAATGTGTGAAATATAAATTGACTGTGATGGCGGATTTAATCATCTTATGTTCTTCTATCTGGTTTGAAATCAAACGGATTAGAGTAGACTTAGGAACATGCATCAGGTAATCTTGCTCTTCGTAGTTATTGTATTGGCCCTGCCTAAGTTACATCAATAATTTAGTCAAATGTTTATCCGCATCCGTTGACAGTTCAGTCATATCAGTTTATGAACGATATCTTGAAAATAAACGATCTAAACACCACTGTTCAACCAAACATATGTTGCAGATCGTAGTCGCGTAAATATTAGTGTTATCTGTACTTTAATAAGTTTAATGTTGTTAATGTTAGTAACACCGAACATGTGATTTCACAGAGATTCTTGTCGTTTCATTGCTTTATTGTAACTAGATGACGCAAATCTTCATCTACCCCATAATTAATCATAATGACTATGAACACATTTTATTCAAGTCCCCGTTAAGCTTATTGGTTTTTGGATTGTGTTCGGCAAGCGGAATCCAGGAGGCGTGTTTCTTCCTATTTAGGATTCGTCAATCACACTTAAATAGATACATCCCAAACAGGATTAAAAGCGCGTCCTGGATTCTGCTTCCTAGCTACAATCTAACTCATACAATTAATCAATTATAGTTCATGAATGGAAAGTGTTATCATAACAGTTACTGGGTCAAACGAAAGGTGAGTGTGGGGTAGGGGTGGGGTAGGTTGGCATGGTAAATATGAAGGTAATGGAAACAAAATGAGTGATTAACATTTAACAAAAATAAATAAAATAATCACTTGAAAATTATTCACTCTCCTTGAATCTCCTGTTATATCACAAATGTATTCCATATCATTATTACAATGATCCATCTATTTTAATTATTTTAGATAAGAGAAAAGATGAATAAAAATGAATTTACTACAATTGATACACAATATACTAATGAACAAGAACAACAAAGTTTTACATCAATATTTACATCAAGACGAAATTTCATGGAATGGTTTCGATCATTCTTTGATAGATCATTATTAATATATCAATTATTCTATTTTGCATATTACGCTGCATTTGGTTCACTTTTCCCACTTATATCAATCTATTTTAAACAACTTGGACTGAATGCTTTACAATGTGGTATATTAAGTGGGATAAGATCATTAGTTGAATGTTTTGCTGCACCATTTTGGACTGCATTAGCTGATAAATGGAAGAAGGGTAAAATGTTTGTATTAATTAGCTTAGTGTTTACAATGGCTTTTACACTTGGCTTAGGATTTGTTCGTCCAACACCAGAAGGTTGTTTAGTCAGTTTACCAAGATCATCAAAATATAATACTACAACAATAGGTGATGATGAAGATGGTTTAATATTGAGTATTATTCAACCGTATAAAGCATCAAGATATGATGATATTAAATCTATTGATATGGATCGTGACTTGGCTTTAAAAATACGTAATCAATTAGGACAATCACCACTCTATCTAAACACTAAATTATTAGTATCTCCACCAAAAATGAAAGCTACTCGATGGGGTACAGGTGTTGGACAACAGACTGGTGATCAAAATCTATATGCAAGAACACAAGCTTATCATGATCCTACACAATTCCCACCTGGAAGTCTTGTTATGCCACTTTATTCTACAGTTGTTTATGGTCAAACAAAAATCAATCAAATATTCATTGTAATTTTATTGTTAGTACTTTTCAGTGAACTTATGTCGTGTGCTGCTATACCAATTGTTGATGCAGCTGTTTTACAACAAAGTGGTATAGATTTTTGTAATAATTATGAAAAACAACGTATTTTTGGTTCTATTGGTTGGGCATTATCAATGTTTTTCGTTGGATTAACATTAGATCATTCAACAAGTTTTCCTGATTATCCATGTTTACATCCTGGTTATCGTGAAAAGAACTATATGGTTTGTTTTGCAACCTATTCAGTATTTATTGCTTGTGCATTATTCATTGCTACACAATTCACATTTCATTATGAAGGTGATTCAGAGAGTATGTATTTTAAATTAGTGAAAGATAAAATGGCTAGAACATTTTTGGGTAGAACAACAAAAAGTCGTTCAAAATTAGTCAATGAAGATGATGATGTTAGTGATGATGGTAACTCAAAAGATTGGAAACCTGATACATTAACTACTGAAGTTACAACAGCAAAAATTACTACTGGTACAAAATCAAAACAGAGTAATGAAGAGATTTTAGAGCAACAACTTGGCATAAAAATTGTTCCAAAGAATACTGATGGAAGTATGTTGAAGAGTCAATATACAATAGATGCCCAACAAGAAGAGTTAGCAGCTGCAGCTCAATTAAAAGTAAGTAGACTCGATCTTATCTATGAATATATTATGCCTAACTAGTTGGTTAAGAGTAATATTTATCAAATTAAAATATCCACTTAAAGAATCATTGGATATTATAGCGTGATAGATGACTATCATATCCTGATGTGGTACTTTTCAGGAGGTGGGCAGAGTATATAAACTTTACAAATAAAACGAATTTAATTATTATGAATTAGATTGGATCATAGCCGGCAAGTGAAAGCCAGAACGTGAATTTATTCCTGTTTGAAACTTGTCAGCTGGATGTACCTGCACTCTAATGTTGATATTTTAACTGTTAGTACGAAATGGGATTCCGACTGCCAGCCACACTCTAACTAAATCAATACTTTCTAACTATCATCTTATCAAGACAATCTGTTCATTTGAGTCACTAACAGAACGTTGAAAATTACACTTAAAACTAAAAGTAACCACTTACTACCGCAATGGATAGATGACTTTTTCATAAAGTATGACAACAGTTTATATAAGTTAATTCGAAGAGATAACTGATGGATGTACATAATTTATTAGTGTCGTTTATCATGTTCTCGTATAATCCCGTCTTTCAGTGTTAAACTTGATGTTGATTTCATTGTTGCTTAAACACTCTTTTTACATCTCTTAATTTTAATTTAGTCAGAGACTTTAAGCAGGTTCCAAAAGAGAAATGTGTTCTGATTTAATTGGTATACGTAGATATAATATTACGTAGACGTAGTATTCTCAGAATTCAGTAGAATTTCTACTATGGATCTTGCTTGCGAAGCCAATTGTATTATTATCATTAATCAAACTCAGTATTTTGAATCACAGTCATGTAGTAACATGGTGGCTTTGTGTTGTATTCTTTGTTACTAAAAGTATAAATAAGCCAGTAGACAGTCTGACAAAGAGTATGTTATATTATTGGATATCAAAATGCTGGTGTCTTGGTTACAAATGAGTGTGGAGTGAGAATAGAGAAACCGATAACAATTAAACAATATGATGATCAGATTAACACACTATACTAAAGAAATGTAATAAATGAAATGAATACGTAGACATTCAACACTTTCACGTAATAAAGGATGAATGAATTATGACACAAAGTAATACGTTTGCAAAACATCATGGCTTAAATTACACATAAGTTAAATGATTGTCTAGTTTTATATAAAGTGGTTTTGGAGATCATCACATTAGACCATCGATAATTTCAGATACTTTATAATCTCCTTGGATTTCTTACTTCAGTCGATTAGAACATATGCCATATTCAAATGATCACGTTAGATTAGAAAAAACGTTTGGTTTTACATTATGTTGAGACCGATGGTTAGATAATGTCTGGTATCTATCTGACTCATTAAATGAAATAGACTCTTATAACTCAGCAACTATCTTTAACCATCTATATGGTCCTCTGTTTGGTTCCACCTGTAATATAATAGGTGAAAGACTAATCGATGCTATAATTTATTTACTTGAGCCAAAACCAAGAAAACGAAAGCCATAAAACGTGGGTAAAGTAAGTTCTTCTGTTCAATCATACTATGCCATGTACATCACGATAAGAATGTACAACAAGTAAAATATGTCAGCGGTTACCAGTAGCTGCTACAGTACTATAATGATGTAGGATGTTATCATAACGTACAAGTGACGGCAGTGTTTACAATTACAAAAGAATATTTTTATTCAAGTATCCTTCATTTTCCTGAAGTGTTAAGTTGAATCAAATTGTGAAATTTGTGTGAATGTAGCTTTATTTATTATTTCATTAAAGCACAAAGGTTACAGTATTTTTCTACATCTCTAGTACAAATTCTACTGTCACCTTAATTCTCTACGATTTCAAAACATACTTCATCAACTAACATTTATATTATCCCAGGTGGTTAGGTAAAATGACTATGGGGAACGAATTTTAACAACTACATTCTAAGACTGGTTTCTAGCTGTCGACTAAAACTGCAACTCATTAATCAACACTGATGATAAAGAAGTTAACACTATTACTTAAATTCAATTTAGTAGAAGCTTGTCATTTTACAAATGAATAATCACGGATAAATTTGTACATCATCAAACCTTTCAGAACATCCAAGCATAATCCAAAGGTGTTCTAAGTATGTCAATGAAGTTATAAGTTACACTGTTAAACATACTAATTTACAGTAACGTGTAAACACTAATTATAGTGTTGTGAAGTGTTAAAACCATTGTAAACTTTAATTGACTGAATGACGTTACCTACTGATCCTCATAATTGAATATTATACATTTCAATCAAACAAATCATTCACTTTTTAACATAAATTTTGTAGAATTTTATAGTTCTACATCATAGATTGATATTAATTAGACGATTACTGCAAGTCTGGAAGTAATAAACAATTATTCTGTTCATCTATACGATTCTTCAGTTGTTTATCATTAATGACGGTAGTATAGCGAACCAATAGGTACTTACACACTGATATGAAGGTTAAACTTTCACTGAGTAGCATGAAGGTGCTAAATTCAATCTCCAGTGAAGTCTTAGGTGATCACTGATAAACAGTTACATAGTAGAATAAAACAACTGTCCAGTGCAGTTTTCGCATTTCCGATGACTACTTAGTTAGGGTATATGTGTGGTTTGAATCTACAGAATCTACATTCACTTTGTTATACATATCACCTTTATGCAGAACACTTTAAAGGTGTTCTCATTAAAGAATAAATATGCATATTCATATTTTTTTTCTATTTATTATCAACACATTTCATTTGTATAATTACAGGTAACAAGATGGTTTTCTGCATTGAAACAATTTCGTCAACCACGTCTATTGGTTTTTCTCTTTGTTATATGGTTTATGGGTTTGGGTTTAGGACAAGTATTCACATTTCTATTTTGGCATATGCAAGAATTGAATGGTTCACCTACTTTATTCGGTATCGCATCAGTTATCAATCATATGTCAGAAATATTTATGTATCAGTTTAGCAAACAAATCATTGATAAAATTGGTAGGTATTACAGAATTATTTTTCTGCATATTATCAATAGAATAAACTAATTGTATTGGACTAGTAAACTTAGTTAGTGTATAACATTTAAGCTTAAAGATTATGGGTTTGATCTTTGATGAGATTGTTAATCAACACTGTTAACCAGCTTCATACTAGAACTAGAAAATTGTTCATTGTTTTGTAACTACTAATGATTGTATCACTTCAAACATTCTCTGTGTTATTGATAACTATAGAATCAACTGACAATTTGATTTGATTTACCTTAGTGGTAAATTAAACTTTAAGTAGGTGCGAACAATTAGCTGACACACACACACTTTCTTTCTTATATTTGAATGTGAGATGCTAAGAGCTATATGTATTTTGCTTTAAACACAATAGTATTTGCTTTGCTTTCAAATATACACCTCTCAATAGCGAATAATCTCCAGATCTCTTTAACATCATTAAGACTTTTCCAAAGCAAATCTTAAAAATTCTGAAAAAGTGGGATTAAATACTCAAGAGATTTTTTTGTGGCATTTCAGTTGATATTTGTTATTTTTCCTTATTCCTTTCTACCATTTCATCAGTAAACACAAATGATGTAATAGCATTTTCTGTAACTATTTAGTAATTAATCTACATGACTCAAATGCATTTAGATTATCTCAAAGCTCATATGTAAGCTATTTATCAGTTTCCCCTAACCGTGTTTCAAATTAGCCAACCTACTTACTACAAGTGACCAGACACTGGAGTTCAGAATACTGTTGCAGTTCTTCAATCGACTAAACGGTTCTATTCAATGGAATATCAACCTTGACTATTATTTCTGAAACCTAAGTAAAATAACATGTCGTTAGAAAATGATTTTTCATTTCATCATTGTCGTAAGAATACATTAAGTCTAAAATAATACAACAAATATATAGAGTAATTCGAAGTGTATCTCCGAATAACACTGACTTACACAACAATATAAATACTTATTCATTCGTTCTAGAACCCAAAGGCTACCATAGTTTGAATAAAGCATTATTCAATGTACAACTTATTTATTACCATCTCATATATATATTACTAAAAGTAGTAACCACAGAGAGTGTAACATTAAGAGTTGAACTATGTAAATAAACAACAATTTTTGAAAATATAAATCGTCAAGAAGGGATATAAAGTAGGTAAAGAAGAAACAAGCAAGTTAACAAAGACGGTGAAAGGGACTTATCAACTTTGTTCCCTAGGTCTCACATAATTAATTATTACATAGAGGTATAAGTACTATACTAAAATAGAAAGAGTTGAAAACCTTGTAGCTTATAAGAAAAGTATAAAGGTATAAAGATGAAATCGTGATAGTGAATGTTTCAGTTCATTGTTTCAAAAGACTATCATTGAATAAATAACGATCTTCTCGACGTTTATACCTAATAATCTAATAGATTCCTTAATGCTTTCACTTAATTCAAAATAATCTATATAGACAATTACATACATATTAAACTTTTTATTTCGATTATTTGTAGATTTTCTTAGTTGTAACTTCTCGGTTATTATATTATTTTGTGTTCATAAACTGTTATTAAGTAACCGTGCATATGTTACCCCAGTTTACTATTATCCTCATCGCTTTTGTTTTGTAATGACGTCAATTTCCTAATTAGTCAGTTTTATGATCAAGTTTTGTATGTGGATAAGAGAATGACTAAAATATTTAAAGGATTGTTTACTGAGTAGCATATCAGTACTCTATTCTGCTATCTATGGTGGTTTTTCGAGAATCAATCAATCAGTTGTACTTTCCGCGGTTACTGTATTGGTTTCGGTAAGATCATACCAATAATTTGGTCAATCGTTTATCCGTACTGATCAAAACTTGTTATGTATCACTGTGTCACATAATAATGTAGTGTTGTCATAATGATTTACACTAAGTAGTTGTCATCCATAATTTGATATAATCTATTTACTGATGATAAGTCAAGATATCTTTGCCATTTAGAACAGTATTTTATACTTTTTAAAACTAATTAGTTGCTGTCATATTCTCTATCTGTTCCTATTACTAATTGTTATAAGAGTATGGTAAACCTTTTAATAATTTCAATTTAGCTTATTACATTGCCAAGAATAACTATTTCAAGGATAATTCATTGACTTAATAGGCCACTATAATAATAATAATAATAATAATAATAATAATAATAATAATGGCTTAATTCAATTGTATGTTTAGTACAATATGAATTTTAAGGATTTTAAGGATCCCTCAACAACGTACTCTTTTTCCGTGTGCACATACCAGTACGTGTTCATGAAAGTAGCAACACCACCTCCACTACCACCACATTTTTTCTTGGTGACATGACAATCTTGATGACAAATCTTGAAACCTTTTAGCTATACTAAACAGTCATCATACAGGTCACACAACCAATATTCGTGAAATACGATTAAACCACAGTTACAGGAAATGTTTAGAGTAATAAAAAATTACAAATAGTCACTTTTCCAATAGAAGATCTGTAGTTAAAACTAAGAATTTCAAGAGTAAACACCTAATGAATATTAATTCTGTTTAATGTTGATTGCCAACCACCATAATATTTTCTCACTGTATTACTCATGATGAATCGTAGACATTTTATATAGACGCACGAGTATACAGTATGGTTTTGAGGCATAATTAATTAATTAAAACAAAAGAAAATATAAAAAAGTAACTTGTTGAAATCTTTGTTAAAAATGGTAGCCCAAGTAATTCAGAATAGGCTTGTATCTTCCCGTTGATTTGTAATGGACTGAAACTGGTCAGCCTCTGTTGCCATATGTGCATCCTGAGCTGATTGCCTCTATATAGCGGTATTACACAAGTTATATTTAAGTTGGATTGTGACTGGCAAGTGGAATCCAGGACGCGCGTTTCGTCCTATTTGGGACTCATCGGCTGGATATACCTGCATCCCAATGCACAAGTGTGACTGTCTGGACACAGTAACCTAGTGGTGAACGCGGTGGCGTTTGACACGAAGCGGACTGAGTTCAAATCCCAGTGTGAACATCAACATTGGGATGCAGGTACATTCAGCCGATGAGTCCCGCGCGTCCTGGATTCCACTTGCCAGTCACAATCCAACTTAAATGGTAGCTCAAGGTTTTGAAATGGCCGCCGTATTATCAGCATAGTTTCTTATTAACACATTTCACTCAAAACTAAAACTGTTTGATTATCAAATAAAAGTTACAGAGTTAATGTAAAATAATTTTTTAGGGAAGAAAAAGAAACTTATTTCCAAGTGAAAAATTTCGTTTATATTGATTTTAACTTCAATCTTTGAGACTGATATTTCAGTAATGATAAACAGACATACATATCTATCTGTCTGTTTATCCATCAACGTTTGTCTTGAATATACAAATAAATGATTTCAAATTGAAAGAATAAAACTTATGTAGGTTTAGTTGATTGAATTCGTCATAGATTGATGTTGGTAAGGTACCAATGAAACAAGGGAGAACTAAACAGCTTGAACTATTCAGTAGTGCACATACTTGATTTCGCCAACAGAATCGAGTTTTTACGGTCTTCAGGCTGGCGAAGGCTTTTCTAGAGCGGCATCAAATGGTAGAATATCCACGTTTATTAGTTTATCCAGTGCTCTTTAGTTTTTAATGGTACCCTACCAACATCAGTTTGTTGCAAGTCTAATCGACTAAGCATGACATCGATTCCTACAAAACACCTCAATTCAATTACACTTATCTATACAATTTGATTTAGTTTCCATAACATGGATAGAACTTTATTTGGGTCGTCATAAATGGGGCATATAAAGAAAATCGATTAGCTTCCAAAACTACTGCTCAGAAGATCGTTATGTGTATTTTGGTTGTATTTATACTGGACGTTCTATTTCAATTATATGTACATTTCACTCTGCTTAACCTTCCATCCAATCTACTAACCATTGATGTATTACTACATTCATGAACTATAACTAACTAATTGTGTGCATGTTACACCAGATTTTTATCATTGTTGATCATGTTCTGTATTGATGTTATTTTCCTGACTGGTTAGCTATATGGTTAAAATTATTTGAAATATAGGCCAATTTCTGACGAGTTGATTCAATTGTCTTCTATTCTTCTAGACAGCCTCGTGACAGGGCAGATTTATGGGCATAAAATAATCAATCTTCGTGTCATGTTGTAGCAAAAGCTCTATCAAGGTTATAACTCTGTGTATCGTAATTATTCATTGTTCTCAACATATTAGGTTGTTTATATAAATATGGATAAGAATGTAATTTATTTATTCCATTAGGCAACAAAAATCTATCACTCCTACATACTTTGTAACATGGATTACATAATAATTCATCTTAATTTTAAAAACCTACCTAATTAATAGGATTTCTTCTAATTAACTGTACTTAATTGAATCAAGGTGGTTTTGAGGAGATAGATATTGCGTTTATATGCTTGTATTTGTCACAGATTAATGTTAGTCAGGGTACCGTTGATAAACAAACAGTATCAGTGGCACTCATTGATTGTCACGCTATATCATAAAATAATGAAAGTAGGAATTCTTTCAATCAACAAAGACCACGTCAGTGGTGCAGATGATTAAGCGTTCGCCGTGAGATGCAAAGGCCTTAGGTTTGAGTTCTCAGTAGAATTGTGTTTGGGAAACGCTGGGGGAGTCCCATTTTAAGATGAAACAGCTATCTCTATTTTTTGTTTAGTAGTAGCATTATGATCTTCTTACATTCTATTGCTGAAACAATCGTTTGATCATTTGACTTGTAGGGAATGTTATTAATTTTCAAAGAGTGAGCATTCTAAACAGATATTTTCTGAAAATCAATGAACAGTTGTTTCATAGAAGTTCAAAACCCTGGTTGAGATTCACGTGATTAAGTAATTTTCACTTAGAAGTAATTTCAATGAAAGTAAGAAGAGATGAAGCTAATAATTATTAACAATCTACACTTGTTAACTGCTTATGGAAACTAAATTGGTTGATTCCGAGTGAAATTTCAGTAGTCGGATAAACTTGATTGTATGGCCTAAAATAAGTCACAATGTTAGTGATTTATTCATTCCTAGTCTTCTCTTAGATTTCGATCCATTGAAGTTATTCATCGTCTTTTATTTCGTAAATTAATTCTTCCCTTGGTAATCATATTCTCTATCTCTAATATTTTACTCCTACTAATCTTACTACTGATTTATCTATCTATAATGATTGAATATGATAACTTGAACTGATGCATATATATATATATATATATATATATATGTATATATATATACATGTATATACAATGTTCTACTTTTGTTTATAACTGAACTAACTGATTTCATGCTATTCGATGTTTAATTGGATATAGGTAATTCAATTTTTCGGGTTCAATTCATGCCTATACATTAATCTATAGTAATACATTATGGAAGAAAAAGTCACAAACATTTCTCTTCGTAAAGTTTCTCTTAAATCATTTGATGTTGTCAGATCTACTAACAATTATTGTTAGATTACATAATCATAACTTAAATTTTATTATTTCTTTATGAAATTTTTAGGTCATTTAAAAGTTTTATATTTAGGATTAGTTGGAAATGTTGCGAGATTTCTTTACGTCTCTTGGATTACAAATCCATGGTGGATACTACCATTTGAATTTATTCAAGGTAATTTACAATTAGTTATTGTTAATGTCAATATAATTGATCTCAAGTACTTTATTCTTATGTGATTAAACAGTATATTAGCCTATTAGAAAGCTTGATGTTTTTCAATGAATATGAAAGATGAATAGACTGTTTACAGTTAATCAAATGTTAAATGAAATTATCAATTCAGTTACAATAATCAGTTCACTAGTAACTAACTGCAGAATGTTTCTGAAACTCCAGTGAGAAGTCATGACAGATGAAATGCAAACTTGTCTGGAGTGAAACAGTTATCACTGATGACAATAGATGATCGTCACTTTGTATCACAAAGTATTAATTTATGGAAGCTTATTTTAAAGTTATTCAAAATGAAACGAAGTTCATAATAGTATTAACAACATGATAGGCCGATTGTAAAGAGCGTTGAAATGGTATGCAATTGACATCGTTAACTTACTTTAGCTAGACAAGATTGAACAGCTATTTAGTTTTATAAATTCTAACAATTTTTGTGAACCTTAACGTTAATTAAAATCATGCGTTCATTGGTAGGTATCTAGTATAAGGTAAATCTAAGGGTTTTCTGTAAGAAAGCATAAATAATGGTGTTAAAACTATGCCTTGAGTAAGGCACCTATCTAAGAAATACTTACCGTAACATCAAATGGCTAAAGTTATAAATGTCAACTATTAGATGCCAACTCAGTAGTGATCCTTGGCTTTATGTTGTTGTTTAGATAGTTAGTTCGTCATTTTGACCGCGAAATTTGATACATAACTGATCATTCTAATACAAAGATAGTATAGTTTAGAATACTTAAATGATATTTCTAGCTCACTAAGTTGTATATGAGGAAATATTTCATCTTGACTATTATGTATAATTTACTTATAAGTTCCATGTGATACTGGGAATTAACTTCATCATTGGTTTGTGTGACTACTCCACAGTAGTTTAATCACGTTTTATCAGAGAGAGAATCTTTTTTATTATTTATGACATTTTGAACAATAAACGCCGTGTGGATTACTCAGTAGGCCTTAAATCCTTGAGCAGCTGATTATAGGCAGTTTGTAGTAATTTTCATATCTTTATAAGTACTGACTTATAAATCATCATAAACAAAAATCATACTAAAACGATCACTCAAAATCCAAAGGTGTTAGGTAATTGCATGTTTCTTGTTTGAGGTTCCTCTGAAATTGCTCACTTACAACTTCATATGTAACTAAACGTAAAACCTTTAGATTCAGTACTCTTTGTTTTCTTTCATATTGTAGTTTAATTTTGGCTTGAAATAATGCTATCACTAGTTTTGTGAAGTCTCCACAAAACCACCTTATTTCGGTATATCAACATAGCTAGAGCTATCTGGCTTAACTTTTATATCACTATATCCTTCCAATAGGCTTCAACATTTATTGACACTACTTTTTCGCTATATTTAAGTACTAAACAGTGTTTGAATAAAAATGCTTTTCAGGAGATATTTATTTAACTTAATTATTTGTATTCGCCACGGATTGATTTTCGTTGGATACCATAAAAACCAGGGATCACTAGACACTTGCTTTATCCCAGTATTAGACTTATCATAAGTGCCCACCCTCGATTCTGCCAGGGATCCTTACTGATGGTCATCTTGTCTCACAGCAAACGCTTAACTATCAGGACTACTAAGCTGGTAGAATTCCCAATTTGATCAAGTTTGTTGATTTCAAGATGTTCCACATGCTTTGGTAAGAAGTTATGACTGGTTTAGTTCAAACTTGTCGTGAGACTGTTATCATTAATTACAATGGATGTTAGTTGAGCTAATTTACGAACTAATGGAAGTGAGAATTCTGCTTTAGTTAATTGGACATTCCCTGTGAGATGTGAAGATCCAGAGTTCTATTCCTTGATGGAACTAAGAATGCATTTTTTGAGGAGTTTCATGCTGGATTTCTGGATTCCACATGTCACCTACAATCCAAATTAAATGGTATAACTGCCACAGCTTCAGTGCTAGACAAATATGTTTACGACATTAAAGGAAACAGCTAAATACTGACTAGAACGTTAGACCTTCGAAAGTACTAGTAAATGTGGACTAAGTTTTGTAGAGAAGTCATGACAAAGTATTGCTGGTTCTAATCTTACAAAGATAGTGCTATCAAGCACAAAACCTATGACAAGCAGGACTTTCACCAATCAAAGGAGTAGCATATTCCATACGATGTCAGATCACACAGATTAGTAGTCACGCTCAAAGCTAATCGTTGAAAGTCAACAATATTAAGAGTGATAAATTTTGTAACTTGTGGCATTAATGTATTCCTGTACAACATAATGCTGCTAGTATTGGAAACTACTGAATTCCATCAAATTAACATGATTCGTGACGACTTCTATACGGTATCTGAATGTATTGGGTTCAATCCCTGGCGAGGGTATAATCGTTTACTACTGAATTCCTATAAACTACAACGAAAAATCTGTCCAACACTTTGTTTTTTAATGGCTGTCCAACTAATACATCAGTCAATGATATAGAAAATCTACCTGCATTGAATTAATATTAGTAGTATATTAAAATACGTTTTGACTATTTAAAAATCAAGCAGACACCTAGATTCTTTCAGAGAGTACTTAGTAAATAGGTTTCTTAGAATTTATCGATGATTAGCTTTCTTTGAAGAACCGCAGTAAGCAATGGTTAGAGTTAAATTTATATTACGATAGGATAATCATTCTGTCATATTTCTAATAATATTATTTATTGCTACTGAAAATTGTTTAGGTCTTACACACGCTGGTGTATGGGTGGCATGCTGTTCGTATATTATGCAAGCATTTCAGCCGGAGTTTCGTTCATCAACGTTAGGATTCCTACGTGCAATACATTATGGTATGGGACGTGGTCTTGGTGCTATATTCGGTGGACTTGTAATATCGAGTTATGGTAAACGTTCTTTACAATTATTTTCTTGCACTATGTTTGTTTTAAAATACTGTATTCTCTAATTAACATGGTTTACTTGTCAGTCTTTTAGTGTGTCGGACATGAATGCTAAAACTATTTACAACAATGAATGATGTGGGTTCGGATCTCTGGATTGGAGATGGGCAATATCCATCCCCTCAAGACTGGAGATGAACCTTGTTGGCTGCTTTTAAAAAAGCAAGAAACCTAGGTCTCAGAGTTTCTGTCAACCATTGAAAACCATTGAAATTGAACTTGTTAACTATTTTGCTAATGCTATTCAAACCACTTTATCTTCTCCAAATAACCTTATGTTCAATAATTGTCATTAATAGGAACTCCAGCGATGTTTAGAGCGTACGGAGCAGCATCGGCACTGGTTCTTTTATCGTTCTTATTATTAAACTATTTCATGCCGATTCCAGCAGTTAGTGAAGAATCAAATGATGATAAAATGTATGGACATATTTCAACAGATGAACTTAATACTAATTCAGGACAATTTGGTAAGTGATCTACTCTTTTACTTTACGTACCACCTCGAACAATTACACAAATAAACAAATAATCATCAAATATATCTAGCCATTTTTAATGTATTATTTTACTCTGATAATAGGAATAATTCATAAATAATATAAGCTAACAGAGATATCTTTCAGAGAGTAACATAGATGATCAGCTCTTTGCTCTAACTCATTAGCGTTGGATGTTGGTAATAATTAAAAGACGTAATTATTGTGTTAATGATACTGACAATAAAATTACATGTTGCATTCACGTACCATTTAATCATTATTAACAGTGTTTCTCGAACTATAAAGTAAGGTGACTACTTGAAGTTTCTTATATATCGGTTACCCCTACTGCTCTCAACCTATAGGAAGTGTTAACTATACGATTAAAATCAACAATCTTCCTGTGTATGTGTATTTGACAGGTATATAACTAGATGTCTCCATCATAAGAAGTCGCATACAGTCGAATACAGATTCACACATTAAATCTTTTCCCCACTAAATAACTCTATAATGGCATGTTTAACGTTCATTGTATGTACTAAGTACATGATTTAATATACATGAAGTATTATTTAAGCTTGTAATAAAGTGAAAGTGCTGGTATCTTCCTGTTAATGTTGTTAGGAGCTGAAATTAATTAGTTACTGTTGTCATGTGCGCACTCAACAGATTGCCTTAATACAGCGTTAAAATGTATATATGATTACAGTTGCATAGTGATTGGTAAATTGGAATCTAAATGAGAATTTTATGCAATAGGACACTAGAAATTTGAATCTATCTAAGTTTTGGTATTAATGTTAGTATCGGGACTCTAAATAAGTTTATTCAGATCAGATGTAACGATGTTCTCCGCTGAGTTCAGACGTGTATGCATGTCTAAAAGGATCTTAACAACATCAGCGGAAGATACAAACACTTTTAAATCATGTAAACATATCAAGCATATCTAAACTTAATATCTCAGTGAAGAACATTGTGTTGTTTGACATGAATGAAGTGAGTCCGAATACCTTTGTGAACACTAATAATGGCATATCCCACTTACATTCAACTGATGAGTTTTTAATAGAAAGAAACGCTCATCCTGGAATTTCAGGCATAAAATACTTCAGCAGGTTACTTCTTTTCTCTAAATAGATCTCATATATGTATACGTAAATCTAAATAGAATTATTATGTAAAATAAGAGCCTTTACAAAGTTGATAATATAAATTTGAAAGATTATATATTTCTTGTTGTGCTAACCCCCCCCCACTCCTTTGACATTCTCATCACTTTATCTAAATGTGTTCTGGATATAGACGGCCTTGTAATGCTTCCATACTTCCCTCTACGTTCATGGATTCGTATGTTTCTGTGTCACACTTTATCAAAAAACAAACGAGGCGAATCAAGTTGGTGGTTAATATTTGATTAAATATTTGCCGGTTGTTTGACGAATTTCAAATATCTGTCTAGAACTGTGTTCGTAATAACGTCGATTGTTTCATCACAGTCTTCATTATTTAACCAAACATGGTGAAGCCTTTCTTCAAAAGTTTGAGGACACATAAGGGGAGGGAAGAATATAGAATAATAGGTAACATTAAATACTTGACAAATTGTAACAATAACAGCCTAGTAATATCAAAACTGCTGAATTCCTTGACATAGTAAGATGGGCGAAAAAATTACTTCTTTTTTTCAAACGTCATGAGAATTTACACTAGTGTTCCATCTTCTTCGATGTCTAAGAACAACGGTATTTGACATCACTAAGCATATGACTATTCAAAAACGTTCATCTTTAAATGTCTGTTGCTAAAAAATCATATGTTCTGAAACAACTTAAGTAGGAAGAAACAAACATGAAAGTGATAAGATCATCTATATACTTAACAAAGCTATATTTTCTAGAAGACTCCAGGTCATGGGAGAAAACGGGAGATGAAGAAACATCACTTTGAGATATACACCAACTTCTTGTATTATATGGGTAGTGCACTTTTTCATAAGCACAGTATACTGTTGTCTTTCAGAGTAACAAGTTTACAGCATTCTGTGTTAATACTACAAAATTTTCTTAATATAACATATCTTTAAATAGATTTAAAGGTAGGAGAGTTGTCGAGTAACATGCTTCCAGCATACTCCTTTCCCTTTACTTTACTAAGCTTTGCATAAGAATGTACGAAAATAGTAATATACGCAGCACTTATTTCATATTTGTAAGTAAACTAAAGGAGGTAATTATTATTTTCTAGTGCAACTTAAATTATGAATGGCAATATTTTCTTCACTGATTAGAGAAAACACAGACGTAATTGCCATCGGCCTAAGCGTAACCCTTTTACTATGAGATACGTTCTTTAGCATCCGTATTACATACACATACTTTTGTATATTTAGTAAATCATTCATTGAAGAAGACTACAATGGTTTATAACCGTATGGTGACTGATACGATGTTTATCACACTTTTTAAAATGCTGATCAGACTCTGTTCATCCAGTCATAATGCTGCCACTAATCAAAGTGACTCGACATCTCTGGCATTATGTAGAGATGGTAACATTTTTCGGGGCTAGTCAGTAGCAAATATTGGAAGTATGTTTCGTGCTCCTTAGCAAGATGTGCCCGTGATCTGTGAGAGAACCCATATTTTTTCATAGATTTGAACTAAGCATTATAAAGGACTTGACAAACATTAAATTGGTCACAGTGCAGTAATCAACCAATGTCCTGAAGTTGGGCAACTAGGGCCCGCATAGACTAATGGTGACTGTTGTAGACTGTAGACTGACCCTGAACTAAACCCACTAGGAACAATAAGTTGCTTCCAGGTTCTCCTGCTAACTAGCCCAAAACAACTTCTCAATGAAGAAGATTCGTTAAGTACGCTAGTTAACGCATGACCTACAACTTTTGTATGTTTCTTAAAATGAAGATTTATGATAATTTAACATTTAATATAAAATCAAAACTTGTATTCTCTTTTGAAGTGTTTGTTACGTTAACTTTAATTTCTTAATTGTTTAAAACTAGGCAATGTATTTCAAACAACTCAAGTAACTCATGATTATTATCTTCAAAAGGAACAAAAGTCAAGTCAGTTTCAACAACAACAACAACCAATAAATTCATCATTTGGAGCTCAACAATATGGACAACAAAAGCTTTGATTAATTTACCATGTTTAAATACTTATATATTGTCTAGATCCACTGAAGATCTGCTATATGTCATCAGTATTTTGTGCTTGGTAAAATTATAAAGGCAAATGTTGGTTGTGAATGTTAATTTAAGCTAAATCGCATTTCTTCTAATCACTTATCATACATTAAACTAGTTACATAATCAAATAACTTTGCTTTCATATAGGCAAATTTAAATATATTTCTAATTTATTCAGAAGAAGTACTTTTCTGAATGTTTTCAAATTTATCAACATCTAAATGATAACTTATATACATTATATCAATACTGACAAAATATTGTTATTGCATACTACTTATATATTCTATTGTTATGATAAATACAATTCTTCTCTTCAGAATAACATTGATATTAGATATTAATACATGGTTGTGAAATACATTTGTTTACTACTACAGATATGTGTAGTTATATCTTTTTTCTTGTTTTCCTATTCATCTAATCATTACACTCTTTAATGCTTTTAAAAAAATTTATAATACCCAAGACTATTTCATTTCAATAGAAGTAAATAATTATCCGATGGGAACATTTTAATGTAATAATTACCTTTTTGTGCATTTAAACAAATACGTTATTTATTTATTTTTACACTGAATTTCACACCAATCATTCATTCAGTTAAAGGTAAACGTCTAAAATGAATGAACTTTTGGCGACAGTATTGGAACATTAGGAACAGTAAAGGAATAAATGTTGAATGTTATTTTATGCTACTTATTAGTAAGCAGAATTATGAACGAGCAATTTTGTTTGCATTTGATGTGTCCCGAAATATTATATTAGCTTTATCACACGATTTAAATGTTGATTTTAATTCATTTCTGACCATCTGTTAATATGTTGGTTATGTTACAAAGCTTTAATCCTATATTTCATCTTATCAAGGGCATAAAACTGCTCATCTATAAGTGAGCCTATTGACAAGTGGTGTAAATGAATAAATAGCTATTATTCTCAAGTGTTGTGACCAATTTATACTGCTGGATTTATAACCTCGTTAGATCCTATAACTATATATCTTGTCAGTAAGTAAGCCTTCATAAATAACAAGACTTATACACGCACAACAATCAAAAATTAGGCGTATGATCGAAAAGTCTGAACCGAAGATGCGATAGATACATATATGAACCCCAAGAATTCACCATCACAAAGTGCACAACGCGCTAACGTCAAGTTGAACAATCCAGCTTAACTTTTTGGCATAAATATTAATAAAAAAGTACAATGCAAACGTCATAGTGTTAGAAGTTACAATGGCCTTTTCACAAGCATCATTTTTTTAATTGAGAGCATACCAGTATACAGGCATGATCAGAATGATGTGAATTTTTCTATTTACACATTAGGATTTCGATGACTATTCACAGTGAGGATGAAGATATGAATTGAAAACAAAACCAACGACATTAAATTTTGCAGTATTAGGATACCAAATATATGTAGTGCATCATAGTGCATTTGTGAATGATAACTGCACGCTTCTCAATCCGGGCGTTACGATCACGAAAAACGGCTGCAAATAAACGAAATGGATTATAAAGCACGTCTAGATAAAAAAATAGGAACAAGATTGATTGAAACTTGGATAGGAGTGTCATTTAAACATGAAAATGGAGAAATTCTTCCGTCATCGTGGGATCGAAATGCAATTATTTTAAATGGTGATTTGCTGATGCAACAAGCACGTTGCAAACCAGCGTTAGAATAAAATTGCTTAAACAAGACAGATTCCATATGGGATCAGCCAATAATATAATGAAAGTATATGGTTGTATCTATCGGAGTCGTAGCAATATATCATTACAAGAGATTTTAAGTGAACAGCATTGCGTGAGACGCAGTTTGATCCATCTTTAAGGTGTCTGACATGCCCGTATGTGTTGAAGAAAAGTAAACAGTTTTGTGCCAGTTGGTTTCGTACTTACTTTGTGTATCTACAACTAAAGAAAAAAAGTAGAGAGAACAAAAACAACAGCATTAGTATCCCGTAACGAATCAGCAAAAATCAGTGTTTATCTAAAATGTATTGCTATTTAAGATTCGGTACAAATAAGCTGACAAGACACTTGAGACGGGGTACTTGAAATGCCCGCATTCATTTTATGAATCAGCTAACAAATAATTTGGTTCAATAATCAATTTAAACTCATGTGCTAACTTTTATGTAGGTATTTACGTAAACGCTTATTGACATTACTTAAGTAATAGACTCACGAATACGCTTGTAGCGTATACTATGTCTATACTGTTTTGATGCGCCAGTGATTTCGCCACCTTGTAAGTTCTTTTAATGATGTTTAAATAAATGTGGCTATACTAATTCTCGCTCTGAACAGATCCTATTTTGTCAATTCCATGTACTAATAAGCATATTCCTGTTATAGTTTCACTGACGAAATAATTCAACGTTTGTACTATCACTGCGTTTTAAGCCTTATATGATGTCGTTCTTCTGCAAAAATATTTAATAAAGGTCGTATTTATTCACATATGACTGAATCTTGGTATCTTATTATACGAACCTTTAAACTTCTGATTTACTCATTAATTGCTTGTCGTGTTGCGTCAAATTGAATTCATTGGTGTCAAAATCGTCGTCAATAATGTTCATATCACATGCATATACTATTATCCTTAAACATGAATCGAGGTAAATTATATGCGATGGTTTATTGATGCATTAAAGTGTATTATTAGGCGAACTGAGCATACCGACGAACCCAAAGTTATCAGAATACCTAAATAATTTTCACTTAAATCAGGTGTTAACCTTAATTATATTTTTAAAGCCTAACCCCTTGATCACAATTTCTTAAATCTGTTAACGACATTATACGTATCGTGAATTCTGTTTCTAAACAAAAGTTCAAATAGTACTGCTATACCAAAGTTTAGCACTACTATAAAAATGGACAAGTGTAGTTCAAGATAAGAAAGATTGTCAAAAGAATCTAAATAAGGCGGTTTCCCAAGTAAAAAGTTGGGCAAACATGTTGTTTAACTATATGTTTTTTCGCATTTTTTATGCTACCCATCTCCAAACTACATGTGAATCGGAGTCAAATTTTTAAATCACTATGTTTGTCAACGATGCCTTTTGCGCTAATACTATTAAATTTTGTTTGGTCGAATGGAATTCCATTATTGATAGACATGGTTTCCAGAATCGATTAAGGGTTTTTGGTGTTATTACTGGGAGTTTATGTTGTTCGCAAGCATAAATCTATTCATTTTGTATATATTTTATTATAATGTTTTAGGTTTTGCGAATTTCTTTTAATAGTGTTAAAGTTAATAATTGTTCGGTAATAGCGTGCTGTTATTTCACTTAAGTCTGAAATATTCGTTAAGATTTTTATTCAGTTAATAAAGAAACTCTTTTGTCCATTGTGAAATTCTGGTAGTTTGCTGAAAACCTAGTAATTTCTCAGTCAAAGCAACCCAGCTACGCTAACTTCATTCACAACTTTTCATATAGTTGCCTATTGTTTCGAGTGTCTGTTAGTTTGAGACCAAGGTCAGACTTTGGTTGACTACCAGAGATGCTTATAATGTTTACAGTGACAGTGTTTCTGCTCCTGCTACTCTGGTGTGTGGAAGAACGTGGTGTTAGACTTCTGAAAGTTGAGTTTAACGCCATCAGCTAATGCACAATTTGATAATTTAAAACCTAAGTGTGATAAAAGCACGCTCTTGCCAAACAATTATTAACTTTACGACTATTAAAAATAATTCGATAAACCTAAAACATTATAATAAAATATATACAAAATGAATAGATTTATGCTTGTGAACAACATAAACTCCCAGTAATAACACCAACAACCCTTAATCGATTCTGGAAACCATGTCTATCAATAATGGAATTCCATTCGACCGAACAAAATTCAAATGTATCAACACACAATCTTCTTTAGAAAAACACTGCTGAATATTTCTTTTCTGGAAGTCATTGTTTCTGTAATCGCTCAAGATGTAGTAATCGTTTGAAAAAATGTGTAGAAATTATCCACATGCAGCTTAGCGAAACGGAAAAATTGATCAAATATTTCAAATTCACTTTTCACACGCTTAAAGAGAAAGTATATTGCATAATCATGGACAGTCATTTCGACTTTACATTAATATTACCTGATATCTACTAAAGTTCACAGTGATCTACATAGAAATGCACAACATAAGTTAACTGAGTGGTTTATTTACTGTTAAAATCCAAGCCACTTAACTGAGAACTTTTATTAAGTGCCTAGATTCTTGAAGTTTAGTAATTTGTTTATCTCAGCGGCTAACCGTGCTTTATGAGCACTCCCCACAGCACTTATCTTCGTTAATCAGTCACACTACTCCCCATTACAGCATCAAGTTTTGCATGTTTTTACTATCTTGGAAGCTTTTATATACCACAAGGCACGCATTGACAACAAAACCTAGGGCATTAAGCAAGTTGCTTTAAGCCATCACACTGAAATTGGACATTGTATAGTAGCAAAAATTTAAAGTTAAATTTGTAGCGCGCAAGGTCAAGTCCGTACATTTTTGGATGTTTTTTTTGTGTCCACTGATGTTTAGCAGACTTCTTCATGGGACTGCATGTTATCAATGACCACCTCACATTCCGGAGTAAAGCTCTCCTCTCTCAATGGGCACTTAATATGTGGGTTGTGTGGTGGTTATCTGATTGATGCAACCGTTCTTACTGAATGCATTCACGTATTCTGTAGAAGCTGCATCCTTAAGTACTTATTAGAAAACAAGATTTGTCCGTTATGTCAAAGTCTGATACAAGAAACTAGACCTGGTCAGGCTCTTCGTCCTGATATTGCCCTGCAGCGCATTGTATATAAACTAGTCCCAGGTCTGCTTAAGACTGAAATGAAACGACTCTCAGAATTCAAGGAATTATATTTAAAGGAATCATTATATACGGAAAATGTTGTGTGCAGTAAGGAAGTTCTCGCCAAAAGAAATAATCCATGTAGCACTGCTGGTTATAGTGTCTCAAGTAAGCAAATTAACTATATTTCACATACTCTTTCCGCTGCTGTAATATTTTGGCTACAAATTATCACTATTCTGTTTGACAAAGAGATTAACTATTACGTTCATGCGTCGAATATTATTTTTATGGTAGTTTCTGCATATTTATCGCTACTAGCAAGTTGACTTGAATTAACTGTGACGATTTCATCATATTAACTTCAGCTTTGTATGACAGAATTATCGAACTGTCGTTCATTGAAGTCCGTGTCTAGATGATAGTAATATTTTTTGGCCATGAGGAGTACGAGACTTGTCACAATATTAATTTATGGGAAAGATTAAGTTCAGAATAGGAGCAACCTGTGTTTTTCCTTCACTTCCTTCCCTCAGTACTCGCAGTGAATGATTATGCATCGAGTCTTATTTTGAAGGTTTAACAAAAAATGCCAACACTACCTCAATTAAAAAGTTCCGGAGTTTATCTATCTAACAACAAGAAGGTTGGCACTTTTTAATGTGAGCTCTTTTGTGTTCCATCTTATAAGCGTATCACCTTAGGTTTAATTTAAAGCTGAATCTTACCAGTGGTCTGTTAGGGCGGAGATTTATGAGCTTTACAGTACATCAAGATCATACCGTCTCAAAATTCTTGTACTGTACAAGATGCAAGCTTAGTTTTTTAAGTCAGGCTATGTAGGTTTACTTTCTGGTTGCCCTCAGAGTACGTTTCAAGGTAGTAGTTTCTATCCAAAGGTAAGGGGACATTGTATGTAAGTTATACTCATGATGTCTAGGTATATACTAAAGGTTCAAGAATCAAGCCACCTATAGTTCCAGAAAGAAATCTCAAAACTGAGTTGGCTTTATTGGTTGTAAAATGCCAATGGAAGAATATCCCTGGAGTATCATACAGACTCATACCTGGTCCTTTTCTAAAGTAGAAAGAGTAATTCTAGACCCACCACGTGTGTGCTCAAAATGTGTCCCTGTTGTTCACCATTAATATTAGATTTATTGGTTTTAAGGGAAAACAAGTTTCTTGAAACCCACTCATGTTTCCTATCCAAGTAGACAGACAGATACAACGCAGAACTTCGTACGTACGTACATCAGTTCAGGTTGCCATTACCACATCAGCACAGAGACGCAACTGTCAGTTCAAATCCAAGAGTGATAGCGATAGTAGAAGTATTAGCAGTAATGCAGAAAATTAGGGAGCGAAGATATGATTCGAAAAGTATAATTCAGTGAGATAAATTTGAAAGGAGAAAGATAGAGAATTCAGAAGGTTAGATTTTGAGAGAACACAAAGAGTGGATGCACCTGCGCCATTGCGAACGATTCTGAGCCATGTCGTTCAAGGTCTCTAACCATTGGTGACTTCCGTCTCGCGGACCCCAACCACGCAGCCTACATCTACCAACATGACTTAGTCTGCTTGTCAGTGACTTCATCGATTTCTGCCATGTTTTGGTTTGGCCGCCTCTAGCTTTCTTACAACCTATTCCTACACCGCAAAACATAGCTCGTCGAGGAAGTTGGTAGTTAGACATGCGTAACACATGTCATAGACACCTCAACTGATGAAGTTTCAATACCTCATCTATTGATTTGCCCTCCTTTCCTAGAACCCGTTTCCTAACGACAGCATTGCTCACACGGTTTTCCCACGATACACGAGCAACGCTTCGGAGACACCTGTGATCGAAGACCAGTAACCGACAAATGTCCTCTACTCTTAACGGCCATGTTTCGCTACCGTATAGTAGGACAAAGTGAACTGCTGCACAGTACATTCGTCCTTTGGTTAGCCAGCGGATATCTCGCCTGCGCCATAAGTGACGCAACTTGGCAAAAGCCAATCGAGCTTTCTATATCCGTGCTGAGATTTCGTCAGTCACCAGGCTATCAGCACTGATGAAACTCCCTAGATACGTGAAGCGGTCTACACGCTCGACTACTTCACTCCCTATCACTAGTTCAGGTGCCGATGTAACCCAATCCTGAAGCAAAATTTTGCATTTCGAGGGGGAAAACCGCATCCCGAACATGCTTGGATTGTTGCTCAGGGTAGTCAGAAGACTCTGCATTTTGTCAGCGTCTTCACCAAATAGGACTATGTCATCAGCATACTCTAAGTCAGTAAGCGAGGCTCCTGGTAGTAAGTCAACTCCTGAAAAGTCAGACGAAGACATGGTTATATCTAGGAGCATGTCTATGACAAAATTAAACAAGAATGGGGAAAGTGGACATCCCTGACGGACACCACTTGAAGTGAGGAATTCCGATGACAGTTCGCCATAAGCTCTCACTCGACCTGTAGTTTTAGAGTAGAGAGCTTGTATAAGGTTAATGTACTTCTTTGGTACACCTTTCAATGACAGGCACTAGCACAGAACCTCACGATCAACAGAGTCGAATGCCACCTTTAGGTCCAGGAAGACAACTATAGTAGGACGCCTAAATGTGTGTCTGTGTTCCAGGACCTGTCGCAGTGTGAAGATGTGGTCTATACAGCCACGTCCAGGTCTGAATCCAGCCTGGTTTTCTCTAGTCTGCTCTTCACGAGCTCTAGTTAGGCGTCTCCGTATAATCGAGGCTAATAATTTAGAAACCATATTAGTCAGACTGATTCCCCTGTGATTGTCGCAAGAAGACTTTTGTCCTTTCTTATAAATTGGGACAATCAGGGATTGAGACCAGTCAGATGGTATTACGCCCAGTTCCCAGATTCTACCTAAGATTTCAGTCAATCTAGCTGCTAAAACTGGACCACCATCCTTAAACATTTCAGGGGTAAGCCTATCAGGACCTGCTGCTCTACCTCGCTTCAGATTTCCTATAGCCTTCTCAACTTCATAAAGACTAGGAGGAGTTAAGTCGATTTGCCATTCAGGATGACTGGGGATCGTGGGCAACCGAAGTGTGGCTGAAGGCCAGTTGAACTGATCCCTAAAGTGTTCTGCCCATCGGTCCAATCTCCTGGACTGAGAATGAATTATAATCCCATCCTTTTCCGAGATAGTCTAACTGACATTCGGATTCCTAATACCAGTTTCCTTGATAAGTCAAAAAAGTTGCCTACTGTTACCTATCGCCGCTGCCTTTTCCATCGTTTTTGCTTTCGCCACCCACCACTGTTCACGGTCGTTGCGTAGGCTTTTTATCAGCCTGCGCTTAAGCTGACTTCGCTCTTCATCATGTTCAGAGCTAGGTGGGATGAGTTTACGAGCATCCATCAGTTCGGTGGATGCTACTGAAATCCACGGCTTCATCCTAACCTTATGATTTACCTTACTAGCAGATATCACTGCTATTTCTACAGCCTTTTTGATATCATTCCAACCTGCTTCCGAATGCGAATCGCTTACACGGTCGCCTAACTGTTTTTTCTAGTTGTTCTTGAAATGTATTCTTAGCTTTATTATCATTAAGTAAAACCCTAAGAGGCTTCATTGCAATGTCTTTCCTACGTCCAATAAGCCTCAAACAAATACGCGCTCGCACTAAAGCATGATCTGAATCTAAACATGTGCCCCAGAACGAGCGACAGTCCTCTATCGAACCCCTCCATCGGTGGCTGATGGCGATGTGATCTAGTTGGGTCCAACGTTGAGACGATTTTGGGGGTCGCCAGGTTAAAAGATGTTTTTCTTTATGCCTAAAGTCAGTATTCGCTAGAAACAGGCGGTTATCTGAGCATAGTTGCAACAGACGGTCGCCATTATCTGTTCTGTGAGCCGCGACACCATAACATCCACCCAAGTGTCTCTCATTTTCACTTAGTCTACCTACTTGAGCATTAAAGTCACCAGCCATTATAACTATATCAGAGCGCCTAGCTTTTTGCAAGATGTCCGAAAGCTTGCTGTAAAACTCATCTTTCACCTCGTCTGAACTGCAGTCAGTGGGGGCATAGGCAGATATGACAAAGAGGCAACGACGAGTGTCCCTATCTTTCCGAGTCCTAACTGTCCCGTTCAGTCGGACAGCGCACAAGCGACTATCTACAGGGATACAGTCTAGGAGAGCTAGTTCTGTTCTACGACTCAATGCTATACCTACACCAGCGAGACCCCGGGAAGCAGCATCCGGGCTACCAGATACACGAAGAGTAAATTGGGCTTCTTCTTTATTTTGATACGGTGAAATCAGGTTAATGATTTTACTAGGATCCTGTATGCGCGTTTCCGAGATGCAGCATACATCGATTGAGCGAGATTCCGAAGTCCTAGCTGAGGAAGCCTGTTGCCCTATTTGACTCAATGTCCGTACAATAAAAGCTCAAACATGTAGTCTAGAACGGGGTTTTAAGAGACCAGGAATAACTTTTCGTGAGCTCGCATCGTTTGCATTAGCGGTGCAGTGAGATGAAGGAATGTGAGTAGAGTTAGTCGTAGAGATAAGAGAGATATTATGGGGTGTAGAAAGGATTTGATTTTAACCGATTTGGACTCTCGTGCTTTTGCTATCCAAGTCCTTTTGAAGAATTCAGATATCAGAGGGACCTTAAAGTAGAATATCCTACTTCAGTTTAATTTCTTCCTGCCTTGGATTTCAGCAAGTACTTCGCATATTGAGGCTTCCTTTACGTACTTTCTGGCATCTGACTAGTTCTATCAGTCATCACCACAAGTTTTGGATAATACATGGAAATGCTTGTGGTAAATTCTCTGTATAAAGTGTGAGCTGCTAGCAGAGTTCAATGCATTTTAATTTCAGTATCGTTTTGTTCCTGTAATATGTAATCCCCTCCTACTTTATTGCCGCCGATGGCCTCTCCTTGTTTGCTCTTAAAAATATGCCATTGCTACCCAACTTTTATGGGATTGTATTTTAGTCTAAAGTCCTTTCTCATCGTAAATAAGATTTAATTTGGGAGACTTCTTGGTTTCTTTCTTACAGATCTTTGTTCTTCACCTCTGCCAACGGCTCTTGCTACTCGATCACTTTCCAAAAGTCCATGCGGACTGATTTCTTCAACACATGCAACTCAGATGCTTGTTTCTAATCGTCTACCTAGTTCTGCTGCTTTTCTGGTTCCGGATGATGAATTTGTGAGCTTAGCCTTAATACATTTGACAAGTTTGCCTTCTTATTCTAAAGTATCTGATTCTCTAATTTGTAAACGTCAGGATAATTTTAAATTAGCCCCAAAAAGTGAATCTAGTCGTTCCCAACCTCCTTCACCACACTCCAATAGACAGTATGCTAACTCAATATATCTCTTATGCCCAGCTGTAGTTACTGTCGCTAACCTCCATCATCTATTACTTTCTAAATATCAACTTGATCCTGCTAGGCAGATTGTAGATTTATATCTTAATGGTGAATGCTTAGAACCATCACATAGTCTTCGTGAAGTAGCATTTCTTTACTCATTTCCTACGCGAAACCAATGTATGTATTTGCAGTTTGTTTTCACAGAAGCATGTACAGCTTGGTGGGGAACACCGATGCCATATCTTGAACGGCTGCAACCAAAGCGTTCTAATACTACTTTTAAGGATCACTACACAGACTCCAATTCCATAAATATTTGCCTCTCTAACCTCAATCATGCTACTAAATTGTACCAAACTCCAAATAAACACGGTAAAAGAGCTTCATTTTAATAATGCATTTATGAACGTTCTAGTACATTAGTATGTTTGTATATCCAAAGGTCTTTGTATACATCCAACTTAATATTTTGTATATTAAAAACACATATATATAACCATTACCCACTTATTCAAGAGAACTGCTTTTTCTGTACTTTTTAAAGTTTATATCTTTTATCCTGCAAATTCTTTTATCTGTTGGGATGTTTCCCCCTTTCTGATTTCTAATTATAGCAGTTTGTATACACAGTTCTTTTTCATTCGTCACCTGTATCAGAATATTAGTGTACATGTATATGGTATAATTAATTGAATTGCTCGTACTCATTAAATTGTTTCCAGACTAAAATAGCTCTCAAAACACCTCTACTCCCTTTGTCTTTCATTTTTAAGATGTATGATTTTATTATTAAACGGGATCTTTCTTTGTCAGTACATGTTTACCCATGATTTAATTCCTTTTTTCATCTAGAAGTATACCTTATCCTTTCTGGTTAAGAAAATTACTTACATATTTCTGTAAAGATTTGATTCTACAAATATATTTTGTTAAATGACTATTCCTTTTTTTTCGCTGCATAATTGTATTACGAAATTTCCTTCTCAGCATTTAATTATTTATAATGTAGTCTAATGTCGTTTAGTAGTGCAAACAGTTTACTTCTAGTTGCAGGATCACATGTATTAAACATAGCTACATCCCTTCTTAGGAGGCCAATTTATTTCACTCAATAGGTGTTCCAAAGACGGGACATGGCATGTACTCATTTTCTTAGTTATATTGTTATATTGACTTTGAATTTTCGTGATTTAGCTGTTTGTTTCCGTTTTATGAGGCGATCTGCTCAGGATGCATATATAGCAACATAGGCTGACTTGCTCCAGTCCATGACAACACCAACGGGATAACACATTCATTCTTATTACATATACCCGTCGCACAAGTGTGACTATCTGAATTCAGTAGCCTAGTAATGAGCACAGTGGCGTTTAGCACAAAGCGAACTGAGTCCGAGTCCCGGTGTGCACATCAACATTGGGAAGCAAGTGCATCTAGCTGACGAGTTTCAAATGGAACGAAACGTGTGTCCTGGATTCCGCCTACCAGTAACAATTCAGTTTAAACAATACTAGTTTCGCGAAGTTTTAAATACCAGGAAGTATCTCATAAATAAAGGTTATATTACAGTTTCACTTATTAAGCAAAGTTCTTGCTTTAAGAATATGACTCATAAAACTCTATTTTCGAATTTGTAGTGACCGACCGTACATATATATGCTCTTTTATTTTAGTATAATACCAGTACAAAGATTTGTACAATGCTTTTTTTCTGTTTTTAACAGAGATGGTAAGTGTCTTTGTTAGCATTACTTTATGAAAGTATTTGGAACCCGAACTATTTTTGTCGAGTTTACATATAAAGTCACGTCGTACTTTTTATCCGAATTCTCCTTAATACTTTTTTCTGAACTGTGATTACATTGATATCACTTCTACTTTTTAGCCTTATAAATGGACACTTAAAATAGGACATGAATATGCGTTGTTATTGGTTTTCAAAATTCTCAGTAGACATGTGAACGCCGTTCTTTTAAAAAAATTCATAAAACTGAAAATAGACCTCGGTAAAGTAATAGAAACTTAACCAAGTTTGAACAACTTGCATCACAACTGTTTGTTATATTGATTTCAGCATTAACTATGAAATTTAGGGGAGCTTAGAATCCCAACTTATTAGGTACATATCATATCTATACCCTACAATTTGTTATCATTTTGATACACTTAAAATACTTTAAACTCGTGTCAATAAAGTACAGCGAAAGTTATGTAAATGAACTTTTAACTGAGGGGCTTATTATTGGCTTTAATATTAACACTGGGTTATCAATAAATCTGTTCTTAATTTCTCACCCACGTATCATGAGATAAATTGATGGAATTCAGTGACTCCAGTGCTTAAGTATTACCAAAGGCAATCAGTAATTGACTCGATTGCATGTTCTTAAAATTCGGAAAAACTTGTACTATATCTAGAACATGGATTGTGTAGGGATTGACTTTAATTATATTAGTGAATGAAACAATTTAAAATGACTTCTTAGTAAATGCATCCGTGTATAATATTCAATTTAAAGGATTTTTACTGACTCCATAACATCGAATGTAACATTTGATCTTATGTAACGGATTATAATTAAAATGAACTTCTCTGTTTTATATGCAACTGTGTGTTTTATATTGATGACATCTAAGCAGCTGGAAAAGCAGTTGTAGAAGTTATTATATATTGTTTTGCATTGGAAAAAATTAAGTTGTATTGTAGTGAAGCGATTAACATCGCACAATATGAGTATATAACGATTATTCTTTTTGATGTCGTTACGTGAGTAACATTGAAAATACTGGTGATTAAATATTGATGATATAATTACGTTTGTTCACTATAAACATGGTATTGTTATGTAACTATTGAGTACAATGAAGTACTTACTTACTTACTTACTTACGCCTGTTACCCCTCTCGAAGGAGCATAGACCGCTTACCAGTATTCTCCATTGAACTCTGTCCTGAGCAATTCTTTCCAGCTGTTTCGAGTTGCTGTTGATCCTTTTGATATCTGCTTCCAACTCTCGGCCCAGTGTGTTCTTTGGCCTTCCTCTTTTCCGTTTTCCAACTGGGTTCTAAGTTAGTGCTTGTCTCGTGATACGGTCTGATGCTTTGCGCAATGTATGTCCTATCCATTTCCAACGTCGTTTCCTGATTTCCTCTTCAGCTGGAAGTTGGTTTGTTCTCTTCCAAAGTAGGCTGTTGCTGATGGTTTCCGGCCAACAGACATTCAATATTCTACGTAGACAGTTGTTAATAAATACCTGTACCCTCCTGAGGATGTTTGCAGTAGTTCTCCTCGTTTCAGCTCCACACAGCAGAACTATCTTGACGTTCGAATTAAAAGGTTTGACTTTGAGGTTGGTTGAGAGTTGTTTGGAATTCCATATGTTCTTCAACTGTAGGAATGCTGCCCTTGCATCTGCATCGGATCCTCCTTGTTCATCGATGATGCTTCCCAGGTATGTAAAGGTATCCACTTCTTCCAGAGTTTCACCATCAAGTTCAATTGGGTCGGTGCTCTCTGTGTTGAATTTGAGGATCTTGCTCTTTCTCTTATGTATGTTCAGGCCTATTGATGCTGAGATTGCTGCTACGTTGGCTGTCTTGACTTGCATTTGTTGGTGTGTTTGGGTTAAAAGAGCTAGATCATCCATGAAGTCCAGATCATCGAGTTGCATCCTACTTGTCCATTGAATTTCGTGCTTTCCCTCAGATGTGGAGATTTTCATGATCCAATCAACCACTAGAAGAAAGACGAGAGCAAACAGCCTTGTCTGACACCGGTCCTCAGTGGAAATGCATCTGTCAGCTGTCTTCCATGCACGATTTCGTACTTTAGTCCGTTGTAAGAATTCCGGATGATGTTGACTAGTTTCTCTGGTATACCGTAGTGTCGAAGAAGTTTCCATAGTGATCTCCTATCTACGCTGTCAAACGCCTTCTCATAGTCGATGAAGTTGATGTACAGTGACGAGTTTTATTCAATTGATTGTTCAACGATGATGCGTAGTGTTGCGATTCAGTCTATGCACGACCGATTCTTACGGAAACCAGCCTGTTGATCTCGAAGTTGAGCATCCACTGAGTCTTTCATTCTGTTCAACAACACAGTTGAAAACTTTCCCTGGTACTGACAACAGTATGATCCTTCTGTAATTCTCACATTTGCTCAAATCCCCTTTCTTTGGTATCTTGATAAGGTATCCTTCTTTCCAGTCTGCCGGCACCTGTTATTCCTCCCAGATCCTTCTGAATAAAACATGAAGCATCCTCGCCGTTATGTCTATATCTGACTTGAGTGCTTCAGCTGGTATATTATCAGGTCCTGCTGCTTTCCCACTTTTGATCTGTCTGATGGCTATCTTGATTTCTTCCATCGTTGGTGGATTGACATCTATCGGGAGATCTATAGTCGCTGCTTCGATGTCTGGTGGGTTCGGTGGAGCTGGTCTATTCAAGAGTTCCTCAAAGTGTTCTACCCATCTGTCTCTTTGTTCTTGAATCTCGGTGATCGGCTTGCTTTCTTTGGTTTACTATATTTGCCTGCCAGTTTCTGCGTTGTGTACTTCCGTTTGTTGGCTCTAATGCTCTTCTTTACTTGCTTATTTGCTTCTGTAAATTCACTTTGTGCGTTGATTTTCTCTGCCCTAGTTCGGCTGTTGTTGATCTCTGCCTTCTTGTTCCTCCTTTGTTGGATTTTACTCAGGGTCTCTGTGGAAATTCATTCCTTATAATAGTATTTCTTGTGGCCCAGAGCCTCTTGACAAGTTGAAGTTAGTGCTTCTTTGATTCCTTCCCAGTTGTCCTTCACAGCGGTTTCTTCCGCCTTCAGCAGATCTTGTAAGGCTTGAAACCTGTTGTTGAGAGTTATTTTGAATTCCTTGAGTTTGTCAGTATCTCGAAGAGAGGCTGTATTGAACCGTTGTAATGCTGTTACTTCAGTTATCCATTGCTTCTTTAGCTTCAGTTTCATTTTGGCACTCACTAGGTGGTGATCTGAAGCTACATCAGCTCCTCTTCTGTTTCTCACATCTTCCATTGATCTTCTGAATTTTTTATTGATGCATATATGATCAATTTGATTCTCTGTAGTATGATCCGGTGAGACCTATGTAACCTTGTGAATGCGTTTGTGGGGGAATATTGTACCACCTATGACCATTTTGTTGAAAGCGCATAGATTTGTAAATTTTTCACCATTCTCATTTCTTTCTCCCAGTCCTTGTTGTCCCATGATGTCTTCGTATCTGGTGTTGTCCATTCCGACTTTGGCGTTTAGGTCCCTCATTAGGATTGTCAGATCCTTTCCTGGACACTTCGCTATAATTGACTGTAGCCTATCATAAAATTGATCTTTGTCCTCGTCGTTGGTGAGTGTATAACATTGGATGATGTTCATTGTAATCCCCTTCTTCATTGTCTTGAAAGATGCTTTGATGATTCTGGGTCCATGTGGTTCCCATCCTACAAGTGCATTGCGCGCTTTCTTAGACAGCATCAGAGCAACTCCTTGGGTGTGTGGTGCATTTTCCTCTTTGCGCCCGGAATATAGTAGCATCTCTCCCGTGGCTAATGTTTTTTGTCTAGTTTGAGTCCAATGCGTTTCGCTGATCCCGAGCACAGTTAAATTGTATCTCTTCATTTCTGCTGCTATCTGGGTGATCTTCCCGGTCTCCCACATTGTCCGAACATTCCATGTACCCATAAAAATTGTTGCTCTGGTCGTTAGAAGTGGGGGGGGGCATCGGCCTTATGACTTCCGAAGGATTTAGGCTTTCATCATGTAGCGTCATAAACATTCTTTCCACTGGGACCGGCAGCAACCCTAGAATAGCTGCGGGCGGAGTACAATTATGAAATTTTTTAGGATGTGTATAAGTAGTGGTCAGCCTATACAATCATAACATTTTTCACTTTCATTAGATAAAAACCTGATGATCACACTGTTTTTTGAGGTAATAAGTTAGTTGTATGTACTGTTTCGGGTTTCCAAATACTACTGATTTATTTATCATTTCTAATTCAAATCAGATTATCAAACGTAGTATTTTAAATCCTAAACTTGAACATGGCAACAGAAAAACCTCGAGGAATCCAGCAATTTTTCGATCAGAAGTAGATCATATAGATCTATCTTTGTCATGTTCATGTAATATAAGCGTTCTTTTTGGCACTTAAATAAAATTTTGTTTATCCACATAACGGCCTGTCGCTTACAGTGACAGTGCAACTGGTCTGCTACTCTAGAAACATTCATTTGTATCTTGTACTGATCAACCTCAGAATTTCTCTTCAACTTTGTCATCTATTCTGCAAAAAGCTCTTATGGAAGTGTTTGGTGATGATGATGAGATGATACCTGAAGAGAAACATTTAAATCTTGAGTGTCTGAACGATATCGTCTTACTGTGCGATGATACACAAGCCATCAAAATCGCACTTAATTAATCCGCGATTAGCTCCCATAAGTATATCATATATGTTGCATCTAAATGTAAGGTATTTTTATAAGATTAGTGAGGGCTTGTCCCTTCCTCTACTTTGTGACGAACCATTAGTAATGAAGTTTGTGCTGACGGGTAGTTATGTGAGTACCAGTTTTGATTTGATTTATGAAACCAACCTGCGCATAATGACCTCAGAGCGGTTTATGCTAATCTGGTCCATCTGTAGCATATTCGTAATGCGGGTCTAACTGTCAGTGATTGGGTTTAAAAGGAGTCGATGAGAACATTTTTTCCGTGTTTGTGAAATCTGGTTTCTCTGAGCTGAGGATGTCTAGCATTTCTCTATTTGACTATCATTATTTTCGCAAAGTTCCCAACATCCCGAGGAAACTTGCTATTAATGCTGAGGTCTGACGGTGTATTCGAGCGCAGTGATGATAATTCGCTTGCTGTCACTGCCTTGAAGCATCGGTTTTGTAGGTTCGGTCACGTTTTACGACTTTTATCGCAGCGGCCTCCCTATCATGTATTATTCGCCAACACTAGTTGAAAAAGCAATGAGCTAGTCTGTTTATTACATGGCGTTTTGGTGTGAAAGAGTGCCACATTGGACTGACTCCTATCAGTCTATCACAATCGCTTGGTTTGAGTCCTAAAGATGGTACAACTCAATATTCTGAGACTTCAGATATGGCTCAGGATATAAGCCAATGGTAATCATTTTGTGATTTACATTCCCTATAAAATGAGAGGGATTCCCAGTTGAATGAGGTTTTTATTGGTGGTACTTTTCTCGTAAATGTATAGTAACCGTCCATCTTTTGTTTCTTCATAATTTTATCTGTTTATGTGGTGCACCCATTTTGATGCTAATCGGTACCGTAATTTGTGTTTAAATAAATAATAAATAAATAGGCATCATAATTTCGCATACCAATAGATGTTATAGTATATTCCACTATTTAAAAAGTAACTTTTGGGAAAGCACAATGCTTTCGTGTATTTGAAGCTAATATTTCCACTTAATTCTGCAGTGTTGAGAAACTGCAAAGTTAGTTTAATCTGTACAAACGAACTGAATGTATGAAGTGGACGTCCATATAAGTGATGTAGTCCTACATGGCTGTCTCATCGTACTAAGATATATAACTGAATTTTTATTCTTAGCCATAGGACACAACTTATTTGCTGTAGCACAAAGCTATCTTGTTTCTGATTCACAGTTCAAGTTTATAGTAGAGCAAATGAGTAAATATCAGCATTAAAGGAAGTCTAATAGGTGTACTCAATAACAACAGTGTTTACCTTATCTAGAGTCCCTGTACCATAAACATTTGTGAAATTATCCTCAGATACTACCGGAATAAGGAAAATGATTCGTGTATGTTATGTACGATAACAGTAAATTTCTTCCGCGGATATATTGCTATAAATTGACATAAATTCTCAATCATTCACGTGTAAAGTGTACAGAGAATAAACTTATGACAGAATTTTTACTTTGAGTCATTGTTATGCAGTTTACGTAGCATACTGCTGAATTCCTGCTTTCCTGTTTCTGCATTTGTCTATTGAACCTCGACGATAAATTGTATCTTTACGTATTTATGTTATATTTGCAAGTTAACATGCAGGATTATACAGATGACATGCATGAAGTTCTTAACATTCAGTAGAAGCATTTTGGTTGATAT
Organism: Schistosoma japonicum; assembly: GCA_025215515.1. NCBI lineage: Eukaryota > Metazoa > Platyhelminthes > Trematoda > Strigeidida > Schistosomatidae > Schistosoma > Schistosoma japonicum. The sequence goes on from CM046064.1 coordinate 11,047,500, forward strand.
TAATTGGAATATTATAGATGTGCCACTTTTTATTTAATCATAGATTATGATACTGAAATACCAGCTAAAATATTGTTTACGCTATTGTTGTTAAAAATAAAGGTATTGGGACTGTCACTTGGGTGGTGTAAGCTTTAAGATCTAACAACGGGTACTCGGATGGTTCATTTAGCTTCTATCAATTTGCATTTCCCATTGAAATGCTTACCACAAAGCCCATAAACCTTATGAGGGCTCTTTAATCGAACACCATCAATCAAGTCAGAGCGTATGGTGAGCTGTCATCTGGAGTGGTAACTACAAGTGGTGTCCGTCAAAGCTGTCTACCATCCTCTTTCTTCCTAATTTCATTATAGAATCACTGCTGGAAATAATGCTCTCATCGTTTGAATTTTCAATAATTGATTTCCTACCTGGAGGTTTACTGATTGACTTAGAATGCGTAGATGACAGTCCCGTTTGGTTATGACGCTGATAAAATTTAATCTATTAATGGGATTGAACAACAATGAAGGCGTATTACAGATGCATTTCTCGTCCCGTTTGTGCAAATCGTTGCTTCAGGACTGGTTTGTGTCAGCACTAGAACTAAAGATAGGGATTGAAGTAGTTTGACGCGTTGACCACTTCACTTATCTTGAATGTCTAATCAGCCTTGATGGTTTGGTGTACTACAAAATGTCGACACGGATTCAGAATACTGATTTGGCTTTTGTTAACTTACGTCGCCTAAGACATAAGCTAGACATCCGTCTCTTAAATAATGAGTGGTAGTCTGTTTTGTCCTTATGTATGGACGTGAAATATATCCTTAAGGGTTGATGACTTTCGTAGGCTATTAGTATTTAATCATTGCTGGGGTTGCCAGGTAAGTGATAAAGAGTTTAGACCCCAGGTACTGGGGAAAGTTGATAAGGTTGTGAATCTTTATTGACTGACATGGTTGGGATATATGTTATGTATGCCTAACCATCCCCTACCTCGACGCATGGTGTTAATTTACAGTGAAGTAGGATTGAAGAAAGCTGAGGATGACCAAACCAAAAAATGGCATCAGCCAACGAAATCACTGATTGCTGGTTTGAGCTGTGTTGATAGATGCAGACCACATGGCGATAGTCCGTATGTATGCTGTAACCTATGGTTAGACACTGGTTGACATGTTTCAGAGTCGATCACAGTGGCACAGGCGCATCAACTCTATCTGCCCTCAAATTGTGAGCTTAAAATTGTTTTATACGTCTCCTCAAACTAATTCTTTCATCCTGTGCTATATTCTATGTTCACACTTTTTCTTACTACTATTGAAATAACTAATACTTCTACTAATTTGGTGTTCGTCTTACTGTGCTACTGAGATGTGACAACTTTGATGCATATATGTACTAGGTTCTATGTTGTGCATACAAACGTACGTCACCTGTGACGTAGAACAGACGGCGGCCTGCCAGTCAAAGGATAAATATGCAGCAATTCACTTTTTTGCTATACTTAGGTTACTAATATATTATCATAGATATCTTCGAAACATTTCCGATGTTTATCAAGATAATCACCACCTACTTTGTTACGTAATGGCTGGCTTAAGGTTATAATGATAAAAAACTGAAGACTGCATTCACCATTTTCACTTTTCGAAATTTAAAAATACTTCATTCATTTCTTTATGAGCTATACCTTCTGTATCTTTACTACCACTAATGTTGCCATTACTTCTGCTTCATTGGTATTCATCGTGATGTGCGCTTATGGCATGATAACTTGAAACGGTACACATATTTACTATAACCGACTGATAAGATATAATATATTTCTTTAGTTTGAATAGCCTTAGTAAATTTATTTGATAACTTCATGTGATGAACAGTGTAGAACTTATAGAAATTAATTTTTTTTTACATCGCTTGGCTAACGAATTATTTTGCGTTATATGCTGAAAACTTATTGTTGGTGTATGGTAATGGCTACATGGTTATTTAATTTACTTTAAACTGATGAATTTTATCGATACAAACTATATTGCAACCATTTGATGTTGAACAATTAGGTTTTATCTTTATTTTACAACATACAAAACATATTGAATCAGTAAAGTTAGATAATGGCTAACAGTGGAATCCATGATTCGCATTTCATCTTATTAGGGTGGATCCACCTAACCCTTGGCACCTATCACTTCAAATATCAGTATATTATCTACTATGTTTCTTTGTCTTGATTGCCATTAAGTCATTCAATGTGTCGATTTATTTGTACGGGTTTTTATGTTCCCGTCGTTAATGGTAAGGACTTCAATTAACCAATTTCTATCGTTTTACTTACTAATAAGTTGAATATTTCAGATATATGTTGCCTAATTACTGTAAAAATACACAGTTAACGCTTGAATTATCTTCATCAATTCTTTCAATTTTTATAGATAATGTCCAACGAAGTTATTTCCTGTATTAACCAATGTCTACATGATTTTGGTGTTTGTAAATGCTGTATCATCCGACTGACTAATGGTCGATGCCAACGTACAGACTTTCTTAGTGTTTTTCATTCACAGGCATATCCTGATGATTACATATGTAAAATTTGCTTTGGACTATTACATAATCATTATTTATGTGATATTCCACGAAATCTTAGTGAATTACAAAATGAAAAAATGGAATTTACCAATGAAGAATTCAACAATTATGTTCTACTCTACTTATATAAACAGTTAAATGAATCCCGTTATCAATATACAGCCTATCAACTTCAGGTATGTTAGTAATTTACTGTCTTATTTATTTTCACTACTCATTGAATGAATGTATGTAGTTGACAGGAAATCATTAGATAAAGTCAATACTTGGTTATAGGTATAGTGAGATGTGGATCCTAGATTCTACCGCTAGTAATATAATCATTTAAAACTTGATCTGTATCATTTGAAAGCTACAGATAAAATACCTGTATCTAAGCTTCTGACTGGTTGATATTTGTCAACGAAACCTACATACATCTGATCTTTAGTCCTATTCGTTCTGTATGTGATCAAAAACTATTATTCATTTTTGCCAATTACGTATGACTGAACACCATAGGATTTGAATGGTACTCTCCGAATTCTCCTCCTTTTTTTGAGTGAAGCGAAATTAACACGATCGTACATTTTATTCTTTACGATCAGCAAATTTGTTCACTATTGTTCGTGTCACATTGTACTACTTAATAATATTGAGCAGTTTGTTTCACAATTTCTATAACAAGTAACTGTTTATTGCAATCAATCAGTAATTTCATCTTTTTATAAACTCCATTCCGTGTTTTGGTTTGTTTTCTTACTTTTGCTAGTATTTATCACTATACTTTTTACGTGCCTGTTGCTTCTTCAGAAGTTGTTCATTCTGAACAACCTATCCATTTGTCAAATAACGCTTGGTTTGTTTTCGTGCATCACTGTTACCTGTATGACAGAGCTATATGTTCCTTAACCTCTTATATGAAGGAATCATTTTTTCTCTGAATACGCTTTTCATGGAGTTGTTGACACTGTGATTCAATTTTTGTGGATTCTTGTTATTTTCTATAATAATTCCGTACTTTTAGAAAAATTTCGTCTATTGATTTTAAGAATTTACGCACAATTCAATTACTAGACTAAAATTATTTAAAGGACTATACTATTTATAGGATACAAATGGAATACTAAGCATTTTCGGTTGTTTACTTAAAGCATTCAGTGTATTGTTTGTCCTTAGACATATCGGTATCAGCTTCATGAAGTTTGGTTAGCTTAATCATACTTGTATTTATCTACATTTCGTTTCATTCCTACATCATTGTTTCTTCTTTCCCAATAAAGATCACTGAACCTATCAATGTTGTGTTGCGTGAACAATTTTTATGGGATGATTTAATTTGTATTTCGACGGATTATGTAAATAGTACATTAAGTAGTAGCAGTATTAGTGATAATCTGACTAATCTACCAGTGACATTTACGAAAAATGATATCAATTCAATGAGATCATATGCCATTCCAGTTAAAACTGGATGGAAATGGATCGTAGAAGAAAAATTATCATCATTATTAAAAGTAAGTCTACTATCAAGTATTTCATAGAATTAGTAATGTTGTTACTCGATCATAGCTGCTATCTTGACATTATAGTCAGGCTTACCTTTCATAATGACCTAATTGAACTACATTGACCTGAATCATTTTTCCAAAATCTATTATACCAGACAGGTCTACTGTGTTAGGCGGCATGATTAAGAACCTCGAACTCAAGGTCCGTAGACAAATTTGGTAGTAGTGAATTACTTCCCCCAAACAACCATCATCTGTAGTTATGTTGCCTTCTCCAAACGGAAGGAGGAATTAAAAAAAGTCAACCTTTAAAATTCCATACCTCACCTTAATGTTCAATAGTACTAAGAGGGAGGGGAGAATGTATTCTGTAAGCGTGATGTCAATCTCCAATTATCTAGGTTGATACAATTCACATAACTGGATAAAAAGTAAAGAAGTTAAAATGATAATATCAACGTTAAGGAATCCTGCTTCGTTATCATTTAGACTTCAAGACAGAAATTTCGGATATTCTAAAGATTTGCTACATTTCTGTCGTATCTGACATCATGGATAAATAATTTCATTCACTGAATTTCTTGTAGTTACCAAATTTGGACATCATGTTGAGAAGGTAATGAAGATTTGTAGCTCAAGAGGGTGGTTTTGGTTATACTGTCTTTTATTATCTGGATGTTCTAATTGGAGAGCTTTCATCATTCTGGATGACTTCATCGTCTCAAATTTCTGCTTTGTAATTAAGCTATTTATCTCAGTGAGTGCAGTATAACTACAACTGGACGTCACTATTAGTTCATTCATCTGCATTATTCATAATTATAATTGTCTGCATCAGGAGTAATGAAGGTTATATCTGTATTGACCTTTAGTTTCTAGCTAATCGGTTCTAGCTACATGCTTCATTGCTGTTTAAGACTTCGATCCAATTAATAACAAACATTGACTTAATGGTAAAACATTCAGCTAACTGGTCAACAGTTCAATCTCTATTACGCCTAATTTCTTTCGGATATGTGAGTAGTGAGTTGTATCACTTTTCAACTAATGATACTTCTCCATGATTGAATAATATCGACATTGCCTTAATATCTAATTGTTTCCAGACTAAAATCCAAGCTAAAATATTATCAGAGCTTGAGCATCTGTATTCTAAGTTGAATTCCACCGCTTAACAACTATATTTACATTTCATATCTTAGAAGTAAACATCCTGTTCTCAACATTTTGTATTGTATAATAAATACATAAGAGGTTTAATATACCTTAGTAATATAGCGTACTCTTCTTTTGGTTATATTAGGTTCTTTGATTTGATTGGCTTAGCTCACAAACTTTCGTTATCATTTCGGACAAAATCTTCAGCGCTTACTTAACATAGACAACAACGAAAGCTCATTAGTCAAATCAACCAGCTCAGAGAAGCCCAACATTGCTAAAATCATCCACCTTCACTAGAAATCTTCATCTCAATACTTGTCTTTTTTTCCATTGTATATATATATATATAGGTTCCATTAATTTACTCTTTACGTGATGATACTGAATTAAAACAAATCAAAGCCAGTGAATTGAATATTGACAATTCAAATTATGATCGAGAAACAAATATCGTCTGTTTGAATGTAGAATTTTCAAATATTTCTATCCAGTCAGATTATGATATGTTCGTGAGTTGTTTAGAACTCTCTCCTTTGGATTCTATTCGTTCACGTATTGCTCGTTTAAAAAATACTAAGCTACCGCGCAAACGTCCAAGATTCAATTATAGTAAAAAACAAGAAATATATAAAAGTAAAAATGCTTCACATGAATTAATGAAAACTGATGAACTATCTTTTCAAATGATCAATTCCAAAGACAATTCTTCCATTTTCAATCCGTCATCTGTAATTAATATTGGTTATATCTTGCCAAATTCATTCTGTTTTTCTCGTGGATTTCTAACAGAACTTTTACCTTTACTGAAGGATACTTGTTTACAATCAAATTATTTAAGGAAGTAAGTATTGCTATGGTAGTCGAGTTGAAGTGGTTATATAGATGAATTCGATTTTTTTTCTGCATGTATTCATCACAGATTGATGTAGTTAGGGTACCACTAAAAACTAGTGAGCACCAGAAGGTTGTTTCATCCTAGTAGTACGCACCTTCTATTCCATCAAAGATTCGAACCCAGGACCTTCAGGTCTCGCAACGAAAGCTAAACTGCCGGGACAACTGGGTTGGCATCAACGGTTGAATTTTCACGTTGGTCAGTTTGTGATGTAGCGCGATGATTAGTCAATGCCTTTGCTGATAACTGTTTCACTTCCGACATATCTGAGATATTTGTCACCAATGCCATTAATTGATTATCGCTCTGTATCTCAAATGGAGTGAAGTAAGAATTATGCCGACCCAGTGGTACAGATGTCTAAATGTTTGCCACGAGATCTGACGGTCGTGTTTTCGATTCCATATCGAAATAGAGGGTATGCACTGCTGCGAAGTCAATACCAGTATGAAATCGCCTCCATGTACTCTCTTGCTCCCAGTGATGCCCTACTAAAATCAATCTGCGACGAATACAGGCAACAAAATATTGCTATATGGATTTGAAAAGTATTGCTATTGTCTCCTTTTATTCATTTGATTAATGCTTGATAAGTACGATGAATATTATGAGCCTTTATTCTGGATGCTACTCATAAAGCCATTTATAGGTATTAGATAACGGGACGTCGCGTGAAAGTGGCAACAGTCAACAGCCTTCGAGGTAAATTGCAAAGTGACAGGTAGCGAGACGTGGTCACAATACGTAGGAAACATAAAAACAACCAAGATAAACAAGACTGCGAGCAAATTGGACTGAGGAACGTAAACGATGTACTAATAGATGATCGAATGCATTGTATATATTATTTATGACATTCTGTGTTTTTACTAAATAAAGTATTCTCACCAGCCAAGCGGTTGTTTTCACACCTTCACTAGTTAAGACAATTAAGGAGAACAAATTTCGCTTTTAATTATCTAACTGCAGTACATTCTTAACTATGAGATTTATTAAATCTACCAAAATGTGATAACTCCATATAAAAATGTTCAAATTGTTCTTTACATATAATTCAACTAGAGAACATCTTAAAACACAAACAATTCAATAAGGAAAGAGTGTACGATGATTTGGCAGTAAGAAACCAATTCAAATTTATGCGAAATAAAGTACAAAATAGTAGATCATAAAAAATCAGTCAGGCACACATGTGCATTAGCTCAAGTTCCCATGCCACGTTCCCATTACTCATTAAAATTAACAAACTGAGTACCAATAAAGTTCAAATAATCATAGTAACAACAAGAATGACTAAATATCGCAAAAATAGTTTACGAAAACAATAAAAATTGGTATAAAACATTCTGGAACTAAAGAGCTAGAGGAAAATAAGGAATTGATTTTCCTGCTTCATTGTGACTGATTTTGAGTCATGTAAACCAACGTTTCTAACAACTTACCACGGTTATCGTGTAAAATCTTACCAGGTAGTTTGGACATTTTAACATGGCTCATATTAGAAGTTTATAAACTCATGGACTGACTCCATGTTCTGTTTTGGGTGCCTGTGAAATTTTTACATCACACTCCTACAACAACAAATATCACACGTTGAGGTGAGTAGTTCAGCATACGTAATGCATGTCCGAACCAAAGTATTATTTGATTCTCCATTTATGCTGACTGCTCTGTGCCTAACCTCATCGTTGCAAACTAGGTTATCCCATGGTAAGCAACCGATGCACATATGAACAAAGAACTGAAGCTTAAGCATCTCTCCCACTTTCATCGTCCATGTTTCTGAGCCACAGGTTAGACTTCTGCTTAGTATATTCGCCTCGTTTTTTCTCATTATTACATAAGACCATATCTCCAAAAACTACCGAACTGTTCGGAATTTTTTGTTACTTGCTAATTTAAAGAAAATTGCTTACCTTTTTTTTTTTAATTTTCATAGAATTTCTAACAATAATTGTCCACCTGCTTTCATAACATCCCTAAAGATATTTCGAAGCATACCGCTTTATCTGGCTGGTCGTTACGTAAAGTTGAGTCGGCGTTTACCTCAATCGCCATGGATAATCGGATCACAGCGTAAATTGGATTCATCTGTGGAAGAACTTATTACTCATTTAATATTACCTCAATTTGGTAAAAATGCTCAAAGTCGCTTTATTACAGCTGGTAGAGAAGATGTTGATGTCAGGTAATTCATTTCCTATTCTTATTGGTCTCTTTTTTGCATGAGTTTGTATTTTTCCGTTGTTTATATTAAGAACTACTATCAGACTCCATCAACCTCCCAAATGGATTGCATCTAGATTGCCATTTAACCATATGTTTCTAGAGAGGTTTAATTCTGGTTATCAGTGGGATCCACAACATTCTATTCATGAATCGTTGCCAGAATGTCAGTGTCGATGCTTTTCCCGCAGGGTGCACGTATACTGATGGAGACTGATCAATTGCGGTCCTTAATGTCAACAACCGGAGAATTTATACTCGTCGAACAAGTTACTGGTTATCTGAATTTAGTAACCTAATAGACAACTCTTTAGCTTTTGAAGAGATAGTCACTGGCTTTGAATATCAACTGAATGTAGGTGCATGCAGATGACAAGCCCAAATAAGATGATTTAGAAAGTGGATGTAAACCGAACATTTCAGTGTAGAACATATGAGCTTTCTTCAGATCACAATAAGTCTGGGGAAATTATAGTTTCAGCGAACCATCCGAACACCTTTCTTTCGTATCCTCCAAAGTACGACTGTATCTTTGGGTTTGCCTACTGCTTCATCACTTGATTTATTTGACGCCTTATCCTCCATGATGGATAAAGCTTTTTATCCATACCTTTTAACTCTTCTATTCTTCTTATTTTCTTCATTCTTAGTGTTATTATTAGAGGTGGGATTTTGACTACGCTTTGTTGACATCTTAAGAGGAATGCTTATTGGCATAGTTATTTTTAGTCATGTATTTAGAACATATAGCTTGTAGCTAGCAATAGAATCTAGATACTTTGTTCAGTTTCCAACTCGTCAACCAAATACACTAATATCTCGATGTTGATGTCCATACCGACGTTTGAATGCAATAACTTTCTCTTCTGATGCTAATATCCTTGTTGTCGTAAATTTGAAGATACGTGCGCTCAGGATAAAACTGATAGCATATAATCTGTATATTTTAAAATTAGGCTTATTATATTCTACAAATATATTGATTATTTTAATTAACTTTCAGATGTCTTGGATTAGGTCGACCATTTGCAATTGAAATTATTAATTATGAATTATTGCCGTCAGAAATTATTCAACAATGGTCCACTAATAACAATCAGAATAAACTTGTTGTTGAATGTTGTAATGATCAAAACAATCAATCTGAACCACTAGATCTATTGAAACTAGCATCGTATGTCAATTCGAATACACAAAATCGAGTTCTTATAAGAGATTTGCAGGTTAGTTTAAATTGGTACCAAGAAGCCTGATGAACCACTCATGAAATTGAATGGTATCTGATCACTGTTTAAAGACATTTTTACATATTTTTATTGACTACTAGGAAGTAGTGTTTATAAAACGGAAATATTGTCACAGTGTCGCATACTTTTGTGCTGAGAGTTCATTAGCATGATTAGGCATATAGTACTAAATAAGTCGATATTTATTATGACGCGGAAAAAATGGTTGGTTGATATATCGAAACGCCAATCGGGTGTGCCTAGTCGATAATCCGCGTCTGCCTTATTTCCACTCGGTCCCAAGCCAGAGATAGAAGAACACAAGCCTATAGACCAACCAGACAGAATTCTATTATATTTCACACATTCCTTTATATATACATAAAACCTGACCACACAGTCAACCAGTTGAGAAACTAACATTAATACAAGTAGGAGCAATAGTGAATGTGAACTGGAGTACGTATACACAATTGATTAACCATAGTTCCTCAATGAGAAATGATATACCAACAGTTAATGTGTCAGATGGAAGGATAGGGCAAGGTGGAACTGAATAATAACACAAATAAAATGTTCACCCTGAATATAACCAAAAGTAATGGAACATTCTACAGAAAAACAGTTCTCGAAGATAATCAATCTTTTTAGGTGCCCGGCATACTAATATTATTATTAAAATGACTTTGGATTACCAAGATAAGTAATATTATCAACATAGTTGTTCTTCAGCATAACATACATGTATGTTTGTATGTATGTATGTATGTGCAACATAGAACTTGGAATATATGTACATCGGTCCAAGTTGCCACACCTCTAGCGGCACACCAAGAATAACACCAAACTATTAGAAGTATCAGTAACTTCAATGGCAGTAAAAAATGCGTTGACATATAGTACGGGAAGAAAGAATTAATTCGCTGAAAGACAAAGCAGTTCTAAGCTCACAATTTGTGGAAAGACAAAAGTGAAAGTACCTGTGCCACTGTGATCGACTCTGAGCCATGTCACCCGTTGTCCAACTGTTGAGTACAGCATTGGCGTGTACCCCAGCCAAGTAGCTTGCATCTACGCGACTCAGACCAACAGTCAGTAACTTCAATGACTGATGCCATAGATTTATTCTCTTCTAGTGATACTATTTAAATCCTTAGATGAAAGCAGAATGAAGGTCAAACCCATGAACTAGTGGTTGAAAGTCGTACGTTTTAGTTACTAAGCCATCGCTTTGCAAATATGAAAATACTGTCTTATGCTCCTTTGTTGATATTAGTCCGAAAATTCGACGTTAAACAAAATCTTAATCTATCTAAACTGAAGTTATTTATTGAGATCTTATTGTTAAATAGCACATATTTCATATGAAAATTACTTATAAGCACTTTATGCGTTTTAAAGGGCAACTGTTTTCCCTTTTATTCATATATGCACTTACAGTTAGTATCATCGAAATCTGCTGCAGCGGCATTAAAATTAGGTGAAATGCAAAAAGCTAAATGCTATCGAGCTGTTTGTTGGTGTCCCCAAGGTGGACTTAATACTGGACTGCTTATGAAAATGCAACAGTATACCAGTACTTTGATAAATCGAACGAATGATGAAAATATTAATCATATTATGAGTACTGTACATTGGCCTCCATTAAAGACAGGTTCACTAAAATATGGAAAAATTTACTTTGGTCCCCTACAAATCAATCAACTTACGCCAATACGTGTATTGCACAGAAGACCATTGCTAAATCGTAAACGAACTATTTATCATTTGTGCTTCATGTCATTTGTGGAAACGATGAAAGATAATATTCCCGAGGTACTATTCTATTGTCAGTTATTAGCATTTTCTTATTTATGATGCTATTATATTGAGGTTTTAGAAAAGTAGGATTTTGGCTAGGGGTGGAATCTAGGCTGTGCGTTTCGTCGTATTTTGGGACTTCTTGGATAGATGTATCCGCGTCCCATAATCGTGTTTGAGTCAGTGTAGATAGTAACACTGGGTAGCAGATACATCCAGCTGACAAGTACAAATATGAGACCTACATCCTTCTTAATGTTGCTTCTACCATCTTTTGCACAAATTGTTCAGGACGCCTAAACTGGATACTAAATGTTTCGTTAAGTTTGTATAGATGTTGTTAGGGTTAGTTTTTGAACATAGACAAATGGATAGATTATACACAAACTTTATGGATCGTAATAGTAGTATCCATGAAATGTAACTTCTCATCCCTTTACCTAGATAACGGCATTTCGTTATCAAGAGATGGTTGAAATACTAACTGCAATTAAATATGTTATGACTATTTCTATGTAGTCAAGATAAGCATATTCGATATAGCATATAACATTGTAAACGCTATTCTACTGACTTCACTGTCGGATGATACCATGAGGTTCACTTAAACACTTAGAATACGCAGATGATATGGTTTCCTTCGGAGATACTGACAATACACAAAGTCTGCCGAACACATCGAGCAACAACGTAACGACGTTTGCTGTGAGTTCCTTTTCCCTTAAATCCAAAAGTTTATCTTATGAATAGATTTAGGGAGTGAAGCACGTAGTGCGTTGATCACTTTACTTATCTTGAATGTCTAATTGTCACTAGTGTTTTCGTATTCAACAAAAGCTAGAGATGCATTCATAAAAATGATTTGGCCTTTGCCAACTAAAGGAAGAATACACTTTGCGGCTGTCCATTCTGTATTGGCCAATGTACGTGGAGCATGGACTTTGAACATATACGTAGGCTGTGGTTTGTGACCAAAGATGTTTCCGAAGCACTTCTTGCGTATCGTGCAACGACAAAGCAAGTAGTATTGTTGTTAGGCACAGAGTATTAGAAAAAGATGACAGGTCAGTTTATGAGGTTGTTGGTCTTCAAGTTGATTGGAGCATATACTATATGTGCCCAACCACTGACTACCTGGATCCCGATGATATTTGATGCATGAATAACATGGAAAAAAAGTAGGGGCAGTCAAACCAAAGTCACGTGTATCATAGTAGCTTAGGTACATTTATTAGTAGGTATCGTTTTAAATTGGCATGTTGCCGAATCATGTTTCTATGTTGCATCACACCCTAAAACAGATCACCAAAGCAGGAAGAAACAGCTATCGAATAATTCCTGCTGTTTATAAAGCCTTTTGGAAATGTTAGCTTTATTTTAAACGTAATGTTCTGAATAACTTTATTTCTGTTTGGTTACAATATACCATCCTATTTTACAGTTTGATGACTTTAGATTATGGTCGAAGCTATATCCACAGGATGAACTATTCATATTAGAAATCCGTTGTGAAGCTGGTACTTATGTAAAAGAACTTGTTCATGGAGATCTTGGACGATCTAATCCAAGCTTAGCAAGTATATTTGATCGTCAGTTAGATATATTAGCTTTGGATGTAACTGCTGTTGAACTTGACTGGCCCACACGACTAAAAGATCCGTCTGTCTTACTTGTTAATGCTGAAAACTAATTTTATTGTACAGATAATTTGTTAACATATATAACGGTATACTTGTTTCAAGATAGGAAAAATATAAAATTCTTTTTACCTTATGATGGAGCAGTAACTTGATTAGTTTCATGAATCATGATTAATACACATTACACAGCATGGTAATATGATCGCTTTGTGGACACAACTTTATTAACAAAAAGATCCACAAAGAATCATCACCCTAACTGCATGTTAGTCTCATTGGTATGCGCTCTAGACTTTCAACCAGTAAATTTACATTCAGATAACCAGCTCATAGCCTGATTCATTGACCTGTTATATGGTTATGAAATCTACAAATATAATGCCAGGAAATAAGTAAACGCTCAGAAAAGTTGTACGGGTAGATCACTGAACAGGTCAAGTTATTCATGGTATACTTTGATTTTCCAAGAAAGCACTGAGTGCTATATGAAAAGGACAGTCATTAATGTCTTTGTATGTATGAATCTCTGATACTGATCACTAAATATTTGGTTCTTGTTTTTCAGAATTACAAATTTTGGCCTTTTTATTCACAGAAAGATTCCAACTGAGCAGAAAATAAGTAGAAACTTTTGAATAAGATTATCTAACACAGTGTATTTATCGAAAACAAAAAAAAAATAGAATTACTAAAATGTTCTTGAATGTATCCAGTGTTTTAGTTCAACAGGACAACTAGGATATGTATCTAAACAAGCGGTAAGCATATCACTATCGACATAACAAAATAGTGGACGATAATTTGGCAATACAGATGAAGAATTCCAACTGATTTTGCTATTAACTGTAGATAAACCATTGAATGCAGTGATTGCCGCCTTCCCAGATACAATAAGTTCAGAATCGACTAAATTGTCTAATGCTTTCATAACGACCGGTTTCTCGTATAAATGTCCTGGACAGTTGGAACGACAATACTTTAAATATTCTAAGTAAAACAAGGTAAAAAGGAATGAAGATTAGGGATTAATATAATAAAGTTCGAACGATAAAGTTAAAAATAACATAAACATCGACTAATACATCACTTCCTATAAAGTTACTCACATACAGAACCTGACAAATATATGCATTACTTCAAGTTGCCACATCACATTAGTACTGTGGGATGAATACCAAAGCAGTAGTAAAAGTCATAATAACATCAGTGGTTTTAAAATAAAGCTTAGACATGATTCGAGAAAAAATTAGTTCGTGAATAGGAAGTGTATAAAAATCGCAAGGCTTGGTATTTAAGGAATCACAGAAAGTGAATGCATCTCCACCATTGCAACTGACTCTGATCGTTGTCACTCAAAGTCTCCAACTATTTTGGTTGTGACGATCATGCGGACCCCACCTAAGTAGTGTGAACCCAAGCACAGTTAATTATACGATGAACTAACACTACTTTCGGTTTGCTAGTCCAACTATTTTTCTACCCTACTCCTACGGCAGTCACCATCGCAGATTGAAGTATGCAGTGGTTGGGCATATGTAATACATTCCTTAATTACCTCAGTGGGTTGAGATCTATAACCTGATGAAGTGATTCACCATGTTTCTCTGGTACCCTACATCTTATCTCAGCAAAGCTTAGTAGATGTTCTCAACAAAGGCGAGCATTGTTTGTGAGACATCTATGATTAAATACCACTAATTACGTTCACCAAAAAGCACTAAAGTATACAGTTGTGAATAAATAATTTACCATAATACAAGCATTCAAAGTTAACCGGTTTTCCACCATTGATATCTTGAAGTTTCACCATAGCAGTAATTAAAAATAGCTCCAATACGGAACAACCTATAATGAATATGGTTGTTTGAATACAAAAATAAGAATACACTTATATGCGTGCACTATTGTTAAATAAGAATTTGATTATAGTGTAATGAAACACAGCTCAAAAACCATGTATATGATTATGAAACAAATACTCTATGCGAGACTAAACTATATTATCAGGTTCCTTAAGGATAAGGAAACTTGATTTGAATTTTGTAATGTTCATACTAATGCTGAATAATTACCCTAAGAACTTTACTAAAACAGTACTTTAGGATAAACATAAAGAAAAAAACAAGGGTTCAACCGAAGGAGCAGATCGACACTGTAGTTGTGCCATAGAGAAGTGAGATTTCGGAAGATTAGAAGCACTTTAAATAAACATAAAATACGAACCCTTTTCCGAATGAACAGTACACTTGTCTCTGTAATTGTGGATATCAAGGATAGAGTTTCAAATGAAGAGAAGACGAACTGTATCAATGAAATCAAATGTAGTGTTATATACATAAGCAAAACATCATAATAGTTGAGTGTAACGGGAATGGTACATATATTCTGTTTAAAGTATATTCCTAAACCCTCTGAAAATCTAAGAAAACTTGAAAATAAGTCGGCATTGGGATTACATTCAATATAAATAAAACACTACCAAATTCGACGAAACAAAAATCTTTCATAAAGGTTACAGTTCGTATAAAGAAAGATTAACAGCCGAAACCCTACGTATATAGGCAAATCCAAATAACTTAAAGAGACCAGATGGAGTACTGTTCTCTGCACTATGGTAACTTTTATAATTACATTTGTTGCTGTCGACTGGCTACGTTAACACTTCGTCATATGCATATTGTGTTAAAGATTTTTTTAGTAGAATTAAACAGCTCAATTTTGCTACCTGTAATAAAATATACATCCACTCTTTGACCTATAATTGTCATCATATCCATTTATTATGACTTATTCTCAAATATGCATGTTTGACAAACCAACTTTCAAATAATTTATTCTTTTCTGTGATCGTAGTCTAGGGTTATTTATTTGCACAAATGTGTTTCGCAACTATATATATGCACATCATCCTTTATCCATGAATTTCGAGAATTGATTCACTTATAATGACTCATAATATCTTCATAATGTACATGAGAATGGATAATCATAGTGACATTTAACCTCTTATTTACACTTAGATAATTTTAATTTGTCGTCATCCTCCTGAAGAAGATCAGAACAGCATGTCGAGCGAAACGTCGGAATTTTTATTGCTTCCATTCGCTGAGACTGCCACCAGCGGGCTGATGTCAAAGACTAGGATTCCCACCAAAATTGACTTCTTGAAACATAAGTCTCGGAAACCTGATCAAAGCAAATGCATACTAATGATAATCATGTTACTTTGATGCTGAAAATTGATATTCACAGTTTTAAAGAACGTCAACGAATATCACCTTTAAGTGCAGTGAGCTTTGAATCTTGTTGTAATGTACATAGAGATTCTATAAACTGAACCGGTTTAATACGATCATGTTCAGGTCCAAGTGAGGCGACTATTGGAATCTATTAAAGGGAACAAAGATAGTGTTATCGAGAAGAAACAGTAAGATTTACATATGAAGCAAGAAAATATTTTTTCTGGGTGTACAAAATTGAAATTTTTCATTATATATATATATATATATATATATATATATTGGCTACTAGATCAATACACTTCAGATATTCACCTCAAACACTAACTAGTTAACTAGTTAATCACTAATCCGTATATTAAGCAACCAACTTTTAGTTCATCTAGAACAATGATACCAAAGGCGAAAAAACTATTCAAATGGAATCAATTGAATAAAAAGAACTTAATTCAACAGTCATCTATACTTGGAATTACTGTGCTATTAATTTTGTGTTTATAAAAATCTCAATAGAGAAGTAGTGATGATATTGGTTCATTGGAAACAATCTACGCTTCATTATAATTGTTGTCACATTATGGTGTCAGTAGATATAAATACGCAAAGATCCTTAACGAGTCATGTTGTCCAGACAAAACTAGAAATTAGTAATATCCTCCGAGACAACATTTTAAATGATTTACACCATGATCTGAATTCTGATTTCATTATATACGTTGATTACTTCCACAATGATTACAAGTGCATATTAAATGTGAGAAGAATAATTTCAGTGAGCTTAATTCTCTGTTACATCAATACATTCTGATTGTTCCTACAATCAGTACTATGATGAATCAAATAACATAGCAAATGTTTTATAAATAGTTCGAGAACCAGTAATCTTATGTGTGGTTGCAAGTTTCAATTATTGTGGTGGTATAAAAGTCAAACATTTTCAAAACAAAATGTTAGATGTAGATAGTTATGTTATAAAAAATCATTTTCCGACAAAAGATATCCCACACTTGTCATTGACGAAAGAAACCATGCATCTAATGAATTCATTGAATTCTGCTCTAAGATCCGAATTTGTTGGAAGTATCATCATCAACGTAGAACCGGGCAAATACGCCCATATGTTCAAGTTGCCATACCACATTAGCACTACGAGATTACAGAGGCAACATAATAACAGAATACAAGAGAAGAGAGTGAAGTAAAGTTGTGCAGAAACTAATAATAGGATTCAAGATTTAGATGAAGTTATAGAGTGAATACACTTGCGCCACTGTGATCGATTCTGAGCCATGTCTCCAAGTGTCTCCAGCCATTTATTATGACTATCACGCGGACGCCAACCAGGTAATCTGCATCTACCAATATGGGTTAGACCAACAGTTAAAGATTTCATGGACTGAAGCCATGTTTTGGTTTGGCCGCCCCTACCCCTCTTCCATTCTACTTCAACCCTAGTCAACATAATGCGACGAGGCAGGCGGTGGTCTGGCATGCAAAACACATACCCTAAACATCTCAGTCGATGAAGATTAATGACCTCTTTGAATTATTTACCATATTTTCCAAGGACCTTTCGTCTAACCTCAATATTACTTATTCTATTGTTTCATGATATACGAGAGATGCTACGAAGATTTCTATGTTCAAATACCTGAAGTCAACGCATATCTAGTGTTTTCATGGCCCACGTTTCGCAGCCATATGTTGAAACGGCGTGAACTGCTGCACAGTACATCCAGCCTTTCGTTGAGAGACGGATATCTCTCCTGCGCCACAAGTGGCGTAAATTGGTGAATGCTAATCGGGCTTTCTGAATCCGTGCTGAGATTTTGTCCGACACCGACCCACCAGGGGTGATGAGACTTCCGAGATAAGTGAAGTTGTCAACGCATTCAATTACTTTACTCCCTATCGTTAATCTAGGTGGAGAAGCAGGCCAGCCTGGAGTAAAATTTGGCATTTAGAAGGAAGTATATTAAATAAGAAAATGAAATTAAATCGTATAGTTGGTGTCAATATACTATTGTACATTTCTTATCTAGTTCTCAATAAATAACTGGGATATTGTGCTTAATATCCGTTTATTATATATGCCAGTCTGTATCAATTGTATAGATCGCAGTTTCGTGCGTAGTAGAAAAATATTCTCAGAAACAAAAAAAAACATCAATTATACACAATGAATATGCACTTGCTAATCTTTCTGACTAAACATTTAATGTTTATAAAATTTCCAGAAGTCATGAATAATTTTAGTACTTCGCTTGACTGACTAGTCTAGTTTCTGATTGTTCCTTAGAAGTTTAGACTAAACTTTAAAGAGGGGCGCTGATAATTTCAAGAGCTGAAACTTTTACAGATGAAAAAGACTCTTATTTGCTGGATTGCACATGCTGTGTAGTGAGATTCAAGTGAACTGGTCGAGTCAGAGCTTATGATAAACTGTTATCAAAGGAGTCAATTGTTAAGTTGTATTATCTCTATTGCCCCGATAATATTATGTATTAATCCAGCCTAGTATTCTACGACAGCGACCTGATCCCAAATCAGAACAAGTGTAGAGCAGGTAGCAAGATATATTGAGAAAATAACAGCAGAAGGCAAAGCAAAGCAGATAATTACACTAGAGTTTATATAAACATCGGCATAGAGTATTCCAGAAACTTCCCGATCGTTCGTTGGCTCTGATTGGCTAAGACTTACCAATCACAACACAGCTTCGTGAGCATGCTTTAATCGGGCTCGTTTAGTCCTAACATCAACCTTAAGTAGTGTACATCAAGACAGGCCACTACTCCCATTTTTGCATAATTTCATCATACATTTACCACTTGGAATAGGGCTCTTTCCATCTGAAATCTAAGATGTTTATCACCTAACAATGGGTTTACTTATTGATTAACAATACATAAATGATATGGTCATGTTTTGTAAAGATGCTGACAATATGCAATGTCTTTTGAACACATCGAGCAGTAGTGCAAGTATGTTCGGGATGCATCAAACTGCATTTTAAACGCAAATGTTATTTCAGGACTGGTCCGTGTCAACACCTGTACTAAAGATAAGGAATAAAGTAATTGACCGCATAGATCAATTTACTCATCTTGTTTATTCAGACTCAGTGGGTTGATGTTTGATGAAATCTCTGCATGGATTCAGAAAGATCGCTTGGTTTTTACCAACTAATGTAAGAGACATCCCCATCTGGTAAACAAAAGATAAATTTACTGGGCACCGCTCGACACTGCATTGTCTGGTGTTTAAAAGTAGGTGACATTCGTAGGTTAATGATATTAAATCATAGATGTCTTACAAATAATGCTCGCCTTTGTTGAGAACATCTACTAAGCTTTGCTGAGATAAGATGTAGAGTACCAGAGAAACATGGTGAATCACTTTATCAGGTTATAGATCTCAACCCACTGAGGTAATTAAGGAATGTATTAGATATGCCTAACCACTGCATACTTCAATCTGCGATGGTGACTGCCGTAGGAGTAGGGTAGAAAAATAGTTGGACTAGCAAACCGAAAGTAGTGTTAGTTCATCGTATAATTAACTGTGCTTGGGTTCACACTACTTAGGTGGGGTCCGCATGATCGTCACAACCAAAATAGTTGGAGACTTTGAGTGACAACGATCAGAGTCAGTTGCAATGGTGGAGATGCATTCACTTTCTGTGATTCCTTAAATACCAAGCCTTGCGATTTTTATACACTTCCTATTCACGAACTAATTTTTTCTCGAATCATGTCTAAGCTTTATTTTAAAACCACTGATGTTATGACTTTTACTACTGCTTTGGTATTCATCTCACAGTACTAATGTGATGTGGCAAATTGGACCGATGCACATGTTATTTAATCATACTAATATAAGTAGATACTGAAAACTAAATAATAATAACGCTATTTAAGTGGTAAATATTTGGAAGTAGGAGTGGTCTAACAATTAGGTCATCTAGTCTTTTCAAATCTAACTCCACCTCAAACAGGTGATAGCACTACACTTTTCAAAGAATATGTAGTAAATAAGTGAGTTACATCATTACTAAGTCACTAGTAGAAGTAGAAGCGTAAAGCACTATTTGAACACCGAAGTCAGTAATAATTTAATTAATACGACATACCAATAAATTCATTAGACGTCTAATGCTCACTGAAATAGACCATGCTTGTCTTAGCGAATCAATCACAATTTCATCATTCATTAATTTTTCAATATGATTATTCCACGATTTAACTAACCGTTCGCATCGACGACAATCCTCTAGAGTCCTCAATGGCATATCTGGTAAATCGCCAATATCAACACTTAGCAGATGCTTGCAAATTTCACAAAATTGTTTAAATGGTTTTGATCTTGTATCAGAATTCAAATCATCGGATGCATAAGAATCAGTATTTTCAATTGGTGCGGCAGGTGATTTGAGATAAATTTGACGATGTGAAAATCTTGATTTTACTCGTTTTTCTAATAATTCCATAATATCCTGTTTTTTTTTAAAAAAAAAAAGAGTATAAATAAATATCAGAAAGATTTACTGAAGAAAATTTTGTTTAAAGCATTTCATAACATATATGCTTTTAGGGAGTAATGTGTACAGATAAAAGGTTGATATCACCAGTCAAAAAAACTTATATAGAATGAATTCATGAGTCAGACCATTAAATACAGCTATCGACAAAAACCGAATGCAACGCCAAAATAGTATGCAGAATATAGTATGAACTTCTAATTTGAACGAGTACTAGGAAGATTGAGTAACAATGCTCAGCAGCAACTGACATATTCAGTATGTTATGAATAATTTATGGTTTAGTTCCGTGACTTATCCATATAGTGGTAAGTTTGAACACATGACTTACTATAATATAATTCATTTATAACCTATAAGTTTATGCACTAGGCTTCTAGTCGCAGTTTAGATATAAATCAAAGCATGTGATAACAATAGGCTCACAAAACCCAAAGCAGTGGATTAGGTTTTGAATCTGTAACAACACATATAATCGAACAATGTTGCATTGAATTAGACCTTCATCAGGTTTTACTTCAATATACGGTAATATTTATACGCAAATATGAAAAATGGCAAACCAACGAATGCTATTTGGAAGTGAATGGTAACAATGAAATAAATGGACTATATAACTAGTCATAATAATCGAAAGCTCCAATTGATAGTAAAGAGAAATGTGTACTAACAGTGATAAGATTAATAATAAAATGAATATAAATCTTAATATAAAATGACAACAGTAACTTGAATAAACATTTCAAAACAAGAAATAGATCAAAACTTTGGAAATTAAGCTTATTAAAATAATAATGATAGTTAATAATAATAATAACAATAATAGTAATAATATTGGTGATAATAATAATAATAATAGGAGTGTAAAAGATATGAGTAACTTCATATCTAATGTAAAGGACATGAATATTAACAGTAAAAAATATGCTATCTCTGGACGCTGTATCCTTATTCACCAATTTACCGCAAACAGAGATGATTGAGTTCACATGCAAACAAATAACAAATGGAAGTTGGAATTCCTAAGGATAGTTTTAAAGAAACTCTCTGAAGGTGTACAATGAATGTCCGCTTCGCTGTCAACAATGTTAATTAACGACAAATTGATGGTACAGCTTTGGATTCACCGTTAGGTCTGATTCTAATTATAAAATGGGCCTCTAAAAGAGGTAACTGGGGAACTAGATTTATACTATCGTTATTTATCATCATTGATCAGAACATAAATAAGGAATAACTTATAAGTTAATTTAGTGACGAACACCTAGAAATGATTTTCACTTATGAGAACAAACAAGACAATAAATTACACTCAGATATTTCACTAAAAAGACGATAGAACGAGTTGATAAGCACAAGTGTGTAAAGAAAGAATTCCTCTGTGTCAGTACACACATTTTTTTAGCTTTGTACCCATAAGTTATAACAGAAATCTAGTGGGATATCTTACTACAAGGGCTAGAAAAATATGCTCTGAAGACTTTATAATGATTGAACAAGACACAACACGCATGTTGACTGGAATGGGTTACTCGCATAATTTCCTAAAGGAACACGTCTACAGTCAATAGGAAAAATGGGACGTCAGGTCATACTTACTAAAGAAAGAAACTAGATATTACCTATTTGCATGCAGTGATTAATATAATTAATTAAAACGTTTGAAAAAACAGTGATCAGATAAATAAGGAAAAATGACAACTTAAAAACATGATTCAGTAGACCATACTAATGAGTTTTTAAGCTTTTGTCATTGAGGATAATCCAACAATAAAGACCACTTTCCAGTCTCCAACATCATAGGTAGTACATGAAAAGACAACTGAATAAGAAGTAATCCCAATGGCCTGAGAGTATGACCCAAGAGCCCAACAGACCACACTAAGAGGCTACTCATAAAAGGCTTTTCAAAAGTGTTTGGTGTAATACCTCATACTTTCAAAGACCTTAATGCCGGAGACGGAAATGCACGATAAAAGGTGAGGTGTATTATTTTTAGAGATCATTCCATTTTAGTAGGGTCCATCATAATAGCAGTAAGTTATTTGAGACAAACAACTCACTGCTACTATGCGTAATAGTCGTAGGCGTAACTCCATCCTCCGACCATAAGCTACTGACTTTAGTCTTACTGCCTTTTAACCGGCAGACCTAGTATGCTAGAACCAAAAGTAACGAGTATCCATGTCAATATTTTCGAACTGAATTACCCAAACCCGAACACAAAGTAAAGGTGAATTCAACGAGCGACAACGGTCTGATGAGTAAGGAATCTACACAAAATGCAAATGACACGAATGGATAGCTGAGTATATAGTATAGAAACTAGGTCCTTAATACGTGTTTAAAAATGCTACATTAACGACGAATATAACTACCTCAGTTGGTGATTTTATTTAGAATATTAGAAACATCAGCAAAAAGGCATAGGAACTTACTAAACGGCATGTCAGTCCAATGACACAAATACGAGATTCGGGAGACTGGCAACTATCGAACAAATTATACAACAATAACTGGTTATGGTGTAAAGCAAACAGATCAAATTCACTGAGAACAACTAAAACAGTCTTTCTGTCCCGTTGATTTCGATGCACCTCATTTAAAAATAAACTGAGTTGTTGAGAAAAAGGCAAACTTTTCATAATACAATGAGAATTATCATCAGGATCACAACCATGATCTGATTGACTAACTATACTGTTCAGTAGGGTCTCATTATGTAATTGTTTTGCCAATGACTTCATAGCAGAACGGTCATCTGTATGAACTAAGCCTATATTAAAGGAAGTTATAATCAGGGATGACACTAACCATTTAAATAAACTTCAGAAAGTCCAGAGTTAACATCTGAGTTTTCCTTTGCCTTTTTTATAGCTTCCCTAAGTAGCTAAAGGCAGACATTATAAACATAACATGAAATTACATGATGTTTACCAACACCTCTTCGACCAATTACTAAAATGGAGCTACTTTCACCTTTTAAAACTGAGGATGTAATAATATTCTGTAAGTAATTCAGCTCTTCATTGAAATACAGAAGGTGATGTTCATTCCCTCTTAATTTTCTTCGTAGTACATCTGAAATCAAATCCATTTATGTCAATCAGGTAGACTGAATATCTCGAAATGTAGTTTTCAGTACAGTTGATTAGTGAGGATAGAAAATCAAAAATGAGCAAAAATAACAGGTTTATCCAGGATTCTAAAAAAGGAAACGATTGAATTAATAAACGTTGTCCAGTCATATATCTTCCTATCGACTAAGAGAGAAAATCAATCAACAAACACGGAAATTCGAAGTTGAGTAGTAATGCAACTTAACATTACCAGCGCCAAAAACTTTGAGGTTTTACTTCGTACGATGAATTCTGATATTTAGTTTACACAGAACAAATACATAAATATCCATACACAAAGCAAAATCGAGAGAATACTTTTCATACAGGCGAATATAGATAGGATTAATACCATATTAGCATAATTATAAAAAAACACTATTTTCAGGGAAGACATCTGTAGGTTTCAGGTCTCTGATCATAGAAATCTCTGAAGTATCGCCAGTGTATCATGAAATAATCAGTAAACCAATACTCGTGTTAGATATTTAGTAATAAGGAAAAATAGTGAGTCAGTTGGATGTTATGAGCCATCATTAACTGGGGTGGTTGGGACATGCGTAACGTATGCCCGGCCACCGCCGACCTCATCGTGTGATGTTGGCTGGAGTAAAAGTATGATGAAAAAAGGCCAAGGGTAACCAAACTAAAACATAGCATCAGTCCATGAAGTCCTGAACAGTCCGTCTAAGCCATGTTAGTGGAAGCAAACAACCTGCTCAGGATTCCCATGGTAATTGTGATACCCTGTCATAGGTCGGAATCGGTTACCGTGGTGTAAAAGTATTCACTCTTCATCTAGACCTTAAGTTTTATCATTTTTTCATAAGCACATTTATTTTCCCCCCCCCCCATTGTATTCGATTGTCGTTTTATTCTTGTAAAATCGGTCGCGTCGCGCTGTGTTATGGCAACTTGAGCATATAAGCACACACGAAACGTCTTAAATTATTAATGACTGACTGATTTCTAAGTTATTAAATGAAAAAATTACGATAATGCCACATCTTAGGTTTCACTTCGATGACCAATATAACTCAATAACAACGTACAAACCCGTATACGAAACGTTAAATTACACTCCAGGATACTACTTATTGCTAAAGATAAAATGCACCGAGCTAGATTTGAAAATATAAAGACATCTTTCAGATTGTCAGACCAAGATATGGTTCTACTTGAATATTATACTTAGTGGTCAGGTGTGAAGGAGTATCTTTAAAAGTAATCTTTCTGAAGTATGCGGAACGTACACCGCGAGATATGTAGCATAAGGCTTATAACAACTTAAATTCTGCTAGTAAGTAATCGGCTTGGACCTACATATACTTGAGGAGGCTATAGCAGATTAAGGTTATTCTATGTCGTTCTATCTACGAACCAATTCTTTTTATTAGTATCATACTCAGTCCACTCTTTCCCTTACTACCACTGATGTGATTATTATTTCCACTTCTTTAGTATTTTGCTGTGCTTATGAGATAATGTAATTTGGACCGATGTATATATGTACCAGATTTTAAGGCATACTTGACTGGCTGATTGACAGAAACCTAGAAGTAATGATATCCATAAAGTGTGATTTTAAGTCTAATAAATGAAAACGTTTGGGGGTTTGAGATAAATATCGTTGATGGATACCGATATGGTGGTAATAACCAGACAGAAAGGAGTAATATATCATGCATTACAGATTCTTCTGTAGGGTGATTGTTCAAAAGGTTAAATTTCGACTAAAAACGAATCCATGAGTAAACATTTGTCTCCTCCATAAAGTACATAGTAGTTTCAGCAAACAGCAAAATAGTAGAAAGAACAAAATTTACGGTTTCAGGAGACAATTTAGTTAGTATCTAAAAATTTTGAGCAAACCCTTGATTGACAACTGTTCCCAACAACAAATGCTTAAACTAATGGCACTATTCGACCTTTTGTACTATGAAACCATTCACCCCGAAATAAGAGACGCAGAACAAGTAGAAATGAATGTCAAAATGTATCTTAGACCATAGTTTAATAGAGTACATTTTATGGTCAAGTCCAAAAGAAAAGCAATAAATGTACAACTCGTGCAATGAAATCACCTTATTTACTAATATTTCTTTGCACAAACCATTACTAAACACGTCCGAGCAAAAATAGCACAGTGACTGACCTCTATGTGAGGAAATGATTTAATAAATACAGATCACTCTGGTTAGTTAATTACGCCTCATGTCCAGAAGAGTCAATAAAATTTGTTATATTGCTTCACCTACATTACTATAAATGACAATTTCGTTTTAAGGCCTGTAGCAAAGGCAAAGACTGAGTACCTAACGTATGACGAACTAACTACAAGCAAGCTTAAAATCAATTATGGCTTAAAATCTTACACTATAATCAATAGTACCATAAATGTCACTGCAAATAATAAGGTGAGATCAAGTGCACCACATCCTTGTACTGAACCGTACAGCTGGTCTTACGTTGCCTGTGAGGCTCGATCCTATCATACGACAGTTGTAATGAATGCTGACAATGCAATACGTACAACATTCTGAAAAGATGATAATTAGGTGGTAGACAAAAGTAAAAACCACTAATATAAACCCGAAATCTGCATATTTTACAACCATAGGTGTAGGTGCACCTGCAGATACATTTGCTCTACCGAAGACTTTCACCTATGAGGCGCGTAATGACAAATATTTACATATCATGCTTTCGAAATCGATCAAAATTCGAATAAAAATATATGTTTTAATTTTCTTGTATTCTGAGTGGCGTATAATCACAAATATCAAAACGTCTCAATGTTATTTTGACAATCGCTACAGCTACGTCAAACAAACCAACTCAACAGCAATCAATCATATTTAGGAGTAATGCAACTTCAAAACAAGGACAATCAGAAAATCGGAATCTAAGACTGAGGAAGATAGAAACTAAACAGTATCAGAAGACCCTCCTTTTCAGAGCAATGCCGTCCTTGAGACATTCAAACATTGGAACGAAACGCACACTTGTGCATCAAACAACGTTATCATTAGAAAATCCCGTGCTGAATGAACTTTACTATATTTCATAATCATTTTTGTTGTCTTTACTCTCACTTGTCGACAAACCTTATATAAGCATGGAAACGCAGTACAATTACCAGAAATCATATGTCCTTATATAAATGTTGCGCACATCATTGTATCAAGTCTCAGGCAACGATGCAAGCATTAGCGTGAAAATAATTATTTCACATAACAAGAAGCGATTCCACAAAGAAACTTAACAAGTCAAGAACGTCGGCCAACAACATCAAATGAAGTTCAAACCAGTAGACTAAAATTCTCATAAAATATTGCGAGTTAAACTAAGAGTCATTGATGCAAATATTCATGGTTTTGCTTCAACATTATTACTTCTTAATGTCCACGGAATTTTGATATGTATCAAGCCTTCTGTTGTCGAATTATGGAGAAGGCTTTCACACAAAATCACTAGGTATGGCGTTCCATGGTTAACGTATCCTGAACACAAATAGGCAGCCTAAAATTTTGCGCGATTTTTTCAAGATGAAGTCTCAGATGAGTACTGTAGGCATAAGTGTAGAGTTCAGGAGTTGAACTACCTGGTCTTGTAGACAGAAACCCTTAAAATCACTGGGCGTGCTATATGAGATGTGAATTGTATTTACCAACTTTTGTCCAAACTGAATTGACCTATTTGCTATCTTCATATTTGCTTGATGTTTGTTTTACTTCGCTTTGGTTATTTCGCTTAAGCCGGTGTTTTCGGCTAACTGATATTTTTTCTATACTGGGTGTTTACAATAGTGGAGGTTTGCGATGATATGTTTGTAATTTATTGCTCAGAACAATATTTACTTGACATTTTAGTATATACTCTACTTGAACTTCATTCCGCTTTGCTTTCGGCTAAAATGGACCTTATTTGGAAACTTGTTAGGCTGTGTCTTCAGCACCCGACGTCTGAACTTTCGTTTCACCGCTGCACAAAATTTGTGATCAGTAATCAGAGGGGAAATCAACTGTAAATGAAAAGAATAGAATCTTGTCGTACTCCGCTAGTTTTTGTGAACCAATTAAACAAAACAGAGTGAATTCTGACAGCTGTATACTTGCATCTTAGGTAATCCCTTAGCAATTCTAACACGCACCAACTGATATCTGCAGAATGCAATTTCCTGCAGAAATTTTAGTGATTCTATCAAATACTTAAGAAAATTCTATGAAGACAAACTAAATAGGATGGCTGTACTCAATGGATAAAGTCCAACTATTCTACGCTATTAGGATGATAATAATGCGGGACTTGTCTCAAAGAAAGTCATACTGAAGTAAAAATAGTAGGGAATTATTAGGAATGTAGTTACAGAGATGATTTTCGATGATCCCTTAAGTGAACGTCACCGTTGAAAAGAGCAAGAAAATTAACTGGCCGTAAGAAGCCTCCACTTTGTTGATTTCAGTTGTAAAGAGATATAATCACGCCTTACTTACACTCAGAGGGTAGCTTGATTACTGCTATGTAGCACTTGGAAAAGATTTCAAGGGTGTAAATAAGGTAGATCCCCACATTTTCTAGGGGACATTTTACGGATACCGTCAAAGCTAGGAAACTTGAGTTGATTCAGGTGCCTCAGTATCCTTTTGGCAGGCTTAAACTAATTAGAATGCTACTGATCTGCTTAAGCATTCCCAATACTGTTTAAAGTATTAGAAAACTTGCTGACGCATGAAGTGGAAGGAGTATTTGAACGATTTTACACTTTTCTGCCAGGTCTAACATTGTTTTCCTCGAAGTAAACCCTGCCGACACAAGGATGATAATTAGGCTGTTTAAAAGAACGTACTAGTATTATCATGGTTGTAACAGAATTTCCTAGATGATATCCTTTATCATAGCTGTAATTATTTGAGATAGGAATAGTTACTTACAGGGATATGTCAGTTTCACTAAGCTTATGTCCCTCAAATTAATTAACTATCTTTTGATAAAAATACAAGTTTCTTCCATCCTTATTCAGCTCAATATCACGGAGTTTAAAATACAGAATCCTCCTTACATAGGCATAAAAAATTTTTGTTATGAAGAACTGGATTCGCTCCTTTCAAATTAAAAACAGCGGCAGATGAAATGACTTATTTTGAAACACTGATTTAAAATCAGATTTTTTAGCACCACACTTCAATAATGATTATTATACCATCAATTATTCTCATAACTATTTGTCAAATTTCAAAATAGACATCAATCTTTTCAAGCAAACATTAAAGAAATAAACTCTGCTTTTTCTGTTTCAAGCACTATATCTCCGACAATTTTTGGATATCCTGAAACTGTGATAGCTAAGTTAGCTTCATATGCTACTCCTCAGTAAAATACTGAATTTTTAATTGCAAGGTACGTTCCGTTCTATTTTAACAGAAGAAACAATAATCTTTGGTAACAGGTCTTTATTTTAAGGCCGGCACAGGAGACAGTTGGAGCGGAATTGCTAATCATTCATACACACAATGTCTCTCAACATTCAATATAAGATAATAGGAAATATAATCCCTATAAAAGAATAAGGAAGTAAATGAATACTTAAGCTTTCTTATCTACGTGTATGCATAAGTTGTGAAATCATCTTTTAGCTAGTTAACTTAAGTCGCTACAAATTCTTTCTAGCTCATTATTCATATTACCTTTTGAGAAAGAAATTTCACCTCTAACATAAATTTATACTATATACAATTATTTTGGAAATCTTATATCGATGACTTAACACTTGCATATGAAATTCCATAGGCCATTCTCGTTAGCATTATGCGTTAAATGCTTGGTCAGTGAAACGCCAAAATTGTTAAAATACTAAACTGGCCGGAAAAGGTTTGAATCAAGCATTCATCAATTTCTAAACGGGTTGGAACATACTTTTCACGGACGATATTTACGGTTGTCAAGTTCCATTACAGAAACAGAACGAATTAAGTACATTTACCAACTTTATCGGAGTAACCGTGGATTCAAATACCTTTGATGCATTTAGTCAACATAGGAAACTCCTCTGTAGGTAACACAGACATTTTAGGCTTGTGCTTAACAAAAAATGTTGGTTGCCTAACAAATATTAGACCTTAGAACTACCGTTATAGTACCCTAACTGTCAGATACGTTAGGACGGCGACGTAGATATCATCTTTAGCACTATACAAAGATCTAGGCATAGCTGAATACACTCGAAATCGTACCAATAGTGACCATAGGAAAGCTGCAAAATGCCCATGTCACACTAATATTAATAACGTTTTAATGAGACAAGGTGGTGATGCACTAGAAGCTGTAGTTCATAATATGTGACAATGGTTACCGAATGCACACAGCACCTTTGTAAAGGTAGTAGGGTGATGCCTTCCTTCCTAGAAGGCTTTTTGAAGTATATATTTAGGTATTTCACTGCAGACAATACAGCCCACTAAGTTGTAGAGTTTCTGTCTAAAAGGTCAAGTAATTTGACATTTGAACTTCACATATATGACTACAGTACTTACCTAAGACTCCACCTTGAAAAAATCCAATATTTCTTTACCTTAAAATGGATATCACCATCTTTGAACGTGTCCATATAGGTGGTGGGACTAGAAAACAAGACATTCACAGCTCATCTAAGAGCACCAAAAATGTATACTGTAAAAAACATGACGATCATGTGTGGCACAATCCTGTTGCATAAAATGACCCACAATCCTCTTAACCCTAGTAGATCGCTCGTGAGATTTATTTTGTAACTAAACCTAAGAGGATGCATTAATTGGGTGAAACGAAAAAGAGCTTGCACAAAAATTAGCGCTAACTTTTAGTGGTGAACGTATGTAAACAATTTAACCTTATACCTAATGAGTTTGCGTTGGAACCTTCTGCATAATTCGACAACAGAAGACATGATACATATCTAGATTCTGTGGACGCTGAGAAACAATTATGTCAAAGCAAAACTGTGGTTGTTCACATTAATACCTCTTAATTTAACTATTTTTTTTCCAGTTATAGAAGTAATATAACTTATGTTGTACTTCACAAATGCATGAACACTTTTGCTACCTAGACGTAGATCTCATAGTACGACAGTTCACTGATTCCGTTAGGCAAATTTGACACTCACAGAATGAATATATCTAGGTTGTGGTTATCACATGGAAATATCAACTTCTTCATTGTACATTCCCTTTCGATGTATGGTTTAACTCGCTCATTCTGTTACAAGCTGTTTGAACCTTTCTTGTATGTTGAATTGTTCTTCATATCAACTAATCTATGTAAGCATATCCAATTAATCAAAAGTATATTCACATACAAGAATTATATGCACATTGGACTTACGTCTAGCTAACACTAACGCAGATAAAACGACAACAAGTTAGTTCTCTGACTACTTCAGCACCTACTCAATACTAAAATCTCGCAATCTATGTAGAAACATGGGAAGCCATTGGTGATACTTATAAAATGCTGCAATTTGAGCAGTTTATTCATCACTTGCCCACTATTATATCCATAATCACTTTACTGTAAGATAGTACCGTATTGTTTCAGTACAATAACATCTAGAAGAGTCGGTATGATCCTTTATATTATGTCTCTATTCCTCCTGCGTAAACGACGTGGTATATTTCAACATAACATATAACATGTTACACAGACTGCATTTCTGTCACTCATTACGACTAACAAACGACTGTTGATTAGTCAATAGTCGCTAGAGCAAACAGTATATAAAGTATGAGGCCAGCTGTTCAACATATTCCAAGGCTGTTTTACACTTGATCTCATGTCTTATTATTTCTAGTAACATCTCATGGCACCGTTGTTGTTTCAGTCGCTTCAAAACACTAATTGTTTGAGCATAATACATAACGTATAATATTGCTTAACAGAAGACTTATAATCTAGTTTACGGTCGAATACTGAAAAATTCTTGTCACTTGTACAATCAGCCATCTAGAAAAATAAGAATGAACTGTTATGAAAGACGAAGATGAACAAATATCTATGGAACGTATTGTCGAAGAAAAGATTATTGCAGTACGAGACCATCATACAGTGAAATTTTCAACTGTTTCAACGCCCAATGAATTTCAAGATTTAACAATAACTTACCAAACTTCAAACTTTACCAAACTTTATAAATTAGGCTGACTAGATCCCTTCATTATTATCTCATTATAATCATGAGGTGTATGTTTTAATGCAACAACAGGATTTACATTTTCATCACGACTAAAAATGCTTATTTAATTAAATCATTTTGTCAATTAACATAGGTTATTTCATTTTCACGTTTCTCTGACATATACGTGTGTGTTCAAAGCCGGAGCTGAAAATGTTTAGAATATCATCCCTATCTTGGATTTTATTTCACTTTTGTAGTATTCTTTTCTTAAAATAAATGATTTCCTCAGTTTTCATGGTGATCACTAGTGATTGTGAGATTATTACTTTATATAGCGCAAACATGAATCAACAAAAAGTGATTGTCTATATTTCATCGAAAACTCCTGGTGTATTTCAGGTACATCATCTTTACAACTAAATAATGTTTTCAGAACAAAGTTACATGTTCATTTATGAAAACACCCACCATTTCCGAGACAGATGGCCTATTTTCGAATGTATCACTCTCAAACTCAAGCCCTAATGGGTCTGTCACTTTTCAGTGTTCTAAAGCGGGTTATGCAGTTCCTTTCATTTGTCACGATACAGTCAATATAAGTATTCTGTTCTTAAATGAAAGGTTGTTCATTCACTTGTTTTCTAATCGTCTCTAGTTTTATTCAGTGTAGAAAAGCTCCTGTTGTGTCCGTTCGTCCAAGCACTGTTCGTCTTTTAAAAATGCCAGCACCTTTCATCCAGCGACTGAACATTATAACCAGGTAAATATAATTCATCTTCATCAACTACATGCAGTGAGACTATATCAGAAAATAATGCTGTTGTATCATGTCAAAAGAGAGAAGGATCAGGTAAGCATCTGTTCACGTCTAAATTTTTGTGATGTTTTTATTAAACAATTAAGAAATGGTATTCTTAGTATAAAAGTATCTCGCTGTAATCTACTTTTTTCATTTTGTTAAGGTATAATTCAAGCGTTAATTTACATATATGAGTAATAATGTTTTTCCTCAGTTCCTCCATTTTAGTTATACGTTTGATTAAAATAATTTCTATTTATTACTGAATTACTAGTAACTGACTTCAAGACACATGAAACGATAATTTCAGTATAATTTATAACTTATCATTGAAGCCCGTCAATTCCAGCCAAATCGGTCCAGTTTAGACGGTCTTTGATACCCAAAGTGAGTATTAATAATATTAAAACGCAAACTAAATCGCGGTTGAAAATCACGAACTTTGAATAGTTATTTAGTCAAATACTATAACAACATTAACAATACTATAACTTCAGCATTCAACAAGGTCAACCTAAAAATCGTCAGGTTTTTGAGTAAATATAATATTATTTAACTGCAGGGTTGCAACCTGGGTTTTTGTTTCATTTTATTGTTTGATTCCTGTGTGTATATACGGGATAAATTTTAAATTATAATTGGGTGTTTATGGATCTCTCTGTGTACTTCGACAATTATCATGGAAGCATTACTCCAATAAACACCACATTACTATTTTTTAGGTAAAGTGATTCTCAATAATGAGTACAAGTAACTTTATACAGTTATGTGATTAAGGCATGCTCTTATTCTTAGTGCTTTTTGAATATGTTACTATGTGCTATCCTTCACATACTTCTTTATGCGTCTGTGTTTGTGTGTCTGTTAGTTCGTTCCCTTTACTGTATAGAAATAATGTACAGACTACGAGTTTCAGAAACGTGTGGACCATGAAATGATGTTGTTTATATACACCAAATTATAAACACCCTCAGTTTAATAATGGTTTAATTTTTATAAATTGGTAAATCAGCGTACGTCACTGTAACCTGGACAATCCCAAGCGTTATAATAGGTGTATAAGTAAAATGTCAGTAACGACGAGTTTATCAAAATTGCACGTGAATTGAGTAAAGATCTGTAAAGCAGCCAACTGAAGTAAGCCCTTTAAAGTTAATAACTTCAAGTTTTTGTTCAGTCACATGATGAACATAAACTCCAATACATGTAAAATATTATGCTCACAGTTATCATTAGTACTTAAAATTTCCAGATGACAGAGCAGGCACATTTGTGTAAGCCATTCGTCATCCCTATATTTTCTAATGAGTCCTTTATTCGACTAAATGGGCAAACATTTTCAACCCCCCACGGTCTAGGTAAGAAATCAAGATAATATTTCTAAAAAGACATAATTTGCCTGTAACAATATGATTAAACTAGTTTACGAAGGAGTTTGTTTCAATATTACGGGGAAAAGTAATAAATAACTCAGTTTTGTCCTTCTGAATCTAATTACTATGTATATATATACATATATACATAGTTATATATATATACAATTTAATAAGTTGGAAAAAGTTTTAATTACTTAGAAAGAGAACGTTATATTATTTACAAGTCATAAAATTCAGTGACTTTGAAACATTAAGAGGTA
Organism: Schistosoma japonicum; assembly: GCA_025215515.1. NCBI lineage: Eukaryota > Metazoa > Platyhelminthes > Trematoda > Strigeidida > Schistosomatidae > Schistosoma > Schistosoma japonicum. Next base: position 11,081,999 of record CM046064.1, read on the forward strand.
TAACCCAACCGGTCATTCTGTGCATGAGTCAGGTTTTACATAACTTACAGTTTGTAAACAACCCGCCACAGACTGAAATATCGGATGTATGATTTAAATTCTTATGAAAAGCATGATACGGTGGTTGTGTACTTGTTTACTGAAGTGTTTGAGGTTTGGATAGATCCATAAATAGACTCTTCTAGTTGAGTTTTTTGTACTTTTATAGTGTACAAAATGGAAAGATAAATTAGTTCTTCAGGACGTAGTTGTTAACAAAGTTCGGATATTTTAATGTAAACAACTAAAATATCATCGTGATTAATGATTCGTTTCAATATTCAACAAAAATGTTATAGTGCTTTTTAAAGTAAAACTGTTTATTAGGAAGGTACTCATAATAGCAATATTACATTTTAGTTGTTATCAAGTTCCTTTTATTAATAGTAAATGATTACGAGTAGGATAGGAAGATAGTGAAATATTTTTTTAATTTGCGTGATAATAGGCTATTCATATAGTTTATTCAGTGACATTATGACACGCTGATTAATGATTTTGAAAATTATAAAAGTACTTTGACAATAATTCCCAGCACCAAGTATTCAGACTTCAAGTTTGGCATAAATTCAAACTGTTATAACTGAAAAACTTAAAAAATCTTGTATCACTTATTATCTGCTGCCGATTGTCTTCAGAAACGAAAATTTTTAACGTGTTCGTCTATCAATTGCATTTTTTTATTATTCGTCATACATAAGATGCGTGATTTTCAGTTTAGTCGTCTGCTGTTTATTTATTTTTAGAAGATAAACAAGATAAAAGTAGCATAAAGACTGAAATATTTCAGTTTGAGTTTTCCAGTGTTTTGCAACACATTAATTTGTAAACTTTTTATGGTAACGCTTTAATATATACAGTTAAAGTTAATAATTTTTTCATCCAAACAATTTTGACACAACACGGCCATAATATCTACATTCTTATGCTAAAACGTATAGTATATCATGTATGATTTGTCTCAAAACCTAGTGAATCATGATGACTTGAATGTTTAGAATGATCTAAAAGTATTTCGTCCATTTTCCACTTATTAAAATTTATAGATATGACATGGAATTATCGCACCAAATAATTGAGTAACCTGTTGCTTTTGGATTGGATGATCTGAATAAATGGTTTTTAGTCACATTAAAACCACGAGTAACCATAGGCCTTTTATGTATTTGGACAACTGCTTGAAGTGAATTCTCTTTATCAATTTCTGCTGCTTAACAATTGGCATGGTGTTCAGTAGCATAAGTTAAAGCACCAGATTTATCAACTTCTTTTTGATCAACAGTCACTAAATTAAGGTAGTTTTATGAAGATAGGGGTATTAAATTTAACTGTTTGTGCTGTTGTTACAAAATAATACTAGTTGAATACCACTAAAAACCACAGAATATTGGTTTATAATGGTATTGATTTACATATTAAGAACGTATAGTGACATGAAATTCTCTTAAACAAATTTCTGGACAGATATAAATTTGAACTGTATTTTAACATTTGCTACTTTTTCCTATTTTATTAGATATATCAGTTTCAATAAATCCTATCACACTTCCTCCTGGAACGTCTACTGGTATTGTACGTTTATAAAATCAATAATGACTGAACATTATTTTTAGATATCTGTTTCCATTCTATCTATCTCCAGTAGTCAATCATTTGTAATTTCATGTAAAGCACAGTCAGTTAGTGGTAGTCAATTTCTGATGGAAACATCTGAAGGTTAGTGTGAAATTCTTTCAGACCATAATGTTTACTATTAATAAAAGGAGGCAATTCAACAATTTTTTTAATTGATGGTGAGATTATACTTACACCTAATGATGTGAATTTGTATGGTCTACAATTTCAGGTGAGTTTTTGCTGCAATCACGTCTGTTAATCACACCATAAATCAAAAATATTTTGTTTAAGATATTTCAAACTATACTTGTAGTTACCTTGTAGAAACTTATCAATCTAGTGTTTCCTAGGAAAAACACGTTTATTTTTATGTGTGTGTCAATAAAGTTGTTCATATATCTTATGAACCGTTTAAGTTCTTTGAATTTTGTAACCAGTCCTTCAGAAGACGACACATCAATCACTTCGAAGTGATGAGAAACATTTATAGCACAAAAATGAAATCTAAGTGATATTGTGTTCTAAAAGCTAGATGGTTTTATCATTAAGTTTTCATAGACTTACTAGCTTGCATCATCATAATGTACTTTAGAATGAAGTGACCTATGAAAATTTCCCTACAACTACTACTTGGTTGTTGTCCGCAATTATATTCTTGTCGTGTTTACGTGTGCTTTGATTTTCTCCTTCAAATTTACGGCTGATCTTTTGTCTATTAAAGCCTAACAACCAAACCAACTATTTTAAATAATGTAGCATTTCTAAAATAAAGAGCTTTAATTTTTGAATCATCCACAGTGTTTCTACGTGAATTTCTCGAAAATCAATACAACTGTAAGGATATCAATTAAGAAGGGATATAAATTTTATCATACATATACATATTAACTATTCGTGTAAGTAATCTAAACATATGCAAGGCGTTCATTAGAAAATAACGTCTTAAATAGTAAATTCCGTAGTGGGAAGAAACAAAAGGCTGAGAGATAAATAAACATCAGGATAAATGAATCTATGGAACATGCACATATCATTCACTATAGCTGTATGCGGGATTGGAGAGCTAGGTCGGTCATCTGCATAGTCTAAGTCATCTAGTTTTATCGATGTTGTCCACTGTATTCCGAAATTGCCTTGAAATGTTGCGGTCTTCATGATCCAGTCAACTACTAGCAGAAAGAGGAAGGGTGACAGTAAGCAGCCTTGTCTGACACATGTCTTCACTTTGAATGAATTCGTGAGTTGACCTCCATGCACGGTTTTACAATGTAGTCCGTCATAAGAGTTCTGTATAATGTTGACTATCGTCTCGGGTGCGTCATAACGTCGTAGAAGGCTCCATAATATTTTCCTATTAACGCTGTCAAATGCTTTTTCGTAGTGGAGGAAGTTAATGTAAAGGGGTGAACTCCATTCAGTTGAATGCTCAACAATGTACTGTAGAGTAGCGATTCGGTCAATATACGATGGGTCCTTACGAAATCCGGCCTGTTGGTATCGAAGTTGGGCGTCGATTGGGTCTTATATTCGGCTCAATAATACTGTTGAAGACTTTTTCTAGTATCGAAAGAAGAGTGATGCCTCTTTAGTGTTCGTCGTTGCTGAGATCTCCTTTCTTTGCTATCTTGATGAGGTATCCTTCTTTCTAGTCTGCTGGCATTTGTTCTTCCTCCCAAATCTTTCTGAAGAGAATGTGGAGTATCTTTGCATTTGCTTCCATATCCGCCTTCAGTGCATCACTCAGCTGGTATGTTGTCTGACCCTGCTGACTCTCCACTCTTGATTCATCAAATGGCGATTTTAATTTCTTCGACTGTTGGTGGGTCAGTGTGTTTATGGGAAGATCCGGGGCTGCTGCTTCGATGATTAGTGAGTTCAGTGGGGTTGATCTATTCAAGAGTTCTTTGAGGTGTTATACACACCTGTTCATTCACTTTGGTGATTGGTTTACCAGCCTTGTTCTTGAATGGCCTTTCTGGCTTACTGAATTTTCCAGCTAACTTCTTTGCTGCGTTGTATAGATGCCTCATGTTTCTTTCTCTTGCAGCTTTTTCCGCCGTCATTGCTAGGTCCTCAACGTATTCCCGTTTATCCAACCTGATGCTCCGTTTTACTTGCTTGTTGACTTCTGTGTATTCGGCCTGTGCTTTGGCTTTCTCTGTTCTTGTCCGGCTGTTATTAATTACTAACTTTTGCTCCTCCTTTATTGGATCTTGTTCAGAGTACCACCAGAAATCCATTATTCATGGTGTTGTTCCTTGCAACCCTAAACCTTCTGATATGTTGAAGTTATTGTTTCTGTAATCTCTTTCCAATCGTTCTCCATATTAGTTCCATCTTTTTCAAGTAGATCATGAAATGCCTTGGACTTATTATTGAGAATTATTTTGAATTCGTTGCGTTTGTTAGTATCCCGGAGAAGGACTGTGTTAAAATTTTGTAATACTGCTGCACCAGTTGTTCAGTGCTTCTACAGCTTCAGTTTCATTTTAACCACTACCAGATAATGATCTAAAGTTGTTTTATGTAACTGAAACATGGAGAACTACAAAAAGCATCATCCGAAAGATACAAGTATTTATAAACAACCGTCTGTGAAAGATACTTCGGATCCGTTGGCCAGATAACATCAACAACAACCTTCTGTGGCAGAGAACAAATTAACCAGCTGTCGATTGAGTAAGAAATTAGAAAAAGACGCTGGTGGTGGATAGGACACATACTGAGGTAACCATTAAATTTTCACAAGATAAGCATTAACATGGAACTCTGAATGTCAAAGGAAAAGAGAAAGACCCAAGAGCACACTGCCTCGGAAATCAGAGGTAGACATGAAGAGAATGAAGAGCTATTGGGAAGAGCTGGAAAGGACCGCTCAGGACAGAGTTGGTTAGAGAATACTGATTGGCGGCCTATGCTCCACATTGGGTAACATACATTGATTGATTGACTGATCGATAGCATACAACTTTTAAATGAATTAAGTACAACTACTTGTTACAAATAAGTAGCATCAGGTAGTACACAAAATTGACAGAGACAATGAGTTCAGAAGTAGTGAACAGATCAGAAAGTAATTTGTTAATGTAATATTTCTAATTTTCAACAAGTTTCATCAATAGGTAAAGTATAGTGTGAAAACATTAAAAAGCACGTGATTCGTTAACTATTATGTAATAGCGCAGTAGAATAATGTCAGTTACTGACTAATTGATATCATTGAAATATTATTGTAAATGATTATCTACTGCAAAAACCGAATAGTCATTGGTTAATTTCTGCGAAGTGTTGGCTTCATGAATATTCACACTTGTGTGTATGTATGCACAACATAGGACCTTGCGTGTATTTGCATTAGTCCAAGTTGCCACACCTCAGTAGCACATTAAAAACGCATCAAATTAGTAGAAGTGGGAATTACATCAGTGATAGCGAGTAAAAGATGCAGACATTGAGAATATGGCACGGAGAGGAAGGACTACTTTGTGGAAAGGTATAGAACATTTTTATCCACACGATTTAGGGGAGGATAAATAATGGATACACCGACTTCACTGTGATCGATTATCATCGGTGTCACCCAGTCTCCAGGTGTTAGTTACTAAATTTGCACGAAGTAGCTTGCATCTACCGATACAGCTCAGACCAGCAGTCAGTTATTTCATTCACTGATACCATGTTTTTGTTTAACAGCACCCATAGCTTTTCTATCCTCCTCTAATATCAATTATCATCGTGCGTCAACACATGGGGTTGTTAGGCATACATAACACATTTCCCGGCAATGTTGGTAAACAGAAATTTATGACCTGATCAAGTGGTTTACCAACTTTCCCCAATACCCAAGGTTCAAACCGATTATTACCTAGGTGGCGATGACAGCAAATCCGAGTGATTTTCCAAAAACACCTATGATTAATTAAAAATAACTTATGAAAGTCATCTAACCTTAATGGACACATTTCACATCCATACAGTAGGATAAAATCGATTGTTGTCCAGCATACTCGTTCTTTTGTTGAAAGGTAAGTATCAAGCCTACTAACATTAACTGATCAGATTTCCAAGATAAGTAAAGTTATCGACGGGCTCAACTAATTCACTTCCTATCTTTAATTCAGGTGTTAATGCAGACCAGTAATGAAGCACAACTTTCGCACATACAAGTAATGAAGTATACATAGAGCATGATTTATTGTTACTCAAGGGCGTCAAATGACTTCACATTTTATCAACGTCTTCACCAACTATCACTGCTGTCTATGTTTTATTAGTGGGCCACCTGCAATTAGATCAATCCTTAAGAACTCAGAGGATGGGACAGTCATTTTTAGCAGTAATTCTGCGATGAAATTAAACATAATTAGTAACAAGGGACTGCCTTGACGGACACCACTTGAATTTTTTAGTTCGAATGATAGTTCACTGTACTCAAACTTTTGAAATGTAATATGAGTGTAATGGTCAGTTTGGAGATTGCCTTATTGTTAGACCACTACTCCAAAATCCAATGATTGATATTTTCAACTCAGTCTTTTCTCGATATATTTGCACAAACTCATCCATTCTTATCGGTGGTCAGCGGCTTTACATATGATATGGCTAAACTCTACTGGCTTCCTCTTCTTACTAGAACTCTGCGAATCGACTCCAGAAGTTAGTCAGTTCATATTTACTGTAATATGGTGTTGTGGAGGCTGTTTAGTTTTAATTTAACATCACAGGTATGAAGTAATGAATGAGGTCGCGCAAATATAACGCGAATTCACTGAGTTAGAAATATCAACTGTTTGAAGCCTGTTATACTGGTTTAATGGTTAAGCGTTCACCTTTAATACTGATGGTCTTGAACTCGATTCTCTGGTGAGATCGTTTATGTACACTGCACACACTATACTAAGATGAAACGGTTGTCCAGTTTAACCTACTTTTCAATGGTTATTTAACTCACACCTATTAGTAATGTCAAATTAAAATAATAATACTTTACAATTATTATCATTACTGTTATTATACAGGTTTTACTATATCTGAATGGAATAAATCATGATCTAGGAGTTTTTTGTAGAGTATATACAGCTACTAATGAAACGAATGCAAACATTCTACTCAATGATAAAACATGTGGAGTCGCATCCATTAACGGTAAAACAGATTTTATTTGTTTTTATTTCCATTCATTTGTTTACATTAAGAAGTAATTGTTTTGTGTTGACAGTTATTTGTCTGGTAAACACATTCAAGAATACTAGTTAATTCATACTCAAATTGCATGTATTTCAAGTGAAATTGATAGATATCACTAGTCAATTGATTTAGTTACCAAGTTAAAAACCAACTTATTCGTTTAATCCCTTTCTGATATTCTGTGATATGGTAACTTCATTGACTTGATTCTAAATCAGAACAAGACTTAAACAAGTAGTTAAATATATTCACAAATAAGAACAACAAAAGTCAATGTAACTAATTACTGTAGAGATTATATAAAGTCCACATGAGTACGTTTTAGCACTTTCTCGACGGTTTGGTAGAGCTGATTGGTAGGAAAACGGGTTAAACACCAAGCATGTATTGAAAGTGCTTTAATGAGGATTGTATTCTGCTAACACAACCTTAATGTATCTAATTTCTGCAGTATTAGGTACTCATCATTCATGTCTTCCTCCAAATTCCAATTTCTGAGCTTATTATAATTTTCTCTTTACTGAATCACTTTTATTTCAAATCTCATCTCTGATCTGTATGCCTTTCCATTAGTACTTACTCTGTTACTACCTTCCCCTACTCTGGGATTTGGTCCGACAATTTAATCTTTATCTGCTAATTGAGGCATGGCAACTTGAACTGATGTACGCATGTACCAAGTTCTACGTTGTAACTGTCTGACTGACTGTTAGATAGAATAAAAAGCTTTTTGCTTAAAATAGTATTTTAACTTCTAAAAAGGTGGTCCATACCATCGGGTAAGTCGTGTCACATTGAATGTCTAACATGAGAAAATAAGATTACTAACTATTGAATGCTAATAATCCCTAATCTAAAGAATAAACGCAGACGTAAGCCACTTTTATATTTAATCAAAAACTTACATTCAGTGAAGAAATGATTATGTGTTGAAATATCACGCTAATCAGACTTTGACTGTAATGGAATAAGTTGAATAAAGTTTCAAATGCTAAGTGATAAAACACAACGTTGCGTTATAATCGATAAACATTAGTCATTAGTTTCATTCTAATCTAGACTCCTCCTGACAATTTAAAAGACACTGGATCTACTAGATTCAATCAGCTGTTGTCACATATAAATGTACTTATAGTTATCTCTTCTCTTCTTTATAAGTCACTTGAGTGATTAGTGATTTCAATGAGAATTCTCTGAAATCGTACAATAAATTTATATTTAATGTGTCAGGTCAATAAAGTGATGGTAGGGGGACAAAAGATATTTAATGATAATTGTACCTAGTCGAAAAAACTCTATACTAGTTACTTAATGCTGATAAATATTGTACAGTCGAAAGGTTTTCAGCTTAACAACATTTCAAGTGGTCTATTCTGAAGAGGTTCAATTAATGACTTATAAACATTCTGAGTATTTCACATAGTTTAAAGTATTCAGTCAAAATCTTCATCCAAATAAGATTCGTATATATAATAATACACTATCTATAACCACTTTAATTGGATTTAAATGAGCAGCTCATTAATGAATAACTTTAAAATGTTTCTGAAGTTCTAGTGGTAAGTCATGACGGGGAGTTTGGCCTTGTCAGGAGTAAAATAGTTATCACTAATGACGGTAGATTTAGCGTTGTTTTACGGGACGGACAATGTAGGAGCAGCCTCGGCCGCAGTAAGCTTCAACATACACATAGGGTAAAGCAAGATCCTTTGATAAAAAAATGCCAACGAACAGTAACCCAGTTTCACTTAACGAAGAAATTCTAGATGATTTATAAGCCTTTCCATACTTAAGCAGCATTGTCGATAAACAAGGACGGTCTGATGCAGATGCAAAGGCGCGGATTGGCGAAACAAGGGCAGCATTTATACAACTGAAAGCATCCGGAACTTAAATCGAAACTGTCAGCCAACGTCAAAGTTGAAATTTTCAATGCAAATATGAAAACAGTTCTGTTATATAGAGCTCAAACTTGTATGGAAAACTACAAAAAGCATCATCCAAAAGATACAAGTATTTCTAAACAACTGTCTGTGTAAGATACTTCGGATCCAGTGGCCAGATACTATCAACAACAACTTTTTATGGCACAGAACAAAGCAACCAGCTCCTAGTTAAGGGAATAAATTAGGGAAAGACGCTGAAGGTGGATAGGACACGCATTGGGGAAATCATCAAACTGTGTCACAAGACAAACACTACCTTGGAATCCTGTAGGCCAAAGGAAAATAGGAAGGCTGAAGAGCACGTTGCGTCAGGAATCGAAAGTAGACATGAAGAGAATGAAGAGCACTTGGTAAGAGCTGGAAAGGAAAGCCCAGGACAGAGTTAGTTGGAGAATACTGGTCGATGGCCTACGCTCTAAATATGGTAACAGGTAATCATCGATTAATTTAATGACAATAAATGATCGTCGCATTATATCACAAATTGACGGAAATAAGAATTTCACCACTGGATGCATTTTACCATAGCGGTGCAGACGGTTATGTATCTATTACCTGAAGACTTTAGATTAGATTCCCTGAGAGAGTCTAGTGTGCAAACTGCTAAGAAGTCCCATATTAGGATAAGACAGTCGTCGATTGTTCCTTGGTATCCAGCCAACATCAATCTGTGGCAAGTATAATCAACTAAATTTTATACCTATCTCTACAAAACCACCTCAATTCAATTATTTAAAAATTTTTTGTGTTGATTATTTTTCATATCACAGATGTAAATCCAAACGGTTGGTCTGTAACACCATATTTAAATGAATTTAAAGTAAGTTTATCTGAGTTGTTCATTCATGAAAATGATCTATTAACTGAATGAAATATATGACTTAGAAATAGAATTATAAATGGTAACTTAGATTAAACGATATCTACGTGAATAGTCGATTAAGTAGTATTGTTTGATTCATCTATTGTTCGTTGTAAGAGTAAGTATTTTCACACTGTCAAGTTCTAGGGTTAAAGTTGATTAGTCTATATTTACAAATAAGCTCGTTGTACGAATACCTATTTGCTTCATGCAGTAAAAAGTTGATAAAAAGCTTAACAGTAGAATCCTGAATAGGTGTGTATCTTCTAATTTAAGTTACATCATTTGAATGCATCTGAACTGTTGTTGGTACTTACAATGTCAGCTTCAACAGATAAGTCTTAGGCTGGACGAAGCGTTCAAACTAGCTTTCATAAAATGTTATGACTCAATACATAAATTCATATGCATCACTGTTATTGATGTTTAGCTATTTCTTTAAATATTGAAAACCATTAACACATTCTATTTCTTGGTTTTTAATCACACTTGTTCTACGATACACGAAATATGAATAGATCAAGTTTGTGGATTACATACACTATTACTAAACAAAATATGCATTTTGGGCTCATCCCAGAACTGTAAATTTATAGGTTCAGCTCCGATCAATTTGTGAGTATATGCTGTTGTGAAGCCTCATACTAGAATGGGATATTTGTTAACTACTTTCTGGGACTCAATAGTTCTCCGATACATATCTACACTCGATGTTAATTAATCTGGATAAGACTTATTCCGTCATTTTCTAGTACTACTAACCACCTTCTTAATATCTGAATCCATTGGAAGGAGGTAGTAGAAATTGTCTCATAGAAACTTTATATAAATACTTATAATGTGATCTAGCCGAACTTCACCAAAGTCAGTTTAATAGCTTAACAATATGAATATTACTACTTTTACCAGTAAGCAACTAGCTTTGGTATTCGAAGTACTTTTCACTGTGATTAACACTATTTTGTATATCTGAACTCAGACATGCCAAAAGTGAAATAGTTATCATTAATGACATTGAATGAGATCATCACTCTAAGTCTCTAATTAATTGAAGTTATTCATAAGTGTTCGTAAAGAGATTTGAAGTTACTGGATTCGATCCTTGGTGAAGTCTGGGGATGGGAGAATACACTTGTTTGAAGACATAAACTAGGGCGAAATAACTGTTAGGGGGCAGAGAAGATTCGTAGTTCATGAATTTGGTCTTGGTTACATCGCGTTCTCTCAGCTGGACGGTATATTTGTTGAGTTTCCATCGTCATTCTGACACAAATTTCTGATAGGAGTAAGCTGTGAATAGTCTCCACAAGTTACTTGCAGATATTTCCGTCAGCTTTGAATATAATTGATTAGTGTTGACATTTACCCAGTCAATTTTTTGATCATTTCTTTTGATTCTGTTCTCTCTCCTCATGATCCATAGTACTGTAGTTGTTTATCAGCTTTTAAACTGGTTGATAAATTGAATCTATTTCAACATGTTTGCTGATTGCCAATTGACCTTAATATCAAGCTTCTAATAATTATCTGATTTTTCTTGTATTTTCTCTAAAATCACTACGTCTTCCCAGTCAAACCTGTGTCTATAAATGTCCGTTTGAATTGATATTAGAGTAGATACATATTAGGATTTGACGACTAGCTGATGTTCATAAACTCGGAGATAAAGACGTCGACTCACTTTTCCCATACAATGTCTATCACAGTTGGTGCAATTTATTTTGTAGATAACGTTCAAATTGTCTTTTGTCGCTTCGTCATTTCGTTTGTATAGAAATGAATGTAATAAACCTGTTGGCTTGTAAAAGACATGTAATCCTAACGGCCTCAGTATTCTGGTTGCAATTTCTGACATATCTGTAATATATGGTAGAATGTTCTGTATGTTGGTTCTGACGTTCAATGTTGACCATCGGTGATCTTGATCTTGTTTCTTGTTGAAGATATGTGGATAGCAGTCCTTTTGGAAGACAGTCACTTTGTGTTTTTTCATTTCTTTGTGTTGTAGGTGTGCTGTAGTGTATTTTTGCCCTCCGAAATCGTTATAACGTGAAAAATAGTTTTTTCGAGCGCCATTCGGGTGTGCCTAGTCGATAATCCGCGTCTGCCTTATCCCCACTCGGTCCCCAGCCGGAGATAGGAGAACACAAACCTATAGACCAGCCAGAGAGAATCCTATTATATTTCACATGTTCCTTTATATATACATAAAATCTGACCACTAAGTTAACCAATTAGGAAACTATTATTAATACAAAATAGGAGCAATAGTGTATGTGAACTGGAGTACGTATACACAATTGATTAACCATAGTTCATCAATGAGAAATGACATACTAACAGTTAATGTGTCAAATGGGAGGATAGGGCAGGAGGAACTGAATAATAATACAAATAAAATATTCGCCTTGAAAACAACCAACAATAATGAAGTAGTCTTAAGAAAAACAATTCTTGAAGATAATCAATCGTTTTTAGGTGCCCGATATATCAGGAATAGAGTTTGCATACAGTTGACTTTGTGAGTTGTTTGACTGTTACTATTCTAATTAAGAATTCGGTCAATATGGGTTGATTGCTGGTACATTTGAATGGTAGTTCGTTATGTGACTCATTTGTCAATGTAAATTTTATGCTGACTAAACTGTCAGCATTTTCCAACTTATTCTTCTGGAAGATAAATAAGTTATTGCTTGCATAACAGACCCATATTTCTGGGTCATTCATTGGTTATACTGAAGTTTTTAATTCCTGCACCATTGTTTCTTTTCCAATAAGTCCAAATATTAATGTTTTTGTTTATATTCCTTTAGTTTGTCACATTATTGAACTGAAAGTACATTATCAAGCATATCTCGATTAGTTTCATTTGTCTATTAAACTCTAGTTTTCAATTTAACCCTAATCAAGATCATTCTATGATAAATATAATCTGCACATTATGTCAATCTCCAAAAATGCCATTTAATTTTTTCTCATTCTCAGTTACATAATCAAAACATTTTAACTATTAGAAGACTACTATTATCCTTGACAGAAATCACTATGCATTTCCATTTACACGATCAAATTAAAGTATTAAATTGTAGTTTCATTAATTATTTTCTTCTCTTACAATAAACACTTTTAGGTATCATCATTTTTAAGTCGTACCGATTCACTTACACGTGTACTCACTATAAAGCGTAATTCTTATCCACCAACTGACTACGAGAATGTAATCGAAATAGTAATTTTAAAATGTTGCAGTACTACACAAAATACTACAGTTGATCCAACATTTGCAAATGTCATGACAACAAGTCGATTTAATGTTTTACTTCAATCAAGATTAACTATTAATAAAACTGATGATTTACCAACAGGTTAGTTTGATTACATTCAGATAAGTTAATTGTAACACATTGAATTGTATATAATGGAATGATAAATTCACTTCATTTAAGCTTACTGAAATTAATTCTAATATAATCAATCTATTGAGTTGCCTGAGACGGCGTTTGACAGCGTAGACAGGAGATCACTATGGAAACTTCTTTGACACTACGGTATACTAGAGAAACTCGTCAACATCATCCAGAATCCTTCCTCCTAGTGGTCGATTGGATCATGAAAACCTCTACATCTGGAGAGAAGCACGGGATTCAATGGACAAATAGGATGCAACTTGATGATCTGGAATTCACGGATGATCTAGCACTTCTATCCCATACACAACAGCAAATGCAAGTGAAGACAACAAAAGTAGCAGCAATCTCAGCATCAATAGGCCTGAACATACATGAGGGAAAGAGCAAGATCCTCAAATTCAACACCGAGAGCACCGACCTAATTGAACTTGATGGTGAAACTCTGGAAGAAGTGGATACCTTTACATACCTGGGAAGCGTCATCGATGAACAAGGAGGATCCGATGCAGATGTAAGGGCAAGGATCGGCAAAGCAAGGGCAGCATTCCTACAGTTGAAAAATATATGGGACTCCAAACAACTGTCTACCAACCTCAAAGTTAGACTCTTCAACTCGAACGTCAAGTCAATTCTTCTGTATGGAGCTGAAACGTGGAGAACTACTGCAAACATTCTCAGTAGGGTAAAGGTATTTATCAACAACTGTCTACGCAAAATTTTGAATGTCTGTTGGCCGGAAACCAACATCAACAGCCTACTTTAGAAGAGAACAAACCAACTTCCAGCTAAAGAGGAAATCAGGAAACGACGTTGGAAATGGATAGGACATACATTACGGAAATCATCAGACTGTATCACGCAACAAGCACTAACTTGGAATCCTGTTGGACAACGGAAAAGAGGAAGGCCAAAGAACACCCTACGTCGAGAACTGGAAGCAGACATAAAAAGGATGAACAGTAACTGGAGACAGCTGGAAGGAATTGCTCAGGACAGAGTCGAATGGATAATACTGGTGAGCGGCCTATGCTCCTCCGAGAGGGGTAACAGGCGTAAGTAAGTAAGTAAGTAAATATTTGAGTTACCTCTTTAAAATATTATTAATATAAAATGATTCATAAAGATTCCTTATATCGTATAAATACTCTATAAACATGAGATATGAATTTTATGGTGAAAGAGTATAACGGGCTAGCATGTTATTAACCAAAGATTCATTTGAAGTACCTTTTCTAATATACAGTGAAACTACTGAATATGTGTGTTGAACAAAAGAGTTAGCGATAACATGAGAGGAGTACCTGACTATCATAGACTGGTTAAGATGATAGATTATTCAATATGATTAGCATCAAATTACCTGAAATATATTTTGCCTGACCTTTTTCTGACTATCAATCAATGCCTGTTACCCCGCATGAGCATAGGAATTAGCCAACCAACGCTTGGAATCTCTCCCTCAATGTTTACTGCCAGTCCCAAGCTCGAAGAAAGGAGGAGGGTTGGACACAGGGTCAGCAACCTCATCTCGTAAAAAACAAGCTCGACAAGTTCTTGTCGATTTTGTGCCCTCTATGTACTAAGTAAGACAATAATGGACTATTAATAGACTTGTTTCTTCCCTTACCTTACCAAGTTGGACACTGTTTGGAGAAGAGTCAATGAGCTTATTAGGATGTTCTTCCGTATATAACTGTCTCCACTCGAACAGTTAAGTGCACTTAGAACTGATTTCAATCGGAAGCTTATCATTTACTTATATCGATTTTACCCAGCGGGTGGTAAAAATTGATGCGTGAGTCGGAAGCATAGAATAATTTGTTGAGAACCTGTCAATCATATCTTCTTTGAAGGCAAGTGTGTGATAAAACTCATTCTTATTAACTACTGTTTGACAGTTCCCAATGTCACTTGTAACAGATTTCACAAATAGCTCTAAGTAACCATTTTCTCATATAGTATTATACATTACTGTTATCGTCTCTTCCGAAACATCATCCGTGAAAATCGTTTTAGTTTGAAATATTAGATTATGGATAAGGTTTCTTTTTGTGTTTTTAGGGGACAAAAGAGTGAAATTTGGTATACTATCTAACCCATTATTTTCAATGGTATACTGAATATTTAATAATCCCCACTTTCCTTCTAGACAATGAAATTTTTCGCCCATATGCGTTGTTCTAATTGATATGATTGGAATTTTCACAGTTTGAACGTCACACGAAGATCATATCATCATCTATGATCTCGGGATCAACGGAGTGATCATGAGACCTGGTAGAGGTGTGAGGTCGGTTATCACTTCTTGGTTGCCTATACTGCTAAGGGGGTTCTACTTCTAGATGTACTTAAAAAACAAACCGGGTGAGGGTTGATCTTAAAGATTTGGGAGTGTGACCGCAATCCACATGGAACAACTTCTTGACGCCGTTTGTACAGGGCTTTTTTGGAAGAGGTTTTAGTTGTATTAACTTGGCACTTATTAAGGCCTTGCAGCCGGAGATCGAAATCCGTGGATATAGGCGACGTATGCATTTCTAGGGTGGCTTTTTCTAACCTCGTCCTTCCTTTGTGAGAAGGTAGCGTTACTGTTATGCGAGACACTTCACCTCTATACAGTCAGGAGTATGATTTCGCCTCAGGTTTGCTGCTTTTAGTTTCACCACCTTCAGTTGACCTCCTTGGCATACTAGGACCTTAAGGAGCGAATGCTTCAGCCAGTATTTCTCGATAGGGTTATCACTATAGGTAAGCCCGACTACAAAGTTAAGGAAACAGTAACGGTTTGAACGTTGAGTATTGAATTGTGCTTGCTACAGTCGATACGATGCGCCTGCCTTCAGTTTGTTTTAAATCAGCTCACGCTTTCCAGGTGATTCGAATCCCGGCCCACCGGTCGGGCTTCACGACCTGTGACTCTCGCCAATTAGCTATTTGGGTTACTCTTTATGTCCTGCTGAATCCTAAGTTCCATTATTCTTTCCTACTTCGTTTGTTTTATTTGTTCCTGTTGAATTATACTGTTTCGTCAAACTTATGAATTTGATCTCGTCGTGATATTGTGGTAGGGCGACTTGAACTCACATGTATAATAGTCGGGTTTTACGTTGCGCATCAAGGAATAAACGAGTATCTAGCTGGAATTTGTCACAAATATTCGATAAATTCATTTTAACCTACTAGATGTTCACTATTAAAGCATAAATCTCTAAAATTTAATCTAGACCAATAATTTTAAAATGTCATTTCGTTAAAAGTAACTTGTATAGTAATAGAGAAAAACTTTCAAAGTTACATAGTGCACTTTCTGAGTGCTTAAAGTAGAGTATTCAATAACATCCTGTTGTGACTTCATAAAAAGCTATTATGATGATGGGTCAGTATGACCAATCAGCTTGCCCACCCACACGCCTGCCCTGTGATTGCTAGACCGCCAAAACCGAAGTGAAGAAGATAAGACAGATGAGCTGACCACCAGAAGGAATCATACTATATTTCATGCATTTCCTTACATATATATGAAAGTTATGTGAAAATCAACTAGAAGAATAAAAAATACTTTGATTTTTCATTGTTTAATTCATCGATAGTGATGTATCTGACCTATGTATGTTGTGATTAGTTAACGAAAGTGTAAGCAGATAGGTGACAAATTGTTACTGAATGGATAAAGTGCTGTGACTTATATATTTAACTTTTTCATTTGGTAATTATTATTCGCCATTTGATATCATTGAAATAAATACTTTACACCTAATTTGCCTGGTTTGTGATTGGTCAGTTGAATTTGTGTTTCAGTAATGACTTAAGTGTGATTGAGACCATATGTAAGCTATCGTACTAAGTAAAGTGTATTAAACAAAAATAATCTGGCTATCCCG
Organism: Schistosoma japonicum; assembly: GCA_025215515.1. Taxonomy (NCBI): domain Eukaryota; kingdom Metazoa; phylum Platyhelminthes; class Trematoda; order Strigeidida; family Schistosomatidae; genus Schistosoma; species Schistosoma japonicum. The sequence continues at coordinate 11,098,941 of CM046064.1, forward strand.
TGCATACATAACAGATAGTCCACATTCGAATGTACCAAATGAACATCTTACTCATTTTATTAGTTTATTCATCTGTATGCAGTATTCACAGTGAGCATGTGTCTAAAGTGATAGTATGCTTCTTGAATAATACCTGACTGGAAAATATGTCAATTCATGTCAACAGCTTATTGTTCTGATAATAGAAAATATCCCCATCATACGCAGGCACAATCCTAACGAATAACTGTGTCATTTATTCCTAATTGTGATAATTCATTTTAAATGTTAAATATATTCTGATATGAATCAATGTGTTTTCCTAATACTTTTCTTACAGATAAAACTTTTCCATATCCTGACCCTGCCTGGACAGTTATTTCACCATGTCCATGTGATCTGACTATAAACACATGCGATCTTGGATGTCCATGCGATAAAGTAAGTGTACATAAACAAGAAAAATACTAAAAATATTATGCAACTGATTTTATATTCATTCTGTTTAGACTAGTTAAATCCTCCTTCTGTAATGAGTCTATTAGTAACGTACTTTAAAAATTACTTAATTGAACGAACAGGTCACGATCACTGTCTTCAATCACTCAGTCACCAGGTTTCAACTAACTCTAACTCTAAATGTAAACCTGTAAAGAAGTGATTTAATTGTATGTGACTCGGTGTGATATTCATACATCATAATATTGGTTTTTACTAGTTCAATGAAAAACTTGTTTTTATTTTAATGCATGATATTTACTTATCACCTTTTGATTATTCTTCGCAAGATTACACAGATCGTAACAGGTCACTCGGTTATGCAATCCATAATTTAGGTAATTCATGGAACATTTGGTTGTTATAGTTCTCAAGGTATTCACATTAAATGATCATCATTTGAAGTTTATAATATCTAGGACTGCCACTGATTAACCACTACTGACATATGGGTACCTTGAGTATAAAAGCGAAAAGTTGTATGCGCTATCTCAATTGTGAATTTCGGGAGTATCGTGTTCTTTAAGCTGGTTTATTAGATAGTAAAGTATTTACCATCAGCCTAGATAATAACATAGCGACACGCTTCAAAAAGAAGTGAATTATCCACAGTTGATCAACGGATAGTTTTCCTGACCTGGAATTTGTTCCATTTATGTTGGATACAAAAAACACAAAGTAAATCATGGACATTTTAGAGACCTGGCACTCATTTTATTGATCAGTGAACAGGCATACAGAAGTTGACTAAACCTGTAAGTCAGTGAGAAAAAGGATGAGCAATGAAAAGGTTAGACCAGTGAAGAACACAATTAAAATCAAAAAGCAAACAACAGCGATGCATAACGGTAAATACCTAATAAAATTCTCATTTAAGGGAGTGGTTTATTGCTCATTTGTGAAGGAATTCTATAATCTCACTTCTTTTTGAAGTACATGTTGACAATGTTATCTAGGATGATAGTGAAGGCTCCGCATGGTCAAACAATTCTTCCTCTAAGTTAAAAATTTCTCCCTTCATTTCAAAATTTCGGATTGCTTAGCCGAGTGGATTAGTATGGTTTTTGTGGCCGGACGATGAGTACTTGTGCAACCAATTCGTTTATAAGCACCTGCAGTTTTAATGACTGCCAAATTTTAGAATTCTTTAATCTAATTATTTCTTGTCACCATTAGATGTGTCCTGTCAACCAGTCAACGGTTATGTTCACTGGGTTCTTCGGTGGTTATTACAACACACCAAATCATCATAGTTGTAATGCTATGCTTAGCTCAAATGTAAGTCAAGAAAATGCAGTTGATCTAATCAATCGTGGTTACACAAGATTGCCAGATTATCATCCACTTCTATGTATTGCTACTGATAATAGTGCAGTTCTTGGAAAATATCATAGTTCAAGTCAACCAGTACGTAGTCTTTTTGATTTTAGTAGAAATGTTCAAAATGTCAAAATCGAATATCCGTTAGATTATATTAGTGATTCAAGTATTAGAGAAGTTATTGTTGAACAGGACAATCAAAGATCACGTTTATATATGAATGGTGATCCATTACTTTTAATGATTCAACCAGTGATTCTAACGTCTTCAGATGATCCAACTAATGTTGTTAGTCAATATAATGAATATTTTGTTTTACCAAGTGATATAAACTGTGACTTGGAATCGAATATTCCAGTGGAATATCTTTTAGATCGAAAAGTTTATAGATGTCCTATGGTTTTGTCGGTTACACAATGTCAAAATGCAGTCAATTCGAGAAACACTATAGGAATTGGTAAGAATTATTTTATGACAAAACCAGTGTCTTGATCTACATAGTGACAAGAGAGATATTTCGTTACTAATACTTTCTTAATTAAACACTTAATTAAATGAATCATGGATTTTTTGCAATCTTAATACCAATCAGACTAACTTCCGGAAACATCAGTTAAACTTTTGTTGTTAGGTGATAAGTAAAATCTAAATTATAATTAGGTGCTGTAGAGATTAGAAAATTTCAGTTTAACATCACAGATTTACTTTGGTTAGACAAGTAAGAAACACTGAACAGCTATTTCGACTTAGTAGGGGGCGTGACCAGTGAAGTTCAACTATGTTGGATGTGTCACAGTTACCCACAAATGTAAATAACTGAGGTCCCAAAGTATATGTCCAGTTGACCAATGTTAGAAGTGTCATTAATGTAACACCGGCTCATTAGTCTAAAGATTAGGCGCTCAATGAGATTTATAATTCATAGTCTAATTTCACTTCACTCCGAAGTTGTGTTTACTCAAACATATGGAACTGAACTAAATTACATGGTAAAAATACCATTTAGCCGTTTAGTTTCATAACCGTTTTCTACCTGAATACTTAGTTCATACTTATTTAAGAATCTTTCATCATTTACTGATAATTGCTTCAAGTATTTTCACTAAGGATAAAGAGTTAATGTTTCGTGAAGACCAGAAAACCTTGATGGCAAAGCCTTTGATAGTACAGTGGATGACAAGGGTTCTAATCTTACAGTGATCACCTTCTGTATCTTTCAGTTGGTTGATTTCTGGTGGATGAATTCAGGACTATGGATAAGTAACCCTAACAGGTGACTGAGTAATATGCCACCTAGTATCAACCAGGTTTTCTATGCTTGTTGATAGTCCTAAGCCCTGAGATAAAGAAGTATGGCACAACCGAAAGTTCAGTAACAACAATAAGGCTCAATCACCACTTATTTCATAAATTCATATATTAACAACAAAAACCAGACCTCATGGTAGACAACTTACATTGATAATATCTTTACGAAACGAAGACAATAAGGACATAAAACTAGGGTAACACGCGCACACTAATTTGCTGAGTTGAAAATGATATTATGGCAGTCAGTAGGCCAAATGAAATTTTTGGCCAAGTTAAACATGAAAGTAATATGAACACAATGCTTAGTACGTACGTAATCAAAATATTTTAAATAGTATTCCGAAAATAAGTTATATATGTCTATTCATTCCTTTTAACTCGTTAAGTATAACAATATCGATTCTCTGATTGACGAGTGCTAGCCGTCACGGTACCAAGGTTAACTATCTAACACTAATTAAAGTAAGCCGAAATCTAGAATTTTACAAAACTCTAATACTACCAAGGACTAAACAAACAGATAATGGTCTTTACTAATTCATCAATCAGTCTGGCAGTAGCACTTCTTTTATACGGTAAAATAATCTGTGAGAGTATGTAAAAGAGAACGTTTGAGCTAATTGTTCAGCAAGTGGATATAATGAACTATTGTTTAATAATAATTTAGGCAAACTATTGCAGTTACAACGATTGACTTAGTGTACTCATGTTATGTGGTTAGAGGAAGTCAGTGGAGAACCCTCTACTTACATTTCATGTTAGAAGGAATTGTGCCTACAATTTTAAAGTAATTGATATACTCACAACGAGGTTCAAACTCACATCATCATGCTTTATAGTTTTTATTGCATTTACAATATTTTATTATCTAAACATATATTTTTATTAAATTATTAGGTTGGGGTCCAAGAAGACTATTGGATCGTTTATTTGCACGTGCCTATTTAATTGATGATTTAGTAATATCAAGATATTCTGAATCAATATTTCGTTTACGTATGAATCGTTTAGCTGATGATAAACCAGTATCAGTAAAAGTAAATTATTTCTGCTTACAACAAAATGAATTACAAAATTTTACAATTTCTTCTCAGGTATACAATAGTTTATTATTATGGGTTATTTATTACATTTTCGATTAAATATATAAAATTTCATACACTTTGTTCCCTTTATTATTTTCCTGAGAGCAAGAACAAATATTTGTGCAGAATAAGATGAATTCATTTTATTCCGTTGGTTTCTCATCAGCTGCATACAACCTAGAATAATACTCTTTTACAAAATTAATATTTGAAACAAGTTTTAACATACTCATGAGAATGGATGAGGTTAGTTGAAATCAAGATTACATAAACATGTGAACATGGCTTAAGATGTTGGAGAAAATGCTGTGAATATATATACGATCTAAGAGAAGGTACAGAAGGCAGAATAGAGATCAGAGGTCAAATGATTGCACAATAAGAGGTGGTTGGAAATATTTGAGAATAAAGTGAATAAAACTCAGTTAAATTTTGAATGACCTAATTAAACACGAAAGTTAAACCTAACCATCTGAAAAACGATGATGTAACGGAGAGAAGGAATTGTTAAATCTGATCAGAAGAGAAAACGTATTAAAAAACTTAGCGAAAGAATAATAACAAGGAAAACAATAACGCAAAAGTTAGGTTACCAGGGTAAATTATTCTAGGTTGTATGCAGCTGATGAGAAACCAACGAAATAAAATGAATTCATCTTATTCTGCACAAATATTTGTTCTTGCTCTCATGAAAATATATAAAACTTTAATAGTGAGTAGTTGGAGATAATTAGCAACATTATGTTTCTATGTAATATTCAATTAGCATTAGTGTATATTATGTTAATTCTTGTTTGTAAGTACTGGACACTAACATCTAACTCAAATGTTACATAATCTAGGTTCATTCATATGGATTGATGATAGTTAATAAGAATACGTGATATGATTGTGCCATTTAGGTTAGATAAAATATTATTGAATTAGTTAATCAGTTTAGACTGATTGACACTGTAGATTAGATAAGGTGATATCTATTGACTTACTGTTATCCGTTATTCACTTACAATCAATTATCAATCATTCAAGATTTACTGTTACACAATTATATTACGTAATATGAAACATCAATTCATCAGTTTAATTTATCATAATTAAAGATGATTAAATACATAAAAACCTGTTGAATAAATCGAAGTACTTCAATAAATTAGTGAATCAAAAAAAAATTCTCGTTGGTAGAGACATTTTTACATTAAAATGTTTGTAATAGTTGATACAATTAAGTAGTCTACAGTAATTTTAAGCAAATATGATTGAGAATGTATAAAGTTCATGAAGTAACGAAGTTAGACAATTGAAAATATGCTAATATAAATGTCAATTTACTATTAAAGGCGCATTTATTGTAAGATGATTGATGAATAAATCTATTGATGTTCCTTCATATGGTTAATATTTTGAAAAGTTTGAATAGTGTTAAGAAACTACTGATTAGTTGCATATACAATCATTTTCTTAAAAGAATAAATGTTGTACATTACATATGAATTTACTGAGAGTACAGTATAGGAACCATCAAACAGGATATTTAAATGTGCGCAGAAAATCTGCTACTTAATCAATGTTAGACATGCTATCGGCTTCAAGGTTACTGCGGATTTGAATTAAAAATGCATGCCAAAACAATGTATATCAAAGTTAAGTTTAATATTTAAGCCAAAAATTCAGAATTTCAGTTAAAATTAGGCTTTTAGTGTTAGAAATATGATTTTATGTCAGGTTTTGGAGTAAGAAATAAATTTTATGGTATGAAAAGTTGACGGTTAAAATTCTTCACTTCAGTAAGTAGTTGTAGCCCCATCTCTCGATATACTCAGAAAGAAGTCAAATGAACTGAAAAACTCCAATCTCCAGGACTAATACAAGCAATCCAGCCTTCTATGTTAATCACAGTGAAACTAATGCCAACTAGCATTTCGTGCAAATTATTAGTTTTAACTACAGTTTCTAAATCCTATCGCTATTATAATAAATGGAGTTTCTGTCTTTAAGTCTTAATCATATGCCTGAACTTAAGATTAACAGTGCTGTAAGACTGGGTAGACGTAATGCAGAATAGAACAAACAGTAGGGTACCGTTGATTAAAACTTAATACAAGTCCAAAATTAGTATTCGATGCTATGAAAATGTAAAGTTAGGATTTAAGGTTACAATGACCCGAATGACATTGAAAATAGTATTTGTAAATAGTTGTATTGGTATTTACTAATAGACTTTGTTTCGCTAGTGAAACAAGCCTCATTACGTTATACCTACCACACAGAAACCTTGAGTAAAACAAGTTTTGTAGTGAGAACCATATATATATATATATATATATATATATATATATATATATATATATATATCGCGATGTTCATCCATCTATGAATAAATTTGTGCATTTTGGGGGGAAGTTTTCGTGAGGGAGACATGTTGAATTAAGTCAACACTTCAAACATTTTGTAGAATGACTTGACAGCTTTACAGTAACGTTAATGAATCTCCTTATCATCATTTCTGTGGCTTAACGTCGGCAAGGATACTGTAAAACCCGTATTCATTTATTTACCATGTAAATTATTAATATTTTCTGTAATATACTTCTATACAGACAAACTATTCAGTCATAAATACTGTATTCTAATTGGCTGAATGTGGTTAATGCATCGAAGCGATCATTAGACTGTTCGTAAACTGAGCGTGGAAATTTCAAGCATCTCATTTGCTTGTTTTTATACTATACTCTGGCTGTGAATTAAGTTGCAAATGAGCCAATTTCTTATGCATAGTATTAGGTGCAGTTACACAATATTATGACCTGACTAAAATTAGTAAAAAGGAGACCAATAAATGCTGACGAAACAGCTATAAAATTAGACTATCATTTGCTTTCCTGAAAGTCTTGTATTTAATCTCTTTTGGTAGCGTGGGTATGCACTGCTGTAGAGTCCCACTACTAGAGTGATGAAAACGATTAACGAAATTGTGAACATATTTTGACTGAGGTATATTTTAACAAGTTACTGTTGAATATCCATCAAGTATAACCACTAATCTTTATTATGTAATTTATAAATTGGGCGTAATCACTCAACTAGACTCATAAGTGAAATATGTTCTTGTGCCACAGCTTCACACTGATCTAGTCCTCAGTAAATAAGTTGATGGAAAAAGATGTACTTTTATTGTTTGTTTCAATCGGTGATAATACATTATGAAATCATTCCCCATTTATAGAGATTTTTCTGGTGTCTTTAAGAATCAGCTGCTAAGAATGAAAATTTCAAGGCAATGGACTTAACTTTCAGTACGTAGAAGTTGACTGAGGCTGTTTACAATAAGATCTGTATTCAACAATTATATAACATCTACTAATTTTAGGTTATTTTTTCGTAAATTCGGTGGATGGATACTCAGTTTCAGGAGTGTAATTTATATTAAAGTTTTCATTTCATGAGACTGAAGTTATTTTTGATGGTTTAATGTACCACAGATTTATATTCTAATGATAAAACACAAAATGTTTTAAAACCCGTGGCTTGAAATCCAATCGTACATGAAAGTTAACTGTAACATTTACTTGCAAAACGAACAGACAAATAATCAAATAAGCAGACTAGAACCTATTTAATATACATGGAACACATTGCAGACAATTTACGCTCTAACAATTCAAAACATTTCATTTAACCTTTAGTTGATTGATATCGGTAGAAACTTTAATGAATATTGAATTTATCGTAACTGAATGTTGTGGAGTTTGTTGAATGTCTGAATTAGACAACCACTGATCACCTGGAAGCCCTGAACAGCCGTTTTGTTCTAGTACCATGAATTGATTGAACTGGGAGCCGACTTAGTTGTTTAATTTTAAAGCATCCGCAACGCATCCAGAGGGTCCTAAGTCAAATCCTCGATTAGGTCGTGGATGCGAACTGCTGATGAGTCCCATACTAGGACGAAACAGCTGTCTAATGCTTCCAGGTGACCAATGGTTGTTTATTTCAGACCAATTCGTAATATCAAATTGACATTCAACTTATCATTACCAATTGTATTTTTATTTCGATACTTGTTTATTACTTACTATATCTTAAGTACGATCTATTTTTCCTTTATTATTTGTCAATGTTTAATTAGTCAAATGTTGATCCCATTCAAATAAATCAAACCGGTTTTTTCAATCATAACTGTACATATAATGAAACATCTAAAATTACTTCGTGTAGTCCATTACAAAATTCAGTCAAATCATTTCAATCTACACCGACTATCTGTAGTTGGCATAACGGTTTTCAATTTCCTCCTGATGTTGATTTATTAAATAACACATGTAATAATGTTATATTAAAAGTAGACTATAAGTAAGTTTCTTTTATTACTGTATACTGAATATTTTTAATAGATTTCCTTAACATGAATCGTAGGAGAACAGAAGCGAAAGAACAAATCAATCTATGTTCAATTTGTTACAAGTTGATGTTGATAGGGTACCATTGAAAACCAAGGAGCGCCGGACAGCTGTTTCGTTCTAGTATGGGGCTCCTTAGCAGGCGGACTCCTAACTCTTCACACCACTGGGTTGACATCACAAATTGACAAAAGTTGGAATTATATCATTGGATGCTGACCCAGTGGTGTAGAAGGTTAGCCCTTGGAGTAGAATCTATGGTGCTCACTGCTGGGGAGTCCCATATTACGATGAAACAGCTGTTTGAGGCTCCCTGGTTTTCAGTGGCACCCTGAAAATATTAATCTGTGACGAAATCAATTGACTAAACTTATTACTAATATCCACATACCATCTCAATGCAAATCAGTCTATAGTTTATACCTTGAATTAGACATAGCCTCGAAAATTCAAATTTATTACGTAATAATTATAAGTTAACTACCTGAATAACTGTTATGAAAGATCAACTAGTATACAGAAAATATTTCAAGGGAGACAGGACAAACATATGAGTTGAGTGACAGGATGACTGATTTTATTCCGTTGTGTTTTTATCAGTTGCCGGTTAAAATTTGTAATATTCATCATCGTAATTAATAGAAGATGCTAGTTTATACAACCGAATAGTCATAGTTTCAATCAAATATACTCAGTAAGAGAAAATTCTAGAATAACGAAAAAACTTGAAAAATTATAGAAACGTTGACAGAGTACTTAGAAGAAAGATGGATGCCTTATAATGTTTTAATAACATTTTAAGTAATTTATTATTCGTGTTTATCACAGATTGATTTCGGTTGGATGGCATTGTGGCTTCGCGGTAAAGCGCATTCATGATTCTACAAACAGTTGGATCTAAGATATTCAAACCTTGCGACGAACGCTTATGCGTAAGCATCATTAGGTATGCCTCCTCCCTCAACAGTAAGAGTCAATTTATGATTCAAAATAACGACCGTTTACTACCATTGGTAATAATGTTTTATTCCCAGTTTGTCTTAACTCTAGGAGTTATGAATTCTTACAAGAACTTTGGAATATTCTTGAGGTATGTGACTAATCAGCTGATTATTATAGTTGGGGTGGTTTTTTGAAGATTGGGTCAAAGTTTTCGCGTGCTTTCTTCAAAGTGCGATCTCGGTTAAGTACCATTTAAAATTACATTTAATATTTATATGTGTCCAAAGATTTTATTATACTAATGGCATTCAGATGTTAATAAACGATTATTATCTTCATTTAACTCGCTGCATATGCAAGATCATCATTTATCATAATCCTCAATCACAGTTGCTACGAAAGTGAGACGGGAAAGAGTTAGGAACTGTAGAATAAGACTTTCATCAAGTCACTGGGCTGTGCAATGTTGGTATGTATAATGATCAGCATAAAATTCCAAACACATCACGACATTGGTTTCTACATGCTTCAGACTTTTTATATGTATGCAGAAATCAATTAACAGTGGGAATAAATCTCTAAACTGTTTTTTTTAAAAGCAAATATGATAAAGTTTAACGAAGTTCAGTTTTGAAGTAGTTCACAGTGGAGGCATTGAATGAGGCTACAAATATATCTAGTTTATCGGGCTTGTTCAGAATCCAGAAACAATTGTTCTGCTGAACGACATTAATACTTGATCGGAATATAGTTAAGAACCGTATATTGTGTCATACACTAGTAAGACTACACACATTTCATATATAATCTTCACATATCTGTAGAATGAAACAACTTGATTCATCATTTGGCTTAGACTAGATAAAATAAACTCTAGTCAGTTCTCGAAAATTAACTATTACTTAAGTTGATTACCTAATATTTTATTATAGAAAACTCAGTCACGGAGAACAATGTAATATGAAATATTACTTGTAACCTACTAACGTCATTACTTTTTTGTTTATTTTTTGTAACAGATTTATATGGTCTAATGGTAGTATATTACAAGCAATAGCTCAAGTATATTTAGCCAATCTACCTGTAACAGCTAGAGAAACAACATTTTATCAAGAATATTCTGTTCAGTTTATTCATACTACTGAAGTAGACAATGAAATTAGCACAAATCTACCGGTGCATCTGTATGGTATGTTGGAAATTTTAACGACAGATATTAAGTATTAATGCATTAGGAATGTTTCACTAACTTATCTCTCTAGTATTTAGATTTTAGCCAAAGTGCACAAACATGAGATAGTCTAGAAGATGAAAAAATCCAGCTGTAGGTCTTCCAGTAGATAAATGAATTTAATGATTTTACTTCACGGATGATAAGTGTAAACGAAGAAGTCTGAGATATTTCCTTAGCCTACTCCATATCTCCTCAAGGTTGTTCATATGGTCTCCAGTAATAGAATCCACGGAATGACGTTGATAAGTTATTGCATAGTCTTCGTATCCATGGTGGCGAAGTTATTTGTAAGATTTCTAGTCATCTATGCATATTATTGTTCCGGGCAAAATATACTGATATCAATTTGTCCATTCTATCTTTACATTGTCACCGTTCTTATCGATCTTTTGGAGCAACAGTACTGATTTTGGAATATATACTTCCTATATTTCCGTCCCATCTGATTTTAGTTATCGCAAGTCTAGAATTGTCCTACGAAGCATCTCCTTATCTCTAAAATACATTTTTAACACAAATTCGTCCAAAATAGGAAGTATTTTTTTATACCCAATAAAATTATTCTAACTATATTCCACGACCTTGAATGTTGGTTTCAAAATCCCATTTGTTTGACACTAATATTTGTTCTTAACATACCTCTATGTACTAGACTCAGCATTTCAGTAAAGAATGGCGTGGATTTCGACATTAGACTCAGTCTAAGTCATTGTAAATAACAACACTTGAATTCAGATAAATTCAACTGAGGAGTTCTAAAGCGAAAAAGATGTGTCTTATGGATTTCACTTGCTAACCACAATTTAACATGCATCATACTTTTATTATTGTTTTACATAAGATCATTGGAAAACAGTTAAAGAATATACAAACTAAATGAATAATTGAAAAAAACTAGTCATCAGTTGAAAAAGAGAATTGATGAATGTCCAGAATTTGACGTTTAGTTATTTTCATATTCTACAAACTATTGATAATATAATGTGTGTTACCAAAAGTTTATTTCTTTCACTTGTTTCATATCACTGTATATGTTATTATCCTTTTTCAAGGTTATGAATTAGATGATTTAATAGTAACCGGTCATGTTACATCATCATCTGTTCAACGTTTCTTAGTTCAAACAAATAATGAAACTAACATTCAAATGGGTTCAATGAAAATAGGTAAGTATGTAGTGACCAAAAAGAACTTATATTATTACATGAATATTTGTAGGCAGAAAATAAAATGCATAGTATGAATACAATGGTTAACAGTTATAAATATTGGTACACACTTGTAAACGCTTATAATGATTATGCTAGTTTCCTTGGGCGGCTACAGTGTCTATTTCAATTATAGTATCCAAATATTTGCCACTACAATACATATTTTAGTAAATCCCGTTTCCTGCGAAGCATTGAGACTCTGAAGTTTACCAAAATGCGAGGGTTGATGAACTACCAGAAGATGAGTATACGATAATACTATTGGTAGAATTTTGATGATAAGTGTATGACTTGTAGTATTTGATGCCTCAGACAATAGAATAACCAGATTCGTTATATCCAGGATTTGAATAGTCACAAACTACAGTAGTTAACAATGAATTAGATAATTCCGTTTATAGAACTGTTACACTAAATAATTGCGATTTAACATTAATTTGATAGTCGTAACAGAATTAAGAACATGGCACTGGCACGACCAGTTTATCGACCAACAGACAAGTGCATGTACAATCATGTAACACGGTAAGAACAAAGTTCAGATAGGTATCTGATTTCGGCACATATAAACAAAGATGAAAATGGGGTTCACCAAACTTATTGACGAAATAAGTACGCATATAATGTTAGTAATCTCCTATTAAATTTAAGAAAATTCTGAGTTAAGTTCCACAAGTAACAATGTTTTTGTAAAGCATTAAAACGTTTCCGATGTTCACTGAGCATGTTGTATCACGCTTATCAATCACCTTAACCAAATAATATTCTCATAAATTGAGTTCTCTCAAAATTTATTGAACATAATGGCAGTAGCGAATGGATGCTTTTTTTCAAGTAGTGATCTTTTAGTAGTTTCAGTAACTGATCTGATTCCACTCAAACTTCATAACCTTTAAACTACAAGCAGACGATATAATAATCCTGTTTGAGATAAAATGTTTCTCTGAAGCTAATAATTCTTCTTGATTGTTTATTATTTAGATGGTTTTGTTTATTTCCGTTGCTAATAATGATGAATAACTTTGATTAATGTTTTTAAATTGGTTATTAAATAAAAATCTAACTAACTAAAATGTTCAAGTATTGGTGAACTTGATATCATGAATCGACCTTGGGCTAAATAATCAATGAAGACTAAGAAACACTGAACATCTATTTTATCTTTAGCATAGAACTCTTCCAAAGTGTGAACAAAAGTTTCCACTAATTATCAACTCACTGACAATTGAGTCAGCATTTAATGGTTAGTATTTTTTAACTCAACCAATTCGCAATTGATATTGGTCGGCAATTTTCACTCTTTAGGCATGACTGTACTCCACTTATCACATCTTTTAAATAGAACTCTAGAAATTACCTCCTGAAGTTAGTTAATGACGAGTTTCATGTTGATTAGCATTGAATGTGCTTATGTTAATCTCATTAAATCATTGTTCTTGTTCATTTTATATTAAAATATTCCTTAAACAAAATATGATGCTCATAATTTCAGGTCCAGATATGTTATGTGAAAATTCTGAAATAGATCAACTGAAGTTTGGTAAAACTGTTGTCGCATCATGCCGTGTTCTTTTAGACTTCAATCATTTTTCAGATTGTAATAAACTGAGGTAAACAATAATCAATTTATGTAAATCAATTTAGTTCTGTTGAACGTCACTAATTTTAACACTGTAACCTAGTCATCTGGTGATATGAATAGTTTGTATCTGAAACAAGAATAAAATTGGATAAGGTCTTGTTAATGATTGAATCATTACCTATAGTTCAGTACGTATCTATGTACAACGTAATATCGAGATAGTAGAAGCAGTAGTTACATCAATAGTAATAAGAAAATGTGTAGAGATATAGAATATGGTACAGGGAGAAGGAGATTAATCGTGGTAAGGTATAAAACAATTTTAAGTTGACAATTTTAAGGAAAACATGAGTGAATGTACCTGCCTCACTGTGACCGATTCCGAGCCATGTCAACCATAGTATCCAGTTATTGGTTACGGTATTCACTTGGACCACAACCAGGTAGTTAACATCTACCAACACGGCTCAGACCAATAGTCAGTGACTTCATTGACTAATGCCACTTTTTCTAGTACCAACAATTTGAGTTTTTCGGAGTTGTATGCAATAAATTAGGTCGGAAAACAGAGTCCGAGTCCTTTATTAGTTCATGTAAAACACCATAAAATTGTTTAAGTCTCGTGAACTTCATCTGTTTTAGTTAATTTATGAGGCTGAATAATAAGTGTAATTCACTAGTAAATAGTAGACTCATCAAACCATAAGTAATAGGATCTGGTGAATAATCAATTTGTGACAATCTATAATCGTTTAACATTGTGTGATGTTTAATCATATTCTTTTATGATAATAAAGAAGTCTAATGAGATTCTTCATCAACCTAACCAAGGATTTCATCTTCTGATGTCCTACTCCCCATTAATATATGCGATTCTTCAAGGCAACAACCACATATTTCTAAGTGTTTATGTATTATCAGTACAAATCCTTTTTAACTGTCTCACTAAAACTAGACCTGACATATAAAATTGTTATAATGATCAAGAACTTTTTAACACCTGATGATAAGAAATATTTAAAGATATGATTACTATCTTCTTGAAGCATCGTATGTTTCAATAAATTGTACGAACATCAGAAAGGTATAACTTGTCTATGACTGTGAAGAATTATGATTAAGCATTGTACACTTCTTCAGACATTTAATCAATAGAAAACTTCAATGAAAAATGACTGAATGATTGTTGTTGATTGATGTAACAACAGAATTAACTATTGAGTAAGTCTGTTTAGATCTAGTGACAACGTAAATCAGAATTCCAAGTGTAGGAACCACTATTACATCTACAGAACCTCAGCTATTTATTTGATTTAAAAACTACCCTGTAAATAACACCAACTAAGTGTGATGTGAGCTACTTGAAGTTTATTGAGAAACTAACCTAAACATAGAACGAGTGTAAATTGATGATCTGTATATGAATTGTGCAATCAAACTGGCATTTTTAATGTTTCATTTTATGTGGTGATAGAAAAGGATTCGTAACTCAGCATTTAGCGGATCTCAATAAAGCTACATCTTCTGCTGACGATATCTTTTCTCAAATCTTGAAAGCTTCACTAATAACCCGAATTGACAAAATAGTAGCCGATTTAATTTATTATGAAATACCTAATTCAGTAGTAATTTCGAGAAAGCGAATGAAATAAAATTTACAGTCAACACATTGAACTGACAGTATAGTTATCGACTTAACACTACTGTAACTAAACATGACGATATGATAGACAGTAGATTCAATTGGACGTGCTGGTAGATGCCTGATGCAGACTGGAGTGGGTTTCATCAGAGGGAACTGTTAGTGAATTGAATGAATGATTCAAGTGGTGGTTAATATAATTCTAAGGAGAATGAATGGAGTATTATGTAAATGACTGGAAAATTTGTAATCTTTTATGCTGACGAATAGTATACATGTATGCAAGTAGGTAAACGACAGGAGTAATGAAAAGAGGAAGTATACCTTTTCATAATACTTGTATAAGGATAGCTGAAATTATTGGGTGTTGACGTATTATAACAATTAATGTGCTCACGTTAACCGATTCATCAAATGTGCACTTATCATCTTATCTGATTTCACTAACAATACCGATAATGATTTTCATTATCCATACTGACGTCACGTGAAGCTGGTTGGCTGTCCTGTTCGCTTATATAATATTGATTTGCTAAACCGTCAGCTACACGGAAATGTAATTTCTTTACTTCCCTATGCTGTGCTAGAGGTTTGCAAGAAATACATTCACTCACATATATAGTCTACATGTTGTGTAGTTCGTAAAGTGTTCTGGTTTATCAAATGAACTACAGGTATTGTTATATCGGGCAGATAAAGAAGATTGACTGTCTTTCAGAAGTGTTTGTTAAAATACTATTTTACTTATTTTGGTTGTATATAGGGTGAACACATTATTTTTATTTTTTTACGATCCTCTTGCTCTAAATTCCTGTTTGTCTCATTAACTATTAGTGTATTATTTTCTATGTGGGACCTATATTTAATTGAGTATGTACAAGTTACTCCAGTTCAATATCATTTTCTCTTTATTATGCATTGATGTTATCTTCTTATGTGGTTGAATCTGTGATCAGGTTTTACAGAAGTGCATGAAATATGGTCTGAATCAACTGGGTGATGCATCGGTCTTTTGTCCTTCCCATTATGGTATACGACTAATTAGGGATCAGAGCAGACGTATAGGCTTGATTAGACAGTTGCGTTTGTCACTGATCGCTGTAACTGACTCGTGCAAGGTTTTCGCCTATTTGGCTAAGTCCCATACGTGATCGGTTCAAACATTTGTCATATCAGACATTAAGATTCTTGGAAATAACACCTTCGCGATGAGCTGCTTTCAAAATCTAAAATCAACATAATTTACCTTAGTAGATAAATACTGCCGAAATGCTAAATTTTATAGTATTTACCAATAATTATGCATAATAATTGTTAAATATATTTGTTTTCTCATCCTAGAAGTCTTATTATTGCACGATTAAATTTATTCATGCCAAATGAAGTAATCGCAGCCTATCCACAGGCATCTAAAACTTCCCCAGAAGATTGGGTTTTTATTCAACGGTTAGTATTGCGTTTCTTCTTGATATCATTGTTGTTTGATTCAATTAAACATGTACAATGTGATAAGTATTTACTTATTCAAGAACTTTTAAACTAATTTATCTATAGTTTTATTTAGGATATAGATTAATATTAGCTAAATATTTTCATGCTTATTCAAGGAGATACAGTTCTTCGATCAACAATAGAGAGATTTTGTTTAAATAGAAGGTATTTACATAACACCATCGTCGTATGCGACGAAGACAGTGATCTTCATGATATTCTACATGAATTTAAAAAAATAATTACAATTCAATCAGGTTCTATATAGAATCAGAAGAGACATCTGAATTCCTTTATTTTTTGATGTTCTGTTAAAATCAAGATCAGATGACTGCATGAAAAAACCGATTGATGAAAAACCCGAATGGAATGGACAGTACAGTAACGTTCAAAGTTGGATATCAATAAACAGAAAGAGGAATTTGAATGATTTGTTATCCATGGGAGAGGTGGAGTGGCTAGACGAACATACAAGGAGGATACAACTGATGATGATTTGTAAAAAATTTTTAAAATAGTGTTTTTCCCCAGATCCATTGATAAGAATCTAAATGGTTTAAAACAAATAACTTCTAATGGCAAGATAAGAGCATGGGATAGACATCTACCATCCTCTACAGCTAAACTTGTGGTTGAGACATACCACATAGTTGATATCAAATCAACCTTTGTGGTGGTATATAAGAGCAGTTTGGGCCGTATACTAAGGTTTGTTGAAGCCTTAGCTATACATAAGTTCACCCTCTCCATTCTCCGATGTGTTCAAGAACAATTTTTACTCAAGCTAAACCTTTCCTCATAATATTGATTTTCAGAGTAGAGTGTTATTTAAAATTTTTCATACATAAGTGTTCTGACTAGTTAACGTATGATTAGATTGTTTGAAATGTATGGCACAAATATGCATCACATAGTTTCGATACAATTCTTCTTATTGCATTCTCAAAGAGACTAATTGTTACTAGTTAATAGGAATGAACTATTATTACACTTTTGGAAAATTATTAAGAACAAGTAAATTACCAGCAATGGAAACAATAGTTACTTATAAGTAACGATTACATAAAGCTTGGCATTATTATCAAACTCTTCTTGATTAATTTTTTTTTGTCAGAACTAATCCTCTTCTACAGCCATCAAGTAAAATTGAAAATATATCAACCAATAGTTCAGTCAAAGGATACTGTCCAAATATAACATCTACTATGTATTTGAAAATAGTTTATTCAGTTCAAGGCAAATTACAAGGAATACCTTTAAAACAAATTATATCCGCCACAATTGAGTAGGTTATACTTAACTTGTTCAATAGTAACATTGATATGTAAAGCCATTTATCATATTACAATCTTTTCAATATTAAAATTTATGAGTTTACTTGAATTAATAGTAGCAATTTATGAGATTGAGGTTATCCACAACGTTATCAATGTTTACTAAGTGTGTTATTAATGTAACTGACTTTTGTGAATTTGTGATTTGTTAAGATGAGTGTAAGCATTCAAATAATATATCACCATTGAATGAACTGTAACTAATGTATTTCTCTATACGTTTTATATATCACTGAATTGATTGTGTTTGTACATGTGATTGCTGTAAAATTAGTGCCAGTTTAACTTTGTATATTTCTTATCTGGTTCTAAACTAACAAACAGAATAATTTATTTAACGTTAAGTGTATCAATGAATTTAGCTATGTGTATTTGTCTACGTCGTTTGCATAGACCTCCAGTTTTCAATATCTCGTATTTGTATGAGGAAGGTGTATTTCGTGTTTGAAGAAATCACACTATCCATATTCATTCATACTTTGCATCAATTGTATTCATATTTCAATCATTATTGTTCATTGAGTGGTTGAATGATGAATATTTTACAATAATTTTCATTAATGATTTAATTGCAATCTTTTTTAACACTTTTTAGAATGTTTTTTTAGTTAGTAGGTAGGACTCACTACACAGAAATTTCTCATAGACAACAATCTTAGAAAACCTGTAACACTTGGAATGAGATCTTTAGTGAGAATTCGACCTTAATAAGCAGTAATGATTCACTAAAATAAACAGGAAAACAATTGAAAGTTCTCGATACATTGTTATTAGAGAACAGTTGACCCATGGTTATTCACAGCTTTCCAGGTGATTATCGTGCTGTATTCAGCATCTTCTTTCATATCGTCTATGAAAGCTACTTATTACAATGTGGTTTTTAACATGCATTACATTTCAGTTGTAGTGAGTTATTTAAAATTGTTCTGTATGAGCAATTTCTATGTTGTAAATCTAACATACCGTGTGAAAAACACAAATATTAACACACCAGTGTTGTACAGCCCGATACGCCGAATGATTAAAACAAATATAGTAAAAGTAGGAGCTTGTAAATTATATTTCAGTATGCATCACATACTTTTTAAGTGAACAGATAAATGAAGAAAACATCATGCTGAATTCACTTTTTTTGATGAACACTGAGAACTTTGAGAGGTAACCCTAGTTTTACTAACAATATTGTACTTAATCCATTCAACCACCCCCCCCCCTGCAAAAAAATATTTAAACTTTCTATATGTTGTCATAATGTCCCTGTAGTTTTTTGAAGCTAATCATTAATACAGAGGGTTAAACGTTCACCAACCTGAAACCTCTGGTTAAGAATCTATAGTGGGCACTTCTAAGGAGTCCAATACTAGGAAGAAACAGCCGCGCAATGTTCCCTAGTTCTGACTGGTACCGTACTAACATCAGTCTGTGATTAATTCAGTCAACTAAACTTAATACTAATCTCCACAAACCACATCGATTAGAATACATTTGATTAATATTTCATATCTGTTGTCATTTTAATAATTCTGAACTGAATTTAAGAATTATTCTGCAAAATCCGTTTTTATTATAGACTAAGATGTTGAAAATTAAGAGTAATTGCATTACATTATTCAGCAGTGTTCATCTGCGATCTTCAGACCTGTCAATCACCATAGTATATCCGAAACAATATAGCAATACCTATTTAGCTAATTTCAATTAATTTATAGTATTTCATAGCGATAATACTATATCACCACACTTCATTGGTTGTTAAGATTAAATAACCAACCACTTCCCACTAGACTTGTGGCAAGAAACAATGTCGTAGATAATCAATGGTTGATATATTTTGTACTTAAAAACCTAAGTAAAAGCATTAAAAATACTTCTTATTGCTCAGAAATTTTCTACCCTTTAACCCTGTCAGGAAAAACAAGAGGTTGCAGATGTATTAGTAGCTCAACTTCTGAAATTTCATGTACAGACATAAAGAATATTTGTAGTTTTATAAACTCCTGATGCTCTAGGAACTCTTACAAAGTATGGTAAAATCGATAATAAAATCGGCGATATACTAGTCAAAACGTGTTGCATAAAATGTTCAATTCCAGAAATCAAAGCATACGTCATTGGTCAAAGGATTTTCAGCATTTTCTAATGACTATTTTACGAACTTTCAATACCAGTAGTTTAATTCTAGTTTATCACAAAATCTAACTTGAAAAGTAATAATATGATTTGGCAATGAGTTCACCTCGTGGTGAATTCATCTTCAAGAATAGTAGTCTTTTGTTTATTTTCAATTGATAAACCCCTGACTGTGTACCTACTGAAGACAGAATTATGTATCCATAAGAAACTTGTTCAACCCCTATTTTTACGTTAGTATTAAACTCAAACACGAATTTTTAAAAACTATCGCTACTCTCGCCTCCTTTATTGACCATTAGTCTTCAATAATAAAGATATATTGTCTGGCGACTTGTATTAATCTTTGTAGTGGTTTTTCCAATATAGATCCAGCTTCTCCTATAACCAGTTTTATCGATAAAGCTGTTACCACCTGTTTAGTTTGCGCGTTTCATTCGTTGACCACTTGATGTGAGAAACCGATTACCAATCTGAGTTTATTCGACTTCAGGTTTCGGATCATTTTGAGGTGGCTTCTGAGATGACTAGTTTTAGAAGGAACAAAAAGATAAGACATTAAAACTGAAATCGTTATTTAAGGTACGAAATGCTAATATAAAGTCTCATTGTATTCTCCTATAAGATATGGGGAAATGATTCAAGCGTTTCAGATGCTTGTCGTTAATGAGGTTTGGAAGGTCTGTTACTATCTTAATACCTACTCAGTGAACTCACTCAAGCGTCTTAACATTTTTAATAAGATAGGAACTTGCTTCCTTTTACCTTAAATTGTCTTCTTTCATTTATGAACACAATTAAATTTAGTTTTATGGAAAAAAGTTTTCTTTTAACATAATACGTAAGTTGTTTCTTTTACATATTTAATAAACTTCTATGACATTTTGATGAATACCTAACTATATTTGTAGATTCCTCTTAGGAATAACGTTCTTTTTATTGTTACTGCCATGTTCACTCAATTATTGTCACTACTAAATAATATTGATTACAGTTATGAAAAATGTACAAATCTACTTTCAGGTGGTGGTTTCGTCAGAAAGAGAAATCTTCACTGAGAAATATATTTTCGCTTACTATCCCTCCCCCACCCTTGAAATCTAACTTAAATTACAACAATTTCCATAAAGTCTATTTTATTCATCATTTTAGATATTCACAAGAAGATTGGCAATTCATCTGTGATTATTCAATGTATCCGTCAATCTGTAGAAATTCTTCAACTTCATTATATAATACACAATATTACTATCTTAGTATAATAGTTATTTATAGTGATGTAACTGACAAAACATTAGAACAAATGAATAATACATTGAATTGTGAGTTAGACACATGTTGGAATAATGCATTCTATGCATGGACTGGATTAACTAAATTGTATCAATTAACTGGTAAAATTGAACAAACATTTGAAATTGGAGTAACACTTGGTATATCAAGTCTTGTTATTATCATTTTATTCATCACTAAACCGTTCTTTTGAAATTGATGGTTTCTATTCTAGGTGATAACATTTTTAGAGTTTTACAACAGCTTACGATAATTCTGAACATAATAGTTCACTTATCGTATATTCTTATCTTGGTATGCATGTTATAGTGTGATTGAATAACGGACCTTACCTTACTCACACTTTTCAGTTTTGGTTTACTTTGCTTTGGCTCTTTGAAATAAATTATTTTGTACCAACTAATCATTCGTCTTTTATGTAACTCATGAAACCTAGTAAAGTACTCAAGCGTTGATTATATATAGTTGCTGAGTTATACTGGTGTATTTCATTCAAGTAGCCAGTTAGATAGTAAGCAATATCTAAGCATCAGTCTTAATAGAAACCAATATCACGAATTCAACGTCGTCGAATTCTACAGTCTCATGTATTTTTATGCTGTAATGTGGGATTGTAATTTTGTTCGTAATTCGCTTATGCTTTGTAAAGTAGGTACAACTGCAGAAATTTACTTTTCCATCATAATTTTAGAAAGTTCTCTTCCTACTAACTAACATAAATTGCAGAAGGTCTAATATTTATAGAAATAGGCAGTTTAACAAATAATAAACGATTAGCTCTAATTCAGTTTTGTAGTAATGATCTATTCTCAAAAGAAATCCTAGATAACACCGAATAGATAACTAATGTGAACACATGATAAATTACTTAAAACTGCCATCTAAAACTTTTCAAATTGTCCTGGTAACAAATCCTACTGTAGATCTTATTAAAACTAGTGTCGTTGTTGTATACAGGCATGTTTTATAATACAAATTGATCCACACAATATATATTATAAAAAGCTAAACGGAAAGAATTTACTATAGAATGAACTGCAAAGGATTATGGTGGCTAGACAAAAGTATATCATAGGAACGATCAGAAACTGTTTGCAGAGAATAACCATCCTAAACAATCACCGACAATCTATGAAACTGATACGTAGCAACCATTAGTACGCTCCCACCCCTTCTGAGTACACTAATGAGTTTTATTGATCGTATATCTATTATTTGACTTTCTGGATGTTATAGTATGACAGAATACACAAATCAATATAACTTACTCTTCTTGTTTGATTTGATTTCGTACTTGTCGGATTTACGTTCATTCCAAATATGATTCTCTTACATCCATCGTTATTGACTTTTAACATACACACTCAGCCTATGAATTGTGGATGCAAATCAGCCGATGTAACGTACGGGTATTTATAGACACCACTTGCCCCACTGCATATATTCATATGATGTTAGTCTATTAAGTAAAGTTCTAACTTTGTCCTCAACTAGCATTCTGTACATTACAGCATACCAGTTTTCATGTAAGTTCGAAATGATCTGGATATATTTACATACATAGATTTCGGTGAAGAGTCAATGTTAAGAATGTCACAACATATGAAGTTACGAGTTTATCTCGGGCGTTATGATTGTAGGTAATGGTGGGAAACAAACAGAAGGAATCATAGCGCATGAATATACAAGATAAGACTAAAATTATTTAATACACAGATATAAAAAGACTTAATCAGAAGTAATAAATAGTTATTTCGTATCCAGGTTCTTCGTTTTTTCTTTTCTACTACCGCAAGAAGCATGGGATGTATTGTTTAGTCAAAGTGAATTTCTTTACATTATGTAAAATCCAGTTTGGATGGAAAAATCCCTTTCGTTGGTCCATTTCATTATTTTTTAATTGTTTCTGATACCTCTAGTGACATTGTTTAAATTTACCTTCGATGCAGACAGAATTATTATTACTCATTTGTCTACAATTCCTAGTTTTTCAACCATAAATTTACTACCACATAAACTTCGATTGTTTTATTGTTATGATGCGAGAAATTTGGTGGTGGGTGACCGGATGCCAATCACTAGTGCCTAGTTGGTATTTGTGCCTCTGCCCTACGCCCACTAAGTCCCAAGCCAGAATACGAAGAATGCGATCCAATAGATCAACCAGAAGAATTCTATTATATTTCAAGCATTATTTTATATATACATAAAATCAGACCGCACAGCAAACCAATTAGGAAATTAACATGAATATAGAACGAGGGAAATAATGGTAGTGAATAGGAACAACTTGTACACAACTAACTAACTATAGTCCATAATAAGAGAAAGTTTAATAACAGTAATTATGCTAAACAGGATGATAGGGTAAGCGAAATGTAACAATGATAGAAACAAAATGTTTACATTACACACAGTTAGAATAAATGAAACAGTGTTCTCAAAACACACTTCTGAAAGTTTATTACACTTCTTTGTGGTCCGGCATAACATTTATGTTTGTCTTACTCAACTCATCGTTTAAATGTTTTTACGTTACATTAATAAAAATTTATAGTACTTCAGGATGTGCAGGGAAAATTATGAAAACGCTATTTACATTATGGTGACTTAATGGAATTACATTCGATAAAATGATGACGATGCATTTGGTGAACTCAGGAACCAATAAAACTAAGGAAAAATAAAGAAACAGAACAGAAAAACCTCTATCACTCTTCATAATACTTCGAGTAAATAAGATTCAATTGGATGCAAAAGCGAACATTTTTGGGTGGCGCTCATCTTGAACTGGGATGTGCTACCGTTTCTATTTCCCAAATATCTCAATAATTCCCAGTTCTTTACTAGCCACCAGAAATATTTATAACTCAACTGCACCCATAATATACCTGCAACACAGTTTCCCAGTTGTAACTGTCAAAATACATCCAATCCACAAAACGGAGTATCTATACAACCTGGTTGACTGCTGCAAGCCACTCGATCTTGGTAGCTACACCTAGCCACAACCTAAACATTGTAATTACCCAATAATTTTCACTACGATCCCCTCTTAATCGAGACTTAGTACAGTCACGATAAAATGCGAGCATACAAGATATACTGTTTACTCCCACCTGCTTCTTATAGATTATTATTATTATTTTGTCACTTTTCCTCGTTGTCTGAAGAGTTTTATAACTTATAAAACTTAATTATTCTTGGCATTCTTCATAAAACAATGGTCAAAGTGATAACACTAGCCCACAACTCTAGTGACAGCAGGTCCCGAATTTCTATCTTTCTGGCAGGTCATGATTTAAGCTCACCCACGGAATCCTGGAGTAGGACCTATACATACGTATAGAATGAATCAGCTTCCTAACAGACTTTGTTAGCCGCCACTAGTGCACCCTGTGACCGGGCCATATATAAGTAACGCAACCTAGCATCAAAACAAGAGGATATGAGGCGAGATGACCCCACGTCACACCAACACAACGCAGAATTAAGAGCTACATGAGTAACCAAACGAAAACGTTCTATGAAAAGAAACAGCGGTTTTCGGAAGACAAGTATAAGGTTCGTACAAAACTAGTCGGAAACGGAGATCCAGCATTTAGGTGTGTAACTTCTGTAGAAAATGAATACACTGCGATTGTGTCACAACAATACCTAGGGGATACTACGCTTTCATGCCCGATAACCCCTGAAGTGGTTCAAGTACATATGCTCCGTATGCAGGCCTAACTTCTGTGGACTGCTGTGTCCCTGGAATACTAGCTTGTCAGCCGGTGTAATAAGCACTTCAACGTCAGTGAGCGACACCCTGCATTAAGTTAGCCACTCACATGCCCAGGGTAAAAACTTTCTGTTTGAACGCAAAGCACCTTGACAAGGTATAAAGAAAACCGTACGCTTAACGGCATGGCGTGGTAAGCCTAGAGCAAAATATCTTCCTGCAGTGCCTAATGAAAGACAAAGTGACACAGTCACCTGCGCTAGTGAACACTCTGACGACATTAAAGTCCCTTTCTTGAAAGGGTCTCCAACAGGGATTTCAGCCCACGGCCAACCATGGTGTTTAAACGAAACCAAGTGGAAATTAGGAGTACTAATCAGAGGACCAACTGAGGTCAGAGAAAACTAAGTCTGTAGACTCACTTCACTGATCCTTTTCAATGTCATGGCACCTACCAGTGGCTTGATGGAAGGCCATGGTAACTTTGATAAGCAGCAGTTGAACGAGTACTTGGGCTGGAATCCGCTTCTGTGTGACTCTACAGGCTCTATAAGGAAGGCAGTGCCACACCGACTGACCCTTTTTCCTAACGAGTAACCTTTAATCCATCCGAAGAGGCACAGTTAACATTACTTACCTCTCAGAAGCCATCCATCATGAGAAATACAAAGATTAGGACCAGACCGGACAAACCTGTGCAGGGCATAAGTTAAAACGAAAACACCTCCATTGTTGCGCACGGAATCCCTGAACTGCCTGACGGTTGTCTGGACGAGCATCATCTGCACGACCTGCTTTAATTAAAGTGGCTCCCAAGCAAACTGAATCTGAGGAATGTCACAGCAATGAGCGTTTGTTGCCTGCCTTGCCCCATCCACCAACAGATAATGAACTCACCACAACTGATGGGCACAAAATTTAGAAATCGTTATAACCTTGATGAAACTCTACAGGCTTGGTACAAGGTCAAGCGTCTCCTGCATGGATATATCCGATGCTGACAAGTCAGAGATCAACTGAGGTGTTGCTCTTTCATCCGTTTCAGTGACTTAGGAAACACAACCCCCGCCGTCTAGTACGTCTCCCAGGAAAGAACTGACTATGATAACTACTATATCACACTCCCAGGCTAGCCCGAAGGAAACTGGTATGGCCCTTCTACAAAAAGAGAGGGAACACAGAATGGGAGGCGGAGTTGTAATGTACATAAGTAACTTCATCAAAGCAACACCCGTAAATAATACCATGTTGACAAGCTTGACTAAATCTATCTGGTGTCGCTTAAGTGTTGACAGCAGGATCTACCGCCCTCCCATAAACGCCCACGTGCATAATGAGAGCTTACTCCAAGCGACTTCATCGCTCTCAATTGAGAGGGCGGATAATGCGATGGTCGCTGGAGACTCGAACAACCCATCACTGGACCTAGCCGAGGTCGACTCACTAGGGGATGTTTTGTAAATTGGTTTCTAGATACTACCAAAAAGGTGGGACTCATGGAGTGGATAGCTTGTGATACTAGATGGAAAACGAAGGGTAAATCCTCGAAGTTGAATTACACATTTTCCAGGGAGAGACTCCCAATGGAACATATTTAAATTAAGCTCCACTTACTATAGGAAATACCAATCATGCCCTGATAACGCTCGAAATCGTCACTAATAAATCTACATCATGGAATAGGAGCACACTATATTTCCATAACGATTGAACACACTACCGTGCCCTAAACGAATATTTAACTTAGACTATATGGCCTAGCTAGTAGAAGAACATGTCCGTAGACCAACACTGGTATACAGTTGAAAGTATCTCCAACGAAGCAACTTTATGATGTACCCCTGCTATGGAAATTAAACCAGCTAAAACGACCTTGTTGTTAGGAAAAGGGACTGTACGCATTCTTGAGGCAAAAAATGCCTGGAACAGATAGAGTATCACACAGAAAGCCTCCTACCACTATTCGTACGTAAGCCTACGGAACAGGTATAACGTGCATGTAAGACAAGATAAATGAAAACTCTAAGCACACTTGACTAGAGAGCTACAGGAGAAGTCAAAATAGCTATATAAGTTTATGGACCGGATGTCATCTACCAACTCAAAACTTATAAGTATCGCGGGCCCCAGTGGACAGTCTCTCTCCAAAGCTGAGACAGCCGAAGTTTCTGACAGCATATTCTGCGAACAACTAAACTGTCCTTTAGCAATGATTACCGACCCGACAAGGGCATCTTTGAAGTCAGGATTAAACCCGGGTTGGTTTTGAGAAAACTCAGGAAGTTAAAGCTCAACAAATCACCAAACTGCAACAAAACCAGGAGGGTGGTACTAAATGGTGCGCCGAAGTACTAAGCCACTTAGTCAGTATTACATTTCAACACTCGTTGCAATTCAAAACGTTACCAGAAGAATGGAAGTGGGCGATTGTTTCCCAATCTACAAAGGAGGGAACAGAAATGACCCTAATCGCTATAAACCAGTAGCAATGCTCTGAATACTATCAAAGGTTTTAAAAAGTATTGTGGATATTCAAGTACAAGAGTTCCTTTGACAATCGCGGCCTGCTTCACAAAGTACAACATGACTTTCGGCGGAACAGGTCCTGTAACACGTAAACCCTTATGGGTTTTGACGACTGGATACACTGTTAGGACACCAACAATCATGTTCACACTAAATTCCTGAACTTCAGGAAACGTTTGATACTGTACCCATATAGCTTGCTGTTTCATGCGGCAGTAACAATGGGATTCACAGAACCGTTACTCTCCTAGCAAAGGAATTACCTGCTGGAGCAAAAGTTCTGCACTGAGATTAGTAGGGTGTACTTAGAGTGGAGATGTTATAAGGCTCAATCCTCGGGCTACCTCTGTTTCTAATTTTTATTTTTGACCTCCCACTAAATATCCGCTTGTCCATTGTTATATACGCGGACGGCGTAAAACTGTGGAGAGCTATGAGAGAGAACGGGGAAACAAAACTTTTACGACAGTACCTGGCTAGGATAGAGAAGTGGACGGACGACAACGGTTTGACTATTAATATAAATAAAGGCCTCGTGATGTACTACCGTACTTCAGATGGTACCAAATTAGCTTATTACCTTGGCGCGCAACGAATAACTAGTAACTCCAAGGGATGAGATCTAGGCTTAGCCTTCACCACCAGGTTGGAGACTAGTGAAAAGCACCGCACAGATGACACGAAAGCATACGTCACGTTGCACGGAGTCCGTAGGTAACTGGCTATGCTGACACCGGACCTGATTCTGATAATATTTAAAACATACATAAGACCGCTTTTAGAAAAGCACAACATCGTCGCACCCTCAACCCTCAAAGTGGATGCCGATCTTTTGGAGAGTGTCCAGAGGCGAACACTGAAATGCGTAACTGGACTTTAGAAAAAACAATACTGTGACCAGCCTCGACAGCCTGGGCTGTTCACTTTGAACTACAGACGGTTGAGAGGAGACCTAATCACAGTATGCAACACATTAAGCACGACAGGACACCTAAATAAAAACATACCGGCCCCACATGTTCATACACCTTGAAGAAACCCACGACCTACTGCTTATCATAGAGCACGACACACAAGTAAGGGCAAATTTTTTGTTATTAAGAGTTTGCTTTACTTGGAACGCGCTGCCAGAGGAAGTAATCACAAAATCTACCTTGGCTAGTTTCAAAAAGAAGCTGGATAACTATGTGTACCCCTATGGTGTACCTACAGCCTCTTGGAACAGGGGCGAAAAAACGCCATATTCCTTTAAAATCTCGATCTTTAGTACTCTCAACTTTGATTTATTCTTCGGTATTCTTTTAAACTGTACTCCCAAAACGGACTACCAAAGATGGAACGAAGGGACGTAGACTAGTGCCTACAAGGGTTTTAAAAGAAGAAAATAGAAGTAGGAATAAGAGAAAACAAAGAAAGCAAAAAGACAAAGACGAAAAAAAGAAAGGAGTGAAAAGGAAAAATTAAAAAATGATGATAAAAAACCAGCTGAAACTGCCTTGTAAGCAGACCGCTACATGGAGACTTTGAAGACCAGGAACCGAAACAGTGACACTCAGGACGCAAGCACAATCAAACCAATCGATGTTGTATGTTTGGTGTGTAGAGTTGAATAATCCCCAAATTTATTAGTTGTAGTGGCTCTGTACATTGATGCTGACCATGTTCGTCTTGGCGGATACGACTAGTTGAAGGCGCTTGGTCATGAACCACCACCAGATCACGACAAAACACAACGTGGGAAGTATTTATCTCCAGTTAGCCACCCTAGACGTTGCCGTCCGGTCGACGCTCTACTTACTATCAAATATAACTTCTCCTCCATCCTTAATTGTTTTCTGAATTATTCTTATTCGTACGAGTGGGTTTAATCGTTAGAAGTTGATCTGGTTATGCGACAAACGTAACTTGGTCATATACCGAGTGCATTTCATAGGTTAGCACAACGTTATCTAGACACAATCGTAACTGTGAGTTTGTTCCCATTTATAGTTTTAACAGCGTATTTTCGTATAATCATATTTTTCGCGTAGTTTCCATGGTGCTTTTTGTATTTATATATATTAGTACTCTAATGATGACTAATCAAACTCATAAGCTTATTCGAATCAAAGCCTCCACACCTCCGAATTTTCAGCTCATCTCCTTTCGGGCAGATAATGTAGAGGCTTGGTTCGGCTATACAAAAGCTGAGTCCTGAAACCATGGCGTTACAGATCCACGCGTTTAATTCCTTTCCGTCGTAAGGTCACTGTTTGGGTGAATTGAATAGGTACGTCACCCTTTTCTTTTTCAGCACCGACTACCTAGTACCTTATAACCAGCTTAAAAGATCAATTCTCAAACGCGAAGACTTGTCAGACAGACAATGTCTTGATGACCTGTTCTATACCATCGTGCTCGGAAGTAGTTTAATGACAGACATGTTGTCGCGTATGAGAGAAGCCATTAGTAAACGAACATTTTACTGAAGTTTCTTCCGTCAACTTTTCTTGTCGAAATTGCCGCAACAAGCACAATCAGTTTTGATTACAAATCATTACAACCCAGTAGATGAATTAACTTTACCTGCTTAAGAATTCCGGTGTTCACCAGACGTCTCAACTTCAAAACATCGCCTGATCGTTGCCCTTTATCACACACTCACGATCTAATGGCTACCTTGATGGAAATGACTGTATTTTTGAAAACTGACTTGGTAAAAACATGCAATCAAATACCGATATCTGAAAATGACATACCCAAAACAGCTATCGTAACCCCGTTCGACCTTTACGAATTCCTCCGAGTGCCCTTTGGTTTGAGAAATGTAGCACAAACATTTCAGCGTTTCATCGACGACGTGTTCCATGAGCTTAACTATGTTCCTGCATATGACGGCGACCGTTTATTAACAAGCCAAGACGAGGAAACACATATGAAACATCTAGACTCAGATTTTGGAAGATTGCAACAGTATGGAGTTACCATAAATATGCATTAATGCCAAATCAGAACAACTTCGTTGAAATTCCTGGGACATACTATTGACGCTCATGGCATACAACCATAAAAACACAAAGTAATTGCTATTCTGCAGTCTCCTAAACCAACAACCATTAAGTAATTGCAAGCTTTCAACAGATTGGTAAGCTTCCTCAGGCGATTTATACCCAACTATGCATCAATCATGAAACCACTAACGAATCAGCTTTGCGGGAATAAAAAGATGATCGCAATAGATGCAGAGTCAAAGAAAGCCTTCATTTCAACTGAAGGAGTAAAAGCTAATATGATTATGCTGGCACATCACAATACTGAAGCTACCGTTAGCATCACGGTTGACGCATCTGACTCGGCGATTGTCACAGTTCCGCAACAATGGATTGGCCAAGTTTGGAAATCTTTAGCACTTTTCTGAAGATGATTAAACAATACTTTATCGAGATATGGCACTTTTAGACGTGAACTGCCAGCCATACGTTTTGCTATACAACATATTTAACATCCATCGAAGGCCCAGAATTCACAATATTCATTGGTCATAAACCACTGACATTTACTTTGAAGTCATCTTTAAATAAGTACTCTCCACGAAAGTCGCGTCATCTTGACTATATTTCCCAGTTCTCTACCGATATGCAACATATATCTGGAGTTAAAACTGTAGTTGCCAACGCCATGTTATGAATACATTCCTCGAATCGTATCCAAGGAATCGATCTTCTTAAATTAACTGAACTTCAAAATGAAGACAACGATCTCCATCACGAGTTATTCACAACAACGCTCAAACACCAAATAAAGACGTCTGGAAAAGGTAAGCGCACTTTAATTTGTGGTTATTTTACAGGTACAGCCCGTCCAATCGTCTTCAAGAAATATAGGCGCATCATCTTCATCACATTGCACAACCTCTCTCATCCTGGAATTCGTGCAACTACTAAGCTGATTGCTCAGAGATTCTGCTGGCCAAAGATGAATAAGGATATCAAAGAATAGGCATGTTCCTGTGTTGTTTGCCAAAAAAAACAAGGCAATTCAGCATAGTAAACATCTTTTTGGCGCTTTCACAACCCCTGAAACTCGATTCGACCACGTTCACCTTGATTAGGTAGGAAGTTAACCGGAATCAAATGGAACAAAAGGCGCGCGGTTGTTTGTTGGAAGTGTTCTACAATACATAACATTTCTCTCGTACCCTAGTACTGCAAACTGTAAACCTTGTTACCGTTGGCCTTGCAACTGATTAATATTTTCAGATAGCGTGATTTCCATAACTACGACTCTCTATAAAATATCTATTAAAAACAAACCATATTATTCTGATCATGCCTATAAACTGGTATGCTCTCATGTACAAAATGCTACTCGAAAAAAACTATAATTATTATTATTATAAGGATTTTAATGGACAACTGAATGCATCACTTTCATCTACAAACATCCCTCAGTGGATCGACGATTTACAACTAGTGTTACTCAGAATTAGCAGCATTGTAAAAGAAAATGTTGGGTGCAGTGTTGTCAGATTAGTCTACGGAACTATAAATGCTTATAAATGCCATGCGTTCAGTTAAGCCGGTTCAAACTTAACAACAGTCGACAGACGCTTTTATTCAACCCGCCGTAAAATATAGTACACACGTTTTTGTGGGTTGTGCTTTTCTACGCCAACCTCTCAAAGCAACTTACAAAGGGCCATACAAAGTCTTGAAACAAGAAGCAAAGTACTATATCATCGACAAGAATGGTTACGAGGATAGCATCAGCATTGACCGCCTCAAAGTTGCTTACCTCAAAGCATCTTACCTAAAGGACAAACTTTTTAATATCGAATTCGCTAAAATAACCTCGAAACTTAACACGATTGAAGTCACCACGCCTTAGGCAACGACCAACAAGCAAGAGAAAACTCTAATGAGTTCCATAACTCCAGAAGCTTCCGGTTTTGGAAGAACTGTGCGATCACTAAAACATTTTGTCGGATATTATAACCATTAATATTCTTCTAATTTCTCACTATCTACGTATTGTAATGTGTTTTTTAGAAAACAAATTAAATTGTTGAATGAATCTTTTATAATTTACGATATGCATTTTGCACATTTTGTTTATTCAAAAAATATTAAAAGACATTCTTTGTCCACATGGATGTTGTCGATATTTTATACGTTTCTGTAGCTACATAAAACTGCCATACCCAATTTTTTGAATTTTCAGGCCGTCTGGAAACGAACGGAAGAACGTGGAAAAAAAGGAATATATTTTGTTCAAAAAGGTTTTTAAAACGACGCCATAGCGTAAGCACTTAGGTCCAAAAGCTGTACAACATTGCAATTTATCTAAAGAACGTTTAACAATGTCTGACACATTGGGTTGCATATTTTGGTTGGTACATCTTAGGGTCCTCACAAACCCATTAGGGGATAGTGAACTGTAGCATTAAATAGTCCCCAAATTTAGTAATTGTAGTGGCTCTGTACATTGGTGCTGACCATGTTCATCTTGGCGGATACGACTAGTTGAAGGCGCTTGGTCATGAACCACCACCAGATCACGACAAAACACAACGTGGGAAGTATTTATCTCCAGTTAGCCACCCTAGACGTTGCCGTCCGGTCGACGCTCTACTTACTATCAAATATAACTTCTCCTCCATCCTTAATTATTTTCTGAATTATTCTTATTCGTACGAGTGGGTTTAATCGTTAGAAGTTGATCTGGTTATGCGACAAACGTAACTTGGTCATATACAGCTTGCAGTCAAGTTATATTGAAAACAGAAAATTATGATTAAAAACGTCGCGCACAATGAACGAGCAAGGTTAAAATATAGAAAACAAAACTGCTGTCACTGTACATAACATTTTAACTAAATATGACTCACTCAATGCAGTAACCGATAGTTTTTACTTGTTCAAGAGACGAAACAAAAGATATATTCGATAAGTAAATTGCAACTACCCTTTTTAATTTGAGTACACATTCAAAATCAAAGTAAATATCAAATTGCTAGCTTCGATAACACAGTATTTTTAAAGGCCAACTTGATTTTGTTGATGTTTTAGTGAGGCTCCAAACTAACATTGTCCTAATTTTCGAGGCGCTATGTTCGGTTCACTTTAACTTACCATAAAGTTCAAACTGTTTCACGTTGATTAGTGCATCCGGACTTTTTAGAGTTTTTTGAGGTATGTGACGTCAATTGCTCTTTTGTTACTAGTGATATAATGTATGTAGAATTTTTAGCTGAAATATATTGTATTAGTATATTTAATATTAGTTACATAAATGATACTGCGTGATAAAATTAACTAATGCCACAATTCTTTGTACCTGTAATACTTTCATTTTAATAGCCTATCCGAGCTAATCTTCTTATAAATTTCAGATTTAATTTCATTGAATTGTGCCAGTTTGCTTACCATCATTTGATTCTTTTACACAAGCATTCTCAAATGATCAGTTTATCTGATTGCATTTTCTGGTTTTACTTCTCCGCGGTCACATGGTTCTTTTGGAGTTCAGTTGTATCTGCACTTTTCAAAATCCAGATCATCCAGCACCTGTATATATCTATGCTGGACAGACTGTTTTCTGTATGTTGAGATTCTTTCTTTGATGTATACATGTAGTACGCTGCCTCTGCTGTTACTTTAAAAGACGACGTTATGCGAATAACGAATGTCGATAGTTGTGAAAATTTCGGTACTTATGGTTAGTTGCCCCAGAACTATGACGTTTTCTGTAGATGATGATTTAATTGAAAGAGACATTCAGCTAACTGAAGGTGGTGTTACCGTTAAAAGTAATCTTGTTCCGGATCAAAAGGGATTCAAATTATACTATCCAATCTACCTAGCAAAGTGTGGGATAGAGGTTTGTGGACTCAGTTGACAGTAATTGTGTTAGGCCATTATAGAGGACCCTGTCACTAAAAGATTCACGGCCGCGGAACTAAGAGTTTGGAATTTTTTGAGTCGTAACCAAAGCTATGTATATGCCAAGTAGGTGTATTATTTTCTTTATGCAGTTCTTAGAAAAGATAATCACACAACTCTCATGTTTCTATGGCTCGTGGGCCTTATTATCCGGTATGCAATATTTTTGCCCTGCAGGTAAGCTGTGCATTTACTACTGATTACTCAGACTTGTTGTTTTCTTCTCCTCACTTTTCTTCACGTGGGTTGCAGGCGCTGTTGCTCGAAAGCTACCTCCCTCGCGGTATTTTCACTTTTTTACTCTCATTTATGAAGGTTTAAAAGTTGGTTATCTACCGAAGGAATCCAGGCCGCTGTGAGACTTAATTTGTGCTCATTTTCAGCAGTAATTCGGTTTCACAACAGGTTCGTCTATTTGAAACTTTTCACTTTGCCAGTTACTTCATAAAAAATAAAGTATGAATTCTGTTGAAACATTTTGGAGTTATTTTTTGAGTGTACATATCCAAGTACTCATAATAACTTCTCAGAATTGTTTTCCAATATATGCAATATTGAGTACTGTTCCCTTAGCAACTTTTTAAAAAAAATATTCCACATGTTTTTGTCAAGTTTATTTGCATAGTCATTCAGAATGGTAGTACATCATGCGTATATCTATGAAAAAATTCGTCCTAGGCTTAGCTAAAGTACTTCCGCACTGGGTAATCGCTTAAAATATGACCCTAGAATAAGTGGTCTGTTGTATTCTTTGAAAATTTAGGTGAGTGAATATATATGTACAACGCAAACCATGCATGTATTGTTTATTTACTTAAGTGCCCAGTTATGCAGCGGGTTTCCAGCCGTATTCGTCCTGTATCGGTTAGGTGTTTCCAAATCCAAAGTTAGCTAATTAAATCTACCACTATCTAGTGATTCAAAAGAAATGATTTAAACCTCGAGGCTGTAACGCTATTTTAATAGTAATTTCTCCAATGACAAGCTAATTCATCATATTTTCGAACCTGTTCTTCATTGTTTTCATTTTATGGTGTTGCTACTAATGTCATGAGATTAGAACACGTGCTTGATGTTTAAACTGAGTCTATGGATACAAAAAACCTTGCCTAAAGTAATTAATAAATCCTAATTCCTTACCAGCGATGCAAATAAAAATCCGAAAGCAACAGATATCGTTTGTACTTATTTCAGACTCTAGCGACAGTATTAGTGCATATTCTGTAGTTATCCCAATACCTTACGAATTAAATTAGACCAATAACTTGCTGCTGGCTTTTGAGGAACCATCTTCGGTTTATTTAGAAGTTTGGTTCTAAAAATCTATTTTTATTTACTTAACTTTTACCAGGATTGATATAAATAAACGTTTATCTCTGCACTGTTTGATGAACACTACTTAGAAAAACGTACTTTTAATATAAAATGAGTTATATATATTTGTAAAATTCCAATGAGTAGAAATTAAAATTTCTGACGTTTCGCGGCTTAGTGTAAGTCGCTTCTTCAGAGAAATATATGACAAATATATATAACTCATTTTATAAACAACCTATCCAATGCTCAATTTATTTGAAATTTTCAAAATTAACTTTGGTAATGATGTGTACTTTTGATAGTTTTACATCAAGTTTTACGATTAAAACGAAGGGTATTTAGTCATGTCATCTGAATTGTCATGGTTAGAATACAGGAAGTTAATTAAAGTATAGTATTAGTAATCAAGTATCATGAGGTAGTCTGCATATTTTGTGAGAATCTCTTAATTTTGTTCCTAGTAAATTATTATACCTAATTATGTTACATATTTTGCTAGAATTTAACCATGTATTTACTCCTGCCCGTTGTCTTTTAGTCAAAACCGCCCGCGAGCAAATACAATTTGTGTTGCCAACCACACAACACCATTTGATTGGTGCATTTTAGCTTCTGATGTTACCTATGCTGTTGTAAGTTATTTTTAATAGTTTATTTTTTATTTTATTCTTATCACAAAGTTTATCTTCTCAGTATTATACAAAAAGGTAGACAATGGCTAGTGTAAATGGAAGCAATATGCGATTACAGATGTTATCAAAGCATAGCTGATCCTAAGAGCAATATTACTCTTGAGCATAGCGTACTTGGCAAAAGTGGAAGCCTGTTTTAATACTTCATATATTAAGGTGGTTGGAACAGATATTGTACATGCTCAACATCATTCTTTGTCTTCCCTCAAGTCCTGAGCTTAAGCTATTTCATACCTTTTCATAAATTAGTTTCTTCTGTCCGTATCATATTATGTATATCCACACTAATCTTATCATCATTGATGTAACTCCTTATGCTACTTCGATTTTATCTTGGGCTAATGAGGTAGGTGCGGCACCTTAAATCGATATACGTATGTGCTCTGTTTTACGTTGTACGGGACTAGTTGTTATGTCGGACCACTAAAGAAGAGTGAGAAACTTCCAATACTATGTTTTAGAGAACTAATTTATTTATTCTGGTCGTGAGTAATGTAAACATTACATTTCTATTATTGTTACGTTCCTTTTACTCTATGCTCTCGTTTAGCTTATTTACTGTTATTATATTGTCTCTTATTATGGACTACAGTTAATCAGTTGTATACATGTTGTCCTTATTCACTACCACTATTTCTTTAGTTTTGTATTAATGTTAGTTTCCTAATTGGTTCACTGTGTGGTCTGATTTTGTTTTTATATTAAAGCATGGTTCAAATATATTTCGTTTTCTGGTTCTGCCTGTTGGCTCATTACTCGTTGCTTTCCCTATTCCGGCTTGGGGGACTGGTAGTCACGGGGCAGACGTGTCTGTATAGTGATTAGTAATCATTAACAGTACTGTGTATTTTCAAATACATAACATTAGTGATAGCAGCGTTCAGAGTGTCATGTTAGCTTATTTCAGATTTTTTAACAGTGATACCAAGAAGGCTTTTTCAAGACACAGAATCAGTCTATGAAGCCACTGGGTGTATTAATGTATAAGATATAGGTTTTATTATTTTGGTCTCCGGGGTATGTGTAGTTCGTGGCTTAAAATCCGCCCCCATACTTCGTACTCAGTTGTCTTTGTTATCTGCTAAGTTCTGAATTTGGTCCGGTTTACGAGTGTGTTTCCTACCTAGTATTCTCGTTTTGTTGTTGCGGTTATTCAGTTAGGGCACTACAGTACTAAGTACTAACAATACTACTGTAGCAGTGCACGTTGACTACATAAACTGTCACGTCCAACTGCCATATGTACCAACAATAAGTATTTTAACCGTTGAATGAAATAACTCAAAATTGGCCACACTGGTACAAATGTTTTTGTTCTTTTCCTCTCTTTAAATCTCGAGCTTGTGCTACTTTGTGCACTTTTTTCATCGAATTCATCTCTTCTGTGTGAACAACTGTCTTCAGTATTTAATCCTCACTGTCGTTGATACTACTGTCGTTTCGACTCGTGCCATTCCTCCTGTTAATTCCATTTGATCGTGGTATGGTAATGTGGGCTACCGGACATTTTCCAAGCTCTTTGTTGATTATATCTGGTCACAAATTATATATATATATATATATATATATATATATATATATATATATATATACGATATGAGCCATACTGTTAATGTGAATTATTGATACTACTACCCACCTACCTAAGCCATACTTGAACGGGGTTCAAACATGCGATCTGCGGATCGAAACCAAGTTCTTTAATCATTAAATCACTACTCTACTAATATTACAAAAAAGAATAATGACATATTGGATTTTTAGCTCAGAGAAACAATTGTCTTGTTCTGCTAGTTAACCAGTTAATGTCTACAAGGATTTTAAATCCTGAATATTAATTTTTTTTATCTTGTTTGAATAAATATCACTGTTGTTATCAATCTTTTCTTCTTACTATTCAGGTTGGTCAAAAACATGCTGGGTTTTTTGGTCTTGTTGAATGGATTATCTCTTGTGCTGTTCCTGCTATTTGGTTTGATCGAAACGAAATTTTAGATCGTAGTTCTACAGCTAAAAGGTTAAAAGATCATGCGGCTACACCAAATGCCGAACCTATTCTAATTTTCCCAGAAGGTACTTGTATTAATAATACATCAGTAATGAAGTTTAAGAAAGGTTGCTTTGAGGTTGGGGCTGAAATTCATCCTGTCGCTATCAAGGTTTGTGTTTTTTAAAATAAAGTTTTATTAGTTTGTGAATATTTGCTCAATTGTTTGAAAATCCACAGTACTTTTTTCAAATTAGAAATATTTTATATTTGATTTGTTAGTTGAAATGTAAGATCACCAAATCTTTTAAATGTAAATTAGGTTACACCCCTAGAAGTTAAACTTCTTTGCACTTATATCTCACTAAGTGATTAGTAATAAATCTACGTTTGTTTTCATTCAATATTAATGATTTTGCTGCATTGTTACATAAGTTGTTGACTATTTGTACGTGTAATTTTAGTCTCAGTACACTGAAATTATATGCCTTCGATTAGTCCTTCCTCTTTTTAATTAACTTAGATAATTGTTTATATAGCGATCACTTGGGATTACTAGAAGGTTTCAAAATGTATCGCTTGGATCGTTCCAGTAACAGGAAAGAAGAGTGCTGTCTTTTCTCTTCTGGTAGATGACCGGATTATAAAAACCTCAACATCTCTGGGTGGAGCATGGAATACAGTGGACAACATGGAGGCGACTAGATGACTTGGACTTTACAGGTGACCTAGGTCTTCTATCCCACACATAGCAGTAAATGCAGTGGAAGACAGACAGTGTAACAGCAGCCTCTGCAGCTGACAGTCGGTCTCAACATACACAAAGGGTAAGGCAAGATCGTTCGTTACAAAACAACTATCAACAACCCAATCACACCTGACGGAGAAACTCCAGAAGATGTGGAGAGTTTTACATACCTGGTCAGCGTCATCGATAAACAAGGAGGATCTGATTCAGATGTGGAGACAGAGATTATTAAGGTAGGGCAGCATTTATAGAGATGAGGGACGTCTGGAACTCAAACCAACTATCATCCGACATTAATGTTAACGTTTTTAATATAAACGTGGAGACAGTTTTATTGTATGGAGCTGAAACTTGATGAACTACGAAAAGTAACATTCATAAGATGTAAGTGCTTGTAAAGAAAATGTCATCAACAACAACCTTGTGTAGCAGAAATCAAACTAAGATCCGGTTGAGGGAGAAACGATGCAAATAAGCTGGAGGTGGATAGAACACACATCAAGGAAATCATTAAACTGTCAGAAGACATGCACTAACTCGGGATCTTGAAAGCCAAAGGAACAGAGGAAGACTAAATAACACATTGTGTTGGGAATCGGAGACAAACATGAATATCGAAATGAACAGCGCTTGGAAAGAACTTGAAATGAAAGCCCTGGATAGATTTGGTTGGTGAATGCTGGTTGGCAGCCTATACTCCACGAGGAGGTAACAGGCATTGACTGATTGATTCATTGATTAATCGAGTGAGCGACTGGCTGAATATGAGTTGGTCAACCTAATCATATATATCCTTGATTTTCAAACGATAATATCGACTGTAACAAACACTCGAATAAATATCGTTACTCTTGAGTTACCGACTTATATGATTGGAATTTATCTGCAATATCTTCGTTTACCGATTAGTTAATTAAATTTGCGGCTACCATTCTCAAAGGATCTCTTTTAGTTATATGTATTAACTCCAGCTTATATGATTAGAACTCTGTTTCATCACCAAGCTATTACAGCCTAGTCAATTTTACCACTCATCCCAATGTTCCTTTATGATCTAGTTTTTTGTAAAGAATGAAGCTTGCAAACAAGCTTCTCTTCTCAAATCCATTCATTACTTATTGTCCTTTTAGCAAACTTGTAAAAAAGATAGTTTCTTATCAGACGAGGAAATTTAAGTTTACGAACTCTTCACAGTAAATCATCCTAGATATGAAAAACGTGCTTCA
This sequence comes from Schistosoma japonicum, assembly GCA_025215515.1. Lineage (NCBI taxonomy): Eukaryota > Metazoa > Platyhelminthes > Trematoda > Strigeidida > Schistosomatidae > Schistosoma > Schistosoma japonicum. The sequence continues at coordinate 11,139,530 of CM046064.1, forward strand.
ACTGGCAGACTAGGATCTGTTCACAAATAATTCATTAGAAATCACAATAGATATCATTACCTATTGCCTTCAAATCTTTTTGGTATTTGTCGCTTCAATAAAATCATACTTGTGTATTTTTTTTCTTGAGACGTGTATGAAGATAAAAAAAAACAGTAAAATACCGGATGCTGCGGATGTTACGTATGGAAACTTGTACTAGTCTTCACTTAGGCCAGTTTTTATGTTGCTAATAAATGACTGAAACCATTAAATTTAAACCTATTGAGGTTTGTTGAGGAATGTATTTATCTGAATGTCTAAAGTTTCTAGATTTGTTAGTTTGTATAATAAACATATTTTGTCTAGCTTTCACTGTAATGCAAACTATTTATTGATTATTTGTTTATTACTTCCTTTTATTCTCTCATGTACACTAAAAGTACAATCCTTTATTTGCCGACTGCTTTTGGAATAGCAATCTAGATAGTTTATTCCAATATAGTCTAAAAATAATGACATCATGGGCTATTATGGTGGATGTATGGTACTTACCACCAACAAGAAAGTCCGATGAAGAGGACTCAATTGCATTTGCAAGGCGTGTACAGTATAGTATCGCACAATGTGGCGGTATGATTGGGATGGATTGGTAAGTCCTAATATTTCTTTGTTTGGCTTTTTTTCATATGTCTAGCAGTGAAGGTCAAGGTTTATATTTTATTTTGTTTATACTCATCTGTTAGATGTACCTACACCTTAGTATCCATGTTCACACTAACACTCGAACTCAGTGTCTATCGAGTTTCAAAAACCACTAATTTTTTTTCAACAGGTATAAAGATATGTTTGTTAAGGTTTTCAGTTTCCGTCGTCAATACTGAATATGACAAGTATCCGACCTTTTTGTGGCTATGTACACATCTTGAGCAGATAGTGTCGATATAGCTTTACACACATACAATACTTAGTAACTTCTCATATATGTCGTAAAATAATCTGATGTACTACGTGTGCCCAACCACCGCCTACCTCACCGTATTATGTTGGCTTGTGTTAGAAATGTACTGAACCACTGGATTTCGACTCAATTGTTTTGTGTTATCTTCCTTGATAGAAACTTGTGGATGACCAGTAACCACTACTAAAAAGTTAAAAAATCCATTCATCAATCATTTCCTCCTAGGATTTTCTTATTTTTATTATACTTTTCTAGATTTAAAAACCGTAGCTGCTACCTTGACGTGGTGGTCGGGCTTGCCTATCGTAATGACCCAACCGAGCTATATTGGCTGGAACATATGTTCCTGTAGGTTCTACCATGCCAGGCAGGTCGATTGGAGAACGATGAGACTAAAAGCAGCTACTCAAGGTCTGAGGGCGAAGTCTTACTGCTGACTGCAGAGGGGTGTGACAGCAGTAAGGTGTTTCCCTCGGACAACCAGCATCTGCAGCGATGCTGCCTTCTCACAAGGAAGGAGGGGTTAGAAAAGGTCGGCCCTAAAAATGTCACACCTCACCCTACCTCACGGATTTCCGTCTCCGGCGGTATGGGTGCCCACTAAGGGCTTTTAAGTGCGGAGCTACTACTCAAAAAACTTTTCATAAAAAGGCCGTGCGTGACAGGCCTCAAGCAGTTGTCCCTTGGGCTCTGCGGTCACGCTCTCAGGTCTCTAAGACCAACACTAATCTACCTTCTTTTTCAGGTTTCTCAAGAAACACCCTTCCATGGTGTGGGCAGCCAGGAAGTGAAAACCGCCCTCATACCTCTTACAGTACACGAGATCATCTTGTTCAAAGCCAAATCCCACCTTCAACTCTTAATAACTCTCTTATCACCATGCCTAATCCTTCTAACATAATTTTATCGCCTTGCGTCTCTAATGCTAATGATTTGAGTTCACGAAACGTTATCCCTGGTCTCCTAAAACCGCGCACTAAGTTGTATATTGGAGCTTTCAACGTTCGAACGTTATGTCAAATAGGACAACAGGCATCCTTAGCCATGACTCTAGAATCCCGCTCCATCGATGTCTGCTGCATCTCTGAAACGCGTATACAGGATCCAAGCACAGTCATTCGCTTGACCTCACCTTGTGAAAATAAGGAATCTGCTCGGTTCACTCTTCGTGTTTCCGGGGACCCCACTGCTACCACTCGAGGCCTTGCTGGTGTAGGTATAGCACTAAGTTTAAAAGCTGAACAGGCTCTCCTCGACTGGATTCCGATAGACAGTCGCTTGTGCGCAGTCCGTCTAAATGGAACGGTAAGGACTCGTAAAGATAGGGACACACGCCGTTGTCTCTGCCTTTGCTCCCACTGATTGCAGCTCAGATGAGATTAAAGATGCATTTTACAGAAAGCTTTATAACCTACTATGTAAAGCTAAGCGCACTGATGTAGTAATAGTGGCGGGTGATTTTAATGCCCAAGTAGGTAGACTAGATGAAACCGAAAGGCACCTAGGTGGATCATATGGTGTTGAGGCTCAACGAACAGACAATGGCGACCGGTTACTACAACTTTGTTCAGACAAGCGTTTATTTCTCGCAAACACCAACTTTAAGCATAAGGAAAGACATCGGTTGACATGGCGGCCTCCGAAATCAACCCAACGCTGGACTCAAATAGACCACATTGCTATTAGCCATCGTTGGAGAGGCTCGATAGAAGACTGCCGCTCGTTTTGGAGCACATGTTTAGACTCAGATCATGCCTTAGTGCGAGCGCGTATTAGTCTGCGACTCACTGGACGTAAAAGATCCACGACAAGGATCTCCCCCCAGGGTTCAACTTAATGATGAAAAAGTCAAGAATACATTCCGGGAACAACTAAAAAAACCAATTAGTAAACGGCGTAAACTGTTCTCAACCTGAGCTAGCCTGGAATGATATCCAAAAAGCTGTTGAAAGAGCAGTAATATCTATTAATAAACTAGACCTAAAGGTTAGGAAAACTCAGTGGATTTCAGCTGCATCTACTGAACTGATAGATACTCGGCAACACATCCCATCTGGTTATGAACATGATGAGGAACGTAAGCAAATTAAACACAAACTAATCAAAAGCTTACGCAATGATCGTGAGCAGTGGTGGGTGGCGAAAGCTAAAGAGATGGAAAAAGCAGCGGCAATAGGTAACAGTAGGCAACTGTTCAGACTTATCAAGGAAACGGGTATCAGGAACCCAACTGTAAGTGAAACTATCTCCGAAAAAGATGGTTCCATTATTCACTGTCAATCCAGAAGATTAGACCGATGGGCAGAACACTTTAGGGAACAGTTCAACTGGCCCACGGCATCATCTCTGCTGCCCACCATCCCCAAACAATCTGAATGGCAAATTAACATTGGTCCCCCGAGTCTCAGTGAGGTTGTGAAGGCTATTAGAAACTTAAAGCGAGGGAGAGCGGCAGGACCAGATGGATTGACCCCTGAGATATTTAAGGAAGGTGGTCCAGTCTTAGCAGCCAGATTAACTGAGATCTTGGCTAGAATTTGGGAACTAGACGTAATCCCATCTGACTGGTCTCGAACACTAACCATTCCGGTCTTTAAGAAAGGACAGAAGTCCTCGTGTGACATTTACCGAGGAATCAGTTTAACGAATATAGTGTCTAAAATACTAGCTTCAATAATACTTCGACGTCTAACTAAAGCTCGTGAAGAGCAAACTCAAGAAAACCAAGGTGGCTTCAGACCCGGACGTGGTTGTATAGACCAAATATTTACACTACGTCAGGTTCTGGAACATAGGCACACTTTCAGACGCCCAACAATAGCTGTATTCCTTGACCTTAAGGCGGCGTTTGACTCTATTGATCGTAAGGTTATGTGGCAATGTCTGTCATTGAAAGGCATACCGGAGAAGTACATTAACCTTATACAAGCTCTCTACTCGAACACCACATGTCGTGTTAGAGCTTATGGCAGATTGTCTTCGGAATTGACCACTTCTAGTGGTGTTCGTCAAGGTTGTCCGCTTTCCCCATTTTTATTTAATTTTATCATGGACATACTTTTAGAGTTAACATTGTCATCGTCTGATTTCTCGGCTTTTGCCAACCTGCGTCACTTGTGGCGTAGGCGAGACATTCGTTTAATAACAAAAGGACGCGTTTACTGTGCAGCAGTCAGATCCGTTTTACTTTATGGATGTGAAACATGGCCTTTAAGGATAGAGGATATCCGTAGGCTCCTAGTATTCGATCATAGATGTCTCTGAAACATTGCTCGTGTTTGCTGGGACAACCGAGTAAGCAACGCATGGGTTAGGAATAGAGTACTAGGTAAATACGGTAAGCCTCTTGATGAAGTAGTGAATCTTCACCGGCTGAGGTGGTTAGGACATGTGTTGCGTATGCCTGACCACCGTCTACCTCGACGAGCAATGTTGTCTGGTGTGGGAGTAGGCTGGAAGAAAGCTAGGGGTGGCCAAACAAAAACATGGCACCAATCCATGAAGTCATTGACAATTGGGCTGAGCCATGTTAATAGGTGCAGACTACCTGGTTGGGGTCCACACGATGATCGTAACAAATGGTTAGAGACTTTAGGTGATATGGCTCAAAATTGTTTGCAATGGCGCAGGTGCATCCACTCCTTGTCTTCCTCCGAATTCTAATTTTTGAGCTTATTATAATCTACTCTTTACTGAATCACTTTTTATCTCAAATCTCATCTCTAATCTTTATGCCTTTCCATTAGTACTTACTATGTTACTACCTCCCCTACTCTGGGATTTGGTCCGACAATTTAATCTTTATCTGCTAATTGAGGCATGGCAACTTGAACTGATGTACGCATGTACAAAGTTCTACGTTGTAACTGACTGACTGACTGACAGCATTTAATCTTCCTGTTTTAGATTGATTTCCACTGAGTAATGTTGTTGTATGTATAATTATGCAATTATTTATAAAAAGAACTTTGAGTCTGGCACGTATGTGTGTTATTTGAAGTTAACATGACACAACAACATAAAGAGATCAAATTAACAAGAATAGTTCTAAAACATAGTTCAACAAGAAGGAACGAAGCGATGGTATATATGAAATATTAGTGAGACTCGACATCTAAAATAGGACAAGGTCAATCCGCGTGCGCCATTTTGACCAATTTTTGAGCCATGTACTTGCAACCATTACTGATCACGATGGTCTCACAGACCACAGTCACGTAGTCTGCACCTAAAACTGATAGTCAACAACTTAATGGACTGGTGTAATTTTTTGGTTTGTCTGCCTCTAGTTTTCTTTCGTCTTAATACTGTACCAGCCAACATCGTGCTACGAGGTAGTCAGTGGTCAGGCATGTATACTTGCCTCAAACACTTCAGTTGATGGAGATAAACAACTTCATCAAGCGATATATCATTTTTGCTTTGTTCACTGTGCCTAAAACAGCATTACTTACTTGGTCGTTCCACGATGTGCGAGTGATGCTTCGTATACAGCTCTGATCAAAAGCTTTCACCCCTTTCAAATCTACCTTCATAATCATTAAATTAATATAGAACGCACTGTTGGGCATATACTCGTCCTTTGATTGTTATACACATATCACACCTACACCTTTAATTCGCACTTCTAAACAAGATATCGTCATTCCCACCCACTACAACTTATCATACTTTCAGTATAAGTGAAGTTGTAAACACACACAACTGCTTCTCTCTCTAAAATCTATTTAGGAGATAAACATTTTGCATTTAGAGGGAGAGAAATGCATTCCGAACATTCTTTTGTTGTTACTTATGGCATTCTTGACTCTGTTTGCTTCATACATATTCTAAATCAATAAGCGAGTGCACTCATGCACTATCATAAAAGACTTACTAATTACTCCATTACAAAATACTATAAAACTCAAGTGGGTACACTACAGCTATTGGTATTGTCCCGACCCTATCTGTCATTTGAAAAAGGATAAACACTAGTGTATTTGAATTCATCCATTTATATATTATGAATGGAAGAAAATGGTTACATCAACTGAACTCTGAAAACCTTCGTAACTGAAGATACTGATAGTTAAAGGTATTTACGAAACATCATTTGGAATAATTGCAATTTAAACAGATTTGTCGCAGTAGTATTAAGCTTGAACTCCTTTATTGCAACGGAATTTACGCCATTGATAAAAGTTATTATTGTTGTTTGTATTTGTTCACCGTAGGGTGCCATTGAAAACCATGGTGCATTAAAGAGCTGTTTTGTCCTAGTATGATACTTCTCTTCAATGTGCACTCATGACTACACTATGATCTTCAAGTATTACGGCCAACACCAAGATATTATCACCACACGGCTGGTTGGCGTCCGATTTGTAACTGACGGAACCCAGGAAAGCCCGAATTTAGACGGTTATCTTCAGTGACATTGTATGTTCGTCTTGCTATACCACATGATTAGAAATTCTACGATTAGACTCTGGTTGATTCAAGGGTCCTGATGGTTAAGCGTCTGAAAGTCTTGAGTCCGATTCATAGTAGTGGTTGTGTACTGTGGAGGAATCTCATATTAGGACCATATGGTTCTTTAAATTCCCTAGTTTACATTCGTACTCGATCAAGATCATTCTGTGACGAATAGCAGCACTAAATGAAAACCATTTTTCATAAAACTAGATCACCTACTATTATTGTTGTACTTATTTATCTCCTCATTGTTTTAGGGATGGTGAATTAAAACGCAACAAACCTAAAGATACATTGAAATATGCACAACAGAAATATGTTAGCCAATATGTTGTAGCTGCTGTTGCTTCTGAATAACGACAATCTGCTACGTAAACTGGTCTATCCACGCACAATTTTTCTATTACAATTTTGATTCCACATCCTTTATTTAGTAGTTCTTTTTTATTGAAAAAAGTCATTTTACATTGAGAAACTTCCCTTTATTATTTGTAGCCATCTTTTAATCACACATTTCCTTAGCAGTCCATACATTCCTCTCTGTTCTCTTGCTATCGATTGGAAATAAATACATCCAAACAGTAACTTCATGCAGTAATTCAATGATTCCTACTTTTATTCGTTTTGCACGACAAAAGATTTCATAATCGTTTTCTATCCGTGTGATGAAATGTTGTTGCTATGCATTGTTATTATTACATACACATAATTTCGTTTCTGCTATACTCCACTGTCCTAACTGGTATCAACTATTGTATACATGTATACTGGTTTGTTTGATTTTAATGTACTTATTTCTACTATTCAAACAGTCACCTAGTCTATCTATCTAATCACCTACTGCATAAATGCGAGTTGGTCTTTGTTTGACCACACCATATTTTTTCTATTTTAAGCAAACATAAATTTATATTGTATGTAGAATAAAAAATTAAAAGTGTTTGGAAGGAATTAATAAATTTTAAAAAAGATACTGTACATATTAATTGATTTCTGTCTTGTGTATAAGATGAGTGCTGTTGAAATAATGGTGAATGTTTCTGTTTCGTCATCAGCGGTTCAACTGGTTGAATAATCCAGCTCAGAGAATGCAGTATGCCGAAAAGATACGAATTGTTTGCTTTTTTCAAAAATATTTTCGCGTTATTGACTGATATCGGCTTTGTAATTAATACGAAACGTGGTAGCATTTGACAATTTTGTTCTAAAACTCCTCAACACTGTATGCACTAACAATCTCACCGGGGTTAGAAGTCAGGACGTGTAGTTTCGTGTTGACTGGAGTTGTAAGTGTCAATAATTGCTTCCTATAAAGATCTCTACTAATCGATTTAGAATATGTAAACATGATATAGTCCTATTTACGGAAGACGCTGAGACTATAGACAATCTCATAAACCCATCGAGTAACAATCCAAGCATATTTACAATGCTTTTCTCTCACATGCAAATGCAACATGTTAATCCAGGACTGGTCTACATCATCGCCTAGATCAGTCACAGAAAGGGAAGTAGTTAAGTGTGTTGAACACTTCACTTATCTCGGAAGTCTTCTCGGCCAGCTCTGGTTGGTCAGTGTCTAACGGAATCTCATCTCGGATTCAGAATGCTCTTTTGAATTTTGCCAACTTTATATATATATATATATATATATATATATATATGTATATATATATATATATGTATATATATATATATATGCATAAAAGTCGGTCATAAACAACGTAGAAACTAGCACAAGTGCTCATAGATCGTAGTTACCGAACCACATTGACCTGACGAGATCAAGTTTACAAAATTAAAACCACAATACAATTCAGCAGTAAGGGATTATGCGAAAGAAAAATGGAAGTCAATTTCTAGAAGGAAATAAGGAGTAAAATCATTTCTCACACTTTGACATATTTTAAACCGTGTCACTCACAACCATTCATCCCAATTATCACAGATACCCCAACCAGGTAATCTGTATTGTCCAACAGTCAATGACTTCATGGACTGATTCTATGTTTGGGTTTGGCCACCACTACCTTTCTCACGCCACACTCCTACCGAAGGCAACATCGAGGGACGAGTCATGTGGTGATCGAGCATACGTAATACATATCCCAGCCATCTCAGTCGACGAAGGTTCCCTACCTTATCAAGTGATTTGCTGTTTCACCCTAGTACCCCGGTCATCCCATGATAAACAGACTATACTTCGAAATTTATATGACCAAACACCAGCCTAACCATACCTTGTATTTTCATAGATCGTCTGCCGCATCCATAGATCAATATTGACCAGACTGCTGTGCAGTGAATTAGGCCTTTCGTCGAAAGATGAATATTGCGCCTACGCCACAAATGATATAAAATTCAAAAGAGCATTCTGAATCCGAGATGAGATTCCGTTAGACACTGACCAACCAGAGCTGGCCGAGAAGACTTCCGAGATAAGTGAAGTGTTCAACACACTTAACTACTTGCCTTTCTGTGACTGATCTAGGCGATGATGTAGATCAGTCCTGGATTATCATGTTGCATTTGCATGTGAGAGAAAAGCATTGTAAATATGCTTGGATTGTTACTCGATGGGTTTATGAGATTGTCTATAGTCTCAGCGTCTTCCGTAAATAGGACTATATAATGTTTACATATTCTAAATCAACGAGTGGGTTTCCTGGAGGGGGGGGGAAGGATAATTTTTCAAGTGTTAAATGAAGAAAGTAAGACTTCTAGCAGGACATCTACCACAAAGTTAAATAAAAGATCGGATAATTGACAACTGTAATTAACTCCACTTAAGGTTGATGATTCGATTAACAGTTCACAAGTCGAATATGTAATTTAAATGAAATAGATTTCATTTGATTTGGTTTTTACTAAATATCTAATTAATAATTTTTTATTTATATTTATTTACAATCAAATTTTATTACTCCTATACTATCTCTTTTCATAGTTGAATATAGATGATCTGTGAACTCTGTAATCATCATCTATTATCTCAAAGATCAAATAAAGGAAGATTGGAAGGAATACACTAAACACTACGATTGTCGTACCTTTTTTTTTTAGTTTTACAGTAAGCAGATTCATCATGAATTATTGTAAACATTCTATTTTATTAAAAGTACATATATACACACTGATTATGATCAGATTAAACATTCAATAGAGTTAATCAATTCTATTGAAACAAAATACTGCATTACAATAAAATTAAGTAAATTATTACCTTTCACGGTTAATTTAATCTAATCTAATCACTTAATCAGATTTTATACTAGAAATTAATAATATTGAAAGTGTACAAAGTTCACTGAATTTGTCGTTTTTCATAAACAAACTAACAAAAAAATGACTATTTATCAATTTATATTCCTTTATATACAAAACATGTTTATTTGTAGAATCATATTAGCTATTCATAGTATTTACTTGATATTACAATAGGTCTATTGGTTTTAAATGTAATGCTCTATTGAAATTATTATCAGCTACTTGTTTGATAAGAAAGACAGTAAAACTTTGGGATGATATTATGATATATTGATTTTTAATTGGATGATATGAAAAATCGATTTGAAAAACATGTTTTTTTTCAATTTTTCACATATGATCTATTCGAACTACAATTCAATTAATTATTATTAACTAATATTTCTATGATTTAGGATAATAAATTGTTAAAATTAATGAATGTATTACTAGCTGATTGAATACATCACAATTTGATGTTGGCAGAGTACCATTAAGAACCAAGAGGCACTAGACTGCCGTTTTGTCCTAGTATGGGGCTCCACGGCTGTGTACACCTTAGATTCCTCCCTAGGGGCTTCAAATTGACGAACACCAAACCCTATGCACCACTGGGCTGGCATCCAGTGGTAGGATTTCCATTCCCATTAATTTGTCATTGGTGACAGTTGTTTCACTCCGAACATTTCTGAACTCCATCAGTCACGACTTCTCATTAAAGCTTCAGGGACATCCTGAAGTTAGTCACCAGTGAGCTGATTATTGTAATATATTACTATTTCATTGATAATCTTTAGTAATATAATATCTTGAATGATAAAACAGCTCATGGTGCATGCTTCACCCTCCTCCACCTCTCTTAAACGATTAGTTATTGGAAAATAAGATAGAATAAGGTTTTTGATTAAAAAAAACTTTCTGAAATACTCACAGATACTTTTACTTCTGTCTATTTTATACTCATCAGTATATATCAGACTTAGTGATAGATTATTTCAAGAATGATCTTCGAAAAACTAAAGAATGAATAAGTGAAGGTATTCTTTAAATCGACACATGCCGCGTACATCAGTTCCTTTTTTTGTCCATTTGGTAAATGAATGTTACATAATGAAATCTAGTTTTCATTTATCTACTCTGTGTTATTTTCTGTCTAACATGTCGATTAGTCTGTCCTACTCTGACATGAATACATGAGACTGGTGTGATTGTTTCCAGTTGCTTGAAATGAAATATACAGGACTAATCCACTAAATGACCATAGAGATAATAAAAATTGATGGGTGGAACTTATTCAGTTATTAGTGAAAACGTGATTAACTTCATGTAGTTTATACGACATTTAATTCTCGTAGATCTTTACTGGCAAACCACACCATACAATGATTTAAATTAATTAGGATGAATTTTGTATATTCCCATTGATTTATTATAGACTGAAGCTGGTCAGTCTCTGTTGCTGTATGTGCATCCTGAGCGGATTGCCTCGATGTAGCAATTATTCACAAGTATTACTTAAGTTGGATTGTGACTGGCAAGTAGACACGAAACGGACTGAGTTTGAATCCCACTGTGAACATCAACATTGGGATTCAGGTACATCCAACCAACGAGTCCCAAATAGGACGAAACGCGCGTACTGGATTCCACTTGCCAGTCACAATCCAACTTAAGTAACAATGATTTAAATCGATTTAATTTAACCATTAAATAAGACATACTAGTATTCTGAAGCATTTTCATTTGAAATATTATTGAACAGTAATATTCTGATTTGCCTGGAAATCTTTTAACTAACCGGAAGTTTTAATTTCCCCATATTAGCAGAATAAAACAGTTTGTAATGAAAGTAGTCAACTTCTGCTGATTTTTTAAATCGATTAAACGAAGTTAAAGAATTCATACATTTTAAAAACCTTATCAAAATAACCCACTTTGTTGACAATTTTTATCGCTGATTAATTTCATAAACGATTAAAGACATGAAGTATTGAATACTTGATTTGTTCTAGTTTAAGACTGCCTCCTAATGAATAGTCGTGATCCTAGTCTACACCTGAAGACAAACCAAGGTTATTCAAATTTCGTAGAGTCATTGACCCATTAGTGTTGCGGAATTCCTAAGATATGCATGTAACACATGTTCAATGCCATTTAATTTCAATAGTTTTCCAAGTGATGTTAGTCAATGATGAAAATTATCGCAGAATGTTATGAAAAAAACAGTGATTTTCGATGTTAAATGAATAATGATCAAATAAGTCGGCGAATATCTACGAATATTTTAATTCTAATGAATGTCAGTCATAGTGTAGTGGATACTACTTATAAGGTCGTCCATAAGTAATAGTTAGCGGAACATCGCGTGAAAGTTGATTGTGTAAACAGTATACGAGGCGAGTTGCGAGGTGACAAGGAGCAAAGCTTGATCACAATACGTAGGAGAAATTAAAACAACCAAAGGAAGTAGGTCTACAACTAACACTGGTCGAGGAACGCAAAGGACGCGCAAATAGATAATTAAAAGTAATGTACATATTATTTATGATATTCTCCATTTTCCCCAAGTTGACACATTTGCCTTGGCCAAGCCGACTTTTCACACTAGTAGTAAGTACACTGATTGTAATATTTATGGTGTAAGAAATTTGTAGTACAATCTTTATGCTGTACTTTAACGAGAAGACTTTCACTTATTAACTGCCAAATTTATAACCTTCCCTCCCCCCTCACATTTATGGATTTTCTAGACTACATTATTCATCATTTGTTTTCACCTTGGTTACAAGATCAGTAGAAATCAATTGTTGTTTTTTTTCAAATCAACCATAACACTAATTTATTAAAGTTTTACCTACTGCAGTAAAATTAATGTAGTTATCACGAGACCTCTAATTCCTGTTTGATCTTAATGTGAGATGATAGATTTGGAATGTTAACGGAATCATAAACTAACACATAACAGTTATTTCTTGATATTTAGTTTCTAATGATTCTTCAATTTATAATGAAATATTATTACCTAAGTGAATTCATTCTGTTTATAATTATTCTACTAGATACACTATTAATAGATAATATTAGAGGTCAATATATAAATATGGTTGACGCCGTAAGGAAAGCTATGTAGAGCATAAAACCAATCAGTTTAGCTAACCAGATACCTATCACTTCTCATCGTGCTTTCAAAAGGATGTGGCAAAATCAGTACACTGCTCCACTTTATCACATTTAGTTTATTGTGTTCATGCAGTAAATAGAAATGAAGTGGTTACATTGCTTTATTGAATACCCTTACATATCTTTTCCTGTAGAGATTCGAGTTAGTGACCCTAGAAACGTGTAATATACTTGTCTCTTTCTTATCCGAGAAAATCTTACTAAACGATTTGATTGTTTTTCCTAACGAAATTTCATGTCATCCCTTCACTACTTTTTTGCTCAGATAAACTACTCGCACACTTTCTATTACATAACCGTTTGTTATCATTTTAATAAGTTTATTCTTTCAAAGTTTTGACTAACTTCATGTGTTGAAGTACATACTTATGCTGTTTCTGCATTATTCTTATCCTTATCTATTCATTTGCCTGTTACTCTTCGTGGCCGCCGACTAGAATCCACTAACTTTTTTCTAAGCTCTCCTTTCCAGTTCTTCCCAAACGCTATTCATTATTTTCATGTCTGCCTCCAATTGCCGGTGCAATGTGTTTTTTTCTCTTTCTCTTTTCTTTTGACCTTCAGGATTCTGAGCTAGGTGATTTCCTATCTACCTCCAGTATTTTTTTCTTAATTTCTCCCTTGGCTGGATTTTAGTTGGTTTGTTTTCTGTCACAGTGGGTTGTCGCTGATGGTATCTGGCCAACTCATCCAGAGTATCTTGCGCAGACAACTGTTTATAAATACTTGTATCCTTTGAATTATGCTTTTCGTAGTTCTCCAAGTTTCAGCTCTATACAATAGAACTATTCTAACGTTTGTATTAAAATCTTGACTTTAATGTCGGCTGACAGTTGTTTTGAGTTCCAGATGTTTCTTCAGTTGTACAAATGCTGCCCATAGCTTTCCAACACATGCTTTCACATCCAAATTCTTATCCTTACTAGTACACGTACTATTTTAATGGTAATTTATACTATTAGTATGATTAGTTATGCAATCTATTTAATTGTTACTACTGACTCATAAATTGTTCTGAGTAATTTTGTAATTTTAATATTTCTATATAAATACTACTTTATATTAGAGTACAATCTGATGAGAATCTGTTGTAATATATACCATTTCAATATATAGGATGGGATTCCATTTTTCAGTAAGTAGTATCAACTTCATCAGTGAACAGTGAAGGTGTTGGCACGAAATAAGCCTGATTAAAGCACGCTCAAAACATGCTCACGAAGCTGTGCTGTGATTGGTCCATTCTTAGCCAACTAGAGTCAACGACCGATCGGGAAGCTTCTAGAATACTCGATACCATTGTTTATATAAACCCTAGTGTAAACCATTTGCTTGACTTTGCCTTTTGCCTGCTGCCGTTAATTTCTCAATACATCTTGCTACCTGCTCTCTCTTGTTCTGATTTGGGATCCAGTCGCGGTCGTTGTCGAATCGTAGAATACTAAGCGTGTAGGACAAAATATAACAGTGGCGACGGGAAAAAGGAAAAATACATTTAAAATGCCGATATCAGATGACCAGCTCAATCGAATACTACAACAACAGCAAGCACAACTTGATGCACAAATGCGGCTGTTAGAAACACTGACACAACAGCTGAACATCCACTGCTCGAGTTCCTATGCTGTTTCAAGCACTTCTTGTGATGCAGTTGCCAGCAGCATACCAGAATTCTATTATGACCCTGAAAATGGAAATACCTTTCCCATGTGGTTCAAGCGTTGGGAAGATACATTTAGAATAGAATTCTGTAAACAAGATGACGCATGGAAGACTCGATTGTTGACTCGTAAGCTGGGAAGTAATGAATATGCACGCTTTACTGACCATATATTGCCAAAGTTACCTCGAGAGCTCAGTTTCGAGGAAACGGTAGCTCAATTATCTGAGATATTCGGCGAATCATCCTCATTGTTTAGTATTCGTTATCAGTGTCTTAATTTGGTGAAACGCAAAACCGATGAATATGGTGCTCTAGCAGACATGGTCAACAGAGAGTGTGAACGGTTCAAGTTACGCTCATTGACAGAAGACCAATTTAAATGCCTTATATTCATCAAAGCCCTTCAGTCACCACAAGATGCTGAGATTAGAACTAGACTCTTAACTCGACTGGATCAAGATCCTAACATCACACTCAGAACATTGACAGATGAGTGTAAGCGGATACAAAACATCAAACATGACAATCAGCTAATCGAACAGGTAAATCCTAATTTAACCTACAGTAGTGTCAATGCTATTACTAGGTTAAAAGCTCAAAAACCGAGAACAAGTGATAGTAAACCAACGACTGCATGTTGGTTATGTGGTGATTGGCACTATGTACGATTCTGCCCGTTCAAGAAGCATAAATGTCAGATATGCAAGAAACGTGGACATAAAGAAAATCATTGTCCACCGAATCGTACGTCTCAGCCCAAGAAGAAGCATAAACGTCCTCGACACATGGTGAAGCCAGTCGAATCTCAATCACTTTCTCTGGTAGCAGCCTTTCAAACAGATCATAATATTCGGAGAAAGTATGTTACTATCCAGATTAACGGCATATCAGCTAGTCTTCAAGTCGACACAGCATCCGATATCACCTTAGTGTCTAGAGAAACATATAACCTGCTTGGGAATCCTCCAATAAAGCCATCTACGAAAATTGCTAGAAATGCATCAGGAGGAGTTCTGAAACTGGTTGGCGAATTACAGTGTGAATTTTGCTTCAATGGAAATAGCTGTAAAGGAATATGCTATCTAACAGAGCGACCACACCTTGATCTTCTTGGTCTAGATATGCTAGAAAAACTTGGAATAATGGATATGCCCATCAACAGTGTTTGTAATGTGTCATGTCCATCATTAAACACTCCTATACATGCACAAGAAGATAAAGTGGTGGTCTGGCTACAATGCAAGGATCCTACAGTTTTTCGTGGGGGAGGACATCGGGAGCACAAACCAGTACAACGGTTGCAGGTGAATCCAAACACCAGATCCTATAGATCTTTTCAAAGGGGAGGTGTTGGCACGAAATAAGCCTGATTAAAGCACGCTCAAAACATGCTCACGAAGCTGTGCTGTGATTGGTCCATTCTTAGCCAACTAGAGTCAACGACCAATCGGGAAGCTTCTAGAATACTCGATACCATTGTTTATATAAACCCTAGTGTAAATCATTTGCTTGACTTTGCCTTTTGCCTGCTGCCGTTAATTTCTCAATACATCTTGCTACCTGCTCTCTCTTGTTCTGATTTGGGATCCAGTCGCGGTCGTTGTCGAATCGTAGAATACTAAGCGTGTAGGACAATATATAACAGAAGGAGAATCTGATTCTTCACTGGAAAAAGCTCTACAAGGATTAAAATAAATTATCAGACATACTATCCTTATTACTGGAGACTGACTAAAAGGCTAGAAATAAACTTAGAAGAAAAGAGAACATCTTTAAAACGTGCTTTATAATACTGTGTAGAAGACTAGTTTTAACTGCTATTTGACCTTACGAGCCTAAACACGTTGGAAACGAGTATTTTTTTTAAATCAAATTAAATAACTTTTATCACTGACTGTAGAATTAAATCATTTAGAAGTCATGATTTTGTTAGTGATATCTGTGTGCATAAATAACTACGGATATTAAGACGACTTGTATAGCGTCGGCATTGCTGATCGAATAAATTTTGAAGTATCACAGAATTTCCAGAATCTTTGTATTCAGATCAACAACCATGTCCACATAGATTTTATCTAGTGAAAAGGACAAGTTTGCAGTCAATTAACAACTCACTTCTATCAGTACATTATAGTGATGATGTCGTCTAAGAAAACTATAAAAGTTTTATAATTAAACTGACCTTTTAAATAAAAGTAAATTCACTAAAATCATCCTCTGGAGTCGCAAATATTGTCTGCTATTTTAATGAATGAAATAACATTGAACTGACTGGTAACACTCAATCTTAAAATGATCATAGTAACAACTAAGGGTTTTGGGTTCGATCCCATGTATTGTGGTGGACACTCACTGTTAAGAATTTTACAACTAGAATAAAACAATTATATATTGTTTACTGGTTTCTCCTGATTTCCCGAATCATATTGACTTAGAATGCATCATCTTAATAGTTAACTAAACACGTTTGTCTCGCCCTTCCTCTTACTGCTGATAGTTGACTGGATCATGAAAACTGCAACATTTCTGGATGGAGCACGGAATATAGTAAACAACTTGAAGGCGACTAGATGACCTAGGTCTTCTATTTCACACATAGCAGAAAATGCAGGTGAAGACAGACAGTGTAACAGCAGCCTCTGCAGCTGACAGTCGGTCTCAACATACACAAAGGGTAAGGCAAGATCGTTCGTTACAAAACAACTATCAACAACCCAATCACACCTGACGGAGAAACTCCGGAAGATGTGGAGAGTTTTACATACCTGGTCAGCGTCATCGATAAACAAGGAGGATCTGATGCAGATGTGGAGACAGAGCTTATTGAGGTAGGGCAGCATTTATAGAGATGAGGGACGTCTGGAACTCAAACCAACTATCATCCGACATTAAAGTCAACGTTTTTAATATAAACGTGGAGACAGTTTTATTGTATGGAGCTGAAACTTGATGAACTACGAAAAGTAACATTCATAAGATGTAAGTATTTGTAAAGAAACTGTCATCAACAACAACGTTCAGTAGCAGAAATCAAACTAACTAAGATCCAGTTGAGGGAGAAACGAGGAAAATAAGCTGGAGGTGGATAGAACACACATCAAGGAAATCATTAAACTGTCAGAAGACATGCACTAACTCGGGATCTTGAAAGCCAAAGGAACAGAGGAAGACTAAATAACACATTGTGTTGGGAATCGGAGACAAACATGAATATCGAAATAAACAGCGCTTGGAAAGAACTTGAAATGAAAGCCCTGGACAGAATCGGTTGGAGACTGCTGGTTGGCGGCCCATGCTGTACATGGGGTAACAGGCATTGATTGATCGATTGGTTGTAAGAGCTTTTACATTCAGTCTTGAAACATATTCGAACTAGTCAGTCAAATATAATAAGCTTAGGTTCATATTTTGTTTCTTAGATCATTTGATGTTTACTAACATGATTTAATTATAATGTGATTACTGTGCCACATTATTTTTGAATCGATTCATTCAAAAAATACACAGAAGTTGTATGAATGTGTATGATTTTTTTGTTATTCGGACTTATTTACAGTACACTTCCTAGTTCAACTCAGTTGGATACTTGATACTATCAAGTTTTTAACAGCTTTAGTACAATTGCCAATTTGTTAAGTTGGAAATGTCATCTATTTGATGATAGCCGGTTCGGTGGTCTAATGGTTAGGTTTTCGCAACACAATCGGAAGGTCCTTAGCTTTCTTTTTTGATGAGATCGTGGATACGCTTTCTGAATAGTGCTACACAAGGACAAAACAACCTTTGAATGTTTCTTGATTTTTAATGGTTGTTTATCTCAAATCGATTTTCATCTCTCAGTTCTTCTGTAACAATACACTGATACAAATAGTGTCGATTTTAATGGAATTATTGAAACATGCTAACTATTTCCGCAAAAACAAAACAATCGAAAATATGAGTGGATTATTAATTTTATTGTTAAATCTTGGCCTACATCATATCAGGAATTCGAATAACAAAAATGTTGCTTATTGTATTGACTACTGAAATGAAATGGTGAGTAATTATAGTGAAATAAATAAATAAGTAGTAATTAAAGTAGCTTATTACATTATAAAATTAAAATAAAAATATATCATCTAAGAAACTTTTTTTAATGATGAAATCATCTACTAAACCTGTACATTTGTATTTATAGTAAATTTACCAAATAATAATTGTCTACGGCAAAATAGTGAAGCATCACATAATTTACTAAACTGACCGAGCTATGAAAAGTAATCATCAACTTGACAAATATTAAGAAGATGAAGAATAAGTGGTAATGATAACTTGTAAAGTAACTTGAACATAGAAAATAAAAAACAAAAGAAGGTATTAAACGATGGCGAAATTAAGGACTAGTCATACTTCTTATGAACACAAACATCAAGCTGGAACTATGAAATCGTCAACATCTAAGCTGTACACAAATTTTTGACCTAAACTCCCATCCAACCTGTTCTAACAAAGTAAATGATCTTGAAATCTGATTCCTGGGGCGACGCATGATCAGATGCTGAAGAATTAAGCGGTCGACTGGTTTGAAACATCCTTTAGATAACTATACAGGATAGTGTTCGGATATTCGTTTGAGAATCGCACACTTTGAGCGGCAGATAAAACTTTCCTTACAAGAAAATATGACTTGGTAAACATACATTGAGTTGTCCACAGCGACTTTCTATCTTCCACACTACTTCAGATGAGGTTCCTACTGCAGAAGACAATTTGGAGTTTTACAGAATAAAACGTTTTCCTCAGAGATCTTTAGAGTAGGTTTTTGTGGACTTCTGCAGTATCTCCTTAGAAGCTGATGTTCATGATTATTACTTTCTTCAACACGGGGGTGATGCTACCAGTTTGTGTTTGTTGTTTTAGTTTCGTGTTCTTGTCAATAGATTTGAGAGAAAAACCATTCTCTAAAAGTGTCTTGCGAATTTTATTCAATTCCTCAGCTGTTGCGTCCTCTGTGCACATTATTCTAACCCTCGAGGATGCGTAGTATATCAATAGTATTATATAGCAGTATATTTAATTGCACAAATTGTTATATCTTGTTGGACGCATACGTTATTGATAACGAATAGGTTTGTATGTTTAGTAACCTGAATAAATATAACTATAAAATTGGATAACACTATTTTTATAGAGTAAGAGAAGGAGTATCACTTTCATTCATGATTGCTGAAATACCTTATTGAAGAGTGTCAACTAATATGAAATATATGTCTACAATTTTCTAGTGGTTGGCATTAACCACCTATTATCTAAATACAGCACAAGTAAAATATAGATACTGACAGATTATGTATATATATATATATATATTGCTTGAATGATATGATCTTATCAGCACCAACGTCGACAAAGTAAGCATGATGTCTTTCTCTTTAGGATTATTAAAGTTAATGCAAATTAATCATCAGCTAGAATTTATTTAAACATTTTATTTTCAGCTCCAAATACGTCTAATTCCATTTGTGGTTTCATCACAAACTAAGTCATCTAGAATTGCTTTATCGTTAAATTAAAAATATTCTTACTGAAAACTGACGATTAATTGATGAAAGATGTTCACTATACTCAGACAAGAAGTACTCACTTTCATTTGGTAAAATTTTGTTACTCTGACAATATTATGTTAATCAACTAGTGAACATGATTTAATCAAGTGAATAATAATTTCGTTGATTGAATTCGTCATAGATTGAAGTTGACAGGGTACCATTGTAAACCAGGGAGCACTGGATAGACATTTGTCCTAATATGAGACTCAACAGCAATGTGCACCCTAAATCCCGCCTTAGGGGCTTCGAGTTGGTGAATCCCTAATCATACTAGGTTAAAACAACTGTCCAGTGCTACCTGGTTTTCAATGATGCCCTGCCAACACCAATCCGTGACGAATTTAATTAACTAAACTTATTATCAATCTGCACAAACCATCTCATTGCAATTGAATAATAATTATTTACAATCAATCACTAGGTGAATGAATGAAAGTTGAACAGATGAATAAAGAAAAGCAAAGTTACTTAAATAAGAGTTAACTATTTAAAAAATTCAAGATTTTCATTGTTACAAAGTGCATTTTCATAAATTACCGAAACTAATCTAATTAATCAGGTTGAAATCAATAGGTTTTTAAAAACTTATTAATAGTATCATGTTGGGACGACTCCTAAAAACCTCTATGAAGTCTCCAGAACTATTGAAGGAACCGGAGGCATTCCATTTAATCAGTGATCAACAGACCCTCCCAGAATCTCGACGGGACGTGTTTTGATTAGGTACTGACTAAAACTTCTTAGTTCGGATTAGATGGATTATAATGATGATTTCGTCGTTTCAGAAAACTATAAATATACGAATATTTTGTACAAAACTCACTATCCTACTGGAATAAGGATTCTTGTTTACTTGTCTTCTGTCTTATAAGTTTGCGACTAGGAGGGTTCAAGGCGTTCGAGTGTTGAAGTTGTCTGCGGTTATTCAATTTATAAGCACGAGCTATAACATATCGTAAACCTAATATACCATAAAAGCGATCTTTACCACAACTATATTCAGTGTTTATTTAAATATTTACAGAATACATTAAGTTGTTCATTGAATAATATTTAGTTGCATACAAACAATTGATAGCAGTCAATTCAGTACGTACATATCATTGTAATTTTAATTGTCATAGCTTGTTTATCAAATTATATACAACACTGGAATAGCGATGGAATGAATGGTTGTCAACGGAATACTCATTGATAAGAAGGTGATAGATTTAAAAACAATTTGAATCGGATTGATCATGTAATGTGAATTAAGGGTTTATTAATCTAAACAGATAGGGAGTTATATTAGACTGATAAACCTCTAAGATATCAATAATTTGGTTATACAATGTTACTTACGTGTATAGACTAAAGTTTAGCATATCAGTCTTAGAAATGAAATAAATTTAAATGTGAACTGATTACGTAATAAAATTTAAGATAAATGGGGGTAAGGAATAAAACTGAACAGTTAATAGTGGTCTTACGTAATCTATAAATACTGTGTGTTCATCAATAGGACTGGGTTTGTAAAAAAATGAATGAGTACGAATAATAATCTCCGTCCTTATCACTTATCAAGGCTTTCGAAGGTTTGTCACCGATTCTTTTTGTGTGCATACAACAGGTCTTCTTTATTTCATGTCATTTTATTGAAATTTTAAGTTATATTTTAAGACTTACTTATTCAAATTTTCTAAAACTCCTCACAATGATCATAGTAAATATCTCTTTTACAAAATACCTATCTCCTTTCGCGTTCACTTGATAAGCCCAGTTAATCCGTAGATTACTGAAATATTAAGCAATAAGAAACAAATCCCAGCATTTCATTTAAAACTAATTAGATAACCGAACAATTTTTATTACCAAGTGGTATGATTGAGATTTCAGACATAATTCAAATTTAAATTTATTAACTGGTCGAAGTTAGGCAACAACTGAAAACGGGGACTAATCAGCTATTTCATCCTAGTTTCGAACTCTTCAGTAGTATGCATCCGTTCTCACTAGGAACCGTAGCCCAGGACCTTGAGACTTTGCTGAGAATACCACTTATCCGGCCGGTATTCATCGGTTGATGCATCTAAATCAGTTACTTCGTGATTTAGTTAAGTGACATCATCCACTATCGTCGGTGGCGAATCGTCTCACACCCGGCGCATTTGAACTTCACTAGTAACGTCTTCTTAATAGAACTACAGAAATCCGCTCCAAAAGCTAACCACTAATAGAAAAAACAGATTTAAATTGGGTATAGTGAAGATTGTTAAATTTGATTTTGTTGCATTTCATACATAGAAACGTTGAAACTTTGTTTCACTGATGTCGCTGAAATCACAAATGTAGCTACAATAGTTCCATGACATTAAAATAACAGAGTTTATTATGATAATTTTTTTAAAAAGTGTTTCTCATCTAGTGAAACACCATCAATTTGGCGGTATATCTTATTATCGAACCGGAACTGGATGTCCTTTGTACACAAAAGTTATAGTCGTTTCAATTCAATCATTGGTAGAGGAAGTAGGTCAGAATGTTGGCATATAATGTCAGTGGTTTCAAGGAGTGATACATTGGTAAATAAGGATGTTACATCGAAGGAAACCAATTCCGGAAATGTCAATTTTATCCAATGTTTCAACGAAATGAAAGGAGCCTTTCAGGGAAAATATAGACAGACGTTGACGGATATTCTTAAGCTTCTCTGCTAACCATCGAGCCACCTTATAATGAGGTGAATTTATAATTGACATTATAGGCCTAAGGAGGGTGTTTTGTTTATACACTTTCGGTAGACCATACATGTATGGCAGCCGAAATCCTTTAGGTTTCAAATTATTATACGTCTTCTTATCAATTAGCTTCTTCCTTAGAAGTTCCCTCAATAGATTGGTAATTCGTTTCTCTGTGGAATCCATCAAGTCTTTATTTAATTTATCAGCTTTGAATATTGCTTGGTCACTTAAGATAGTTTTCATCTTGGCAATGTAGTCAGGTGTGCTCATCAGGACAACACCAACGCCTTTTTCTGGACGTAATATCATTAATTGGTCATTTTTCTCTAATTTCTGCAAAGCCTTCTGATGTTCTTTGGACATGGTTCTCGACTCCATGGTCGGTAAAGTGAGGTATTGGTTTGCAATGTCAAGTAATTTGGATTTCTTATAGCCAAAAAGATTTGTACTTCAGATATGATAGATTTAGAACTCACTATCATTAAATAGTATCTAAAAAAATGGCTTTCCAGAAAAATTCATTGACAAATACAGTGAACAAAAGCCTGATAAACCAAATGAAACTACAGCCCACAAGAAGTCTATTATCATTCAACTTGGTTTTAAAGGTGATGATATTGCTGAAACAATCAGAAGAAGACTCAGCTCAGCTTTAAATAGAACTTATTATGCTGCAAAACTGCTTATATCATACATAACAACATGTTCACTGAAACAATCAAAAATCGACAGGTATCCTTCTCATGTTACCGCCAACTGTCTATATAAATTTACGTGTACCTGCAGTAGCAGTTACATTAGCCGGACAGAAAGAAGGGCCTACCTACGATTTAATGAACATGTTCCAAAAAATCTACGACTCACAGGAACAAAGACATTTAGCAGCGCGATCGCTAAGCATCTAACTGACACAGGACACCAAATTGATATTAATCAATCATTTAAAGTGTTCAATAGACAAAAATCTTCAAATCTTCTAAAATATGCAGAAGCGATTGCTATTAAACGATTGAAACCAAACTTATGTGTTCAAAAAGAAACGGTTATAAGCCTTTCTTTACCCTGGTAACCTAACTTTTGCGTTATTGTTTTCATTGTTATTATTCTTTCGCTAAGGTTTTTAATACGTTTTCTCTTCTGATCAGATTTAACAATTCCTTCTCTCCGTTACATCATCGTTTTTCAGATGGTTAAGTTCAACTTTCGTGTTTAATTAGGTCATTTAAAGTTTAATAACTGAGTTTTATTCACTTTATTCTCAGATATTTCCAACCACCTCTTATTGTGTAATCATTTGACCTCTGATCTCTATTTTGCCTTCTGATACCTTCTCTTGGATCGTATATGTATTTACAGCATTCTCTCCAACATTTTAAGCCACGTTCACAGGTTTATGTAATCCTGATTTCAACTAACTCCATCCGTTCTCATGAGTATGTAAAAACTTGTTTCAAATATTAATCTTGTAAAATATTATTCTAGGTTGTATGCAGATGATGAGAAACCAACGAAATAAAATGAATTCATCTTATTCTGCACAAATATTTGTTCTTACTCTCATGAAAATAATAAAAGGAACAAAGTGTATGATGTTTCTGAAATATTTTTTTCTAGAAGTAGAACAATCTATGTTTAATTAGCAGGCAAGACTAGGTTTAACGAATTGGCGCCAGATTAATTTCAAAAAACAGAAAATTTAAAATTCCCCCAGTCACTTCATTTTTGTAGACGATTTTTCGGCCCCGAATATACTTAGTAGGTTGACCTGTCGGGGTAATTATTTCCTAGTGACCGCCAGACTAAGGTGATAAAAATTATCTAGCTTAAATCCACCTATTTTCTTGTTTTGGAGAAATAAAAATAAATGACAAATTACGTAATTTGTTGTAGGTCATTTGTTCTTCAGTCTACAAAGTAAATAGTGGTAGTGAAAACGAACAACTTGTACACAACTAATTAACTATTGTCCATAGTAAGAGACATTATAATAACAGTAATTATGCTAAACGGGATGATAGGGTAAGAGGAACGTAACAATAATGGAAACAAATTGTTTATGTTACACACAGTTAGAATAAATGAAATAGTGTTCTTAAAACACAGTTCTGAAAGTTTGTTACGCTTCTTTGTGGTCCGGCATAACAGTTAGAAATACTCATTCTTGTAGAAATTTGTTAACTTTAGCTTTTCTTTGCTGTTCCGTACGCCTGCTCTCGATCTTCTCTACTGTCTTTCAAATATATGTATTCACTCTACTGATTTTTCTCAGTTGAGGTCACAACAACAAACGCCAAATGATAGCCTGTCTCTGTACGTCTGGTTAGGTGTCCTTTCAGTCCCAAGCCAGAAATATAATGTCATAAGATTGATAAAACAACCATATTGAATTGTATTATTGGGGTTACGATGGCGTTTTGGGCATGTCATTTTTGGACATCGGTATGTGATTGTACGCCTTTAACAAGTGGAATTTTTAAAATACCGTCATACACTTCTAGATGGATATTAATTCTTGAATGTTTGTAAAAAGGTAACGATCACGAGCAATATGAGTGTTGGGATGTCGGTGATTACCGATGAGACGCTAATCATTGTTGTCTTTCTTCGTGGCAATATGTAATGATGACCATAGGCTAATAGATGGACGGATTTTTCCCAGATCCATCATATGATCGGATCCATTTTTCGCAATGTTCAATTTTTTAGGTGCAAATCAGCTAGCTTCTATGGATACAGGTTGACCTGTGGTTGTGATCTGTAACATTGCAGGTTATACATGATAAAAATTCGACGTTGTTTTATTCAGATTTGAAAACATGAGTTATTCAAATGTTTGAAACGAAGAGGACATAAACTACAACCCTCAGCAGTGGTCCCCCGAATGTATAGGTTTGTGTTGCTATCCACTAGCCTTTTTTTGTTCTGGTTCACAAGCAAATTACAGTGGCTAAGTAAACCTGTCCCTATGACAGGTATTTCCACATCGAAGATAGTGAAAATCCAGTGTAAGGGTTTACGTAAACTTGCATTCATGTAGACATGTCTTTTGCCATACATGGCAAACTCCTCGTCGGCCAACTGCATGTGGAACGGATCTGCACACTGGCGATCGAATGAAGGTGCAGGTAATACGTCGACTTTTGCACCAGTAATGACGAGTTAGCGAGCCTTCGTTATATCAGTAATAAAAAACAGGCGCCTATTTTCATCAGCTACGGTTACCGTCAACGTTTGCCGGCGAGACAGATTTCCGACTCGTTTATAGCTTGGAAAACAACAGGGATCACTCCGCTTCTTCAAAGCTCCGCCCTATGTGTATTGGTATCAACAACAATGTGAGTTGAGAACTTTTCCGTGAAGGACTAATTTGTTATGAATTGTTTGATTTGCTTTGTTTAGTAGGACAAGAAGATGGGAGAGGGTACTGTACAATTTCGTCCGTCACGTTGTGGTCTCGAAACTCGGCTTCTGTGTAAATGAACCAGGCCTTTATATCGTCTTCACAAACGGCGATGAGCTGAAAGATAGGGAGCGTGAGAGGGGGGGCTAATTTTCAGAAGCTTAGGCATCTGATCAGTCGTCATCAAGGTGCCAATAAGTGCGAATTCAAAAATACAGTGAAAAATGCGCGAAAAAATATAGTTATACAAAATGCACTGTTTAAAATTACAAACTGGAACGGATTCAAAGTTAGAAATGACTCTAGATTTAGTCGAGTCCACCAATAAAGTGCACCCGATGTATCCTCAAGTGATGTTTTTCGTATAGCCAGAGCGATTTCTATTGAGTAAACCCACACTTGCAAATAAGAACAAATCAGAAGGCAGTGAGGGACGAAGGAGAAGTTATATTTGATTTTGGACACACAGACAATGAGATAACGTCTAGGCTGGCTTGTTAAAGAAAGTTGCTTCCCACGTCATGCCGTGTCGTAATCTTGTAGTGATGCTTGATCGATCGCATTCAACTAATTTTGTCCGCTAAGGTAAATAAGGACAACATCGATGACGAAGGCCTAAGTAAATATTTATTCAGAGGATTATTTGGAGCTATATGACGATGTGAAACCATGATTACATTTCTTTAGTTAGCAACTTGCTTAGTTGGAAAACTACAATTTGTAAACTATGAAAAATACATTATGATTAGAAAAAGTTCGCCTTAAACTTGTCTATAAACATAAAATCCAACATGGATTTTTCTAAAATATAATGCCAGTTAGTGTATAGGACACATGATACCGATGTGCCTAATTCCAAATTTAGCAACAGGTTTACATTTCTGTCAGTGACACATGACTACTCGTTTAATAGTATTTACACATAAAACTGTACATTTATTTATATACACAATGCGTGAGCGGTTAGCTTTATTAGTGTGCAATGACCAGTAGATCAAGAACTAATCACCTAATATTTCAGTATGAGTCGACATGAGTACAGAAACACTCTCGTTCGTAGTAAATTGATTCCAAATGAATTCAGCTAATTATGTGCAGGGATTTCTAGTATATTCTGAGTCTGTGTTCGAATTATTATGACGTGCAATATATATTTTCAGTTTCTATAAGTAAACCAGTACCATTAAGCTACTTAGAATCTATTTCTAACCTAGTATTTATATGATGGATGTAAAGTAGTTGTATAACATTTTCGGCATGTGACATGGGGTTCACCTTACAAAAGAGATATAAACTATTTGCATGGATTGTGAAAACTATGTTATTTGTAATGTTGCAGTAGTAGCTGCGGAAGACACACAATGAACCAATATACAATACCGTTTTTCTATATTTCGTATAAGCAATATAAGTTACTTTGGTTTTTTTTAGGCATTTATGCGAGGATCTATGCTTGAATACTAAAGTAAACATCTAAAGCCATATAAAATATGATTGCTCATTATTAAATAGGACTTGCGATCTATGGAAGGCACTGTTAACATACAAAACTATCCCTTTATGTGTATCTGAACCATATATCGAACAGCTTATATTAAACACAACAGTGTCCGTAATTGCACAAGTCATGTAACGCAGTTCAACATGTTACATAAGATCACAAATATCATATGGTTCGGGAACTAATTTAAGAAAGTTATCAAAAATTATTTATAAAGAATCACTATATAACCATTGATTTGGTACAAATTTATAAATTTAGCTACTAATCTTTACATGGCATCAAGGTCTTTAACCTGTGATATATTTCCAGCAATATGTACAATAGTGAGTATTAGAAGCTGTTGCTATAGTATGTATTTACTAGCGCGAACTATGCCCCGGGTGTTTTGAACAAAGTCGCCTATCATATGGAAATAAAGTGCGGGAAGAAAATGGTGCTTTTCATCACTTTTTATGTCATAATTTTGGCCGTGACTCCATTTGAGTGCTGGAAATCATTATTAGGCTTCCTAATGGTTGCTCGCAAAAAGCTGAACATCTTTGAGCTATTTGAGTCTTCAACTATTTACCATTTAGTCTTTCGGTTCGATGATGTTAAAAAAGCTGGAAAGAATTTTTTTCTTTCAAGTGATCCCAAGTATCAGGACTCGGATGGGGAGTTTATGTACCGGCGTTTGGTTCGAGACATAATTTATACGCACAAGAAAGCTAAATCAGAATTTAATCTGCCTCCACTTATGCGTAGTCGTATTGTCCCTTCAGAAAGTAAGTTGATACTCTTTTACTTGCAATTCTAGGTGAAAAGGCCGAAGCCCTTCAATCTCTGCATGCAGCCTCACTACAACAAGCCACTGGTCATTTTGTTAAGGCCAGAAAGTTGTTGGAGCATGCATTCATACTTGATCCGGATAATATCGATGTTTTAATTGCATTGGGTGAAGTTATAGAACGTTCTTATTATAGAAGATCTGTTCAACAGGTGGCTCTTCCGTCAACAAAATCCTTGATACCTATATATGGCCAAGTAGCAACTGATGATGCTGATGGGCTTATCTTGACTGCCGAACATCTTTATACGAAAGCATTGATTGTTGATCCTAGTGTCTCTAAAGCTTGTTTGCATCGGGAGCGATTAATGCCGATTGTGGAAGAAATAGATCAACGCATGTGAGTACTTTTATTCCTTGTCTTTTCAAAAATCACCGTTCTATAATCAGAATGTTAACATCCCATAACACACCAGCCACCGTTGTAGTCTCTATTCTTAAAATACAGTTGTTAGCTACCTGCAACAATTCGACTCTAAGATTTTTAATCACAGGTCCAGACGAGGTTAATTTTTATGTAACCTAAAATCAAGGAGTTGTTTATGTCCTTTAAATATTGGGTTTTCATAGTTTTTCAAGGGGGAGTCAGTCAAATGTATTTTTTAAAATCGTTTTTTAATACGACCGAAAGAAATCGAAGTCAGATGCACCACTAAGGCTTCTTTTTTGGGGCTTTCTCCTTTAAGCTGTATGTAGGCTTGATTTAGTAACATTAGGATAAGTATTTCAGTTGAGGCGAAAATTCTCAAGCTAGGTACATATAACGGTCTTATTAACTTAAGTGCTGAGTGACCAATTGAATTGTATGAAAAATTAATATGACTGGTTTTATTGCAAAGTATTGTTCAATACCTAAACCTGCATAAATAGTTGATTTTTTTCTAGTCCTTATTAAATAAATTTCTTTACGGCCCATAAGAAATAATACACATGTAGGCATAGTTTAGCAATCCTAATTATTGACCTAGAATATCGTGATAGTTGTTGGATTTGTTTATGGCACTGCAGTTTTTATTGCTTTGAGCAGCAATGTAAGCATATTGAAGATGCTCTCCTAACCTTCTGTATTCAGATTGTTACTTTGGGACTACGACAACGTCTGAACTATTGTGGAGTGAAATAGTTGAGTTTGTTGACTCCTTATTTTAGAAATCTCAACCAAATAGATCTAGACACTGATTTATCAAACGTATTGAGCTTTCGCTAACTTATCTCACCTATGGTGCTGACAAAAGTTCGTGTGGCAACCAAAGAAAGGGTGTACTGTACATTTGCCCGATATGTTCCACTACATAGGCATGTATAGACTAGTGGTATTTTATCATATTTGTCTTCAAAACATTACTTGTTTACTGGGACCATCAACTAAACAGTGCTAAAGGTGGGTAGTGTATCAGAGATAAGAATTTGTTTTCCATAGGTAAATGGTATTGCTTATACTAAACCACCATCCACTTTGACGGACAACAGTAGGACATAGAAACTAAGGGCAGCCGAACTTAAATATATCAATTCGTAAAGTTGTCGGCTGTTGTTTTGTGCCATTTTAGTAAATGCAGATCACGCGGTGAGGGACCATGTCAGTCAGTTACAACGTAGAACTTGGTACATGAGTATATCAGTTCAGGTTGCCATGCCCCAATCACCAGATAGAGATTAAATTGTCGAACTAAATCCCGGAGAAGGGGAGGTCGTAACAGAGTTAGTATTATTCGAATAGAGATTGGAGATAAGACAAGAGATAAGAAAATATGATTCAGTAAAAAGAAAATTACGATAGGTTCAGAAACTTAGCATTTGAGGAAAGACGAAGATTGGATGCACCTGCGCCATTGACAATGATTTTGAGCCATATCACCTAAAGTCTGTAATCATTTGTTACGATCATCGCGTAGGCCTCAATCATGTAGTCTTCATCTCTTTACATGGCTCAGCCCAATTGTCAATGACTTCATGGATTGGTGCCATGTTTTCGTTTGGCCACCCCTAGCTTTCTTCCAGCCTACTCCCACACCAGACAACATTTCTCGTTTCGGTAGACGGTGGTCAGGCATACGTAACATGTCCTAACCACCTCAGCTAGTGAAGATTCACTACTTCATCAATAGACTTACCGTATTTACCTAGCACTCTATTCCTAACCCACGCATTACTAACTCGGTAGTCCCAGCAAACATGAGCAATGCTTCGAAGACATGTGTGATTGAATACTAGAAGCCTACGAATATCCTCTATCCTTAATGGCCATGTTTCATATCCATAAAGTAGAACGGGTCTAACTGCTGCGTAGTAAACGTGTTTTTTCGTCAGTAAACGAGTGTCCCGCCTACCCCACAAGTGACGCAAATTAGCAAAAACCAAT
This sequence comes from Schistosoma japonicum, assembly GCA_025215515.1. Taxonomy (NCBI): domain Eukaryota; kingdom Metazoa; phylum Platyhelminthes; class Trematoda; order Strigeidida; family Schistosomatidae; genus Schistosoma; species Schistosoma japonicum. The sequence goes on from CM046064.1 coordinate 11,170,419, forward strand.
CCGGTCTTATGTATACGAGCCAAAATTTCATCAGACACCAGACCATCAAGACTGATGAAACTCCCGAGACAAGTAAAGCGGTCAGCACGCTCAACTATTTCACATTCTATCAATAACCGCGCTACTGAAGTAAGCCAATCCTGAAGCAATATTCTGCATTTGGATGGGGGGGGGAATCGCATCACAAACATGCTTGCATTTATGCTTAAGATCGTCAGGAGATACTGCATTTTATCAACATCTTCACCCAATAGAACTATATCATCTGCATATTCTAAATCAGTAAGTTTATCTCCTAGAGGGAGGATGGATGCCCGTAAACTCATCCCACCTGGCTCTGAACATGGTGAAGAGCAAAGTGAGCTTAAGCGCAGGCTGATAAAAAGCCTACGCAACGACCGTGAACAGTGGTGGGTGGCGAAAGCAAAAACGATGGAAAAGGCAGCGGCGACAGGTAACAGTAGGCAACTTTTTCGACTTATCAAGGAAACTGGTATTAGGAATCCGAATGTGAGTGAGACTATCTCGGAAAAGGATGGGATTATTATTCATTCTCAGTCCAGGAGATTAGACCGATGGGCAGAACACTTTAGGGATCAGTTCAACTGGCCTTCAGCCACACTTCGGTTGCCCACGATCCCCAGTCATCCTGAATGGCAAATCGACTTAACTCCTCCTAGTCTTTATGAAGTTGAGAAGGCTATAGGAAATCTGAAGCGAGGTAGAGCAGCAGGTCCTGATAGGCTTACCCCTGAAATGTTTAAGGATGGTGGTCCGGTTTTAGCAGCTAGATTGACTGAAATCTTAGGTAGAATCTGGGAACTGGGCGTAATACCATCTGACTGGTCTCAATCCGTGATTGTCCCAATTTATAAGAAAGGATAAAAGTCTTCTTGTGACAATCACAGGGGAATCAGTCTGACTAATATAGTTTCTAAATTGTTAGCCTCGATTATACTTAGACGCCTAACTAGAGCTCGTGAAGAGCAGACTAGAGAAAAGCAGGCTGGATTCAGACCTGGACGTGGCTGTATAGACCACATCTTCACACTGTGACAGGTCCTGGAACGCAGACACACATTTAGGCGTTCTACAATAGTTGTCTTCCTGGACCTAAAGGCGGCATTCGACTCTGCTGATCGTGAGGTTCTGTGGCAGTGTCTGTCATCGAAAGGTGTACCAAAGAAGTACATTAACCTTATACAAGCTCTCTACTATAAAACTACAGGTCGAGTGAGAGCTTATGGCGAACTGTCATCGGAATTCCTCACTTCAAGTGGTGTCCGTCAGGGATGTCTACTTTCCCCATTCTTGTTTAATTTTGTCATAGACATGCTCCTAGATATAACCTTATCTTCGTCTGACTTTTCAGGAGTTGACTTTCTACCAGGAGCCTTGCTTACTGACATAGTCCTATTTAGTGAAGACGCTGACACAATGCAGAGTCTTCTGACTACCCTGAGCAACAACGCAAGCATGTTCGGGATGTGGTTTTCCCCCTCGAAATGCAAAATGTTGCTTCAGGATTGGGTTGCATCGGCACCTGAACTAGTGATAGGGAGTGAAGTAGTCGAGCGTGTAGATCGCTTCACGTATCTGGGGAGTCTCATCAGTGCTGATGGCCTGGTGACTGACGAAATCTCAGCGCGGATACAGAAAGCTCGATTTGCTTTTGCCAAGTTGCGTCACTTATGGCGCAGGCGAGATATCCGCTTGCTAACCAAAGGACGAGTGTACCGTGCAGCAGTTCGCTCTGTCCTACTATACGGTAGCGAAACATGGCCGTTAAGAGTAGAGGACATTCGTAGGTTACTGGTCTTCGATCATAGATGTCTCCGAAGCATGGCTCGTGTATCGTGGGACAACTGAGTGAGCAATGCTGTCGTTAGGAAACGGGTTCTAGGAAAGGAGGGCAAATCAATAGATGAGGTATTGAAACTTCATCAGTTGAGGTGGTTGGGACATGTGTTACGCATGTCTAACTACCGTCTGCCTCGACGAGCTATGTTTTGCGGCGTAGGAATAGGTTGGAAGAAAGCTGAGGGCGGCCAAACTAAAACATGGCAGAAATCGATGAAGTCACTGACAAGGAGACTAAGTCATGTTGGTAGATGTAGGCTGCGTGGTTGGGGTCCGCGAGACGAAAGTCACCAATGGTTAGAGACCATGAACGACATGGCTCAGAATCGTTTGCAATGGCGCAGGTGCATCCACTCTTTGTGTTCTCTCAAAATCTAACCTTCTGAATTCTCTATCTTTCTCCTTTCAAATTTATCTCACTGAATTATACTTTTCGAATCATATCTTCGCTTCCTAATCTTCTGCATTGCTGCTAATACTTCTACTATCGCTATCACTCTTGGATTTGAACTGACAGTTGCGTGTCTGTGCTGATGTGGCATGGCAACCTGAACTGATGTACGTACGTACAAAGTTCTGCGTTGTATCTTCCTGTCTGTCTCTCCCAGATTCTAGCTAAAATCTCAGTTAATCTCACTGCTAAAACTGGACCACCATTCTTAAATATCTCAGGGGTTAATTTATCAGATGCAGCTGCTCTCCCTCTCTTTAGATTTCTTACAGTCTTCTCAACCTCACTAAGACTTGGGGGACCAATGTTATTTTGCCATTCAGATTGTTTGGGGATGGTGAGCAGCAGGGACGACGCTGAGAGTCATATGAACTGTTCCCTAAAGTGTTCTGCCCATAGGTTTAATCTTCTGGATTAACAGTGAATAGTGGAACCATCTTTTTCCAAGGTAGTTTCACTTACAGTCGGATTTCTAATACCCGTTTCCTTGATAAGTCTAAATAGTTGTCTACTGTTACCTATTTCCGCTGCCTTTTTCATCTCTTTTGTTTTCGCCACCCACCACTGCTCACGATCATTGCGTAAGCTTTTAACCAGTTTGTATTTAAATTGTCTTCGCTCCTTATCGTGTCGAAAATCAGATGGGATGTGTTGCCGATCATCCACCTAGATGCCTTTCGGTTTTGCTTAGTCTACCTACTTGGACATTAAAATCATCAGCCATTTTCATTACATCAATGCGCTTAGCTTTATAAAGGAGGTCGGAAAGCTTTCTGTAAAAGCTATCTTTTACTTCATCTGAGCTGTAATCGTTGGGAGCGTAGGCAGAGACAACAAAGAGGCAACGGCATGTGTCCCTATCCTTTTTAGTTCTTACTGTTCCGTTTAGACGGACAGCGCATAAGCGACTGTTTATTGGAATCCAGTCAACGAGAGCCTGTTCAGCTTTTGAGCTTAGTGCTATACCAAGACCAGCAAATGCCTCGAGTGGTAGCGGTGGGGTCTCCGGAAACATGAAGAGTAAATCGGGCCGGCTCTTTATTTTGGCAAGGTTAGGTCAAGCGAATGATTGTACTTGGATCTTGTATACGCGTTTGCGTGACACAGCAGACACTGATGGAGCGGGAATCTTGAGTCATAGTTGAGAAGGGTTGTTGTCCTATTTGGGATAAGGTTCGAATGTTAAAAGCTTTGATATATAGTTTAGTGCGAGGTTTCACGAGACTAGGAATAACATTTTGTGAACTCGAACCATTAGCGTAAGAAGCGTGAGGTGATAAAGTTATGCATGATGTTAGTCTCAGGGACATGAGATTTGATGGTGGGATATGACCTCGAAAAATATGATCTCGCGTGCTATTAGAGGTATGATGGCGGTTGTCACTTCCTGGCTGCCTACACCATGGAAGGATATTACTTCTTAAGGTGCCTGAAAAGGAAACTGGGTTAGTATTGGTCATGGTGACCTTGAAGAGCGATCGCAGACCCCAAGGGACAACTGCTTGAAGTCGATCACGCACGACCTTGTTATGGGAAGTTTTTGAAGTGTTAGCTCCGTTCCTTAGAAGGCCTTACTGTCACAAACAGAAATCCGTGGAGTTAGGTGAGGTGTGACATTTTTAGGACCGACCTTTTCTAACGCCTTTCTTCCGTTAAGATGGCAGCATCGCTGCAGATGCTGGTTATCCAAGGAAAACATGTTACGGCTGTCATACCCCGCCACAGTCAGCAGTACGACTTCGCCTTTAGATATTAGGTTGCTGCCTTTAGTCTTATCGCTCTCAAACAGACCTGCTTGGCTTGGTAGAATCTAGAGGAACATGCTTCCCAGCCAATATAGCTCAGTTGGGTCATCACGATAGGCAAGCCCGATCACCACGTCAAGGTTCCATCTACGGTAGGGGAGGGATCATTTAACCACATGTTTCTTACGACTTATGATGTCGCTACTATTTCGATATTTGTTTTGCTGTGATAATGAAGTGTCAACTTAAACAGATGAATATACACTCCAAATTTTACGTTATTCACGACCGATTGACTGATACTAGCGTTAATGCGAGAACAGTAGTTAGTTAAAATCCTCGTCATGTTTTACTCATACTGACAATCCCAAATACAACATGCAACTATCTAACACTCTATATCTGCTGGATTTAAACATAATTTAGTCGCACATTTTTATTTATCTATGGTAATACATATCTGTGACTTTGTGGATTAGCTACCTGCTTTCTAGTCGTTGAATGAATAATCCCTATCGCATCTTATTTATGAACGTGGCTCACTAGCCTGGATGTTAACCTATGTATCTTTTAAGCTGTATCGCACAACAATTGACCTGGAGGCAAGGTAAGCAATACGACATCCTTTCTTACTGCATTGATTTTTGAAGGCTGTTCCTGGATCACTTACTATATTGCAAACCCTGACGTTTGTTAGGCTGTTTGAAGACAGATAGTTTGCACTGTTTATTGAAGGATTGAATACTAGTAAAGTTATTAAGTGGTTTCTTATAGAAAATCAATGATAGTATTCCTCAAGTGGTTTCTATGAGGTGCTCGTTTGTGATAGAACTATTGAGTAAGTAATGTTAATGTTGAGTATAGGTTTAGAAAGTAACTTACCTCGAAATCAATTAGTATGGCTTCGACGCATTCATTGGCTTACATTACGGATTTGGAGTATGTTTTCTTGCGCCAATATTTATTTGATTCTTATATTATTTTTTTGGTCGCCTTCGTCTTTTTTTCGGTTATCCCTTTGTTTCTTGCCGATATGTGTAGCTGCATGACATTGTACTTTATCTACTGGTCTCTGTATATTTATTTGTCGGATTATGTTATTCGTTCTCAATATTAGTGTAGATATTGTACGAATCTTTGATATTAATCCAATGATAACAGCAGTGACTGTTGATTATAAAAACAGCTTTACCCCACTCTTATCATAGACAATTAATGATACTTTATGCTTTGGTTGTGATATTTCTTGGTTTCGTGCTCGTTCATATCTCTATAATTTGGCCATCATTATTATCACATATTTTGAGTTGTATTTTGTCCTCAAATTTATTAAATTAACAATTTAAATTGTAAACTTATTCGAAACCAGTAGATTTGTATAAACTACTATTTTACTAGATCTCATGCTGTGCTTTTGTTTCGTTTCTGTTTGTCTTAACTTTGTATAGTCTTAATGCAATCGATTTCAAAGTCCGACAATTTTACCATATTCCAGAAAGTGATCCAGGTTTACGTCGTGCTAAAGTTGAGGATTATTTCAAGCATGTATATCATTCAAATGCTATTGAAGGTAATACATTAACACTAGCGCAAACTCGATCAATTCTGGAAACACGATTAGCTGTCGGTGGGAAAAGCTTATTGGAGCAAAATGAGGTGTGATTATGTTGTTCATATGTTATAAATTTCATGTGTTTTGTACAGCTTATACATACAAGTAAACTATATACTATATACTTTTATCTTACTAACGATGATTTAGGAGTTAAATCATTTAACTGCCAGCTAATAAGTTGCAGGTTTAAATCCCTGCTCACATACTTCGATTCAGCCGAATAGTATAGCCAGCCTTCACACAATGTAATCCTAAACGTGTTTATAAACTTTGTACTTGGTGCGTGAGTTGCACTATATATATATATATATATATATATATATATATATATATATATATCCTGCTAGTTACTATTTTCATCTCCAACTTTTATCCATGAGTAGTGTTAAGCGAAATGTCATTTTAAATATGAATCACAATGTATTGGTTAAATAATCTTCATCTCACTCTTCATGGTACTGTTTTTAAGAGATGTAACATGACCTAATGGATTATTGTTCTCTACCTTACCTTTTCGTTATCGATTTGTCACTTGTGTATCCTTAGATATGGTATATATTCTGCACCTCCTAAATACAAAGTACATTTCCAAGACTGGTAGGAGTCCATACCTACTCTCACTCTTTGTGGTGAACCGTCAGGAAGTTCGTGTGTTTGGTTAGTTGTGTGAGTGCTGATGGCAGTGTGCCAGATGAGATCAATCTATGCATAATTAATGCCTGATCAGCTTATGCCAATCTCGATCATCTTTAGCTGATCGTGATTTAAGTGACTGTGAAATGTATGGTTTACAACGATCCGGTGAAAGCAGTTCCGATATTTGCTTGTTAAACCAGATTTCTGTGAGTTTAGGATGTTTGGTGTCTGTTCGGCCACCGTTGTCTCCAAAGAATTGATGACATAAGGTGGGAATGCGTGTTTGATCGCAATTATGTTAACTCAACTGATGCCACTCTCTTGAGTAGCTTCATTGGCTTGGTCATGTTTTACTAGTGTGATCCCAGCGGTTTATCACAGTGCCCTGGAATTAAAGAAAGCCGTATTTAACTGGCTTTTGGCGGTTCATTCCGAGACCCCAAAGATGGTGCAATTCAGTGGCTTGAGATTCCCTCAGGCACTGTGTAGAATAAAAACCAGTGGCGATCGTGCTGCAGTTTCCCATTAAAATCTTCATACAAATGTGATGATTTTTCCCTACGGAATGAAGGCTTCTATAGTTGTATTTTTATTCAAACTGTATCTCCTGCCAGTAATTTTATTGTCGTAGTAAATTTCATGTAGTTTTTATATGACCACCATCATTCTTTATTTCTTTACAATATTATGTTTCTGACTAAACGGCACATATATTTTTGTTGCCTATTCGTACTAAATTTGTTGTTTAAATAAAGTATCGTTTGTGTTAAGAGATATCGTTATATGTCATTTTTATTCATATATATATATATATATATATATATATATATATATATATATATTCTCCTAATCTGCAACGTTTGAAAACTGAATAGTACACTATCATCATTATCATCAATAACGTAAAACCGGGCACATACGCCCATAGGTTCAAGTCGCCATACTACCTTAGCACTAGGAGATTACAGATGTTATCGAATAGTAGTACACTATTCGATAACTTAAGAAACTTGTTTTATTAATGTATTCCTTGACAGCATGAAAGATGAAACTGTACTACGAAACTCCGGTTTTCTAAGATTCGTTCTATGAAAAGAGTAAACTATCATTAATCGACATTAAATTTCCCTGTTATACACTTTAGGTACTCGGAATGGATTCAGCCCTTAGATATATTAACAATACCCTACTACATGGAGACTTAACTGCCATAACATTAGACGATATATTAGAGTTGCATCGTAGACTTTTGTCGTTTGTGGATTTAAGAGAGGCTGGAAGATTACGCCGTTCTCAGGTAATTTGTATACCTTTTTTGGATTTATTGTTAGTGTGTTACGTACTTGAAAGTTTGTGCTCTAGAGGTTCTAATTCTAAGCACTGTAATTTTTAACATTCAAGGGCAGAATACTTTCATAACCTTGAGTGAGAAGATAAATGTTTCCATATGTTTAAATTTCCGCAACTCAGTAACATTACTAAGTTGACTTAAATTAGGACTGAACTGTCGGATGATTACTGATAACATGAGTTCGCTGAAAACTTCTTATTATGTCGGAGATAGCAGTAATCTCAGAAGTCGGCACTGATTAGCCATTGTATATCTATATAATAGTTAGAACCATTTGTCTTCATTTTTTCTGTTATTCGTATGCATTTTTATTGTATAATTTAGAAACATCAATTTAATAGTTTGTGGATTTGAATATACAAGAATAGCAATAAAATTCACAGCCCCACATTATGATTATTGGAATTCCGGCACTCTCAATGTATACATCAACATTAGTATTCAGCTGAAGTGTACTAAAATAGGACGTAGGGTGTGTCATGAATTGCACTCACAATCGCACCACATTTTCAAGTGAAAACTTAGCAAAATTTTATTCTGAATATCAGTGACGACAAAGTTAAAACTCTTACTAGTAATAATGCTAACAAACTGTATTATTATTATTATTATTATTTTCGTTACTTGTAATTCAAATAGCCCATCATTTTCCTTGACACCTATGTTTACAGGTTTTTATAGCTGATCATCAACCTCCACCTCCTTCCAGTGTACCTGACCTAATGTCCGAATTAATTGATTGGCTAGGTTCTGATGAAATAACTCATATGCACCCAATTGAATTAGCTGCGTTAACACATTGGAAATTAGTATTTATTCACCCATTTTATGATGGAAATGGTCGCACTGCTCGACTTCTTATGAATTTGATTTTAATGCGTTCCGGTTTTCCTCCAGCTATCATTAAAATAGAAGATCGTGTTACTTATTATGAATTATTAAAAACCGCCAATGATGGGGATGTACGTCCATTTATTCGTTTCATAGGTAAGTTTTGGTTTAGTTCAACGTTTTTCTGATGGTTATTTCATAATTCAAAGAAATATTTACACAATTGTTGGTAGGAAACTGTGAATATGTACTTAGTATTTCGCATTAATCATAAAATAAGCTTACGTTGATATAATTCACTGAATAATACTAAAGTCTAAGCATGTGAAGAGGTTTTTCTTTACTTATTTATTACAATAAAACAACTGAATAATTCAAATCCCATTAGTTATTTCATATGATCTTTTACATGTATCTATTATTTAACAAACTTTTCGGTGGGTTCGTGTGCAGCACACTGCTTCATAATTGTAGATAGTTTACTTGTTAGTATGTTGGAAGAAAGTTGGATGGCTTTATCAAAACATGTAATCAATCCTTCAGTTTATCCTTGATCCATGTTTGTTGGTACAGATTACTTAATTGGAGTCCGCGCCGCAACCGTTATTAATCACTGTAGATCTAGGATGACATCATCAAACGTTTACCACAACAAACGTGGCATTGTCTAGTTTTATCATAGTAACCAATGTTCTATTGAACAGTTCAGGTCCTGTAAGTCTATGTAGAGATAAAATAACGCTTTTGAAGAAACTGTGACTTGTAACTATCTCTTAATAACGAATGAAAATTTATGCTTAAATTGTCTTATTTTAAAACTGTAGAATCATTTGAATACTCTCTGTTAATAATAAGGTTGTTTGATCATCTCAATTATCCCATTACTTTGATACAACAACTACTACTACCTATTATCAGTAATAAGAATGGGTTGTGTTAGATTTCAGTTTTCTTCCTTTACTAAACAATTCTTGTCGATTGCCCGTCTTCATTGATGTACTTATGTGAGAGGATTTATGTGATATATGTTTAAACAACTCACTGTTATACTAAAGCGCCGATGGCTTGGTGGTAGGATCTTCATCTGCATGCTTACAGGATGATCTATAATTTCGATTTGGGCAACCTAGTAACATCAATGTCCTTCAATTGCACGAGTATACATCTGGCTAATCAGATAATCTGTATTAAATGAAATGATTTTTCTACCACTTACAATGAATGTTGGTATAAATATTGATATAAATAATAAATTTTATAAGAGTTGTTTGATATAATCTTTCCGGTCTTTGTGTAAATCACTGAATGCCACCTGCGTAGTCTGTAGGTTAAGCGCTTCTTGCAAAGCTTGTATGCTCTGAGTTTGTTGTCTGGCAATGTCGTTAGCGAAAAAAGCTGAAGAACTTCATGCTACTATTAAAAGGTTGTTCAATGCTTCCTTGTTTTAATAGTTTTCAAACTACCGTCAATTCATGATGTAAATTATCAAAATCATTATTTGTTCTTACTTTATACTCTTATTTCTAATAGCAAAATGTGCGGAACGAACTCTCGATGGATATTTAGAAGCAGCTTTAAATCCTCAAAAAAAATCAGATCATGTAACTCGTATTCCAATTGAAAGTGTATTTAATGATGAGGAGTCAAGTTCAATACCTCCCATTTTTCAGGAGTCACAATCAATAAGTTCATCGTCATCACCAGACTATAATGTGCAATACCCACCACCGTCACAACAGCATGCCGTTCATCCATTTCCTTCAAGGATTAATTATTTTGCTGATCCTGAAGATTTAACTATGCCGTTAGCTATACCACCAGATATAATTTATGCAGGTGGTTAGCCTCTCTCTCAGGTTATAACTAATTGTTGTGTATTAATGCCTAACCATGAATTCTCTTTTAGAACTTATTTTCATATCACTTTTACTACCTTTTTGTTAATATTGAGTAAGTTTTACAGTTGTTTATTTATTTTAAAATAGTTATTTATTTGTTTGCCGAAGAATACTTTTCTCCGTTTTTTGACAATCATGTTATTTGATTCATCTTTTTTTTTTTTTGATTTCATTTATCGTTTTGGTTTGAGTTTATATTTAAGTGACGGGAACACATTTGTACACATTACTATTATTGTACACAGGAATATGTTTGATAATGAATAAATAAAAGCCACTGAATGAATTATTGCTTTTCTCTTCTTGTTTAATTTTCTGTCCCCGTTTGGTTTTTTCCTTTAAATGCAACCATTAATAAATGCATCTAGTTTTCACATAGCCTTATCTTAAGCCATATGAATTGTAAATGGTAGTGTATTCCAGAACATCTCTTTCGTCCTACTCGAGACTCATCAATAGGACACATTTCCATACCAATGTTGATATCCTTATATTCTAACCCAGTACTTTCCACTTAAAAGGTCAACGCCGTTCTACCTTCTGAGCTACTGAACCTTAGTATAAACAACGACACAGATACAGGTACATCCTAACTGACAAGTATTATGTATGTATGTACACTATTCGTGAAATTTACATCCTGGATACCACTTATTCACATTCCATTTATTCTAAAAAGTGCTGCAAAATTAGTATATTGTGGTAATCCACTCTCTAAAATGCAGTCTTGAATATCATTAACAAAGTAATATCATCATTTACTAATACTATGGAAGCCAGCAGTTTTTTTTAGTTCGATTATGTAAGGTTTATTACAATTGTTCGGATAAGTAACAGTACTATTTTGAATGTATTTGAACATGTAACTCTATGGTTGTTGTTAATTAAAGACGTCACGTAGCTTCGACGATAGTTTCATTTTTTGTGAGAAGAATCTGACTTTAAGACGGTAATAATTTACGTCTACATTTATTAATTGTCTTTTGGCTATGCATAGACTACATCATTAATAACTCTAGCCAGGTTATCTACAAGTTTCAAACCATTCATTTATTTTTTGGCTTGATGTTATATATCCCGTTTACCAAGTACACATTCATGTATTTGACCTCAAGCTACATCTTGTATATGAGGTTTATTCATATCATCCTTCTGCCCAAATCATTTAGACGAAGGAGTAGTCAAAGCTTAAGCTTAGTGGTTAGAATTGAAACTACTTGATTACCAACCTACGGCCACCTAACCCCTCCCTATATAAGTAATGGTATTTATAAACAGTGTATTAATTAAACATCATAACAATAGGTAATATTTGTTATTAAAAAAAAACTACTTATAAGATCAAAAACTGTAATATGTGAATTGTATGTAGATTTTTAGCGGAAATCAGGCTCTCACGTAAATTCGAACAAATGGTTTACGAATTGTGATACTTGGCAGTCTTAACATTTGCTTAGACCGTAATATTTACTCACCATCATTCTCCATATATCCATCTAGGCAACCTCTTATTGATACTTAAGGTAGGTATGCGTTCATGTTTTGATGTGCGATTTCAATAACCTATTGATTGAGTGAATAGTGTAGTAAAATACGAATTAATCATCTCTGTACGATAGTAATGGACAACATCTCCAAGCAACAACTAAACTACATAAAGAAGTGACATATTATGTATCCCGTTTTCTAAAAATGGAGTGGGATTCTAAGCTACAACCTAGTAGTTTAATATCCATTGCGTTAACTACTGGTTGGTTTTTATTGCTTATATTAAAACTATTCAGTTTATAATATCTACAGCTCCATTTTATAGGACTTAATTTATTATTTCAATGCAATAACAGTTAAATGAAATAGTGAATCGTACCCATGCCTAATCTAAAAGGATCTATTGAAAATCTGCGCCGTCAATTACGTTCACTACGATTTAATTATGAAGTAAATTTCCAGGGGTAAGTTCTTATGCGCAATCTTCACCTTATTTTTTTAATGAAGTGATTTGTATACATGTGATCAACCATTTGAGATAAACTGCTCTGTATTAGTTATTCACTGATTGGCGTAATCTAATGGTCAGCAAATAATGAATTGACTATCAGAAAAACCCTTCTGACGTTATCTTGTGAAACCTGACAATTTGGAGTGATACAGAACACTTTTAACCCATATAGATGCTATGGGTATTGAGCTAAATATAGCGTGATTATCCAGGTTTCTTGTCGTTCTAAACAATATCATCAAAACCCCCTTCAAGTAAAGTAAAAATTGAAATGATGCCTGATGATAACTAATATATTGTCTATACAACTGGCTTCAATTATTATCAGACTCCTTATTACTCGTCAACTTCAAATATGGGGAAGCCTGGTCGTGGTTATATCCACTAGAAAATAAACATGCTTTCCGGCGTCCGACAATAGGGTTTTCCCTGACTTAAAAAGAACACTTAACTCTGTAGACTAAGAGGTTCTATGACAATATCATGAAATATATACCCCAGAAGTACATAAACCTTACGAAAGCTGTCTACTTGAACACAGTCAAGTTAGAGCAAGTATGGCGAACTGTAATCAGGGCTTGAAACACCAAATAGTGTCCATCAAGGCCACCCACTATGTTCATTTCTGTTTAATTTCATCATGGATTTACTGCTGGAAATAACTCGATCACCGCCTGAATTTTCAGGAATTGATCTCCTGCCAGGAGGTTCTTTTGGATGAAGATTCTGATAAAATTCAGAGTTCTTTGATAACATTGAGCCACAATAAAAGGATGTTTGGAATGCATTCCTCTCCCCCCCCCCTCTGTAAACGCAAAGTATTGTTATAGGACTGGTCTGCGTCAACACATGGACTAAAGCTAGTGAATGGAGTTAATCGGTCGTTAACAATATAGAACCTGGTATAAATGCCAATAGGTCCAAGTTACCATACCTCATTGGCACGACGATATACAAGTCACAAGAATAATATGACAATAAAATGCAATAGAGAAGAATATAGTAACGATGTGTATAAAAGAACTTAAGATTTGGTTGAGGATAGAGAGTTACTATGCTTACAACACTGTAGCCGATTGAGCCATGCTATCCAGTGTCTCCAGCCATTCATTGCGATTATCACATATCCCCAACCAGGTAGTCACCGGTGCGATCGTGGACGCGTGCTGCTGACGAGTTCCATACTAGGACGAAACGACTGCCCAGTGCTTTCTGGTGATCAGTGGTTGTCTAATTCAGACCAATCTGTGATATCAAATGAAATTTCCAAACCAAATATTGGTAATAATACTTACATTCTGAAAATTCATACATTTTATAGTTATTGCTACTAGTACACTTGTCTTTTTGCCATCAATATAAAAATTTTACTTATTATGATAGTTTCTGCAATCCATTCATTTGATTACTGTCAGTGACTCACAAATTGCATCAAGTCGTTTGATGTTTTCATACACTGTATTTTAGAGTAAAATCTGATGAAGGTCTACTTATGAACAATATTGTTCGTTTATAAGTATTGCTCTAATTTGTGTATTGTTAATAGACTATTAGTATCAAGGACGATGGATTGTTAATGGATAAGTGACTTAAGTTTCCCTATTTAAATAGGTTACGTGCGCTGCTCAGTGCAATGAAACCACTTATCTGTATTGTCATATCAATAACTTTCTAATCCATCAGTTCCTTAGCTTTTGATCTCCTTTATCGCATTTATTCACTAATATTCCCACTGCTTTTAAAATGTAGATCATCTCTTATTTGCTACTTTATGGAATATACTAATATCACACGAATACTAAAACATCAAATTCAAATTTAACAATATGTACAACGCCCTTTCCTAATCAGTATGAGTCCACTAATAGCTAGAAGCTATGATCTTGTAGATGTGTAGCATTTATCAACATAATGAAATCGACAATACAAAGTTTTTTGGAAGACATGTTCGTATACTTGACCTCAGCCTATCCTTTTCTTAAAAGTAATAAAACTCAACCGATCGAACGAGTTCATGTAAAGAGTGGTTTAATTCTAAAACCCATTTGTTGAAAATTGATCAAGTTAGTCGCCTCATTAGTTACTTAAGATTTGGTTTTATACCTAATACCCTAACTGGTACCTTACATTCAATTTAGGTAAGCATTGTGATTACTTATCTATCTAGTTTCCACTATCTTAGCACACTTGATCTATTCACTTGTGAAGGTAATCAACACTACAGATTTGCTGTATTTTCACTGTGTTGTATACATGGCATAAATTTTTTGTCTTGTTCATTTTAGTATGGTGTTGGGTCAGTCATCTGCATTTGTAGAGTTTTATCGGCACTTACTTTGTGATCATAATACAAACGTCACTAGCTACCTAGTTGAACGTGGATTCGGAATACTCGGTATGATTTTGCGATATTTTTTATATGTTATTACTATCACTACTATTCACCTTATCCATTATGACAATGTATTCTGTGGATATTTGTGCGTCGTGATATCAATTTTGTTTTGATCTGTGTCGTGGATAATACATCCATTAGAACTCTTCATGAAATAATTTCTATGCCTGTTTATAGATTAAGGTTTACTCAATGTTAAATGGGTTTTGAATTGAACAAACAGAATACCAACCGATAGATGATTTCCTTTGAGATACGATGTAACGGAGGAATAATCGCTTACAAAACTAGATTATCGAATCGTATGTATCGAATAGACTGATGTCAAGTATAAAACCAGCCGGAAGAATATGTTTTTCGCCTAATGAAATAATATGCTTATATAACAAATTATTAAGCGGAAAATAAATTTGACTAGATGTCATGAACAATATCAACTGTAGCTGCTACTTTGACTTGGCAATCGAGCTTGTTTCTCTCGGTAAACCAATCAGTTTATACAGGCTAGAACAATTGTTCTTTTCGATCCTGTCATATCATGCAAATCGGTAAAACTAAAAACAGCAAAGTCAAGGTCCAAGGGTAAGGTAATCACAATGGATAGCCAGAGACACCGGATGATATGGTTCAGAATCAGTCACGGTGACACACGTGTATTCTCTATTCTCATCTAAAACATTAAGTTATTCCATACATACCTCTACTATATTCTTTCCTATTGTATCCTATTGTCGTCTCGTTATTGTAAATTTGATTTCGTGGTGCTAATGTGATGTAGCAACCTGGACCTATGGGCATATGATTTGTTTTCTCGGATGAGATAAACCCGTGGGTTCTTATTGATTTAGTACGGTCTGCTATACAATACAGCCAAATTATCTAGAGTAGCCGGATTCCTTCTGATTCCCTCGATAGTTGTAATTGGATACCACGATTTGTTCCTGTTGATCGTGAGGTTCTGTGGTAGGTAGAATCTGGGAACTGGGCGTAATACCATCTGACTGGTCTCAATCCGTGATTGTCCCAATTTATAAGAAAGGATAAAAGTCTTCTTGTGACAATCACAGAGGAATCAGTTTGACTAATGTAGTTTCTAAATTGTTAGCCTCGATTATACTTAGACGCCTAACTAGAGCTCGTGAAGAGCAGACTAGAGAAAATCAGGCTGGATTCAAACCTGGACGTGGCTGTATAGACCACATCTTCACACTGCGACAGGTCCTGGAATACCGACACACATTTAGGCGTCCTACAATAGTTGTCTTCCTGGACCTAAAGGTGGCATTCGACTCTGCTGATCGTGAGGTTCTGTGGCAGTGTCTGTCATAGAAAGGTGTACCAAAGAAGTACATTAACCTTGTACAAGCTCTCTACTCTAAAACTACAGGTCGAGTGAGAGCTTATGGCGAACTGTCATCGGAATTCCTCACTTCAAGTGGTGTCCGTCAGGGATGTCCACTTTCCCCATTCTTGTTTAATTTTGTCATAGACATGCTCCTAGATATAACCTTATCTTCGTCTGACTTTTCAGGAGTTGACTTTCTACCAGGAGCCTTGCTTACTGACTTAGAGTATGCTGATGACATAGTCCTATTTAGTGAAGACGCTGACAAAATGCAGAGTCTTCTGACTACCCTGAGCAACAACGCAAGCATGTTCGGGATGTGGTTTGCCCCCTCGAAATGCAAAATGTTGCTTCAGGATTGGGTTGCATCGGCACCTGAACTAGTGATAGGGAGTGAAGTAGTCGAGCGTGTAGACCGCTTCATGTATCTGGGGGGTCTCATCAGTGCTGATGGCTTGGTGACTGACGAAATCTCAGCACGGATGCCAAGTTGCGTCACTTATGGCGCAGGCGAGATATCCGCTTGCTAACCAAAGGACGAGTGTACCGTGCAGCAGTTCGCTCTGTCCTACTATACGGTAGCGAAACATGGCCGTTAAGAGTAGAGGACATTCGTAGGTTACTGGTCTTCGATCATAGATGTCTCCGAAGCATGGCTCGTGTATCGTGGGACAACTGAGTGAGCAATGCTGTCGTTAGGAAACGGGTTCTAGGAAAGGAGGGCAAATCAATAGATGAGGTATTGAAACTTCATCAGTTGAGGTGGTTGGGACATGTGTTACGCATGTCTAACTACCGTCTGCCTCGACGAGCTATGTTTTGCGGCGTAGGAATAGGTTGGAAGAAAGCTGAGGGCGGCCAAACTAAAACATGGCAGAAATCGATGAAGTCACTGACAAGGAGACTAAGTCATGTTGGTAGATGTAGGCTGCGTGGTTGGGGTCCGCGAGACGAAAGTCACCAATGGTTAGAGACCATGAACGACATGGCTCAGAATCGTTTGCAATGGCGCAGGTGCATCCACTCTTTGTGTTCTCTCAAAATCTAACCTTCTGAATTCTCTATCTTTCTCCTTTCAAATTTATCTCACTGAATTATACTTTTCGAATCATATCTTCGCTCCCTAATTTTCTGCATTACTGCTAATACTTCTACTATCGCTATCACTCTTGGATTTGAACTGACAGTTGCGTGTCTGTGCTGATGTGGTATGGCAACCTGAACTGATGTTCGTACGTACGAAGTTCTGCGTTGTATCTGTCTGTCTGTCCTTCCTAGCCCACAGCTACTCCAAAAGACTAGACTTGTGAGAAGATCATATTGTGGAGCAAAATATATCAGACGAGACTAGCAAACAATGTTTATATATCGCACATTTCAAATTGAATGAATAGATGAAAGTTTGCAAATCAATCCTACAAAAGCTCAATACAATACCTTTCGCTTGATTTGGTGAACGATTGTATTTTTGGGGATTTTGAATCCCCGACAACATATATACCAGGTTTTTGTTGTTAGTAACTAACTAACTGAAAGTAAGATCATACTGTCGACTTTACAAGTGTGATGGCAGTAAAGTATTTCCCTCTGGCAACCAACATTGCAGCGACACCACGTTACCACAATAGAAGAGTGAAATTAAGAAGAGTCGACCTTAGAAATGCACACTTTACTCCGCAGATTCCGGTTTCTAGGATGACTGAACCAACACATCTAAAATTACTCAAAATGATAGTGTGTGGTCGGTTTCATGGCTTCTCCCTTTGGTATTGTGATCACACCCGGATCGTAATGGCCACATGGCTTTTTCTAGTTTCTTCTCTAGGTACCCAATGAAGAACGCTTCTGTGGTTTGGGCAACTGGAAAGTGATAACTTCCCTTCCACTTCTAAATAGCGTTTGAGATCTCCGTCTTTATAATCATGAATAATAAAAGGCAACTAAGCAATATCAATTTTTCAGGTTGCTCTCTTGTCAATGCATTATAATTCTATTGTTCAACTTATTATTGCTCAACGTATTAACTTCTGCCGATTACACTGAACAGAAATGTTACTAGGGTGATTGCAATATGGTTACAGAAAGTCAAAACACTAAACCAGAGCAGTGTCGACAACGTTTTTCTTCAGTGCATACCCCAAAGACGGTCAATAGGAAGTGGATGACGTTATTCCTTCATAGAATTTTATCTACTTCAGCGATGAACTGACAACCTTGAGGCTTTTTTTAACTGCTGAGAATGTGCATTTCTTATTGAAGTTAGTCTATCATTATGAGTAGCGGTTTTGTTAATCTGATAATAATCGCGAATCCCGATCGACGACTGCTTGAACTTAGTGATACACGATCTTTTCGTGCGTAGTTATTGATGTATTAGCTCCATACTTTTAGGGCCTCATTACAGGTGATGGGAATCCACGGAGTAGCGTGGAATGTGCTTTTCTTAGAGTCATTTCTTTCTGCTGCCTTTTCAAATACATTTTGTGTTATTTGAAATGATTGGTCATTGATATTGTAGATGGAACAGTGATCTCCATTTCACACACACACACGCCAAATTCGTGTGATAACCAAGTAAATAAACGCTAATTTTGGTAAATACTTTGAAATGAAATATTATGAAGTCTTATCTATATTTTTTTAATTACCAACATTGTTTTCTGTTCGCTATACGTATATACAGGGACAACAGATAATAGATTTATGGAAGTTCTTTATCGTGTTCTTCGAGATGTTTTCTCTTTTCGTCCTTCTATTACGATTGCACAATTTTTTATGAGTGGATTTGCTGAACGTAAAATTGAAATGGCTACCACTGTAGCACTAAATATTGAATCTTTAATTAAACGCCAGGAGAAGAATAGAATCCATTCTAATCAGCAGCAACAACAACACGGACGATATAGACATCATAATAATCATCTTAAAACTAATCCAAGTAATTTAACTTATCCTCAAATTCCTTTAGTACTACCTGTAGTTTCATTGCATCATCCAATTGAACGGAATGTGGAAAAATCTGTTTCGTGCGACAGCAAATTATGTACTAAAATTGGGCTTTCCAATGAAAAAGATTCTTTTTTCTGTAACGACTTATCAAATGGCATTGATTATATTTCTATAAATGATAACAAATCTGTTCAAGGAAGAGAATGTTCACAAGAATCTCGTAATTGCTGTTCTAATCGTACAAACTGTAAAGAAGCAAAGTTTGACAAAACCACAGTTTCCGTAGGTTTTGTTTTCTCATTATCAATTGTTAAGGATAGTATTTTTCGGTTATTAACATCCACTATCCAAAGCAACCAGTTCATACTTTTACGAAAGCTTGTTAAATAAAATAACTCACTGTTACTGATATGTACATTCTGATTACGTTTTCAGATAAGTACTTTTGGTGCACACATCCGTTGTACAATTTTCTTTCATGACGTAATATAAATACCCTGATGTAAACAACGGTCTGGTATTTGAGTGAAAATGTGCTGGAGCTGAGTGTCAATGTAATATAGGTACATCTTGTTCTTCATCTCATTCACTAGGTACAGATTCGTGTTTTTGACGTTGAACAACACTCTAAGTGTATGGGTCAATTGTATTAATCATATGTTCAAACTAAAATAGTTAAATCCAGGTTTGAACATTCGATTGTTAGCGCGAGTCGAACGCTGTAACACTTAAATTACTGCAGCGTTCTGATATATACAGATAACTCGTTCCAAATAAATGTATTTGGTTTTCTGCATCATGTCAATGTATTTCACTCAGAAGAAACATTTTCTATGCATACTTAAGTTAATGTAAATTGTTTCACACCAATAACTCATTTATTAGGTAAGTGTTGCATACTAGAGTATAATTTTGGTTAAAAATTTCGTTCCTAACATGTCTGAAAGTGATTACTATGGACGTGCCAGTGTACCACAGCTTGACATCCCGGACGGAAGTATAATAGTCCGAGTTTCAACTTGAAATGAAATCAGCCATAAAAATTACACTAATATAGAACACTCAGTCATTCATGATGTAATTAGAAAAAAATGACTGAGCTTTGTGTAAACTATTGTAAACGTTATGAATAACTACAGTTTTTCTTTTTATTCGCTGCATTTTTAATTCATCACATGAATTATTCACTAACTAATGGTTTCATTACCTTGAATCGTCTTCTCTATGCATTTTAGTATGCTGATCTTAATTCACATAATCAATATGAAAAATTATCCAAAAGTGATTATAATCAGCATAAATGCGCCAATCATTCTTCTCATCTAGTGAACAACAACAATCCACGACGTCCTTATACATCTAATACTGTGTATGAAAATTGTACAAAATTATCCGATTACAAACTGCCTACTAATACCATGTCTAAGTCATTCAACAAGATGAATAGACATTCAACAGTGCAAATAAAATCATTGGATGATTTAAGTGATCAGAAGCAACATTCAAAAGATAATTATTATACCTCATCATCGTTTCATAATAAGAATATTAATGAAAATTTACTATTCAGCGGTAATATCCCTTCGATTAATCAAAATAATCATTCAAAATTAATAAATCATGACGATATTCAAAGTATTATGAATTCATTATTACAACTTACCGGTAAAGTAAATGGTATGCTTACACGTATGAATAAATTAGAGAGTAGATTAGCAAACGTTGAAACAGACTTTTCATTTAATTATCATGTAAGATCATATAGTGGGGTAAATCTTATTAATTTTTAATATCTTTTTTCCGTTCTAAAGAGTAATTATGAGTTTTGTGTGTGTGAGTAATTTCCAGTAACTCTGGAATGTATTTGGCTTGTAATCATTAACTTCTCGTTTCTAGTCCATTGCATCTATTTTCAATATGAGTAGTCAGGTAGTATTCCAACTTCTAGAACTCGCATTTTTACAAAGAGTTATATGATTGTTGAGATTTGTATGGCTTAGTGGTTATAGTACTTTACTTCCCATACGGTAGGTTACAAGTTGGAACCCCCTCGCCACCCACCTAACTTCAGATCTACATATACATAACTAGCCATTACATAACTAAAGTAAATCGCAAAGTTGACTGCATAAATGTGTACTTGGTAAAGGAATAAACATCATATAGATTATAGTTTTAGGCATTTATCATCCTAAAAAGCACAAATAATAAATATTGAGGTGTGAAGTAAATTCATTTTATGTTCTTTAATTCTTCCAAATCGTGTAAATAAGCGATATGTTTGACAAGTTATGTTTAAAGTAGCAGGAATTCGGTTGTCCCGAATTGCTTATTGTTCTCCTTATGCAAAAATCAAGGGAACAAATTGCATAAAATTTATCGTTTCGCTATGAAATCATTAGTCTGAATTTTTCATTACATTTTTTGAAAAGTTTTCACTGAATACATCTATCAGTCAATCAATAGTTAAGATCTGAGGCCTGTTCTCGTTTATTGAATCTCATTAATCATAATTCTTGCTAGATATAACTTTTCAGTCTCCTTAACTCGTCATCAAACAAGAAAATGTAAATAAGGAATTAATTCTAAGTTGCTAACTCGTTAATATATTGTACACTGTGTTTACTTATTTTACTATTTATTTATTTAAACCTAATCGGGCACTAAAATTGTATGCACTACATAGAAACATAATACTGCGATGAAATTAAAGAGGAAATGTAATAATGACCGGAAAGGCAAAATCTGACAAGCCAATGAGTAAAATCATACGTTACATAATATACTTTTGATTGGGATTTATTTCGATTGGCAAATATCATTTTACTCTTTCGAAGAGTTTAGTAGAAACTCCAACTGGATCTTCACTGGTTATATCGGATAAGTTGTTGTTCCCATCAACAAAGATATTAATATATACATATACACCGAATGAATAGCATATGCGAAGAGCTTCTATTAAGTTTCCTGTCGTTCAACTAACATTAATTGAGGAATATGCTAAACAGTATATTTCAATTTGAGCCTGTCTCTAATATGCAATAATAGTACCAGCTATGCTTCCAATTACGCAGAAAACAGCAAAAGTATTGACGAAGTTAATCGCTTACTACGGGCTTCCAAAAAACATCACACAACACTTCGTGACTCATATCAAAATCGTTCTGTGAATTATTTTCTACGTAACCCACTACACATTTCCTTTCCCCACCGTACCATCCATAGCCTAATGGACAGGTGGGACGATTTGTTTTTAAATTTAAATGGGCTGCATCAAAAGCGAAAGGGGAAAGAACTCTGGCACAAGTCATCAGATGCCTCTTATTGGTGTACAGGAGCACTCCTAATAATAAAGTCGCACAACATAAATCACCGGCAGAGACATTTAATGAGCAAAAGCTAGGTTCGAAAATGAGGTAATGAGAACATAACTTGCATAAGACTGGCACAGTGGTGTATTCGTGAGATTATAAACCAGGAAGTGGGTTGGTGGGCCAAAGTAATCGTAGTAGGTAAATGACGATATGTAATGGTAGAAAGAAACATAAGTACGTCATTAGAATCAGTCATACAAGTGACTCAATGAAGATAGTTTTATAGTACCCAAACTATAATCAGAAATTCTGCTTGATACCTTTGTTTTCAAAGAAAATACTATTGACGTTACTAAACAGTGGTGAAGATGAAGCTTTAACAGCCTTTACCAAAATTGTCACCATGACTAAAATTTCAGTGAACATATATAAGAGGAAGATGCTGAGAAAAACGAAAATCAGAAAGGCATTTTTCTGCCATTAAAAAATTATGAATTCGACAAAATGGAGATATCACTGCTGTAACGTTCAGTAGTTTGCATCTAGCCTGAAGGTACGTTGTGTGCTAGGGTGGGGGGGGGCAAGTGTGCGAAGCAGTATTTAAGAATCTAGAAGAGAGAAGGACGACAGAAAAACTAACTCAACGACTCAGTAAACGCACCGGATGTACATACATTTAGTTATATAAGCTATCGATTAGAATAAGAAATAAGCGTGGATCAAGGATAATGCAAATTAGAAATCGGTAGAGCTACATGTGGAATGCGTTACATTGCAATATTTCAGTTAGAACATATAATAGGCATTGATGTCAATACCACTGATTGATATAAGTAAATTTCAAATAAGTTATTTAGAATATTGGCAGTTATCGAGATTATATTGAATCCAGATTATAAATCCTTAGTATTTTGCAGCTCACTGTTATTTCTTATTCAGACATTGTTTTAAACGGATTTTTGTATTGATTCGTTTACTAGATACACATAGGCTTGGCTTCAAGAACTAGTTATAACTTCCCAGTTGCTTAAACAAAGAAGTAGGTGCAACTGGTTACGACTAAGCGACTTAATGCTTGCAACTCGAGAGCCTTAACCAGTTAACCATTGCGTCAAGCAGATACTTTGATTGGATTCACAGCCAAACATTTAATTTTTTTTCCTTTCATGACATTATTTGTACTCACTTCTGCTATTGCTTTAATGTTGTTCTCTTGTTTTAAATTGTTTTATGCAATTGTGTAGAATGGTGTTAGTTTACTTCATAATCACATGGATGCAACGGATAACTTTGGAGCGAAGAATATGATTAAACCAAATGTTACAGGAAAATATAATTATTTATCAATGAGCTTAACAGATCCACTTCCTACCACATCTACATTTACTGAAACACAATGTACAGTTGGAATAAAACATCCAATGTCATCATTAACATCAACAACAGCATCAACTGCAATCAACTCTTATAACGTTACGTATGCAGATCATCGCATTTTAAGTAGTAGCAACAAAAATAATGTTAATAGTAAATCATCTGAATCACTTTTATTAAATCCAAAACGTTTTACATCAATGAAACTGAATATACAAGACAATGATAATCAAATTTCATGTGAAACTGTCACTGACAAAATACAAAATCATAATGAAAAAATGTCTCGTTTACGAGAGACAAGTGATGAGCAATCTGTCGAAATTGTTACAAATAATAATTTTAGTCCACTTCATAATTCAAATAGATTCAATAAAATCTGTCGTGATTCATCTAATAAAGTTAGTGAATTTGCATATTGTATTGGCATATTTTACTTTCCCATAGTTCGTTGCATTAAAGTGATGAGTTGAATGCCAGTTTATAAATCTACGAAATCATCATTTGGTTAGTCTTCCTAAAAATCAAAATTTGATCAAGTGATGAGAGAGTACTGGTGCAATCATGAAGTAGTAGCTTAGTAGTTGATTCGTTTGAATACTTTACAAGTTTGGGTTTCAATCCGCCCTCGATTTAGGCAGCTATCGTAGTATCACTAACCCTCACACCTAAAGTATGACTCAAAGCCAAGTACAAGCGTACTTGACAAATAAGTTACACCACTGCCTATTCTCTATTATGTATAAACCTATGGTGATAATTACCTACGTAACGAGCTGTAATGTAAGCGACTGCTTTGTCGGTTGTTAACAGC
Source organism: Schistosoma japonicum (assembly GCA_025215515.1). Taxonomy (NCBI): domain Eukaryota; kingdom Metazoa; phylum Platyhelminthes; class Trematoda; order Strigeidida; family Schistosomatidae; genus Schistosoma; species Schistosoma japonicum. The sequence continues at coordinate 11,194,996 of CM046064.1, forward strand.
TCCTGCTATAGGGAAATAGATTCATCTATCTTAACTTGATTCATGCCGTCTCTCTAAAGTTAGTGCTTTAGATTATAACCTTTTTTATGCAATCGGAAGCATTAAGAATAGTAGTAGTCACTATCTTTGTATCAAGTTTTATAAAGGATGGGTTCTGTTGCAAAGTCCTGATTGTTGATGTTTAACCTCACAAATAATGCGGCAGTTATCATCGATGATGAAGTCGCATCGTCTGGCTCAGTAACGAGGTGACTATGGAGCTATGACATTGTGGTAAGGACATCAGACGTTATAAGTTCGAACCTTTTTGAATAATTAGTTTGTACCTTTATCTCTCACACAAGTGTAATTCAAAGCTTATTACATGAATTTATACATGGTAACAGTAATGGAATTAGGTTGGGGATATATGAACCTTTAAATTTTACCTCAGTTACTTGGCTTCATGGGCCTACTTTAAACCTCTTCTAGTGTCGTGGACGCATATTGTTTGGGTGTGTCATAATAGTATGAAACGGCTCTCCAATAGTTGCTAGTGCTCAGTAGTTTTCTAATTTATGTCAGTCTGCAGATGTGGACTGTTTTCATAAATAATTAGTATTTAAAATCTAACCAAATGAAAATTAATTTTCGTCTCCAAAAGCAACCACTATGTGATCAGTATTAGTAATTAAATTTAAAGCTAAAGCGAGTTTTTTTTGCTATTAAATTTCAGCAACACTTGTTTTTCATATTGACCTTTTTATTTTGTGCATCTAGTCAATCATAAACAACATAGAACATGGGTTTGATCCATGTTGGTAGATACAGACCATGTTGCTAGTGTCTGCATGAGGATCGTGACCAGTAGCTGGGGACACTGGGTAACATGGTTCCGAATCTGTCACAGTGGCATAAATGAATACACTCCTTATCTTTTATATCTTAAACTCTATTATTCTTTTTACGCACCTATACTTCATCCCTTCCTGTTTAATTGCAATGTGGTGTTAATCTCGTAAATTAGATTCCGCCGTCCTAGTGTGGTATGATAACTTGAACCAATGCGCATTTGTTCTACGTTCTGTCCTGTTCATAACTGAACGTAGAACCTAGCACACAGACATCGGTCATACGAAAAATCAGTCTACTTGCGCCATTGCAACCTGCTCTGAGCTATGTTAATCAACGCCTCAAACTATTAGTCACTGTAATCATAGTGACCTAGTCTTCACATACCAACGTCACTCAGGCCTACAGCCAGTCACTTATTAACAGATGTCATATGTTAGTTTATCCGATCTTATTCTGTGTATTGACAAATGCTGTCTAATGTTAATAAGTCACCGATTGTATACAATCGTAAAAAAGAAAGACGATTTTTCAGTGATAATTAATGACCTGATTGTAAATTATAACACCATTTTTCATTATTCACTCACATCCTAAATACAAAAATTAGCTATATATAAATTTGCCTACTAATAAGTAGCTGAAAAAACATTCTAAAAATCGTTTATTACTGCTGCATATGGTTAGTAAAATGCTCTGTTCAAATAAATCTCAACCCTGTCAAGTAATTTACGGTAATCGTAGTCATTTCAATATTCACATTTTTATATAACCAAAGTTGAAAACCCTTCACTTCTGTACTTAACCAACAACACAATCTCAAACTCATTGGGGAACCCATTTTTGGGCAATAAAAGCGATGATTTTTCTATTTGACGAATAATTTACTATTTTATATTTCCACATTCATAAAGTTTCGTATGTTTATTTCGAGCAGCCAGGCTGATAACAGTTTTGGAAGGATACTTTTGGTTATTTGATTTCCAAAAGAGGATTAGTCTTTAAGCAGTAAATGGTTTATGGCAACGAAACTGTCATTTGATTAGCCCTGACAACATTTTGTAAGCAGACATTTGATTGCTTACGACATGCAGTTTAATGACACTGAATAGCATAAGCTTGTAAGAAAGGTGATGGCTATTGTCGGGTTAGTATCGAAACTCGGGAAACGTTTTACAGAACGTTCTGAACTCATCTATCGTATCACAATCAATAAGGATAGATCTCATCATGAAGTACATCAGTCATTTGATCCTTAATCACCAAGAATTTTTGTTAATAGTGAATTCTCTTCTATATATGGTGCACAGTTCTGATAGTATGTTGAAATAGTCCTGTAGACCACGCTGTATCTATACTTTGCCTTTAAGATCGACAATATGAGCTACAGTTGTTTCGAAACTATCTGTTAAGTAAAATAAATAATAATTTAAACAGACTCGGAGTATTTGATTGTTTAAATGGATGGCAATATATACTAAAAACACTATACGATCGTTTCCTTTCTGTAAGTAGTATGTATATACGGAGTTGATCACGAAAGAGGCTGCAGCTCCGGAAGTCAATAAAGAACGAATGCTCATTGTCCAATCTGTCAAACGACAGAATTATAGGCTTCTCCCACGAATAACACTCACGGTTACGATTCATCGACGATCTTGTCACTGCATATACTCCCTCAATTATTCAGACTTGAATGATTGTCTTAAGATACTAGATATTTTGAAAAAGTGGCTATGATGATGACTATGTTTTACGTCGCTATGAATGCCTATTCATTCCGCAGTGTTTAAAATGTTAGTCAACTAGATGGAGCTGTCTAATTTTTCTGGTCTTCTAAATGTTGATTTTCCCCGGTAAGTATACCAGTCAATGATAAACAAGATAGAGCCTACTATAAGTTTGAATTTGCTCATGCTCCAATACTATATTCTTACAACAACATGAAATTAAGAAAATGAGTTAGAATATTGTCGTATCAAAGATATTATGGAGAATCACACGTTGAGAATAAAGTTCGAGAGGAAAGTTGGAATTATATGTATGGAGATATAGTAGGAACTAAGATGTTGAGGAAGATAAAGAATGAACTCATGAACAACTGCGGCCTACGTCGGACTGACTGACGAACATCTCCAACCTCTGATAGTGATTATTTCATTGACCCCAATCGAGTAATCTTCACTTGCTAGTACGGCTCATAACAGCATTCAATGTCTTTATGGACTGCTGGAATGTCTTAGCTACCCTAAACTTCCAGCGAACATTAAGCGTTATAGTAGCTAGTTGTTGATTTTAAAGAAATCGTTGATTAACTATCTGCTAGTTTCATCACAAGAAGGGAGGAGGTCCCCACCATTATTCAGTGAAATAGGGAGTTGATTGTCGAAATGAATTATCATTACATAAATATACAGTTTAAATAAATAGTATCTATAATGATAATTTGCCTTTTTCAAGATTTCGCAATAATTAAATTTTATTCATCTTGCATTTTTATAGCAAGGAACTTTAGAATCAGTTCATCCTAAATTTGCTAAGTCTTCGAATCAATCTTCTAATTTACCTGATCTAAATAATCCATTGGTAGTCGATTTAGATTTAAAATCCGAAATCCAATCTCATTCAGCAGTCAGTCAAAATAATTCTGCCTTGCGTTATCGTTCGAAATCATCCACTGGTTATTATTCTGTCAGCCGTGAATCGTCTAATAATCTATTTGATGATTATAGTCAACATAAAGTGAAGATGATACCCTCACTCCAATTAAATTCGTCGTCTAAATCATCTCAGGAAAATGTCCCAACCAATAGGAAAGATGAGGCTTCGTATCGAGCTCAAGTGGAGCGTATAACTAATATGTAAGTCGTTATGGTTTTGTAGAGACTGGTTATAAATTGTTGTATGCATTCATCACAGACAAACCTGAAGTAAAACAGTTATCGTCTAACTATATCATGAATTAATTAAAATGGGAATTCTACTATTGGGTCTCAATGTTTTGGTGCTGTTTTTTGAGTATTTACTGCGAGTCTCTGGAGTTCATGGGTCCAACTCCTAGTCGGGCCGTGGGTGCACACTACTGTGTATTCATTCTATAATAGGTCGAAACACCTATCTAGCGCTCCCTGGTTTCAATGGAATTCAGTTAATATTAATCTGTGACGAATATATACAACTAAGATGCAAGTTATTTAAATTTTCTCCTGTTTTAATGTGTAGTTTATTCTTCTGTTAATAGTTTGTGAAGGTAAATCATAAGGTAACTTTATTTATTTACAGTACTACTCAATAATTAGTAGTTATGAATCCTCATTGATTAAGGTGGCTGTGATATGTATTACCCAGTTCTAACCTTTTCTTACTTCAACGTGTAATGTTGGCTGAAGTAGTAATCAGCTGGAAGAAAGTTGAGACCGATTAAACTGAAAATTGCCATCACTCTATTAAGTCATTAATTGCTTATCTCAACCATGTTGATAGATGCACACTACTTAGTTGAGGTCAATTGGATTATCATGGTTTCATACTTTGCGTAGTAGCTCGAAACTGGTCAGATTGATGTTATCCATCCACAAATTGTCTTCCGTTAGATCTTCAGTTGCAGAATCACTTGATAATTTTTCACTCAGTGAATTCATTTTATGTACTTTTTTACCACCACTGATCTTTACTGCTTTTACTCTTTTAGTATTCATCCTGACAATATAATCTCTGTGCTATTGTGATGTAGCAGTCTGAACTGATGGACTTACTCCATAGACTTGAGTGAATTTTTTTTCTTCCATCCGGTATATCAATTTGCACTACACTGGCACGTTCATAGTAGACATTTTCAGACACCTAATAAATGAAAGTTACTTGTGGTGTTAGTAAGATATGCACCTGCCAAACATAGAATTGAGTATACTGCGCAGCAGTTTACTTTCCATTAACCTATGGATGTAAAACATAATCTGTGAAAATAGAAGACATGCGTAGATTATAGGTCTTTGATCATAGTTGTTCTCGAAGCACTTCTCGCTTGTCCTGAAACAACGACAAATGTGAGCAATTTCGAGGTTAGACACAGAGCAGCTGGTAAATGTAGCAAATCGGTTGATAAGGTTACAAATCTTCATCGACTAACGTATAACCAACCACCTACTTCGACTCACGGTGATGGATGATTTTGGAGTAGGATAGTGTAAAATTGAAGCCGGATAAGCGAAGAATGCAACATCAATCAGTGAAGTCGTTGACTGCTAGTACCAGCCAAGTTGCCAGATACCAACAAACTTCCGGTATTTCGCTCCATAGTAGCGACAAGTAATGGTTAAAGTCACTTCGTGATGTGTTTCAGAACTTATCATAGTGAGTCAGGTGAATTCACTCTTTATCTTCTTCGCCTATATTTTAAGTTCTATTATTCTCTCTCATATCGTTGCATTTCTACCCGTTGAATTATATTTTAGTATTCATCTTATTAATTTGATCCTGTCATGCTTATATAGTATGGCAACTTATGCTATGACACATATTTCCCAGACTTGCTATTGTTTATGACTATACTCTAAATGCTAAAACTGAAATATTTCGTGAAAGTTACACTGTAGTATACAGCACTCATTAACTAAATAAACGTAAAATTGACTGGAACTAATAAACAATACACAACTATCAAATAGTTAAAGCGTTGTGGATAACGTTTATCGTAATTTCATATTTTAACCTTAAGTATAATTACTCTTTTCTTGTGTTCTTGTTTTAGGCTTGCTGAAACTCAGAATCTTCTTCAAGAACATTCTTTTGTTAAAATAAATGAAATACTGCCTAATGTAAACAACAATAACAGTAATAACAATAATGACATTACAACCAATAACAGTAACAACAATCACCCAGTTGCTCTAAAGGCTTAGAATTTACGGTTTCAAGTAAATTTAGTATTCTTTACTAACCTCTTCGGCTGTTTTTCTTAACAAAATGCATAGATTTTGCTGTTCAACAGAATGTTCTCCTCACTACTACTGACATATTTTTCAAAATACACCTTGTTTCCAAATAGAGCATAGGCACATCGAAAGAGTTTTAGAACAAAATAAACCTATCATTCTCGTAAATTCTTCTACTTCATATCACATCTCAAATCATCTAGAGGTTACAGTGAATAATAAAAATAACAGGAGTTAGAAAACATGAAGTTCTAAGTAAGAAGAATAACACAAGAAAAGACAAAAATCTTAAGTACGATGTCGAATATCGCATTTTTTACGTTGCATCCTACTGAATTTCCATCGAACTTCATATACTTCAAGACCTTAATTTCATCAATGAAAATCTGTCTGATATTTTGTAATTAGATTACTCATCATCTAAAGACTGTCTACACGTAGACTATTGTGAAGTATTTGTGCAAAGAATATTGTTACACCTGCAATAGGCACAAGTTTTTGTCTTTTCCCATCAGTTAGGCACTTTATTTTGTATGTGCTTCCAAATATGCTTTATTTTGAACTGACTGAATCATATTGCTGCTATTAATAGCTGTATTATTTGGATTATCGAAAGCATTTCCTTCTCATGTCTATAGATAATGAAATCCGATTTGTAGTTTTCTTGTGTTATTAATAATATTGTTTTACGATGTTTGTTATGAAACTGCCTTTACTTTGATAACATTTTTGATTATTGCGATAATGTAATATTTGAAGTTATTTACACCTTGACAGTGGTATAATTTGTTTAGCTTATAACTAGTGTCACACTTGTTCTTTTTTTTAAAAAATCTTGTTTTTATTGACTATCTTCCTTGTAAAACGAAATACCAATCATCTACGTGTCGCTTTTTTTCTGATTCTAACTATTGGCTACCTTTTAGTGACGTTGGAACCAAGAGGGGTTTATAATAGGAACAAAAGGCAGCTTCATTCTTTAGAGAGTCTTAGCTACACATATTGTGAAGTGATGTTTGTCATAACTAACAGATTTGACTGTAGGATAGTGATAGTTTGTTTGAAGTTATTGTAGCCTGTTGATGTCTACTCGTAAATCGGCTGACTGACTGATGCGATGCTCCTCTTCTCATGAACGTATGTCAGATTTTGAGATAACTTGTCTGCAAACGAGTCGTATTATCTAACAAAACACATACAAAGTTCACAAGATCAAAGTTCAGTTAACTCATCAATGGTTGATAGCGGTCTTGTAGGTTATTCACGAATCTATGAAATAAAGGTAAGACTATTAGTTTTATCTATTGCGTGTCATTTTAGCATTTCCCGTTGAGTAGCCTGAAATTGATGTTTTTAATTTTACTGACCCAGGAATTTGACTGGTGAGCCGAATGGATATTTCTGACACATGATTGTGTTTCGTAATAGCTACAAGCATTCTAAACTTTATCACTCATACTGGGAATCCATGGGATACAATAAGCTCTGATATTTTTAGGCTTACATTTTTTAAAATTCCAATTTCGCTTAATGGATAGTATGATCACTATCTGGAAGAATAGCTTTACAACAATCGCACCCTTGAACTCTAAACATGTCTTTAATATTACAAATATCAAACGAGGTTATCGTGAGTGTCAAGATCACAAGTACTTATTGTTTCAGCCAGTATATCTCAATACGGTTCTTAAAATAGACGAACTCAACTACTGCATCAATCCAGCAGTTACGGTTGGGATGTGTTCATTCCTATATGTTTCTTCAGAAACAGAATGTAGGACCTTCATTATGTTCCTTATAATACAAAAAAAAAACAGTTATCTAATGTCTCTTGATTTTCAGCCGTTCAAGTAGTTTATCCCAGTAACGTAGTATTAACCATTCTCATTATCGATTTTCTTGGTATGAAATACACCTTATATGTATCTATGTAGTTCAAGATTTTGTTATAACAGTATCTTCAAGAAGACGTTTACCGGTGCTGGATACGCTGACAACTCAAGGACTTACAGTTGACCAAGACGTTTGAATCCAGTTATTGTTATACTTATCAATGCACACGCTAGGACGAAATAAATCGCTGGTTTCCAATAATCGTTTAACTAAAGCTAATCAGTAATGTAAACCTGGTTAGAAGCTTTCAATTAATAATACTCAAAGTTTTCATATAACTTTTTAAATTGTTTAATACAACTCCAATAACCAGCTGAAATGGCGTAGCACATACACAGTTCACCATATTTAGGTTTATACTACTCCTTACATTATATTTCAAAATATTGAAATGATGCCTTCCACTAACTAAGACATCAACTTTAATAGGTAATATCAGTCAATATTCAAGGTAGATAAACCAAATTTCAATCCTACTGCAGGTCGTCCAATGTGATCAGCAAATTTGGTAGTCAGAGCTGAATGGTCCACATGATATACAACACAACAAATTCAGTTTAAACCGAAATCTGGTAAGGTCATCTAGAGTGAATTGCATTTAAACATCAAACTGGCCTTTAACATTATTATTCTAGTTAGTAATTCACATTGGATACTTAAAATACAATCTTTCATCTAAACAAACAAAAAATTGCCTTTTCAAAATGAACTATCTTTATTTGTTTAAATTATGAAAAGCTCATGATAAATAATGAAAGTATTCAAGTTACTTTAATAAGTATATCCGAACATAAACAAACTGATTTTATCAAATGTAAAACCGTATTTTTTTTTTCGTTTAAAAATAATAAGAATATGCATCGTTGTTTAAAAGGAAAAAAAAAAAGGAATAAGAACGTGAAGGGAGGGAGGGTATAAATTATAAAATAGACACGGCGATAAAGCAACAACAATGAAATAAATACAATATGATTAAAAGCTTCAACATTCTACGTGAACAAATCGACGAACTAAGTATACTTTCTTATTTGTTTCCATTATCTTATTTCTCACTTTTATAGTTGTAGACGAAAGGCAGTAGTGATGAAAAATATATACGTGTTCAATGTGCTCATATGAATAAGCATATATGTGCAATGAATTAACAAGGTACACAGGAGGCTGTATACAAATGTGTTTATAAGGTGAAACTGACAAGAAAAATAAAAGAGATTAAGCTTCTTTAATATTTGCTTTTGTACACATCACTAAATGCAACAATAATTTCTAATAAAACATTATCATTATCTATTTGAAATTATAATTTACCGCATAAATTTAAACAAGATGACATTTTAACTGATTTATTACGTGAAAATAATTTTTGTGGATAAATCACTGAACAACCATAATTATGCGCACACATAATACCACCGAGTAGTTTATCAATTGATAATGAAGATGATACTGTTGAAATAAAGGAATGCTTTGAAAATAACTTCAATTTATTACTATTATTATCATTGTGTAGATTACTGTTGTGATGCTGTTGATGATGATTCGTATGTGATAATCGACTAGTTGAACTAATCTCATCATTATACACTGGTTGTATAGCCATAATTTGACATTTTTTTGTTTGTTGATTAGTTATATTATAAATTAAACGTTGAACACAAATAGCTTTTTCAATTTTTGTTATCCAATATAAATCAGAATTAGATTGATCTAATAAAATAATACGATTATCTGATGTATAGATTATATGCCCTGGAATAATATTAAATGAGATACTTGGTGAAAAATGAAAATATCCATCAATGTCAATGTCTAAAATGAGCACTTTATCTTCTGTTGGACATGTTGCCCAGACATTTTGTTCATTTTTAGCATAACATAAAAAATATGGTGATAATTGTGGATCATTCAAATACCAGGTACGATCAATTCTAGTTAAATCATTCGATTTTAAACGACATATCATTGCATTCGCTGGTTGAGCTATATAAATATCACCATTTGTGTGATCAATATCTATGCCGAATATAATAGGATGATTTTGTCTTTCTAAGCCAACAGCATCACGATAAAATAAACTAGAAGTAGCTATAATTGGAAATGGATTAGATAATGTTGATGATGATGAATTTTGATTTGGTTCAGTGTTTGTTTCATGATGTTTATCATCATCATCATCACCATTATTATTATCGTTATGATTACCATTCGTATTACCATTGACTAAAGTAGTATGTTCATCAGAAATGGTACAACAAACTAGAATACCGAATTCGGATTTTTCACTTTCTTCTACTTCGGCATCTCCTACTGTAGATGCATTTGATGTGTTCGGTGTAATTATTCCAGTTAAATAAATCACTGAACCATGAAAACGTAAATATAAAATTCTTATCGGATTTGAATTATCCACAATAATTTGACTACTGATTTGATGTAATCCTCTATTATTGCCATTATTATTACTTAGATTAAAGAATTCATTAGTAAAATGTAATTGTTGTTTCCATAGTAACAATTCATCACATTTCAAATTTGTTGTTAATGTAAATCGTTGTACGTTATTAGAATTATTATCTCCATGATGACATGTTATTAATTTCATATCAATAGGTTGATATATTTCACCTGGTCGCATAATACAACAATCTTTACCCTTTGTAAGTACATGAAATTTAGAATTTCGTTCCATCATTATACGTAAACCTTCTGCATCACGATAGGATATATAAGATGGTTTTTCCACTGGTAATAAATCACTTGATATAGAACTTGATGTAAATCGACGTATACGTGATGCAGCTCCATGAAATCTACCGAAATGACGTGCTGAGTTCGTTGGTGAAATAGTGGATGGTGTATTAGAACGTAGATTTGTAATTTGATTAATAGTATTATTATTATTACTATTATTACAATCAGTACTTTTCTCTGATGAATTAGTAATATTTACATTTAATGCATATTGTTTATTATCTAATGATGATAAAGGTAATGTATCATCTAATGATTGTAAATTAACTAAAATCTCTTTAAATTCATCAATGATTACAGCACGATCTATTGCATTCATTCGTCCTTCACGTTGTCTTGATGCAATATCATCTACTATGTAATTCAACATTCTTGAACTAACTTGTAATGATGTTTTACGAGTAGGTGGTGGACTTTTACCATTGCCATCAATTTGTTCCATTTTATTATTAGTATTATTACTATTCATACGTGATACAAAACTATTAATATGATTATTTTTTAAAAATTCTAATATTGCTTTATGATTGAAAGCACTTGGAAATTGATCTGCTTTATGTGTAACTGGTATTGGACATAATGCACGACATATTGGACATGGGAATGATGTTTTTTCAGTAGATTTCTCATTTCTTTGATTATTTTGACGATTACCAACAACAACGTTATTATTACGGCTATGATTACTACTGTTATTAACAGTAGTAATAGCAGTTGTTATTCTAGCATTATTCGACGGTGTTGGCAATTTTTCCATATACTTATTTAAACATTTGCAACAGAATGCATGACCACATGGTAACAATCTTGGATCATCTAAAAAATTTAAATCAATTGGACATGTGACCATATCTTCTAAGGGTTCTAACACCGATGAACTTGAACGTCTACATTTTTGAGCCTAGAAAATGGGGTCGACAGCAAAGAGAGAAATAAAGTAACTGGAATGAATTTTGAGAATGAACTGCATATATTTAGAATAAAAAAATGATATATTCATAATGATAATAGGTGTCATTGATACAGAAGTCTGGCAGTATACTTATTCTAATAACTCCGAATCATAAGTAGGTCTTCAATATCTGCTAAGTGTGGTTGTCCAAGTATCAATCGCTAGTCGTCAATTAAGTTGATCAAGGCTGATTGAAAACACAGAGCAGAAACCCATGTAATAATCTGTACCGACATCTAAATAATTAAATAAAAAGTATAACTTATCTATGTCAATAGGTTACTTGGCAATCAGCTGATTTCGACCGACTATAACTTTATACGATGATATGTTGAATGAAATCAGACAAATTGCATAGTAAAAGTTGCGTGGTAGGTTAATATGTTACGGTGAGCAAGCGTTTATGTTAAATGAGTAATTCACTTACCCGAGGACATTAGCTAAATATTCCATTGAATCAGTGAAACAAAATGAATTTTTTGGCACTTAGTAGCTTCGTATAAGGCGTTTTGTTAAAGATCTGATATTAAGACAAGTTAATCTGAATCAAGAAAACTAATTCTGAGTTTTCATGAGAAATTAAAAAATGAATGAGTGATTCGAATATTTTTGTACTGTTGTTAAAATATTTTGAATTATAAGGCGAAAATTTGTTTTTTGTCATCACAGAAGAAAAATAGCAGTGTCGTTTGTATCCAATACTCAATTTTTCCTACATAAGCTGTACGTAACACGTATTAATTAGTTTCTCTTTTCAACTTACAGTTTATAGTAAATTCGAAAAGAAATCATTTTATCAGCTGATTTTTACATGTCGATATAGGAACAATACTGCTTACGTCTCCTTAACTCTTTGGCAGATGTATTCATATTTTGCAATTGATGATAAGTTTTCCATTAAACTCTTTGTGACTATGAGAAGGATACAGGAAAAATTTATTTGGCAGTCAATTGTATTAATGAAGTATAATAAGTACATTATACTAACATTTAGTTTTAATCGGGTCTCAATGAAATTTCAATAAGATTAAGCTATTTTTCTTTTATATTTTTCAGCATATAGTTTTGCTTAGTAATAACAATTTGAAACCTCATCTCAATCTAACATATTTTATAATGTGCTAAGATAGTGCAACAACTTGTCAATTAGTGATGTTGAAATGAGTTGTGAAAACTTATTATTATCAATGACTTCCCTTTATATTCACAAACCTTGTTACCCTTTGATAAATCAATAAGAAGGTATTTTGAACAATCTGATCACACATACACTTGTTAAGGCATTTATATGTGCAAAATAAAAGGTCACTAGACAAATTAGAGTATAAGCTAAGTAAACAAGACTGACAAAGAAAACAATGTAAATCACACTCTACCAAGGTAGAATGAGTGAAAGTACAGTGTTTCTGAACATACAACGGGGGCAGAGGGTTGTCATCCTTTTCGATAATGCAACAATTTACTCCATTTAAGAAAAATGATGAAAGGATTTCATCTATTCTCACATGACTTTTGTTATAAGAAATCGACCTAAAATTGTAAACTTCAATCTAGTTATTATAAGGGTCTTCTTTTTTCTAACAGACAGAAGCATAGAAAACAAGCTGTGTTAGGTTAAACCACATGTTGCTAAAATATCCTCCGGTATTGAATTTCTTTGACTTGGTAACAAATGCAGTATATAAGACTAAGAAAGTGATACTAACAATCTTATACCAAATAGGTAAGCCACTACACAGCATTTCATCTCACTTAACTCGAAGTTAAAGGAGCTAAAGTGACTAGACAAACAGTTTAACCCACAGGCCAAGTATATAGTTTTGTAATTGGTAAATGAGTTGCATAATTATTAATATTCTTCTATGAACTGTAAATCTAATTAATGATCATTAACTTGATCACATGTTTAAGCCCATTTCATCTACTTGGTTTATTCTTAATGAAAGATCATGTGATCTACAGCCTATGAAATGTAATTAGTAACATATAGTTAACACCTTTCGCTGAAAATAACAACAGGCTTTGGTTATCTGGCATATTGCAAAGCTATTCAAATGTCTTGAGTTGAAAATGTCAGAATTCCACTTCAGGCGAATTACTTGATTACAACATCGGATAACCAAAGCCTAATAATAACAGTAAAATTAAGGAAATAATTTGTTTTCTGCTTCTTCTAATCGTGGTCACGTGCCCTAAGAGATATTGATTTTCGATAGATAGGTCGTATGGTGATTGTACTTTCCGCGTTAAACGACCTTAAAATGAACTCAATTCAATATGTATCTTTTAAGTTATTAGTTTCTATGACAAACATTATTGAATATTTTGATTTTCTAGTCTTTATTGCTAATCAAATACTATCGACGCAGTTATGGAGTATAGAGACCAAATTCAAACGACTTGCTATCATACGCATTAGTGTTTTATTGATTGAAGGTATTTTTTTCACTTACTTAAAGTTGACTAACAATAAAATTGGGTAAAACATACATACTTGACTGGTAAAATTCTGTTTTTTTGTAAATTTACTAAAACTCTTATGATGAATCATTTCTATTGACAATGTAGTCAACTGTCTAGTAATTCAGATTATACATGTAATTGAATTGAAACAATCTTGAATAACAGTTTATTGTCTATAGCATTATTAATATTACTAATTTTACTTAATAAGTTTCTGTAATTGTTTGTATTATTTGATGATGATTTCTAACATAAACCATAAAGCATTACCTATAAACAGCTGTTTTTCGTCTTTTAAATGTGAATAGTCGTCTCAGCAGGGCATAACACAACAGCAATCAATCGTCAAGTTAGAATCAAGTAGTCAGTAAATTAATTTATTAATTCATTGTAGTAATGCATAGATGCCAAATCATTATAAATAACTTTATACCTATCGAACAAATTTATGTTCATCTAGACTCGTTAAGTTTTAGAGCATAATAAATTGATGCTTAAAGTGTTAGATATTGAGTTCGAATCTCAGAGTAAACATCAACACTAGAATTTAGGTATATCAAATTGATGAATACGTAACAGGATGAAGTTTACATCGTGGATTCTACTGATAATTATAACCCAGCCTCAATAATCAATTCTGTTTGTCTGAAAGTAAATAACGAAGTATAGGTTCAACCACAAGAGTTATGAGACACTACATATGCTGTTTAAAGAAAAACAAAATTCAAACTTGAACTCATACAAATAATGATTAAGATATGAGTAGGTTATATTATCAAAACAACATTCAACAACAAGTGAACTTGTTATAAAGATTCAATTTCTACTAGGAAGTCATGTAAAATATGCATATTATCAAAGGAAATTATCGGCAGTTTAATACAATTTATAACAGAATCACTAAATGAAAATTACACTCGAATGATCAGCACTCATCCACTAAATTGACAGGAAAATGACTAGAAATGTTATGTACGACACACTTACTGAACATGAATTCAATGTCACGAATTAGGCTAAGTTAGATAATCAATGAAAGACTGACTAGTAGTGAGCATCTGTTTCTCCCTAGTGTGATACTCTTAAGAAGCCAACGTCCTCGACGTCACTAAGAAATTCGGTGAGTCATTCAGGTTTCGTGGTGAACGCTTAGCCATCTGACCATTCAATCGGCATCACACGATTGATACTTTTAGCCGTAATAAATTCTTGATGCATATATATTATGACGATCCATCGTCATAGGTGAGCAACAGCCTAACACCTGACATAGTTGAACTCCACTAATCATGCCTTCTCACTAGAGCTCTATGAATTACCTCCTAAAGTTATTTATTAATCAGCTGATACTGATTGTAATTGGGTGTTATGAACTGTTGGTTTTGGATTCTGTGTCACGAATTGGTCTGAGAAAGGGTTCGCTTCAAAACCTGCAGGTTCTGGGCTCAATCCCAAGGTAGGGTAGTAAGTGTACATTATTTAGGATTCACATGCAAAGATAGAACAGTCATCCATTGATTCCTGGTCTCCAACGTCTATCTAACAATTCAACAATCGTAACAATCCTCAACTACAATTAATGAACACTGAAAACATTATGGATAATCTCAATATTCATCATCATCAACGTAGAACCGGGCAAATACGCCCATAGGTTCAAGTTGCCATACCACATTAGCACTACAAGATAACAGAGGTAACATAATAACATTCAAAATTCAATGAAAATTGTTAAACAATTTGAAACTCATCAAAATAATGAATCACCAAAACAGTTAAATTTTAACATAATCCGTACTATGTAAAACCATCTAGAGATTGACAGTTATAGAAGAAATACAAACAAAAATACAAACTCTACTTCATTTATACATCGGATTTGATCATTCTAGACTATAAGTTGATATGTAAAAAAAGCTGGAACGGTTGATTCATGTAGATACTAGCTTTCATCATAAACTTATAATATTCACTGACTGACTACAAAATCTAGGTTACATACATGATTTATCCACCCTGATTTACAGATTTCTAGTTAACATGATCTACTTTAAAATTGATTAACAGAAGACACAAACCATTAAGTTCGATAGGAAGTAGATTATCAATTAGTAATCAGGTTATGATGAAACATTTAGTATGAAAAGAAAACTGTGTATGAAGTACTAAGTAAATTGTTAACTAAAGGTAGTTACTCATTATTATTGGTGATAACTGCCTCACTCGCGACTAGTCTGAACTCTACCGGTCACGACTTCTTATTAGAACTCCAGGAACATTTTAAAGTTAGTCGCTAATAAGTTGATTATTATAAGTGAATTGAAGTGGTTTTGTGAAAATAAGTTTTCCAAGTTTAGTTGTTCGGATTCTATTCTATAGGTAGAATCAAGGGTGCACACTGTCGAGGGGTTGCATACTGGGACAATACAGGTGCTTCTTGGTTTTCGCTGGTACCCGACTAATATCAATCGGTGACGATAATAAACAATTAGATTCTGAATATTTCAAACGGAGCACATCCCAGCTATTAGCTTGTTTATCCTACGAAAATGCACGGAATAAATAAACAGATTGATAAATGGAAAAAGTAGTTGTAGCAGATAAACTGGTAGACAACCTTCATAAATGAAGAAAATTGGCAAATAGTTAGAAATATTTGTAAAACATGATTTATTTTTGAATGATTACGATTAGAATAAATGCAAATTATAGAGGTATTGCATAATATTCTCTAGTAATTTCTTCTTTTAACAAAAATCTGTAATATTCAATTAGTATTTATTGAGTCATTATTAGGTTCTATGTACGGTTAGCTAATCATACTACTATAATCAACTACTTAAATTAAAGTAGATAGTTATGGTAACATTCAAACAATGAAATCAACAAATACATAAAATAGAATGTTTCAACCCATTGAAAAGAACAGTTACTGTTACATGGTAAGTTAAATCTGATGTATAGTTGAACTTTTATCTATTTCTTCATATTTAATAGAAATTGATAATTGAATGATAAAAGTTCACAGTTGAGTATTATTAAATAGAATAATATGTCAATCAAATGTATAATAAGTAATAGACTTTTGTTTTAAAGAAACTCACAATTGCGTACTTCCAACTTTATAATTTTCAAATGTAATCTGTTGTTTTATTTGTGGAACACTTTCAATGTTCAATTTCATTGTTTTGTAAACATTCATTATTCAACAGATAAAATTAATCGTCACTTAAAATTCTTATTGACAACTGATTACCAGTAGTTAACTTAACTAGCACTATATATATATATACATCCATCAACTGTAGAAACTAAAACATCTTTAAATCTAATAGTCACAATCTACTTAATAAATAAAATCTAAGCGAAATTATCTAACATTTCACTTTTCCTCATATATACTAATGTGATTACTAATATACATAAGTAACGAATAAAAACATAAAACTATGTATCCATTTCACAGGATCAGTTAGATACAATACATGAGTGAGACTGTACTGGCTAGTGCAAACAACAAACATACAATGATAGATAGATACATTAGACACTGAATACTGTAAGATAAGTAAATTTACCTTAGTAGAAACACTATTAATGAAAATAGAATGTAATTGTTACAAATTGAAGTGAAACACTTTAGAGTATACTAATTGTACCATTTAAAAGATTAGTCAATGTTCACTTCACAATAATGGAACAATATTTCATTATTTATAAAATAAAACAAACAGTTAAGCTAATATAGTTAGTTTGTGAACTATACTTCACAGATTAATGATTACAAATGTATGAAATGTTTCAAATTCCAACGTGATGACTAATTAATACGGAGGGAAACATTCTGAAACATTCCATTAAGAAGTCGGCTGAAAACATAAGGAAACACATTTCACAGAATAAAAAACGTCACTTCATAATTTTCGGTTCTAACGGACACTAACTGAACCAATACTTTATTTAGTCTTAGTTTGTAATCTCCGTAGTGGTCAGTCAGTCAGTTACAACGTAGAACTTGGTACATGCGTACATCAGTTCAAGTTGCCATGCCTCTATTAGCAGATAGAGATTAAATTGTCGGACCGAATCCCAGAGCAGGGGAGGTAGTAACAGAGAAAGTACTAATGGAAAGATGTAGAGATCAGAAATAAGATTCGAAACAAAAAAGTGATTCAGTAAAGCGAAAATTATGAAAACCTCAAAAACTAGAATTTGAAGAAAGACAAGGAGTGGATGCACCTACGCGATTGCGAACGATTTTGAGCCATATCACCTAAAGTCTCTAACCATTTGTTACGATCATCACGTGGGCCCCAACCATATAGTCTGCATCTATTAACATGGCTCAGCGCAGTTGTCAATGATTTCATGGATTGGTGCCATGTTTTCGTTTGGCCACCACTAGCTTTCTTCCTGCCTACTCCCACAACAGACAACATTGCTCGTTTCGGTAGACGGTGGTCAGGCACACGTAACACATAGTCAGGTAACTATGATTTCGTATAGAACGAAAAGTAGAACATTTAAGTTCTGACTTGTTTAGAGAACATGATACGATTAAGCCATGATTAAACCATACATCATAAACCTCAATAAATTTGTGATATAAGGCGAACATAATTCAACATTATCTATGGAAGACGTACTTCACTAATGACTGATTCAATAGGCTAACTAGTGCTCGTTGATTTTCATTAATCCTCCTAGGTAATGCCTATACAGGAGTTATTGTTAATGTCCGCCACCTCAGTGTGTATTTATTAGCTTAACTACGCACATGGTACCAGCTATACTGGGTGCACGATGCGGCAAATCCATAATCGTATTTCGGAACATGGTTTAACAAACAACAATAAGAAGCTCCATCCTTGAAAATTTAAGCCATAAAGTTGACATCAATTCAGCATTCAGTGTGACATATCGGGTTCCATTAAGTTTATGCTTTACCTCTAGATATCGCCTCTTACAAACGGCAGAGGCTGCAGCTATACATTTAGACAAACCTAGTCTTCGCATTCATAAAACATTTGTAAGGTCACTTCCTTTGTCCTGGCTATCAAACTAATTTCAAGTATTTTTTTTATTATATTCAACATGTACTTTTCAAACGTATCCTTCGTATTTGTCCCTAGATCATTAAGTCTAATAACTAACTGATTTCTACATTGAATCTCACATTTGGTCTTTAAACCTATTGTTTTATAACCCATAGAGACAATATACGGATCCTTTATATTTTGTTAAGTCTTCATGTAACTTGACCGTATTGAATTATGTTTTATAATAATTATGATAATTTACTCACCACCAATTATTAGGTTATGATTTCATATTGCAATGTAAAACTATGCGTGTATTAGTATTGAGCCATGATAAGGAACTAATTGAAACGAAATCTCTTCGCTCAGTTGATGTTATTAATGACAGACAGACAGATACAACGCAGAACTTCGTACGTACGTACATCAGTTCCGGTTGCCATACCACATCAGCACAGAGACGCAACTGTCAGTTCAAATCCAAGAGTGATAGCGATAGTAGAAGTATTAGCAGTAATGCAGAAAATTAGGGAGTGAAGATATGATTTGAAAAGTATAATTCAGTGAGATAAATTTGAAAAGGAGAAAGATAGAGAATTCAGAAGGTTAGATTTTGAGAGAACACAAAGTGCGGATGCACCTGAGCTATGTCGTTCAAGGTCTCTAACCATTGATGACTTTCGTCTCGCGGACCCCAACCACGCAGCCTACATCTACCGACATGACTTAGTCCACTTGTCAGTGACTTCATCAACTTCTGCCATGTTCTGGTTTGGCTGCCTCTAGCTTTCTTCCAACCTATTCCTACACCGCAAAACATAGCTCGTCGAGGCAGGCGGTAGTTAGACATGCGTAACACATGACCCAGATACCTCAACTGATGGAGTCTCAATACCTCATCTATTGATTTGCCCTCCTTTCCTAGAACCCGTTTCCTAACGACAGCATAGCTCCCTCAGTTGTCCAACGATACTCGAGCAATGTTACGGAGACACCTATGATCGAAGACCAGTAACCTACGAATGTTCTCTACTCTTAAACAATACATTTTGATAACATGGCATATGATTGTTTACTTTATAATATTTCTGCTTCTATAATTCAATAAATATTCCTATTAAGTCATTAATAACATCAATGACTTAATTAGAATATTTATTGGATTATAGAAGCAGAAATATTATAAAGTAAACAATCATATGCCATGTTATCAAAATGTATTGTTTAACTTTACACTTAGAATATAATGAATACTACTACTACATAGTTACATTTTAATTCAGACCGTCTTATACTTTCATGTAACATTCACATAAATTACATTCACATTATAATCAACAAAGGATATGGGAGGGAAGGGAAGTATATTGATATGAAAAAAATGAATGAACACGTTCATTGAAATCATGATTTGTTTACAAGAATTTAATGATTTTTATTTCCTGTTTACTTTGTTGCTATTTAATGTAATGATTGATGAAATTTCATCAATGTGCACAATATTCACATGGAATAAACATTTATCGTATAATAATATGTAAGGAGTTTATAGTGATAGATTTAATTTGAAGGTGTTGTTCTCCGTAGATTGACATCAGTTAGGATACTAATGAAAACTAATGTAAAGCTGAATAGATATTTCATCATAATATGAGACTACCATTCGGAAGTGCTTAACGAGTCTCATTAGATCAGTAGATTGGGAGTTATCACTTATGACAATAGATGACAGCGGTGAAATCTGTATCATTGGATGTTAACTCAGTAGTCAAATGTTATCAGTAACAAATGAAAATCCTTGTGGGATTGTGTGTAATACTAAGTTGCTTGATACTAAGATGAAACGAACGTCGATGTCTCTAGAGATTTTAGTTGCACTCTAATTGAGACCAATCTGCAACAAATCCTACTTATACATAAAACATATATTTCTAAATGGATGGAGAAATGAAGACAATAAAACATTTGAATCTAAAGATGTTAAAACATTGGTATCAATGAAACATTAACTTCGAACTACGTCACATTAAACTCATAACAAAGAAATAAACGTGTGTTATGCTCTAACTACAGCTGTTAATAAACCGATTAGAAATAATCAAATAATTTAGCTGAATTTAAAGGTATTGAATGACTTTCAACAAGCTTCGTTCCCAACATTAAGAAAATGGACACTCACTAGTCAGTAATAAATAGTAAAAGTAAAGATAAAAAAGTATTATTGTATTTAAAAGTATGGTTGTCGAAAGTGGTTTGATTCGACAATGAATCTCCTTACAGGTTGATGGTTTCGTTAGAATTTTTCAGTAGCTTTCCCTCGAAAATATGATATTTAATTCTACCGTTACCTTTAGACCAACTAGACCAATAGATATCTAATTATCATTATGATGGGCTAATTTCTTCACAAATCATTAAATTGAGTATTATTTACGTGTTCATTAGTGATCACCTTTAAAGTGAATTCTCGAAGTTCTGGGAAGAAGAGGTAAGTGATAAAATCCATTCACGTATGTATTGATGACGTTAATTAGTTGTCCTACAGTATCGTTTATTGACTAAAGTTAGAAACGTAGCTCACTCAATGGATTAAAGGTGTCGTGTTTCCAGTCAAAACCTGCAAATAACTGGTTCTATCACTTTGGAAGTCTTAGACTAGGCGGGAAATGATGCCTAATAACACACTGAATTTCAGTAGTCCGCTCAAATGTTATCAATTGATAACGAATAGCATTTACACAATGAATGAAACCTGATGAAGCATTTAGTAAAACACATGAATAACAATAAAATAAAAACGCATTATCTAATCTGATAAACATAAAACAAAGAATGCCAATAACAACATAAAGAAAGTAGTATCACATAGAAACAGAACATAACAAAATAGACAAAAACTGTTGATTTACAAAATCTAGAATAGAAATCAATAAAAAAGGGATAATTCCTTTTGTATTGATTTTGTAAAATTGTATTTACGAAAATAATAATGGACAAAAGATGAAATTCCGATGCAGGTAAGCAACAACAGAGAAAAAGGTTTATATTTAATTTAAAGGTCAAATATTTCTCATTTACTAAAGTGAATGCTTGCTGTACAAATACCAGTAATAATCCTTATTGAAGCTAATGGTAGTATATGAATGGTAATTTTGCTGATTACCAAGAGAAATCACACTGCATAGCGAACTGCTAAATCATTCAGTAAATCATGAGCAACATGGAATCTAGAATATGTAGTATCGGTCCAAATTGTTGCACCTCTCAAGCACAACAAGAAGAATACCAAAGTAGCAGTATCGATTGTAGTTAGGAGAGAACATATACAGAGAAAATAATTCGAAAAGAAGGAGGTTAAATAATTTCACATCACAGGATCGAAGGGAAACTAAAGAGTGAATGCACATGTCACCTAACACTTTTAACGAGTGCTATAACAGTCATATGGACCTCAACAGGGTAGTCTGTAACTATCAATATGGCTCAGGCCAACAGTCAATAACTTTATAAATTGATGCCACCTTGTAGTTGGGCCGTTCCTAGTTTTCTTCCATCCTGCTACTACAGTTATTACTGCAAGTCAATGTAGGCCTTACACAATCAAACTACATATCTATACGATAGAATAGCTCCTTTAGATCATGTCATTCATCTTAATTCTATTTCGATAATGCTATTCTCTTTTCAATATAGTTAAGATCTCAGTAGCACCTTAATTTATATTGATCATAGTGACATGAACCACCTACGTGAGGCACTATTTATTGTACAAACCTTGGAGATGTGCCATAGATAATGATGTTATAGTTACATTCCTTTCTTAATGTTTTTATGTTCTTCATTCACAACTCATCCAACATAATGCCGTGTTTTCATGATACATGACTGCTACGATGTATATTCTGAAAAAAATAATGTATGTTAAAATGATCTCCCCTCTGATTATGTATTTCGCTTAAGCTTTAAGCTTCACATTATTAACATCTTTGTGATGAATATTCAGTAATTTAGGGATTACATCTTTCCAAATAATGTACTTACTCTTCGTTTTAAGTATTTCCTTCCTTTATTGCATCAATTTGACCATGACTGTTAATTAGCTTACATCTTGTAGTCATTTTCAGAATATACATATTACTATAATGTATAGAAAACAACTAATTGTTAGTTCAAATGTTTCTCAATAGTTTGGAGCAGTGGACCAAGTGTAATTGATGTATTCAACTACCAATCACTAGATAACAGGTTCAAATCCTACTCTACCTATTTTGACTTGTGAAGATCAACATTATCAGTAGCTTTGAAAGAGTAACTAAATGGCAAATAAATAAGTCACACGTAAAATAAAATTTTGATGAAACACTAAATAAGTACTTGTTTTCAGAATATAGTAGTATACCAAATAAATATTTCGAAAAAAGTATATTGATCGTCTAAACAGACTACGTTGTTTAATAAGTATTTAATTGAACTGGGCTTCAGACGCCTTAGCTAAATACGGTTGCTACATTTTGGCATTAATATCAATCGCCGCGTCACTGACTAGCTCATTTTTCGAATCAAAAGTGATGTTGCCAACTTGGATATCACTTCACACCGATATTAATTCAATCAGCCAATTGGTTAGACATAACAAGTTCATGCAACAATTAGTTTATGCGGTTAAAGAATGCCGACATGCAGAAACCATGTTCAGCAGAGGCGTCTGAGAACCTATTTTCCAGTGCAGTTAATTCATACAAATACATTAGGGAAGCCTGCCCTCATTATCGAGGAAGCAGAGTAGGAGCGAAACCCAGTCTCTATTATGGTCCCGCAATAGATCATAGCGCTGCCGCTTCCTCATACCAACAAACGTGCAAACCATAAAGACCTCAGTTCGCACGAGAATGACGCTTTAAGTGGTGTATCCAAACCTCCTATTAAATACAAGAAGAAGAGGATGTATTCAATAAAAAGTAGCATTAAGCAATGTCCAGATGTCACAACCGTCAAAGGTCAATTCAGATATGACTGTTTGATTGACTCTTATTCATTGGTACAGTAGACCAAAAAGTTTCAACAATACTGAGTTTGAGACAACACATTTTCAATACAACAAAGTGATGTTCCTGTTACTACACAAGGATCTCACTGTTTTTCGCAGGGGGGAGGGAAGGAGTCCAGTGGTAGATTTTGATTTCTTAATTTGAATGCAATTAATCATGTTTATTTACTGAAGTAAATTGTAGTTGTACTTAAGTCAAATTATATTCGTGAAACGTATCGTCAATGTCGTTTCCAAGAGGGGAGGTAATATGTTTGAAACCTAAAGAAAATTGGTTATCTCCTAGACCTGTTGACTCATCGGTCTTGAGTGCTTCCTATTTTGGCCTAGTACTGAGTAGGCATTAGGGCAAACCCAAGGACATCTACCAGTTAGTTGTATTTGTCACTGATCGATGTAGTTGGCTGGGTACAAGGTGACATCAAGGAATTGGTTGTACCTCACGTCATAACAAATATCTTGTTTGTCTAGTTCATAGTGCTGATTTAATTCCATTAGTTTAGGTAACTGGACTATGTTTTGGTTTTAACTGGTTACTGATAATCAGCAGAAATTTCTGAAAATGACATCACACATTGGCAGTTATTTAAGTCCTCAAGGTATTCAGCATCAAATAAGTCGTATTCATCCTATTAATTATTCGTAACTCTTAACAATAAAATGTAGATTTAACAATTGAAAATAGAATATGTTCAAAATAAAATTAACTGCAAAAGGTATTCCATAAATAAAAATATTATTTGAAAAATAAATCGATTAATTGTTATAGTTACCAAGGTCATACTTTTTGATATGCATTTAGTCACGTGTATAAAGTTAACAAAACAGTCGGAAACCTCTCAAGCAGTTACAATCGCTGAATAATATTCATAAATACATAAATAGTAATAATATAATGAATGTTACGTAACAACAATCTCCACTATGTATGTATTTCTTGTATGTATAGTTCTCGATTGCCCAACAGAATGACAATCATCGTACATTACTTCAAACACTAGTAATTTCACGAAACGATATCAATCATGAAAAATAAAATATGTATGTGTATGCTGATGAAAAATTATACTTGTACTGGCAAATATTTCCGTCGTACATGCTACACTTAAATGTGTTATTACTTATTAGTAGTTGTTCATCACAGCGGAATATACAAAACAAATTCACCATAATTAATTATACAAAATAACTTTCATATACGAGAAGGTAGTTAAGAGGTTTATTGTAATCCTCAGTTATTTAAACACTAGGTTCTTATTCACAGTGACTTACACATAAAAAGCCCTTATACAATTGATGTAAAAAGGTAATTTAGTGATTAGATTATTAAATTATTAAATTTTAGGCTAAAAATCTAGTACAGATACTTGTACTTGTCGATTAACCAGCTAATTAGCTGTCGAAAAGAGGTTTAATGATTGAAGTAATCGGTTTTAAGTAATCTCCATTTTATAACAGAAACATTACTCTGAAGTATATGGTGATGCAGGTTTGTCAGTACAAAGTCGCTAGTTGATAATATTGTAGAATTTGGAAACTAAACATGATGGTAGTTTATTTCAAACATTCTCCTCTCCTTTCAGAGTATTTCAAACAAAATCGTTTTCAAATCAAATGAAATACTTTTTCACTATACACATTTTAATTTAGTATGTGAACTGACGTGGGTTGGGTAGAAAAAACCAGGAAATAATGCCAGACAGCTGTTTCGTCCTATTATGGGACTATTTAGCAATGCGCATCCACAACCCAGTCAGGCATTGATTCCTAGAATTTCAGGTGTAGCATCGAATAGTTAAGTGTTAGACTATTGTTCTAGTATCCGATCGTTGAAATGCCTGATTTCAGTCAGCTCATGAGCTTGAGATAAGTCAACCGATATCTTAGTATCTTAATACTAAGTTAGTGATGAGCTTATACTAAATCTATGTAAGCAACCATTATTTACACTCAAAAACTTTAAATCACATCATTCAAGTAACTACGAAGTTAGAAACATAAACCAGTTAAGTTTTTTAAATGGAAAACCTTCACTTACCATAGCACCGAATTATATGCATGATTTATTCACTAACTGATTGATATATAGTGTTCAACTACTAAGTAATGATTGATTAGAATATTTTTATATTATCCTGTATTAATATTGTGTCTATGTAATATTTACAAAAACATAAAATTTATCACATTTCAAGTGATCGAGCTATCAATGTTGCATGAATAATAAAGTCTTGTGAAAATGTATAAAGGATTAGAATGACACCTCAGTTGAATGTTTTTATTTATTACATTACTGTTGATTATTATTAGTTGAGTAAAATCTATCATGCCACATATCACATTGTTGTCTCATTAGGAAAATAAATACAAATAGAATTCAATCACTTAATAAAATAGATTATAAAGTAATAAACTTATGGATACATGTAGTCATATGTTATGTAATCGCATAAGTGGATGATCAAAAAAATCCTTTTAATTATTTTTAAACAAAATTTTCTTACAATCAGTATCATAGATCACAAACGCTTGCATTTCATTTTATTTACCTGGTAGAGATTCATATACTAGATTTTGATCTACTGAGGATATTGCCGAAGTGGGCGGGATGAAGTTTGAATGTGTCCGCCGAGTTGTTAAAAGTGGATCGTGTTAATCAATTATTGGTTCAACTATAATGATTTACAGATTAATTATATCCATCATACAATATAGATAAGGTATATATTAGGGATATATACAATAAAAAAAATGTAACTAATTATCAGCTCACTAGTGACTAGCTCCTTGAGGTAATTCCTGGAGTTCTAGTGTGAAGACGTGACCGGTGGAGTTCAGTCGTGTTGGGTGTGAGACAGTAACTCACCGATGACAATGGATGAGGTCGCGCAAACGTAACACGAATTGACTGAATTAGAAATATCAACCATTAGGAGCCGGCTCAGTTGTCCAATGGTAAAAGCGCTCGTCGCGGAGCCAGAGGGTCCTGGGTTCGATCCCCACCAGGGTCGTGGATGCGCACTGCTGAGGAGTCCCATACTAGGACGAAACAGCTGTCCAGTGCTTCCAGGTGATCAATGGTTGTCTGGTTCAGATCAATTAGTGATATCAGCATTAATATATACAATCGTTAATGATTCGTTAGATTCATTTCATATTTATTGGCTTGATTAATGAAAACATCAGTGAAATCATGTAGTAAGTTGATTATTCTGTAATTATCAACGTATAACCTGGCGCTTATGTTCATATAAATCAACGTTTGTATCACATCAGCACAAAGAAATAAAATCAATCGAATGTATAACAAAAAGTCAAATTAATAGTAGCATTTACAGTGACTGTTCATTACTCAGTGGTAAATAATTGTACATATCTTAGTGCTACAGGAAATTACTTATAACACAATTAATTCAGTGGTAACGTCTATGAAACTGCATGACATGGGTCAGAGTTTAATGGTAGGCACTAGTTTCCTCAAGCTTATCACACAGATAAGCATCAAGTAGCAAGAAACGGAGGCTGTTTCTTCGAGACTATTTTCAGTTGCCTAGTAATGTTAGTGTTAAGGAAGCATGAAAAGGAAAATGATTAACTTAATATGATATATTTTCGGAAGAATAATAGTTATAAATTCACCAAGAAACTATTAAAAGCCAAGTTATTTAATTTTTGTATTATCTTAATAAGAAAAGTTTTCCATTGGTCCATTAAAAATCATACACCTGTGTCCAAATTACAGTTGTTTTCCCCTATACTACTTATTCAGCCTCTTTATTCTAATATTGTCGTTTTGTATAATATATGGATCATTATTTTGTCATAAATCGAGGAAAGGAAAATTATCTGCACAATAGTGTTCGTTTTAAATAAAATTGTAGGTCACCCAATCTTGGATAATCTGATATCGAATATGGGAGTAGGAATGTGTACGGATTAGGACTTATTACAGGAGTGTCGCTAGTCCATTAGGTTGGTGAGCTATGAAAAGACCACGTTACTGGACAAAGTCATGTTATAGCCAACCCACAGCCATAAGAAGTAGTATCAATGATAGTGAAAATGGTTACATTTGAATCACGTGAAAACAATGGATTTATAGATACAATAACCTACTCCTACGTTAACTGTTATTGTAGATTTGCGTAGATGATAGGTAGGTACAATTTTAAACCATGATATGACCGTGATGATGAAGCATTATTGATCTTATGATTAACTTGACAATACTCCCTAGTGTCTTACGTTTAACGTAATCATTTTTTAATAAATTTCTTCACAAAATGTTATAGATTACTTTTCATTTCGAATGCCATATTTTGCAGTATTGAAGTGAAGCAGAGAGCAGTTAGACGATACACCCAACCTGTAATAGACATATAATCCCAATTTATTGATAACAAACAGCAAGATGCTAAAAACCCCAGTTTACTTACTTGTCACCTTAGTATTGTAACCGACAGTTATAAAAATTCATTGATATGCCCCAAAATTGTATATAATGGCCCACGGGCTTTCACCGTTCGTTTCCCACTAGATCCTAAGCTGTAAAATAAATTTACATCCTTCTTTTCACTAATTGATTCTTTCTTCTCGAATCATATTTCCTGTTTATTTTTTTTTAGTGCCATTCATGTTAATATTGCTTCTACTACTTTGGTATTCACTTTATTGTGCTGATGGGTAGTATAGCAACTTTGACCGACGCATATGTATCACGTCCTAAATTGTACATAACTGACCAACTAAGTGGTGTTTGAAACTAAAACGTTTTTAGACGGTTATTCACCAACTTGATATAATAATACGTAGGTTTACATCTCGCCTTAAATATGGTAGGCTCTAACCATCTTTTGTGTTTTTTTACATGCATTAAATTTAAACAGTACAACTAAACAAATAATTGAACACGATACTATCATTTTCGTAAAAGATTTCCGGTAAGAGTAATTAATCGGTTACTTAAATGTATGAACCACCTATTTTCTAACTGCGCTGATGTTCAAATTACCCAACCTGTTCTAAAATTGTTTAAAGTGGATAATTATTATCCGTAATTGTATGTAAACTAAAGTGCTATTACAAAAAGGCCTTAAAATTAAGAACCTTAGAAAAAAACTTTAAAGTTGTTAGTCAATATTTCTCCGTCTCTAAACTTTGGGAAGAATAAACGATGTATATATTGTCATTCATAGATTCTGTATAGAATGGATAAACAATCCGTAACAACTAACCACAGGAAAATATCATGGTTGAATTGCAATATTGCTAAATTGGAAATGATAGCTCCATACTGTAACAAAATTTATAATACTGAACAAAACTACTATGATTATTGTTATAAGCTTGACAATTTTTATATTAAAGTAATCAGAATATTCATAGTTATGAAATGAGAAAAGGTAAAAGCATTACTTCTAAAATTGCCTATACTAAGAAAAGATTCTCCATTTTAAAGTATCTGAAAAAGGGACTGGGGTAGGAGTGATCTTAATGACCTTAAGGCCGATTTGTGGGCAGTTCTTATTATTTCACGTTCGTATTTTTAAAACACTAGCCGCAAGATGAAGTGTGACATTTTTAGATCGATCCTATCTAAATCAACTTTCCGCTGTTATAGGCAGCATTACCGTTATTCATTTGATGAAAATACCTTACTTCCGTTACACCATAGAAGAACAGTTAGTAATACGACTTTACACCTTGAATCTTAAGTTGCTGTATTAAATCTTAACATTCTCCAACAGACTTGGTTGATCAGGTAGGATCTAAAGAAAAGAATATCACAGTTACTATAGCTTAACTGGTTCATCACAATATCCACTCTCAATTACTGTGTCAAGTTAGCAACTTTGGTTGTATTACGGTTGTGAAAAGAGAAGCTTAAGGTTATTATTATTTAAACTTGAAATTAAAAAGTATTTCGAGTGGTAGGCTTTGAAAAACTTCTCAACAATAGAACTATAAAACCTATAAAAAGCGTTTGGATGTCCTCTTTTTAATCAACCTCAGTTTAAATAAAAGTTGTCAAATAATGTCAAAAACAATTAGATATCTAATAAGTTTTTTTATTTATTTAGTAATTATCCATTATCCTTTGATTATACTATACAGAATCACTTGAAAATAAACATAAATACTAATACATAGCATGATGATTCCTTATAAATGTAACATTTTCAATCAAAAGGTCATTTAATGAAATCAATTCATTTAATAAAACAGTATTATTATGCCTCATTTGATGATCAACACATGAAATACACAGTTAGTCATACACAGTATACTGTTGATAGTCAAGACTATGCTAAAATGAACGTTACATTTAGATTATTAAAAGTTACCTTAGAAACTAGTATAGATTCTAATATCATTGTTTAAATCTACATTAAAATGATTTATTCACCTTGAAATTACCTTGAATCAGGTCAGTCAAAAAAAGTAATATTTTGTGCAGATAGAATCTAAGGTAAGATGATATTTAGTGGAATGAAAAGTGTATTTAGTGTGAAATACAAATAGAAACTTTATATACGTCTTATTTTATGAGTTTTGATGACATTAGATCTCTTAGCAGACTAATAAAACAGCTTCAATTCATATTATTAATAGTTATATAAAGAGTATAAATAAATAATGGTAGATAGTACAAACAAGATCAAAAACAATCGGTGATACATGTGCACTTATTAAAACTAAAGGGAATAGTTGTATAAGTCGTTACATGTTAAATGATGGGTAGGCCATCGACAGAAAGGAACGTCTGAAATTAAGTTCCCTAGTAGTTAATAGTCATCAGTAGAAAAGGTGTAATTGTAATTTAGAATTTATAGGCTCACTTGGATCTGTAACTGTGCACTGACCAGTGTCACAGTCTAACACATTACGAAGTTAGTCATAAGTTATAATTATCTATAATTATAAATGAATATTTTATAACTTATTGTTTTATAAATAGTAACATACTCCTACCTTTATGTTTGAGATAAAACAGTATAGAGATTAAGGAGCTATACATATTTAGTATTTGAATGGTATCATTCTATTAATGTAAGTTATCCATATTCTTATTAAGATGAGAATGAATTTCGTGTTTTGAAGATAACGATGAGTTCAGATTATGGTTGACTCAGATTATGCTGACTCTTCAACATTTCACATTGAAACGATTAATCATTGATGCTCATATAAAAACAGATCTATTAACTGACAGAAGAGTGAATGAGTCCTTAAAATATAACAAAGTGTACGTTTCTTAATCTAAGGAAATTAGAGTACATAACATTGGTTTTACCGACCAACTTATCTATATAAACAAGTTTTCAATAGGTTCAAGCTCAGATCTTAATACATATATGATTCTTAATTACGAAATATTAGTTGAGAAATGTACACGTCATTTACAAAGCGATACTGTTCACGCTAATGATTGGGTGAGACAATGTTAATATTATCAATAAATGTGAGGTATAGCAATACTCCAAGTAAAACACGTCAATTTTGTCGGTGCCAACCTCCTAATATTCATTTGACCATTTAACAAAAACTGTATTGTTGACGTCTGACTTTATTTGGTTGTATGAGTTAGTTGGTTACGTAAATACAACTCTACTAAAACTATAATACATCTATTGTTTTTATTACGACAACATGTATCCAATAATTATGGAAAGGTAATTTTCTTGTTAGAGCACTCGATTTTTTATTGGTAGATCATGGATTTGTATCTCACTCTGCCTACTTTGACTTTAAGCAACTTGGTAGTACTGCTACTCCTCACAGAATTAAAACGTGTCTTAGAGCTGATCACAAAAATCTGTACATGAGACAGAAGTAAATCAATTGTGTAATTATTGTCATAGTTGAAAGATGAGTACTAATTAATAACACTTGTCGTAAAAATAAACTAATTTAACCAGTCGTTTCAATGCATTTGTAATATCGGACATCGCATATTCAGCATGCTGCTAAGCTACTCGAATGTATTGAGTCTATAGTGTCTGAATTCTAGTTAGGGCGAATTCCAATTATATTTAAATTACTTGGCAACATCTAGGATATCCAAACCCAACATACCATAAATCTAGAGAAAAAGAATGATTTTAGCATTTTTAATAGCATAATGGAATCACGTTGCAAAATATAAGGACGATAAATTTAACAAAATTGTTTTTCAAAAGTAGTGAGAAGTACCATATTGATTTTTATTCTAATTTTATTTCATAATCATGTTCCACTAAACTGAGATTTATTAAATATGAAACAGGAACAATGTTTCATATTGCCTTGACAACTAAAGTCTAGTAAAATGCACTTCGTTTATTGTTTAATACAATCTTTTTGACTTCTGCTTTGATACAACAAATAACGTAAATAAAACGGAAGAGAAAAATAAGCTGAAATTTTGTATGTTCTCTGTGATAACAAAAGATCATTATAATTTTCATTAGTGCTACTGAACAGCAAATCTTAGGTATAATGAGTGAACACTTTATGAAGAATAAAAATGGCTAGGATTAGCAATCAGGGTTAAGAAGGGAAAATACTCTTTGTCCATATAGGCTAACACATCGTCAGTTAGTTCTTCAATATCAAATATTCAATTCCTTTATGCATATATGAATGTACAACATAAAACATGGCATATGTATGCATTGGTCCAAGTTGCGAGAGACTTAAAAGTTAACTTGAAAAACACATAAATCAATTTAAGTTGATACCTAGTTTTATATAATTTTTCCAATGGGAAACCCATCATTTTCTCAAGATTACGTAACAAGCTGATGAAATTCATCCTTTTTCTTCGTTCCTACGTTTACCAATTTTAAGGGCCTTTGTAACGAAACATTACCTAGCTCACAATAAGTTAACAAGCTGTTCGTCACTACTTTTTAAAATTCGAGCAACAATCCAATAGACTATCTCCTGAAACTGAAAAGTTTTTCGTTAAATGCAGTTTTACTAAATATGGCAAGTTTCAAACCTCAGTATAAAGCTTCCTTCATACTTAAGTTACAATCTAGTTAACTATATTAGTGTATTTACTTACCATAATGACCACATTTGAAACACAGGATATACTCCGTATCATTTTGGCTAGATCTAATATCGTATTTACGTTTCTTCTGAATAACTTATACGGTTCGTAAATAAAACGCATATATATGAAATATAAAGATAATTTAAAGAGTTATTTCTTAAACAATACAACAAAACTAAGCAAGTTTTTGCCCAGCTATCCACCTTACGTCCATAAATAAGCATTTTACAGAATTGCTCTCATGTGAACTTATTACTTGTGAGTAGCAGTGATAGGAGACAGTACAAAATAAGATTATGTAAACAATAAGTTAACTTTTACTAGTATTTTGACTGATTTACAGTGTACACTTTAGGCAATCGGTCGTGAAGAACACTAGTTGCGTAATAATCAATAATAATAAAGTGATGAACAGGGTTCAGTCATCTTAGGTTTAACAATTAACATCCAAGTATTCAAACAATTTAACTTGGTGGTTGCCAGCTAAACATTTATTCATATTAAGCTAATTCCTTTCACCATTGAACATGAATGAATAGAACGTAATGATGTGATGAAAAGTGAAAAACAATTGTAATTCCATTCTAAATTTGATTCAATTTTGTCCTTAAAATAACAAAAGCATTTGAATAACCAATTAATAATGATTATAACATTCAAAGAAAAACATTTTGACAGTTGGATTAATGAAAAAAATGTGAACGAAAAGGAAAACGTGATTGAGGTTACTAAATGTAACTTCAGTAGAGAATTGAGAATAAACGTTTGTTTGGATTTAGTTCCTTGTTTTCATAGAAACAAAAAGACTACTATCAGTTTTGATCAGAAAAAATTTCATTCATTAGATTCGGTCACTCGAAACGAAATAGTTTGATTGTAATTGAGTGTTGTAGAGTTTGTTCAGTGTTAATTTAATATTAAGACATAGTCAGAATTAGATAACCACTGATCATCAGGAAGTACGGGACAGCTGTTTCCTCCTAGTATTGAACAAGACACTTAGATGACCGCACAATATCTCCAAATCATCCAGTGAAAAACGTGCTGTTGGTGTCAAGATTACCGCGAATTTGAAATGAAAATTCATATAGTAGACAAAATATCGTAGGTAGGATAAATATTTAGGCTAAGGATTGAGAATTTAAGTTAAAAATAGTCTTTTCGTATTGTAAACATGATATTGTGTCAGCTTTCAGGGTAACAGAAAAAGGTTTTATAGTAAGAAAAGTCGGCAAGTGGAAGTCTCCACCTCAGTATGCCGTTGCAAACCATCTGTCAACAAAATATGAAAAAGTTTGATCAAATGAGAGACTTCGGTTACAAGGACTAACACAGGTAATCTAATCCTTTTGTCATAATCACACTAAAACTGAAACTAATCTAATGAGCCAAAAGGTTGATGTCAAATCACATAAGGTTGGAGAAAATGTATGAGAAGCGTAAAGCTTTGCAACGCTTTGCCCAAACGTTTTCGTGTTATAGCGATTTACCCCACCATACATTACATTCTGCCCAGTTTAATAGCATTGATGAATACAATTGGGACTTAAGGCTGAAAAAAGCATTTACCCCAAGGACTAGTATTAGTAATCCTAGTTAAAACTAGAATTTCGCACGAAATCCTCCTCCGTTGATAACTTGAGTAAAACGAGATTAACATTCAGAACCACAAATATATATGGTTCATGGTTAAAGCCACTGTGGTATACATCCATCAGCTGATAAATCTTCTCCTTTTAGTAAACATTTCAGTAAAGCAGGCATATTGTAATTAGTCTTCACTTCGAATTATTTGAAAAATGACCTGACAGACTTCCAATCATATAGGTGAATGCCTTTAAAGTCGTTTCTATGGCCTGACAACCGCAACTCCAATATGAAACTATAATTCGTTTACTTACAATGTAAAATATTTATGTGCCCTGTAATATAATTGCTTTTTGTTCGGATAAATTATTCAGTCATAAGTAATGCATTCTCATTAGCTTAGTATGGTTAAGTATTCGGAAGGATAGTTAGTTCATTCGTCAACTGAGCACGGGCATTTCAATGTTCCACGTTTACTCGTTAATATACAATTTAACCGGAACTTAAAGAAGATACATACATACACATACAGATTTCGCAAAGTAATATTCATTTGAAACACTACAAATGTAATAAACATTTACATATGGAAAACAGGTGATTAATTAGTTATTGATTTACAGGAAATAATCTTAAAAACAAAAACATTGGCATAGTGATTGATTTCAATTATATTAGGTCTATGAAATGGTATAGACTACTATGAAGGTACGAAATCATTAAGTTAAGGTAGATTGGGTTTATTATTTAATTATAAACATGCACCTATCTGAACTTGTGATTCATATCAATTGAAAGTCAAATGGTGAATCTATTAAAGTATATATTTTAAGAAATATCTCTATATGCCATGTTTAATAATTAAACTAAATGAATTAGCTTATGATGTTTATGGAAGAAAGTCAGCGTATTAGTAGGTAAAGTTTTCTACTCATAGACTTAGTTCAATAACCACAATTAGTATTTAAAGATGTTGGATGATACAATAAAGTGCAATCGTCATATGTTTCTATTTATTGAGTTCCGGTATTCTTCACGAATACCTTTTAACCGTATATTTTTCACCATCATTCCAACAACGATTATTTTAATTGAGTGATATGGCGACCCAGCCATATTTAAGATAAGGAGGAAAGGTATTTCAGCCCTATGCACCTAGGTATTACAGAAGCTAAAAGGTTTTAGTCTATCGAACAGTTCCGATGTGATTATAAAATTGTTTTTCATTCTAGAAAAGACTGAAAAATTCCTTTTTTATTCATTTTGTTTATTTCATCTATTTGTGATGTAGTGTAGTAATGAGTGTAAATGCATGTTTGTTTAGGCTCTACGATAATTATCATTGAGTGACTGAATCAATATTTTAGATTCATAAACCACTAAACTCTAATAAAAGTTGTTGTCCAATCAGAGAATCGAGCACAGGTTTTCATATCACAATACAATAATGGTTAAGTGAAATTTTCAC
This sequence comes from Schistosoma japonicum, assembly GCA_025215515.1. NCBI lineage: Eukaryota > Metazoa > Platyhelminthes > Trematoda > Strigeidida > Schistosomatidae > Schistosoma > Schistosoma japonicum. The sequence continues at coordinate 11,231,001 of CM046064.1, forward strand.
ATGTTTTCCTACTTAGATTGTTTTAAGTTTGGTAACTAGTAAAATATTTCGAATAAACTTGAATTTAAACAAATTAAAACACAGATGAAAACGTTTTTCTCTTTTGGGGTTAACCGCAACGTGGTCAGTGTTCACTGAAAATGTAATACTAGTAATTTGAAGCCACTTTTCTGATTATTTAGTTGGTGAGTGAGTATTAGATATTGGAATGTTATTTTCATTGGATTTCATTTTTAAACTAAGATATCATGCTGAGCTACAATAAACAACTTGATGACAAACAAATGTCGATCCCCACAAATGCATAAAGTGAAGTCATTCATAAAAAAATTACTCTCTAATATAGAGAACTAACCAATCAAGTAAACGGGAGAATGATCGTAAACGCTAAATTTAACATAGCTATTGGTTAATGAAAATGTTAGGGGCAAACGAAGTTTAACTGTTACAAACGATAATCTATAAGTAAAACTAATATTGGTAAAATATTCAGTATTAAAATCTATTCTGTGACATATTTGATAAGGTCTAAGTTCATTGATTTGCACCATTCCTAGGATCTCAGTCAGGATGTCGGGATAGACTGACAGATGCCAGTCCTATTCAGCTTACTTTCATCGCATGACGCCATGACATTAACTGACCACTTCTCCTCTTCTTCAAACTAGTCTTAGCGTCGGTAAATAATGCACGATATGGAAGCCACTATAATGACATTCGTAAAACATGATAACGAAAAAGAGATGAGCGATCTCTGTAGGTTTGCATGGATTTTCGTTTCACGGATCAGATGATCTGTAGAAGTAGACAATTAGCCTATTGTTTTCGTTTAATTATAAACGTAAATAACAGGTCATACTATTGTTTTTAAGAAAAGTATGTTATAACAGTAAAAATCCATAGGTGTTTCATATATTCTACTTCTAACACAAATGATTAGTACACCAACCCAATACCTAAAATTACCGACATTAATAATAATAACAATAATAATGTGTTTTTTTCGGTACTATATGCTTAGTACAATATAAAGCTTTCATATATATACATCTTAAAACGTTTATACATATATAAACTCAGATACAGACTACCTGGTTTGAGTCCTTGAGAATGCCGTAACTAATGTTTGGAGAATGTAAGTGACATGGCTCATAATCGGTCACACTGGAGTAGGTGTACTCACTCTTTGTTCAGAAAATAGAAAGTGGAGTGCAGAATCTCATAATCAAATAAACTAATATATTTTGTGGGTTAGGGTTATCCTCAACATTTTAGCTGTTCACTATCCGTATCATAGCTAGCACTTTCGACCATTTTCCCGTTTATTTAGTTGGTGAATACTGTACATTATAATGTAACTGATGATTGAAACTTCACTTCAAATATTAACCAACTGTTGAGTTATGACAAACTCTACAACACAACAAAATAACAAACTAAGCGGAGAATGTAACTCATCAATGAACAATAAGAAAAATTAGCATCGTGCTTATGAAAATCACCTAGGATGGCCAAATAAAATCACGGCTAAGACGGGTAAACAGTTCATACTGCGAGCACTAACCACTTCATTTCATTAGTTTCCCACGTTAATAACCGTCTATCGAAATCCGTCAGATAATAGAGTGAAAAGGTTTTCGGATTAAAAATTCTTTGGTTTGTGTGTTAAAGAAATATGTACAGTTGATCCCTTTAACATGGCTAATATAAGATCAAGGAAGTCATTAATCATCATAATAATAAGATGACCTAATTTATCAAATCGTCTTAACTGAAAATTTGATTTTTCTTTTTGAATATTATTACTACTACTCATATCGTTGTATTATTGTTACTAATATTATTATTATTATTCATCACGTAAGCACATGAACAATTCTCATGAACACTCACTCCATTTTGTTATTTCTCATATTACACTTAGTCCAAATATTTCTCTTGATTTGTGTTTACAGTGGTTATTTATTTCAAACCACCTTTCACCAACCCATCCCTCTCAATGTACTTGTTCTGATCATGATGATTATTCTTACATTTGACCCAAAAAATGATTGAAGTTAACATCACAAACTAGTCATTTGGGTACTAACAATCCCAAATTTATAAATTATAATCGAATTTAAAAGCTTGTTGTACCATAAATTTGCCAGTTCGCTTTGAATTATAAATTAATTTGCATTTAAATTTGATTTCATGAATCGGTCTGAGTTTATTATTTATTAGCCACAATCGACATACTTATTATTTATAACCAACATGGGCATTTGGTTTACGTCCCTTGACCTTGAAATTACTTTCTGAAACATCACAGGCTGATTATTACACTTTATGCTACCTTCATAGCACCAACTATAAAGTCTAGATATATAGATGTAAAACAAACCCGCAGTAAACCCTTTTATAAATTGGTGCCAAATCATGACAACTCTCTAGAATCTTAATTGTAGTTTAAAATATGAAGTAATCTCAGTTTTGAGACTGGTTTAACTCAAAATCCCAAACCTAAAACTAGTCTGGAAGTACACACTTCCCAACATCTTTTCAGTTGACGTTAACTTGTTCATGGTGTAAAACGTTTAGTCAAATCACTAAAGATTTTCATAAAACCATATAACTTGATCAACAAAGCGATATGAGGTGGTATTGTAGAGATTGGTATTTACGTTTGTTGTTCGTAATAGTCGCAGTTCGGACATGTCGACAGTAAGACAGTTATTACCTATGACATTGACTGATCATCGCACTGCATCATGAATTGATCGAAGAAGGAGTTCTACCTGCTCAGTAGTGCTGAGGAGTCAGTGTTTGAGATTTGAAGGTTCTAGGTTCGATTCCCTGGTGATTTTAAGTGCGTATACTACTAAGGAGCCCCATATTACAATGAAACGGCTGTTCAGTTTCCTCAGGTCTTCAGTAATACCCAGCTGAAATCAATCTGTGACGAACGCAAACAACAATGTAGTGATTTGTTTAGTCTAACTGAACAAACGATAAACACATTAAATTTTAATTACGTCATCGATTGGGTGCAATGATAATGACGCACAATTCATTCACATGATAGTTGATATAAACGCTGCATATATGAAGCTGAGATATAAAGGAAAATGACAGACGATTTTTGACTAACCAATAATGTTTTTCTCACTCGTAATCAATTAGTGAATAGAGATTTCAGAGTACAACCACAACCAACATAATGTTTAACTAAAATTTTTAAGGTTCATCATTTCAACTTAATCTAAATTTCTGAACTGAAGTTATCCGTACAGTCTACATTGTTAACCGTGTAAGTTATATCCAGTATATTCTATTTATTTCGTTCATTTAGTGCATAACTGCTATGCATTGATGTAATTTTTGACAGGTGTCTGGAATTATCCATAACAGTATGTCATGTCCCAATGAAACACAGCCCAGCATGCAACACGAAAAACAAACGGCGAAATCTAGGGCTTGAAACAAAATTTATAGTGAAAACTACAATCCAATAGTAAGTAATCAATTGCTGAATGAACGGAAGTGATTGCAAAGGATAGATAGAGCACAAGAGTTGAATACTAAAAACAATGCGAATAACCCCAGTCCATTTATGGAAAGATTCTGTTTGATATGGAATATTGAGTTAAAAATTCATCAACTCTTTAACACCGCCTAATCGTCTTCAAATTTATTTAAGCTTTTTATTTGTATGTATGTGAAGCCTAAAATTGCAGTAATCAGTAATGGTAAAACAAAATACAAAATTTTCAGCTAGTGAAATTAGAAATAACTTCAACGTTTCAAATAGTAATGTCATTCGATTTTATTAACAAAGATACAGTAGATAAAAATAGCAATCCTGTACTAAACACTTGTTTCAACATGTTCACATGTTGTCTTCAATCACTAAGACAACACTTTAAACTAATCGTTCAAAATAAGACAAAAGTTCTAAAAAAACAGATAACTGGTGTGAATTAAAAGATTGATAACAAGAGGAAAACACAGGTGAATAATAACCATATGAGAGTGATAGCCTGGTTAGTTAAAGAACTAACCTCATTTACTGAGTGAGTTTGAAACCTCCTTAACACCTGCATCAGTTTGAGCAACTGAGAAAGAACATGAGACATACGTTGTGCCCAAAACGCAATAATAGATTAGTATATAACGCTTCTAATCGGCAAACGAATTATATCTTAGATTTTCAGTTCGCCTCATTTGCTTTTGAGTATAATAGAATTGACATAACAAAGAAAAATTGCATAATTTTTCGAATTACAACCCACCTAGTGAAAGAAAACGTCATTTCTCAATTTCAGTCGTTAACGCTTTCAACTGAATGAAAATAATTTCCCGTATTAGTTAGCGTAGATACTCATAATTAATGGTTCGTAAAAGGACTGGATAATGAAGAATACTGAAATGTAAATTATTAGACCAATAGAAGTTCTGATTTCGACCCTGATAGGTTCGCAGGAGCTTACTACTAAAATGTCCCGTATTAAGGCGAAATAGCTGTTCAGGGTTTCATAATTTAAAGTGATCCCCTGATTGAAGTCAATGTGATGTAAAATCTCAAGGTTATCAATACTATCTGTTCTTTAAACACCAATTATTACTGTGAAAGTCCCTCAAGGGCATTCCGCTAATGCATACCATACTTAGCTAATAAATGCTAGTGTCAAAATCAACAAAACATTATTTATACATAAATACACATTCATATAATTATTTGTAAACTCCACAATCACTTCACTGCACAATACTTCGACTAAATATTTTAATAAAACAGAATTAAGGACTCATAGATTTCTGAGCAACTTTAAGCAATTTTACCGATCAATCTGAAGAACCTAGCATATTTTCCCATTTCACCGCTTAACATCAGCATATCGAGATGAATGCTATAGTAGAGGTGACTGCGAAAATAATCAAATATAGAGGATGGGATACTAGGTGAAAGAAGTAACTTGGGAAATAAATAGAAGCCTAGAATGTTTTGTGATACTAAGCTACAAAGTTTTTAAAGCTGACCAATCAAACCAAGGAAGTTAGTGCAGGATCTACAGGCTTTAAAGCGTACGCCTACATATTATATTGATGAGCCGACCGACATTCAGCTAGTGAGACTTCTAAGTCGGTTAATTTGCAATATATTTGCTCGATCTCACCCACTGTCAGGAGTGGGCAAAAGCCTAATAATCTACATGGATAAACTCAACTAGTCACTAGGAATTATCTCCAAAAGTTAGTCACCAGTGGGGTGATATTGATGATATTAAATAAGTGTAGTTTGTTTTAAAATAGAATAAAGTTGTTTGCGTTTTCCTTCTTCTGAGTGATTCAAAGTTACTATTTCCAATGTTCGTTGCTCGGCCGTCAACAGTTAAACGAATATATATACGGATATCATATTTTGATTTTGGTATGTTGACGTTGACGATAAAATCATTATCAGACACATGCAGAAGAGACTAATTAGAATAATCTATTCATGTGGGTTTTAGTTTCCTTAATATTAAGGTCAAATTAACAACCATCCAAGCTTATACCTGATTTTTAATGCCACAATATTTGAAAAAGAAATAATTCTTACAAAATTTAAAACAGTAATACAAACGAGATATAATGAACTTAAAAAACGAAGGTAGGACTAAACTATAGTGTTGTTTTATGCGTGATTGCTTAAGTTACATAGATTTGCCATCGGAATTGAAAAGTCAGTCAATCACTCAATAAAGGCTTATTACCACATGTGAAGCATAGGCCGCCGACCAGCATTCTCCAACCTACTCTATTCTGGACAGCCATTCCCAGCACTTCTCAAGTACTCTCCATTCTCTTCATATCTGTCTTCCATTCCAGACGCAATGTCTTCGTGAGACTTCTACTCCTACTTCGGACTGCAGGATTCCAAGTTAGTCATTGTATTGTGACACAGTTTGATGATTTCCTCAATCTATATCCTGTTCATCTCCAGTTTCCATCCATAACTGCTTACTCAACTAGAAACTGATTAGTTTGTTCTCTGTCAAAAAAATTGCTGTTGATGGTACTTGGTCAACAGATCCAAAATACCTTACACAGATAGTTGTTCAAAAATACTTATATGTTTTGGATGATGCTTTTCATTGTTCTCAGTACAAATTTCAGCTCCATACTACAGAACTGTCTTCATATTTGTATTGGAAATTCTAACTTTGACGTTGACTGACATTTGGTTTGAGTTCCAGATGTTTTCAGTTGTACAAATGTTTCCCTTATCGTACCAATCCGCGCCTTCACATCTCCATCACACCCTCCTTGTTTATTAATTATCCTGCCTCAACATGAGTAGGTTTCTACATCTTCTAGAATTTCTCCGTCAAGTGTAATTGGGTTAGTGTCCGTTGTTTTGTAATGAAGAATGCTGCTTTGCACTTTGTGTACGTTGAGGTCCAATGCTCTCGGGACATCTGCCACACTGTCCATCTCCGCCTGCATTTACTGCTGCATGAGGGATGAAAGAGTCAGCTACACCAACTGCAAAACCCAAGTCATCTAGTCGCATCCATGTTGTCCACTGTATTCCGAATTTGTCTTGAGATGTTGCAGTCTTCATAATCCAGTCAACCACCATCAGTAAGAGGAAGAGCGAGCGTAAGCAGTCTTATCTGACACCGGTCTTCACTTCCAATCAATCTGTGAGCTGACCTCCATGCACGATTTTACAGTCCAGTCCGTTGTAAGAATTCTACATGATATTGACTATCTTTTCATGTACGCCATAATGTCGTAGAATGTTCCACATAATATTCTCTTATCCATGCTGTCGAATTCTATTTTGTAGTGGAGGGAGTTGATGTAAAATAGTGAATTCCATTCAAGTGATTATTCAACATCTAACCGTAGAGTCACGATTTTGTCTGTACACGATTGGTTTTCACGTAAGTATATTTTATAAAAAAAGTATTCTATAAAAGCATATTTTATAAAACCATCACAATTATTTCAACTGTAAACAGTGACCTTGATAATTTATGCTGAAATCTCATTGGTTTAGCACTATAGTTTAGTCCTACCGAAAAAGAATTTGAATAAAACATTTTCAAACACATTCAACTAGAACTTACTTTAGATCCACTATCCAATCTTAGTAGCACTGAATTGCGTCTTCCATTTGAACGTGTATTCATTTTTATTTCATATAGAACTAATCAGCTTAATAATAATAATAATACGTGACTTATTATTGTTTAGAAGTAAATAAATATTTTTGTCATTGAATATTTAGAATCAAATTATTTTTTTTTGCTTTCAATTTATCCATGGAAATAATTCATATGAATGTTATACAGTGAAATGATAATTCAAGGAACAATTTATCCGCTATTCAATCTTTATAACAAGAATTCAATATTGTTTGTTAGAAGTACATTTCAAGTATTTTCATACTTCGATAATCTACTAATAGTTTAGAGTACAAATTAATAAAACAGAATGATCGGATTTGGGAAAATTCACAGAGAATTCTAAGATCAAGGCAATAGTCTGACCTTGAGATATTATCCAATCTCTGATCAAAATATAAGTTCTTAATACCGATTGGGTAATATTATAAAGATTAATAATAATACCAAATTAAATCATATTTCTTTATTTACGTAGGAGTTGGTCGACCTTCAAATTTCTACATCATAATAAAAAATAAGTGGTTTTTTTCTTATCATTTTGGTTTGTATTTAGGCAAAATATTTTCTACTTTCCACCCCCCCCCCACTCCACCCGGCATCCCATATTATGAAGAAATTTACAGAAAGTTAGCCAAATAAATTGCGTAATTACAATCATCCTCATGATGACGTATATGTACGCTACTTTCAGCAAAAGATGTTTTCCTTTAGAATTGCTGGTAAAATATAACCTCTTCGATACTTCAAGTTATTGAAGAAGAAGAAGAAAGGTTAAGTAATTTTAAATGTATTAGATAAACGATACTGTCCAAATTCTAGGTATTTAGTTGATAAGTTAATGCTAAATAAAAACTATTGATTGATTGAATTAATAAATGGTAACAAAGACTTACAGAGATTGTCTTACACTATGGACTAAATTCATCTACGAAAGTAATAAAAAGTTATGAAAAACCTGATATATCTTTTTGCAGGTTGGAGGCTACAGTACTGCTAACTAGCAACAACACCAGGAATTGTGCTTAAAACCTTAAAATATTTTAGGTTATTTAAAATTATACAGGATATAATTGTCACTCACACTGAACCCACCAGTCATCAAAAACATCATCTACATATCTCCTAATAAACACTGGCCCACCAACAGTCGACAAAATCTAAAAAAAGGCCATCCAAAAAAGAATCAAGAGTGGCAAGTCAGCAGAGCCAGATAACATACCAGAGGAGGCACTGAAGTCAGATATAAAAGCAACTGCAAAGATACTCCACATTCTCCTCAGGGAAATTTTGGAGGAAGAATAAGTCCGAAAAGTCTGGAAAGAAGGATACCTCATCAAGATATCAAAGGAAGGAGATCTTAAAAATTGCAAGAACTACAGTGGCATTACTCTACTTTTAGTAACAGGGAAAGTCTTAAACAGAGTGTTATTGAGCCCAATAAAAGACCCAATCGACCCTCAAAATCGACCTGTTGTGATTGACAGGTCAAGTTTCTTAAAGACCGATCGTATACTGACCTAATCGTGACTCTACGGTTAGTTGTTGAACAATCAGTTGAATGGAATTCACCATTTTTCATCAACTTCCTCCTCTACAAAATAGAATTCGACAGCATGGATAAGAGAATATTATATGGAACATTCTACGACATTATGGCGTACATGAAAAGATAGTCAATATCATGTAGAATTCTTACAACGGACTGGACTGTAAAATCGTGCATGGAGGTCAGCTCACAGATTGATTGGAAGTGAAGACCGGTGTCAGATAAGACTGCTTACGCTCGCTCTTCCTCTTACTGATGGTGGTTGACTGGATTATGAAGACTGCAACATCTCAAGACAAATTCGGAATACAGTGGACAACATGGATGCGACTAGATGACTTGGGTTTTGCAGTTGGTGTAGCTGACTCTTTCATCCCTCATGCAGCAGTAAATGCAGGCGGAGATGGACAGTGTGGCAGATGTCCCGAGAGCATTGGACCTCAACGTACACAAAGAGCAAAGCAGCATTCTTCATTACAAAACAACGGACACTAACCCAATTACACTTGACGGAGAAATTCTAGAAGATGTAGAAACCTACTCATGTTGAGGCAGGATAATTAATAAACAAGGAGGGTGTGATGGAGATGTGAAGGTGCGGATTGGTACGATAAGGGAAACATTTGTACAACTGAAAACATCTGGAACTCAAACCAAATGTCAGTCAACGTCAAAGTTAGAATTTCCAATACAAATATGAAGACAGTTCTGTAGTATGGAGCTGAAATTTGTACTGAGAACAATGAAAAGCATCATCCAAAACATATCGGTATTTTTGAACAACTATCTGTGTAAGATACTTCGGATCTGTTGACCAAGTACCATCAACAACAACCTTAAATGACAGAGAACAAACTAATTAGCTTCTAGTTGAGTAAGCAGTTAGGGATGGAAACTGGAGGTGAACAGGATATAGATTGAGGAAATCATCAAACTGTGTCACAATACAATGACTAACTTGGAATCCTGCAGTCCGGATTAGGAGTAGAAGTCTCACGAAGACATTGCGTCTGGAATGGAAGACAGATATGAAGAGAATGGAGAGTACTTGAGAAGTGCTGGGAATGACTGTCCAGAATAGAGTAGGTTGGAGAATGCTGGTCGGCGGCCTATGCTTCACATGTGGTAATAAGCCTTGATTGAGTGATTGATTGAAGCAACATACTGTAGTTCGGTTGTAGGAGTTATAGGAATGGAAAATCAACAAACTGCATTGCTATACCGAACTCACGAGTGGGTTCTATGCATTTTTTTGCGGAAACTATTTTTCAACTGTATGATTCAGAATCCTGTTATCAAGTGTCTTAAATGTGCTTATATGGTCGTGGCTAACTCACTGTAGAAATGGGAAATGTTTACATTAACGGATTGTTCTACAATAATAAATGTCATATGGTTAATGTTAATATTATTCATTTAATTTTGGCAATTCATTAGGAAAATTTCCACTACCAGGTAGTAGTATTATTAATTCACCCGAAATAGCAGTTGTTTACACAATACAATATATGCCGGATTTTTAAGATGAATTCCTAGTTAAATATGAAGATCATTTAGAATCGATTTACGTTAAAGTTTTGAAACAAATGTCACGTCCACAACTTAATCAAAAGTCTATATGCTTATTATTATTATTATTATTATTATTATTATTATTATTTTTATTATTATTATTATTATTATTGAAGTTCTAGATTTTTTGAAGTTCATTCATCCAATCAATTCAAGTTTATTCACTTGGTGTATATATGAACTATAAGTCTTATTAACGTCAAGGATTGTTCTTTTTTCTAAATGATATCTATACCAGTATCATAAAGTTGTTAACATAATGAATTGAATACTTAAAATTTGGAAGAATTCTATGCTCAATTTTCTACCGAAACCGCGCTAAGTGCAAGCATCGTTGAATAGTAAGCCGGTATTTAATCTAGTTGAAAAATTCTCGTAGACTTATTAGCACTAAGTATAAATTTTACGATGGAAGATAAGGGTGTGAATTAGCGGTCAATCCACATGGGGTAACAGGCATTGATTGGTTGATTGATTGATAATTGTTACTATGTCCAGTATTATAGTAGTTTTGCGTTCTTACAGGAATTACTATTACTTACCAAGTATCAATAATCAGTAAAACAGAAAAAAATGACAAGATGATCTTCGTTATACAAAAACATTGATGTGCAATAATTTGGTGATTGAAGGTAATCAACAGGATCCTATGTCGATATTAAAGTCATTACATCTTTCACATAACCAAACACGGATAATGATTCTACTTAGCTAATGACAGTAGCAACACTCTATAAATATGAACAATATATTGCAAGTAAACAACAATGAATATTCTTAATGCCTTGTGTGTTTACCTCGATTCAATCTAGCTGCGGACGGTCAATGAGAAGTTGACAAATTAGACTATCTAGAAAATGCAGAAACTGTATACATAAAACAGCTTCATAAACAGCATACATAATTCTCAAGACTATAGATAAACACAATCAAAGGAATAATATGCATATGTAATACCTAAACGAAGTAGGTGGTATATAAATATTTACTCCAAACCTATAGGCCATAAAAGATATAATAACAGTTAATGACTTACATAATAGGTGAAGATAAGGCAAATATGGGAATAATCTAAACAAAATTTTTAGTAAGTATGTAGTCAAATTATACTCAATAATTTTATGGGAAATATCTATAGAAGTTCAGTTATTCTTCTTAACACGCATTCGATTTAACCAAAGACTAGAGACATTCTTCCTATTTCAAGAGAAAATACACTATTACATATTCTTGAAGTGTATCATAATTTACACTATCTAAGACCATCTAACAGAATTTCCGAACATTCTAAAAGAAACCTGTCATTGAAAATGAGTTAATATCTTCACCACTGTCCTAGTAAGGCATAATTACATGACGCAAATAGATTGGTTTACAACAGAAAATGTATCTGTGGACTAATAACAAAGTACCACTCATAGATTAAATTGTCTTTGCTTGTCGTGACTATATGGTATCTTTATTATTGATTCGTTTATTAACTGAAATGATGAGTTGTTTACTAATCGAAATCCTCAGTTTAAACAAGCTTGTTGTTTTATTTTAATAAAACTAACATTGGTTCAGATAGAATACTCATGTTATGTCTTGGTGGTTTGCAAATTATTGATGCAGCCGAGGAAACCGATGTTAACAAGACTGAATAATAGATATCCATAAGTTTTTCTCTTTGCTTTTATTCCTAAACCGAATAAAAGTATATTAAATAGTTAAGCCAGACTGTGTCAATCCATACTTTAGACATTCCTATAAATATACGTAGGACTTAACCTCAAAAGAGACTAACTAGAAAAAGAACGTGGAAACAAACAGAGGTAACAATACCAGGAAACTGGGGTGAAGTGAGATTCTGATTCTTACTCGACTGACATAGCTGGGACAAGTATTACGTATATCTAGCCACATTCTGCCTCACTGTGCAGTGTTAGCTATAGGAAGAGGTAGTTACAGACTCTAAAACCATGATATGGAATCAGACTACGAAATAATTATCTGTTGAGTTGGGTCATTTTAGGTAGATGCAGACAACCTTGTTTGTGTTCAAGTGATAACAGCGATTCGACGTTAAAGATGTTGGGTGATATTGATTATAAATCAGACATAGCGATGCAAAAGGATTCATACTTCATTATCCCTCATATCCTGAATCAGAGTATTCTTTCATTCGACTTTTCAGAACTATATTCTCAGCATTTATTCATTACCATTATTATTGCCTCTACGTTATTTCCATTAATTGGTTGTTCATCTTGCTAATTTCATCTTGTAGTACTGACTTGGCATTAAAATTTGGGCTAATGCATATTTGTTCCAGAATCTACATTGACTGTGGATTGTTAACTAGTAAACTTTATAAAACTGTATGTTCTGAAATAAGGTAATATGACGAATTATTAATAGATAGATTTTCATTGTTTTTGGTACAGATCAATTTATTGTTTGCGACTTGTTTGATAACAGTCTGTTATGTATATTATTATAACAGCAATAACAACGGAAACTACTGCTAGTGGCCTGTATATGTACGGTCGTAATAACCATTGAAACAAAAACCATTGAGAAATAAGACATAGCTCAGTTTCTGAAGTAATAATTGTGCTTACAGTTTATTTACGCATACATGTAATCACAATGTGAACATTAGCTTTGAGTATCTGGAATGTTGTGTAACGATTTAAATGCCATTGGAATTCACCTGAACTAGAATTCTGAACACTCAAATTATTACACTGAAATTGCCCTGCAATATATCTGAAGTTCAATCAATGAACTTGAATATTCGATGTGTTACATGATTATTGAAAAGCAGTAAAGTATGCCAGAATTAATATTAATGCACTTACATCTTAATAATTTTTGATATTTTAGTGTCAAAGTTGTATAATAATACACGTCTAGTTTATAGTTTACTCTTTGGAAGTTAACTTCTTATATCAGAAAAGATTTATATTTAAGTCAGTAACAAATTCATGTAATTCATTATTTACTGGTTACATATCTTACACATTAGATGGAGATAACTATTCAACTACATAAACAAGTGATATGACAAACATTCATAACTTCTGTTAACTAAGATCATATGAACAGCTAGCATGATTTCTCCCTTTAACAGTTACGTAAAAAGTATAATTCATTTATTTTTTTCTGACTTGTGATACTGTAGTAATGTTAAGTCATATATCACAAACATGAAAACATAAGAAAACAATGAGAGAAGCTCGGAAAGAGAAGAACACTTTACAATTAAATCCTTTTTTGTTTTAAGACAAACACACCATTCACACTACTGTTATCATTAATTAGAGGCGAAACCGAAAGCCTAAATTTATCTACGACTCTATTTAATTTGTGTCAAGTTATCATTTCCAGTCCACTAGTATCCTTTAACATACATATATAATGTCGACTACTCAAATCTTCTAAATAGTATGATAATAAAATTTGTGGAATACGTAATAGATTGCATTTATAACTAAATTCATATTTTACCGTTCACGTCACTTCAGGTATATCTTGTTAATAGGTACTAACAATTCCAAGATGCAAATGGAGAGTGATTCCCTATCGAATACTTACAAGTGTAAAATATGATCGGCAGAATCCTACTAACAGCATGTACTAGACAAGCTTGGCATTACTTACTACTCAACAATCAATCATTTTTAAGTGCGAAATATTTAAAATTCTTATCAACTACATCAGCACGTAGTTACTGAGTTTAAATCCATTGGTTCATAAACTGAAGATACATTTTGCTCGTCCCTGGTTTGCACTAATATCATTGCAATACTATTCAGATTTAAAACCTTCGGACCACTAAACCTGAATCCAGTAGTTTACATATTTAACTTGAGTAAATTCTAGAAATTGTGAGGCATCAATCGTTGAAATTAGTGTCATCCCAGATATGGTTGCTTTCGAATAGTCACGTTTTCTCAGCAGAGCTTCAGAAATTACTTCATGAATATAACCGTAAGTGATCACAAGTTAATCATTATTATTATCAATTGTTGTGCAGATGTCGGACGTGGGACAAATTTCACCGACAGCAATAAATGAGATGGTACAACATACCCAATCGATTGAAATTAAAATTGCAAGCCACTAAATGCGGGTTCATTTGTTTGAAGGTTAAGCTAGCACCATAAAATTTGGATCCAATTCAAGATCAAGGAATGAATTCTCACCATTGTGGAGTGCTAGCTATCTGTTACTTCTTGATTTTCAGTGGTTTTCAGAGGTCAGTTTGTGGTATGAAACTTTAAATTCAACAATCTCTACAATACCTAATAATAACATTTAAATAAATGCTAAGAAACATTATCATATACACATTTTGGACCGAAAACTTAAACTTTTCATATTTTCCCTGGATTTAGCAAAAAAATTGTAAACGCCAGTACCAACTGTATTAGACTGTACACACGAAATAGCTGTCTGGTCAACTCAATAAGAACTTATAAAAATAAGTTACATAGTTCACTTTAGAAAATTCAGTTCAACAAAAATTGGTTAGTAATCAGCTTTTATGTAGATAGTTAGTCATTACATGAGTCAACTGTCATGAAATAAAGAAGTTGGCTTTGGACATCCAGCATGTTGAAATGTCATTTGAATGTTTTGTGTCCAGCACCTAGATTTTAATTATATTTGAATGAAGTGACAGTATACCAAAAACCATAGCAAGTATGTTTAGTTTATACATAAGTGAGGTTTTGAATAAGCTATCTGTCCATCGTATATCGTTTCGTAATTGAATGTTGTGGAGATTGATGAATCTTAGTTTGACATCACGAACTAGCCTAAGTTAGAAGGTCATTGAAAATCAAGCTGTTGAGGAAGTCTTCAGTAGTGGATATCCCCCCCCCCTCATCAAGGAACCGAGGCCATGACCTTTAGGTTTCACGATGAACGTTTAACCACCTAAGCCTATATCCATCTTATTCGTTTTGTCATTATTTCCTTAACCTATTGTTAAACATTTTTATGTTATGTAAATGTACATCACAAAAGATAATATAGTGCTGGTTAGGGATCTAAAGACAATAGCTGAAATTTATTGTAAAAATTCCTAAAATGCAATCAGATTAGAGATATATTAGTCATTTCTAACCGAGTTTCCTTTTCACTCTAAACATTATAAAAATCATACAGTTTTCATTATATGTGGCGCTTCTAGAACTTAAAACAACTGCCAGCGAATACCAAAGTTGAGATTTCTAAAACAAACGTCAATATAATTCTATTGTATGAGGCTAAAACGTAGAGACCTACTAAAAGCGTCATTCAGGTATTTATAAACAGTTATCTACGCAAGATACTCTGGATCCGTTATCCAGACATCATCAGCAACAACCTACTGTGATAGTGAACAAATATACTTCCAGCTGAAGAAGAAATTAGGAAAAGTAGCTGAATGTGTGTAGGACACACGATGCTGAGATCACTAAGCCGTGTCACAAGACAAGCACTAACACAGAATCCTGAAGGCCTAAGGAAAAGAGGAAGACCAAAGAACATATTGCACTAGGAACTCGGGGAGAAAGCAGGCATGAAAAAAATGAGCTGCACTTTCGAAGAACTGGAAAAGTGAGACAAGAACAGAGTTGCTTGTGGAATTCTGGCCTGTGGCCTATGCTTCAAATAGGGTAAAAGGAGAATGAATAAATTTCTGATTAACTTTCAAATCAATTATGAAATAACTTACAGAACAAGTATATATGCTAGTGTACTCTAAGTCCAGCCAAAGTGCATTGAATGAACTGAGAATTCAAACATCCAACCCAGCATTTAAAGGTCAGATATTTTAGTAACTAAATTATCGCTCCATAGGAAAATATTTCGGATAATTTTTTTCGGTTATAAGCGTGAGGTAAGCATAAAGTTCAGATTTGGAAAGTTGAAGTTACTCCAGTGTACATATTCACCTTAATATTTGGTCACTAATATTACGTGTTTTATTTTAGCCTTAAATTCAATTTTCTGCTGTTACAACTTGACAATTATTTTTCATTTTCCTTCTGTTTCTTTAATAGGCAAACACTTTTCATGCTACATATTCCTCACAATTCAGTATAGACATTATTATTTTATTATTACTGAAGAGTTGAAATCACATTCAACACCTATTCTGTACGTTATTTTGTTGCCAATCCGTTTAGTCGACGGATTCGCTTAATTTCATATTCCTTAAAAAAAAAAAGATTGATTGGCAGAGAGATAATTCAGAGCACGTGACTAATCGATACTAATTAAAATAATTAAAACAAAAGGTCAAAATTGTTTAACGAAATAACCTTGAAATGAATATTTGTTTAGTTCAATTTATTTATTGTACTAAATCTATTAGAGTTTTGCTGATTATAACTCATAAACAGTCAGTTGAATTAGTAATCACAATATATTCTAAGAAATCAACTTATTATCATATAATCTGCCTAGGAAATGCTATAAATGAAAGAAATCCAGAAAAATCTTGTAACCAAGGTGAACTTTATTCAGACTAACGTTTTCAAGTCAAGATTTTTCCTGGATTTTCAAATCGTTTCCACTGTAAACATAACATAAATGCGTAGGTGTGTTACTGAATATGTTGGTCTGGAGAAATGCAGACAGTTGTTATATTGTTTTGTCTTACTTTTACCATAATAGTACATGACAATGTTTGCTATTGTTCAGTAAATGCGTGTGTGTGTGTATTGATCTAGATAAGAAAAATAGACAATACAAAGTTAGTAATCGGTCTGTAATCCTCATTTAAGTCATCTAGCTCAGTGAATACATTTTAACCAAAATCAATGTACAATAGGTTAGACTGTTTAAATTCTTTGACGGAAGTATGTAATAACTAATTTCAAATTGTAAATTAGTTTTGTTTCATTAAGATATTCAGGTTTGCGGCTACGATTCGATCTGAAAAGTATCAGAAAACAGTGAATTGGCTGAAGTTCAAAATATGAACCACTAGTTTACCAGACCAGTGATCGAAAGATAACTTAACCGCCACAAAGCATGAAGTCATATATTCGATTCTAGGGTGAGAGTTGTGGGCAATCATATCCGTAAAGTTTAATATTAGGACGTTTAGACTCTTCAGTGATTCAATAAATAATGTCATTCTATGATGTAAATTATTCTCAGGTAGTCTTGTTATTTATGAAACAATGAAGTTTGTGAACTTTCCGCCTTGTCTATCTAACTTAAACACACGTACAGGCTATAACAGAAATTCAATAGTTATTCAGTGATTTATGATTTTACCTAAAACTACATAACTAGACTATGTATTCTGAACAAATGAAACATCAACGATGGTCTAAGGAATAACTTTTATGATATCGGAAAGATAATTAACAGTGCAGACCATATAGTCCTATTCAATGAGGATGCTGATAAAATGAGGTCTCCTGAATATCTCGAGTAACAATGTAAGGATATTTGGGATACGTTTCACCTCCTCTAAATTTAAGATGTTACTTCAGGACTGTTCTCAATCATCTAGATTGAACAAATGGAGTGAGGCAGTCTAGTGAGAAAACCACTTTACTTATCTAAAAAGTCTCATCAGCCGGCACTGGTGGGTTGGTATCTGATACTGGTACTGCACAGCAGTCCGCTCTATTTTAACTAACAGGTGAGGAGCATTGTCCTTGAAGATGGAAGGCATAGGTAAGTTTCAGGTCTCTGATCACAGAAATCTTCGAAGTATCGCATGTATATCATTGAATGAGTGAATAAGTAATATTGATGATGGCACGATAATCGTGATCAGTAGCCGGAGACATAGGGTGATATGGCTGAGAACTGGTCAACGTATTTACCCCTTATTTTCTTTTAGATCTTAAGTACCATTATTCTTTTGCACATACATTCACCTCATTCTTTCCTGTTTTATTATAATATGGTGTTATTCTCATAAATTTGATATGGCATGGCAACTTGTATTTGTGCACGTATGTTACGGGTTTGATATGCCAGGCACCTAAAGAATATTGATTATCTTCGAGAGTTATTTATCTGCAAAAATTTCATTATTTTTGGTTGTATTCGAGGTGAATATTTTATTTGTATTATTATTCAGTTCGCTCTACGCTATCCTCCCATTCGATACATTAACTGTCAGTATGTCGTTTCTCATTGATGAACTATGATTAGTCAATTGTGTATACGTACTTCAGTTCCCATTCACTATTGCTCCTATTTTGTATTTATGTTAGTCTCGTAATTGGTTGACTGTGTGGTCAGGTTTTATGTATATATAAAAGAATGTATGAAATATAATAAGATCCTGTCTGGTTGGTCTATCGTCTTGTATTCTTCTATCTGTGGCTTGGGACCGAGTGGGCATAAGGCAGACGCGGACTATCGACTAGGCACACCCGATTGTCGTACGATATATCAGCAGTTTTTCTTCCTCATAACAAGGTTCTACGTTGTTTCATGACTGATCGTAAATGATAGTCTACGTAGTGTTGCTTCACCATAGAACAACTATTGTCTACTGACTGGATCATGCGTCATTTTTTCTGTCATTATTGGGAGAAATAGAAGATATATTTAAATTAAATATGATTCTTATAGTATGCGGTTTGACAACTAATGAAGATCAAGGAGCACTAGACAGCTGTTTCTATGTAGTGTGAGCCACCTCAGTAGCGCACACCTGCTACCCTAATATGGATCAAAACCAAGACATGTATGTTTCGCAGCGCGTACCTTACGTTTACATCTCTCAGATGCCAGTTAACAGTTTGCGTTTTAAACTTCAATCACTTTACGAGAGTAAACAGTTACTATTCATCTGCCATCCTCCTAGCATATCATTCTGAAAAATACTGAACAAGTGTTTGTCAAGCGTAAGTTAAAGTACTCCGACTTAGAACCATTTAATTTACAAGTTTCGTATTTTAAAGGAACAAACCCCACCTTCCAGGAATGTAGTCAAACAGGCGTTCTCATAATTACGTTAACAGCTATAAAATATGTGTACAGCTATAGATATATACCGTAAATATCCGGTATGTTGTCAAGTAATTTAGGCAAGTGATACACCAATCGTAGTTTCCGTATTGGGTTCAAAGTTTTTATAGATATCAATGACAATGTGAACAACCATTTGTCGTTTAATAATTACTAATTTCTTAATTATGTAAAATATCTTTACACTGTTTCGGCTAGAGACATGAAAACACCTAACTCATCTTTTAAAAACTAGGCCATTAAGCATACTTAAGATTTACTCTGGCTAGAATTCAGACACAACTTGATATATTTGAACAACGTATAATCAATTCTCTAAAGCTATCTAAAACCACATACAACCGTGTTACGATTGCAGGTCCTATATAGTATAGTTTAAGGCTTTGAATATCCGATATACTGTCAAGCTAATCGAGAGTAGTCAAATTCTGGTCCCAATGAATAATTCCATTTACCTCAAAATCTTTTGACAACATCTTGGATATCCAAAGCCCATTTGGATATTTCAGTATGTCACTTAGAAAATATCCTGAATTTTGAGAGTTATAAAAGTGTTTTACTTGCCTCAAAACTGGCTATTCTTGTGACCAATAATTTTGAACCAATAAATGTAGAACCCGATGAGCATTTATCGAAAAGAATATTCTTTGTTCAAACGTCTTTGTTTTTGATAAACATGGGAATTTTTAAACAGTTATAAAATTCTTGATATTCAAAGTTTACTTAAAATTACTTCATGGTTTACAATGACAGGGAATATTTAACATTGAGAAACATTGTCGATATGAGGTAAAATTGGATAAAGTTATTTCCAAAATGTCGATTATCTTCGAAATACACCCTTGAACCAAGCCTATTTATAACACTTACCTATTAATAAGTAAAACTGAGGATCACTTCAGATAGTATCTGTGACATTCTTATCTGACTTAACGAAACTTAGATCAACCACAATCATCAATAAAAATTAATTTGTTTATTTAATTGATTTGAAATAATTTAATTTTTTTTAATTGATCATTTAAAATTGTGGTCAATGTTGCATTGTACAATATCACATGTACATACGCTGAACAGGACAAATGATGATAACTATTACATAATTTATTTAAATGATATTTAATTTACATGAGTAGGAAAATAGAATCATATCTAAAAAAAGAAGATGACTAGAATTGTGATTTGTTTCATCAATGACAAGAAATGGATAGTAATTAATTCAGTATCATTTGAACTAATGTAGTGACTGTGTGTAATGCATTCAAAACCTTACTCTATTGACTTATAGTTTTGATTATTAAAATATCTTAGTTTCACATTTATATCGGTTCCCAACGTGTTCCCAACCACTGTCTTTCTTAGAGCAGGATGAAAGAAAATTAGAGATCGACAAAACTGAACATGACAAAAGTCTATGAAGCCATTGACTAATGGTCTGAGACGTGTTGGTAGATGCAGACTACCTGGCTGGGTTCCATGTAATATTTGCTCCGAATAGCAGAAGATTCTGCTTGATAGGTTTTGGAAATAGATGGTTGTACATGTGCCTCTACTCTTTATCTTCCTCTTGATCTCAAGTTCCATTCATACACATCTTTATTTCATTTCTTCCTATCAAACTATTTTTCTAATTTGATCCTGTCGTACTGACGTGACATGGAAACTCGTGCTGATCAACATTTATTCCAGGTTCTACGTTATATGTGACTGACTGTATCTGTACTAATTATTATTGATTCCTTCTTTTATTATTAAATTTAAGTGCATCCTGTGTATTTACTTTGTCATCGATTCACTTTTATTGTTAGTTTTCTCTTTCCCACAAGTCGCTCTATACACCCAGTTAGCATATAACTTACCTTTAGGCTAGGGATAAAGTTGCTTTTAAAAAAATGGCTGTTCATTTTAATAAGTTGCACAGAAATGTTGTCAGGCTTAAATTCAATAGGCTGAAATGTCTTCTATTAATTTTTATTGCATCTATTAAATTTTTCACAGACTCATATGTTGCCATATGTAACTAATACCCACCAGTTTGTTAACGATTTTCATTGTCATTTGTATCAGCTTAGTATCCAACATGTATAAACTTGTCAGCTGTTTTGTCGCAGATTTATGTAGTGTTACTCAATTGATTTGCTTGAGAATAACAAATACAAGAAAGTAATATTGTTTTTAATTAGATCTTTATCAAGCCTTACTCTAATATACAATAATTCTTATGTACTTTAATGAAATACATGCATAGACAGAATATAAGATGAGTTTCACGGGAGAATTTCATTTCTAAAACATAATAGCTGTTCATTCTTTAATAGTTTTCAAAGCTATGATGGGAAAGAACTTAAAATTAAACTAATTTACTTTATATTCACAAACAGAACTCATCATTTTTAACATCTTCATTTGGAAGTATAACATGGGGAAATAGATTCTTATGAATATTGGTTTCACTAAACTTCCATAGAATTTTGTAATATGAAGATTTTTTATGAGATATATGTGACAAAATGTAAGTCAACTTTTTTATACAGCTAGAAATGATGATGATAGTTTTAAAACATTTGATCATTCACAAGATAATCAGCTGATATAACATCATTTGGTCTAAAGTGAATTGTCACTTGGTTAATTGTTAATTAACATGGTGTAGATTAATATTGATCACCTTGTAGTGACCAATGTCATATTTGTCTAGTCCTTAGTACTGATCGAACTGTGCTATTTAGTCTAATCGACTCATTAACGCATTCAGCAATTTTTGACATTAGGTGGTTAGAGGTAGAATTTGACCAACACGACGGACTATAAAAACATAATACTGGTAATTACGCAATGATCAATTTATGTAAGTATTGAAATCGCATCGTAGGTCGGTATCACTCAGTATAGCTCAATCGTAGCGTCACAAGCTGTGAATCGAGTTATGAGAAATCAAACTTTGTGAAAAGTATCAATTTCTTCATGATCGTAGGTGGGCTTAAATAACCAGTGTCAACTATCTACAAGATCTAAGTTAAGAATGTCTTACTGCTAACCACGTTCAAGCACTTGGTGTTGTGAAAGTACAGTCATGGATATCTCAGTGCACAGGTTTATTTGATGAATATGCCATTAGAGTTGTTACATGAAAATCATTAGTAAGACTAAATTATAATATTCAACGATTGAAGTTTCATAGATAAGTTACAAGGTTGCAGTAAATAGTTAAAATAACGTTATCAACACTGGAGAAACTAATTTCAAGTCCACGGGGGAGCATGAGCCACCCCACAAAAGGTTACAGGTGCACTGCGTCAACAACTCTATATTGTCGTATAAACTTATGCACGTTAAACATTGTATGATAATTACTATCTTAATATATATATAGTCACTGTTTTTTTAATACATTATGAATATATATTTGTACCCTTGTACTCTTTTCACCGGTCTATCTGCTGCTTGTTTCGCCTTCTCTCTTAGTTCACAAATAAACACTACCTTAATATAATTTATTCTGAGTCGTGTTTTCTTCATTAATCTTGTAAATTAAAAACTGAAATTCCTGTTATAGTTTTATCGACAGAATAATTCTATGTCTCTGGAATCTCCGCTTTTGAAGCCTTTTACGAAATTGTTTCTCGTTTCGTCGAGCTGCTTATGTTGGACACCATAGTTATTGCTTACTCTGTGTAGAGGTTAAACTAGGAAGATTGTCTTCTGATTGAAGCCAGGCACTTGATCAAAGTAAACCGTATTCCTACAAACTTTAGATTTGTTTAACGCACTCATATTAACAGTTAATTTAATAGTTGACTGAATTCGTCACATTGATGTTGGCAGGATACCATTGGAAACCAGGTAGCACTTGACAGCCGTTTCGTTCTAGTATGGAACTCCTCAGCAGTGAGCACCCTAAATTCAGCCCCAGGGTCTTCGGGTTAATGAACCCCTAACTCTTTGTACCAATAGGCCAGCATTCAATGGTAGAATTCCCACTTCCGTTTATTAGTGATGGTGTCTGATGGAGTTCAAAATTGTTAGGAGTGAGATAGTTATCGCCAACCACAATGGATGGTCGTCGCGCCATATATTACAAATTGATGGAAGTAAAACTTTCTGCCAATGAATGCTTACCCAATGATTTAGAGGGTTAGGTGTTCATCAGCCTGAAACCCCTGAGGCGGAATCTAGGGTATACATTACTGAGGAGTACCATACTATGACGAAACAGCTGTCCAATACTCTCTGGTTTTCAATGATACTCTGCCAACATCAGTTTGTGACGAATTCAATCAACTAAAGTTAATACCGATCTCCATAAAACCATCTCAATTCAATTAATATGATAGTTATATTTATTTTTTGATTGTTTATAAGCTTTTCATTGTAAGTTACCTACGTCTTCGCCTTCACAAAGTGATATTATCCTCCTATAATTAAGTGTATTTGATTAGAATGATTATTTATAACAATAAATGTACTATTCAATAAATTGTAAAAAATCTCTCTTTTTTATCCTCTAAAAGTATGTTGTTTGACATCATACAAATATTCATCACCTTGAACTTTTTTATGCTTTAAACAAGTAACTGATAGAAATTACAAGAAATTTTCTTCATTAAATGTCCTCAAATTGAAATTCATGTTAATCAGTTGACTAGTAATTTCTTTTACTTGAGGTCATTAGTGAATTGAACCAGTTTATTTATTAGAAAACAAAAAAATCATGTTTATTTAGAATGATGTGAAAATATTTTGTGCATTGACTATTGAATATTCTCTTTTACATAGTTTTACTACAAAATTACTTGTATATTGGTAGTTATGTTCAATCAGTAAAATATTTTGTAGTTAAATAAAAAGCATTAAATAATTTATCGGATAATTTGTGCATCATTATCAAAGAATTCTTAAACAGAGAAGAACATTAACATTCGATATTAAGTTGGTGTAGTGCTGGTGTTAGTATGAAGGTGGTTATTACTAACCAGCTGATCTCATCATGGGTTAAATGTTGTAATGATAGCCAATCATGATGACTAAATAATCCAAAGGTTTGGTATACCGCTTAGAGTCACTTAAATTTAAAAACAGTTTATTAACATTATATGTTGTATACCTATTTTGTCAGTAGGCTTGTTGATACCAGTTTTATTTATCTTTGTTTATATGTACCAAAATAATATACATTCTGCACAAAACTGATCTAAAGACGTCAAATTTCATTAAAGCTTATTAGTGTTATGTATGTAATAGGTTGATTGTATTAAAACTTTACTAATGCATATTATGCTAATATTGCTTAAATTTAGCATCGATATTGTTGTACCACACACACTGCTGCTGATGAGTTAGACTTTTTCTGTTGGTGCTTAAATAAAGCGTCACTGCACTAATTTTCATCCTATACTGAATCACTTATGCTAATTGTTTGGACTAATGTTTAGTTCCAATTATAGCGCCTGACACAGCATAATTTTACATTTTTGGTATCACTTTTATCTGAACTTATTGTAACGAAGTGTAGCTGTAATATTCCCTCAAATAAGTAGTTGTATAGGATCTTGTCATTGATGCTGACCATGTTTATTTTAGCGGACACAACTAGTTAAAGGTACTCGGTCAGGCATCACCATCAGGTCACGACACGATACAATGTGGAAAACAACTCTCTCGCTATTTAGGCAGCCTAGACGTTCCTATCCGATTGATACTCTACTTACGATCAAATATAACTTCTCCTCCATCCTTCACTGCCTTCTGATTTATTCTTACCCGCACATGTGGGCTTAATCGTTAGACGTTGTTCTGGTTATACGACAAACGTTACCTGGTTATATATAGGGTGCGATTCAGTCGTTATTCACCCCATCAAACTGATTCTACTAGATAATTGAGTTAACGTATACTATGTATGCTGATCATCCGGTAAACCGATCATATAAACCAGTGTTGTTACTAATTCAGGTAAACTATATTCTTATAAACATTGGATTTATTTTATTTACATGCATTGATTGTTAATATTTACGACTGTTAACTTTGGTGCATTTGCATGGAGTATTCAATGGCTACCACACTTCTCTGCACTACATTTTTGTCATCGTACCTGTCGTCTGTTGGTCGATAAACTTTTCATGCAGATACCGTATTCTTAATCCTATTACAAATGACAAATTGTTGAAAAATTTCAATTATCCAGCGTCATACCAACCGAATTGTGTAATTCGTCGTCAACTGCAGTAATTTGTGACCTGAAAATCCTGGTCGTAACGAACTTGGTTATTTTACTGTCTGAGGCATCAAATACTACACGTCATGTACTTATTATCGAATTCCACCTATAGTATCGTAAAATTCTAGTGGTTCATCAACCCTCACGTTTTGGTATACTTAAGAGTCACATCGCTTCGCAGGAAACCGAATTAAGTAAAATATTTACTATGGTGGCAGGTATTTAAATGCTGTAATTGAAACATACTTTTCAGCCTTCCAAGAAAACTAGTATATTTACTATAAACTCTGTCGGACAGGGTGAGGTGTGCTATTTGTATAAATAAAATTGATGTTTTACTCTTGATTATTAATAATCTCGCATACAGCTTCAGCACTCGGACACCTTGAATCCTTCTAGTCACAAATCTGATGACAAGAGAAAACAGGAGGGAATGTTTATTCCAGTAATTGCTGAATATGCGCAGAGCCAAGAATATTTATGGTTTTTGAGTAAAATGAGATGATCATTTAAGTTAACATGTCTTGGCGCCTACGTTATACCCGGGAGCACTAACTGTAACTCTAACTCGCTAACTTATTTACGCTAACCGATACTTGCAACTGGTGACCAACGACTCGACAACTGATTACTCGCCTTAAGCGAAATCAAGAAGACACAAACACAGCACTAAGAAGACTCGATTCCACTTTGTCCCAACTCTGTATATATAATTACAACCATGGCTTTGTAGTAATTGAAATAATTAGTACACTAAAAATCACTACAACCAATCAGAAATAGCAAGGTTATTGCGAAGAGAATAAACGGTAGTACTGGTTACCACCTATTTTACAATTAATAAACAAAAGTAACAAAACAAGGATATTTATATAATTAATAACTAGTTTTGTCCTTCTTAGCAGGAATCATTCAAGCAAGCGTATTTATCTACTGTCCAATAGACACGTTTCACGTTGAGATCGTCGACGATTCTGTGATTAGATGGAGTGTTTCTAACTCATTGAGAGCTTCCTGAGGCTTCGATGTGATTTCTGAGGGAGAGGAATACAAACACTCTCTCTCATTCTAATTCTTGTTGTACATCTTCTTGTTTAAATCCACCTACAGCTTCGTCATGGCATTCAGATGACAGATCATTGCATTTGATGGCTAATTTATTCAGGCATTTCGTCTTCCGTATCTTTTTTTTCTCGTTAGACTTCATTTTGAAGTGTTCACAATTACTTAAAACGTTAGTTCGTATTGTAAGGTCACTATTCTCTCATCGCTATACATTTAATTCAGATATCTTATAGATGTGCTGTGAGTCCTCGGTCATTAATGCATAATTTCATTCTCGTCTCAGAACTGCCTAGAAGCCAACTATGTGAATTGCTACAGTTATCTGACACCAAGATCTCTTGAAAAATGTTGTAACTGTAAACCAAACGTTCAAATGCCTGGTGCTGTAAATACAGCTTATCATTACAAACCTTAAATATTATAGACACCCAGTCCAGAATAAATCATCAAACAGCCCATGGCAATTGTCGGACAAAAAATAAACAAACCAAACACTGGTTGAATCCTCAGGCCACCTAGAATCTCGTCTTTTCACTTCTTACAATAATTAGTGTATCACCTGACGAGAATGGAGTGACAGTAATGAGCGTCTGAAGATAGTATAGGAATAATGTTAATGGTTTCTACCAAAGGGTCAACTATCAATCCAATTCCCATTTCATAATAAATTTCATGGTGAAACCGTTTAACCTATGTAAAATTACGTCTAAGTCGCAATGTTTCATGACTTCATTAGCCTGGCATGCTCTAAATTTAGTGGCCAGGCTTCTTGGAAATACAAGGCTGACTATGGAATACGTCGTATTTTAAAAGGAAGAGTTACAGACACACTAACACACTACACGTTGCAATGAGTCACATGGCACTTGTTAATTCGTGTACCATCAGGAGCACCATTTCCTTTCAGCTGTCTTCAAGCAGCATAACGTTTATTGATCTTTCAACATGGACAACTATACATGTAGAAGGTTAATTATTCCACTGACACTTCAGCATGCCTGTATGTAAGCATCGTAGGTAGCAAGGAATAGTTCATGATGTAAGCATGTCTACCTGCTGCATCTCCTGATGAACATTGTTTGCTCCATGTTAGTTGGGATGAGATCAAATCTGTTCTGTTGTATTCTGGGAGATGTGGTCACCACAAATATTCTACTACTGATCCTCTGAGATAAGGAAAAATATAATGCTACACTTTCGGGCGTTGAATTGTAGTACACTGTCTTGTTATTGGGTTTTGAGTTTAGCAGTTTATGTTGTAGTGCCTACAAGTCATCACCACAAAGTCTGGCTCTAATTAGCTTCAAACTGTCGACGTAGATCATTAGTGACAAGGTGATTCGAACAGGTTTGTCAACAATGAAATGAATGAGGATTTGAATAGTTACCTGAAAACACATGATGTTGATTTTCTGCAAACTAACCTTACTTTATTCATTTCAGAAAACATTTTTTTCAATACTGGGAATGACTCAGAGGGTGAAAGAGTAAACAAAACCCATGAGTGAGGTTTTGGCTAACCAGACTCTTTGTGGCACTGCGTGAAAGGATCTGGTTCTTTCATTTGTATGGAGTTTATTGTCATTTAATGGAGTGTTAAAATAAGTTGTTGACTGTCATACATATTGGCTTCGGGCACAATTTTACACAGCCAAAATGATATAGTTTCAACCTGACGGCCCATTTGAATGATGTGACTTTAATTGTTAAAGGACTAATCTAGGCGTAAAGAAGAGGTGATATAAGGCCTCATCCTTTGATATGAATGAATCTTGAAGAAAATCAAAATAATCTTGACGTGGCTGCTATATGGAGTGCTGTTAATTGATGTATATCTCTGATTGCTGCACATTATAGTTTTATCGTTTTCGTATATCGGAATACTTATCGAATATCAGCTGAAAATAACAATTGACTAAATGTATTATACAAATTAGACATGAGCTGCGAAATGGGGCAGTTGTTCTGAAAAATAGTAGCTTAGTGTTTTTGTTTACTAGACTGCTTGCTAGGGATGATGAGTAGGTTGTTATGTCTTAGTAAATGGATTTTCTGCAACAGCGATTTTAATTCCAATAATGATAAAATTAAAGGAATGGGTCTGTGTAAACTAACGTTCCAGTAAACACATCTCTTGGTATACGTCAGAATATTTTTCTTGTCAGGAGGATATCACTTCATGTTGACGACTGAATGAGATTAAATATAGGATGTTTTTGTGGAGAACTCTTGTTATTTTCTCAGTAATGAATAACAGGTGATTGTTTTCACCAGCTACAATTCACACTAACACTAACCTATGAGGATCCTTCTAAGACTCTTAAAATATGGATTTCAGGTTAAAGAAACAACTGGTCAACTCCTTCCACACCCTTAATTTCATTTCATAAGTGTTGTGGTACTGTCACAAAGCTGATTTTTATTACTTAAGTATAAATAGCTGAAAATACCATGCGTGAAAAGATTTCTTTACTTGCATTGTTGTTTAAAGTGTGATGTGCAGTAAACTTATTTGGTTCTCAGCCCGAAGAAGCTTTTCCAAAACTAAAATAAATTTAAGTGATCTACAGAATCCCATCTACACAATAAGATTCTTCATCCACCATGTCGTCATGGAAAGTTGCAGGAATGTTGTTGTAGAGGCTTGGAGAAAAGGAATTGAAGAAAGAAACCTTAATCTAAATTATACTGTCCGATCACTTTCCCTATTAGTAACATCACTTCTGTTGCCAAACCGCCAATACGTTCAATGGTATAAAATAACTCATCCAATCGTTGTCTGTCGAATAAGCCACCTCCTTTAAGCATGGACGTTTAAAACTTGGTAGAGGGCACTGTACATCCTGTGACTTAAAAACACAGTTAAATGTTTCAGATATCTTTCTATGAAAGTGACCTTACGACAGCCAAGAATTGAAACCGATTATCTGTGGCTCTATTATCTAGAGACTCTTCTGTGTATCAGAACTGAACCTCTATATTATCCAGCCAAAGTGGAAAGACTTGGAAGTTCGGCGCCTGGGGGTTGCTGAATTCAGCAAGTTTGAAGGTTTTTGTCAGCATTAAAATACGAATACATAAGTGCAAAGAAATATGGTGCGAATATGTGAAAACGATGAAGGTATATCAAATAGCACCAAACTATAAAAGGAAACGAATTAGTAAAAAATTTTAACTTGCTCACTTGATTTTTTGTCTCGCTCACTGGTGGCGAGTATTAGGAAGGTAGGCAAGATTTTCTTGTCGTCTTAATGGAGTTGCCTTATAAATCAGTTCATATGACATGAATGCAGAAAAAAATTACTAATGGATCTGAAGTGTACCCAGGTATATGACCAAGTTAAAATTGTCGTACAACCAGAGCCACTTCTATCGATTGAACCCACCCTTACGAATGAGAAGAAATCGGAAGACACTGAAGGATGGAAGAAAAATTATATTTGATCGCCAGCAGAGCTTCAGTAAGATAGCAACGTCTGGGCTGGCGAACTAGAGAGAGATGCTACTGATGGGATCCCGGATATATCACCAAGTTGCGCTTGTCGTATAACCAGAGATACTTCTATCAAATGGACCCCACTCTTACGAATGAGAAATCAGAAGGCAATAATGGATGGAAGCGAAATTATATTTGATCGTATGCAGAGCTTTAAAGGGATAGCAACGTCTAGGCTGGCAAACTAGAGACAGATGCTACCCACGGTGGTTCGAGTCGTGATCTGGTGGAGATGTGTGACTGCGCGCCTTCAACTAGTAGTGTCCGCTAAAACAAACATGGTCAGCATCAATGTCGAGAGCTTATGCAACTATTTATTTTGGGGATTATTTACCGTTACAGCTCACGCTCCCCCTAATGAGTTCGTGAGGACTCTAAGTTGTGCCAGCCAAAGGATAAAACCTAATGCTTCAGACATTGGTAAACGTTCCTTCGATAGCTTGCGATGCTGTGCAGCTTCTGGACGTCAGTCCTTACACTATGGTGTCGTTGCATATAATAATTGTACATAAAAAAATTCTTGTTTCTTCCACGTTCTTCTGTTTGTTTCCAGACGGCCTGGAAGTCGAAAAGAAAATATAAAATTTAAATCTGTGCATTTTGTGTACAAAAAAATTAATTGTTAACTCGATGCGTCTACAAAAACGTGTTGAACACCGACAACAAATAATGAAACTCTCTATATTTTGACACAAAAATTTATAAAATGCACACAGTAAAATTATTTTATTTGAACAATAATAATGATAATATTATCGATTTTTATTATTTTTTTTTTGTTATTATTTATTTTAAGACAACAACAAAAATAACAATGTTATACGTACATAGGTAGTGGGAGGAAATTAGTAGACATAGTATTCGTTTAGGTGTTCTGAAAATCGTACTTTTCTACCAGAACGCGTAGCTTTCGGCGTTATGGCTTCGTTCATGTCACGTTTTGCAGGTGTTGCAGCGAATTCGACACTAAAAGGTTTACCTTCTAGGTAGGCTGCTTTGAGGCGGTCAATGCTGACGTTATCCTCGTGGCCATTTTTGTCAATCGTATAGTACTTTGTTTCACGTTTAAGAACCTTGTATGACCCTTCGTAGGTTGAGTCGAGAGGTCGGCGTACGGCATCACGACGTACGAAAACGTGTGTACTATATTTTGAGGCAGGTTAGATAAAGGTGTCTGTCGATTGTTGTTAAGTTTGAACTGGCTTAACTGAACGCATAGCATTTGTAATCCGGTTCACGTAAGAATTCAGATCCAGGTTTACCGAGGTGGAAGCGGTTTCCACAAACTCACGTGATAGTCGAAGAGTCCTTTCGTAGACCATTTCGGCGAAACTACATCCAACATCTTCCTTCACTGTGCTGCGAATCCCGAGTAAAACTAGTGGTAAAGCGTTGATCTACTGAGGGATGTTTGTAGCTGGAAGTGATGCTTTCAGTTGTCGATGAAATCTCTCTACCAAACCGTTAGATTGTGGATGGTAGGCGGTCGTCCTGAAACGCGTAGATTCAAGAAGTTTGGTCAGAGCGTGGAACAATCCAGATTCAAACTGACGTCCACGGTCAGTTGTTACTGTGGATAGACAACGAAAGTTGGCTACCCATCGTTCGACGAAGGCGCGAGCAATCGTTTCACTAGTGATGTCTTTGAGTGGAATCGCTTCTGGCCAGCGTGTGAATCGGTCCACGCATGTCAGAAGATAAGAAAATCCGTTTGATTCTGGTAGAGATCCTACCAAATCAAGGTGGACGTGATTGAATCGAGCGTCAGGGGTTGAGAAAGTACCTAGGGTGCATTCATTATGTTGAATTAGTTTGTTCTTCTGGCAGGCTACGCAAGTGCATTCCCATTTTTTTATATCCTTATTCATCTTTGACCAGCAGAATCTCTCAGTAATCAGTTTAATTATGTCACGAATTCCAGGATGAGAAAGGTTGTGCAATATGTCGAAGACGACATGTCGATAACTCCTGGGGACGACTGGACGGGCTATATCTGTAGAAGAATCACAAATTAAATTGTTCTTACCTTTTCCAATCGTTTTGGTTTGGAGTTGAAGCGTTGTGTCAGCTAACTCGTGATGAAAATCGAAATCTTCACTTTGAAGTTGAGCTAGTTTAACAAGGTCGATTCGTTGGATACGATTCAAGGAATGTATTCTCAATAAGCCGTCAGCAACTACATTGTTAGCTCTTGATATATGTCGTATGTCCGTAGAGAATTGGGAGATATAGTCACGATGACGTGACTCGCGTGGAGAGTACTTATTCGAAGATTACTTAATCGAAAACGTCAGTGGTTTATGGTAGGTAAATATTGTAAATTTCCGGCCTATGATGGAATGTTGAAAATGTCGTACAGCACAGTACATGGCTAGTAGTTCACGTCCAAAAGTTCTGTACCTCAATTCAGTGTCGTTTAACCGTCTTGAGAAGAAAACTAAGGGCTGCCAAGCTTGGCCAATCCATTGCTGCACAACTGCGTCAATGGCTGAGTCAGAAGCGTCGACCGCAATGCTGACAGGAGCTTTAGTATTGCAGTGTGCCAGCATAGTTGCATTGGCTATTGCCTCTTAAGTTGCAACGAAGGCTTTTTTTGATACTGAATCCATTGTGACCACCTTTATGTTTCCACGAAGATGATCTGTCAGGGGTTTCACAATAGATGCACAGTTGAGGATAAATCGTCTGTAGAAACTTACCAACCCGTTGAAAGCTCGTAACTGCTTAATGGTGGTTGGTTCCGGATACTCCAGAATTGCTGCCACTTTGTGTTTTTGAGGCTGTATACCATTACCATCAATGGTATGCCCCAGGAAATCTAACGAAGTTGTTCCGATTTGACATTTTTGTATATTAATAGTAATTCCGTATTGCTGCAGTCTTTTAAAAGCTGTGTCCAAATGTTTCATTTGTGTTTCCTCGTCTGGGCTTGCTATCAAGCAGTCGTCGATATATGCATGGACATAGTCGAGACCGCGGAGCACGTCGTCGATGAAACGTTGAAATGTTTGAGCTGCATTCCTCAAGCCGAAGGGCGTTCGGGGGAATTCGTAAAAACCGAACGAAGTTACAATAGCCGTTTACGGTGTGTCATTTTCGGCCATCGGTATTTGATTGTAGGCTTTTACTAGATCAATTTTAAGAATACTGTCATTCTCTTCAACGTGGCCATTAGGTCGTGGATGTGTGGTAAAGGGTAACGATATGACGTAGTTTGCGCGTTAAGACGTCGGTAATCACAGGTGGGACGCCAATTATTGCTGTCCTACTTCGGGACCATATGTAATGGAGACGACCATGGGCTGCTGGATGAGCGGATTATTCCCAGGTCAATCATAGAGTCGAATTCGTTCTTAGCAATCCTTAATTTTTCGGGTGCTAATCGGCGTGCTCTGGAGAATACAGGTTGACCTTTAGTCGTGATGTGATGTGTAACATTGCTGGTTACACATGATAACTTCGATGTCGCCTTATTCAGGTCCGGATACTTGTCAAGTATTGGCTGAAAATAAGGGTTAATTAAATGTTTAAAGCGAAGAGGACATACGCTACAACCTGTAGCAGTGGTTCCACGCACGTATAGCTTTGTGTTGCCGTCAACTAGCCTCTTTTTGCAAGGGTCCACAAGCAAGTTGTGGTGGTTTAGTAAATCTATGCCTATGATAGGTATTTTCACATCGGCGATAGTGGAAATCCCCTGTATGGGTTTGCGCAACCCCACGTTTAAGTAGACATACTTTTTACCATACGTAGCTGTTTGTTTTCCGTCAGTTGCCTGTAAATCAAATTCAGCTCCATGTTGTCGATCAGATGAAGTTGCAGGAAGGACGCTGACTTCTGCGCCAGTATCGACGAGGTAGCGAACCTTCGTTATCACATCAGTGATGAATAACAGGCGGTTGTTTCCATCGGCTACGGTTGCCACTAACGCGTGCAGGCTGGATAGTTTCCCGAGGCAGTGGGTTTGAGGCTAGGGAAACAACAGGGCTCTTTACATTTGTTTGAGTCCTTGCCATGGGTGTTGTGGTACCAACACCAATGTGGATTTTTCTTCCGTCGAAGTCGACATGAGGATCTTTTGCGCGATGAACTTCGTTGTCGAGGATTGTTTGGTCGGCGTTGTTCCTGTAGATCTAGGAAACGAGAAAGAGTTTAGCACAATTTGGTTATTACGTTTTCGGTATCATGAGGTTTTTCTGTAACGAAATACACCTCATTGTGGCGAATTCTGGTGATCTCCAGAATTCGATCAGCAGATGAAGCTAGCTTATCTGCTAGGTTGTTGTTAAATGTTACCAACACTGCTTGCACTTTTTGTGACAGTTTTTATAGGCAGAGTTGACGGAAAACACCTTCATCAAAAGTGCGTTGACCAATTACCTCTTTCATACGCAATAACATTTCGGTCGCAGAACCTCTACCAAGATCAATGGTATGAAACAACTCGTCAAGACGTTGTCGGTCGGACAAGTCTCCTCGTTTGAGAATTGATCTAATGAGCTGTTCATACAGTTCTAGGCAGTCAGGACTGAAATAAGAAGGGGTGACGTACCTGTTCAATTCACGCGGAAGTGACCTTACAACCGCCAGAAATCGAACGCGTGGTCTGGAAATTCCGCCTCTGCATAGCAGAACCAAGCTTCCACATTATCTGCCCAGAAAGGAATGAGCTGAAAGCTTAGAGGTGTAGGGCTTTTAATCCTAATTAGCTTGGAGTCTGATCGCACAACATTCAAATAGTAATGAATGCAGATGCAAAGATAATTTAAAAATCTGCAGGAAAAAAATTAAAAACACACCTATAATACTCTATTAAAAACTATAAAAAGGAACGTACTCACAGTAATGATCGTGCTCAGATCACGTTGTGCTCACCAATGAAGTGTACCCGGGTATATGACCAAGTTAAAATTGTCGTACAACCAGAGCCACTTCTATCGATTGAACCCACCCTTACGAATGAGAAGAAATCGGAAGACACTGAAGGATGGAAGAAAAATTATATTTGATCGCCAGCAGAGCTTCAGTAAGATAGCAACGTCTGGGCTGGCGAACTAGAGAAAGATGCTACTCACGGTGGTTTCAGTCGTGATCTGGTGGTGATGCGTGACCGCGCGCCTTCAAATAGTTGTGTCCGCTGCAACAAACATGGTCAACATCAATGTCGAGAGCCTATGCAACTATTTGTTTTGAGGATTATTTACCGCTACAGATGTATAGGAAGACATATTGAATAATAAACAGAATTTCGACTAGTTTGAAACGTCTGTGCTAGCTTTGTGTAGAAATATGTGTTTGCCATATCATTCCATACATCAGCCAGGCAATAACGTGCAATTATAAGCTTTCAGCTGATTGTGTCGACAAAAAAATCTTGGTCAACCTCGAAGACGGGACTCTATATGACAACTTGCTTGGAAGAAATATTCATGGCTACATCCTAATTAGGTCTAGTAGTATAACTTGTCGTTCTGTAACTGCATAGAATATAAAATAAACACACTGCATGCTTCTAGAAGCTGAGCATAAGAGTGACAGGGAATATGACTAAAAAATCATTTTGTTGTTCAGATTGCATGGTGCTCAATTCGGTCATTTACAGTAGTTCTGTATACAAAACATAAACAATGAAAATAAATCTTAAAAAATACATACGGAAAGCGAAACGTGCATAAAATAAGTATTCTTGCAGAGCATCAGGCAAATAATTTGATGTCATTTTGTTATTTTTTTACTGGAATAACGTCAAAGACAGTTTTTCAAGGTTGACAATGACGCACTAGTCAAATTTTGGGCATGTATAATTGCTTTTACATAGTCTACGTCTATGGGTTGTCTTGTACAAACCTTAAAATGTAGTTTCGGAGCGAATCCGTGCTTTTTGTGTTGTGTGAAAAATGCTAGAGAATCGACCACAACACGGCTTGCTTATACTCTTATTCTTGTGTTAATAACATTTATCTCCACCGCATCACATGAGGGTGGTGTTTTGAGCTCTTTGTATTCAAAAGTACGTTTTTTTAAAATTCTTACTGATTTAATAGTACAGAAGAAATTTTGACTGGTTTTGCACTCAGATTGGAGCTGGTGAGGGATGCTACAGACTTATAGGATATGTTGGGGTTTATCGTATTTGTCTTTCTCTCTTCACATTTCACTTCTTGATGTCGCTGGTCACTATTACGGTTTCTTCCAGTCAGACTTTCCGGGGAAAAATTCATAATGGGTAGTTTGTTTATTAAGTAACTTACTAAAACAGGTACTGGTTGTTGAAAATTCTTTTTATTGTCAGTTTATGGATTACTGCCTACCTATTTCCATTCTTGGAAACACTCATAAGAGGTTTACTTGATTTTCGGTTACTTTTGACTCACTACAGTTTGGATGGTTATGGGAATCGTCGGTGGAATGTTATTTGTATATGTCCAACATATTACACTTATAGACTTTGCGTATGAAATAAATGGAAACTGGTAAGATAACAATACTTCTTTTTGTTATACATTGTATTCTTAGACTTTTATTCCTTACCAAACCATTTAACTACTTTTTCAGCATTTGTTAAGCGCTAACTGTTGAGTACTTTGTGTTCATCAAATTTTCTAAAACGGTTATTTTGGTAAGATAATGGCCCTTAAAGTGTTCTTATGAGTTGACAAGATATTAAGTGCTAGTCATAATGCCTATATTGCGACGATTATGTGGCTCCACTTTTATAACTCATCACCAAATACCTTATTATTTTATCTGTTGAGCAAACAATGCTAGTTATATATTTCAGGTGTGCTTAGGGAAGTAACTCATTAGTTCAGGCATTCAGTTCAACTCGTAGTTTTCGGTTCCAAAACCTCCTACTAAGATTAAACAAGGAGGTTTTGGTTAAGTAACATTACCTACAATTTAATACCTGTGTTTCAATAGTACTGAATTTCGGTACTGTAACTCTTACTGTTTGAATTTCTAAATTATTTAAGTAGACTATTTTCCAAAGCAAAAAATAACTTGATGAGCGTCCAAAATATGTTTGCTTTCACTTTTATAAGCCCCCATACACTCTAAAGGCTCCTGTTTGCTTCCAGCTACCTAACATTGAATAAAGTATATTTCAGTGTAGAGCAGTTTAGCTTATCGACCATGCAACTTGATTGATGAAATTTACTTAGGACTAAGCACTAAGCTTAATAACATTGATTACATTTTTAACTTAGATTACTTTAATGCCGAATATATTTGTCAGTGGCATGGATTTAGTTAAGTCATCTGTGCTCTATATATATTGTTTGCGAGAAATTGTTCTTTTTATGGGTATGTATATTACCTTCTGTCTGTTCCCTATTTAGAATCATGTGTACCAAATGGTATTTTTTCATCACAAGATTTTTGTCACTTCAAAGTAACATATGATACTTTGAGCTACTTCACGCATACACTTATATCAAGAAGCATTACGACATTCGTTTAATTTCTTTATTTATTGATTATCCTGTAAATGGTTGTTTATTAGCAAGCATTTAAACATAAGTTCACAGTTTGTAGCCTCGTTTCATCTGTTTCCGGAAATATAATTGACCCTAATACATAAAATGTGAGTCAGAACTCCGTACACGGACCTATAATTGATGAGTTACGTCCATCGTGCCTATTTTCTCCAGTTCTGCTAACAATATATACCAGCCATATAACTTCTAAGGCTTCTTTAAAGTTTTTTACTTATCACTTACTGAAACGCAGAATGTCTTAGTTGATCCAATAATTTTATTTTGCTGTATATATTTGTATACTGTTCTTTTCCTTTTATCTAGGCATAATAAGTCGAAAAATTCGATATTTTATACACTAGGTGAGTGAATTTCATAGTTTGTCGTATGTTTAAAAAAGGGTTATGATGGTTTTGTTGCTCCGGAACTTTCTAAAATGTTTTTTTCTTAAAGTTCACTAGATCTAGACATTGGAGGTATCAGCGATTGGCCCTCAGCAAGTAAGTTTCTGGCTTGCCATCTCCTACGCCTTGGTTTTAATATTCCTAGCTGTCATATAAATATTTGATTGAATAAATAAATAGTTGCTAGTAAGACCAACAATCCAAATAACTTTCTAGTTACCGAGTTTCTCACAAGGTTAAGTTACATGTAATTTATTTCTATCTACGAATTCCGAAAAAAAATTATTTTCACTTGTGCTACCTGCAAGGGACAAAATAATGTTATGTAACTAGGATAATTTTCCGTGCAACGTATCCATTCTTTGCATAAATAGACGGTTTTTGACTTATAAACTATGTTTAACTTTGCTCAATTTCAGTCAGACATTTCACAAGTGTGTACTAGTCCAATTTGCCATTAATATCAACACAATAAAAGGCAGCAAGTTATTAAACTCAAGATGGGGAATTATATCAGAATCGACAGAGATTTAAGCGGGAAATATAATTCAAAGCAATGAGTGTGTTCGAGAAGTCAGAAGTTAGTAATATTACATAAATTCAGATTTCGAGGAAGATAGTACTGGCTGACACTCATTGGCAAAGCATATCTAGAATATTGTTTCACTTCCCACCAGTCAAATCTAGCAGACGAATCAAAAATATACTGAGATTTTCTTACGTAAATTCCTCGTGCCCCATCGTGCTTTTATTACCATACCTCCTATTGTTCCGTTTATCCGAAAAATATCCTTTCCTTTTGTTCTCGTGCTAATTTGAATCGAGTTGGGTAAAATGTTATAGGAAAGAAGTATGTATCTATTCAAACTTCAAAACGGATTCATTGCGCAACTAAAAACAATTTTATGAACTAATTAAGGAGGGAAGGTGATCCTAATAAAAAAAATGATATACGACAAGGGAATAAAACAAGTACGTGATACATTTTGGTTGAGAATATAATCAAAACGAACTCCAATAGGTTAATAATTCCTCTCATTTTGTGGAAAACATAAAACAGAACCACAGAAGGATCTTTAATGACTTTTAATCTCAAGGTTGTAATGTATTTTTGAAGAAGCTGATCTAAATTACCACATTCTTCCTACTGAGCTGTTTTCAGAATATCATCGATAACAACGTTGAAGAGTGCATAAATTACCAAGGATCTTTTTAAATTCATCACCATCCTTTAAAAGTTCCAGGGTTAATCCGTCAGGACCCGGTGACTTGTGACGCTTCAGCAGGAGGGATTCTTTGTGGATCTTAGTCTCGTTTGGTTGATGTATAATGATATAGTAAATGAGTCAAGGGAATTAACTAGTTTTCATAAATATTTTTCGGAAGGTTATTTTATGTATTCCGATTGTTTATATACCGGATAATTTGTTTCTATTATTTTCATATTCCTACCGCCCTAACCTCACATTAAATCTGTCAGCTGTTTTTATATCGCTTCCCATTCATAAACTAGAGTTCGTTATTTACGTACTTATTACCCCGTTTTTCTATCTCAAATGTCGTTTTCTTGTGTTGATAATGTTATTCTAGTTGGTCGGTTGCATAGTCTGAATTTGTATGTAGATATATTAGCGAGTGTCTGAAATATACGATGTAGCCTGATTGGCTCATCAACCTTGTATTCTTCCTATTCATCTTGGTACGATTTAGCATACGGGCAGATTTACAGGTGCAAAATAACAGTCTTCATTGCCCTCTGTCATTGTTTTGGCGCGATGGATTTGTTTCGGGTTGGTCGACT
The DNA here is from genome assembly GCA_025215515.1 of Schistosoma japonicum. Taxonomy (NCBI): domain Eukaryota; kingdom Metazoa; phylum Platyhelminthes; class Trematoda; order Strigeidida; family Schistosomatidae; genus Schistosoma; species Schistosoma japonicum. The sequence goes on from CM046064.1 coordinate 11,270,722, forward strand.
CATCATATCTTGTATTCTTTCTTCTCTGGTTTAGCGCTAAGGACCTCAAAAGCTGAAGGTGGGTTGATAATACCTAATCATTATTAGAAGTTTGTACATTATTCAGTCACCGTCCGTCCGTTCATTCGCTAGCTGGGACTCATCGATCAGAAAATTGGTCACTAATCAAAGAGTACAGGACAGATTGACCCACGTTAAGGGGGTAACAAATCAGTTAAACCTTAACTAGAAGTACTCGGCGTTTAAGATGCCTTTGGGGATTGTTAACTGGTGCGCCATCTGTTTCACAGATTGTCTCACTGACTCCCGACTCGCCATCAGTCATGCTAAGTCATTCTAGAAGCCCATTGGAAGCTTCGAAAAAATTCTCGAAGACTGTCGGTTATATTTCCATCAATTTAATTTGGTTATTACTAATTTTGTTACCGTTTTTACCATGTTCTCTTTAAGCTTTTAGAATTTCAACGTCACATTTCGATAAATATCCTTGTTTTCTGTAAAATAAACTAACTTTTGAAGTAAAATTTCTTCATTATTTCTAGTCTTTTGTTTTATGTTTGGAACTCAAGACGGTTATCTTAAAACTAAGAAACAGTAAGGATGGCACTCTCTCGGCGTTCAGGCACAAATTTATCTATTTCAAATGGTTAACGGAGTAATTTGTTTTAGACTACTGATAATCACCTGACATATATATATATATGACGTTCTTCAATTTTAGCTATTTATGTTGTCACATTGTTGCTCTATGGAGTTACTGTTTGTGCTTATATCGCATTTGTACTACTTTATGGCCTACCTCATCAGTGTACGTTAAACCTAACTGTAACTGGTATTAACGCTGGTCTTACATTACTATTTGCTGTATGTTCTGCATTTTCTACTATACGTAAGTTAGTGTATCTCTTCCTTTTTCTTTTCTATGTAATAAAATAATAATTAATTGTAAAATTACTGGGTACTCTGAAACGATTATTTCACTCATAAATCTGAAGACTATTAACAGTTTGCATCCATAAAATCACAGAGGATCAAGGTCAGGAGTTCTGGGTCACAGAGAAAATCAAAATCTAGCAATCCACATTTTTGGTCTCAGTCAATCTTAATTATAGAAGTGATTGTGCAAATAGGCCGAGTGAGAATTGAAATAGTACGTTCTTGATGATGGTGACGATGAGTGGTGTTTATTGCGTTATGCATTTTCATTTACGTCTAACATATGGATCGATAGTATGGTACTCATCACATGACCTGTAAGTTCTAGCTTTGATCTACTAAGCGATTCCGTAGCAGGTCGAAGTAACTATCCACTACCACCTGATTTATAATAAAAATTATTTTCACATTTTGCTTGTTTACGAAGCCAACAGTAGAATTTTATTTATTTGTCTAGCAGTTTATTCAACTTTACTCGCGATTACTTTGGTTAAATAATAATGTAGTCCACATAAATCAAATCCTTGATAAGCACATTCGAATACAAATTGATTAGTATACACTTTCAAAGTGATAATTTATTCATTATTGTTGATTAATCGAGATATGCGATGCATTTATCCTTTATTTGACTATAAACTCCAAGATACTTTGCTTCCAGACTTTATAAGTTTGTCTGTATTCGTAGAGTTTGTAAATATAAGCCATTATTAAACGAGTGTCAACAAACATTCACATGCAGATTTTGATAAGATCAACCAATAAATTGCTGAAATATGAAACAAAATATTCGACTGAACATGTGGTTTGGAGAAAATTCTATGGTACTAAAAAATATTATTTAACTCAATAGTGAACTTTTGCATTAATTATGTTAACAATGATAACTAGTATGTTCTTAAAATGTCATTTTGAGTTCATTCATAGCATATCAGTTATCCATGATTAAGATAAACCTTTCCAAAAGTATATTTTAACACAAATTGCCATATCACATAGGCACTATGAAATGAGACGAATAAAACGAATAAAAAAGTGTCATTAATTATAGTAGTAATGATAGTGAGCAAATCCAAACAATCACAATATGGTTAGAGAAAATGGAGTGGAAAGTATGCACGAAGGGACGGAAAAAAAATTTTCTACAGAATGATCAAGAAGACTTCAACCAGTTAGTCGCCATCTATCAACATGGCTCAGTTCAACAATTATCGATTTCATGGATTGATGCTATTACATGGTTTGGTTGCTCCTAGCCTTTTTTCAGTTCTTTTTTTCAACCGGCAGTGAACATTAATGATGGCTGTAATTTTACATATGTAACACACATCCTAGCTAAATCAGATGTTGGAGATCCATACTATCACTAATTTATTCACTGTCTATTTTTAATATTTTATGTCCAACTTCAGTGTTACTCATACCATCGTTCCTTGATACGTAAACCTTGTTTCAGAAACATCTATAAACCAGTGAGTGAGTGGTTAGGGCGTTTGATTTCCAACCCTCTACGTCATTGATTTGAATCTTATTTTATTTACTTCAGTTTTTAAGCGATCAGGCTAGTCTCATTAACCCTGATTTTACTCATGACCGAATACCTAGTAACTGAGCTAATAATTGGCTAAAAATATGTAAATGATGCGTATCTTTTACCTACATAAACTATATGCCACTAACATAGAGTAATACATTCATTACATCCCAATAAGGTATAACACTCATAAAATCGAAATACTGAACAAAAATAAGTCGGTGTTTAAGTTGGATTGTTACTGGCAAGCGGAATCCAGGATGCACGTTTCGCCCAATTTGGGACTCTGGATGGATGTACCTGCATCCCAGTGTTGATGTTGACACTGGGATTCAAACTCAGTCCGCTTCATCTTAAACGCCACCTCGTTAATCACTAGGCTACAAGTTCTACCTAACTACATTCCCGTTGCACAAGTGTGACTGTCTGGACACAGTAACCTAGTGGTAAACGAGGTGGCGTTTGATACGAAGCTGACTGAGTTCGAATCCCAGTGTAACGTCAACATTGGGATGCAGGTACATTCAGCCAACTAAGTCCCAAATAAAATGAAACGTGCATCCTGGATTCCGCTTGCCAGTTACAATCCAACTTAAACATTACTTGTGAATTTCCTCTATATCAAAGCAATCCGCTCAGGATGTACATATAGCAACAGCGGATGACCTGTTTCAGTCCATGACTAATCAACGGAAAGATACAAGCTTAACCTAATTAAAAATCAACCGACTTTGGAAAAACAAACCCTTTTATACAGAATACCTCTTTTTCTGTGTCTAATTAAAATAAAATAGTTTGCTTAAATGACTGAATGTGTGTATTCATTCACTAAGACAAAAGAATTCACATTAATAAACACTTCGACTCATTTAATCAATACTGTAGTTGATTTTGTCTGAAGTGCTTATTTTCATGTGAATGAAAGTAAATCAAGCGTTTCTAAGGTTGTTTGATGAAATTAAAATGTGTATTAAATAAATACCATAATGGAAGTGGCGGTGGTGGGGTTTTTTTGGGGGGGGGGAAAGGGTTGTTGATAGGAGTAATCAATATGTTTTTAGATAGAAATCTATTTACATATGTAACTGATGAGACGATACTGGGCTGCTGACTTCAAACGAAGCTAAAAGTCTCTGTGAGATTTTTACGCATTTTATTAGTCAGTTACTAACTAATATTACACAGATTATCAAACTGAAAGCTTTGTCTCTAACAATGATAATGTAAATTAAGGTATATGATATTTATTATACAATGATTATGTGTTATTCTAAGTTTATTTTATTCTCTATAGTCATACAGCTGGTTATTTTGGTTACAAAAAAACCTCGTATTCGAGTCTCTAACTGGGTTATTGATACCGTCTGTAATTGATTTCTTATAGTTTTCACAGTCATTATGTGCAGCGTCTCCGAAACGATGTTAAAAAAATAACTAGTCTAAGAAATTCCAGGACTTTTGAGACATTTCGCTCATACGATCCAAGTGTTTTAGTAATGACATTTTTGAAAAGACGCAAATTGGTTAAAGATGGCCTTGCAATAATCACCATTGTCAAACCATACACGTTCTGTTGAATTAGGCACCATAGAACTTACATTTTGAATAAGTGATCTTAAAGGACACTACTAAAATACTATAAATACCCTCACATTTTTCTCTGTACAATCGTCGGTTGGAGTGGTAAGTAAAACTTTAACTTTTTTTGTCTTCTCATTAGTTTGGGCTGAATCTAGTCGTTTAAAGAAGGGAGAAGGCTTAGTTTAAATCACTTTAAGTGTACTTAGGCTGGGTTTAATCATTAAGTCCCACTTTGACGTTGATGTCTCAATTTACGTGTCATAATAGACATAGTTTGGTTAAAAGCATACTTTGGATAAAGAAGAAAGGGAGCAAATTCTTATTTAAATTACGCTTTCGAAATGCATCTCTCAACTAGAAGAAGCAAGCCTTTCTTCAAGTAATTCCGCTATTACATCATGTCAGCTTCATTGTATGCCCTATTCGTATGCTGTATTTCGGAATCTTAGGTTAGCTACAGCGGTCTCGATGTTCAGTAGACTGTGTTGTTTCCAGCATTTTCGATCATTCTTTTATTTTATTTAATGAACAGTCGCTGCTTAACGAAGTGTAAAGTTATCCACAACTATCTGTCATGAACATGTTAATGTAGCACACTCTTGATGCAAAGAATAAATAGTAAGTTAGAACTTGGAATATTTAACTAAAATTACACTCTAATATACATCGCACATTCGCTAAGTAAACGGAAAATAATCGAAGAAGATAGGTACAACAAATTTAATCAACACGGAAAACATTTTGGATAGCCTCAGTCACGTTAACTGGGATTATTATTTAGACTTCACCCAGAAGACGAAACGTCGTTACTCTATTCAGTTTACAAAATAGTCGTTCACTGTAGTTATTTTCCGTGTGTAATATATACCTCCCTAGTTATTTCCCGTAAGAGTTGACTATTTAACACAATAATAAGAATGTAATAGTTCATTGTATTGTTAAGTGGATTTACTCAAAGTAATACCTAAAGCATTATTTAGAAATTTTGAAGTGTTCAAATGCGTCTTTAACGCTTTCGACAACTGTTATGATCTTTATGAAATTTTTGCTAGTGTGTTAATTTACAAACATTTAGAACTTCATAAATTAACTTGTCTTCTGTGAAGAATACAGAATCCCCATTCTATAACTACATGCAATCTGATCCATTATGCGCCAATAAAAGACTACTACTTGAGGTCGTAATCAAATACTTACACATCGATGATTGAATATGTGTGTATTTCAGCTTCTGAAAATCTGGTTATAACACAAACAATCATTATTTTCATTATACTTATTCAACCAATCAGTTAGTCATAAACTCCATCTTCACGTGAACAATTACTGATACCGTGTAGCTTGATTAGCCTTCTTATAAACTGAGGTTCAAGGAAACTTCTCTGAATGTTTTGTATTATTTAGGTACTACTTGTTGGCAATGTAAATGAGTCGGTCACTGGATTAATTTACAGAGACAGAATTTCTAGTTACTTTTGTGAATAACCAATTCAATTAGTCGTCCACTGTCTCGTAATCATTTGCGACTCTGATGAAGTGCACATCTATAATCATACACATCGTTGGGCCAAGGAATCTTCAAGTCTTATGTCGAAAATAAACATTCGTAGATCATTAAGCGAGTATCATGCGCTTCAGTCTCAGTCACGATTGATACTTGTTATATCAGGACTGTCATCCATTATGATAGTTTTGTATCTTTCTCAGACCTGATACATTTAAATTCTATCAGTCACAGCGTCTAACTAAGATTTTTGATTCAAGTAAACTAAGTTATTTTGAGTACCTTTACAGATACGAGGGCAGTTTATCAAACAACGAAAGGAACTTCTTTATGAAGGACGTGAATTGGAAACTGGGTTAGGTGGTAGTTATGATGGCTTAAGGGGGTGGCTACAGAAGCAAAAGAAACAACTGCTTAAGACTCAGACTCAGGTAGTCTTCTTTTCAAGTAGATTTTGATATAACGTTGACGGAAATCCTTTTAGTAAAGTGAAACGTACTGTTTTTACCACTGTCCAATTAACTTGACATGTTATGACTTAAATGAGTGTGTTCCGACATCCTCGAAAAGCCATCCCACAACTCTTTGACTTCTTCTGATATAAATTAGGTTTGCTCGTTACAACTACCGACGTTACTAACTCACACATGTCTTCATAAATTTTGTGTCATAAGATTGCCTCATTCTCTTCTTCAGACCCGCAATCTAAATATTAGGAAAGAAAGCAAATGGTCACAATTATTTTCATAACTTCAGATTCATGACTCATTCAAACATACTAGTAAGATCACAACAAACAATATTTCACTATGGATTGCTTTAATTACATAACTAAATTATATTCAGCATGATAAAATTAGTCTTTTGTCATAAGGCTTGTTGCTATGCTATTCAAATGTATTAGGGCTGCCTGTGTTGCATTTCTAGTTTTGGTGAATTCTCTCATTATCTTTAAATTACATAACACAGTGCCGTATAACCGAAGCCTACAACTATAAAATTCTTAATTAGCTGGCTACTATATTCTTTTAGAATGCTTAAAGATGCGACAATGGTAATGGGTGAAATAGTTTACAGATAAGACTCGATATAAACATACTGTAAAATAACTGTTCAAACAAATCAATCCTGTAATTATAATGTATTTGGATCTTCCTGTTGATTTGTTATAGACTGGAAGTGATCAGTTTCTGTCGCCCTATATGCATCCTAAACGGGTTGCCACAATATGACGATAATTCACAAATATTATTTGAGTTAGATTGTGACTGGCAAATGGAGTCCAGGATGCGCGTTTCGTTCCGGTGAGAACATCAACACTGGGATACAGGTACATCCTAGCTGACAAGTCCCAAGTAGGACAAGCGCGCATCTTAGATTCCTTTTGCCAGCCGCAATCTAGCTCAAACTAATCAATACTGTGATCATGTTTACACATAATTAATAAGTTTCGTATATCTAGCATATACATTCGAGTCGAGTACATTTGAATTCTATATGGAGTAAATTGCAATAGTGATTGAATCCCTCTGGCAACATATTAGGATATTCAAAGCAAATTGTTATAGATAGTACTTTTACACAGATATATTAAGTGAAAAATTCGGCAATTAGACTTCAACAAAATGATTTTTATTTTTAATGAAGTGACTATCTGGAAGTTATTTTAATTTTGTAGGTGATATTTATCACGGATTGATCTCAGTTATGTTACGATTAAAATTTACTTAGTCTCTCTCGTCATTGCGTATCACGTATTGTTCGCAGTTGGAAATGCGTTCCATTAAGCATTACCGCGTTGTTCTTATGATCTGCATTTCTTCAGTTTATTTCTTGGCTGAGTCGGGAGTGCTCGCTGCTGAGAAGTCTCATACCATAACGAAGAAGCTGTCTATTACTCTGTATAATCAATCTGTGGTGAATGTCGTTTAAAAAGCGACTTTTGCTTCAAACATCATATTCTACTTTTTATTCACATCATTGATTAGAGTAGTGTCGAAATTACATTAGGCTAATAATTTGCTAAATAAAATGCGGATGCTTTCACAAGTGTCAGTTAACTTCTAGAGTATACATTCTAGGGATGAGCTATTCAAATATCTTGTTTCTACCATTCGATCCATAGTTGTATCTCTCTCCGAACTGGTTTGCTATACATTTCCCTACAGACGAATTTAGTGCTATATTGAATGAATGCCCCGTTACATTGTGGTGATCACCACTCATTTGTAGACTAGGATACCGCAAAATTCTCACTATTGCATTGACGTGTCGTATTTAATACTTTATGTTACTTTTCTATCCAGTTAGTTGATGATTGCTTCATATTACACTAATTTTCACTGAAGTTTCCGTTCCAATTTCTACGTTTTACTTTGTTCGTGCATTTCATCAGACATATTATGCTGTGCAGCACTAACATTTTCAATGCATCTTGTTAAAGACACCTTCATGTGTTTAAAATAAATTCTTTCATGCAAATTACTCTTTGATGTCCAGCATTCAAACTCTAGATGAACAGAAAAATAGTCGGAAATTCTGAATAAAACACAGTGAATATTGTAAAATATTGCAGATAGCCTTATCCCTTATCGGGTGATCAGTTAAATTAAATTCCACACGTTTACTAACAGTCGTCATCATTCAATAATGCACATGCTACAGTCAATTACTTAAGCAATGTATGCATGCCTAACTTAATGAAATTGCTATCTGATCGACAAAAATATTGACAATTTAGTAAATTTTAACGAGATTTCCTATTACTAGTTACATATAAATGGATCATTCCTGTTTTTCTTCTGCATAATTGTGTTTCTCTTCCTTATTTTAGTAAGAAAAGGTCAAATGTGGTTGCCTGGTGCAATCACTTCTGCATTTGTAGCTTTTTTAACATGGTCAGCTTTAACCAGTCAACCTAGAAGTGAGTTCATTTTCTTGAAAATTAGTTTTAGTTGTTGTTGTTGCGAAGACTAGTTTTTATTGCCAATTCGATATGATATCGTTTAGAAACATAAACTTAATACAATCAAGAAACACATGCGAATCCTCATCATAATAATTTACACTTTACTCTTTCTCTAGTAACTGCTTACCTAGTTCCCACCTTTTCTAAAGACGAAAAGAATGTCGAAATTTCATTCCCAGCTCCAATCGATGATAATACACTTTAAATATGTCTTTGAAAATCAGCTGTGCAGTTCCAGATTTATAGCTTCTGGTTTAAAGGTACAAGTTCGACTTTGAACAAAAATGGCGACTATTGAACAAATTTCTTTTTATCATATTAACGACGAGTGCTTGAGAAAAATGTAGTATTTTTACAACTTCCTCCTACTACTTAGCATCAGCAACATAATACACTAAATGTTCAGTCACTTTAACTGATGGGTGCATTTACAACTCAGTCTCTCGAATTTGTTTAGCGCCAGACAAGTCCTGATATATACAAAGTTAGTCACTTCTCAATTATCAATCAATGTATATATCACAGTCCTATAGTCCTTCCGTGAGCTTGTTAACTAAGTAATAACATTTCATACTATAAAGTCTAATAATGAGGATTCGAATCCTATGGAAAGCATAAATTCTCAAGATAGGGTTTCTTACCAATTACCTTCAAGCGCATAATGTGAACTGAAAGACTTCGTTGGCGGTTGCTTTGTTATTCAAAGTATGTTTCCTGTTAAATAATTTAATTAGACTTTGTTTTCTTTACATAATGCTTACAGTTTTATCATCGAATTTTCCATGGCAAAAACAAACAATGAAAAAGCTGAATGATGCAGAAAAACAACAAAATCTCACTATTCATCCATTAGTTGTTGTTGCAGATCAATTAAATCGTCTATTATCTCATCAATTTGTTCAGACAAATCCAGTGAAAACAACACCAATATCTACATCTAACATGAAATCAAATAATACTGAACCAATTATTTTAGTTAATGAATGCCTACCTGGTGGTGTGAATAGAATTAGTGAACATTTAGGCAAAGATATTGTTACTGTTTTAGGTATTACTGTAGTGATTAGTGGATTTTTATATTCAAGGTAAGTAATATGAATGGTGATTGTTGCATATTTATACATGTATATTTACTAATTACTGATTACATAACAGTTTACAGATATGATGTACTTATGCAAATACTGGTAATAGCTTTCTCCGTGAAAAGTTCCGTTAATTTTTAGTAAAGTCTGATTCTATGGCCTGAGTGACCTAATCATGAAGCGTTCATCGCAATTTTTGATGACATAATTGGGTTAGTTTTTTTCAATGTCTTGAATAGTTATTGAAGCTTCAGAAATAGATCATCATTAATTATCCTCATTAGCTACAAATCTTTATCATTTAAACATTTCGTTACATCAATTGTATATAAGTGAATATTAAGTACGTATTACTGTGAACATATATCTGTTTTAAATATTACTGATAATGGCAAAAATATAAACGTAATAATAATTACCAAGATAAAATATGTTTGTTTAATTCGCAATCAAGCAAATATACGCTTTTCATCTATTGGAAAATATGTTTATACAAGAGGAAAATGAATGATACTAACCTCAACAATGTTCACATTATCAGTTAGACAGTAATCCTCAACAAAGAGTCTGACATTAGCTTAAGTTGTCATGAACGAAATGTAATTAACAAGATGAGTACTAAAGTAGTTAAAGGAATATAGCATCAGTTATAATAAGAAAGACCTAACGCTAAGATTACGAGTCGAAAAAGAAATGAATAGGTTTGTGTACAGAAATAATGAAATTCAAAATCTGCAGAAAGTTATGTTGTGAATAGGATTTGCCCGACCGTAGCTGCTACCTTGCCGTGGTGGTCGGGCTTGCCTATCGTGATGACCCAGCCGAGCTATACTGGCTGGAACATATGTTCCTGTAGGTTCTACCATGCCAGGCAGGTCGATTGGAGAACGATGAGACTAAAAGCAGCTACTCAAGGTCTGAGGGCGAAGTCGTACTGCTGACTGCAGAGGGGTGTGACAGCAGTAAGGTGTTTCCCTCGGACAACCAGCATCTGCAGCGATGCTGCCTTCTCACAAGGAAGGAGGGGTTAGAAAAGGTCGGCCCTAAAAGTGTCACACCTCACCCTACCTCACGGATTTCCGTCTCCGGCGGTAAGGGTGCCCACTAAGGGCTTTTAAGTGCGGAGCTAATACTCGAAAAACTTTTCATAAAAAGGCCGTGCGTGACAGGCCTCAAGCAGTTGTCCCTTGGGCTCTGCGATCACGCTCTCAGGTCTCTAAGACCAACATTAATCTATCTTCTTTTTCAGGTTCGTCAAGAAACACCCTTCCATGGTGTGGGCAGCCAGGAAGTGAAAACCGCCCTCATACCTCTTACAGCACACGAGATCATCTTGTTCGAAGCCAAATCCCACCTTCAACTCTTAATAACTCTCTTATCACCGTGCCTAATCCTTCTAACATAATTTTATCGCCTTGCGTCTCTAATGCTAGTGATTTGAGTTCACAAAACGTTATCCCTGGTCTCCTAAAGCCGCGCACTAAGTTGTATATTGGAGCTTTCAACGTTCGAACGTTATGTCAAATAGGACAACAGGCATCCTTAGCCATGACTCTAGAATCCCGCTCCATCGATATCTGCTGCATCTCTGAAACGCGTATACAGGATCCAAGCACAGTCATTCGCTTGACTTCACCTTGTGAAAATAAGGAACCGGCTCAGTTCACTCTTCGTGTTTCCGGGGACCCCACCGCTACCACTCGAGGCCTTGCTGGTGTAGGTATAGCACTAAGTTTAAAAGCTGAACAGGCTCTCCTCGACTGGATTCCAATAGACAGTCGCTTGTGCGCTGTCCGTCTAAATGGAACGGTAAGGACTCGTAAAGATAGGGACACACGCCGTTGTCTCTTTGTTGTCTCTGCCTATGCTCCCACTGATTGCAGCTCAGATGAAACGAAAGATGAATTTTACAGGAAGCTTTATGACCTTCTATGTAAAGCTAAGCGCACTGATGTAGTAATAGTGGCGGGTGATTTTAATGCCCAAGTAGGTAGACTAGAGGAAACCGAAAGGCACCTAGGTGGATCATATGGTGTTGAGGCTCAACGAACAGACAATGGCGACCGGTTACTACAACTTTGTTCAGACAAGCGTTTATTTCTCGCAAGCACCAACTTTAAGCATAAGGAAAGACATCGGTTGACATGGCGGCCTCCGAAATCAACCCAACGCTGGACTCAAATAGACCACATTGCTATTAGCCATCGTTGGAGAGGCTCGATAGAAGACTGCCGCTCGTTTTGGAGCACATGTTTAGACTCAGATCATGCCTTAGTGCGAGCGCGTATTAGTCTGCGACTCACTGGACGTAAAAGATCCACTACAAGGATCCCCCACAGAGTTCAATTTAATGATGAAAAAGTCAAGAATACATTCCAGGAACAACTAAAAAACCAATTAGTAAACGGCGTAAACTGTTCTCAACCTGAGCTAGCCTGGAATGATATCCAAAAAGCTGTCGAAAGAGCAGTAATATCTACTAATAAACTAGACCTAAAGGTTAGGAAAACTCAGTGGATTTCAGCTGCATCTACTGAACTGATAGATGCTCGGCAACACATCCCGTCTGGTTCTGAACATGATGAGCAACGTAGGCAACTTAGACACAAACTAATCAAAAGCTTACGCAATGATCGTGAGCAGTGGTGGGTGGCGAAAGCTAAAGAGATGGAAAAGGCAGCGGTAATAGGTAACAGTAGGCAACTGTTCAGACTTATCAAGGAAACGGGTATCAGGAACCCAACTGTAAGTGAAACTATCTCCGAAAAAGATGGCTCCATTATTCACTGTCAATCCAGAAGATTAGACCGATGGGCAGAACACTTTAGGGAACAGTTCAACTGGCCCACGGCGTCATCCCTGCTGCCCACCATACCCAAACAATCTGAATGGCAAATTAACATTGGTCCCCCAAGTCTCAGTGAAGTTGTGAAGGCTATTGGAAACTTAAAGCGAGGGAGAGCGGCAGGACCAGATGGATTGACCCCTGAGATATTTAAGGAAGGTGATCCAGTCTTAGCGGCGAGATTAACTGAGATCTTGGCTAGAATTTGGGAACTAGACGTAATCCCATCTGACTGGTCTCGAACACTAACCATTCCGGTCTTTAAGAAAGGACAGAAGTCCTCGTGTGACAATTACCGAGGAATCAGTTTAACGAATATAGTGTCTAAAATACTAGCTTCAATAATACTTCGACGTTTAACTAAAGCTCGTGAAGAGCAAACTCGAGAAAACCAAGGTGGCTTCAGACCCGGACGTGGTTGTATAGACCAAATATTCACACTTAGGCAGGTTCTGGAACATAGGCACACTTTCAGACGCCCAACAATAGCTGTATTCCTTGACCTTAAGGCGGCGTTTGACTCTATTGATCGTAAGGTTATGTGGCAACGTCTGTCATTGAAAGGTGTACCGGAGAAGTACATTAACCTTATACAAGCTCTCTACTCGAACACCACATGTCGTGTTAGAGCTTATGGCAGATTGTCTTCGGAATTGACCACTTCTAGTGGTGTTCGTCAGGGTTGTCCGCTATCTCCATTTTTATTTAATTTTATCATTGAAATACTTTTAGAGTTAACATTGTCATCGTCTGATTTCCCTGGGGTTGACCTCTTTCCAGGAGATAAACTTACTGACTTAGAATATGCCGATGATATAGTTCTACTGAGTGAAGATGCTGATAAAATGCAGGATTTTTTGACCACCTTAAACATGAATGTAAGCATGTTTGGGATGTGATTCTCCCCATCCAAATGTAAAATGTTACTTCAGGACTGGCTTAATTCGGCACCAAAGTTAGTGATAGGGGGTGAAACTATTGAATGCGTTAACCGCTTTACTTATCTAGGGAGCCTCATCAGTCCTAACGGTCTGGTGTCCGATGAAATCTCGGCCCGTATACATAAGGCCCGATCGGCTTTTGCCAACCTGCGTCACTTGTGGCGTAGGTGAGACATTCGTTTAATGACAAAAGGACGCGTTTATTGTGCAGCAGTCAGATCCGTTTTACTTTATGGATGTGAAACATGGCCTTTAAGAGTAAAGGATATTCGTAGGATCCTAGTATTCGATCATAGATGTCTCCGAAACATTGCTCGTGTTTGCTGGGACAACCGAGTAAGCAATGCATGGGTTAGGAATAGAGTACTAGGGAAATACGGTAAGTCTATTGATGAAGTAGTGAATCTTCACCGGCTGAGGTGGTTAGGACATGTGTTGCGTATGCCTGACCACCGTCTACCTCGACGAGCAATGTTGTCTGGTGTTGGAGTAGGCTGGAAGAAAGCTAGGGGTGGCCAAACGAAAACATGGCACCAATCCATGAAGTCATTGACGATTGGACTGAGCCATGTTAATAGATGTAGACTACCTGGTTGGGGCCCACACGATGATCGTAACAAATGGTTAGAGACTTTAGGTGATATGGCTTAAAATCGATTGCAATGGCGCAGGTGCATCCACTCCTTGTCTTCCTCCAAATTCTAATTTTTGAGCTTATAATTTTCTCTTTACTGAATCACTTTTTATCTCAAATCTTATCTATGATCTCTATGCCTTCCCGTTAGTACTTACTCTGTTACTACCTCCCCTACTTTGGGATTTGGTCCGACAATTTAATCTTTATCTGCTAATTGAGGCATGGCAACTTGAACTGATGTACGCATGTACAAAGTTCTATGTTGTAACTGACTGACTGAATAGGATTTGATTTTGACCAATTTGGACTCTCGTGCTTTCGCGGGTATGTTGTGAATACAACTCTATCATTGCTCTCAATTCTCAACCTTGCCTTTTGACGGCATTTATTCATTCATCTAATAGATTCTCTTTATTTGCTTTACGACCTAGATGCATAGCTGTTATTTTTCAATTTTCTATACCTACATCAATTCTGAAAGCCTTCTGATATACAGTTTGTATACTTGTTTTTAGTGATCATTATAATTGTTCCTAGGTTGTAAAGCCCCTAAAGAAAATCCGTGAAATAAATGAATTTATCCAATTCTGATATTTATAAATGAGAAAAATTATACGCAGTATGGTTTTCACTAAAAGTCAATGATATCATGAGTGTACTCATCACAATCTGTAAATTTGAAACAATAGCTTAGCTGTTATAGTACTCCGGTTCCAAGTGCATATCCATCTACAGCTGTTTCCATTTAAATAGTCACACTGTAATCTTGCGAACTGTTCGAGGTATGAGTGCAGTTGTTAATTTCCGCTTGCCTACATCGTGTAAGGGTTCTTAAGATATTTGGAAAAGAAACTTGGTTAGGGTAGTCTTGATGACCTGAGTTTGTGACTGCAGTGCTGAAGAAATATACACTTGTGACCAGTCACATACTGTATTTTGCGAGTAATTTGTGATGCATTAGCTCTGTGCTTGTTTAGGCCTTACCACCAGAGACAGAAATTTGCCTTTTTTAGTGGAAAAGCAGCATCACTTTTATGCTGGATTTTTGAAGAAAACATTTTACTACTGTCCCATGCTTGTACAGTCAAAAGTATGACTTGTCCATTAAATCATCAGTTTATTGTTTTTCGTCTTACTGTTCTTCAACTGATCTGTCTGCTATAGTTAAGACCTAAACCGAATAGCTATTCTATTCTTTTGTTGACCTATTAGTTCACCACGTCAAGATAGCAGCTATGGTTTAGTTGGTTTAACCAACTGGACCGAAGTATTTTTACACGTTGTACAAATGTTATGCCTCAAATCTAAGTACATTAATCTGTACCTTGTGAACAAGTTACAAATATATAGACAAATCAATTCATGAATATATTTTAAAGCAAATGAATTACATAATTCCTCTTCTCCTTCTTATATCATCATTATGCATACATAATATTATTTGTAAGAATTTCGATAATCTATTTTTTTTATTAGTAGTAATTATCTATATTCACATATATATAGCATAATTTTATTGGATAAATGTTTTTCGTATTTTCATTATGTAACATCCAATAAGCCCTTATTGTATATACATGTATTGTATTTTTTGAATAGATCATCGAACATTGTACTGTATCCATTCAATCTACACATATGGGTATATTCATACTGTAACAAAGAATAATTATGTTTAGACATGTATTATTGTTATTATTTTTTTTATTAAGTAGTTATTAGTTGCAATATATGAATTAATTAGCGTTGTGTCATATGAATGTATCGGTAAAATATTCACCCATCGTTAAGTTCTAAAAATTAGGCATGGTAGTATTCCCCAACTTGAATGGAGATATCGACCCCTCTGTACACTTGGTTTTATGGCGATGTTTATCATTTAAAGATATTTAGATGAAATGCATAAACCTTTTAAAGGCTCTTTGCTGGAAGACTATTCGTTGTAGTTGAATGTTGTAGAGATTGTTGAATGTCAATTTGATATCACTAACTGATCTGAATTAGATAACCCTTGTCGGATGTGAGGCAGTTACCCACCGATAGCAATGAATGAAATCGCTCAAACGTATCACGAATGGACTGAATTAGAAACATCAACCGTTGGGAGCCGACTCAGTGGTCTAATAGCAAAGCGATTATCGCGGAGCTAGAGGGTCCTGGGTGCGCACTGCTGAAGAGTCCCATAGCAGGACGAAATAGCTGTTCAGGGCTTCCAGATGATCAATAGTTGTCTAATTCATACCGATTCGTGATATCAAATTGATTATTCGTTGAGTTAGATTATATCGTACTATCATCTGAATTGGCGGCTGTGAATGGTATTTATCAAGTATGCTTGCCTGTCTCATTTTTATTTGACATCGTCATAAATATGCTTTTAGCAATGTTGCCTTCTAACATCTCGGTTTTTTTTAGTAATTGCTAGGAGATCCAATTACGGACTTAGAATATACAAATGACATCGTCCTACATTGTATCGACACTGATGAAATACATTGATTAGTTGTCTTTTATATATCTGGAGTTTCAAAATTATTTTATTTTCATTATTCATTCTTAAATCCTGATCTCAAAGATCATTTTTCCCACTACTACTAGTTCTATTTTTCTAGTGTTCATCTCAATGATTTTATCTTACTATACTGATGGTATGTGGCAACTTCAACCGATACGCATCTACATCAGATTCTACATTGATTGATTGATTCTGTAATTACACTATATGAATTATGCTAATAATTCAACTTAATTATCATATATAGGCGTATGCTTGCGGTTTTTTTAGTCATACTGATCATGACACATCGAAAATTATGTTGTCTGTAAGATGAAGTGGACATTACGCCAAAATTAGAAGCCAATACCAACAATTACAAATTAATGGCAAGGTTATTCATAACGTTTTCCACGTTCATTAAGTGTGTTGTACACAACACTGTTCTGTCATTTAGTGAGTGATTGGTGCATATTAAATAACAAATTTTACTAAAAATTGTGTTGCAAGCGCTCGGGTTTGTTGTATTTGTATCTTTCATATAGTACATTGGTTTTGAAGTACATTGACATCCCCATTGAACATATGTGGCTCTCTAGTCTTCATGAATAATTCAGTGGCGTTTGATTTGAGTTAGGTTCCCAACGTGAACATCAACACTAGCATGTGGTAGATATATTCTGCTGACGATTCACAAATAGGACGAAAAGTGTGTCGTCAGTTCCACTTTCTTTATTTTATCACTTATTATATGTGTAACGCTTAGAATTTCGGTTGAGCTTTACAATTCTTTTGATAAACGAATCTACGTCGTAACATGTTGTTTTCTCTGTCCAACACTTTAAAATCTACTTTAATCAGGTTAAACTTTATTGTTTACACATACGCATACACGGTACACTTAATCGCTTTTTATCTTTTCTTATTTTAAAAAAATATTTATGACAGTAAAAGTCATAAAACTGACATTTTTCCTACTTATTTACTTCATGTGACTACACTGTTTCTTTTTTTAAATTACTTTTCTCTCCTCCAAATGAAAGCTTTTTTATGATTATTATTCATGATGAAGTTTTATTGCTGTTACTTTTTTCGGTCTTACCTTCTTCCAGAAAGTTTTGTTTTGTAATGCGACCTAATTATATTTGCTGGTGATGATAATTGGTTAGTACAAGAATCAACGGTGTGGTTGGTTTGTAATCGGATTTCTGTCGCTAAATGCAAAATATTGCCTATAGTGACGTAGATATTATTTCAACAGTTGTAGTTATTGATTTCATCATCTTTTTTGTAAGACACTTATTTTTACCAGGAATCGAGTGCTGTTTCAAATGCACACATGCTGAAATTTCTGCCTTTTAAGCATATATTTGGCTTTTATTGCCCATATTTCATATCTACAAGTTAATACAGAAGAGACTGTTTTTCTCTGAAACTGTCCTTTGTCGAAGTATCCATCTACCAAACATAGGACAACTACATTGAGCAGCGATTCGTTCTGTATTAGAGTAAGGCTATAATACCGCTGTCTATAAGAGTAGGAGAAATACTCACGGTGACAAACAGGCATTCACTCTTTGCCTTTTTCGTTTAGATCTTATATTCCATTATTCCTCCACATATGCTACTTCTTCATTCTTTCTCATCTGACAATATTGTATTCACCTTGGTAATTTAAACACTTTAGGCTGTCAGAATATGGCAGAATCGACATTGTTTATGAGTTATCGAAACCAATCTTCTCTGTTGTTTAACACCTTGTCACTCCACTTTTCTGTTTTATTTTAGTTTTCGCGCGTCTATGCAAGCCCGACGTCTAGGTATTCGAACACGGAGAGAACGTTTGGTAAGCAATAATTTATATATATATATAAATATTCCTTTGAAAATTCTCGTTATAAGTTGTGATATCATTGGAAATGTTTACACTGTTAGACGTTGAAACTAAATTCATGCATTATAGGTTTCTTTACTTCCATATAATAGTGAATTAATTTTATTTTATCTCACTTAATATCTAAAGAGTATGATAGATGTTCAGACGGTAATCAAATGTCATGTAATTTGTTTGTAAACCGAGTCAATAAACCTGCGTAGACATATATCTACAGGTGATGGCATCACAACTACCAGTAGACATCGTTATCTAACAATCTTAATTCATCAGGACAAATTATCATTATATTTACAGATTGATTCTGAAAGATTACCTCTATTTTCGAAACCATATTTACGTGATTATTGAGGCAATTAGAAGTGTTCGAGAAATTTTACAACCTATTGTAATCTCACTTACACAAACTCAGATACTCTATGTGATAACACTCAGTTATTTGCATAAAATCTTTATTCGTGCCCTATTCACAATCATATGTATCTGGCACTATTCTGCACTGTGTTTCAGGCTCACTTGATTATATGCATAAAGTGTATGACTACAATGAACGATAAGTAGAAAAACCTTAATATTTACTTGTAATGCGTTTATGATTAACAAGTGAAGTTATCCATAACGTTTCCCATGTTTAACAAGCGTGATAACATTCTTGCGTTTTTAATCACTTCCTTTCTTTTAAGTTTCTTGAGTGTTGAATAATGAGATATAATTTTTATTAGACAGTTCATTTCAAGCACAAACGTTCCATATGTATGCGTTAATCATTTGGCATGTTGAACTGTGCTACACGGTTGTGTTCATAAAATTCAGTTATGGATAACGCTTAAAATTGCAAATTATGCTAACATACACTAGATAAATAGAAGAAAAGAACTGACTGTGCTGAAACCTTGGATAACATTAGAAACATATTAGAGATGCGTTTCTCCCCCTCTAAATACAAAATGTTACTTTAAGACTGGCATCTGTCATTGGCTAGATTGGTTACAGGGTGTGAAGCAGTTAAGCGTGTAAACCACTTCACTTATCTCGAAATTCTCATCAAACAGCTCTGGTGGGTCGGTGTCTGACGAAATCTCAGAAAGTTCGCTTGACTTTTTCCAACTTGCTCCATTTGTGACATAGGCGAGATATTAGTCTTTCAACGAAAGGCCAAGTGTACAGGGTAGCAGTCCGTTATGTCTTAACCTACGGATGCAAACATGGACCGTGAAAATATTTGATATACGAAGATGCTAGATCTTTGATCATGGGAATCTTTGTAATATCCCCCGTATATCATGAAATGAGCGAACCGGCGTACTGGAAAAACATGGAAACCAGTTAAAGAGGTCGTACATTTTTATTGACTAAAGTATTTAGGACATGTATTGCGTATGCCCGATTATCACCCACCTCGTCGCGCGATGTTGGCTGGGGTAGGAATAAGAATGGAATAGGGGTGGCCAAACCAAAACATGTCATTAGTCTATGAAGAAATTGAGTATTGGTCTAAGCCAAGTTGGTAGATTTAGACTATCTGGTTGAGGTCCGCGTGATAATTATGATCATTGGCTAGAGACACTAGGTGATATGGCTCAGTTGATCATAGTGGTGCAATGTATTCATTCTTTATGTTTTTCCAGATTCTAAGTTTTATTATTATTTCCCTTATTCTTTATTATTCAATAATATTTTGGTGTTAGTCTCATAAATTTGATCCCGTCGTGCTGATGTAGTGTGATAATTTGAACCTATGCGCGTGTGTGATAAGTTCTGCGTTGTTTATGACTGATAACTGACTGGCATTGTTGAATGCATCATATATAGTGGAAACAGTTTATAACCTGTTTTGTATTATTTAGCACAATAAAAGCACAATTTTCACATTGAATTATTGTAATTTTAGTAAACATGTTTCATAAACATTTCAATTAAAACGATATATCTCATATAGTAGTTTATAGCAGTTACCTTGTGAAAGTTTTCTTATTAAATCAATAAATATGTTCAACGGTTTATACATCTAGTAATAAGAATTTCACAAATTCATATGTTTTCATGTTTTTTTTTTGGGTTGTTTATTGAAATGACCTTTGTATCAGTGTAATAATAAAACCTGTCCATCAGTTTTTTTACCGTTATTATGATAATTACCTTTTTTTGTACGTATATGTATGATCGACATAAATAAAATTTTTCGACGAGTTATTATAATAAACAACATAGAGCCTAGCACTTCTTTGGATTATCTCACTTTGTCATACTACATAAGCATAATGAGTTCAAACTGATAAGTTTATTGGTTCAACAAGAGGGAATGAAAACGTTACGAATGAAAGAATAATAAAACCCGATACCTTGAAGAAGGTATAGAATGGATAAACTTGAGTCACTGTTGCCGATTCTAAGTCATACCACCTAATGTCTCCAACTACTACTAATCGCGATTACTACACAGATTACAATCGGATAGTAGTGCACACTTATTAACAGAGCTCACACTAGGAGTCAGTGACTTTATGAACTTATGCCACGTTTAGGTTTAATCACCTACAACCTTTTTTCATTGACAGACAGACAGACAGATACAACGTAGAACTTCGTACGTACGTACATCAGTTCAGTTTGCCATACCACATCAGCACAGAGACGCAACAGTCAGTTCAAATCCAAGAGTGATAGCGATAGTAGAAGTATTAGCAGTAATGCAGAAAATTAGGAAGCGAAGATATGATTCGAAAAGTATAATTCAGTGAGATAAATTTGAAAGGAGAAAGATAGAGAATTCAGAAGGTTAGATTTTGAGAGAACACAAAGGGTGGATGCACCTGCGCCATTGCGAACGATTCTAAGCCATGTCGTTCAAGGTCTCTAACCATTGGTGACTTTCGTCTCGCGGACCCCAACCACGCAGCCTACATCTACCAACATGACTTAGTTCACTTGTCAGTGACTTCATCGATATCCGCCATGTTTTGGTTTGGCTGCCTCTAGCTTTCTTCCAACCTATTCCTACACCGCGAAACATAGCTCGTCGAGGCAGTCGGTAGTTAGACATGGGTAACACATTTCCCAACCACCTCAACTAATGAAGTTTCAATACCTCATCTATTGATTTGCCCTCCTTTCCTAGAACCTGTTTCCTAACGACAGCATTGCTCACTCGTTTGTCCCACGATACTCGAGCAATGCTTCGAAGACACCTATGATCGAAGACCAGTAACCTACGAATGTCCTCTACTCTTAACGGCCATGTTTCACTCCCGTATAGTAGGACAGAGCGAACTGCTACACGGTCATTTTTCATTGTCCCAGCCAAGATTGCTTGTTAATATATGCGGTGGTTGGGCATACGTAATGTATGTCTTAACCACCTTTATCATTAAAGATTAGTAACTTTCTTAATCAATTGCCTGCACTTATCTTATACTATATGCCTAACTTCACTATTGCTTACTTAATCGTTCCACGTTGATCGCGCATTACTTTGAAGACATATGTGATCAATCTACGCTTGTTTCCTACTTCCATAGTTCATATTTCACAGCTGTAGAGTAATATCCAAGGGACTGTTGTACAATATGCTCATCTCTTCAAACCCTATGTCACAAGCATCGTAAGTTGGGAATTTTACAGGTAGCTTTGTGAATCCATTCTGAGAATCTGTTTGACAACAACCTACGAGGACTGAATGATGAGACTTTTGAGATAAGTGAAGTGGTTAGGGCACTCAACTACTTTACTCCCTAAGATCCATTCTGGCTATAGTATAAACCAATCCTGATATATCCTTTTGCATTTAAAAGGAATAAAACCCATGCCACGCATAGTTCCATTGTTTTCAGTCCTTTTGTCGAATAGGACTATATCATCTTCACATTCTAAGTCGATAAGTAGACATCCTAGCCAAACATCAATCTGTAAAAATTTATGTCGAGAGAATGTTATTTCTAATTGGTCATCTATGATAAAATTTAAAAAATTGACTAAACGGTAGTTCTAACATATTATCAATTTGGATTCGAAATCCTAATGACACTTCACCATAACCTCTGCTTAAACCGCTAATGTTCAAGTGAAGAGCCGTCATGATATTCATGCACTTCTTTGGTACACTTTTCAATGATGAGTACTATCGGAAATATACATTTAAGGCTATAAGATTTGAATAGATAACTTATTCGAAGATAAGGTGATACTTTATCTTATAAACACATTTGTTATTTGTTATCACTAATTGGTCTTAGTTAGACAACCATTGAAAACCAGGAAACACTGGACAGTTGTTTCTTCCTAATATAGTACTTTTCGGCAGTGCTCATTCACGACTCCACTAGGGAATCGAACCTAAGACCTTCAGGTTTCTCGATGAACAATCTTCACAACACCCAATTACATATTTATAAATTTAAACCAAAAACTTACAATTGAAGGTTTTAAGACTAGTTGTACACTGCTCTTATTTCTGGAATTGCACTTTAAATAAATGAGGATGACTTATTGATAAAAT
This sequence comes from Schistosoma japonicum, assembly GCA_025215515.1. Taxonomy (NCBI): domain Eukaryota; kingdom Metazoa; phylum Platyhelminthes; class Trematoda; order Strigeidida; family Schistosomatidae; genus Schistosoma; species Schistosoma japonicum. Next base: position 11,293,636 of record CM046064.1, read on the forward strand.
TCACCTAGAAATAATTGGTTTCTTACAGAAAGTGCACTTCCAACGGTGAAATACGTAACTTAAAAATTCTGGGCAAATATAGATTTTGTAAATTTCTGTTTTTTGCACACTATACTTTAAAAAAGTAAAGTTTTTCGGGGGGAGGGGTATTAAAAGCAAAATCTTTTCATACACATAGCTTCCATTTACTAACATAAACAAACCAAACAAAAAATGATTTAACTAATGAAATAACATAGAACAAAGATTTTAGGAAGAGCAAAATATCTTTTTACTGGTTTTCCCTTAATGTAAAATGCATTACATTACAGAAACGTTATTTTACTGGCAATCTACTGCTGTATTACTGTATACAGAAGTTGATTTTTTTCGATTACTTGCGGTTCTGTGGTCGTAGTTCAATTTATAGTTCTTCTTTTCTCTCACACTATTTTTATTCAGTCTATATTTTTTCATCTCTAAGTTGTATTTACGCTATTCACTATAATGAATCTTGTTATTGTAAGGCTTTCAGTCTGTTGAACTGTGTAATTTCTAGACAGTCTAGTAGTTCATTTATTATTTGCGTTATTCATGAACTACAAACACCAGTTGCGGTATTCTTTTAAACCTGGAACACTTTATTTCACAACAGTACGCTTCAATGACCACACCAGGGATTAAACCTAAGGAATTCGAATCGTACGATGAGTTGGAATCCAACTCCAACCGACTTGTGATAGAGCGCACCTGTCTTCCAATGTTATTGATTATGATTGCTTTATTCCTAACAAAACTCGATTCCACTAGTCATGATATTATGTAGAGAGTGACTTTAGACATTAGTGTAAATTGCACTCCTGCAAACAGGCTACATGATTACTTACTTAACTATTTCATGCGAATGAGTGCCTTTAAAAGTATTTGAAAAGATCAAACTTTCGACTGGATAGTTCCCTCATCAAAATATTCATTCTATTCAGTTTAGTTTGGAATATGGATTCTTTTATTTTTTCTTTAGGTTCTCATCAACACTTACACTTTGAGGTAATGTAACTGTTTATACTGCTATTATGTAAGATAACGTAAACTCATATAAGCCTATTGGAGCAAAGATGATTGAAATTCTAATAAAATTAGGTGGATTAAATACAACTAAATTTGAATTCCGTCTTGCAAGTGGAATCCAGGACGCGAAATTCGCTCTCTTTAGGACTTATCATCTGGATTTCCCAGTGTTGATTTACATACCCGTATCCAAACTTAATCCTCAATAACATCGAAGGGAAGATGTAAACAAATTTTAATTATACACACATACTACTTGTACAAGTATGACTGTCTGGACTTAGTTTCTCAATGGACAACGCTGTCGTATTCGACTGAGTTCGAGTCCCGATGAAATCATAACCACTGGGATAATACAGGCACATTTAGCTGGTAAATATCAATTCAGATCGAAACACGCGTTCTGAATACTACTTATTAACCACCACTTAACTTTATTCATACTTGTGGATTAAGATTGTATCGAAATAATACTCTTCTGATGCATATATATCAACAGGGATTGATTAGATCTACCCCTTATCTACTTCACTGGAATAATACAAAAATGTTAAAATTATGGTCTGAGGGCAATGTTACAATTAAGAATCATAAATGTTATTGAAGATCGACTCGGAAACTGACATAAGACCGTGAGGTTTGTCATGAACAGGCTCATAATTACTCACATGAAGCCAAGTTGAGGAATTGGGTTTAGTTTATTAAAATACAATTAAAGTATGGACTGGAAATAAAATAAGTTAAGAGATGAAGGTTTCTATTAATAACAGGAAATACAAATGAAAATGTATATTGCATTTTAAGCCCTTATTAGGCATAATATTCAGAAGTTTGCGAAGATTCGAGTTTGATTGTTTAATGTCCGCTCTGGGAAAATTTCACGTTAACGTTCTCTTTTCCTTATTTAGAAAGCGCTTCTTCCACCTCTTCACGAAAGTGGTCAGTTCAACGAATTCCCCTCGCGTACTTCTAATTGTAACAAATCTACTGAGTTTCACAATCCAACAAATAACGTGGATAAATCTCCAGTATGTTTTATGAATCATAAAGACGTCAAACGACAAGAAAGAGGTATGTAAATTTGTCGTTAATTCATTGTGAATAATTAACAGTTGTTCACCCTTTTTCGATGTTGTTCTTACACGTTTATTTTCATTTTCACATGAATATCTTCACTGCATAATAAATGTATACTCACTTTTGCTAATAATAAAATGTCTTTAAATATTAGCTATGATGTTCGATCAGTGAGGCTTTACATATGGGTTTCAATATCGTGGTGCGTGGTTAAAATATTGTTGATACCAAACAGCGTGCTTTCTGGTTTTAGTGAATGCTAATTATGAACCACCAATAGAAAAGAATTCTTCAAAGGACCAAAATTAGATGTTAGGAGAAACGCAGCAAATATGTATTCTGGTGCTAGCAATGTTCTTATATTGATGTTTAGTTCAGAGTTAGGTTAGAATTACGGTTCATGCCAGATCTAGGACTTAGCCTACAGTTAGGCTAGGGTTAAGGGTATGGTAGTGATTACGTTAGAATTTAAATTGTTTCCCTGATATTCTAAATGATATATTTATTCAACTGCAAATATTTAGACTGTATAATACAATTAATCCTATTTCGTTTTGAACTTTAATACTAACCTTAAATTTTGGCCCAAACTGCTTTCTTCTTATGAACCAACCATTTTTGTTTACTGTTTTCTGTACGGTAAAAATTGGATTAAAGACGTTTTACCAATAGCATATTGTCCCCATTAAACTTATTTTAACCAATGATTGGTTATACAATCGAACTCCGTCCACCAAAATGTCTATTTGGAGAGGTCACTGATATCTTTAGCTTCCAGGAAAATATTGTAGATTTAAGCTAAAATGTCTTAATTTGTATCTTCTACACGAGTTACTTTGCATTTCTTTGAGGACCTACGTTTTCGATGTTAACGTTATCTAGATTTCGTTCAGTCTAACGGTTTACAAATGTAGACCGGATGTATTTTTTCAACATTGCATGATTTTTCATCAGATATTGTAAATATGCGGTTAACTGGAAACAAGATTACTTTTATTTCGATTAGATTTTCAGATTTTAGACGACTAACGTTTCTATCTGTCCTGTTTTGTCTGTTCTTCTGCAGTTTGTTAATTTTTTAAGGGTCATCTTGGATTTCTCTTATTGATTTATCAGCATATTAATCTGTCTTTGTGTTTATCCGAGTTGTGTTTTGTGGTTTTAAAGTATTAAAAATCCCCACCAGGTAAATTAGTACACCACAATGTCGTCCTGTCAACATCAGGTTCATCAGGTTTTACCGTACTATTAGCACTAATATTTATATAAGAGCATGAAAACTATTGAACCAATCAAAGGAATTTGGGAACGAACGATAATAAAACAGATAGATTACATAACTAACCACAATAACTGAAACGTACAATTGATAGTAAAGGGATATATGTACTAGTAATTCTAAGGTTAATAACGGAATGAATACATATTTTAACATACGGTGATAACAGTAACGATAGTTTAATTACACATTCCGAATAAGGAAATAGATCAAAACTTTGGAAACTAGACTTGTTAAAACAATAAGTTTAATAATAATATTAGTTATTGGAAAGTGTTCAAATAATCAATTTAACAATGTAAGAAATAAACACGACATATGACAAAAGTCAAGTAAAAACAAATAAACTAAGGGCTTGGAGATAATCTGCAGTTGCTTAGTATCAGCCATATTGCATTTTCATCGATGCTATAAATTGACTAGATGAATATTACAGTGATCACTACTCAGTGATCAATCAGTGTATTACACTTCATCTGAATACATTGTCTCAGATTGTTAACTCATATTTTTATAATAGAAGATATAGGGAAACTTTATGGTATGTAATAAACAAATTTAAATACCTTAGTTCTATCTATCACATACCTCAGCATCAGTAGGCCTGAACATACATATAGGAAAGAGCAAGATCCTCAAATACAACACAGAGAGCACCGACCCAATTAAACTTGATGGTGAAACTCTGGAAGAAGTGGATACCTTTACATACCTGGGGAGCATCATCGATGAACAAGGAGGGTCCGATGCAGATGTAAGGGCAATGATTGTCAAAGCAAGGGCAGCATTCCTACAGTTGAGGAACATGGAACTCCAAACAACTGTCAACCAACCTCAAAGTCAGACTCTTCGATTCTAACGTCAAGAAAGTTCTGCTGTATGGAGCTGAAACGTGGAGAACTACTTCTAATATCCTCAGGAGGGTACAAGTATTTATAAACAACTGTCTTCGCAAGATACTGAATGTCCATTGGCCGGAAACCATCAGCAACAGCCTACTATGGGAGAGAACAGACCAACTTCCAGTCGAAGAGGAAATTAGGAAAAGACGTTGGAAATGGATAGGACATACTTTGCGGAAATCATCAGACTGCATCACGAGACAAGCACTAACTTGGAACCCTGTTTGAAAACGGAAAAGAGGAAGGCCAAAGAACACACTGCGTTGAGAGCTGGAAGCAGACATTAAAAGGATAAACAGCAACTGAAAGTAGCTGGAAAGGATTGCTCAGGACAGAGATGAATGTAGAATACTGGTGAGTAGCCTATGCTCTTACGGGAGGGGTAACGGGCGTAAGTATCTATCACATGCCGACTCTCCACTATATATAAGAGAATAGAACACCGTATAGATTTAATTGATTTTTTGCCAAGTTATGATGGTAGATACTCGTCGTCTCGTCAGTTAATTTGTTTGGTAGGACGCTCATTATAGGTTTCTCCACTTAAGCGGTTTATATAACACTGTATTAAGGCGATTTACTCACATAACGATAGTGATTTGTCAAAATGCAGTTCTTAACATCAACAACACACAGAATTCATACGTTTTTGTTAATGAACTTATTAATTTCATTGATATACAGTAATGAAATCAGTTAGGTACTAACATCTGCTTTTTTTTCTCAAAGTTCTAACATAATTTTATAAATATTAAGTAGTATATATGTGAAAAATTCATTATTATCTATATTACAGTAATTATGTGTACATATTTTGGTTTAGTAGATATTAACTATTTAAATGTTTTATCGGATACTGCATCTTTTATCGAATGAAACCTGGATGAATAAATAGAACAGTATTACTAATTTAATTAATCTTGTAATATTACTGAAATGCAGTATTCCAAGAATTCAGTAATAATCCTACTATGGATGCTGCTTGCGAAACTAATTGTATTGTTATTAGGACTAAGTATCGTAGTCACGAAGTAACACAGTAGGAACTCAACAGTAGTATTAACAGTATTCTGTTGTATTCCTTAGTAGTAGAAGCACAAACAAGCTAACAAGCAGTCTGACCAGGAACGTAACATCAACATTGGGATGCAGGTACATCCAGCCGATGAGTCCCAAATAGGACGAAACGTGCGTCCTGGATTCCACTTGCCAGTCACAATACAAATTAAATGATATCATAATATCATTGCGTAACGAAATACCAATATTATTAAATATAGATGAACGTAGGGGTGAGAAAATAGAGACCAGTAATATATAAACAATATGATGGTCAGATTAACATACTACAAAGAAGCAATGTAATAAAAGAGATGAGTCGACAGACACGAAACAATCATACAGATGAAGGAATACACAAATTATAACACGTAATAGAACGTTTTAAAAGACATCAAGAATAAAAGTACACTTACGTCATATGATTGTCTAGCCTTGGAGGAACTAATTATTAAAGATCATCATAAATTTCTACAAAAAATATGGTGCATACTTGGATTAAGACAAAATTTTACTCGATACTTTATTACAGTATCGTCACTGTGTTATATCAGAAGTAGGGGGTGGGCGATATTATCGATCCTGATAACCCGCAACGCTGTCTCACAGTTACCACCCAGCCGTACTATAATCTATTACTCAAACACAATGATTCGACTGATTTATCATGAAGCTGATTAATCATATATATATATATATATATGATCTGGTCTTCGTCTCTTTTAAATGCTGATATAATTTTGTACCTGCTTTTGTTGAATCAATAAGATTAAGTCCAGTTAGAGTAGGATATAAGGAGTTAGGGGCAGCCAAATCAAAACATGACATCAGTCCGTGATGTCACCGACTGCTGGTTTGAGTTGTGTCGGTAGATACAAACTACGTGGTTAGGATCCACGCGAATGCCGTAACTAATAGTCGGAAACTTTGTATGTGATAGCTCAGAATAGGTCACAGTAACGCAGGTATATCCACTCTTTGTCCTCCCATAAATCGTCAGCTTAAAATTATTTCATAGCTTCCTTTCTACGCACCAATTCTTTCTTCCTAAACTCTATTCTATATGTCCACACTTATTTGTTTTCATTGTTATTATCATTAAAGTAACTTCTTCTATTAATGTGGTGTTAATCTTTCTGTGCTTTTGAGATGTGGCAACTTGCATCGATGTACACATGTCCCAGGTTCTATCTTAAGCATACATACATACACTTCAACTAGAGTAGACCGTTTTGAAGATTATGATTGACTGTTTAAAAGTAACCAGGTAATTCTAGCTAGTCAATATGCCTTAAATGTAAAATAATGTTCAGGTTCAGTGGTTTGGACAGGGTATTAAATGTTTGGTTGAAGTTAGGGTTGTGCTCGAAAGTTTTATTGAGTGCTAAAAGTAAATATTAAGAATAGAGTGAAAGACCAGTTACTTAAATTATGCAATTTATTCTTCGAAGAACCTATAATTTACATTCAAAAATTCGTATACCTCAATTCCAGATTGTTGATAACTTGATTTTAGTATGTTTTCTTTAGCTTTCACTAATATACCAGCTACGTATTGTTGCATTTTTAATTTCGCTCAAAGGACTCAATAGCTATTATATGAAATCTGATTGTTTTGTCTAGAAATTTTTCCTTTTTACTATTGATGGTTACTACTTAGTGAATTGATGCATTAATGCTGATTAGCTGTCATTTATTATTTTTCAAAGACAATCGGGTGACGATACAGGATTGGCAAATTACCTTCTGTTGTTATTTTTTGTTATCATTATGATTTGAATCTCATAAATATATATAAATGAGATTGTAAACCACAACAAACTATGAATAATAAACAATAAAAACTTGTAATTAATAAATAGCGGCAGGTTAGCAGTTAATTAATTATAACTTCGAAGGGGAAAGTGATACAACAATGATGGAAAATTAATTAAAAGCTTACAATTAGGATAATACTTGGGTTTTAGTGCTTCTAGAACCCAGTTTTGCTAATTGCATCCATGAAATAACCCAGTACAAACTCAGTAGCAGTAGTTGTTGTTGTATTAACTAGCGATGGAATCACAAGCAGTCAAGTCATCAAGGAATCAACAAATCCTACTAGGAGCATATATCATATAAGAATAGCACTGTCTTAAATATAGATGGGCGTAGGGGATGATAATACAACAACCGATGACATGTAGGATATATGTATTTGCCTAGTCATCTCTTTTATCGGATTGCTTATGTATTTGAATGAACGAGAAATACTCATCGCACTATGAAAAAACAAGACTATGTTTCAGCGAATTCATTTTCGAGGCTGTACAGTTGCGAATATACACACTTTTCATAACAATAATCTATATTATTTGTTAATGACTATAAGTGAGTGAACATAGCAACAATAAAACAAAATTCATTCATATGGTATTATCATCAAATGTATATATTCGTGATGGTATAGTCTTGAGAATGAACTCGCCGAAAAGTGAGCTCTTCGCTGAAATGTATCCTCGTTTTCATGATACAATCGATATTTTTTGTTTTATTCAGTTATATAATGACGTCATATTAGCATACTACACTAAAGCAATGTAATTAAAGATTTCAGTAGTCAGTTACATAAGCATTCATACACAAAAAGGAATACTTCAGTTAGGAAAGATTGTAACACGTTTATAAAAATAACAAGAATTAAAGTACACGTAAGCCAGTGGATTGTCAAGCTTAACGTGAACTGCATATTAGAGTTCATTGCAGTTAATATAGGTCATACGAATTAAGTGTTTATAATTAAGAATGCTGTTTTCCCGAAAATTTAATCACCATATTTATCCTTTTCAGTTGTTCATTTCCATCTTAACGAATACATTTTTATAAAGTTATAAAAGAGATTTGTTTCTATCCTGCTTGAAAATCATGCTTGTCAAATATTTTATTTCAAGTGGCTGGATTATTTTCTCTTTTGATATCTCTGAACGTGCCAGTATAGCACCATAGTTCAATATACTAATAACTTTATCATACAATGAAATCTTCATTAAAACTTACACTTAAATATGCATTACACATTCACAAAATTCACGAAACAGCTATCAAACATTTTAAATACAAAACACATTTATTGAATATGAAAAGTGTTATGAACACTCTCATTAGAATTTACTTTAGCTTACTTAAATGATTTGAGTAGCTTTACTTTTACAAAATAATTTACGCATATACTTAAACGTAAAACTGTTCACTTCAATAAACAGGTTACTGTAGTAAGTAAATGAAAATCACTTAATCACTTTCTTAAACTATGCATATTAACAAAATCTTCTTAAAATGGTGATTAGTTACTAAAATTATAGTTATCTGAAAACGCTTTCAATGTTTAACACGTATATCTTATCCAGCTCTTTGTAGCCATTTAGTGGATCTATATTAGAGTACTGTTCACTAGAAATTCCATTTCAAGCTCCCATTTTTACTGAATTTATATTTTTCTTCCTGCATCTTGGACTGCCCTACAATGAAAAAGTTTATAGCATAAAATTAACTGAATATTTCTTTTTAGGTGTTGTGTTTCCTGAGATAAATGGTTCTATTGGGAATTTTTTTCATTTTGTCTTGTACAATATCATCAACTAGTACTATACTGCATCCACGTGAATTGCAAACCTATTCCATCAAATATTGCGATATCATGAATTCTGTGCATTTATTAAATATCATTAACGTTGTGAATAAAGTCATTAGTTCCAAATAAAGTGTTAGTTCTGTACAAGAATACCAGAGTAATAATTTTTACTTGTAAATATTAAATTTCCATATTTGTGCTTGTGCTGAAATACTACCCAGGCATCCATGCACAGCCAAGCACTTTTTTTTGGAGATTATACCCTTAGACTTTGATCTAAAGAATTCTTCAACAAGGGAGGAAGTTATGGTCAGGAGATTTAATAATTAGGTAGCGAGTGACCTAGAACGGGCTTATGTGCCATTCATTTCCTAAGAATTCTAAAACTTATATATTCCACTGATTTGGAATCATGGTTTCCGACTCCTATAAGAATGTCAGACGTTCGCCTGTTGTCCTTTCCTTAGTAAACATCATCTCTAGGTATCAACAGTGTGTAGGACTTCCCTGGTATAGTTTATACACACATTGTCTCGAAAAATAGTAGTCAGATTCTCTTTACTCTCAGCTATACCAAGACATTTTACAACACATGACTAGCGATATACTGCACTGTATATTTCTCTTAAACTTTTAAATTATATTATTGACGTCTAACTTTAACTAATAAGTTGATTATTCTCATTTCAATGTTTACGTATAATTCAGTCTAAGGAAGGAATGTGGAGCGAGAGAGAAAGGGAGAGTGAACAGGCACTATGAATTATGAAATTTTTTTACACTGTTTCTTATAATGTATTCGTTGTAGTAATAAAAATGTTCATTTGAATTTATATCTGTTTACTACAAAACTTGTGTTTATGTTAAAATACATTCGACTTACGATCTGATATATACTAGTTAATTTCAATGTGTAGTTTTTCATTACTGTTGTTTACTTTTTCTTTGTATCCATCTTTTTCTATTTAATTTGTTATCTATTTTATCAATGCAACTTTATTTTTGTGAAACGTCTATTTATCTATTTGTGTTCATCTCATTTTGAATGATTCAAGTTGTTTTATTACTGAACTTATCTATAATGTAGGTTATATAATGATATCAGTAAGCATTACTGCATGTATACAATATTAATGTAATAAAACAATGATGAAGATGAAGAGTTTAAAATATGAAAAATGTATACCTATTTCTAATGAAATTATGCTTATCTAAATAATCTAAACACTAGCTATTCATGTTAAATAAGTGTAAATGTTTAATGGTTAATTAGATCATACTTATGATAAGTGATCTCATGAGTTGAATTAAGGTGGTTTTATGGTGATAGGTATTACATTTATTTATTTGTATTCGTTGTTGATTAATGTTGGTTAGAAACCATTGATAATCAGAAACGACTTGAAAGCTTTTACGTCGTAGTATGAAACTCCTCAGCTGGTCTTAATTTATGGAGTTCAGACTTATCGGAGGGAGACAGTTGATACCAATGACAATGAATGATCATCGCAGCTATATCACAAATCGATGGACTCTAGCTCAGTGGTTCAAAAGGTTAAGCGTTCACTGGGAAACCTGAAGGCCCTGGGTTCGATCCCTTGGTGGAATCGAGGATGCGCACTTTTGAGGAAGTCTAATGCTAGGACAAAACAACTATTTATAGTACCCTTCTTTTTAGGGGTACCCAACCACCATCAATGAGTGATGAAAGTAAACAATTAAGTGATTACTGATACATAATCGTTATTAAAAGATTTTTTCGGTATGTATCTAACTAAAATCACATTTCGTTCCACTTGGGGCTCGTTAACTAGGCTGACTTCCATTACACTGTTGATGTTCTTATTAAGATTTCCAACTAATTTCTACCGAATAAGACACTAACGCATTATCTCCTCAATTGTTCAGTTAATGTGAAGATAATGATGAAAACGTACGATTCTCCGTTGTTGATATTCAAGATTTTAACTGATTATCTTTTATTGCTATATATATGAGATGAGCTTAAATGATACATTAAATAACCTTATGCTTTCGTAACCAATTTCCAATCAATCAACAACGATTTCTTTTTAGCCAAAAGTATTACTCAACGAAAAGTAATTATACCTGTTCTGATGATTTCGAGAAGTTTTTTTACCGAAGTTTATTGTCAGTTTTCCATTCTTCATTACTGTAGAAATATCGTTACATATTCTCATTTCGTTGAGTGTAAACTTATTTGAGCTAATGAATTTTTTTCTTCTGAATCCTTCTGATGAAGAGTTTTACTGAAAGCTCATTGTCTGTCATAATACTTTTATTAATAATTTTACTGGGAAAATAAAGAGATCTAGTTTTAAGACAATGAATGTTGTCCCAGCATCGACATGCCACGTAGTCGTAGTATTCATACTCCACCGGTCATTTTTAAATTTCTCACGATAACTGAAGTTGTTTTCTTGGTTTTTAACTGGGATGTTGCTATATTTATAGTTAAATCAATTAAGATTAATAAACTGACTGTATTGTGTTTAGTAGTGTTATTCTTACTATGTTTAGAAAATGTTTAGTAATAATTTTCTGTCTCTATTTTTGACAGCATTAAATCTACTTGCTGATGCTGTGGCTGGTTTACCTAATCCAAAAGTTTTTCGTAGACCTTCTGCCCGTCAACCTAGATTAAATTTACAATCATCTAGTAGATCAACAAATTCACCATCTCAGAATATAGAAAATAATGTAGGCGATTGTAAGTCATGTTGTCTTAATTAAATTAGTGTTTATAATGTTCTACGCTGTCATATACTACTCCTTTTCTTTTAACTAGCATATAGACGTAATAATACATTTTTTCGTAATCTATGCTGCATTATAGAACTCATCGATTAACTGGGTAGTCTGTTTGAATTTGTTAGTTACTAGTTGAAATCTTTTTATTTTAGTTTATTTTAGGTTTCACAAACTTAACAATATTTTTAACTCTGATACAACATTTATATGGTCTAGTGTTTAGTGCATTATTCTGTATTTTACTTATTTTTGTCAACGTGAGATTGGTTTATGATACTAACATATATATTTAATTATGATACACAATAATCAGTAATTTCTAAGAATGTCACGGTTACATATAATTCTATGGGTACCGATTTATTTTGTACATCAGTGAACCGTTGAGGTAAAGCTTTGTTCAGATTTTCCCAGCCTTTGTTTTCTATGCGAGCTTCAAGAATCTATGATTTCGTGGCATAAAGACACAGTTTAGACGTTGGTTTCTGAATGTTCAAATATATTTTGTATTGGTACCAGGTAAAGCTAAAGGATATTTTAAGTTTGTGACTACTCTATTGTCATTTACGTCTTATTGAATTAATGAAATAGCTTATTTAAAATCGCTAAACCCTATATTTTCTCTCATCATAATTGTCTTCCTTAGGATATTGTATTAAAACGTTTAATCACTTATGACTTATTTCTTTGCGACGTTGCTATATTCACTCCTCTTTCCCCCTTTTGCACTACATTCTTTTATATCAACATCATTTTAAGTATTCTGTCTTAAAGATTTGGATAGGAGTTACATTTGTCATGTATTAGTCTCCTTTAAACACTGACTCAGTAATTCTATTAGTTAATGTTAAGATGGCTCCCAGAAAACTCGGCGAATCTTTTAGATGCCTTAAATAACCATTCCATCCAATCACCGTTATATAGAAGCCTTAGAAATCTTGATGTGCGAGATTTCGGAAAATAGCTTAAAACCACTGCATACTGATAGGATGAATGTAATGGTGATTTTATTTTTACGGAAAACTATAAATACCGTATTTGTCACTTAATGGAATAAATATTATTTTCTTCTGATCCTCTGTTTTCTGATTTGCGACTAGGAGAGTTCAAGATGCCTTAGAACTGAGGTTCTACGCTGTATTAGCAGACTCATATGCATGTTATATCACTGGCGATGGGGTGAGCTTATTAGGATGTCATTTACCTTAGGACAACTCGACGCTTTACTGTATTGTCAGAAAAAACGTTATGAACAGTTCTAGACCCATATTCTTGAAACCTTAACCCAGCAAATTAATGTCAATCAGAAGGAGCTTACAGAAGAATCGTGCAAATCTCACGTCGATTTCATAATTAATTCTATCTACGAGTTTCATTTTAATGGTTTGGCTGATGTATGATTCCTGGTTCGAGAAATACAAAAACTTGTCGAAGGTTGACCTAGAGAAATTGACGACGCTGCGAAGATCAGAATTTCTCTACGAAAAATTGACACAGTTGGACACGAACGCTACAGCAATGTCATCCTTCCTAAGAACACAAGAGATTTTTCTTTTGGTGCGACGTTCGCAATCTTGTTGCAAGATTTTGGTAAACAGTCATTCTTATTCAATATCCATTATCATTACCTCAAATTAGCAAGCGCAAGCGATGATGACTGGGTGAAACATGTAGGTTTGGCAAATCACGGGTGTGAGCGTTTATATTATCAGCAATGACAGAAGATCAGTTTAAATGTCTTGGATTCTTATTACTCCTGCAGTCACTTGAAGATGCTGATATGAAAACCAAAATTCCGAGTAAAGTTGATCTGTGTCCAAGTATAACACTGCAAAGTGACCAATGAATACCAGAGGCTGGGGAATTTTAAACATGGTTGAAATCAGTAGCCGTCCATGGAATAAATGAGCAAAAAGATTCCGGTATATGATAGCGATGCAACTCAGATAACCAGCCTCCTTCTCCATGCTGGTTATGCGGATAATAGCATTATAAGGAGTTTTGTTCATATAAAGACCACCGTTACACTTAATGCCATCATAAAGGACACAGGTACACCCGTTACAAAGGGATGAGCGCCCCACCGTCATCCGCCGAGACTTTATTCTACGACAGATATTTATCCCGTACACTAGCTAACCCAATAATGGTAGCTCACACTCGAACAAAACATATGTAACCATAGCAGTTTACGGTCATCGTACTCGTCTGCAACTAGATACCACTTCTGACATTACACTTATCAGCCGACGAACCTGGAAGAATATTAAAGAACTCTCAGTGCACCCAACAGCTCAGATAGCCTACAGTGTATCCGATGAAAAGTTTAATATTTTTTAGGTAACACACTGTACAATTTCAAAGGGGAATGGATAAGGTGAACTAAACAGTATCCTCACAGATAGCTCAGGGCTACATTTGTTCAGGTTAGACTTAATAGAAACGTTGCAACTGAAAAATTACTCTCTTAATCATATTTGTTATGACCCAGCTACCACCAACTTCTCTATGCAGTGATGGCTGGAGCTGAAGTTTAAAAAATGCTAGTAGTGATTTAACCAAAACATGGTACCAGTCCATGAAGTCATTAACTGATGTTTAGGGTCCGTACATTAAATGCGATCATTGATTGGAGACGTGACTCAAAATTGATTACAGTGACGCACTGATGCACTCACTCTTTATCTTCTATGTTGCGTTCAAAATATCTTCACGCATATATTTTCATATCTTCTTCCTGGACCATATTTTAATGTTTCATTCTCTTTACTATCGCTGTTAAATGATTATTTCGGCTCCTCTGTTGTTATCCACGGTATATCGACTCGGGGTGATCTGTATTTATTCCAGACTCTACGTTGATTATGACCGAATGATCTCTTGATACGATTCAGCCGGCTATAATATATCGCATAAAATATGTCCTCATCACATACCATTTTTGATCTACCGACCGAATAGATAATAACGGAAACATTTTATTGTCTACACTTTGTGATCCAGTTGACTTCAAAAAAGTGATAAATAGGTACTGATATGTATTTTTAATAAAACAAAGTAAAAATTGGTTACTTTTTATTATCTGTATGGCAGTGTTTTTAGATTTTCATATCTAAGATTCCTTTTCAGATTACACTTTTTCTTGTAAATTTAAATTTAGGTGGTGTAGCAACTAAAAAGGATAAATTACCATCATCTTCTAGTCATGATAATACTGATAAAAATCACAATGCTGCTGCTACAATTGTTACTAATACGACTCCCAGTACATCAACTTTACGTTTAGCATCATCTGAACCGGATTTGACGGTTACTATGCGTAATTATTCACGTCGACGTGGTGATATTCGTGATTTAGACTGGTCAATGATAAATTATGATGATGTTAACAATAAATCATCAAAGCATAAAGCTGGTATACGATTTCATGAGTATTCATTTAATTCACCCAATCATCGAATTGGTTATCTACGGCACAAAAAGTTAAAACGATCTAAAAGTCAACTGAAATCAACAAATCTTCCAAATAATAACAAAGCCAATGGTATATATGGCAATAATTTGTCACCTATTGCTGTAACTTCTGCTGAGGAAAAACATGATGATGCTTTAATTTTGAATGAAACGAAACCTAAACTTCATTTTAAGAAAAAACTTAAGAAAACATGGCGCGAAACATGTCGTTTGAATTCAAATGAAAAACGAATTGTCAATGATTTATACTTATTTAGTGCAGATGGTCTCCCTGAAAAAGTTGGTAAGCAGCGGCTTTATTATTAAAACTATATATATATATATATATATATATATATATATATATATATATATATCAGTCAGTAACAACGTAGAACTTTGTATGTGTGTACATCAGCTTAAGTTGCCATGCCTCAATTAAAAGATAGAGATTAAATTGTTCGATCAAATCCCAGAGGAGAGGAGGTAGTAACAGAGTTAGTATTATTGGTAAGGATTATATATCGAAGACAAGATTTGAAAAAATAGAATTCAGTAAAAGAAAAATTATGATGAATTTAGAAACTTAGAATTTGGAGGACAACAAGGAATGGATACACCTGCGTCATTGCGAACGATTTCGAGCCGTGTCACCCAAAGTCTCTAACCATTTGTTATGATCATCATGCAGACCCCAACCACCTATTAACATAGCTCAGCCCCATTGTCAATGACTTCATGGACTAGTGCCATATTTTGGTTTGGCAGCCCTCAGCTTTCTTCCGGCCTACTCCCACACCAGACAACATGACTCATCGGGATAGGCGGCGGTCAGGCATACGTAATACATGTCCTAACCACCTCAGCTGATAAATATTTATTACTACATCAATAGGTTTACTATACTTAGTACTTTATTCCCAACCCACATATCGCTTACTTGGATAGGATATACTTACGTTATTTCACCAACAGTTTATTATCCAGGTTTCATTACATCTGATAAATACCTCAGTATCAAGTCATTTAGCATTAATAGCATTCAATATACAGTAAAATAAAAACATGGATTCTGCAAACCTAAACTCATTTCACTGAAGACTATAAGCCTCTCTGCCAATTAGACTTTATTTTCGTTTATCATATTCATAATTTAAAGGTTTTGAGATGTCCTAAACATTTGATGAGAATCGTATGTATGTATGATCAACATAGAACCTAGGACATGTGTACATCGATGCAAGTTGCCACACCTCAAAAGCACAGAAAGATTAACACCACATTAGTAGTAGAAGAAGTTACTTTAATGATAATAACAATGAAAACAAAGAAGTGTGGACATATAGAATATAGTTTAGGGAGAAAGAATTGGTGTGTTGGAAGGAAGGTATGAAATAATTTTAAGCTGACGATTTATGGGAGGACAAAGAGTGGATACACTGTTACTTAGCAAATTGTATTAATCATGCTTGTAAACATGTTTGCATTCAGTTTTAAACTTCTGTAAAAACCAAGTAAGCAGTGCTATAAGGTTGGGCACAGAGTATTAGGTAAATATAACAAATTCATTAATAAGCTTGAGAACCTTCATTGAGATATGTATTACGCATATCTAACCACTACTTACCTCAGCTTACAGTGATCGATGGTGTATGGATAGTATGAAAGAAAAGCAAAGACAGACAAACAAAAACGTAGCATCAACCTAGAAAGTCAGTGACTATTGGTGAGAGCCATATTTTCAGTTGCAGTCTACTTGGTTAGAGTCAACACAATCTGAATTCGTTGGAGACATTTGGTGATGTTTAGAATCTGTCACAGTGATGCCGGTTCATTCACTCTGTATCTTCTTCACCTCAGTCTTCATTTTAATTATCCTTTCATGTATACCTTTGTTTCATTCATTCTTGTTGAACGTTATTGTGGTACTAAAGTTGTAATTTTAATCCCGTCTTGCCGGCATATGTATATTGATCTAACGCGCACATATGTACCAAGCTTTACTTTGTTTACTACTAACTAGCTTCCAGAATATGTGCTTTTACAATTAATTCATTTAGCTGATGAGTTCAGAATAGTGCAAAACATACATCATGAATTCCATTATTAGCTCCATCTAAGTTTATTGGATCCGTTTGATTTTTGACAGTATCTCTGTAGTTCTTTTTTGCTGATTAAGCATTATAGCATTCTCAGAATACGTTGCATTCTCATCAGCTGCTTACGTGCAGGTTATTGATTTTAGATTAAATGAATTTTCCCAAACTAGATAATTTCACCATTTACGTTAATAATCTATCAGTTAATAAAATACAATTCAAAAAGTATTACATGAAAATTCTGATTTAAAACAATGTTACACCCAATGAAATATACCTATTTAACAGGAACAGATTAAATCTAATGTGTATACCAATGTATCTTGTACAGGTTTTATTTTTCCCGATCAGTGGGATACTTTCTTTTAGTTCAATCTGTGTTTCTGTATTATTATGTACCTGATATTGATTTTGTTTAAATGAAAGTTTTGCCAATCACACAAGTGATTAACAAAAGTGATCAAGTTATTCAAAATGCATAGTTGAACTAATTAAACTGAATTGTAGTTTCTGTTGTGTCTATCAGTCTTGTGTTGGTAACATTCTTTATTTGTATAATTCTTAAACTTTTGACTATTTAGAAATACCTAGCTTCTACCTGTCTTCTGTTATAACTGTGAAACATGACACATAAAAGTAGGGGACATTATTTTTATTTTATTAGCGTTTATTGTAGGCGTATCTTCGAAGTATTGCTCACATATTGTGAATTGACTGCTTGAGCAGTGCTTTGATTAAGTACATAATACTAAGTGAAGAATAAGATGTTTTTTTGGACGTCCAACTACTACATGTCGTGATGTGCATTGTTGACTTGGGTAGGGGTATCTTGTAAATGTTACCTATTATTGGTCATATTATTACAGGGTATCAGGGCATGAAGTAACTGATGATTTTTGTAGTCAGAGTTATGTTAGTAGATGAAGACTTCCCAGTTTGGCCCCTCACGATAATCGTTTCTAGTGATCGAAGACACTGAGTGACATGACCCAAACTCTGACTACGTGGCGCAGATACATTCAGTCTTTATTTCCTCTTGAATCAGCTTGTATCCATATTGAGTAGTTCCTATAAGTAAATGGCTTTAATGCGAGACAGATACAAAAGATTTGAAAGTACAAACTATATTGTTCTAAATTACAGATCATGAGTTTTTATCATCTGTCAAGTTTCTAATGGTCGAATTGTTGTTAATTCAAGATATTCACATCGGTGATACATAGTAATAAATATTATTCTAACAATAAATAGTTTGGATCAGCAGTTAGGTTACATGTGTGGTTTATGACATAAATAAGATTTCAAGTCAGACAAGCTCGTATACGATATAAAGTTTACAATGGTTGAATAACACGTTTGTCACCATCATGAATGGTTATCTACGAGTTCGGAAGTTATTAGTTCATGTCCTCTAGTGACATACCACAACCTTGATGTAGGCTGATAGTCTATTTATTCGAGTCAAATTACACTATGATACCAAAGTTCACTTTTTGTCACGTAAATCGGGCACTCCCCCCATTTTCATTTTATTTAATCGGTCAGACAAGTGTACTTATGAGCATAACTAAACCTTTGATCAGAAATAACCCTGTTTGGATCGAAATCTTACCTATATCGTTATCCATACGTATAACCTCACTTCTGACCTGATATCACATTAAATAATATTTACCACTATGTATCTACACTTTGACTGAATTGAATTAACAACTATTTGACTATTAGAAACATATGACAGACGATAAAAACTCATGATCTGTAATTTGGGGCTTGGCATACTACCAAGGTTTTGGAAGTTATTACATCAAAATTCTGTGAATGAATCCTAATTACACTTTAATCACTTGTCAACATATCAGATAATCACTGTTGTATGTTAGACGATGCATTTTGTGATTTCCACTTCTTGTTTAGAATTCTCTTGATGCTCCACACAAATTTTCGTTACGTGAAGTAAATGAATAAACGTACGGCGCTAACACATGAAGTATTATTTATATAAAATTCATGATTAACTTCCTTCAAACAGTTTTCCCATAACCCTTATAGTAAGACCTCGATAAAATTATTCACAATCCAGTTTTCCAGGTGCCTTAAGTGTCTTTTCAAGGTGTGATCAACCTAGGAGTGGCAACACTCATTACACCTGGGGCTGTACACAAGACTAATCGATTATATGATTGACATCCTCATGTACACGGTTTCTGAGTTCTATTTTTATTACAAACATACCATTTATATTTTAAAGCTGTATGTCTCTTATTATTTGGAAAAGTGTGGTTCGTTAAATTTTTTTGATTAAAAAACAATTACTAATGTCTTTTTTCATGGTTGTCACTTGTTTCTCTAGGTCCAAACACCTACCTGTCTGTCAGTCCAGCAACTAATAACCCAATTCCAATTTTACCCAATGTCGCTAGACGTTCACCATTAGCTGTCAAGAATTATCCACAACCGTTGGATTTATTAACAGCTGATTCATCAACCAACCAACATTCGCCTCATGATGCTATGGAATATTTTGCATTGACATCTCCTAATCATTTAAGATATCGTCAAGCAAGATGGGCTAGTGAAATAGTATTGAATAAACGTACTAGTGGGTTATTTAATGTGGAACCTGGACTAGTCAATTCATTAAGTAAGTAGTAATTCTCGTGGGTATATATATATATATATATATATATATATATATATATATATATATATATAAGGTTTAGATATTTTATTTCGTAAAAATGTCTGTAGATTGGTTTCATCACAAATCAATTTCAGATACAAATCCATTCGATATCAGTTAACTCTGTACATCTATTTTGTTCTCATTTCGAAGGACCCTCAGTAATGTACATTTGAAATCTTTGAGGAGTTCAGTACTGTAGAGAAACTAGTATCCAATGCTCCCTAGTTTTAATTTTTTTATCTATAATGTTTCCGTGAAACAAACTGCACAGATTGACAATCTCCACCAAGTGTATTTCAAATTATGACAGTTGTAACTGATGATGGTATATTGTCACAAATTTGTGCCACCTTTGTCTGCTGAGGTAACATAGATACTAGACACATGTACAACGATCATTACAATGGTAAGCTATTAATTTGTTGATAATGACATAAAATGAATACAGTTAGTAGTCACTTGAGTTACATTACTATACAACTTTAATGCTTAATTGACTTGTTTGTCGTCGTCGGAACAACATAGAGCCTGACACACGAGTGCATTCGTGCAAGTTGCTACACCTCAGCAATACAGCGAAATTAACACCAATTAGTAGGAGTAACAGTCGATTCAATGATAATAATAATAATAATAAGAGTGAACGTAAAGAATATTGTACGAGGAGAAGAAACTAGTTCATGGGAACAATTGTATGAAATAATTTTAAGCTTACTATTTAAGGAAGGACAAATGATGAATGCACTTGTGCTAGTGTGATCAATTCTGGGCCATGTTACCTAGCCAGTGAACACGGCATTTGTGCGGACCCCAACCAGGTAATCCTCATCGACTAACACGACTCAAACCAGTAGTCAGTGACTTCATTGCCTAACGCCATATTTTGGTTTGGCATCTGCCTTTCTTCCATTCTACCTTAATAGCAGTCAGCATTGAGCGTCGATGTAGACGGTGGTCAGGCCTACGTTAAGGGACAGATATCTCTTTGACACTATCAGTGATGTAAGTTGGCAAAAGCCAAATGAGCTTTTTTGAATCTGTGACGGGATTTCGTTAGGAACCAACCCATTACAGCTGATCAGATTTTCAACATAAGTGCAGTGGTCGTTGCATATAACTGTTTCACCCTCTTATTTTTAGTTCATGTGTTGACACAGTTTGTA
This sequence comes from Schistosoma japonicum, assembly GCA_025215515.1. Taxonomy (NCBI): domain Eukaryota; kingdom Metazoa; phylum Platyhelminthes; class Trematoda; order Strigeidida; family Schistosomatidae; genus Schistosoma; species Schistosoma japonicum. The sequence goes on from CM046064.1 coordinate 11,314,783, forward strand.
TTTAGATCTGAATAAACGCACTCCAAACATGATTGCATTGTCTGTCAGTGTTGTCGGAAGATTCATCATCGTATCAGCATCTTCACTAAAAAGGACTATGTCACTTTCGTATTCTGAGTAAATTAGTGGACCTCCTGGTAGGAGATCGATTCCTGAAAGTTTGGACGATTTCCAGAAGTAAATCTATCAAGAAATTTCACAAAATTGAGGATAGCAGGCATCCGTGACGGTCACTACTTAAGGTTACCAGTTTAAATGACAGTTCGCCATACGCTCTAACTTAACCAGTAGTGTTCTAGTCAAGAGCCTTCAGAAGGTTTATGTACTTCTAGTGTACATCTTTCAATAAAAGACACTGTCATAGAACGTCTCGATTTACAGAGTCAAATGCCGCTTTTAAGTAAAAATAAACTTCCATTATCGGACGCCTTAAAGTATGTCTGCGTTCTAAAACCTGACGAACGGTGAGCATTTGGTGGATACAACCACGATCATGCCTGAAATTATTTCGGTTTTCTCGCATTTAAACATCATGAATTGTAATTAAACGTCTGATAATTATTGAAGCCATTATTTTAGACACCATATCAGTGAAACTAATTCATCTATGGCTATCGCAAAACGACTTCGGCTCTGTCTTATATACTATAACTACGAACGATCGAGACCAGTCAGGTGGAGTTATATCTAGCTCCCAGAGTTCAAAAGGCTTGAGGGCAGTCACATAACCTTTTTCGAAGTGGTTTTTAGTGGGCTAGCTCAGTACTTGGAAGAGCCGTATCACCTTACATGGAAATCTGTAAAGAAAGATGAAGCATGCATATCTAGGACTGACCTGATCTGACGTCATCCTTCTGTTGTGAAACGGCATCATCACACTTGTGTTGGTCACCTGAGGTGGGGAGGGCAACTTGCTACCACTACACTTCTATGCAGTCGGTAGTACGACTTCGCGTTTGAACCCTAGGTTTAATGCTTTTATTCCTACCGCTGCTCAACTAACCTGCCTAGTATAATAAGACCTTAAGGCATGGTTGTTCCAGCCACCATAACCTGTTTGATTCATCACGATAAGCAAGCCTGACGACTACGTCAAGATAGCACCAACAGACGGCTTAATTTATATGACGAAAATGCCCAGTCTCAAATTTGTAAGTTGTTGTCTCATGTCCCTCCACACACTTCACTCTCCAATATCGAAGATGGAACAAACGTCTAATCAACTAATCAGTTTGAAATTCCACAACAAGATCAACAAACACATTTGTTGTTACTACACAATTCATTGGAAGTAACATTCACACTTCAACTTCACTTTCAACATCACATCTAACTCACTGAATAACAGAAAACAACTCACATTTCTACAATCAAAATTATAATGAGTCCATCATACCTAATGTACACATCAACAGTCAATCAACTACAATCATCAATTGAACTACTACTGAATTCCTTTTACACCATAGGATGACTTCGTGAGAGGAAACGGACAGGAAATGATGAAATGGTGCATTAGCACAACACATTTTCAATACACCATAGCAACACAGAAATCAGTATGTACATAATCAACAACATGGTCATCATGTTACACTGAATGAATTACATTGATGAATTATTTCACAAATAAGATGTGTACACTTTACAAGTAACCATGGTATTGAATGTGCTATCATGTTGTTATGTTGAAGTAAGAGAGAGTGAGAGAGGTTTATAGACTGTATCTAACAGTACTAATCATGCTTCTGTAATATTGGAATGTGCGGCCTAGATCGACATAATAGACTGATCCCATGTTTTTAAAACTAATCCTAGACTATTCAGTCCTCTTCATAGTGTGTTAATGTTACACTAAAACAATCACTTTTAGGTTTTATTTTGCTAATTTTTATTTTACTACTACCTGCATCAAACACAGTTACCTTGACCTAACTGATATGTATAGATAGTGACCTGCATTCGATTACCCTGTTAACCATATAACATTTATTAGCTTGAATTTTGTCACTTATTCATCGTTACTAGTTTTTTCACTATCATTTTTCTGTGTATTATCATAGCTCGAGAAATCACATATGAATTCATTTCATAAGTTGTTCACTTTGTCTAACTTGTTATTGTAGATTTCTCTATTGTGAATTATGTTAGGATTCATGATTATGAGAAAGTAAACTAGAGTAAGAACCTTCAACTTCATATACTGATTATTATTTATTTAATGTATTTACATTCTCGCTGTTGGTATTTGGAACTTCATGTGATTAGTTTATGTTGTTGTGCCGGGATTTGAGCAGATGGCTAAATATTGTCAATAACTATAATTAGTCGCATTTAGAATAGTAGCTAGCACTGGAATCATGTATGGACGTTTCATATCGTTTTGGACACATCAATTGGATACACATGTAACTGAGTGCTAATGCTCTCAAATAAACATGAACCCAGTAATTTTTGTTTGAATTGTCGAAGCTTTATCCACGAGGTTACTGAGTCATGATGAGTATCAGCTTGTTAAACAAGAAGTGTGTATTTTTCCATTGCAGATGTTCAAGACTACAGATACCGACAACATGTAAAACAGCCCGGATTTTTTTTAGCCATTATTCAAAATACAATCGACACTTAGCTATTGAATAATTAAAAACCAATTACTGTAATCATACTTGTTCTTTGTATTGGACTATGATTGTTTAATTTGATAAATTAAATGAAGGCGAATAAAATATCAGCATAACAAAGACGGTGAATAATTATTATTTCAACTTCATTCTCCCATAAAACTAGATGAACTTGAGTATTGTTTTGTTTTTATGAAGTAAAATCAAAAAAGAAAAGCCGAAAGGACAATTGAATTTAAAACAATAGGGGAAGAGTATGAATAAAATTAAAGAAAGCAAAGTATTATTCATTTTGTTCATTCATTTGTTCTAAAGATTACAAATTTATAGGATATATTGTATAAGATAGATTATGGTTAACAAGCGAAATATAGTACACGCGTTTCATTCTAATTGGTACTCGTCAGCTGGGTATACCTGTATCCCAGTTTTGATATTCCACACCGGGACTGGAGCCCAATTCGTTTTATGCTAAACGCCATGGGATTAACACATCTAACTGATGAGTCTCGAATATGGACGAAATGTATGTCCTGGATTCCTCTCGCCAGATACAATCCAACTGAAACAATGCTTGTGAATTATTGCTGTATTAGAGGCGGTCCGCTCAGAATGCGCATATGGCAACAGAGACTGGCTCAATTTTCGGTCTATGACAAATCGACGGGAAGATCCAAATATATTCCAGTTATGGAATGTATGTTGTTTGCAGCCGTCTGTATACTGATTTCGGTTATGTACTGTTGAAAATAAGGAAGCAGTGAATGACATATTATTTCGTCTTAGTATAGGACTTTTCAGCATCTCAGTACCCATGATACCTTCAAAGATCGAACCTACGATATTCAGGTTTTCGATTAGTGTTTAAGCAGGTAGCAACTTATATCACAATTATTATTTCAGTCAATTTGTGATACAACACGGAAGTACGTTGATGATACATTTATTATATACGACGACATAAACTAAGTAAAAAAAATATTTCAAATCTTTAATGCGGCTCATCCCAACATCAAATACACAATGGAGTACGAAAAGAACGATATCTTCCGATTTGTAGATCTGGGAATTTCATGAAGAGATGATGGAACGTGCCAAAAATTCATATCTTGAAAAGATACATGGAATGGACAATACCTCCATTTTAATAGCTTTTGTCCATAAACTCGGTTTAATCAAGTCACTCTACTAGAGAGCTAGACGACTGTTCACTGCTGATTAACTTGACGATGAAATTACAATCGACAAAATGAGTACCATAAAACATTTTTTTGAGAAGCATAGTAACAGTTGTAATCAAAAATTCGAAGCTGAAAAACCCGAAAAGAAAAGGCTATTTATTCAACTAGTATTTAAGGGAGATCGACTAACCAAACAATTCGATCAAAAACTTAGAAAAAAATGAATCATTAGTTAGTCTTCAATCGCCCTGGTAGCATTAGATTGATGACCCAGTTTCCTCTTCCAACCATAGATAACAGGAAGTCGATGAGTTATATTCTTACTCTTCTGTCTTATTCCCTTTCTTCACATAGTCACAACAATAGAGTATTCATAATTACATAATCGAACTCTTTCAACTATTCACTAGAACTTTCATTCTTACTTGACTCTCTGGGTTGTTTTTTGAACCTTTTTTTCATATTACGTAATTAACTCTTGAATATTCATCTAATCTATTTATAAATACTCAAAATCCAACCGCTTTACAGTTCCACTACTTAAACAATCTAATGTTATCTGATAAACAATTCAATTAACAAAATCAACAGCATGTATGTAGCTGATGAGGATGCAACGAAATACATTTAATTCAAAGTATTCTGCAAATGTTGTTGTTCTTACATTATTCAAATACAACTATAATCCATTACTACTAGTGATAACTGTTTGATTATTGACTTATCTGGACTCCACCAGTCACGATTTTTCACTAGGACTTCTAAAAAGTCTTAAAGTAGGCCAGTAGTTGGTTGAGTATTATGGTTAAGTTTTTCGGAGACAAGTTTCAATTTATTGTTTGTATTTGACATATCTGGAAGAAGACATGTAATTGGTTAGTATAGTATGACAGACATATGTCAAAGGCTAGACCTTATATATATATCTTGTATATTATTGGTTTATGGTTGTTGTAATACATGCGTGTGAGTGACTAGTTGGCTTCTTGATAAATCAGTCGGATTTTTGTGCCTGAGCAATAGATTAAGGCAAGGCTTGGTGCTAGCTGTAGGACAAAGCGCTGCAGATAACAAGATCGATAATATCGGCCATCCCTGCTCAGATACAACAGTATTCACCATAGGTTAATCTCAGTTGGGTTTCATTGAAAACCACGAAGCACTGAACAGTTGCTTCATATTAGTACACAATTTCTGTAAGAATTATTTAGTACATAAACTTTTGAATGATCTGTATTTAAGAGAATAAAAACGGTCATCTTTTCATCACAATTTCACATGAAAGGGGAAAAAAATTTATCTTTGTGAAAAAATAACGGATAAGTTATTTAAAATATGGTTACAATATTTTCATTACTATAATACAATTCAGTAATAAGATATATATATATATATATCAGCCATATTAGCTATATTCTGTACTGTAGTGTCGTTTCATTGATTTCTATGTTGTTTCAAGTATGTTTTAGGCATTGTAAATATATCAATAGGAGATTCAACTTGAAACTGTTTACTTACTTATTGGCCAACGTTTTAGGAAATTATTTTTGTGAATAGAAAGAAAAACAGGAAATAAAACAAAAAGAAGCTTCTTACTAAGAATTTTCTACAAAGGAAAAACCGAACACAGAAAATAAATAAACAAATTTGTTTATTTGTTTGTTTGTTAGAGTACAATTAACCTAAAGAAAAGCATTAACTAGTTTTGTAAAACAAAATTTAGATTTGTCATTAAGTAGCGAGCAGCAACATAATTACACTTAACGAAGAAGCTCTGGAAGTTATGGAGACTTTTACATACGTGGACAGCAACATCATTGATAAGCAAGGAGGATTTGATGCAGATGTGAAGATACGAATTGGCAAGATATGGCAAAGGAAGCGTCTCTTCAATTAGAGGAAAACATCTGGAACTCAAAATAACTGTCAGTCAACACTAAAGTCAAGATTTTCAATGCAAACGTCAACATAGTTCTATTGTGTAGAGCTAAAACTTGGAGAACTACGGAAAGCATCATTTAGAAGATAAAACTATTTATAGACAGTTATTTACTCAATGTATACCGGATCCGTTGGCCAAACACCATCAGAAATAATTATGACAAAGAATAAACCGACTTCCAACCATAGAAGAAACTAGGGAAAGACTGGAAGTGGATAGGGCATACATTGAGGAAGTCATCAGACTGCCTCGCAAGACATGCACTAACTTCGAATACTGAAGGCCAAAGAAAAATAGAGTTACCAAAGAACACATTGATTTTGGAATCGGAAGCGGACATGAGATGGATGAATAGCACTTAGAAAGAAGTGGAAAGAAGAGTCCAGGACAAAGTGTTTTTGAGAATGGTGGTCGGCAACCTATGCTCCACGAGGGGTAACAGGCATTAATCGATTTATTTGATTGTTAAAGTAAAGTTTATAGGACAAAATTCATTGTAAACTTATTTCATTCTGAGACTTCTAAAGATCCTGGATTCGATGTCAGATATAATTTCGAGTACTCACATTTGGATAACGTCCCTTTGGTCACTTACAGTGTTTCGTGCTTTCCAATGTTTTATAACTTCAATGAATCTGTTATATAGAATTACTTTAAAAGTAGATAAGCTATTAATTGTTTTAATGTTTATAACGATAATGGATGTGAATTGGTGTGTAATGTAAATAGCATTACCTATTTTCATGTAAGAACTAACTAAGTTAAATAGGGTTCCTACTTAATTGTCGAGTAAATCGCACTTATTATGCTTACAGGTGACGATAGCTAAGTGGAGAATGTATTGAATGGTTGTGGTTTGTGGTGGTTGAAATTATGTTAGTTGGTTCAATTCGTTACATATTGATGTCGGTAGAGTGCAGTTTAAACCACGGACCACTCGATAGCTGTTTCGTCCTATTACGGAACTCTACAGCAGTCTGTACCCTCGATTTCGCCGGGGAATCGAACCTAGGACCTTCAGGTTGGTAAACACCTAACCCTGTTCCTTTTGTTCAGACTGCTACGCATCTTCACAATTAGTACACTAAACAAGAGTTGATGGATCATTAACTAATCATTGGCTGGTATTATCCAACTTGAATCAATATATCATAATGAATGAACATACTGCAGTATTACAGAAGGATGATTAGTGCTGTTAGATACAGTCTGTAAACCTCTCTCCCTCTCTCTTACTTCAACATAACAACATGATAGCACATTCAATACTATGGTTACTTGTAAAGTGTTCACATCTTATTTGTGAAATAATTCATCAATGTAATTTATTCAGTGTAACATTATGATCATGTTGTCGATTATGTACATACTGATTTCTGTGTTGCTATGATGTATTGAAAATGTGTTGTGTTAATGCACCATTTCATCATTTCCTGTACATTTCCTCTCACGAAGTCATCCTATGGTGTAAAAGGAATTCAGCAGTAGTTCAACTGATGATTGTAGTTGATTAACTGTTGATGTGTACATTAGGTATGATGGACTCATTATAATTTTGATTGTAGAAACGTGAGTTGTTTTCTGTTATTCAGTGAGTTAGATGTGATGTTGAAAGTGAAGTTGAAGTGTAAATGTTACTTCCGATGAATTGTGTAGTAACAACGAATGTGTTTGTTGATCTTGTTGTGGAATTTCAAACTGATTAGTTGATTAGACGTTTGTTCCATCTTCGATATTGGAGAATGAAGTGTGTGGAGGGACATGAGATAACAACTTACAGGTTTGAGATTGGGCCTTCTCACAACGGAAGCATGAGGTTTGTGGAGGTCGATCCTAGAAATGCATACTTCACCTTACTTCACAGATTTTCATATAAGACGATACGGCTCTTCCAAATACTGACCTAGCTCACTGAAACCCACTTCGATGAAGGTCGTGTAACTTGTCTCAAGCAGTTTTCTCTTGGGTACTCTGGTTTTCCTCTCTGGTTGTCAAGACTTCCAATAATCCATTTTCTTTCTCAAGTATCTCGGGAAAAAGTGCCTTTTCACGGTATGGTTCTTATTCCTCTTCGTAGTTTCTGGCTGCGCTCCCACTAACTACAGCTTAGACGAATTGGATGGTCTATTGGCTGGTGCTACTATATAACAAGCCGGCGAGTAACAGCAGTAAATCCAAGGCAGTAATTTCATAGCTATCTTCCAATGTTATACCGTTTATCGCCTTGTGATATTATCACTGTCAAGTGTTTATTTTAAACAACCAGCATCTTTAACATTGTTGTCTTTCCATATAGAAAGGAGGTAGAAAAAGCCATCCCTATAATTCACACACTTCACCCTTTTCTTCTAATTTTTGGTAGTCATAAACTGATTGATTTATTATACCAATAGCTTTTTGATAATGGGTAGTTTGTAATTAACCTCATATAGTTGGTTATTAGCGATTCATTATGTCCATCCTTAAACGAGTTTTGCCCAGGTCCACCAAGATATTCTCTGTCATGGCAAGATCAATAGCTAATGAATACTTGCATTAATACCTTCAGCTGCACTACCTGTTATTTACTACGCTTTACTTCTTTTGATTTTCGTGTGTCCTATTCAAGGTTTTCTTGGAACTATGCTGAATACTGCTGCACCTCGTGATGGTTACACAATGTACAATGAAGCGATTGCATCAGTTTACTCTTATCCTTGGTTTCATTTCATTTACGCATTAGCCACTTTATATCTCATGACTCAATTAACTAATTGGTACAAGTATGTTAACTCGATTTATTCATTGTTTTAATGAGTCAAACTGTTACTTTTCAAGCCATTTATGACCCGTCTAGTGTAATGTTTGTTTAATTTAATGTGAATGATATGAATTTTATTAGTCAATTTTAACGACTGAATTTAATTACATATTCCATGTTTACTGAATATTATAACTAGCACGTTCGACCATTTCTCCGTTTACATAATTGGATAATTCTACATATTATAGTAACATATTTTTCAAAGATTTCATTTCAGTCGAATGGAGTTATCAGCGACTGTCCAGTATAAATATGTCGATTGTTGCGTAGACGACACGCCTAATGAACAGTACAAATACAGTAGAGTATCAATGATTACTTTCGGAAGTTAAAGTCCCTCCAATTATTCTACCTTCAGAAACGTGATAGTATCATTTACTCTCACACAACGAAATCATAGCTTAAAACCTGATTATGTAAACTCAGTTAGTTACAAGTAACGTATAACCTATCATTTATTTACATTCTTCATTTTGCCTCACCAAGTTGTAGTAACACCAAGAGTTATGAAACAGATTACACATTGAGAATATGATTTGAGAAGATAGAATTAATTCTTAAGTAGGAAGACTGAGTGTGTCTCCATCATTGCAATCGATTTTAAGCCATACTAACAAACGTTCTTAACTACTGTTTTTGATAATCGCATGGATTTTAACTAAGTACCTTACATCTCCCAATATGGCGCAAACAAACAGTTAATCATTTCATGGATTGATGCATTTATTTGGCTGCTTGTTACTTCAACTTTTACCTTCAATCAATATTTCATGTCAGAGGTGGGGGTTAATTAGCCGTACATTTTACATATCCGAACTAATTTGATCAGCGAAGATCCTTAGAATAAAATTGAACTTTTGAAATGAGTTTAAAAAACGTAATTTTGTAAAACTCATATATCTTGCGAATAAAAGGTACTTTTCAATAAGCCGTTAAGTCACAAATGAAATAATTATGATCGATCTCATCCAGTGTATCTCTCTTTCTAATATGTAGACAATAATGTAAATAGTAAAGACGTACTTACATTTTTTAGTGGTAACAATATTCCATTTACATACATTTTCTATTTTTATTTCCTAACCAAACAGTCCACAAATTTCACGTGTCGATACATTATCCGAATCATGGGCAAATATGTGGATGAAATTAGCATCAAGTTGGTTAGCTTTAGTATTATATGCATGGACTATAGCGTGTCCACGATTGTGTATAGGTCGTAAACTTGGGGCAGTTCCATTTACACCGCGTACACCACGTGCTAAAATCTCACAAACTGTACCAATTGTTTAGTCAGTGTGTATATGCAAGTAGAAGAGGTGGGAAGTTGATTTTTATGTAGAAGTTATTCTTTTTCGTAGTTGAAAGATTATCTTGTGTAATAATTTATGGTTTACTGTTTTATGTCTACATGTAACAACACTTCACTACGATTACTAAAAGCCAACACTGACATTCATTGTTACAAGTATTGTGACTTCACATTTTTACATATGCTTATCTTTAACGTTTCATTCTTTACAACATACTCTGTAAGTTCTTTGCGAGCTTCCAAGAGAATAGATTATACTGTCAAACACGTAACACAGTTACAATGAAAAGTTTATAAATGAATACGAAGTTTTTTCCCCATCTTTTTTTGATATTGTATATCTATTTATGTTATTCACTTATTGCCCCCCCCCTACTGCCAACTTTCTTCTTATGAAATATTCATTTTTCATTGAAGTAAATTTATGTAACAAGTTATAGTTGTAACATGTAGTTATTTTGTAATCATCCTTTTTTTCTTTCACTATTGATTGTATTATTTCGTTGCATATATCATTTTGATTTCACTATAACTACTCAATATTTTGTACAAACTGTCATTGTATCAGTCAAATATGTGGTTGTATTCTCAATCTGAATGTAATCAACATGAAGCAACTTACATTTATAAGAGTACATAATGTTCTTATTAGTGCTTAGTATTTAGAATTACAGTTACAAAGTAACCGAATAAAAACTCGAAGGTAGTAATAACCAGTATTATTGTATTGTACGAACAAGAAATGGAATCACAAGTAGTAGCAGTAGTAGTCAGCAACCAAGTGAATAATGGACCTGGTTGAAAATATATATATATATATATACTTTTCTTAAACATTGTAACGGCAGATGAGCAAGCAGACGCACAGGGGGGAGGCAGGGAGTATACGAATTATAAAACATAGTAACAAGTTTATGAAACACCAAGATCAAAATTACACATCGGTCATATGATTGTCTAGGCTCACCTGAACTAGTTATTGGAGATGTCACCACAGTATACTAACGGAATCTTGTACGCTTTGTTCGAAGTGTGCTGACACTTATTCGTCTTTGTTTTTGAGAATATACTTGAAATTGAAACCTAATTAATTCGAATTCTAGTCTGAAATAGAATTATCTGGAATCTTTTTAAGAAATCATCTAATTTAAATTTTTTCACGATATGGTTTTTTAGTGATAGAATTTTGACTATTGTTCATATTGAACCCGATGTTTGTTTGATGCATGGTATCGATCTGACTCCGTAAATGAAATTCACCTGTATAACTCATAGAAGTTTTCTCAACTAACATTTGGGTACCGAACTACGTTAAGTACACAATATAACAGGAGCAAGATTATTTGATACAACATAATTTATTTTTGCAAGCCGAAACCAAGCAATCAAAATTCGAAAGCGCAATTAAAGGAAGTTTCATTGTTCAGTCATACTGTAACATTCATATCAGGATAAGAATATGCAATAAGTAAAATATTGTATTCAAGGTTATTATCGGATGTTACACTGTCATTAGGAAAAGAGATTACACTTTCACCTCTGTTATTATACAGTTGTACTTTTTTGAAGTACTTGCGATTCATAAATAGTTTTGACACACTAATGCTGACCTCGTTGGTTTTGATAAAATTAACTTCTTGAAAATACGTAGCCAAACATTGACCTTTTTTGAAATCCTACATTTCATATGAGATTTCCTTTCATAATTACCTATAGCAAACTTAGAAAAATCTCACCTTTTTCTGTTTAATTCCATTTACAAATAAATGTACTGTTTCCACCTGACTAAGATTATCTTCCTTCTTGATCAATTAACTGGGATATATATAATCACTACTAACTTATTTTTGTTAGATCAACAGTCAGTGCTTTCGTGGACTGGTAACATGTTCTGGTTTAACCTTTCTTTAGCTTCTAATCATTCTACTCGAATACTGGTCAACATTGGGTGACAAGGTAAGTGATGGTTTGCACACGTAACGTATGTTCGATTCAACTTAGTCTAGTAAGGTTACCAGCCTCATCAACTTACCATCTTTCCCCAGTACTCGGTGTCTGACTTCATTATTACTTACCTAGTGATAGAATACCGATAACTTACGAATATCATCAACTCCTAGAGGCCAAGTCTCACATTCATGCAGCACAGCCCAAGGGACTGCTGTGTAATATAAGATGACGATTTGTATAAGTAGTCAAAATGTCACGATACACCTTTTCTTCGTTGAAAAGAGATGTATGTAGCGTATTATAGTGAGTAATTGACTAAGTACTTACATATTGCGAAATTAATTTGCTTACATAGATATTAAGCGTTTGTTTACTAACTGAAGGAAGTAAACCATCATTACTCGACTTCATATTGTGCATATTTAACACACTTATTAGAAAAATGAAATGGTTCTGTATAGATTCCATAGTGGTACGCTTAGTACTAGTAAATGTGATTCGCTAGTAAAAACACTCATTATTCATCATGAACTTAGACTAGCCATGTTTGTAACTGTTCCATTATACATAACTGCTATTGTTTTCATGAAATCTACTCCCAGCTTTTGCCGATTCTAACACTTGACTGTTACACTCCATAGACGTTTATCTAATAAGTTTCCTTATTTGGCATTGTACCATATTTAATGTATCAAACTGATCGCGTTTATGAAACTAGCGTTACGCTTTATACGTGGCTTGATGTTGAGTGACGTTCACAGTGAGGAGTTTACACTGTGATGGATATTTTGTTTTAATGCATTTTTGTATGATTATAATCAAGCACTTGTTGAAACTGTTATGTTTTGTGGAATATATATAATGACCTTGATAATCACTAATCACTGCACAGACACGTCAGCCCTTCGACTACCAGTCCCAAAACGGAATAGAGGAAGAACAACGACTTATGAGTCAACAGACAGATCAGATCAGATCTTTATTTCAATCATGCCTTTATATACATGCAAAATCAGACCACATCATAAACCAATTAGAAAACTGACATTAATACAAAATAACAGTAATAGTGAGTGTAAACTGGGGTAACGTATATGCAGTCAATTAACTATAGTTCATAAATGAGAAATGATATAACAACAGTTAATGGCTTAAACAGTAGTATAGGATAAGAGCAACGTCACAATAATAATAATAAAATGCTTACTTTGTATACAACCAAAAATAATGAATCGTTAACAGAAAAAACAGTTCTAGGAGATAATCAATCTTCTTTAAGTGCCCGCCATAACACCTCCCCTTTTTTTTTGAAAAAAAAATCATCGGTAAGATTTATCATAGGGGTTGACTTTGATCCTGTTTGGTTTCCTTCGAATTCTTTGTGATTTCCTGAGAAACGATGCTGTTCTTGTCTCCGCTGCTTTCGTTTGCTGATTGCTGCTGTCATTCAAATCAAGTAACATGTTTAATGTCAACGGAGTACTCTGCTTAACTTCATCTCCGTCTTCGCATCTGGACGGTCGGATGTGGTTAGCATGTCTTATCCATTTCATATGACTTACTCCGACTTCATAGATAACTCTTCCTCTGTTTCTTAGGATAACTCCAGGAACCCACTCCATTGTTTTACGATGAAAATCACGTACCCAAACCTTTTGTCCGGGTAAGAATCTTCTGGGCTTAGCGCCATGCTTCTTGTTGTATTGTATTTCCATTCTGGAATTACGTTCGACAGTCATTGCAAAATTTGGCTTCAAACTATCTAATGGCGTTCTGATTTTTCTTCCAAGCATAGCTTCCGCAGGGGACACTTCACCGACGGTTTCACGATTTGGTGTTGAACGATAAGTAAACAGGAACTTATACAGTATCTCTTCTAATCTTCCTTCACCCTGGGCTTTGATTAACGCTCTCTTAAAAGTGTCGACGAATCTCTCAACCTGCCCATTTGATTGTGGGTGATACGGAGGGGTTCTGATATGTTTAATACTGTTAAGAGCACAAAACTTCTGGAATTCTGCAGACGAGAATTGTGGACCATTATCGGAGACAAGTACTTCTGGGATTCCGAAACAGCTGAATATTTGACGTAGTTTATCTAGTGTAGCCCTGGTTGATGTAGACCCCATGCAATGTACTTCCGGCCACTTAGAAAAAGCATCGATGATAACTAAGTAGTATTTGCCATTAAGAGGACCAGCGAAGTCTACATGAACTCTCGACCATGGATGTGTCGCTGGGTTCCAGCAACAAAGTTCGGTTTTTCTAGGGGCTTTTGCAGCTTGTGCACATTTCGAACATCTCAATACATAATTCGTAACGTCAGTATCAATGTTTGGCCAGTATACGTAACTGCGGGCTAATGCTTTCATTCGGACGACACCTGGATGTGCAGAATGTAACTGTGACAGGACTTTGTGTCGCAAAGATTGGGGAATAACTACGCGGTCACCAAACATAAGACAATCGTCAACAACAGCAAGGGCATCTCGTCGATGAAAATATTGTCGTTCTGTTGCGTTGAGGTGTGGGGGCCAACCACACAAAAGATAGCGAATAATTGTCTGAAGCTCTTCATCCGTCCTAGTTGTAGATTTTACGTCCATTGCTGACAAAGGTGTAGCCTGAATAGAAGTTTGCAATATATGATGAATATCATCTTCCAGTGACACCGTAGCAATAACAACATCTTCGTTGTCAAACTTTTGAGTCGCAATTAATCTGGAGAGAACGTCAGCGTGACCAAAAGTCATTGTTGATTTATAGCGAATTTTAAAGTCATAAGCTAACAACATAATTGCCCAACGCTGCAAACGATTGGCGGTATGTACTGGAATGCCGGACTTTGCCCCAAAAATAGAGAGAAGAGGTTTGTGGTCTGTCAGCAACGTAAACGGTCGACCATAAATCATTTTATGAAACTTCTTTATTGCAAAAATCAATGCCAATCCTTCTTTTTCTACTTGACTGTATCTCCTTTCAGTAGCATTTAGAGATCTAGACGCATGAGCTATCGGTTTTTCTTTACCATCAGGAAAGCGATGACTAATAACAGCACCAATACCGTAGTTAGAAGCATCAGCAGCGACAACTATCTCTAATTTTGGATTATAGTGGGTTAGTAGTAAATCAGAGGATAAGATTTTCTTGATTTCTTCGAAGGAATTCTGGCATGCTTCTGACCAATTCCATGTTGCATTCGTTTTTAGAAGTTGATTCAAAGGATGACGTAACCTTTGCATAGATGGAACAAAAACACTATAATATCCAATCATACCTAAGAATGATCTTAAAGTCACCACATCGGTAGGTGCAGGCATTTGTGTGATAGCATGTATATTATCTGGATCTGGATGGCGCCCATGTTTATCAAATATAAATCCAAGGTATTTAACAGATTGAAGTAAAAATTCACATTTATGTTTCTGCAGCTGAAAACCAGATTGTGATATTCGTGTAAGTACTTTATCCAAACGCGATAATAACTCCTCTTTAGAGGAACCCACAACAATAATATCGTCAAGATAAGCGGCAACACCATCAAGATTTGATATCATAATGTCCATTAACTGTTGAAAGATAGCAGGGGCTGGCTTTACACCGAAAGGTAGTCTGTTGTACTGGTAAAGTCCACGATGAGTATTGATTGTTAGATAAGGCTTAGAATCATCATCAACTTCTACTTGTAAATAGGCATCAGATAAATCCAGTTTTGCAAAATAACGTCCACCATTTAGTTTAATGAATAGATCTTCGGGCAATGGCAATGGATATGAATGATTTTGAAGAGCATTATTTAATCCAGTAGAAAAATCAGCACATAGACGAACAGTACCATTAGCTTTCTGAACAACAACAATCGGAGCTGCCCATGATGAGAAAGTAATAGGTTGTATAACCCCAAGCTTTTCTAATCGATCGAGTTCTTTATCAACTTTATCGATGGAGGCGTAGGGTACCTGCCGTTTTGGACGAAAAACTGGTGTAGCTCCTTGACGTAAATATAATTTGGCTTTACCAATATTGCAACATCCCAAAATATTTTGAAACACATTCGAATGCTTCTCAAAAAGATGAGCTGTAGTCAAGACGTTATTGTTTGATGTAACATTTAATACAGGTAGATTTTTAGGAACATGTGGATCTTTCAATGTACACACTGCGTCTAGTGGCACCTTCCAAAGATTTAATTTGTCAATCCAATCAATACCAATAAGATCTAAATCATGTCTGTTTGTTAAATAACAAGTTCCAGTAAAAGAATGTACTCCGAATTTAACAGAACAATTTATCATTCCAACGAGTTTTAGAATATCTCCAGATGCATTACGCGCTGTATGTTCAGTAGGCAGTAATGGAGGGCGACGTATCAATTCCCAAGTTTTCTTAGAAATAAGTGTGATATCAGATGCTGTATCCAACTGCAAACGAATCTGAACGTCATTAACTAATAGATCTACGTATCTTCTTTTGTCAGCAAGATTACACGTGAATGTTGAATATATACTACGTATGCAATTTTCATGATTACGGGAAAATTTTATGCGTGGTCCAGATTTCAAATAATTCTGTTGTCGGCACACTGTTTCTTTATGACCAACTTTATAGCAAATGTTGCATTTATGACGTTTATAGCGGCAAAATCTCGCGAAATGCCAAGATCCACAAAACCAACACTTCGAAGGCGGTTTGAATAATTTAGTTTGACGTTGATCATTCACTGGAACACTCTTACTTTTGTTGGATTTGACAGCATGGATATTGCAATTTAATGAAGCATTACCTTTAGTCTCTATAAGCGTCGTATCATTTTTGAGGTTGACCAGTCGTTGACATTCTGACGTTACCATCTGTAGTGTCATGTCATCGTTTTGCTCAATGCGTGATAGCAATCTTGTTCTAACATCAGCATCTGCTGGTGACTGGAGTCCAGAAACAAATAATAAACATTTAAACTGATCATTTGACAATGCATTTAATTTAAAACGTTCGGCTTGTAAATTAATTCTGCTTGCATAAGATAAATAATCCTCATCTGCATCTTTTGTCAATTGGAGGCATTTATAACGAATATGAAATAAGGATGTTGCTTCACAGAATATCGCATTTAAAATGTCAATAGTTTCATTAAATGTCAGATCTCTTGGATGTCGTGGAAGGATATAATTCTTGTATTTAGAATATTCATGCTGACCAAGTTTTTGTGTTAATAAACGCACCTTCTTCGCGTCATCTATATGTTTATATTCCACTTGAAAAAGATCTTCGATTCTACCGAACCATGATTCAAATGTATGACCATTTTCTGCATCAAAAATAAATTCTGAAACTGAACTGAGTGATAACTCTATTCCTTTTTCTTCGGGAGTTATTCTGGACTGGATAGCGATTTTTGACATTAATGACTCGAGCATTTGTTCTTGAGAGGCTAGGAATTGCTGTTGTTGCTGCTGTAGACATAATTTCATTTGCTCAAACGTGATAGTCATATTGATTGATTTTTTTTAACTGCGATTTATGACACTGAATGCTGATTGGATAATAAATTGTAGTAGAAATTATGACCAATGACTGAGTAATTTGGATTCACTTCTAACCCCGTCGCCAATTGTTATGTTTTGTGGAATATATATAATGACCTTGATAATCACTAATCACTGTACAGACACGTCAGCCCCTCGACTACCAGTCCCAAAACGGAATAGAGGAAGAACAACGACTTATGAGTCAACAGACAGATCAGATCAGATCTTTATTTCAATCATGCCTTTATATACATGCAAAATCAGACCACATCATAAACCAATTAGAAAACTGACATTAATACAAAATAACAGTAATAGTGAGTGTGAACTGGGGTAACGTATATGCAGTCAATTAACTATAGTTCATAAATGAGAAATGATATAACAACAGTTAATGCCTTAAACAGTAGTATAGGATAAGAGCAACGTCACAATAATAATAATAAAATGCTTACTTTGTATACAACCAAAAATAATGAATCGTTAACAGAAAAAACAGTTCTAGGAGATAATCAATCTTCTTTAAGTGCCCGCCATAACACCTCCCCTTTTTTTTTGAAAAAAAAATCATCGGTAAGATTTATCATAGGGGTTGACTTTGATCCTGTTTGGTTTCCTTCGAATTCTTTGTGATTTCCTGAGAAACGATGCTGTTCTTGTCTCCGCTGCTTTCGTTTGCTGATTGCTGCTGTCATTCAAATCAAGTAACATGTTTAATGTCAACGGAGTACTCTGCTTAACTTCATCTCCGTCTTCGCATCTGGACGGTCGGATGTGGTTAGCATGTCTTATCCATTTCATATGACTTACTCCGACTTCATAGATAACTCTTCCTCTGTTTCTTAGGATAACTCCAGGAACCCACTCCATTGTTTTACGATGAAAATCACGTACCCAAACCTTTTGTCCGGGTAAGAATCTTCTGGGCTTAGCGCCATGCTTCTTGTTGTATTGTATTTCCATTCTGGAATTACGTTCGACAGTCATTGCAAAATTTGGCTTCAAACTATCTAATGGCGTTCTGATTTTTCTTCCAAGCATAGCTTCCGCAGGGGACACTTCACCGACGGTTTCACGATTTGGTGTTGAACGATAAGTAAACAGGAACTTATACAGTATCTCTTCTAATCTTCCTTCACCCTGGGCTTTGATTAACGCTCTCTTAAAAGTGTCGACGAATCTCTCAACCTGCCCATTTGATTGTGGGTGATACGGAGGGGTTCTGATATGTTTAATACTGTTAAGAGCACAAAACTTCTGGAATTCTGCAGACGAGAATTGTGGACCATTATCGGAGACAAGTACTTCTGGGATTCCGAACCAGCTGAATATTTGACGTAGTTTATCTAGTGTAGCCATGGTTGATGTAGACCCCATACAATGTACTTCCGGCCACTTAGAAAAGGCATCGATGATAACTAAGTAGTATTTGCCATTAAGAGGACCAGCGAAGTCTACATGAACTCTCGACCATGGATGTGTCGCTGGGTTCCAGCAACAAAGTTCGGTTTTTCTAGGGGCTTTTGCAGCTTGTGCACATTTCGAACATCTCAATACATAATTCGTAACAGTCAGTATCAATGTTTGGCCAGTATACGTAACTGCGGGCTAATGCTTTCATTCGGACGACACCTGGATGTGCAGAATGTAACTGTGACAGGACTTTGTGTCGCAAAGATTGGGGAATAACTACGCGGTCACCAAACATAAGACAATCGTCAACAACAGCAAGGGCATCTCGTCGATGAAAATATTGTCGTTCTGTTGCGTTGAGGTGTGGGGGCCAACCACACAAAAGATAGCGAATAATTGTCTGAAGCTCTTCATCCGTCCTAGTTGTAGATTTTACGTCCATTGCTGACAAAGGTGTAGCCTGAATAGAAGTTTGCAATATATGATGAATATCATCTTCCAGTGACACCGTAGCAATAACAACATCTTCGTTGTCAAACTTTTGAGTCGCAATTAATCTGGAGAGAACGTCAGCGTGACCAAAAGTCATTGTTGATTTATAGCGAATTTTAAAGTCATAAGCTAACAACATAATTGCCCAACGCTGTAAACGATTGGCGGTATGTACTGGAATGCCAGACTTTGCCCCAAAAATAGAGAGAAGAGGTTTGTGGTCTGTCAGCAACGTAAATGGTCGACCATAAATCATTTTATGAAACTTCTTTATTGCAAAAATCAGTGCCAATCCTTCTTTTTCTACTTGACTGTATCTCCTTTCAGTAGCATTTAGAGATCTAGACGCATGAGCTATCGGCTTTTCTTTACCATCAGGAAAGCGATGACTAATAACAGCACCAATACCGTAGTTAGAAGCATCAGCAGCGACAACTATCTCTAATTTTGGATTATAGTGGGTTAGTAGTAAATCAGAGGATAAGATTTTCTTGATTTCTTCGAAGGAATTCTGGCATGCTTCTGACCAATTCCATGTTGCATTCGCTTTTAGAAGTTGATTCAAAGGATGGCGTAACCTTTGCATAGATGGAACAAAAACACTATAATATCCAATCATACCTAAGAATGATCTTAAAGTCACCACATCGGTAGGTGCAGGCATTTGTGTGATAGCATGTATATTATCTGGATCTGGATGGCGCCCATGTTTATCAAATATAAATCCAAGGTATTTAACAGATTGAAGTAAAAATTCACATTTATGTTTCTGCAGCTGAAAACCAGATTGTGATATTCGTGTAAGTACTTTATCCAAACGCGATAATAACTCCTCTTTAGAGGAACCCACAACAATAATATCGTCAAGATAAGCGGCAACACCATCAAGATTTGATATCATAATGTCCATTAACTGTTGAAAGATAGCAGGGGCTGGCTTTACACCGAAAGGTAGTCTGTTGTACTGGTAAAGTCCACGATGAGTATTGATTGTTAGATAAGGCTTAGAATCATCATCAACTTCTACTTGTAAATAGGCATCAGATAAATCCAGTTTTGCAAAATAACGTCCACCATTTAGTTTAATGAATAGATCTTCGGGCAATGGCAATGGATATGAATGATTTTGAAGAGCATTATTTAATCCAGTAGAAAAATCAGCACATAGACGAACAGTACCATTAGCTTTCTGAACAACAACAATCGGAGCTGCCCATGATGAGAAAGTAATAGGTTGTATAACCCCAAGCTTTTCTAATCGATCGAGTTCTTTATCAACTTTATCGATGGAGGCGTAGGGTACCTGCCGTTTTGGACGAAAAACTGGTGTAGCTCCTTGACGTAAATATAATTTGGCTTTACCAATATTGCAACATCCCAAAATATTTTGGAACACATTCGAATGCTTTTCAAAAAGATGAGCTGTAGTCAAGACGTTATTGTTTGATGTAACATTTAATACAGGTAGATTTTTAGGAACATGTGGATCTTTCAATGTACACACTGCGTCTAGTGGCACCTTCCAAAGATTTAATTTGTCAATCCAATCAATACCAATAAGATCTAAATCATGTCTGTTTGTTAAATAACAAGTTCCAGTAAAGGAATGTACTCCGAATTTAACAGAACAATTTATCATTCCAACGAGTTTTAGAATATCTCCAGATGCATTACGCGCTGTATGTTCAGTAGGCAGTAATGGAGGGCGACCCATCAATTCCCAAGTTTTCTTAGAAATAAGTGTGATATCAGATGCTGTATCCAACTGCAAACGAATCTGAACATCATTAACTAATAGATCTACATATCTTCTTTTGTCAGCAAGATTACACGTGAATGTTGAATATATACTACGTATGCAATTTTATGATTACGGGAAAATTTTATGCGTGGTCCAGATTTCAAATAATTCTGTTGTCGGCACACTGTTTCTTTATGACCAACTTTATAGCAAATGTTGCATTTATGACGTTTATAACGGCAAAATCTCGCGAAATGCCAAGATCCACAAAACCAGCACTTCGAAGGCGGTTTGAATAATTTAGTTTGACGTTGATCATTCACTGGAACACTCTTACTTTTGTTGGATTTGACAGCATGGATATTGCAATTTAATGAAGCATTACCTTTAGTCTCTATAAGCGTCGTATCATTTTTGAGGTTGACCAGTCGTTGACATTCTGACGTTACCATCTGTAGTGTCATGTCATCGTTTTGCTCAATGCGTGATAGCAATCTTGTTCTAACATCAGCATCTGCTGGTGACTGGAGTCCAGAAACAAATAATAAACATTTAAACTGATCATTTGACAATGCATTTAATTTAAAACGTTCGGCTTGTAGATTAATTCTGCTTGCATAAGATAAATAATCCTCATCTGCATCTTTTGTCAATTGGAGGCATTTATAACGAATATGAAATAAGGATGTTGGTTCACAGAATATCGCATTTAAAATGTCAATAGTTTCATTAAATGTCAGATCTCTTGGATGTCGTGGAAGGATATAATTCTTGTATTTAGAATATTCATGCTGACCAAGTTTTTGTGTTAATAAACGCACCTTCTTCGCGTCATCTATATGTTTATATTCCACTTGAAAAAGATCTTCGATTCTACCGAACCATGATTCAAATGTATGACCATTTTCTGCATCAAAAATAAATTCTGGAACTGAACTGAGTGATAACTCTATTCCTTTTTCTTCGGGAGTTATTCTGGACTGGATAGCGATTTTTGACATTAATGACTCGAGCATTTGTTCTTGAGAGGCTAGGAATTGCTGTTGTTGCTGCTGTAGACATAATTTCATTTGCTCAAATGTGATAGTCATATTGATTGATTTTTTTTAAATGCGATTTATGACACTGAATGCTGATTGGATAATAAATTGTAGTAGAATTTATGACCAATGACTGAGTAATTTGGATTCACTTCTAACCCCGTCGCCAATTGTTATGTTTTGTGGAATATATATAATGACCTTGATAATCACTAATCACTGTACAGACACGTCAGCCCCTCGACTACCAGTCCCAAAACGGAATAGAGGAAGAACAACGACTTATGAGTCAACAGACAGATCAGATCAGATCTTTATTTCAATCATGCCTTTATATACATGCAAAATCAGACCACATCATAAACCAATTAGAAAACTGACATTAATACAAAATAACAGTAATAGTGAGTGTGAACTGGGGTAACGTATATGCAGTCAATTAACTATAGTTCATAAATGAGAAATGATATAACAACAGTTAATGCCTTAAACAGTAGTATAGGATAAGAGCAACGTCACAATAATAATAATAAAATGCTTACTTTGTATACAACCAAAAATAATGAATCGTTAACAGAAAAAAACAGTTCTAGGAGATAATCAATCTTCTTTAAGTGCCCGCCATAACACCTCCCCTTTTTTTTTTGAAAAAAAAATCATCGGTAAGATTTATCATAGGGGTTGACTTTGATCCTGTTTGGTTTCCTTCGAATTCTTTGTGATTTCCTGAGAAACGATGCT
The DNA here is from genome assembly GCA_025215515.1 of Schistosoma japonicum. Lineage (NCBI taxonomy): Eukaryota > Metazoa > Platyhelminthes > Trematoda > Strigeidida > Schistosomatidae > Schistosoma > Schistosoma japonicum. The sequence goes on from CM046064.1 coordinate 11,337,544, forward strand.
GTTCTTGTCTCCGCTGCTTTCGTTTGCTGCTGTCATTCAAATCAAGTAACATGTTTAATGTCAACGGAGTACTCTGCTTAACTTCATCTCCGTCTTCGCATCTGGACGGTCGGATGTGGTTAGCATGTCTTATCCATTTCATATGACTTACTCCGACTTCATAGATAACTCTTCCTCTGTTTCTTAGGATAACTCCAGGAACCCACTCCATTGTTTTACGATGAAAATCACGTACCCAAACCTTTTGTCCGGGTAAGAATCTTCTGGGCTTAGCGCCATGCTTCTTGTTGTATTGTATTTCCATTCTGGAATTACGTTCGACAGTCATTGCAAAATTTGGCTTCAAACTATCTAATGGCGTTCTGATTTTTCTTCCAAGCATAGCTTCCGCAGGGGACACTTCACCGACGGTTTCACGATTTGGTGTTGAACGATAAGTAAACAGGAACTTATACAGTATCTCTTCTAATCTTCCTTCACCCTGGGCTTTGATTAACGCTCTCTTAAAAGTGTCGACGAATCTCTCAACCTGCCCATTTGATTGTGGGTGATACGGAGGGGTTCTGATATGTTTAATACTGTTAAGAGCACAAAACTTCTGGAATTCTGCAGACGAGAATTGTGGACCATTATCGGAGACAAGTACTTCTGGGATTCCGAAACAGCTGAATATTTGACGTAGTTTATCTAGTGTAGCCCTGGTTGATGTAGACCCCATGCAATGTACTTCCGGCCACTTAGAAAAAGCATCGATGATAACTAAGTAGTATTTGCCATTAAGAGGACCAGCGAAGTCTACATGAACTCTCGACCATGGATGTGTCGCTGGGTTCCAGCAACAAAGTTCGGTTTTTCTAGGGGCTTTTGCAGCTTGTGCACATTTCGAACATCTCAATACATAATTCGTAACGTCAGTATCAATGTTTGGCCAGTATACGTAACTGCGGGCTAATGCTTTCATTCGGACGACACCTGGATGTGCAGAATGTAACTGTGACAGGACTTTGTGTCGCAAAGATTGGGGAATAACTACGCGGTCACCAAACATAAGACAATCGTCAACAACAGCAAGGGCATCTCGTCGATGAAAATATTGTCGTTCTGTTGCGTTGAGGTGTGGGGGCCAACCACACAAAAGATAGCGAATAATTGTCTGAAGCTCTTCATCCGTCCTAGTTGTAGATTTTACGTCCATTGCTGACAAAGGTGTAGCCTGAATAGAAGTTTGCAATATATGATGAATATCATCTTCCAGTGACACCGTAGCAATAACAACATCTTCGTTGTCAAACTTTTGAGTCGCAATTAATCTGGAGAGAACGTCAGCGTGACCAAAAGTCATTGTTGATTTATAGCGAATTTTAAAGTCATAAGCTAACAACATAATTGCCCAACGCTGCAAACGATTGGCGGTATGTACTGGAATGCCGGACTTTGCCCCAAAAATAGAGAGAAGAGGTTTGTGGTCTGTCAGCAACGTAAACGGTCGACCATAAATCATTTTATGAAACTTCTTTATTGCAAAAATCAATGCCAATCCTTCTTTTTCTACTTGACTGTATCTCCTTTCAGTAGCATTTAGAGATCTAGACGCATGAGCTATCGGTTTTTCTTTACCATCAGGAAAGCGATGACTAATAACAGCACCAATACCGTAGTTAGAAGCATCAGCAGCGACAACTATCTCTAATTTTGGATTATAGTGGGTTAGTAGTAAATCAGAGGATAAGATTTTCTTGATTTCTTCGAAGGAATTCTGGCATGCTTCTGACCAATTCCATGTTGCATTCGTTTTTAGAAGTTGATTCAAAGGATGACGTAACCTTTGCATAGATGGAACAAAAACACTATAATATCCAATCATACCTAAGAATGATCTTAAAGTCACCACATCGGTAGGTGCAGGCATTTGTGTGATAGCATGTATATTATCTGGATCTGGATGGCGCCCATGTTTATCAAATATAAATCCAAGGTATTTAACAGATTGAAGTAAAAATTCACATTTATGTTTCTGCAGCTGAAAACCAGATTGTGATATTCGTGTAAGTACTTTATCCAAACGCGATAATAACTCCTCTTTAGAGGAACCCACAACAATAATATCGTCAAGATAAGCGGCAACACCATCAAGATTTGGTATCATAATGTCCATTAACTGTTGAAAGATAGCAGGGGCTGGCTTTACACCGAAAGGTAGTCTGTTGTACTGGTAAAGTCCACGATGAGTATTGATTGTGAGATAAGGCTTAGAATCATCATCAACTTCTACTTGTAAATAGGCATCAGATAAATCCAGTTTTGCAAAATAACGTCCACCATTTAGTTTAATGAATAGATCTTCGGGCAATGGCAATGGATATGAATGATTTTGAAGAGCATTATTTAATCCAGTAGAAAAATCAGCACATAGACGAACAGTACCATTAGCTTTCTGAACAACAACAATCGGAGCTGCCCATGATGAGAAAGTAATAGGTTGTATAACCCCAAGCTTTTCTAATCGATCGAGTTCTTTATCAACTTTATCGATGGAGGCGTAGGGTACCTGCCGTTTTGGACGAAAAACTGGTGTAGCTCCTTGACGTAAATATAATTTGGCTTTACCAATATTGCAACATCCCAAAATATTTTGAAACACATTCGAATGCTTCTCAAAAAGATGAGCTGTAGTCAAGACGTTATTGTTTGATGTAACATTTAATACAGGTAGATTTTTAGGAACATGTGGATCTTTCAATGTACACACTGCGTCTAGTGGCACCTTCCAAAGATTTAATTTGTCAATCCAATCAATACCAATAAGATCTAAATCATGTCTGTTTGTTAAATAACAAGTTCCAGTAAAAGAATGTACTCCGAATTTAACAGAACAATTTATCATTCCAACGAGTTTTAGAATATCTCCAGATGCATTACGCGCTGTATGTTCAGTAGGCAGTAATGGAGGGCGACGTATCAATTCCCAAGTTTTCTTAGAAATAAGTGTGATATCAGATGCTGTATCCAACTGCAAACGAATCTGAACGTCATTAACTAATAGATCTACGTATCTTCTTTTGTCAGCAAGATTACACGTGAATGTTGAATATATACTACGTATGCAATTTTCATGATTACGGGAAAATTTTATGCGTGGTCCAGATTTCAAATAATTCTGTTGTCGGCACACTGTTTCTTTATGACCAACTTTATAGCAAATGTTGCATTTATGACGTTTATAGCGGCAAAATCTCGCGAAATGCCAAGATCCACAAAACCAGCACTTCGAAGGCGGTTTGAATAATTTAGTTTGACGTTGATCATTCACTGGAACACTCTTACTTTTGTTGGATTTGACAGCATGGATATTGCAATTTAATGAAGCATTACCTTTAGTCTCTATAAGCGTCGTATCATTTTTGAGGTTGACCAGTCGTTGACATTCTGACGTTACCATCTGTAGTGTCATGTCATCGTTTTGCTCAATGCGTGATAGCAATCTTGTTCTAACATCAGCATCTGCTGGTGACTGGAGTCCAGAAACAAATAATAAACATTTAAACTGATCATTTGACAATGAATTTAATTTAAAACGTTCGGCTTGTAAATTAATTCTGCTTGCATAAGATAAATAATCCTCATCTGCATCTTTTGTCAATTGGAGGCATTTATAACGAATATAAAAGAAGGATGTTGCTTCACAGAATATCGCATTTAAAATGTCAATAGTTTCATTAAATGTCAGATCTCTTGGATGTCGTGGAAGGATATAATTCTTGTATTTAGAATATTCATGCTGACCAAGTTTTTGTGTTAATAAACGCACCTTCTTCGCGTCATCTATATGTTTATATTCCACTTGAAAAAGATCTTCGATTCTACCGAACCATGATTCAAATGTATGACCATTTTCTGCATCAAAAATAAATTCTGAAACTGAACTGAGTGATAACTCTATTCCTTTTTCTTCGGGAGTTATTCTGGACTGGATAGCGATTTTTGACATTAATGACTCGAGCATTTGTTCTTGAGAGGCTAGGAATTGCTGTTGTTGCTGCTGTAGACATAATTTCATTTGCTCAAACGTGATAGTCATATTGATTGATTTTTTTTAATGCGATTTATGACACTGAATGCTGATTGGATAATAAATTGTAGTAGAAATTATGACCAATGACTGAGTAATTTGGATTCACTTCTAACCCCGTCGCCAATTGTTATGTTTTGTGGAATATATATAATGACCTTGATAATCACTAATCACTGCACAGACACGTCAGCCCTTCGACTACCAGTCCCAAAACGGAATAGAGGAAGAACAACGACTTATGAGTCAACAGACAGATCAGATCAGATCTTTATTTCAATCATGCCTTTATATACATGCAAAATCAGACCACATCATAAACCAATTAGAAAACTGACATTAATACAAAATAACAGTAATAGTGAGTGTAAACTGGGGTAACGTATATGCAGTCAATTAACTATAGTTCATAAATGAGAAATGATATAACAACAGTTAATGCCTTAAACAGTAGTATAGGATAAGAGCAACGTCACAATAATAATAATAAAATGCTTACTTTGTATACAACCAAAAATAATGAATCGTTAACAGAAAAAACAGTTCTAGGAGATAATCAATCTTCTTTAAGTGCCCGCCATAACAGAAACTAAGGAGAATGCAGATCCCAGCAAACAAGTGTCAAATTCGATTTTGTTATCTTTACAAATGCCATCCAACATTTATCAAATACCTATTATTAATACTAAGGCAGCCTGGTTGTCTTAAATTGCAGAGATTACCAATAAGATATATGAAGTCGAATTCATCGAACACTAAAATGCTTTGCTCCACTGCCCTAACGTCATAATAAGGATAAGTGTCTCTACCAGGGCTTTTCTAATTACGAAATTTCTCACATTAAAGATGAATATTTTCACGCTGACGCTCTCACAACACCGTCCACACCCACGTCAATTGGAATAATCACCGATACCAGTTACATACGTCCCACAAGGCCCCACATCTCAGCTAGTGATATTCTGAGTTCGGCCACAGGTTCAAAATTGTTCAAAATAATATATGTCTACCACCAGCAACCAGATTCACTTGGAGAAAATCGTCAACTAGGCAACATTGAAGGCTACTGTTAGTGGCTTAGCAACCAGATTCCACATATGTGATGGGCTAAATCCACCAGACATCATCAGCTAATTCTTTATGTGGTTAATGCACAAGGAAAATGCTCTCTGACCTTAGATTTCAGTCTACATTGACTCTTGCCACTGGTATTAGTGATCGCAGATGTACAATACGCATTCCTTGATGTTAATTTTGTGCACATTTCAAGTAAGCAGTAGATATAAATGTACGTTCACCTTAGAAACTGCCACTAAGCTAGTCGCCACTGGTACAGTAAACCCTGCCATCCACCAATGAATTCACCAATCATTTTCAATAGACGGCAAGCTTTATAAAGTCTTGAAACATCACAATTGAATATCCGCTTGAAGAGAAGATAGTAATTTATAGCCAATAATTTTCAAAAAGTCAATTACACACTCTAATTGGTCTAATCATGGAACTCTCTACCAATGAAAATTGTCCATGTAGATTCTACGGATACCTTTAAGAACTATTTCAGCCATACGTAGATATACTTGATTATATCACTACTTCTTTTCCTTTAACGAGACTTGAACCTGCTGGAAAAGGTTAACAGATGGGTCAAAAAGTGAGTCACCGAACCCAGCCTAGGGTCGTGCACAGACCGGCTGAGTTCCTTCGATCTGTCATCGCTTGGCTACAAAAAAATGAAAACTGACTTAACAACCATCTGTGAAATTCTGAACAACCCAGCTCGCCCGTCTGAATCGATGCTGCCTCAGAACATTTTTACCTAACAAATGAACAATTCTTACAGGATCCCTCACTAAAGGGTGAACACTCAATTTCGGTCACACTTCTCTATAAAGGTTTAGAACATATATCCGACTAACAAGACCTCAACTCACGCATCAAAAACTTTTCAAAAAGTGTTGGGCGAATATGTTTGCACACCTTCTGGAACGAAAAATTTGCTACGTTTTCTTCCAGCTTCTCAAGTTGTGCAACTTTTATTTGTTACTTTGCACTTGACACCTCCTGTCAGTTCATTCAATCTATCTACCACTCATTCTATGACAATTTATATGCCTGTTTCCTATCTTCCTTTCTTTCTCTCCTAGTTTTTTTAATTTTTTTACAGTTTAATTTTTGTTGTCTTATCATTTAATTGATCGTCCTGCAACGCAATAGCTGTAGGTTTTGCAAATTCACAGTTCGGAGACATACTCATCGACTTTCAGGCAACATCAGACAGCTGACCAACTGTCAACACAGGAGGGTATCACGTAGTAAAGTACCCATAACTCCTACACTGATCAATACCATGTAATCAAAACCCCGCCTTAAAAAAATAAGACACTAACGCAAAAAGTATCAACTGGTTTTTACTAACTCATCAAAAAGATATCGAATTTGTAACTAGTTAGAACTCACTTATAAGTTATTCTAGCCCAAGAAATAACTGTAACAGCGGTAGAGAATCAAGGATTTAAAAAGCTGGAATCCATATTTAGAATACTGTCAGAGACCTGTAGATAAACAAGTTTATTAGTTCAGTCTAGGTCGTCCTTTTGATATTGAATATTAATTCCGACCTTCTAACACACCGCCAAGTTCGTGTTGTCTGCACAGTAATGACTTCAGCTATCGAGAGACCAATATGGGATGACGTAGATGTAAGTACTGTAAATGATCCTCATATTTTGTATCAGGAAGCTATGGTGGATGAAGTTATGCGCATGTCTACTGAGGAGTTGACGAGTAGAGCAAGATTGCTTGATTCTGAAATTCGTGTAAACAAAAATTATGATAACTTAACGTTGTTTAGTTTATGCAGTCTGAGCTAAAACACGTTAGCCATGAAATAAACACAAAACAGACAAAGGTTAAGGATAGCAAGAGCAAGATAAAAATGAATAAAGCCCTTCCTTATTTAGTGGCTACTGTTGTCGAAGTACTGTTTATTTCACCTTAATTCCTTTAGTTGTTGAATGTAGAGCCTCAAGAAGATGAGGTCGAAGAAGGAGCAAATGTCGATCTTGATTCCCAGCGCAAGGGAAAGTGCGCAGTTATTAAAACGAGCACTAGACAAACCTACTTCCTCCCAGTCATCGGTCTTGTACCTCCGGAAGAGTTAAAACCTGGAGACTTAGTTGGAGTACACAAAGACTCATACCTAATTCTTGAAAAGCTTCCTCCGGAGTTCGACTCCAGAGTGAAGGCAATGGAAGTTGACGAGCGCCCAACCGAGAGATACAGCGATATTGGTGGTCTGGATAAACAGATACAGGTAAAGTGTCTTCGCTTAACTTGATTTCCCTAGGAATTGATTGAAGCAGTTGTTCTCCCAATGACTCACCGTGATCGCTTTGAGGCACTTGGTATTCAGCCCCCAAAAGGCGTCTTATTGTACGGTCCTCCAGGAACAGGGAAAACACTGCTAGCGCGTGCTTGCGCTGCACAAACGAAATCTACATTTCTTAAACTTGCTGGTCCTCAGTTGGTTCAAATGTTCATTGGGGATGGGGCAAAACTGGTCAGAGATGCGTTTCAACTAGCTAAAGAAAAAGCTCCAGCTATTATTTTTATTGATGAACTCGACGCTATTGGTAAGCCTGACATATTTGAAAAATTCGTTCGTATTATACAAAGACTTAGCCAGTAGCTCATTAAAGCTTCATCATGGATATTTCTTTATATCAGATGTTATTGTTTGGTCTAGAAGTGTTATTCTTTACTTTCCCTTTTCATAGCTGCAGGTCCTAAAACTACTGTTTTCTGATTGGGTTATGCATTTATTTGTCTCTTGTCATCCAAGTATGCCTTTTACAGCATATGCAGTTGTGCACACAGACTCACATGAATTATCACAAACCAGTTTGCAGAGACTCGCTTAAATTGTTATTTCATAGACAGCATTCAAGGCATAATTTTATTCCGACAATTATGATACTCAGTTATCTTTTTGTGTTGTCTACTTTCTGGTTCGTCATACGTTATGGGTAGTTGTGATGTTATGGATTCATGCTTGTGCTATTATTGATATTATACCTGACCATCAACAAGATTCTTACTGAATATACCAAACTTTGATGATGTGGCTTCAAGTCTTATCCATTTTACGAAGACATTGGAAATTATATTTTTCAAACAAAAATATGATCACTTAGACCAGAGATTACCTCGTAGATCATTTTCCGAATAATCACATTAAAGCTATGTATGCAACAGTAGCTGAATTTTACGTGATTCCGTAATTAATTGATATAATACATTAAATTGTTGAACGTGGATGTCTTTTCATGTACCAGTTGTGTTTTATGAACAGAGTGAATTGAAACTGTTGGTTCAGTTAAGATAAAAGTTTCAATTACATAGGCATAGTGAACAAGTTGCCGTTTTCGCTTATGGTAATACCAACTCTGCTTTATGTCTAAAATTCCTATTAATCAAACGCTGATTTGGAGTGCTATCAAAGTATTTGTAACTCTATTGAGATATGCTTCTATTTAAATGTGCCTGACCGTTGGGTTCACGTACTCAAATTATCATCATTATTTTAAGTGTGAAGCTTCTTAATGCATATTATTTTCTTGTAGTGTGCATACTTTGACTAGTCAATTATTTATTTATAATTGCTATTAAGTGTTGATATTATATCGCATTGCTTTATGCCTCTGGAAGTCGATGTATTCTGACGAACAGATTATTCAAACAGATGATTGTGTTGTGATTTCTAACGAAAGCACTGTAAAATAATAACGGTGATGGATTTTCAAGTGCTTGAGTGTGTATCGATGAGTTTCCAAATTGAATTCATCAATTTGCCCCTTTTCGTATCTGCTTTAACACATCGCTGCGCTGACTATTACTAACCTTCCTAATATTACTAAACAGATATACTTTTCGGTGTTATTAAAACATTCGATTAGTGATTGCAACTTTTAATAAAGTGAGTGAAGTTCTTATTTGGTCACGATCAGTAATGAAACCGTTTCCTATAAAATATGTGGCTGTCACAGTTGTTTAGCTACATAGTCTTATTGATGAAACCAAAATGCAGTTATTGTTGATTCAGACGCATATTTTAAAAAGAATTGTTGTCGACTGGATTGTTGAGTTCTGAGCTTTTAAAATCCTGAACACATCCTGTCTAAGGTCATCAGAATAGCAGTCTATAGATTTGATTGAGCTGCTAACTGTAATCCTCATTATTGTATTTTTACTTTATTTCAATTTTTAGGCACTAAACGCTTCAATAGCGAAAAAGCTGGTGATCGTGAAGTTCAACGAACTATGTTAGAACTTCTCAATCAACTGGATGGTTTCCAGCCAAATCATGATATCAAAGTGATTGCAGCTACTAATAGAGTAGATATATTAGACCCAGCATTGTTAAGAAGTGGACGAGTTGACCGGAAAATCGAATTTCCTGCACCCAATGAAGAAGCACGTGCCCGTATTATGCAGATTCACTCTCGCAAGATGAATGTAGAGTAAGTTCTCTTATTTATTTTTACTGATACACTACTACAGCAAAGATGTCAATTTTGAAGAACTTGCTCGCTGTACAGATGATTTTAATGGGGCCCAATGTAAAGCCGTTTGTGTCGAAGCAGTAAGTTAATATGTCTTGTCATGTCGGTTGCATAGAATTTGTATTCAGTGACTGTAATTCTCATTTGTTACAGTTTGTTAGTTTTCATCAGAAACTTAAATTAACTGAATAACTTAAGCTATCTATAAATTTCAGAAATCAGAAGTTTGTTTAGGAAGCCTTTCATAGTTTGAAACATTCGTAGCTATTATTTATTGTGGGAATCACTATAATGTGGGGGCTGTTATTTACATATAGTGGCATTTAGCCCTGATTTGTAGCTTGTACAGGGGCGATAGATTAAAAGCCTACCCAAGAGTTATTGAAGCGTGATACAACATGAAGTCAATCAGTAATGCATAGAACCAAGTTTCCAGGTTTCGAAAACTACAGAAAAAATAACTTGAGTGCCAAAATATTACGAATAAGATGGTGGGGAGGAATCGGGTGAGCAAATTATTAGTGTTCAGTAATAAAGATCCAAATGAGGGAAAATCATTAAAACATATGTGACTCAATTGGTGATTATAGGTTACTGTACCTAGTTGCTACAACTGCCAACTGCAAGCATCTTACCTAGTTGACAACTTCAGATTGTCGGTTAGGGTGCAGTGTGTCGTTCAATGGTTTGTACACTGGTTCTAAGTTAGTCAGTCATTAACAACTTAAAACTCGGTATATATGCGCATAAATTCAACCTGCCATACCACATTAGCACGATGAGATCAAATTAACGTCAGTCAGTCAGTTAGTTACAATGTAGAACATGGTACATGCGTACATCAGTTCAAGTTGTCATGTCTCAATCAGCAGAAAGAGATAAAACTGTTGGACCAAATCCCAGATTAGGGGAGGTTGTAACATTGTAAGTACTAATGAAAAGGTATAGAGATCGGAAATAAGATTTGATAAAACGTGATTTAATAAAGAGGAGATTATGATAAGTTCAAAAACTTAGAATTTGGAGGAAGACAAGGAGTGGATGCACCTGCACCATTGCTAACGATTTTGAGCCATATCACCTAAAGTCTCTAACCATTTGTTACGATCATCACGTGGGCCCCAACCATATAGTCTGCATCTATTAAAATGGCTCAACCTAATTGTCAATGACTTCATGGACTGGTGTCATGTTTTCGTTTGGCCGCCCCTAGCTTTCTTCCAGCCTACTCCCACACCAGACAACATTGCTCGTCGAGATAGGCGGTGGTCAGGCGTGCGTAACACATGTCCTAACGACCTCAGCTGATGACGATTCACTACTTCATCAATGGACTTACTGTATTTTACCTAGTACTTTATTTCTAGTCTACGCATTGCTTAATTGGTGGTCCCAGCAAACATGAGCAATCCTTCGAAGACATCTGTGATTGAATACTAGGAGCCTACAAATATCCTGTATCCCTAATGGTTATGTTTGACATCCATAAAGTAAAATGGATGTCTCGCCTACGCCACAAGTAATGCAAACTGGTAAAAGCCATTTGAGCCTTCTGCATACGAGCCAAGAGTTCATCAGACACCAAACCATCAAGATTGATAAGACTCCCGAGATAAGTAAAGCGGTCAACACATTCAATTACTTCGCTCCCTATCGCTAACTGTGGTGCCGAATTAAGCCAGTCCTGAAGCAGCATTTTGCATTTGGATGGGGAAAATCGCATCCCAAACATGCTTACATTCATTTTTAAGGTAGTCAGAAGATTCAGCATTTTATCAGCGTCTTCACCCAATAGAACTATATCATTTGCATATTCTAAGTCAATAAGTTTATCTCCTGGAAGGAGGTCAACCCCAGAGAAATCAGACGATGACAATGTTAACTCTATAAGTATGTCAATAATAAAATTAAATAAAAATGGGGAGAACGGACAACCTTGACGAACATCACTAGAGGTGGTCAATTCCGACGACAATCCACCATAAGCTCTATCATGTCATGTAGTGTTTGAGTAGAGAGCATGTATAGGGTTAATGTACTTCTTCGGTACGCCTTTTAACGACAGACATTGCCACATAACCTAACGATCGATAGAGTCAAACGCCGCCTTGAGATCGAGGAATACAGCTATTGTTGGGCGTACAAAAGTGTGCGCATGTTCCAGGACCTGCCGAAGTATGAATATTTGGTCTGTACAACCACGGTCGGGTCTGAAACTACCTTGGTTTTCTCGAGTTTTAGTTAGACGTCGAAGTATTATTGAAACCAATATTTTAGACACTATATTCGTTAAACTTATTCCTCGTTAATTGTCACAAAAGGACTTTTGTCCTTTTTTATAGATTGGGACGATTAGCGTTCGATACCAATCAGATGGAATTACGTCCAGTTCCCGAACTCTAGCCAAGATCTCAGTTAATCTTGTTGCTAAAACTGGACCACTGTCCCTAAATATCTCAGGGGTTAATCCATCAGGTCCTGCCGCTCTCCCTCGCTTTAAGTTCCCTATAGCCTTTTCAACCTCACTAAGATTTAGGGGACCAATATCAATATGCCATTCAAATTGTTTGGGGATGGTGGGCAACAGGGATGACGCCGAGAGCCAGTTGAACTGTTCGCTAAAGTGTTTTACCCATCGGTTTAATCTTCTGGATTGACAGTGAATAGTGGAACCATAGTTTTCGGAGATAGTTTCACTTACATCCGGATTTCTGATACCCATTTCCTTGATAAGTCTGAACAGTTGCTTACCGTTACCTATTGCCACTGCCTTTTCCATCTCTTTAGTTTTCGCCACCCACCACTGCTCACGATCATTGCGTAAGCTTTCAACCAGCCTGTGTTTAAATTGCCTTTGTTCCTCATTGTGTTCGGAACCAGACGGGATGTGTTGCCGAGCATCTATCAGTTCAGTAGATGCAGTTGAAATCCACTGAGTTTTCTTAACTTTTTGGTTTAGTTTACTAGTAGATATTACTGATGTTTTAACAGCTTTTTGGATATCATTCCAAGCTGACTCGAGGTGGGCACAGTTTACGCAGTTGACTAATTGATTTTCTAGTTGTTCCTAAAATGTGTTCTTGACTTTACATCATTAAGTTGAACTCTGGGGGGAATCCTTGCCGAGGATCTTTACGTCCAGTCAGACTCAGACTAATACGTGCTCGTACTAAGGCGTGATCTGAGTCTAAACATTTACTCCAAAATGAGCGGTAGTCTTCTATTGACGACTATACCACGTTGAAAACACCGGTTCTCGTCCGATCAAATTAACAAGGATAATATGACAATAGAATGCAATGTAGAAGAATAAAGTTATGTATGAAAGAATAATAGGACTTAAGATCTAGATTACGACAAAGATAGAATACACTTGGACCGACTCTAAGCCATGCTACTCAGTGTCTTCATCGACTGATTACGATAATTACCCGGATCCTAAACAAATGGTTTTTCATCTACCAACATAGCTCGAACCAGTGGTCAGTGACTTGTCATGTTTTGGTTGCTTTGTCTTATCCCAATATCAGTCAACATCGCGCAGCGATGGTCGGGTTTACATTACCTAACCACCTTAGTTGATGAAGATTCACAACCTCATCAACTGATTTGCTATTCCTGCCTAGTACCCATTTCTAACGTGAGTAGATGTTTACTGGGCCATTTCATAAAATGCAGGCGATGCTTCGAAGACTTCTATGATCAAATACCTAAAGCCTACATATATCTTCTATTTCCACGGCACATGTTTCGCATCCACAGGTTAGAACAAAGCAGACTGCTACTCAGTACACTCGGCCTTTTGTTGGTAAATAGATATTTCACCTACACTACAATTAAGTAAGTAAATATACTTTTAAGCAATTCGAGAAACAACATCAGGAAAAGAAGTTAGTGAGTTATTTCGATCCACTAGTGTAATCCTGGAGAAGATTGAACTTGGTTATAATCCGGTGATGTTTATAGCCAAGTGACATGGGTATTTTATGGTTAATTAATACGTAAATGTAAACTACTTCTCTTACTAATTATTGTGCTAGGTAACTACTAACGTTTGTAATAGATGTAGATTTATGAAAAGAAGCTTTATCATTAAAGTTATTATAACTATCTTATTTTCACCCCCACGATGTAAAAACCAACTGAGTAAACAACATAGTACAGTTATTCGGCAGTTACAATGATTTAATTGGATATATATCTAAGGTTTTACCACAAAATAGATATATATGCCTTTCAGTCTTGGTTATATATCTCGCTGTTAGAAGTTATTTTTAATTAGTATTCCCTTACAATCCTACACTTCTTTAAGTTGGTGTTATATCTTATTCTAAAAACCTAAACCTGTCTAGCAATTTGTCTTTAAACAAAAAGTGCTCATCAATATGAAGAATGATAGATAATGTCACGTAAATGTCACCATCATTGGTTTGTGGATATTCATGAATCTGTTTGTTTTCGAAAAATGTGTATCACTAACAAGACATGATGTAATTCGTTGTTTTTAATCAAAAGCTTTTACTAATTTTCAGGGTATGATTGCATTGCGTCGGGGTGCATCAGAAGTGACACATGAAGATTACATGGATGCCATTTTGGAAGTTCAAGCTAAGAAGCGCACTAATCTAAATTACTATGCCTAATTATGTTTGTTATTGACACTGGTCTTTTTACAATATCGCAATCATAGATGGTTTTCAAAGTATACTGACTAGTGTTTAGTCACAACAGTTCATCACGGTACAAACAGATGTTGATGCTTCTCCATTATTTGTTGATGTATCTTGTATTTATTTTGTAATAGGACAGTTCCATGCTTTTCTTATCAACCTGGTGTATATCGTTTGGTGAGCTTTTTTCTGTATTGTCATTAAAATTAATAAGATAGTTTGTTCTCCGCTTCATAAACTAACCCCATCAACAAGCATACTTATGAATATTCCTAGTATAGTAATCTTATAGGTTTCTCGTGAGATTTGGGTAGTTTTAAACTAGATCAAGGATGTATATGAGCTTAAGTTACTATTCGTGATTCTGGAGTAGTAACATTCGTCTTCCGTAGATCGCTTAAAGTTACATGGCAGTATCATTAATCTTTTTCAGAGGGGTGAATACTTTCTGCTTAGACGGGTCAGGGTTTATGACAAACCGTCATCAAAAATATCGAGTGGTGTTAATGTTTCCCTAGTTTTTATTTAACTATGTCAAACGCTTCAGAAATAACACTGTCTTTATCTAGACTTACATAGATTTATCTACTAGGAGGTTAACGTATTAAATTAGAATGTGCAGATGATATAATTGCCACCCAGTGGATGCACTGACAATATGCGATCCTCCTGCACAGCTTCGGCAATAATATTAGCCAATATGCGATGCGTGAGTTGATATATGACGGAATCTCAGCACTAGATTCACAAAGCTCGCTCGGTATCTTCCAACTTGCGCCAATCGTGGTGTAGGTAACATATTCGACTGTCAACGAAAGACGAGTATGCTGCATATCAGCAGTTTGCTGTTATTCCACGGCCGTGGAATATGGTATACGAAAGTAGAAGACATATGTAGGCTAAATGGTCTTAATTATAGATATTTACGAAGCAATGCTAACTTATCTTGGCGCAACTGCTTGGACAACACTGACGTAAAGCATAGATTAAGTAAATGAGGCCGTGAATCTCTATCGACTGAGACCGAATTGATACCACCCCATGAAGTTTCATTTTATCGAACTAGGTTATCTATGGTCAATCTATCTAATTATGATGTTGCCGCACTGCACTCCTTTGTTAAATTTGCCTTGTCCTCTGACGTATGGAAATTTGAACTGACGCTTAATTACGCCGGGCCCTATGTTGTTTAGCAATTACTGTCTACACTTGAATGCTAGGTGAGTGTGTGCAGAAATGAGGATGCAAACCCATTGTGACCGTACAGGGAATTTATTTATTCATATGCAAACACCTCAAAAACGATAGTATAGGTAATGCGCCGAAGAAAATCTTTCAGAGATGTAGTTAGTCAACTACTTTAAGCGCATGGTTAATTATAAGAATTATACAAATGCCGATTAACGTTACACTATGTTAATATGCCGTTTAAATTGTTACTGATATCATCCCCCAAAAGAGTGAAGTACAGAGTACGGCTTGTATTGGTCTAAACTATCACACGTCAAAACAGTAAGATGAATACTAGGATGTCACAATTAGTAATCAGATCAATGGTAATTAAAAAAATTGAACAAGGGAAATACGAATTCGGAAGTGAGAATTAATTCATAGGAGTGAACGTCTGAAAAAATAATTGCTAACTGCGAAGTGATTTCAGCTGAAACGAATTTTTCTTTAGATAAGTCAATAAATAGATATCAAAACTACATAAACTTCCTACGTTTAATGTTAGCCTAACTTTGCTTACGTTCAGAAGTTACATTGTCAGTAAGACAATTATTTTCGTTGTGAAGTTTTGAGGTAGTTCATTTAGAAAACATTTTAAGTGATTAGCTAGGATTTTGGCTATTATTGGGTCTAGATCACGTAGTCTTAGATTACTTATTAAAACCTACACTGTTGTAATTCACTATGAACAGGTTGGTTTGAACAAGAAACAAGCTACTCGTAACTTTGTTTCGTATGTTGTACTTTAAATAATTATCTGTGCGAGTACAGCTAAGGAAGCTCTTTTTTGTCAGAGTGCTACTACTTAAACAAACATAAGCCAACTATGCTTCCATAGCACCAAATCCAGAATAGACGTACCGGACATATTACCATACATACGAGAATAGAATCTAAATAGACACTTCAAGTGTAATCATATTCCATATGTAAACGGAACCATAAAAAATATAACTACATTGAGTACACATGTGCATACAGTGTAGCCACAACAGCCACGAAAAACTACGCAGTTGCGAACTTCCCCTAATGGGAGAGTTGGTCACTTGTTAGTAGCAATGAGGAAGATCAAAGAATTTGTTATCTCTTTGGTGTTTTACTTAGAGAAAACGTAGAAAAATGACGAATAATTTTTATTCTGTGGTGGGAGTATTAGGAAAGTGAGCTAGGAATATATATTTAAATAAGACAAGCGATGTCGAAAACTTTGTCTTATGTTCTTCCGGCAGAAAATACTAAGTAACTTCGTTTACGTAGAAAACAAAAAAGAATACGATCCCGAGGTCTGCAATGAGTTATGGAACTTTTGAATTTTAATCTAAATCACCCACATATGTAGCATAAAGCAATAGGTAGTCTTATTAGGCAATTTATTAAAAAATAGTGGTATAAAGTGATTATGACGAATTATTGGTGCATATATTTACAGTGGGAGTTAGCTTTAATGTCTTATTTTAGATTTTGAAGGTTACGGAGACCCTAAAAACAAAGTCAGGAATAAACAAATACAACTTACCTCTAAAAATAATTTTATTCGGGCTTTTATAGAATTAGCTCTTTTCTTGTACATATCAGCACGTTCAGTTAAGATAGAAATACGTGAATTAATGATATCTAAAGCCTCGGTATGACTACATTCAAGGTAAAAACCTAAACCGATATCAATTGAGATAGGTTCAATAAAATATCTGTACATTAAACAGTATTATAGCCTTACATTAATCCATTTACATAAATATTGCTTCCTACATTTACTTTAGTTTTTAAGTTAGATTTAGCGACATCAATATCTTTCATCTTTTCAAGAAGATTTTTTAATTCCAAATATTCTGATATTTGACCATATACCAAATCTCCAGCATCTAGGGTTTTTCTTAATTATGAGTATACTAACAATGTATCCAACATACTTTAGGTCCTTTCTCAAGGTTTCGTTAACATGCTCTTCAATTTTTAGTATTTTCTCATCCATTTTTTATGAGATTTTCCACTGGCGATCAGATCAGTGGAGGCTCAGTAATAGTTAAATCCTAACATGAGGAGAAAATTATATTAAAAAATTGTTAGAAAAATTTTAAGCAACATTTTAGAAGAAAATGGATGTACTATAACTGCTTTAAAAGGAATTCATTTATTATCTTAACTAATAATCACAAAAAAGCACTGAAGAACTTAAAAAAGAGTATCTGAAGGCCAATTAATACTCAGAGTACAGGCAGTAGTTACGTGATTGAATCACGTTTGAGTATGAAAAATGACAGTACAAGTCGTTCAGTATCATTTCTCTTTTAACCGAAATAGAGCTAACATAATAAGCTTCGACAATGAATTTTAGACAAAAAAATCTCTTGAATCCGTAACTGATTTCAAACGATATATTGTCATTGGAATATTTAAATATGCAAAAGTACGCCGCAAGACCAGACGGTTACGGCTATCATCTAATCCACTTGAATATATGTTTACTCTATCGGTTTATTATGGAATTGTAGTTTTGCCACTGCATACACTTGAATGACAGCCCTACGATAACAAATATACACTGTAATATAACGGGTGACAATTATTTCCTCTTGTCCGGGAAGTACAAAAGCTATTCTCATTATCACCATAGTAACTGGAATAAAGTTACCGGTGGTACCTACCAACTGATTCGGTATTTTCTATATGTACACGGAAATTCCACCAGAACCAGTGGAAGACTTCTTATCCTGTAGATTCTTTAAACAACTGAAACGTAAAGTGATATGAAGATGTAGTCAGTAAAATTCACCTACTAATATAGACTTTTAACCAAGCAAAGTAGCTTGCTTTTCGTTAACAAGCCATACGGCCATAGAGTTCGAAGACAAAACTGTGCCCAGCCCGGATAAAATCCCCCAAACGATATGTAGTGTGTACGCTAATATCATGAGTTAAAAGGGAGTCAAATGAAGGAAAACTAACTTTTATATAACACCCATTGCTGTAAATGTAGTATATACTGTGTTGGACTGTGTACCATCAGGGAATCTAAACGTAAATAATGGTTGGACTCATGATTTCAAGCTGGAATTTTGTTTATTTTACTTCCTCTAAAACAATGGAGACTTTAGAAATGTGTGTTACAATCCTGTTCTTTACGCCTTTGTTACACAACAAGCGTTTTTTGTTGGTACAGCCCAAAAATTCAATTAAGTAGTAAGTCTATCCATATGTCAGTAGAGAAACCTGCGTAATGTGTCGTAATATTAATGGTTACTGGGTGCTATAACCTGTGATTGACTAAGTTAAATTTCTAGTTTTAAGTTTTACTCACATCACAAGATGAGAGATAGTAGCGAATTGAATTGCAATACAACAACTAATTTCATGTATGTGATTGTAAATAATAACTGCTGGGTGGATATCTTCCCACACAGTATTGTTAGTCATGTAAACCGTCGACTACGAGTAACCAGTGCACTTAATTACGTTTATCATCGTCAAGAGCAGGACGAAACTAGGTGTCAAAGGGAAGGTGTACAATTCAGCTACTACCCAATCAAGTATACCAAAAATCTAATCCTTTCATGGTTGATAGTAAATGATGACAAAATCAGACTACGTAGTGGCATATTTCGTTTTTTTTTTAACCACCAGTATTTCCTTCGTTAGAATCACTTTTCACATGGTCTGGTCGGACTATTATACGAAAGTTGACCGTGATCGGATTGACAGGCCTGGCGTATTACTGTGAATTCCGGAGGTATGTATTTAAAAATGGGATACAGAACTTAAACCAATGAAAGGGAACAAGGAACATAACCCACTGATACTCAAAAATTCCAGCATAACAGCATGGCTCCTTAAAAAAGTATAAGTCTAGAAAATAATTTAAGCTTTTACGTAAAGAATAATAAGTACTGGACAAGAAAAAAAAAGGACAATAAATCCACACTAACATGCAGACACCTGTAACGTTATATTTTGAAAAGGTGCTTATTTTGAAGCATATTCATTCACTGATGTGTAAGCATCATTGCATAGAAAATCTAAAAAAATTTTTATTAATGCATCTTCTTTACGCTTATGTTATTTAGATAACGAATTATTTTTTCACTTAATACTGGAAGTAAAACAGATGAATATAGATGTTCTTTTGCGATTCAAAAACTTTCGTTGAATTTTCGCTTATAAATACTTCCCAGCTCCTTAGTTCACTTATGTGGATATATATTAAGGCATTGCGTTTATATATATTTATTTAGAACTCAAGAATTTTCAGGATTTTACACTCATTACTATGTGGAGCAGTAAATAATCCCCTAAATAAATAGTTGTATAGGTTCTCGTCATTGATGCTGACCATGTTTATTTTAGCGGACACGATTACATGAAGGCGCTCCATCAAGCATCACCATCAGATCACTACACGACACGACGTTGGAAGCAACTCTCTCTAGTTAGCTAGGCTAGACATTCCTATACGATTGATACTCTACTCACTATCAAATATAACTTTTCTTCTATTCCAAACTGTCTTCTGATTTATTCTTATTCGCACGTGTGAATTTTATCTTTGGAAGTTGCTCCGATCATTAGACAACCGTTAATCGGTCATAAACCGGGTACACTTTAAGTGTATAAACTCTGTATGTTCAGGTGGCAACAGGCAGTCATATTTCGCTTCAACTTATCTGATTAGTTGAAACTGAGAGGTGAATCATTAAGGATGAAGCGATCCCGAATATATGACTAAGTTGCGCTTGCCGGATAACCAAAGATACTTCTATCGAATGGACCCCACTCTTACGAATGAGAAATCAGAAGGCAATAAAGGATAGAAGCGAAATTATATTTTATCGTAAACAGAGCTTTAATGGGATAGCAACGTCTAGGCTGGCAAACTAGAGAGAAATGCTACCCACGGTGGTTCGAGTCGTGATCTGGTGAAGATGTGTGACCGCGCGCCTTCAACTAGTAGTGTCCGCTAAAACAAACATGGTCAGCATCAATGTCGAGAGCTTATGCAACTATTTATTTCGGGGATTATTTACCGCTACAAGGATATGCTTCTTTGGACTGCTCTAATGGTATTTATACAGTAGCATGAACCCAGCTGACTTAGCGAAGTGACTTTTAATGACTAATATATAGAAAAATATGAACGTAGCATAGGATAATGATAAATTTACCTACAAACGTTAATTATTAGTTTAAGGGAAAGGCTTTCTCGGGTCTAGTGAAGTAATCACAAAACAGAGTGGGATTTGTTCGCCACAGTATATTTACTGGAAGATACGGCTACAATATGAATCGAGTTATGCTCACGTCGCTCACAGTGACTGTATGTGATACTGGAGCCTTCAAGGCAGGAAGTGGTGGTTGCATTGTTCAGCATTACAAATTTACGGTCTCAGTTTCAAACTGAGATGGACGACTGATAGGCCGCGTGTGTATTCTATTAAGGTCACTTAGTAGAGCTGAAATCTTGTATTTTCTCCAAAATATTCATTATGTCCTTGTGTAGAAAGAGTTCGACAGTAGAGAAGAAGGTGGATCATTTATGAAAGACAAGAAAAGAAGCAGTCAAAAGTTAAAACGTTATGATACTCCACAAGTCACTGCAAGCCAACTTTAGAGAACAAAGTGAACTCTGACAGCTAGAGATCTCGCTTAACCAGTCCATCAAATATTCATTAATTTCCTTGGAAAAATTCAATGATAGACTCTATCGAATGCGCTAATTGGATCTGGGAGGGTTATTTGCACAGGTTATTAGTGCCTTACTTGTGGGCTTTTAAATTTCTCAGATGGTTCCCACTGTTATTTCCTCAGCTTTTTTTATTTCACTCAAATGAGACCATGTAGCGATTTCCGAGCTTTGAATAAACCAACCGTAGCCACATATTTTTATGCATTTAGCGATATCCTTAAAATTGCTGTCTCTAATCTTTATAAAAGTTTCATTTGATCTAAGGAATGAGGCACAGACCGTCCATTCGAGTCGCGGATCAAGTTCACTAAAGTTTCTTCTTTCCACAAGCACATTCCACTGACGTTTTAGTTGCTAGTTTAACTGTCAAAGAACACATGCATGAATAGTTACAGAGATTTCACAGCACAGCAAATTTCTACCCATGTCTCATAAAAACTATGCTCACTTACCTTAAGCTAATTTACTAAAAATATTTTCAAAGTTGTTATACGTTATATCGGATAACTAATGAAGGGTAACGAACTTCTAGAAGTGTACGTTAGAATATTATTTCAATTGGGTAATGTAGACTGTGGGTAATGTAGACATTTCATTTCTATAGTTGTTGCGTTCCTATTATCCTGTCCTCCGGTTTAGTATATTTACTGTTAGTACATTATACCTTATTATAAATCCACAGCTAACTTGTTATGCACAAGATACCTCTTTTCACTACCATAATCTTCTTTGTTTTGTATTTATGTTGGCCTACTTATTGGTTCGACGTGTGGTCTGATTTTGTGTATTTATAAAGGAGTGCAATATGATTTTAGTCTGGCTGGCTCATTCATCTTGCGTTCTTCATTTCCGGCTTGAGAACAGTTAGTCACTGGACAGATGTATACGGGCACTGATTAGTAAGTGTCAAGGTTATACACTGTACTGCCATATGAGTAACTGGCCTGAACAGATTCTAAATATAACAGTTGACAACGACGGCAGACCATATACAAAGTATGATATTATCCTTCACTGAATGTGTAATACAAACCTTCGAGGAGGTGGGGGATGCTTTAGGTTCTATAACTGGATTTTTCCTTTCAAAGTAAGGAATAATGTTGCAGATACTCTTTCCTGAGAATCGGTTAGCGAATCCAAGACTGGTAATATTGATTTCAAAAGGTTATCACAGTTACAAAAGGTGACTTCAGTTTCTTGTCGTAAGAATATAAAAATGTTCTGTAATAATGCAATAAATATACGAAATATCTAGGAATGTACTTCTGAATAACATCGGCTTAGACAGTAACACAAACGTTCGCTCTGTCGTCCCAGAACCAATGGCTACTAACAGTGGAGCTTTATAAAACCAAATAATGTCCAGTAGTATCAACGTTTAACTTCTTTGATAACTAAATTATTGTTATCGCGCACTTCCCCCCTCAGTTTTTGAAGAAATACTGATTAAAAATCCAAAGATAGTATGTGATGCTAGACGGGCAGATTTAAAACTTACGTAACGCGTCGTTGAAAGCACACAATACATTTCACCTAGGAGTCAAAACTGTAACAGATTTAATCAAGGAACATTTCTTATGACTAAACCTGAATCGCAGTATACGCAGCTGGTTGCAGTCGTGCAATGTTTGCCAATCAGTTAAAATTCACTAACATATCAGCTTAGCATTATATCATCTTCCCCATCATGGCTATCCACTCGAGCACTTCACATTGGCGTAGTTGGCTTGTTATCTCCAACTGTTATTTCGCGACAGGGAATCGAAATCATAATCTGAAAAGTCTATTCTTTGCAATATCTGGACCCTCCTGGTACACTGCATATGTTGAATATTCAATAGCTATGTTACATGCTTTTCTAAAGTTGTAAGCTTTCATAGACTCATTAGCCGCTGTCATATTTCCTTTCCTTTCCTAGCTACTGTAATCTTATTATAAATTTTTGCCCCTATTTCTGTTTAGCAACTTTCTTAGTTCAGTCTTTTATGTGCTTTCTATTTTATTTTACTGTTTGGACCAGGAATATGATATATAAAAGCCTTTGCCTTCTAACAATAAACAGCCTGATTTTTGTCCTTTTTCGTTAGTGCTTGCTCTCTCTTTGCATACTTTTAAAGTAGGCATTGATCTTTCAGGTGCAATGCCAATTAATTACTGTTTTTGAGTCTGTCAGGTCATAGACAGAACGCAAGTTTCATTGGTCAATTTTTCCATAGGCAATCACTAGAGAGGCCACTTCACCCTATAATAAATCCAATTATACCTTGATAGATTTGCCTGTTGAACAGTGTTTATTCGAATTAAATATATCTTAGGAGAGACGATTACTAGATCGTTGGAAAAAAGCTGGATTTCTCATTTTGGTGACCAAGTGGTCATCACTACAGATAGAAGAGCTAATTTGTAAACATCACAATCCCAGCAGTTCGTCAAAATACTAGGAATAAACAGGATTCGTACAGTGGCTAATCACTGGTTGTCAAGCGGTATGGTTGACCGCTCACATCATCAGATAAAGAGTGCTGCCACAGCAACCATGGTCAATAACGATTGGACAACTAAACTGCCTATTTTCATGCTAGAAAATCGATCCATCATAAGCAGGATATTAGTTTTTCTTTATTCGAGTTGATTTAAGTGACTACGTTGAGACTATCTGAAGAAATCTTCACTCATTAAGTTAGATTCTAAGTAATTGGATCAACTATGTGCATTGTCGCAGGTAACACATGAGTGAATTAAAAATATAGATACCCAGGAAACAACAAAAGTCGGTCTTTGCACCGAAATACCTGATTGATACCATACATGTTTTCGTAAGAAAGGACGGAATGTAAAGACCTTGTAAGATCCTAAGAAAAAGAAATAAAGTCATAGATAGGCATAAGAAATTAGACACTATCAGAATTAATGGAGTAAAGCTAGTATTTTTTGAGAATGAAGATACCACCCCTGAAAGTAATACATCTGTTTCGCAACTTAATGCACAATCCGACCTCTAAATTGTATAATGGTCTAAAATGTCATAGAAATCCTGCATGGCAACTCAATCAATTACGAAGTCTGGTAGATAAGTACACTGGCAGAAACGCCTTTGTAAACCTAATCAGTGTTTTCAGACGATTATGAGTCCAATAATTTAACATGCTTTAACAACATTGGGGCGTCATTATCGCATAAATTATTTATGTTGCTACACATTCCCATATTAATTAACATATTTATTCATACATATCTTTAGTTTCTATAGATCAACATACTATATTTAATTATTTTTTTTTAATATACACAGCGTAGTTGAATTGAAGTCGTTTGTGGAGACTGGTCCAGTAAACCCTGGTTTTTATTGATACTCTACTAACATCAGTCTGTGACGAATTCAATTGACTGAAGCGTAATACAAATCTTCACAAACCATTTTAGTCCAAATACAATGATCACCTTACTAGTGACTACCTTCAGGATGTTTCTAAAGCTGTAGTTAGAAATTTTGACTAGTGGAGTTCAGATTTGTCAAGAGGGAGACAGTTATCACCGATTACAGAGGATAATCGTCACACGGTATCATAAGTGAACTGAAGTGCAAACTCTATAATTGGATGACAGCCCAGTTGTATAGAGAGTTAGACGTTCGCAAACCTGAATCCCCTAGGGTGGAATCGAAGGACGAAACAGTTGTACGATTCTCCTTGGTTTTCATTGTCTACCTACGAATATTAATCTGTGATGAATTCAATTAAGTAAAACATTTTATTTTGTGTACTAGATGGGTGTCTACATCCTTTTTCAGCTTTATCTACCTATTATTGATAATTTACAGCACGTTACTCATAACATCTATTATAAACTAGCCTAAGCATCATAGTGTTGTTCATGTTTTTTCTTGTATAAAAACACACTTTCTGTATTGATACTTATTATAATTACTTTTTTATGAATAATTAATTATTTCTATACTTCTTCCCCCCCCCATATATATATGGCATTGTCACTATAGTAACTCATTCGTAATGCATAATTGTAACAGTTTATTTTTGTCTTTTTCATTTTCAGTTTTATCAAAATTTACAATGATTAATTTCTTTTTTCATTATATTTTAAATTTAAGTATAATTTTTTATTTTCTAGAATAAAACTTAATCGCATTCTAGTAGGAGATTATTGTAACAACAACGTATATATATTGTGTATTTTCATGGAATAATTGTCAAATTGACTATTTTCTGAGTATATGCATTATATTGTTGAGTTGATATCGGGAATTTGTCTGTTTAAGACAATCATTGACCATCACGAGGTCCTGAATAAATGTTTTTTGCTAGTATGAGACTCTTCAGCAATACACATTCACGACCCTATTGAGAATAGATCTCGCGAATTTCTGGTTCGTGGTGAAAAGTTTAACATTAGACTAGTGAGCTGCTCGGCATTCAACGGTTCATTCTTTTTATAACTTAGTCAATTCGTGATATGTGTACACGACCTCATCACTTGATATTGGTTGGTAGCCGCCATACATCCGACATGGTTAGACTTTATTTACCTAGAACTCCAGGAATTACCTCGGGAAGTTAGTTACTGGTGAGCTGATATTGATTGTAATTGGGTGTTGTGGAAATGGTTGAATGTTAATTCGATATCGTAATAGTGGGGTCGTGGACGTGCAATGTTGAAGAGTTTCACACTAAGATAAAACGGCAATTCAGTGCTTCCTGGTTTTACATTTTCTCTTAACTCAGATCAACTAGTTATATCAAATTAACATTCGACGATCTTTACAACACCCAATTGCATCATTTTGTTGTTGGAACATTAGAAATTGTTAGATCATTGCATGTATTCCTAAATATTGAATACTTCGATATATATTTATAACCATTTAACTCTCGAATACACATTTATTAGTTGTTTCATTTATAAACTCCTCATTAGCACTTCATTTTGACTTCTGATATACACTGATTGTTGACTGTGTTATGTCAGTGTTAGTCAACTGGATAATAAAATGTGTAGTGTTTAATACGCTATACAGATTACGCAATCTAGAAATTTACTCTCAGTTCACAGACTATCCACGCTGTCTACGCCAGCACGAAATGACTAATTTAATCATTGTGATCTACTAAACGAGAATGATGAAGACACATGCATAAATATGTTAATTTTTCTTGCATAACTTTCATCTATGAACAGAACAAAAACAGCAAAGATTATACAGTCTTAATATTGGAACGACTTGAAATGCATATAAAATTCCCTTTGAGTATTTGATTAATAAAAGAATAGAATTTCATTACACTTTGATAAAACAATTAAAAAAAAACACCAAAAACTACTGAATAATTACAATTCAGTAGTATATTTAATATAATAAATATTTTGAACAAGGTAAGCAGATTAGCAATTTTTATAAATTGTACTAAACTTATAAAAATTCTTCACTTTCATATATATCTGATTTACCAATTGAATAACGCTTTGAATAATGACATGATTGATGTTGTTTACCTTTTTGATATTGATATTCTTTTCCGCTTGGCATTGATCTATTGTAAATGTTCACTTCAGATTTTCTATGTACTGGAAATTGTGTAGAGTTCAATTGATTTATTGATTTATTATATTCATGATAAATTGGTAATTGATTTGTTGAATAAGCATGTGTAATATCATTACTTGATGACATAATATTGCCTAATTGTTCTCCAACAGATCGATAAATTGTTCTATTCATTTCAAGATTATTTGGATAAAATACATTAGATTTAATAAATTTATTCAAATTATAATTATCATAATTATTTATTCTAGTCCATGAAAAAGTTTTAGGCATATTGGAATATTTTGAAGTTGTAGATTGTATATTTGATAAATGTACTGTTTTCTGCATAAATTTCTGTAGACCATATTCACCTTTGAATAAATAATTGAAATACTGTCAAGTTAAAGCAAAAAAAAAACAACAAGAACAATAAATAAGTGATGAGGTGATAACATTGAAACAATATAAAAGGATTGTATATCAATTGTTGACTATAATAATAATAATAATAATAATAATAATAATTATTATTATTATTATTATTATTATTATTATTATTATTATTATTATTATTATACTATAGTAAGCTTGATACAGATGAAGTTAATGATGGTGATATTAAACTGCTAAACACTGTATCCTAATGATACTTACATGTTTATTTAAGATGTTTATAAAGAGGAGAATAAAACAAGTCACGATGAAGTAGTATGATAAAAAAACTTTACTTGGCCAGGGTCTCGTGCTATTTGGCACTTATCAGCAAAGAGTATGTACAATATTGAGAAAATTAGTGGATTATATCCTAAATCACTTAGTTAACAGTATGTGGCAATTATCACTGAGATATTCAGGAAGCGAATGATGCTTCACTCCCTCCCACATGTAAAACTGACACAGATGTTTGCATTGAATGATCACTGAAAAGTGTGTAATGTGACGTTCGTCTAATCATTTACAATTCTGATTGAATTCTGTTGATGAAGAAAAATACAAGCATTTCATTAGTCGCTATTTAGTAATCAACCAATGAAGACAATTTTGTTTAAAATGACACTAAAATACTGACAGTTGGTCCTCCTCTCCTAAACCTAAACAAAGAATAATTAGTACTGTTTTCATCTAAAATTATAACATACAATACAATGGAAAGATAGAACGAACAATCTATTGTGAATCAACCGAAATCTAACGCCAAAACTTCTAGTGTCAACTACCCGATTTTATTATGTATGGAGATTTAGAGATGTTACCTTTTTGTAATATCACTCATTTTATAGTTTTTCATTAACACACTAGTATTGTATACTGAATCAATAATGTTTCAATGCATTACATAATATTGTTTTACTCAACACACGCTTTCTGGCGAGCTGTACACACTTGTTACGCCTTTTAATGTTTGCACTAAATGAAAGTGTGTGCATTAATAATCATTCTGAATCTGGTCCTTTGCAGTGATATAGTGGATTAATAGTTAATTCATGTAATAGAGATATCAATGAATTATGTTCACTTCATGCCAGGTACTGTTTGATAAGTTGTCTACTTCCAATTGTATTCTTATGCGTATCGATGAGCTGATCTATCTAGAAATCAAATAACGTATGGTAGATTGTGACGGTCATCTGATTACAGTCGCACCACGTCTCCAAGTAACTACCTTCGTATAGAATAACGATTTGTTTTATGTACTAATATATTTACTGTTAATATAACATCTATTAGATGACTGTTTATATTCGTATAACAATTTAAGCATTTGCCTCAGTCACTACAGTCTTTGTTTCATATTTTTGTCATTCCATATTCTACTAGACTGGTTTCGTTATTAAAACCAAGCAAAATCTTATGTGCTTACTGAGTCATCAGCTCACTTTTATGTTGTTCGTCACTCTTTCAACCTCACTCTCATGCTTCTCTACATACTTTCTCAGAACACAGTATATCTTCCAGCTACGAATAAAACTACTAAATATTGATCGCTATACTACAGTGAAATACTTTACTGCATAATTTCAGTAAACATCATAGTGTCATATTGTATTTAGAAACCATTAGTGAAGAGAAGATGGGAATAGAATAACAAATACCATAAATTTCAGTTCAATCTCATAATTCAATGATTAATGAACAATGTGATGAATGAAGTTACCGAATATTCTGTAGTATGATGAGTACGAAAACGTATAAACGTTAGAATCAATCCAATTATGACACCGATTAGAATGGGTAGAAATGCAATCAACCAGCCGAGTAAAATAAAATTATTTTGAATTGGATCATTTACTGGAGCTCGACTATACGTTCGACATTGAAAATCGGGTGGTTTTTGCAAACTCGAGAAAGCATACCAAATGCAAATTCCCTTTTAAAACAAAAAAAAATAAGAAAATTCTATAAACTATCAACATGGGGTCTGTTTGTTTTTATAGTATAAACAAACATACTTAAGAAATTGATGCTTTGCTTCAATAAATTACGGTAGCTCCGTGGAGATAGGTGTTAAGTTTAATTGCTTGTATTGGTGACAGACTGATGATCCTAGGGTGTGATTGAAAACCAGAGAGCACCGAACAGTTGTTTCGTTCTGGTTCAAGATTCTTCAGAAGTGTGCACTCCGAATTCCCCACGTAATAGGACCTGCGGCTTAAGGTTAGCGAATGTTTAATTATGTGAACTACTAACCCAGCGTCCTCGAGATGTATCACAAGTTATGGAGGCGGGAATTTTACTCCGGAACATAGGTTGATTGGTGCAGACGGTTAAGGATCCTTCAACTTGAGGGCCCTTGGTCCGCCTCCCCGACGGGACCGAGAGTAAACCCTGCTGAAGAGTCTCATACTAGGATGTAAAAGTTGTCCAGTGTTTTCTGGCTTTCAATGGTACCAAACCGACATCAGGCTGCAAAAAATACTAACAACTGAATCTTGTTTAATTGTTTATAGTCATCACAGATTAGTTTTTTTGGGTTGAATACTACTATAAACAGGAAAGCATTAAACACGTGTCTCGAGCTAGTATGGGTCTTCTCAGTAGTGTGTACACACGATATCATTAAAATTAGAACCCAAGACGTTCAGTTTTCGCATTCAACGTTTAGCCATCAGTGATACTTTACAGGTATTCAACAGTAGGACTTCCCATGTTGATCAAATTGTGATATAATGTGACGAACAGTTAATGTCACTGATAATAAATATATCACACTCGACTTGTATGAACTCTATCGGTTACAATTTATCACTAGGATTTCGACAGCGTCATGAAACAGGTCATCAGTTAGCTAATTATTTTACTCAATCTGAAGTAACCGTTATGAGATTAATTTTGATTTATTGTTACTAATCGTCATTAAACTTTTGAATCAAGTTTCACATGTTTAATGCACATTAATGATCTTCATTTTTACACAATCTAAAACGCATCACACTCAGTAGAACGTATTTGGATCTTCCCGTTGATTTGTCATGAAGTAAACATCAACACTTAGATGCAGGTAAGCCCAGCCGACGAGTCCTAAATGGGACGAAATGTAATTCCTGAATTCCGCTTGCCAGTCAAAAAACATCAAAAACAGCCACATTCAGTCTTATAAATTTGTACAATTATGCCTAAATTTGATTTAATTTTACTCAAATGATGCGATTTCAACACAATCAAACTAGTCTTGTGACTATACTATATATATTGATTTTCATTCTCAATCTAGAAGATTAGAGCTATAGGCGGAATACTTTCAGGAACAGTTTAACTAGCCCCCCAGCTACTCTTAGCTTACCTACTATCCCCAAGCTACTTGAATGGAAAACTGACACAGGTTTCCCAACTCTCAGTGAGGTTGGGAAGGCTATAAGTAAATTGAAGCAGGGGAAAGCAGCAAGATCTGATAGGTTGTCTACAGATATCTTTGGAGATGGTGGTCCAGTTTTAGCTAGCAGGTTGACTCATATATTAGCCGAAGTCTGGGATTTGAACATCATCCCATCTGACTGGTCCCGTTTCCTGATCATTCCAAATGGACAGAAATCCTTTTGTGATAACCACATAAGAATCAGTTTGACTAACATAATATCCAAAATAATATCCTCTATAATTATTCGGCGTTTATCCAACACTAGAAGACAACAGATTTGGGAAAACCAGCTGGTTTCAGACCTGAATGTAGTTGCATTTATCAAATATTCACCCTGCGCCAAATTTTTGAACATACGTATATGTACCAACGTCCGAATATAGTTGTATTTCTTGACTTAATAGCAACTTTCGACTCTGTAGACCGTGAAGTCTTATGGCAGTGTTTGTCATTAAAAGGTGTACCTCAAAAGTATGTAAACCTTATAAAAGCTCGCTACTCGGTCACCACCGGTCGAGTTAGAGCCAATGGCGAATTGTCACGAGAAATTTCATCCTCAAGCGGGGTTTGTTACAGTTGACCCTTATCTACATTTTTATTTAATTTCGTCATAGGCATACTTTTAGAAGTCTCACTCACTTCTTCCAACTCTTCAGAAACTAGTCTCCTTTCAGGAGATCCTCTCGTCGACTTAGAATACGCAGACGATATAGTTCCATTTTTGTGGAGACGCTGACAATGTGCAGGGTCTTCAGAGCACCTTGAGTAACAATGCAAGCATATTCGGAATGCGCTTCTCCCCTTCAAATGTAAAATGTTACTCTAAGATTGGTCTGCCTCTTCACCTAGATTAATGATAGGGAGTGAAGTAATTGAATGCGTTGACTACTTTACTTATCTCGGAAGTCTCATCACCTCTGGTGGGTCGGACATACGTCGAATTAAGGTATTCGACCAAAGAAATCTTCTTAGCATCGCTTGTATATCATGGAATAGTCGAATTAGTAATATTGAGGTTAGACAAAAAGTCCTTGGGAAATATGGTTAATCAGTCAAAGAGTTCATTAATCTTCATCGACTGAGATGGTTGGGACATGTATTGCGAATGCCCAACTACCACCTGCCTTGTAGCGCGATATTGGCTATGGTTGAAGTAGGATGTAAGAAGGGTAGGAACGGCCAAACCAAAACATGGGATCAGTTCATGAAGTCCATGACTATTGGTGTAAGCCATGTTGTTAGATGCGGATTACCTGGTCGGGGTCTGCGTGATAGTCGCAATTAATAGCTGGAGACAATGGGTGACATTTCTCGGAATCGGTCACTGAGGCACAATTGTATTAACTCTTTAACTTCATCCAGATCTTAAATTCTATCAATCTTTTCTACACACCTTTACTTTACTCTCCCCTCTTGTATTATCTTATTCTGTTACCTCTGTAATCTCTTAGTGCTGATATGATATGGAAACCTTAACTTATGGACGTATGTGCCCGGTTCTACTTTGTTGTTGTTGTTGATGATGATGATGATGATGATCAATTGTTCGTCTATATTATCTAAACTGGAGTTTCTTCTATGAATAAACAGTTTATACTGAGCAGCAAAACGTTACAGATTTCAATTTATACCAATTGGTATGTTATAAATCAATTAGTTAGATAAATAACGAATATTTTAGGGGGAAAAACTGAACTTTCTACGGAAATTTCAATTTGAGTGTCTACACCATAGGAAGAGGAGGGGATAAACGATTCCATGGAAAATTTGAAGGATGCATTAAAAGAACTAGGAAAAAGTGGGTTGGAGATTAAAATGTTCATGAAACTGGAAAAAAATTGTTGGTAAAGAATTCAAAACTTGGTTGTTTAGAATTGAATAATTCAATTATTGTTATTAAAACTCTCAATTTCACATCATATTTTACAAATGATTTGAACGTTTATTAGGCACCATCTTCAATACTTATGAAGTATCACGAAACATAATATGCATAAAATATACTAGTCATTATCACTTACACTGGAAATAGTGATGAGTATAGCATAGATACATATTATAATTGTTTTCACCATGGGGGTTTCTATTTTATTACCTCGTAAATGAGCTGTAAATAAAAAAAGGAAACAATAATTTATTAATAAAAGTAATTAGAATAGATTCTAATTTAGATATCCTGACAGTTTAATACAACATAATTCCTGTTTAGAAATTATCGCTTTATTAGACTAATGTTGAAGTGACTCGTAGAGGTTCGGAAGAAAGCTCCAAAAGCCTCGGAAGAACTAAAAACGCTTCATTTCAATCCCATTCAGTAAAATTTTTAGAAGATTTAACATGATATCTTTCGATTGGCTAATTAAGCGTTCTCGTTTCATCGCAGTAGACGAATAACAAGAGTGATTTCTAGTCAGCTTAAGACCATAGATGATCATTATTCCTTTTGTATAATTGATACTGACTGGAGTAAAGTCATTTTTCTCCTTTTCTGTCTTTTGATATGCGGCCCGGGAAATGTCAGAGTTTGTATAACTAGCACGCAGATATTAAGCTGTTACATAAGCTCAAGTATTGTATATAAAGCTGGCAAGGATGAGGTTTGAATTCACTTGAGAAAGCCCACCACCACCACCGATAAATTAGTGTTTAGATGTTTGTATCATTTGAGTGGCTTAGTGGTTGTCTGGGTTACTTAACTTGGTGCTAATGTGTCAGTATTTGAAATGATAATGAATTCCGTATATATACCAACACCAGGAGTAAAAGTATATTCAGCTGACGAATAACGAGTTGTTTGAAACTTACCTCCTGAATTTCACTGTTAGCTACAGTTTGACTAAACTAATACATATGATTATACGACATTAGTGAGGCAATCGTAACTTACCATAAACGATGAGAAACCCAACGGCTTGTCCAAGCACAGGTATCAACGTTAAACGATCAATAAACCAATCAATTAAACGTATCCAATAAAATCCAGCCTATAAATAAAGAAATTCAGTCGTAATTGCGTCAATCAAGCTTAACGATAAAGCAAAGCAAGACAGTTACAATCTGTTCAAAATATGTGAGTTTTCAATATTAAGTTCATAGTATAGTTTATGTAAGTGAATTAGTTAATCAAATTAATTTAAAAATGCTTCCACCATTTAATAGGCTAAAGTTATTCCCAACATTTCCATTTTCATTAGTTGTGTTGTGTCGAGGACTTCTGGTAATTGATCTACCCAAATAGCTTAAAAATAAGGTTTCAGATTAAAAAGCCGAGTCAAGAGATTTAAATTACACAGGATACATCAGTCCATCCAAGTAAATAGATTTGCCTTGTTGATCAGTGTAACTTGAATGAAACTGAATCCAGGGTTTTCCCAAATCTCCATACATATACATTTATAGTGTAGAAATGATTTAGACTTCCTATCTATGTTAGTACAGGATTAACCCGGTTTTGTTCAGTTACAAAGTATATTCTTCTAGATGCACATATATTTTATGGTCACTACGTTTAAATAAGGTATATATAATAATTCATTCAAAATAATCAAAGATACTTCAACCAAAGTGACTATAATGTTTATTGTTAATCATAACCCAGTCGCTCAATGCCTATTTGATTATAATTAATTGTTTTCAAGGCTTATTCATTCAGTCGACTAATTGTATTCATTTAGAGAAGTTACATTTCTTCGTTTACATGACAGACCACTGAACAACTGTTTTGTCCTAATATGAAACTACTCTGTATTGTGTAACCACGAGCTAACTCAAAAATGCAAACTGCTGGGTGTTATCTTAGTAGTCTAAAAGTTCGGCGTCCATCGCGAAACCTGAATGTCCTGGCTTCAACCTCTTGAGGAACCATCAATGAGTACTGGTGAATAGTCTTTTATTAGGATGAGGCATATGATCAGTCCTTCCTAGTTTTCATTGGGTGTCTGATTGAGGCCAATTTGTGATGCAAACTACATCGGTTATACCCAATCTTATTGGGATAATATACAGTCAATAAGTATATTAGTTCTTTCAGTACCCACTTTTTCACTACTGAATCGTAAAAAGGCTAGTAAATGTGCTATTCCAAAGCTCTACTGAAATGCCTTCTATGATTTTATTGCATAATCCATCTATGAATTAATCAGTCAGATGAGAAATTCCACCATTCACAAATCGCACTAATAACACACGAGAAAAAATCAACAGAGATTTACCTGAGTAACTAAAGGTACACCGAGTAATCCAAGCAGTAGAATAATAAATATAATTGAACCTCGATATACACGTTTGTAGTGATCTTCATATTTTTCATTATTAGTAATTAAATGACCAACAATGTGCTCTGTAGTGCTTAATAATATTAAGGCCTTGAGTAAAAGAAGTGGGATAATTAACTATTAATAAAATAGAATGTGAATTTTATGATGTTTGGTATTTATTTTGTAAAAAAAACAATAATTGAACGCATAATCGTGTTTTTACTTCATCTAACATGCTTCAAATGCAGCATATTTGAGATGAACGTTATCATCGGTGTACAAAAGGGTATTCTGAGCATCAAACTGCACTGCTTCACTTAATAACTACGAAATGTAACATTATCGGACATTTGTAGGTTACTGGTGTCTGATTATAAATGTCTGTGAAGAATTATTCGTGTATATTAGGGTCATAGGTTGGGGAATGTTAAGGTTAGACTCACTAAAACTATTAAAATCTAGCATTTAATCTATACTATGAATTCGTATGATGACGATAGTTGTAATACCAAAGAACTCCAAATACAATTTATCAGAAGTATCGAAAATATTAAAAGGATGTGATAGATTTATACAATCATTCGATTGAGATCCAGACACAATTCTAGGATAAAATCTAAGAAGTTAAGATTACAGGCGAAAATATGATAGTACCCTTTGAAGTTACATTGTTATTTACGTCAAATGAATCAAAGCTAGCGAAGTAATGTATATCCCACCTAATGACGAACGATACAAACACCTCATAACACACCAGCTTGTGAAGTCCACATTCTATTGAGTTCACTGACATCTATCGGTTCAACAATGAAATGAACAAACAAAAAAACACCAATAAGATCACGAATATCCGGACTAATCACAGAAGAAGTAGTGCAGAAATTTGGAAATGATATTTAGAATCAACTGGAAAGTACTTACAGTCTTCGATAACACAAAATTCACATTTGGCAAGAAATTAAAATAAACCTAACGGAAGAAACTCTGGACCAATGTACATCATAAACCAACACAAACTGACCGAATAGTCAATTATAACAACAATACCCGAAATTAGGCAGTGTACAAATCATGTTCAAAAGATCAAACACATATTGAAATATCGTCACTTCACGAAGAAATAAAAGAGAATATCTAATAGATATATTTCAAGAAACAGTTACTAACGAGACATCATCAACAAATTGGCGGTTCTATCTGTTTACGTATACATGAAAACCAACTGCCTATAAAATACCATGGCGATTTTTACTGATATCAATACATGCGGACAAATAAAGATATGAGGTCGATTAATGAAATATTGAAATAACTATACAATTTTTAATAACCGAGCATTCAGATCACTCAACAAAATACGGAATTAACAGACACAATGTAATAGATTTAGTTAGTAGAGAATATTAGAGCATATATAACCAGGACGACAGCACAGTTATGCACAACACTTGAATACACTCCAAATCAACGAAATAAACGGTTTCTTAATTATTGAGAAGTTATTAAAGCTCACTTTGATGTGAAGTACGTGGTAATTATGTAGAGGAAAGCTTCATAACCATAGCATCCAGCTTACAGAACTCACAATTTTAAAAAGAATGTTTCCGTAAGAAAGCAAACATAGGGTTTTAGAATGACTCTTAGATTATTATGTTTCTTAATACCAAGATTAATGGTTACTTATCTTTCTAGTGGAAAATATTTCAAGACGACTGCAATACTTATTAGAAAAGACAGGAAATTACAGACAGTGAATAAGGCTGGTAAAAAGTTGAGTTTTAAAAAAAAATGCCAAACAAAACTGAAATTTCCTAAAAATTATACGTGAAGCAATACTAAATACAACAGAGATCATGTCTAGTGCTCAATATTAGTAGTCATCAAATGAATAGGATCAGTTGGTGATTTGAAAGATATCTAGACAATGAACCACCTTTATAATACCATTTCCCAATAAAAAGTCGTAGATAAAAATATGTTTCACAATACAAAATCGATTGTTTGCAAGCCTTAAAGAACAACCGTCTTAGCAGAATAGAATGAATTAGTTTTACTTTATTTAGTTCTCATCTGTCGTATACAACTTATAATACATTTTTGATTGAAGTTGATTAGCTACTATCTTATATGTGAAATTCAAGATTTTTCTAATAAGAAATATTAAGTAATTAGATTAATCTGCAGAAAAATGAACAAACTTACTTGATTTAACAAAAGGAATAATGAAAGTCCAAGAAAATATGATGCAACCAAAAGTCGTGAACTTGAAAATTTTGAGAAAATATGTGGAATAATTATAAATGGCGCTAGCCAATCAACACTTAAATGACACCGAACATATTGTGGATCATAAGACGAAGCTATAGCGAAAAGTATTATTAAAACTGGTAGTTGTCCAAGTAAAGCTGATCCTATAACTGTAGGAAGCCAACCTCTAAAAAGCAAAAATGTATTTTTTAAGTTATTAGTATTTGCTACTTTTATATTAATCAGTAGCTTACGTGAAGTAACAGAAAAAGTGTCGAAAAAATGGAGTACACAATAAAGGATTGAGTATGGTGAAATTTAGTACCAAGTTATGTGTATTTAGTTTACTATCTGTCATATTCTCGACAAATATTTCAGTTCGAATATCATCTGTTTAACTAATAATGCGTACTGAACCTCATACAAAATAATTAGAACAAAGCGGTGATTAGACATCAAGTCCAGTTAAAACCAGTAAAATCTAGCTCAAACTAGCATAAGATCTTCGACAACCATCATGTTTTAGTTCCACTCCTGAGATGTCGAATAGTCTTTATACTATTGAATGGATGATAAATATCTGATACATAGTTTTTTTCAAGTTAATTTTTAGATCAATTCACGTTAATCATGTTAGAGGCTCTGCGAAATTCCATAGTATGTTGTCAGAATTCAAGGAAGCACTAAAAATGTTTTTAGTAATCAATGCTCTTAACAAACTTCCTAGATAATTCTTGAAAACTATGGTTAACGTCCTCACTATCCTGATTAGACAATCACAAAACTTTTTATCAGTTTTGGAATTTCTTCTATAAACTTTTAGAATCTGAAGACCACATATGAACTTATATCTATGTTGTTGATTTCATCACGTAAACTAACCCTTAAAGTAAAACGTCACCTTTTACCTACAGCATATTTCACCTTGTAATGGGTTCTGAAGAACAAGTATACTAAAGACTAAAAGTAGTTAGGAAGTTGGTACCTAAGTATTTTAATACAAAGTGTATAAAACCGTAGTATAACGCAAGAAAAATGTCATAAGCAGATACGAACACAGATACGATGCATGTATCACTTTTCCTCAGTATCTTACAGAGACGTTTATTTCTGTGAATTTGTATAACTATAAAACAGTGCTATTTAAGTCTAATGATCATACTAGACACCAACGTTATTAATTGAACTTCTTCCCAAGTGACTTGGGCTTGTGGAGTAATTCCAATAGCTGATTCTACATTTAAGTTGTCTAGATAGATACTGAACTCCTTACGATTGGATTACTCAGCTTAATTCAAATAAAAAATAAAGATAATTGGAAAGAAATACATAAGAAAATGCATAAGAAAAGTATGATCAAGAAATATTAAGGTGGTTTGTTGAAATTTTAGCGGTCATAGATTGGATAGATTAGATGCAAAGTAAGAAATTATTCCCTCAAAATTCCATAACTTCGATTATGTACAAGATAATGACTATAGCTCTCCTGTTGAAATATGATAGAATACGATAAGTAACATAATACTTATTGGAGGTGACCAGTAATTACCGATGTATGGGATACAATGGAATGAAGCATTGGTTGCAGTTCGTTCTTTCTAAATATCAGTGTCTTAACATAAACTGAGCACAAACTAACATCAACAGTATAGTTTTTTTCAAATCATATATATATATATTTGATCTTAAAATGACTTACAGATGCCTCATTTTTTTCCCACCATTCATCAATCTACCTACCGTTGGGTATACTCCATTCCATAGATTGTATGACTGAGATAAATGCACAAAAGTCGAGAGAAACCCCTATAGAAATCAACACATGAAGAAAAAAAAAACAGATGATGCATTTGACTGTTTCATAATTACATGAGGGTATATTATAATTTTCACAATGAAAGTGGAAGAATATCTTATCGCTGAAGAAAGATACCATTGAATAGGGCAAGAGATTCTACATGATTTAAAAATTGTTTGAAGTTGTCAACATGTCTTATAAATTGAAAATAAAAGGAGTAGCGATACATTGGTTTCCATATTGAGGTGTTTATAACATTCAGACTTTTAGATTCACTTATACATATGTAAATAGAACTTTTGGCATCTTATATTGTATCTAAATAGAGTTTAGCGTTAGAATTAGGATAATGACTAAAAGTTAGTGTTTACTGTTAAGTTAAAGAGTAGAACTGATTTAAGTGTTGCATGTAATTTACCTAGCGATAGCTTAACACTTGGTAAGTTGAACATTATAATTTTTAGTTTGTATAACCGGGAATGAATCTCGCTTCATAAGTTTAGTGTGTTGAGTACCATATGATTTTCAATCGGCTTGTTGATTAGCTAATTACGTAATTCATCGTGAACATTTCAAGAATCGATGAAACTTGTCTATAAAATTATAATTTTGTCATCATACTCTACTCATCTTGTGCTCAAATTCTATTAAATATAACAGTATGTGTGCATAAGAATACAGTGGAAAAAAAAGCTGTATTTCTCAAGCATAAAAATATTCCATTGTGGTTTTTACTATACTTACTACTTATAAACTAAGTGATAAGGATCCGAATTTCGTTAGGATCGTCAACTGAAATATTCATCAATAACAAGCGTCACTTATAATAAACTGTTGAACTTCCTATCGACTACAAATAAATACGAAAAATTAAGTTTGTGGGTTATAGTAAGTTGTGAGTCTGTACATATTTCATGTGAACATAAAGTTTAAACTTAAACCATCGAATTGCAGAAGCCTTCTCTGTACTGCTCATGTTTATGATGTATGCTTCTTTTGAGTTTGATGGTTTAACTGTATTCATGATTATGAAAGATAATTCTAAAGAAATATAGTAACTAGAATTGATATTGTTGCTAATTTAATTGTTTTTTTGGATTCACATTCTTAAAGTTATGAAGGGTAATAATAAAAACTGCCTTTAGAAAGCTCTTGTTTTCGGAAGCTTATTCAGCCTACTACACAAAAGAAAGCAAACGTATACATACTTAAGTATTGTTGTTTGCCCTGGCACGAAACGAACTGAGTTCGAATCCCGGTGTAAACATCAACATTGGGATTCAGGTACATCCAGCCAATGAGTCCCAATCAGGAAGATACACGCGTCCTAGATTCCGTTCGCCAGTCACTATTCAGCTTAAACAATACTTGTGATTTATAGCTATATCAAGGCAATCCGCTCAAGATAAACATATAGCAACAGAGACTGATCAGTTTTAGTCCATAAAAATCAACGAGAAGATACAAATTCATTTCAGTGTAGATACTCAGTTACTTGTTTGACAGAAAGAGCCTGTTTTGAATACATTGTGGAATCAAAGATCAGTTAAATAAGATTTTGTGAAGTTCTGTCCTGACACTCTTTCATTTAAGCTTGAGATTATTTTGACGTTCATTAAAGTACCGTTTCAAAGTGAACTATATTAGAAGGGAATATTACCTTTATTTACTAGAGCATTAGCGGAATATTTTAACAGTAACGAAATCAACTAATGCGTTTTTGTGAAACAAACAACATATCAACTGCTAAGGCAAAATAGTGTGCAGCATGTTTGAATAACAGTATGAAAAATTAAGTTTGGAGCGTTTCCGTACCGCGTAATTCGTAGCCAACAGTTTCCCATTCAGTAATCGTCGCATACTTCCATGGAATTCACCAAACATGAAACATTAAACTATCATTTAAAAATATACTTCTGCACAGTTTATGAATTCAATAGTGGAATTTATTATGCGTTGTTCCAATTGTCTTGTTGTCTTCCGTTTATGTTTATTTCTGGATTCTTCTAACCGATTTCCCAAAAATACTTATGAATACGAATGCAGAGTTTGTTGTGTTAGGCATTTATTAACTCAGACAGTAAGCTAATGATTGATCAATCATATTTATAATATGACAATTGTTTTCGTTTTACTTGACGTTGAGTCATAGTATACTTGAAGAAAATTTGCGGTGATTAGTTTCATATCTAAGTTTAGCATTACTCACTGGACCTAATTATCTTGCGTCCAGACCTTGATAATATGATGATTATGTACTGTAAATGAGTCACATACCAGGACAAATCAATTGTTCACTATTACATGATTTCCATTAGCACTCTGATAAAGTGCGAGGTCTTATGTTAGCATTGATAAACAATCCAAGTTTGCTTGGGATGCGTTTCTCCACACTTAAATGTAGACTGTCGCTTCAGGACTGGTTTGTGTCAACGCCGAGACTTGGATTTCAAAAGCTTGTCTGGTTTTCGCAACTTATGTCACTGATGAAAAAGGCGAGACATTCCTCTCTGCATAGTAGTCCGTTTTGTCTTACTCTACGGATGCGAAACGTTGGCACTAAGAGTAGATGACATTCGTATGTTATTGGTTTTCGATTATAGATGTTTTAAAGACATCACTCGCGTTCACTGGTATCAGCAGGTAATTAATAATGAGGTTAGATATCGGGTATTAAGGAGGGATGGTAAATCAATTGATGGGGTTGTAAATCGACTGAAATGGTTGAAACGCGTGTTACGTATGCCTAACGACCACCTACCTCGACACTCAATGCTGACTGATATTGGAGTAAGATGGAAGAAGCTAGAAGACGTTAGACCAAAGCACGATGTCATTCTATGAGATCACTGATTGCTGGTAGGAGTCGTGTTGGTGGATGCAGATTATCTAGTTGGAGCCCGCATCAATGCTGTAATCAATGGCAGGGGTAACGTGGCCCAGAATCTGTCACACTGACACAGGTGCATTCATCACTTGTCCACCCTTAAATCGTGAGCTTAAAATTATTTCATACCGTATTTTCCAAGAACTAATGACCTCTCCCTGGACCGTATTCTCTAGATCTATTCTTTTATTATTATTATCAATGAATTAACTGCTACTCCTACTAACTGGTGTTAATTTTGCTGTGCTGCTTAGGTGAGGCAACTTGAACCGATGCACATTTATACTAGGTTATGCGTTACGCATACACACATGCATACATTTCAATATGTTTATTGATTGGCTTTTAACCTAAATGTAAAACCTTTAAAGTGTATCTGGCTTTGCATTTCTTCAGTCTAAAATCACCACACTTTTCCAGTTAAATCTGTATCTTTAAATGTTTATACGTATTGATATAGGAGAGTATATCATGGCGTTTGATGGATAATTGATATTCATATATGTGGAGATAAAAAGGCCAGCAGCTTTGTTAGATGTAATGTTTTTATAACTGGTACAGTTTATTTTGTAGACAATATCCGGTACGTCTTCTTTCATTATAACGAAAGCTCTGCAGTTAAACCACCTAGCTCAGAAAACGCAATATAACTAAAACCATCCTTTAGAACTACAAATCTTATTTACCATCACATAATCATCTTTCATTTATTGTTTATTGCAAATATGAAACATGTCCATCGCCAATTTTTTTAATCTGTAGCTTGTTAGTTAACACTATGCTGTATGTTTATTTTACATCTGACTTACTAGATAAACAACATACACTTCCACTTATAATGACACAAAGACTAGATTTAATAAGTTATACAACAAACAAAATATTTTTCTTCGAGCTATTTATATTTGCATATGATTATTACTGAGTAAATGTGAAGATAAGCAGTTCTATATTTACTACTAATGAATAAATTATTTGCATACAAATAAGCTAACCAACATATATGTTTATGTATATTTGAATGTGTTAGTATCTATCAGTTGTTATTTTTAGGAACTGAAGGTATTCAGTCTATACTGTAATATGTGCACCCTGAGTGGACTACTACAATGTAAAGTTAATTTCCAAGTATGACTGAAGTTGAATTGTGGTTGTAAAGTAGAATCATACATACAAAATTAACACTATATCGAGACAGTCCGCTTAAGATGTGCATTGAACATCAAAGACTGATTAATATCAAACCGAAACTACCCTTACGAGGAGATACACATACTTT
Source organism: Schistosoma japonicum (assembly GCA_025215515.1). Classification (NCBI taxonomy): domain Eukaryota; kingdom Metazoa; phylum Platyhelminthes; class Trematoda; order Strigeidida; family Schistosomatidae; genus Schistosoma; species Schistosoma japonicum. The sequence goes on from CM046064.1 coordinate 11,380,619, forward strand.
CACGTCATATATACATACGTGTTGCACAAGTGCAGCAGTTTGGAGTATGTAGCTAAGTAATATCAGACACGAATGAATTAAATTTAAGTTCCAGTATGAGCATTATCACAGGCATGTTTGGGGTGTAGTCAACTGATGAATGCAAAGCGCAACGAAACGTACTATCTGGATTCCATTAGCAATCACAGTCCTACCTTAAATGTGTATGTGTGTTAAATACAATTTCAGTTTATTGTGACATATTCGTGCACATATTTATAGAATAAACACACTTTTTGTCAAATGTATTTCTTCAGCTTATTTAACTTTTCTTATTTTAATCACTAAATAGAATATTGTTTCCGAATGTGTTTATCTAGTTACTAGTCAACATGAATTGCTTATTTGTGTGATGCTTTGTTTGTCTGATTTTCATTTATATGCTGTTGAGTCATCGAAATATACATGTAAATATATAAATCTCAGGATTTGAGATAGCCTTGGCAACTGAATTGAGTTGTACGTACCTCGAATGTTATTTAAAAGAGAATATGAATAAATAAATAAAGCAAACCAACGGGCTTTAAGTGTAGAAGATTGGGATCTACCAAGGGAAGTACAAAAGGCAATTTATCAAGATTGTTTTCATTATAGAATGAGTTCAATTGAGAAACTGACTAGACTGTGAAACGTAGTACGTTTGACAGTGTTGCATTCTATGAACTATGCTTATCCACAATGTTTCCAGTGTTCAATAAGCATGTTGCAACTATAATTTTTGACCATTATTTCATTCATTTAGTGGATATGCTGCCTTTTAATGATTCAGTTTTAAGCACTAACTATCAGTATTTCACTGTATTTTATCTACTCTGTTGGGGCTGTGCTACTCTGATGTGGTCACTGAATTCAGTTGTAGAACACTCCAAACACTCGGAATAAAACTTGCAATAGAATTCAAACTTCAGTATATATCACTCAGATAATAATTGGACGGATGAATGATCGAAAACACTGAGTTCAATAAACTTATTGAACACTAAAAACAATGAAGATAATCTGACTCTCATTCTGCACCAACTTAAAGTAAAGAAAGCATTCAAAACTTTTACGCAAGCACAGAGTCCTATCTAATAAATTCGTGTGTGATCGATTGTGAAATAACTCCATGAAGTTTATTTTCGTTAAAAAGAGGATTCGATAACGTTATTTGGAACAACTATGAAAGCTCTAACATATAAAGCATCCTGTTTGGAGCAAATCTTATTACTGATACCAATCAACTGAGCTAATTTTATTCCCTACAATTACAAAATGCTAAACTTTTCTAACACATTTCTGTCGAGGTGTTTTACACTAAGCTGTTTAAGTCTGCTTAGTTTTGAATGGTCCTTCTAGTTTACGTTTATGTAATACAATAAACTTTGATAATCAATAGCACGTAGTTGGAACAAGTTTACAGAAAGCCATCTTCGATCAGTATTTTGTGATGCTTCCCATTTATCAACATGGAGTGTCTGATGTCTTGAGATGAGCTCTTATGGGATTCAGACTCACATCACCAAGCTCCGCAATCTTAGACCTTTCCACTAATATATTCGAATTGCTACTGACACCCCATAGAATTGAGGTATTTAAAATGATTGATCACTGAGTAGTAGCTAATATCATATTTGCCTAATCCTTAAAGTTGGATAATTTCTGTCTAGTAAGTTGCAATGTGGCCGTTAGTCTGAATTGACTCAACATCCTACTCACTATAAATTGATCATTATCAAACCTGGATAACAAACAAACTAAACTGACAAAACAAGAACTCACCCAAACTAATGGTTGAACACGATATGTATCCACACCATCAAGATTATTTGGTATCATTGTGAAAAACATTCGATAAAATTTCGTATAGTAATCAGATAGTTGATTAGTTGAATTAGCATATTTTACGCGTATTGTAATAAGTACCCCACATAATAAACATATAGCCATTGGTGATAATACATAAAGTAACTGGAAAAAACAGACATGAATAGGATGTTATGTGAATAACATGATAAATTACAGTTGCATGAAGTTCAGTAACACAGTGATAAATAGTTAGCTTAACTTGAGCCATAGAGGAATACACATACTCACACAGAAATATGCATAGATTCTTTAATTCTTTATTTCATTTTTGAGAGTTAACTAGGTTCATTGAGGAGTATATGCAAATTAGAATGTTATTCATCAGTATAAACAAACGTTCACTACATCATCTATTATGGATGCTAGTAAGTTGTTGTAAGTTTATGAATGACCCATTTATTCACTTAATTCACACTTGCTTAGACATTCACTAAAGCAAATGATAATGAATAATTCTATGTACAATGAGAAATGTACTGTATATCAAGACTGTTTCAAAAAAAATCGAGAAAGGTCATTTATTAAATTTACTAGATAAGAACTATGAAAACAGAATAACTCATTTCTTGACATCTATTTTAGTAAAACGATTAAATTGGTTTAGAAAAGCACAATGGATTACATATGAACAGACAATATATATGTATATTCATTAGCATGACTTTCCTAAAAATCCTTACTACACAATAAATCTTGTACACTGCCACATTCACAGCCTTATGTGCATTCATGATCATCTATAAGAAGAAATGATATAAGAGGAAATATGTAGCTGTTAAAAGTACTTGGCGATAAAATCTGAATTTAAAATTCTTGCTTGATGACAACTGATAGATTACGAGGATGCATATTCAAATTCTAATAAGGAAGTCAATTTTCTCAAGATTACAGTTACATATTTCTGACTAACATTAACTAATACGAAACCTAGGCTCTCGATGTCTTATTCATTGTGTTCAATTAGTTAAAAATCTAAACATCTGTCAGGGTATGTTGAGTTTCATGTACAGAACTTCCAAATAGATGTGCTTTGTTAAAGTTAAAAGGTTTTTTTCATTTAAAATGTGATTTATTTCCATTGTTAAAATAATAGAGAATATGATCTTATTATTGCTATTCACTTATTCAATAGGAACTTAACGATAGTGATTTTTGAATAGGTTGGATTTCATTAACTGGTCATTGAGTAATAGTTACTGTTATGTTTATGAAGTTCTTAGTGTTAATCGAGTTTTTGTTTATCAGATTGCAATGTGTCCCACCAGTCTCGGTGAGTCGATAACCAGTGCACCATAGTATTAATGTTAAATGATTAAAGATAGTTGAAAGAAAACTGTTCACGACTTAAATTACGTGGTAGTTTGTATTTATCAGCAAGTCTTACTTGTGATTGTGAGGAAACCGATGATTTTATTAGGATTCGAACTCTTGTCATGATCTGAAAAGTTGTTACTGAGCTAATCAGATTGGCGTTGGATTTCACTTAATTAATACAGAATCAATCGTTGGTGACTGATAAAATGGACTTAGCACACTTGAACTTTTATTTATTCCTTATTAAATGTATTAATTTCTGTTACAAGATGTCTGTACTTCTGAGACTAGAATTTATTCATTTATTGTTTTAAGGTTTCATTAACACTATAAGTTGTAGAACAAATTATTAATAACTCTTTTTTTCAAATGACCTATTTTTGGATAACACGAACAAAATTATGAACACACACAACTTTGTTACACAACATTTACTGTGTATGAAATTACAGACACCATTCGAGATACGTTTTTTGACACAGGCATACATTCATGCATGTGTACTAGTATTTTATATGAACCTAGCTAGTTTGTTATATGTATGTTAAAATTCTATTCATTAAGTACTGTTACACTCTCAATTAATGTAGATCCAACCAAATAAAACATATTTTTTCGTAGATTGATAGCCTACAAAACTGTAGGAAAGCTTGAATATAAATAAACAAAATTAGATACATAATTTAAAGTGATATACTTTTAAGCGAGCATTTCCACAAATTTATGATTCCGACAGGAACATATTTTTAAGGATAACAGAACAGCTGAAAAGTTTGTAGAGATAAGCTTAAACTAAACAAGTGATATTAACTGGGGGGGGGGAGGACCAACAAAAACTGGGAAGTAATTGGACAGCTGTTTCTTCGTGGTTTGAGGTCCGACTAAGAGCTTTTGGGTCTTGCTGCAAGGGTGCTACCTTAAAACGACTTTGTCAGATACTCCATGTTTAGTTTTATGCATGTCATGAATAATAATTGGTAGTAGTGGCTCAAAATATGTTCTGTGATGAACTCTTTAGGTCGTGGAGTCTAAATTTCAGTAGATAACAATGTTACGAATGACAATTCGACATTATCTTCATCAAATGACTGAACTTAGAGATACTGACCCTTAGGAGCTAAATCAGTAGTCTAACGGCTAAATCTTCACCTCAAAACTTGAAGATCCTGGTTTAAATCCGTGGCTAGGTTGTTGGTGAGAACTGATGAGGAGTCCTATACCAGAAAAGAAATAAGCTGTTCAGTGTTTCTTGACCTTTTAGTATTGCTCAGATACAATATATGTTGTAGATTTCCATATTCAACAGTCCCCACAAACCTCCAGTGATTATAATCAATTTACTGATGCATCAATGGATAATCAAGATGAACCATATTATCCCTGAATATCAACATTAAATAACACAAACCTATTCAACTAATAACAAGTTAAATATAAAAGTAAAATTACATAGGCTTAATGGATTACTGAACTGATAAAAACTTACTATACCGAATACCTTTGGTCCTCCAATAGTAATAAGAAAAATACAAGTAAATGCTGCTAAGTAAGGAATTAAAATTAGACCACGAATTGTAAACCATGAAGTAATTTCCCATCCAGATAGAATACTGTCACTTCTCATGAGTAGAAAGTTGCTGAAATACAAAACAAATCAATATAGAAACAAACGAATGTCAACATATCCAACATTTATTCTTTATTATTAGTTACACCAAATCGGTGATTTGTTTAAATATCATTATACTGATATGAATTTTAATATAGTAGGTTTGATTAATAATGCTTGACCTCAATCTCATTTATATACAGTAAGAATTGACCGGTGGAAAGAAGATTGAATTTTTTCTTCTTAATTAATTCATCAGAAGATCAAAACTTTGTTTTTCTATATAGGTAAGTGATTAATGTTTGAATTTAATAAAGAAAAAGGTTTTTGTGAATGTACAATAAATTGCATTTCAAAATAAAAATTTGTGTTTTATATTTGATTTTGACGAGCAAAAGATTATGATCATCGTAAATGTTATGCAAACATGAAAACTGGAATCCAGATACATCAAAACAACGAGCCCCAAGTAAAATGAAGACAGTTCTGGATTCTGTTGATGGATGTATACAGCATATTCTAAAATACCGAATAGTTTTACATTTCATTTGTAAACGTAAAACAAAACTTGGTCAGGAAGTTATTTTTGTACCGACAAATGAAATATATAAAGTTGACTGACCACACTTATTTACCTTTGATAGTAGTTTTATTTACACGAAGTCACTTGGTGTTTCAGTATGTACTATATATGTCATGCAGCGAAATCCAGAGTTAGCTTCATCTTATTTTGGATTAGTCGTTTTGACGTATCTGGATCCAACTTATGATGTTTGTCCTGCTTTCGTAAATGTAAGTGAAATGTAGACACATTCATATGACGAGTTCCAAGCAGGGATGAAACGATCATCCTGGATTCCATTGTCAGCCACATATAAAGTACATCAAAACATATTTCAACGGTGATTGAACAATTTCAGTTCTTTATGTCAACAATAAATAAATAATACCTTTAATAATAATATTTACAACGCCTTTTAATCACATTACCACCGGTTTCCGACTTACTGGTAGGAAGGCTCTAACCAAGTTGTCTGAAAGTTCCGATTTCGATCCTTGGGAAATCGAAGATACTAACTGGTGGAGTTTGAAAATAGGTTGAAATGGCTGTTCGATATCAATCGACGATGTAAATTACAAAGGTTAAATTATTGTTTTGTTTCCATTTTAATATCTATAATCATTTAAAACTGGTTCATAAACGTCTAAATTCTGAATTGTGAGAAAAGCATCTGAGAAATTACTACATCATTTGATAAGCAAGATTGGTGGCCTAATGAATTCTTCACGGTTTTGAGAATTAAGGTAACCATCAACTGCGTGAATGCAGCCATATATTTTTGAGTAATTGGTTTGTGAACTTTTGGCGTATGTCTCTAAAATTCCCCTAAACGCCATAAAGAATGGTCGTAAAACATGTAAATGGGTTAGCAGTAAATTCACAGTTAGCAGATTTTTGAACGTATAACACATGTTAAATGGATGCTATCTTAATGTGAGGCTTAATAAGTACAAATAAATGGTTTCAAAAGAGCATTAACATAAACCTTTGATTAATTTTGAAAATATCATTGAGTAAGCAAGACTATTTGATATTAAGAAACTTTGTTTAGGTACTGGTCTTGAATTTTAGAACTGTATACTGAACTTAAGTAGGCTAACAGTTTTCAGTGATGTGAAATATCTAACAAGCATGGTGACATATCTGCTAAGTGGTATTTAAAAGACTTAGACAATTTAATTTTTAGGCACAGGGATGGAAACCAGTACTCACAAGTAAGAAATTAGAATTTTTACTGAGTGTATACTTAAGTACCAGAGATTATGTATAATTTTTGTGCATACTTCTGTCTAAAGTCTGTTGTAACATAGTAACAAAGGGTACGTTTGTAAACTCAAGGCTGGGTTACATTTTATTTGAGAAGGCTGCTGATAATACCGGGCTATCTGAACGATCTAGATATAAGGAAAGCTTAGAATGGAACTTGATGATTTACAACAGACCATTATTCCACTTAAGTTTCAAGGTATTTAGTTTACTGAGCATGGCTTGATTAACATAGCGTTCATCCCACTCTCGCATGGTGGCCGGCAATGATACTCGATTGTCGAACATGAAGTGTATAGGTAGAGGATTAAAGCAAACGTATGGTTTACTTAACTGCAAAATGCTGATGCGTGAAATATTTTAGCCCCTTACATTTCAAATATATACTGGGTTCCCTGTTAGTGTCAATAATATGTCGCCGCATTCGTCACACCTCACGATCTTTAAAGCTCGCATAATCAGATGGTATGCGATATTTCATTAGACATAGTCTTTAAGTTACCCCATCATCTAACTATTAACGAACAATAGCATATAAACTATTTTTGACTGCTTTATAAAGTTTTTTTATTAACAGCGATTGCATACTTATTTAGGAAGAGTCATTTTTAATTCAGCCTTTCATAGCCTTGGATCTGTTTTATTTTTAATAAATTATTTATGAACTACAAACTGGATAATATCTAATTAAAACAAAGTACTATATTGTTTTTCCAAGCTTATTAATGACTGTCTCTATCGCCTATACCTGTGCATCACAGCTTATGTTCAAAACTTATTTCTAGCAAATAGCTATTATCTAGTGTATAAATGTTGACCAATCATATGTGGATTGACTTGTTTGCCGAAACTCGATTGGAGCTCACATTTTTAACAGCCTTAAGGACCTAGATTAATTGCAGACAGTCGGCATTTAAGTAATCAGGCTTTAACCTAGGGACTCACAGCAAGTACCTCAAATAACAATTCCAAGCTGTCGGTCTACCCGTTTAAAATAGTTTGGAATGAAACAGTATAATAATAATTCACCCCTAACATTCTCTACCTACAGATTTACCAATATTTTAGTTAATCGATAGAAGTATAATTATTTGGAATTTTTACCTTCAGTAGCAAAAATTTTGGTGGCAAACAAAGTTTGATAATAACTCTGAATGTCAGCTAGCAATTTAGATTGATACATTGGTCTAATTTTGGTATATCATGAAACTATTCAGTATAGTGGACTGAAACTAATTCAATAAAAAACTATTAACATATAGTGATTTTATCTTAGGAGTGTTTAATATAATCTTGTAGACTGTAAATAATGTGGTGTAAGCCTCATTTGTAATTTGATAATAGAGGTGTAAACACCGATTTTATAAAAGTGATAATGCATCAAACCCAAATAATTTGTTTAAAAATCGTTAATTTTATTTAACTTTATTAATAATAGAAAGATTATTAAAGTGAACAGAATCTTCTTTCCGACATTTTAGTCGGTAATAATACTGAGATTTACAAATGTAAATTTAGAAAATTTGCGATATAAAAGTGTAGATGTATATTGCAGCCACCACTGCTTTTAAGAATCCTGTTATGTAGCACAGAGGAAATATTACCGCACGAACCCTGCCTTACTCTTAGACACAATTATTATTAGAAATGCCCACCTCTCACGGAATTAAAGAAATACAGAAGTTGTTTGAGAACTTATGATATCCCTGTCACGCATATAATTTTGATTAAGCAGTGAGGGAAAAAGGAAAATAATTTAAAAGCTGTGTAAATATTTTTTTCTACTGGGTTGCAAATAGTATTTTATGCAAGAGATATTCATAATATTTTGTTATTTAAATAACTAGAAGTAAATTAGATAGCTTTATTATCTATTGGTTTAAAAATGGGTGGATTCAACAAACTGACAAATTAGACGTACTCGCCGCAAATAAAAACAAAAAGAAATTGACCAGGTAAAAATTCAGTTCCAGAAAACAGTGGTTGACTCAATTAATTCAACTTTATCTTGGACGTATAAAATAAATTAAGTTAAAACTCAACAACAATCTGGTTAATTTGGACTAATCAGATCAGAAAGGAAGTCGGTTATTTTGTCCTATTAGTAATTAAACATAAAAAATACCTGTATATAAACGCTTGTAAGTCATCTTTGTTTGTGTCTGAAAGCTATGAAACTCAATCTCGCAAACAACAATTTTCATAACACAAAAAGTCTCCTTCAAAATTCGGCTTCGGTTCTTAAGAAATAGCGGTACTTAAAAAACGTATTCTAAAAGCGCTATTTTCATCAACTGTGTCAACTGATATTTCATCACTAAGGAAAAATTTCTCTTTAGACACATATTGAAGAAAACAACAAAGGCTAGACAAAAATTTCAAAATCACTATTTTTCTTTAGATATCAAACGGGTGAATGTGCTACTTCTTACATCTTGATCTACAACAACCATCTGCAATAATTGGAAGACAAATTCAGAGTTCTACGTTTGTTCAGATCTTACCTTAAGTTGTTAGATACTTGCTATTTAAAGTGATAAATGTGGTCATAATTAATATCGTGGAGGATAAATGCGTATTTTGGCAGTGTCAATCATGCTACAGAATATTACTTTGAATTTAATTCGCATCGGTGAGTAATGAACTATTTAAGGGGGTTTTAGATGTAGCATTTGTCCAGAGTAGCTCTAATGTTCAGTCTACTAGACAAGATTCGATACAACTGTGAACTGTAGGTAAATATCCACGTATTATACGTTGATTATCAACTGCCTTTAAAAATACGGATACTTCAATTAATGGGGTTGAGTTTTAGTGGATTAAGTCACTATTATGGAAAAAATCTACAATAGCTCTCGTTACTTGATGGAACGAACTCCCACTGGCTACAACAAAGCCCTCACTTAAAATCAGGTCTTGAAAAGAGAAAGTTAGCTAATTCTATCATGGAAAAGCTGAAGTTGAGGCAACAATGTAGAAGGTAGGATAGTCATGTTCACACATAAATTCAAAAGTTTACTAATGAAACTTTTCGGAAAATTGAAAAACTTACAGTACAAATTTTTCCTCAGGAATCGGACCTTCGTGGACTATTTTGTAATTACTGAATGTGTTTATCAAAATATAAACTCAATTCTTACTCCTTGCAATCACCTTCGCTCCAGGAATCCGAACAAGATCCCCATACAAATGTTCCACCAATGCAGTTTCTACCGTCACAATTATAAAATGTAAAAAATAAGTATCCAAAAGAAATAGAGAGAAAGTAAGTTGCGATGATAAACTTGATAAGATTTATCAAAATGACGATAACTGAAAAGACTGATAACAGTGAGTATATCTCAGGAATAACTTACTGTTAGATATGGGAATATACCTGTCGAAAAGTACTAAAATGCTCTCACGAAAATGGCCAAAAACTCTAAACTGTAGATACGTAATCGGGGTATTGTAGATTGCATGGAATATGATGAAACTTAAGAATGCCCATCCGGAACCTAGATATTGATCCAGTGGATATTTTGAAAACATGGTCATCGATATGAAACATGAAGATAACAAAAATGCTTGCATCAAATTCCATTGAGACTTTGATTGCCAAAAGGTACTAGAATCTATAGGATTGTGATTCATTTCGAAAACTAAAGTCACATTTTGACTAGACAAATGACCTTAAAAATATTCTCTGGATCACTAAAACAAAATAATTTTAACCTAAACTTTAATTTTTGTGGGCGACATTAAAATATATTTCGCCTCATTGGCCTCTGCCTCTAACAGCAATCGACACCAGTTTTACCAGGTACGGACCTAGGTAGATAAAACATGTTTGGATAAAAATGTACTTTTAGCTGCATATGATCTCTAGATAAATAATTGCCCAGGCTCACTTATTTCTGTACAGACAATATAGAGGCGTGGTTCAGCTACACAAAAGCTGAGTTTCGAGATCACAGCATGACCGATCCACAAGTTCAATTCCTTTCAGTCGTAAGGTCACTTCCGTAGGAACTGAACATGTATCTCACCCCTTAATTTTTCAGCCCCAACTACCTAGAATCTTATGACCAGCTCAGAAAGTTAATTCCTAGTCACAGGAGACCTCTCCGACAGACAACATCTTGACCAGTTTTTTTCACACCATCGTACTCCGTAGCGGTTCAGCGATGGAAATGTTGTCGCGCATGAATGAGTTAACTGGTCAATGCACTTACGACGAAGGTCCGATCATATGATGGACCTGGGAATAATTTGCCCATCCAGTGGCCCATGGTCATCTCCATTACATCTGGTCCCGAATAAAGTTAGTAATAATTGGCGTCCAACCTGTAATCACCGACATCTTAACGCTCAAGCTACTCTTAATCGTTACCCTGTTACCACAAATCCACGGTTTGACAGCCACTTGGAAGGTAATAACTGTGATTTCTTAATTCGACTTGGTAAAGGCATGCAATCAAACACCAATGTCTGAAAATGACATGCTTAAAACGTCTATCCTAACCCCATTCAGCCTTTACGAATTCCTTCACATGCTCTTTAGTTATAAAAATGTTACACGAACATTTCGGCGTTTCAATGATGACGTGTTCCGCGGTCTAGACTATGCCCATGTATATGTCGACGACTGCTTGATAGCAAGCCTAGATGAAGAGACATAAATGAAACATCTAGACACAGCTTCTGGAAGACTGCAACAATCTAAAGTTAGCATAAATATACAAAAATGCTAAGTTCGAACACCCTTGTTGAATTTCCTGGAGCATTCTAATGGTGCTAATTGCATACAACCTTAAAAACCCAAAGTAGCGGCTATTTTGAAGTATCTGGAACCAACCACCACTAAGCACTTACGAGCTTTCAGAGGATCGTTATTAAATATTTGCTACGCACAGACTTATCAGTAACAGAAACTAAGGTTTAATTATTTACTCTTTCTTAAGACTTATTTTAAGGCTCATTTCCTCTTTTTTGCAATTCGAAGTGTCGAGCCATAGTCCTTTTTTGCTGGAGGGTGTGAATACAACTTCTTTCTAATCCTACTGTTAATCAAACTGGTTGTACAGTATTTTGAATTTTGCTGTTCGAGTAATATCAATATAAATTGTGAGGGGCATGAAATGTTCATCACTTGTTCTATTGGTATTCCAGTAACCAAATAGTTCATCTTCTGGGGAGAGCGAATTCTACATCCGAACGTCAGAAGCTTCTTATATATCGCAAAGAGTTTGTAGGATTTACTTGACATAGCTTTAGATTCTCTGGAATAACGCACCCGAAGTCGATAAAGTCAAAAGATTTTCTTGAGTGTTCGGAATACTTATATTGGAACAGGTAGATAAATATATCTGACATAGTTCTGCAACATACAATTACTAATTTACTAGTCACTTACATTCAAGATGGTTAAACAACAACAACAACAACCTAACGGTAACAACAATCTGCATCTTAAACGTAACCTGGAAAATTGCCAAACGAAGTGGCTGGCCAGACAAACACTGTTCCAACCAATAGAAAACAATATCTAGAAATTTGTTATAAGTGACCAATTAAATGCAAATTACAAATTACACAATAAACATTCAACTGATGATGGGTAGTGCGACTGATAAAACTGAATCCAACAGAGTTCTGCGGATTAAGGTATTTTCAAAAAGGTTGTCTGTGGCTTCTTGTTTTTCAAGATCTTTTATTGGTTAATATTTATTAACGTAATCGTATACTACAGGGTTCTCTCTTTTTTAATTTTCGTAGTGTAGCTATTAACAATCCCTTAAATTAATAGTTGTATAGGCTCTCGACATTGATACTGACCATGTTTGCTCTAGAGGGAATGATTAGTAGAAAGCGCTTTGTCAAGCATAATCACCAGATCACGACACAACATGACATGGGAAGCAACTCCCTCTAGTTAACGAGCCTTGATGTTTCTATCTCATTAGCGCTCTAATAATTTGCAATTAATTATGACTTCTCTTCCACCGGCTACGGCCTTCTGATTCATTCTTATTCGAACATGCGTATTTAATCGTTAGAGGTCGCCCTAGTTATAAGACAAACTTAACTTGGTAATATACCGGGTTCACTTCAGTAGCATATGCAGGAAAAATGAGGTTTAGATACTTAACCAACGCTAGTACAAGTTAAGTCCTTAATCGCTATTTCGATTTGAAGTTTGTGGTTAAAAACTTTCATGAGATAATCTACGTGTCGGTAATGCTAATCAGAGTAGCGCATAAGTTAAACAAGTAAAATAAATAAGTGTTTAATAATACACTCATTAACGTACTAAAATGATACGAAAATAAATGTGAACTTTTCAATGTTCCATGAATCCTGGTTTTATTCATCTGCATTTTGTTTAAATATCCAAATATTCATCGGCGCTTGGGCTGTTGATTGCCTGTTTTACAGTGTTCAAGGTTTGTCTTGTAAGTTCCTTCCCACTAGTTGCTGGACAGTCACGCAAAGTGACAAACTAACTGTTTTGACACAAGGGTGATCTCTGGTTTTATTAATTATCATATTTGCTCATATTTACTCTTTACTTAGCCAAAATATTTGTATATATTTAAATCATATGTGGGATCATAATGAGACTATAGACTTTGCGAATTAACGCCATAGGTGAAAATTCTCCTGAATCGGTTCACAGATTCCACTTATGCCACCGTACAATGGAAGCTCTGCAAAAATCTTACGACTTTGTACAAATCAAGCTTTCTCTGTCTGAGTTTCCACATTCTGCACGGGGTTTGTTTAGTATAAAGACAGAACCTTAGAAATAATTTTCATTTAGTTGGGCATGCATGAGGATTCTACACACAGCTCACTTTATATTTATCTTGTGCATTTACTACAAATCGAAGATTGAGAAAATGCTATTTGTTACAACTTGAAGAGAGTTGCGATCAAGTTCTAACTTATCAGGTTTTCCCTCTAGTCTATTTAGCACGATCTGGGTGACCGAAATATCTTATCTTGGCAGCCTCATCAATCCTGACGGTTTGGTGTCTGATGAAATCTCCGCTCTTATACAGAAGGCCCGATTGGCTTCTACCAATCTGCGTCACTTTTAGCGTAGGCGAAACATTCGTTGACCGACGTAGGCTTCTAGTATTTGATCATAGATGTCTTAGAAACATCGCTAGTGTTTGCTGGGACCATTGAGTAAGCAATACGTGGGTTCGGAATAAAGTACTAGGTAAATACTATAAATCTATTGATGAGGTACTGAATCTTTACCACCTGAGGTGGTTAGGATATGTGTTACGTATGCCTGACCATCGTCTACCTAGACGAGCAATATTGTCTGGTGTGGGAGTAAGCTGGAAGAAAGCTAGGAGCGGCCAAACGAAAACATGGCACCAGTCCATGAAGTCATTGACAATTAGGTTGAGCCATGTTAATAGATGCAGACTACCTGGTTTGGGTCCACGTAATGATCGTAACAAATGGTTAGAGACTGTAGGTGATATGGCTCAAAATCGTTCGCAATGGCACAGGTGCATCCACTCCTTATCTTTCTCCAAATTCTAAGTTCTTGAGCCTATCATAATTTTCTCTTTATTGAATCATATTTTCTCAAATCCTATTTCCAATCTCTATACCTTCCCATTAGTACTTACAATGTTACAACCTCCCCTACTCTGGGATTTGGTTCGACAGTTTTATCTCTATCTGTTAATTGAGGCATGACAACTTGAACTGATGTACGCTTGTACCAAGTTCAACGTTGTAGCTGACTGACGCCAAATCGATCTCGTCCTAATGTGGTATGGCAGGTTGAATTTATGCGCATATATACCGAGTTTTAGGTTGTTAATGACTGACTTACTTAGAACCAGTGTACAAACTATTGAGCGACACACTGCACCCTAACCGACAATTTGAAGTTATATCAACTAGGTAAGATACTTAAAGTTGGCAGTTGTAGCAACTAGATGCGGTAACCTATGATCACCAATTGAGTCACATTTGTTTTAATGATTTTGCCTCATTTGGATCTTCATTATTTAACACTAATTATTCACAAGATTAACACCACATTAGTAGAAGTTACTTCAATTAAAAAAATAATAATAATAGTAACAAGGGGTGTGAGCATGTAAAATATGCTTCAGTGAGCTTGAAAAGAAAATTATGAAATAATTTGAAACTCATGATTTAAAGGAGGACAATGAGTGAATACTTCTGCGCCATTGTAACCAATTCTGGGCCATGTCGCTGCGTGTTTCTAGCCACTGGTTACGGTATTCGCCAGAACATCCATGCTTGCATTAAAGCTTATTGCTTTTAAAAGATTTTGCATCTTATCAGCGTCTTCACTGAACATGATTATGTCATCAGCATATTCTAAGTCAGTAAGTGCATCTCCTGCCAGATGATCAATTCCTGAAAAGTCAGACGATGAAAGTGTAGTTTCCAACAGTAAATCGACTATGAAATTAAATAAAAATGTAGACAGTAGGCAGCCTTAACGGATACCACTTGAAGTTAAAGTTTGGATGACAGTTCGCCATAAGCTCTGACACAACTAATAGTGTTTGAGTAGTGAGATTTATGTACTTATGGAGTACACCTCAATGAAAATCACTGTCATAGAACTTCTCGGTCTACAGCGTCAAATGTAGCTTTCAAGTCAAGGAAAACCACCATTGCCGGGCGACAAAAAGTACATCTGTTCTAAAACCTGACTAATTGTGAATATCTGGTCTATACAACAGCGACCAGGTCTGAAAACAGCCTGGCTTTCTCGTATTTGTAGATTACAAGTTGTAGTTAAACGTCTGATAATTATAGAAGCCAGTAGTTTAGACATTATAAATTGGACACTAGGTGACAGCTCGGAATCAGTCACACGCGTAAGTGCACTTACTGTTTGTTCTCGTTTAAGTTATGAGCTTAGAATTGCCTTTCAATAAACTTATTTTTCCTCTCAGTACCATATTCCAGATATCCACACTTTCCTCTTAATGTCACTGATGTAACTACTGTTCCTACTTATTTAGTGTTTATCTTGTGTTGCTGAGGTTTAGCACATGTGCTAGGTTTGATATTATACCTACAATAAAGGCCTCAACTAATCCAGAAGAGTTTTATCTCGCTACTATTGATTAGTGTTTACATAGTCTATTCAAATATAGTAGCTTGCTGTATTTTCACCCTGTCTTCCTCTACATTAAATTCTAACTTAAGTTGATTCATCCACATTACCTTGTTTGATTTCCAATTATGTACAACCAGATCTACTGCCTTCTCAGTTTTCTGCGTATTAGCAAATAATTCTGGTTAGTTATTCATATTACCCATAATAGGTTATAATCT
Source organism: Schistosoma japonicum (assembly GCA_025215515.1). Taxonomy (NCBI): domain Eukaryota; kingdom Metazoa; phylum Platyhelminthes; class Trematoda; order Strigeidida; family Schistosomatidae; genus Schistosoma; species Schistosoma japonicum. The sequence goes on from CM046064.1 coordinate 11,396,587, forward strand.
AGACACTAGCCGAAATGTTCTGTGGACTCCCTTTTGTTTCAAGCTAGATCCCTGTAAACTGGTTTCAATAGCCAACATCTAAGAATTAATTTTTATAGTCATTATAATTCTTATAACGAGTGGTTTAGGTTTATTGTAGAGCTACTTGATATTTATACTCATTCTCAAATTGTCAGTGCATTATGTAGATGCTGTTGACATATTTTTAGAATTTCATACTATTATGTGATAATTTCAGTGTACTAATCATCTGAATTTGTTGGTTTACTGTCTTTTGAGCGTTTTTGTGATGCCGTCGTTTTGTTTCTTAGTATGGTGAATGGACCCTGTTTTGTGGATGTTCATAAAGTATCAGCGTAGATAGCCAGGATATTGTGCTACAAATCTGGCTGAAGAATGTAAGGAGCATTGTTTTATGCCTGACGAAAGTTGTTCATTGTTGTCTCCAATCATCTCATATGTTTTACCCGCGTATTGAGTATCCGAGTCGGGAATTAGTAATTAACATTCTAGTATTCTGCTCATCTAAGTCCAGTCGAATAACATCTACGCGCTTCAGCATGATTTTAAGTAGTACTGAAACCTATTGTCTGAAAGTTCGAACTTCATTTTGTGGGTCTTAAGTTTTTGATCTCATTTAGCCTGTTAAGATTTGAATAAACAGTTTTTATCTGTACGTTACGGTCAATTTTATGATAAACAATAAGCAAACATATCAAAGTAAATGTATTCGTCACAACTTATGAAATATATATTATCTTGTTTATTTTCAAATATCGAGACTAATCAAGTAATAAATAATTGCGTCTCTAAAACTAATTTAGCATGAAATGTACTCGTTTTTTTCACTTAATTATAGAGGTTGGTTAGGAGCTGGTTATAGTTCGGTATCCTAGAGAAGGTTTCAGTTTGCGCAATGCCAGAAACTGTCGTGAAAAGCACTAAAGGTGAGTTACAATAACAAAGTTAATTTAATATATTAGATGGGCAGCAAGAGGAACAAGAGTTGGCCTCTAAATCTCTTCGTATACAAAACAAACGATTCTACTTGGATATCAAGCAGAATAAGAGGGGTCGTTTTGTCAAAATAACGGAAGTTGGGAATGGAGGACAGAAATCGCGCATTTTGATGTCAATGCCTGTCGCCTTGGAAATGAAGGAAAAAATAAACAAACTTAGTGATACATATAGTCAACTTCCATCTCACAATCGCGAGTCACTCGCACAAGATGGACGTATTGCATCCGATATTATCGTTCGTGATAGTAGACGCTATTATCTTGATCTCAAAGAGAATGAACGTGGTCGCTTCTTACGTCTTGCTATGCTTTCTATGGGTGTACGCGTGCAGATTGCTATTCCAGCCCAGGGTATGATCGAACTGCGTAATGCATTGACTGATCTCATACAAGGATACTCTGGAGATATGGAGAATGGTAAGGGTTTTACTATGACACCTGTTTGTAAGTGAGAATTGTTTTACCGCGTATTATGTCTTTACCATACTAATCTAAGTCACTCTTGGTCAACGTATCTTCTTTCTCTTACTTTACTCATATTCGTTTAACACTTTCCGTAATAATCATATCACACTGGTTTGGCTATTTGGCTGAATTTTTATCCACAACTGCATAATCATATTTGGTGATATCAATAGCAACCTTTATAAGGCTAGTATGTCCATAGCCGTATGTTTTACCTCAGTGAAGTTTCTCTTTCCTGTAATTTCCAGCTCCTGTTGCTACTACCGTGATAGTGGGGATCCGGTTTGCCTGTCGTTATAGGCTAGTAGGGCTATACTGTTTGAAAAAATAACCATTAAGTTCCTATCATGCTAGATAGGCCGGTTGATGGGCTTTAGGGATGAAAACAGCAAGCGTAAGGTCCGATGACGAGGTTGCACTGTCTATTGTACAGAGGTGTGATGGAAGCGTGATATTTTCTTCATAAAACCAGCATGATAACTGCTATGCTACTTTCCCGTAAAGGGAGTGGGGTTAAAAAAGCTTGACTCTAAAATGCATACCTTACTTGATTACGCGGGTTTTCATCTCCGGTGGCAAGACCTTAATAAATGCGGAGCTAACATTAAAAATCACCTGTAGGAAGGCCATATGTGGTAATTCGGTTACGCTGTTAGGTCATTATAATCAACCTTAATCCGATTCCCTCTTCAGGTATCTTAGGAAGAAAAGCCCTTCCACACCAGGAAATGATAGCCACCCTCATGCCTCTAACAACACCCAAGACTGATATGCGCGATTTCTGCGACAGCCTTTTGGCTACAGAATTCACATTTCAAAATTCAGTGTTTTGTATTCGATAGGGAAGTTCTGTGATTTTGTGGACGAAGGCAATTTATTTGTTTTGATTGGTAGTGTCAGCAACATTCGTATCAAAAATTCCATCAATTCGTTTGTAAGCAAAATCGTGAGAAAATCATTATTTATGTTATCAGTACACTGCAAGTAATCAACTGATAGACTGAGTATATCTTTTTTGTACTAACTGGATGATTTGTTTATTTTATTCTGGACAATTTGTTATTAACTATAATTTTTCCACCGACGTTCGGATACCCAAGTAGTATTGGTGGTTTTCATATGGCAGATGTTACTCCAGTTCTTGCACCTTTGTTTAGCTGTTAAATCATATTGCCTTACCCTCAGTTTTCTTATTTCTATGGTACATAGAATCCGCGGATTTTCTTGTTAACGTGGTACGGTAATTGCATTCACTTCTAGTTCGTTTACTTTATATGAACTCTATCTAGTGTATCTATATCCCAACATGACACATTCTTATTAGATATTGTTATAACGCGAGAAAATTGGGTGACCGAGTGCCAAATTTACTAGTGCCTAGTCGGTAACTGTGCGTCTGCCTTGTGCCCACTTAGTCCCAAGCCGAAATAAGAAAAATGCGAGCCAATAGATCAGCCGGACAGAATCTTATTATACTTCAAGCATTCTTTTATATATACATAAAATCAGACCACACATCAAACCAATTAGAAAATTAACATAAATACAGAACGAGGGAAATAGTGGTAGTGAATAGAAACAACTTGTACACAACTAATTAACTGTAGTCCATAATAAGAGACAATATAATAACAGTAATTATGCTAAACGGGAGGATAGGGTAAGAGGAACGTAACAATAATAGGAACAAAATGTTTACATTACAGACAGTTAGAATAATTGAAATAGTGTTCTCAAAACACAGTCCTGAAAGTTTGTTACACTTATTTGTGGTCCGGCATAACAGATATCAAATCCTTTTTTGAATTCTAATACTTAAGAATGCAGTTTTAATTGAGTAGTTATGGGGAACAGTTTTGATAATCCAGCAACACTTCGGTTATCATAGTTAGCAGTACATTTCTTGTGTAAATTCTAACTTTTGATCAAAACTATTTATTTATGCTTATGACATTTAGACAATATAAATGCAAAAAAATTGACAGTAAACCTTATGTATTTCCTTATAGACATATTCTCAGACTTGCCTGAATCTAAAGTACTATTTGTTGGTAACAAGACATTCTATTTCGATGTCGGTTCGAATAGATTTGGTGTATTTCTGCGTATATCAGAAGTTCGTGCTAACATTCGTTCCTCAGTAACCATACCTGAACAACACTGTACGCGATTTTGTGATATTATTACTGAGTTGGCAAACAAAATGTCCAGTCAGAAACTGACTAATGGGGCATCAGAGAATGGGAATAATTCTGACCAGCTAGAAGAGAAGATTGAAGACGATGTGAAAGATAAAGAAAATGGGTATTCATCAGCCACATCTTAACGCGTTTTCTATGATCTCAGAAATGCTGTACGGCATTTATTGTGATGAATATTAATAATGTTTTATCTCCCCTTCTTTTATGACTATCCCACTAGGGGGGCACTTTTTCTAAAACAAACGTTTTATTTTTATGTAAATTAGTTTTTTTTTTGTTTTGGTATACGCACATTAGTTTGCATTTCTTTAATTTTGTTTTATTGGGTATGTGCTTAATAGTCATATGTGTTATTATTTATGTGTAACTTATCCTTCATATTATACATAATACGAATATTTATTTTCTCGCAGTTGATCATATCAACGGCTTTTATGTAACTTTATTATATAATATAAATACATCCAGTATACTGTTTCTTAGAATGTGTCATGTACATCTTATTTTCGCCAAGCTCACTAGTAACTACTATCAGGAATCAGTTCATGGATGTGATGCCAATGGAAATGGATGAGGTCGTAAATGTATATCGCAAATTGACTGAAATTAAAAATATCAACTGTTCAATACCGATGCAATGGTCTAACGGTTAAGCGTCCGCTATGAGACCTGAAAGTCTTGTGATCGACTCTCATGGGTTTACATCGCTGAAGAGTACCGTGCAACGGCAAAACAGCTGTCCAGTGCTTTCTGGTTTTCGTTGGTTGTCTAACTCAGGACAATTCATGAAAACAAATTCTTGATTGTTAACATTTTAGAGTACATATCAGTCTTCGAAAATCAGACGAATAACTGATAAAGTACGATATCTTCATTCTTATTGAGCTGTACACTGCTTTCCATTCATGTAGGTTTAGCAACTTACATCTTAGTTGCCTTGTAAATTGTTCCAGTAAACTACAAGCATTTTTCCTTAGAGACAGTACAGGTCTGATTATGTGAGTGAGCATAGAAAGCAGCAGTCCAGTCATTGTTCAGGGATGAGAATTTGACTAGATATGTACTGGCATTAGTCATATTTTACCGATCTGAAGTCTCGTGTCCACCACACGCGTGATAGATTTTTGATAATATTCACTATCGAAAATCACTTGGGACAGATGTCTTTCCAATATATTTGTCATACTACTACATACCAATTTGAGACGATACACACAATATGACAAGTGAGCGGGTAATCTACCGGAAGTGATACCTACGTAATTTGAGGGCACCCTTCTGTTTTCGAACTATCCTTAATGGTTTCTCAGCAATGAACATAAGTAAAACTGGCATCACCTTAGTTGTCTGGAGCTTCTCAATACTTGTTCCTTGCAATCTTTTATTCATGTTATCCGTTATTCCAAAGATTACCAGCAATAATAAACACGTTTGTTGGCTAAAGGTAAGTTTCTTGTTCCGTCTTACCGGGATTCGCTGTAGTGACTTAATAGCATGCACTGTTAGTATTTCGACCTCATACTGGTCTCACATATCGCACTGTTTTGTTAAGGTTAAGTTGCTAATTTAATTAACCCGCACTAGCACGCTACCCATACTTTGGCTTCCTATCAGTTGATTATAGTATGTGGTGTGTCCAGTCGGTATATTGTTCGAAGTTCCGGTCTTTGTGATAAGTTGACACAGTATCTTTTTAAAGCCAAACACTATATATTAGCTGATTCACTTTTATGATTGTATTTTAGCTTCTTGGATGTCCTGTTATACATTTGGGATCTTATTTGCGTTTTTCTGTTTTACTAATTCGGTTGCAGAATAGATTGGCGTCATACTTATTTCCAATTTTAAAGTAATATGTTACTATTAACACTTAAACAGGTTTGAGCTTCTGTCCGAGAGGAATACAGAGAATGAAGTGTAAAGAGCGATAAAATCCATTTATTAACATAATGCTCAATTTACACAAGTTATAGCTTCAATTCACCAAGGGAATGGTGCTTTTTCACGAAGAGCCCTCGAACCAAATCTATTCCACTCAGTTGGTGTGAGCCATAAGTCATTTATTAAATCAGATGTTAAAAGCAATCTAGCACCGGACCACGAGAGGTCCGCAGGTTCGGAATGACTAATGATTTCGACTATTGGTATGTGGTTTGATAGAGTTGTTGCTGCTTGTTTCTCTCGAGCGATTGAAATTAATTGTTCAGTTAACCATCTCTCCATTATTTGATTATTAACACCAGCCACTCCCCCACCAGTAAGAATAATACATCCCAGGAGACGTCGACGCAATTCGTCACCTACGGCACTAGAACTTTGCACTGGTTTTCCAGGTATAAGACCAGAGGTTTGCACAATTACTTCTGATCCTATCTGAGAACCTACAAAGTTCGCACACTGACTGACACTCCACCAAATCGCCTCTGGTAGGGATTCAAAGAAGTTGGGTTTTTGTGAAAGAGGGTTGCTGACTGGAGCCACCTGAAAAATAAGAATATAGTGAATCCAAATGTTTTAAAAAAAATAATCGGTGTTACATACAAGTCGAACTGACCGAATGATGTAAAATGTATCCAGAAAGACTGTTTGGAAGATTGTCGTTTCGACCACATACGTTAATAACTTATGCCAAATTAGGGATTGTGAATCAATGGCCCACACTATGTATCGAAACTGCATTCCACCTTTTAAATTCGTAGCACTCAAGTATTATGAATAGCGCCCATTTCCTGGCTCCAGTCTTACGAAAAGCTCTTACTAAAAAGTTAGTTTTTCATTCCGACTATTTATAAACATTCCCGGTATTTAACTTGGATCATAATAATCAGGCCGCTGCTTGATGCGCTACTAATAGGCTATTCAGGAGGCAACTGTGACATGGGTTCGGGTTTCACAGACAGCATCAACATCCTCGTGACTGCAGACATACGGGTATCAAGTAACATTACATCTAGACCGAGGGTTTCTTTAAGACTACCTCCGACTTTCTAACGCTTCTAAATTATTTTACCGTCCTTCCACCCACAGTAAAGTATTCTAACTAGATTTAACCTAAATTTATCCCCACATTTTAAAATATAGTCCGTCAGGTTAACATGTAAGTCGAATCAACATGAGGCGAATATGGTGCCTACCTGTTCAGCAGCATCTATTTCTGTTTCTGGTTGTTCGTTACTCGGTATAATTGTTGCTTGTTGTTCATTGGCCAAACCACGTTTACGACGTTCACGTGTTGTTAGCGAGATATACAGATCATCGAAAGGATCATCTGGTTCTGATGACTGAAGTGAAGATACTTGATATGTACAATAAGCTTCTTTTGATGGAACACATGAAGACATACAAGCGAATGGAAGTATATATGATAATAGAATTGTGGATGGATGAAGACAAGAAATATCATATTGATTTTTTTTATGTAACCATCTAAGTGTTATATTGTGACAGTCATGATCTAATGTTGATTCAATGGCATTAGATTGAATCTCTTCATTACACTTGTTTTTTTCATTTTGTTGATATAGTGAGTTTAGTGAACACTGAACTGAATTTTCCAAAAGTGTGCGTAAATCTTCCACGTCAGAAAGATGTTGATAATTTATATCTCTAAATGAAATTAGTTTTATGTTATACATTTGATCATGGGAAATAATCAGTACAAAAGTAACTATTAGTCAGTCATATATTATGCGAAACCCAATACGAATATGTTCTGGTGTAAACTGCCACAAATCACATCAGTACAGAAAGAGATCTTAAAAAGACAAAACAATGACGCCGAAAGTAGTATAATTTAGAACTAAATAATGAGATAGAGAGATAAAATGAAAGAAAGCTATAGAACCAACCAAAAAGAGGAAATAAGTGAATCATCTTTAATTAGATAGTTTTTAATTATCGATTGGGTGGCTATCACTGTTAGCTCAAACCGGCAGTCAGTAACTCCAAGGACTTATGCAATATTGCATATCATTAGCCCTTTTTATTTTATTTTTGTTACAGCCAGTATAGAGTCATAGTAGATGATGAATAGATATATATATGTCTTTTAGTGACCTTAGTCAATGAGGATTTATAGTTCCACCAATCAGCTGAACACCTATACCTACTAAGCTATACATTATTTCAGCACTACACACTTTGATTTCATTCTATAATGGTTTCTGAAAACAGTCTTTTAAAAGTATTGTGAACTAAGAAAAATCTTCTGAATAGCCTTACTTTATATATATATATATATATATATATATATATATATATATATGCCTTAACGTGTCCAAATTGTTCAAAATATATAGCGAAAATACAACATATTATTAAGATCGATCCCACCTCCTCCACATAAATTACAGTTTTCGATCCCGCTCTGCAAACTTCTAGTTTGGGTAACTGCATAGTATTACTAATCGTTACAAATGACGAATGACTCATAGCTGATTACAACAGCCTACGATTCGTTATTTGGTTTAATTTACACAATAAATGACATTTGAGGGAAGATACAATTTTCAGAAAGTGCCAAATATATTAATGTTGCTTAAACCAAGTCAGAATGACTTTGCCTTATTGTTTGGTAGTGGTTAAGGCGTTTAACTTTCAGCCACTAAGTCCAAGGTTCGAACTGCGCCCTGCTTACTTCGGTTTGAGTAGTTTTACTAACCCTGGATATGGCTCGAAACCAAGCATATGAATCTGTATATCGTAACGTACAATTTCATTTGCTTTGCACACCAACTACGATTAATTGTCTTTAGGATGCGACTAAGTAGAACGAATATTGAAAACTCTGTGGAAAGCCGTACTTAGATACTCCAAACTGGCGGTAAGGCTATTCATAAGATGTATTCTTAATGACCAGGAATTTCATAAACTTAAAAATAGGCTTACAGTTACTGCTATACGAAGCAACAAAAGCTGTTGATAGGTCAAACTTATAGCCAGTCTCGATCATATGTTTTGCGACAGATGAACAAGGTTTACTACTCCCTACCTTTATCAGACCATTTGATATTATTTAGTTTTGTAGCCAGATGTCCCAAGATCTAGGTTATGGCTGAAACGCATGTAAAATCCTTTAGATAAATTACTGTTAATTCTTAGGCAGAACAACACTCATTAGTAAACTTACACAATACAACCGTCTTTATTACAGAATCCACTAGGTAGAACAAATGAATGGAATACTCTAAGGACATCACTTCGTCCAACTGGTAGGATGACACGCGTTTCTGTATGGGCTACTCCATCTTCTACGCAGCATACACTAGTTTTTTGTTCACCTATATTGATAACACATGCAGTAGGCAAACCAATACCATAGGTAGCACATACACTAGCTTGATGCACAAAAACACGTCCAAATTTTAATCGGTTTAGTAGCAAATAAATCAAATGACGTATTTCATTTCTTTTGTAAACATCGCTAATCACTAAAATTGCTCTATAAGTGCTAAGGTTTGATCGAGGAATACCAACCTGATGTTTTAGAAAGAAAGTTGAATACGTTAGATTGCTTATTATAAGTTAAAAATGAAATATAAAAGATGATAATAATAGCCTTATTAAATAGTATGCTTAGAACAATATAAATTTCCAGTATACAGTGTCTCAACAAGTTACTCTATTTTCACGTACACGTCTGAAAAAGATACAGACAAGTAAATGACAGTTGAGTAATGAGTTAACAGCAACTCCTACTGCTACTACTGCCATTATTACATCCAAAAACTCTAATGGACTACTATGATATACAGATCAAAGTAAAATAGTTAATCCGATTACATTTGCCAAGTACACGCTTCTTTGCACTCAGCTTAAAGCTACACTCATTATATGAGAAATGTTTGTTATCTCCAACTACTTAGACTTAAGAAGGCGGATTCGCTAACCGATCTATGATCCAATTAAATATGCACCACAGCGACAGTCAATCATAAATGACAAAGTCTGGCACAAATGTGCGACAGTCCACATTACCATACATTAGCAGTACAGCAGGATGAACATAAAATAAGTCGAAATAGTAGTTATATCAATGATAGTAAGTAAAAAGTGTGGTTATATAGAATATGGTACTGGGAAAAGAATTAAATCATGTAAAGAGGTATAAAATGGTTTGACGTCCACAACTTAAGGGGAGATAAGGAGTGAATGCACCTAGGACAATATGTCTGGTTTTGAGCTATGTCGCTTAGGAATTTTAAAACCGTTAGCATGGGCTTCAACCATGTAGTTTGCATCTACCAACACGGTTCAGACCATAAATCAGTGATTTCATAGACTGGTGTCATGTTTTTGTTTGGAAGCGCCATCCTACTCCAATATCAGTTACAAAAGCTAATAACTAATGAATTTATCTACTCAATGACGTCTCATATCCATACAGTAAGACAGAATGGATGCTGTGAAGCATACTTGTCCTATAATTGATACACGGATATCTGACCTAGGTCGTAAGTGACGTAAGTTGGCGAAAGCCAAATGAACAATCTGCATCCGTATCGGGACTTCGTCAGAGCACCGACCCCCCTGCATCTCTCGAATGCAGTTAAAAGTGCGTTGGTGGTTGTCACTTTACAGTCGTACGAAAAGTGAAAGAGTACTTTTTATTGAGGGATCTATACTAAAAACAGGATTATTAGTAATTTTTTCGACTTGGAAACGTAACTGCAGAACTTAAAGAACAATTCTATGAGGCCGGTTGAGCATGCCCTGTTTGCGAGTAGCGTATGGTGTGCTAAGTTTGTGCTTATAAGGCCCTATTGCCGGCTGGCCTACTCTAACTCTCTCCCTTCACTATGAGAAAGTAGAATTGCTGTACATACTAAAAGAGCGAAGGAAACAACTTACTACCGTTACATCCCTAGAACAGTCTCAAGTACAACTGAGCCCTCAGGTTTTACATTTTTTGCTATTAATCTTACCATCTTCAAACATAAAGGAATGAGTATTCCAGCGAATGTATAGCTCAGTTGAGTGATTGAAATACGCTTGTTTCGCCATCACGTCAAGATAGCAGCACAGCTGGGAGAAGAAACAATCAACAAAATAAACAAATATTATCATACATATTTTGTCACTAATATGCAGTTTCAGCACTCGGGATGGACACAAGTCGAAACTTTAGTTCTCAGTAATTCCAACTTCATCATAACGTATGAATCAACTTGTCACTTAAGGTGTAATACAAATTACAAACAAAAACACTACAATAGCCGCATAATTTTCAATAAAAATACTATAATTTAATGGATTGAGGATACACTGTACATATTACAAAGAAGCAAATATAAAACGATAATTTAAAAAAATCAGTTATAAGTTATTTACTTAGTATTAAACTTTGACATACATGCTTTTCCAAAGCTGTGGACCAAATGTCTTCCAGATCCTGAAGTACAGAGGTGTAGTTAGCCGATGTTGTTAGAAATCCATAACGCATAGGCCAACTAATATGGTAACCATTTTTGAATCCACAATTGAAAGCATCATTCAATGCATAAAATTCCTGGTCTGAAGGTGTATTACATTCCCATTCGAAAAGTTTAGTGTCTTCTATTTCAGAATGTTCCAATTTAGATGGAGTGACCATAGGTAATACAGACGATCCAGATGAGTTGCCCAAATTAAACAATGTATTTACAAATGACCTGATTGTGTTTACAGATTCTTGAAGTGACTGTGAATCAAATGTGGGTTTTTTTCGGTTAATAACAGGTTCAACACAAGGTGGAACACCAGGTTTAGGTTTACGAGCGATACAATGTGGAAATCGTTTTGGCGAAATTTCTACAGCACGCCCGATTCGAAGATGAAAGGAACCAGGCTCAATAATGACAACATTTTCTGCAAGAGTTGACTGGTTTCGCATGTTTTACAAAATAACACTACAAAATTGGGTAAAATATATGTAGTTATCGTTAAGTGCATAACAACACGAATTCAACAGAATAACTGAATCAATACAATACCTGCCATGCAAGGCATCTTGAAAAGAGAGGAAACATATTTGGTCAAATGCTGTCGGTATCGAGTGGTGAATCAGCTGCACATTACATGGATGAGTACTGAACAGTCTTTCTAAAACAATTATAAAGATAGTACTAAATTGCATAAACGATTTGCCGAGGTTTTAGATGCAAAGGAAGAGCTGATTTGAGTTCAACGAATATAGTATAATGATTAAGGTCATCAACTTGAACTATTAGTCAGTCAAGTAGAGGTTTCATAGAACATTTGTTGTTTCCTTACCCTATTTAAGTTATCTTTCATAATCACAAAATGGAACGGTTGTATCATATGGTCAACCTGTGACCAGGATTTAAGTATTTTTTATACATTTGGTTTTGGGGTGACGAGTTTATCGACTCTCAAACCATCAGTATCAATAAAACATCTTTAGTGAAACTATTATTAGTGTTGTCTGTTCCATTTTTCGTTAAAATATTTCGATGACACCAGCAACAACTATTCCGTTGACACAGTCAAGGCCTAAGATACGCTCCACTTCGTTTGAAGACAAGTGTGTTTACTCCTATACTGTCTATGAAATCATTTAAGACTTACATCCGTCCGAATATCAAAACTCATGACTGTCAAATCTCTCCCTAAAAGAGATGTAAACCTCTTGAAACAAGTACATTAACAAGAAACAAAGGATTACAAGATTAAGAACGCAGTGTAAGAGGTTGAAAGGTTTCATCAGTTAGACTGTAGAAGAACAAGATGAGGACTGATAATGATATCAATGTATCAAGTAGTCTGAACCATTCCAAAGAAGTATATATGATTGGAAATCACCACAGTAACCACCAGTAAACTCTTGAAAAACACGCCATTATAGATCGAACACTCGGATGCAGTATCATCTTATTGGATAAGTCTGCTTCATTCTGAAATACTTTCCCAGTTGGTGCAATCACACCTTATTTATTAATATTACAAGAGGAAGCGAGGTAATTACGCGCACATTTACGAATTATTGTCTCAAGATTGTGGTCAAGTCCACACACCCATATAGTAAAGCATTACTTTCGCTAACTAGTCACGTTCTCGTTATTCCGCTACATCTCCCATTTCCCTCTTATTTGCTTATTGTGCTTCGTTTTACTTATAAAAGTTTATATTGAACTGTGTATTTTATGTATCAATTTGTTTGATACTTGTTTTTTCTGTTCATTTTCACTCGTCGAATCAGTCGTAAAACATTAATAAATCAACCAAAACGGTCGATGATGATATCGTCGCTGGTACCGAACACTTTAGTCTTAGGACAAATGCAGTTACTTCTAACCAAATGTACCCCTCCCCACCCACACATAACTGCTAAATTCATTGAGTACTGAATCCAACTAGCTAAACTAAAGGGGATATATCGAGCGCTTGGGATCCTGAAATTACGACAACACAGTAAAGAAACTAATTAGCATTTAGCAGCCAATCAGAGTTACTGGATAATGAAAACTGGAATTCTGCTATCATATTTCTTGATTAAAAAAAAGGACAGTTTAAACTCAGAAATCAACTGTATTTTCCACGGTAATGATCCAAAATATGTAATATGTACTTTCACAAAAGGACAAACAAAACCAGCTATTACGTACCTTTAACCTACAAACATATTTTTCCTTGATATGTTGAAACGTGTAGCGAAGGTATATTAGTTATGTGATAGTAATTAGATGCATTTACACCCCTCCATATAAACAATTTAACAGTTGCTTCTGGGCTTGAAAAGAAATTGATGAAACCATAAGACATGTCACAAGAATTTGTGTGATTAGGAAAAATTGTAATTATTTCCTACAGGTCTGCTACTACAAAACTATCCACTGAGCATAATACTTGTAGCGATATGGACCAAAAAATATCTGTATCAAAAATAACTGATTCCTCGAAACTATTTTACTCATTTATGCATATTTGTGTGCCATTACTAAACAATAACACGCCCATATATATATATATATATATATATATATATATATATATATATATATATCCCGACCGTAGCTGCTACCTTGACGTGGTGGTCGGGCTTGCCTATCGTGATGACCCAACCGAGTAATACTGGCTGGAACATATGTTCCTGTAGGTTCTACCATGCCAGGCAGGTCGATTGGAGAACGATGAGACTAAAAGCAGCTACTCAAGGTCTGAGGGCGAAGTCGTACTGCTGACTGCAAAGGGGTGTGACAGCAGTAAGGTGTTTCCCTCGGACAACCAGCATCTGCAGCGATGCTGCCTTCTCACAAGGAAGGAGGGGTTAGAAAAGGTCGGCCCTAAAAATGTCACACCTCACCCTACCACTAAGGGCTTTTAAGTGCGGAGCTAATACTCAAAAACTTTTATTAAAAAGGCCGTGCGTGACAGGCCTCAAGCAGTTGTCCCTTAGGCTCTGCGAACACGCTCTCAGGTCTCTGAGACCGACACTAATCTGCCATCTTTTTCAGGTTCCTCAAGAAACACCCTTCCACGATGTGGGCAGCCGGGAAGTGACAACCGCCCTCATACCCGCAAAAGCACGAGAGTCCAAATTGGTCAAAATCAAATCCTTTCTACACCCCATAATATCTCTCTTATCTCTACGACTAACTCTACTCACATTCCTTCATCTCACTGCACCGCTAATGCAAACGATGCGAGCTCACGAAAAATCATTCCTGGTCTCTTGAAACCCCGTTCTAGACTATATGTTGGAGCTTTTAATGTACGGACATTAAGTCAAATAGGGCAACAGGCTTCCTTAGCTAAGACTTTAGAATCTCACTCAATCGATGTATGCTGCGTCTCGGAAACGCGCATACAGGATCCCAGTAAAATCATTAACCTGACTTCACCGTATCAAAACAAAGAAGAAGCCCGATTTACTCTTCGTGTATCCGGTAGCCCAGATGCTGCTTCCCGGGGTCTCGCTGGTGTAGGTATAGCATTGAGTCGTAGGGCAGAACTAGCTCTCCTAGACTGGATCCCTGTAGATAGTCGCTTGTGCGCTGTCCGACTGAACGGGACAGTTAGGACTCGGAAAGATAGGGACACTCGTCTTTGCCTCTTCGTCGTATCTGCCTATGCCCCCACTGACTGCAGTTCAGACGAGGTGAAAGATGAGTTTTACAGCAAGCTTTCGGACCTCCTCCAAAAAGCTAGGCGCTCTGATATAGTTATAATGGCTGGTGACTTTAATGCTCAAGTAATAGACTAAGTGAAAATGAGAGACACTTGGGTGGATGTCATGGTGTCACGGCTCAAAGAACAGATAATGGCGATCGTCTGTTGCAACTATGCTCAGATAACCGCCTGTTTCTAGCGAATACTAACTTTAGGCATAAGGAAAAACATCTTTTGACCTGGCGACCCCCAAAATCGTCTCAACGTTGGACCCAACTAGATCACATCGCCATCAGCCACCGATGGAGGGGTTCGATAGAGGACTGTCGCTCGTTCTGGGGCACATGTTTAGATTCAGATCATGCTTTAGTGCGAGCGCGTATTTGTTTGAGGCTTACTGGACGTAGGAAAGACATTGCAATGAAGCCTCTTAGGGTTTTACTTAATGATAATAAAGCTAAGAATATATTTCAGGAACAACTAGAAAAACAGTTAGGCGACCGTGTAAGCGATTTCCATCCGGAAGCAGGTTGGAATTATATTAAAAAGGCTGTGGAAACAGCAGTGATATCTGCTAGTAAGGTAAATCATAAGGCTAGGATGAAGCCGTGGATTTTAGTAGCATCCACCGAACTGATGGATACTCGTAAACTCATCCCACCTGGCTCTGAACATGATGAAGAGCGAAGTCAGCTTAAGCGCAGGCTGATAAAAAGCCTACGCAACGACCGTGAACAGTGGTGGGTAGCGAAAGCAAAAACGATGGAAAGGCAGCGGCGATAGGCAACAGTAGGCAACTTTTTCGACTCATCAAGGAAACTGGTATTAGGAATCCGAATGTGAGTGAGACTATCTCGGAAAAGGATGGGATTATAATTCATTCTCAGTCCAGGAGATTGGACCGATCGGCAGAACACTTTAGGGATCAGTTCAACTGGCCTTCAGCCACACTTCGATTGCTCACGATCCCCAGTCATCCTGAATGGCAAATCGACTTAACTCCTCCTAGTCTTTATGAAGTTGAGAAGGCTATAGGAAATCTGAAGCGAGGTAGAGCAGCAGGTCCTGATAGGCTTACCCCTGAAATGTTTAAGGATGGTGGTCCAGGTTTAGCAGCTAGATTGACTGAAATCTTAGGTAGAATCTGGGAACTGGGCGTAATACCATCTGACTGGTCTCAATCCCTGATTGTCCCAATTTATAAGAAAGGACAAAAGTATTCTTGTGACAATCACAAGGGAATCAGTATGACTAATATAGTTTCTAAATTGTTAGCCTCGATTATACTTAGACGCCTAACTAGAGCTCGTGAAGAGCAGACTAGAGAAAATCAGGCTGGATTCAGACCTGGACGTGGCTGTATAGACCACATCTTCACACTGCGACAGGTCCTGGAACACAGACACACATATAGGCGTCCTACAATAGTTGTCTTCCTGGACCTAAAGGCGGCATTCGACTCTGTTGATCGTGAGGTTCTGTGGCAGTGTCTGTCATCGAAAGGTGTACCAAAGAAGTACATTAACCTTATACAAGCTCTCTACTCTAAAACTACAGGTCGAGTGAGAGCTTATGGCGAACTGTCACCGGAATTCGTCACTTCAAGTGGTGTCCGTCAGGGATGTCCACTTTCCCCATTCTTGTTTAATTTTGTCATAGACATGCTCCTAGATATAACCTTATCTTCGTCTGACTTTTCAGGAGTTGACTTTCTACCAGGAGCCTCGCTTACTGACTTAGAGTATGCTGATGACATAGTCCTATTTGGTGAAGACGCTAACAAAATGCAGTCTTCTGACTACCCTGAGCAACAATGCAAGCATGTTCGGGATGCGGTTTTCCCCCTCAAAATGCAAAATGTTGCTTCAGGATTGGGTTGCATCGGCACCTGAACTAGTGATAGGGAGTGAAGTAGTCGAGCGTGTAGACCGCTTCACGTATCTGGGGAGTCTCATCAGTGCTGATGGCCTGGTGACTGACGAAATCTCAGCACGGATACAGAAAGCTCGATTGGCTTTTGCCAAGTTGCGTCACTTATGGCGCAGGCGAGATATCCGCTTGCTAACCAAAGGACGAGTGTATCGTGCAGCAGTTCGCTCTGTCCTACTATACGGTAGCGAAACATGGCCGTTAAGAGTAGAGGACATTCGTAGGTTACTGGTCTTCAATCATAGGTGTCTCCGAAGCATTGCTCGAGTATCGTGAGACAACTGAGTGAGTAATGCTGTCGTTAGGAAGAAAGCTAGAGGCGGCCAAACCAAAACATGGCAGAGATCGATGAAGTCACTGACAAGTGGACTGAGTCATGTTGGTAGATGTGGGCTGCGTGGTTGGGGTCCGCGAGACGAAAGTCACCAATGGTTAGAGACCTTGAACGACATGGCTCAGAATCGTTCGCAATGGCGCAGGTGCATCCACTCTTTGTGTTCTCTCAAAATCTAACCTTCTGAATTCTCTATCTTTCTCCTTTTAAATTTATCTCAGTGAATTATACTTTTCGAATCATATCTTCGCTCCCTAATTTTCTGCATCACTGCTAATACTTCTACTATCGCTATCACCCTTGGATATGAACTGACAGTTGCGTCTCTGTGCTGATGTGGTATGGCAACCTGAACTGATGTACGTACGTACGAAGTTCTGCGTTGCATCTGTCCCTCTCTCTCTCTCTCTCTCTCTCTCTCTATATATATATATATATATATATATATATATATATATATATATATATATATATATATATATAGTACTAACTAATACCAACGTCCATGCTTTTGATAAGAAGTTTTAATCTACGATACAAATTCCACACCAGAAGCATAGACTTCTGTTTTGTTAGCCGCCTCCAATACACTACTGCGGATAATGCTGGGAAAGTTACATAAATGCCAATCCCACTATCCACTAGGAATTATAGATCTCGTTCCATATGGGACATTTAGGGAGAAGGATATGGATACGAGAACAGTAACAGGGGTTACGTGGTAGTTAGTCGAGCTGTAAATAAAGGCTTCTAAAGAAGTATCTACAGTGGCTTGATTAAAAGAAATTACCGTGATAATTATCGGGTATTTTTGGACATACAAGCTTTCTCTATACTGTACTGTAAAAGATGTAACTTTTCTTTGAAAATGACTTATGCGATATAAGGTAGCTGCCTACAAACTAACAGTCTTTTCCGTTAAAATGGTAAATTTCAAGATATGATTCTCACCTATTCAAGGTCACTAACGGTTAAACTTACCGCACTCTCTGCGGCTTCAAACTGGTTTGGTGGGGGGGGGGGTATTAAGTTACTACTTGTTTTTCAGATCTGTTTCTAGATTGTGTGAGAGCCTATTTTTCGCGTAAAGAAATAGAATTGTGGGATTTTTGAATCTAGAAAGCAAAAAGAAAAGGTACTAACGAACTCAAAGCTTAAAGAGTTGTTTTAAGATTACCGTCTTAAGTAACTGCGGACAGTTAAGCTGATATTCATTGCCTGTGTAGCAGTGAATGGTTTCTAAAATAAATCTTTGCACAGGCTCTCGTCATTGATATCGACTATATTTGTTATAGTGAAAGCTGATTAGTTGAAGGATCGCAGTCAAGCATCACCTCTAGTTCTTGACATGATGCTACATGGGAAGCAACTTCTTGTTTCGCTAACCAGCATAGACGTTATTATCCCGTTTAGGCTCTACTCACGATTAAACATTTCTTCTTTTCTATTCATCACTGCCTTTTGATTTGGTCCTATACACAAGTACAGGTATACCCGTTAGATGCTACTCTAGTTATACCATAAGCGTAACTTGGTCATATGCAGGTGCACTTCAGTCTACTTGAAAAACGTGAGGAAGATAGGAAAGAAAAAAAGTCAAAAACGTGATTGTAAAAGTTAAAAAAACGTTCTTAAAAACAACTTATTATGAAAAAATTAAAGAGAAATAAAGGATAGTTAAATTCTACGACCATGATGAAACGAGGATTTGTAGGTGTTTATGTTGAGAACTGTAAGCTGTATTTTCTCTGACCTGAATCACTCAAATGTGAGGATTATTTTGGAGAACCTTTCTAGTGAGTAAAATGACTACTAACTTTTTATAATTTTTTGAGCATTTTTCCTTTAAAATAACTAAGACGGGAAATCCTTATAGAAGCGGTCAAAAAGTGCACCCTATGTGGGGCTGATATGCCATGCTCAACACAAGCAAGTAAACTTACAGATGCACAGAGATGTCATTGAAGACGAAAGTTTATTCTTTAAATGACTACGAATTATAGGCTTGCTAGAGATGACAACATATACATGGAAATAAGAATCATGACAGTAAAGTGTACCCGGGTATATGGCCAAGTTAAGTTTGTTGTACAACCAGAGCCACTTTTATCGATTGGACCCACTATTTCGAATGAGAAGAAATCAGAAGGCTTTGAAGGATGGAAAAGAAATTATATTTGATCGTAAACAGAACTTCAATGGGATAGCAACGTCTAGGTTGGCAAACTAGAGATGCTACCCACGGTGGTTTGAGTCGTGATCTGGTGGCGATGCGTGACCGCGCGCCTTCAACTAGTTGTGTCCGCTAAAATAAACATGGTCAGCATCAGTGTCGAGAGCCAATGCAACTATTTATTTTGGGGATTATTTACCGTTACAACAGTGTCGAAACTGTCAGTAGTACAAGATAGGGATGAACGACCTTCTCGAGATAAAAAAAACTTTTCACTGGGCTGATTAAACCTTGGTCGACTATTAAATGCTCTTCGTTCTAAGTACATTTCTATCCTGTTCGTCGTATCGATTCCTTAGTTTGAATGCATTCGATCAACGGAGTATATGCATAAAGTCAGCCAATATGCGACTAATTACAACTAGGTTGGATTATTATTTAACTGGGCCTTGAGCAACTACAATTCAATATCGACAGTTTTGACAACTAAATGACTTCAAAGATATTAGTTGAAATTGCATCCATACGTGGTTCATAACAACCATGTTATAAGCATCTGACTAGCCGTTAATGTCTTTTGGGCCGGCTGAGTATGAGTGTTTATCAATATTATAGTAAAACTGTAGGTGAATCCAAGTCAGCACTGAAGAATATAAGATGGTGAGATTAGATAACAATAAAAGGTAGATTTATCGTATCAGGGGCTCACCAATCTAAAGTTGGGTTATTAGCCAACATTAGTCAAGCATTCAAAACCTTGACAGTAATAATTCAGGCTATTCCTAGTTAGATGTCGTGACAGGAAGAAATACCAACATACGAAATGTGACAGTTATTACCAATCACTATGAATAGTCGTCACGCTGCATTACAAATTAATGGAAATTCTATGATCGGAAGCCAACAGGCCCAGCGACACAGATAGTTAAGCACTGGCCGTGAGTCCCGAAGACCTTTTATTAGATTCTCTGGCGGAATCGAGGGTCTGCACTTTTGAAGAGTCCCATATTTGAAGGAAACAGACGTCCAGTGCCCTGTGATTCTCTGTAGTATCCAATTAAATCCCATTCTGAAACGAATACAAACAACTACGCTTAAATCGATATCTCCAATTGGTTCAAATTAAACAACCATTGATCACCGGGTTACACTGAACATTTGCTCTGTCCTAGTGTGAGACTTTCTAAAAGTGCTTGTTGGTGACCCCACCAGTGATGGAACCAGTGATTTTATGGCTTCACTACGAGCGCTTTTCATCAAAGCACTGAGTCGGCTCCCAGCGATCGATATTTTTACTTCTGTCAATTAGAGATATTTTTACACCACCCCATCATTTGCCATAAGTGGGTAACTGCCTCACACCCGAAACGCTGAATTCTACTGTACCGATCTTCTTACTAGGGCCAGACAGCTGTCTAGTGCCTCCTAGTGACCAATGGTTGTGTAATTCAGACTGATTTATGATATTAATTCATCATCCAACAATTTCCACAACACCTACTAACAACTATACTTAATGCCTCTGTCTGCAAAACTACCTCAATTTTATCATAATTTGTCATATTGATGGTTGGACACAACGTCAGATATAATTTACTATCAGTTGCAGTATGTGAATGTGGTGATTTCTAATACTCACTTAATGCAAACCTAAACAATCATTTGACTCAGGCGTTTTGAGACCTGGTGTTTTATAGGCGTGTTACTATGTTTCCTAATACATCTATTCCTTGTTATGTGTAAACATTTTGTGTCTGCCTACTCATTTCGTTTACTAAATTTCTTTAACGTAGTATGCTAATCTTTGAATTTCATTGATTATTCTATTCTCACGTTTTACACTTATTTCTATCTAGGTTTCTGGTATTCAAATATATATGTCATACGTTTTTGGATGTACTGTTTGCTAACTTGTTTATGCTTCAACTACTAAAGAATACAATATAACGCTAATTAAACTACTGATAAGTTTTAATTACGTTACTACGCAGTTATGTTTCGTAATACTATGTCCTAATAGTATTAACAGGATTATTACTTAACTGAACGGATACTGCATTTCAATAATATTACTGTAGGCTACTAAAACAATAAAGTAATCGACTAACAAAAGATTTTGTCGATGTTTTAAAAATAAAATTAAAAAAAATAAACATGTTTTTTTCTTTTTCAATCAATTGTAAAATTGAATACTAGCTTCAATCAACTGTGAAATAAACAATGTTCATAAATTATTTTAGAGTAGATGCTATGAAGCTTCATTAGAGCAGTAAAGTTATTCAACTGATTTCAGTTAACTTATACTCATTGTATGATTGTCATTTTCATTTATTTAAAAACTATAGGCAGAATAAATGAGTTTGTTGATGTTTATATTTTATTAAAGTAAAAAATAAATTTGTACGTAAATTAATACTTTTTAAAAAATGAATTTAGTAAATAATTAGAATTTTGAAAGTGTTTACATCTTACTGTTGAAGTTAATATGGAATAAAATCGATTGATCTTTATTATCATATATATATATATATATATATATATATATATATATATATATATATATCCTGAATGACTTGATTTGATACAACAGTAGTTCAAAAGTATGCTTAAAGTTAGATTGTGATTGACAGGTAAAATCCACGATACATATTTTATTCAGTTTGTAATTAGTCGACTGAATT
Organism: Schistosoma japonicum; assembly: GCA_025215515.1. NCBI lineage: Eukaryota > Metazoa > Platyhelminthes > Trematoda > Strigeidida > Schistosomatidae > Schistosoma > Schistosoma japonicum. Next base: position 11,418,495 of record CM046064.1, read on the forward strand.
TGCTGTCGGGAATAATACAATCAATAATCGTCCCACTATATCACAAAATAGTGGAAGAAGAAATTCTACTAATGAACGCCTACAAGAGCAGTAGTGCACAGGTTTATGCACTGGCCCACCTGAGGGAGTTATTCTTATTTAATATGTGTGACTGTCAGAACTATAACAATTAATAAAGAGACTTGGTTGTCATCAGTTTCGTTTTGTGTGGAGTTGTGTATATACACAAGCATTAAAAAAGGTAATTTACATTGCTGATTAATTGTAATCAAACAATCCCTTAAAACAAACAGCATTGGATAATTGCTGAAAAGTTGACTGTACTCAACATTAATTGATGTTAGTAGGGTACTAACCTCCACCACCACATCTATTCAATTATACTAATTAACTCACTAGTCAATAACGTTAGGATATCCCTGAAGTTCTAGTGAAAAGTCGTGAATTGTGGGGTTCATACTTACCGGAGATAAGGCAGTTATCACCAATAACGATGGATGCTTATAGTGCTATGTCACAAACTGATGGAAGTTGGAATTCTAAAATCGGATGTGTCCCAGTGACGTAGAGTGCTAGAGGTTCTCTAACCTGAGGGCTCTGGAAAGAAATTGAAGTTGTGAGCTGCTGAAGTCTCATACTGGGGAAAAACAGCTGTCAAGTGCTACCTATCCAATCAACATTAGCCTGTGACGAATCTAATCAATTAAACGTAATACCAATCTCCATATAAACCACATCAGTTCAGTCATTTTAAGTACTATTCTGGAACAAACCACTTTTTCCAATTCTACCAGGTTTCTTTCAATCATTATCCACCTATAGTTAGTCTTTGATGCAAACTACATTATTTATCAATCTTCCTAAATTTTCTATGCTAATCAAAGAAGGAATTGATCATTCCTTTCTAATCTCCAAAAGATCTCTTCCACGCCATCCCTCCTCATATTAATGTTAATTTGTGGCAATAATCACTTTATCTTAATAAAGTAAATAATATTGTGTTTATTTAAGTAGAATAAACATATGAGTACAGATATATGGAAAAGAAAAAGGGTTGATAATTGAGGATTGTATGTTTCTGTATTATTCAAACTAGTAGCAAAAAAACACAATAATAAGGATAATTTATTATTTCTATTAATTTATCTGTAAATAAATATAAATATAATAATTATAGTTGGGTGTTCGAGGAGATTTTCGAATGTCAATTATGATATCACAAATATATTCGAATTAGACAACCACTGATCACCTGGAATCAATGGACAGTTGTTTTGCTTCAATATGAGAGCTCTTCAGCAGTGTGCATCCACGACTCCATCAGGAGTCCAACCCAGGATCCTCATACTTCGTGGCGTGCGCTCTACCATCAGGCCACTTTATCGGCTTCTAATGAATGATATCAATGGTTATCTAATTCAAACTACTTAATGATATCAAAAGTGGCATTCAATAATCTTCACAACACCCAAATACAATCAATGTCAGCTTACTAGTGACTAATTCCCCTAGATAGTTCTTGGAGTTTTAGTAAGATGACGTGACCAGTGGAGTTTAATCGTGTCGGGTGTGAGGCACTTACCCACTGATGATAATGGATAAAGTCGTGCAAACATATCACGAATTGACTGAACTAAAAATATGACCTTTGCTGGCCAACTCAGGGGTTTAACGGTAAGGCATTTTCCGTGAAGTCTAAGAGTCCTGGGTTTAACTACTGACGGGGATGCGGGTGCACAGTGCCGAAGGGCTTTATACTAGCGCAAGACAGCTGTCTATTGCATCCAGGTGATCAATGGATGTCTAATTCGAATCAATTCGTGATACCAAAATTGAAATTACCTATTAATCACTTCATCTTTTGATTTAATAGACATCTATAGATAAATAAAGGGTAACCTGTCAAATCATTTAAGTAACTATTACAAAGGAAGTGTTTCTTCAAACAACTTATATTCAAGAATTAGTTTTTGAAGGACTAATCGGAAAAAATACAGTAAAGAAATAATCAAACGTGGTACGTAGAAAACGCATAATCTCTCCTAACTGATCAATGAAAGATGCGCTCTGGGAGTTAAGGTTGTCAAGAATTTAAAGTGAAAGTGTTTACATTAAGTAATGTATGATAGTTGAGGTTACTATTTATGCTAAAGATTAGGATTAGATTTGTCCAGTTGTACAGCATCGTTGAACTTAAGTTCACAAATATGATTGGGATCTTAGATTGAAAACAGCATTTACCGTATGGATTAATATTAGTAATAAAATTTAGATCCCAATTAAGAATAGAAAAATAATTTACCATAGAAACCATGAGTAAAAATAGATTTATAGTGAAAACTACATACATAGAGTTTGCGGTTGGAACCACTGTGGTGCACATCCACACTGATAATAAATCTTCGTAAAGATTTTCGTATGGGAAATATAACGTGAATAGTCATCATTTAAAATTCTTTAAAAAACGAGCTGATAGCTGTTGAGTTACACAGATTATTGTCGTTACCATCGTTTCTGTGGCTTAACAGGCATAACGCTAGATTCTATTTGTTTACCATACGAAATATTTATATCACCTACAATACAATCACTTTACAATAAAAAAAGTTCAGTCATTATTATTTTTTCATCGATTCAAAGTGTTTACTGAATCGAAATAATGATTAACTGATTCGTAAACCATGCATAAACATTTCAATTATCGTATTTTCTAGTTTCTATGCTGTTCTCTAACTGATTTCTTCACTGCCTATGTAACGTTTATTATATTTCTAATATTTCTGCATTTGTCGCATCGTAACTAAATAACCGTTAACAATTATCTCATCATTTCTTATTCATTAACTACTACTATTTAATTATGTACGTGTTACCCAGGTTTTAGCATTATTATATTTGTTTTGGTATCGATGCCGTTATTCTACTTAATCTCATGTACAGCCTAAATCTATATATATATATATATATATATATATATATATATATATATATTGTTGTGTCGCTAGAATTTCGAGGATTGCGTGAGCGAACGCCATCTCTGATACTTGTACCACAGACGTATACCGCAACTTGTTCCCTTCCCAGCCAACAGCTATTATAAAAGACTAGGCTTGTAGGAAGATTGTATTGTGGAGCAAAAAACTGAGACGAGAATAGTGAACCCTCAAACCAGTGAATTGTATTTTCAAAATACATCGATTTTTATATCAATCAATTTACAATGATTATTCATCAAGTGAAATCAATAACATTTAATTAATACAATGAAATACTGTCAACTGTATTTCAGAGTAGAACTCACATTGAAATAAAAATAGTTGATGAAAGTCTACAAATCAATCTTATAAAAAATCAATACAACTTCTTTCATCTAAATAGTCAACTATTGTATTTTTAGGGATTATGAATCCCTAACACTAATGACTAACTTCTCGACGTAATTCCTGGAGTTCTAATGAGAAGATGTGACAGGTGGAGTTAAACCGTGTCGCGTATGAAGCAGTTACCCACTGATGCAATGAGTGAGGTCGGGCAAAAGAATCACAAATTGGTTGAATAAGAAATATCAACCTCTAGGAGCCGATTCAGTGGTTTAATGGTTAGGCGTTCGCCACTGAGTCAGTGTCCTGGGTTCGACCCCTCATGGGATTATGAATCCCTATTATATATAGCCTAAGAGAATGCAGCAGTTCACTTAGAATAATAACATCAATACTAAACTAGGACAGCAGTGTTGGAAAACTTGATATTGGGTACATGAATATACTTTATTTCCCTGGAATGTTATTTCAGCATTAATCCCACCCTACGCATTGGTTGAAAAGTGCTTCATATCTTCTAGTTATAGGACTTTAACATCTGCCATCCAAGTGTAATACTAATTAAGAATTTGAACGTTATTAGCTGGCAGTAAGTAACATTTGAAAAGAACGGAATTAGTTCGTGTCGATTTTGACAACAGCACTAAGCTGTACCTACATTCAATTAACGAAAAAGAAACTTACATTATGGATTTCCCTTGTCATTCACATTTTAACTTTATCCGTATTTTTGAACTTCTTCAACTTAAAATGCACATACGACAACAAAGACTAATCAGTTTCAGCCCATAACAGCATCAAAAATAATACAAATACTTTCGATTGCACATGCTCTTATACAAAAGAATGATTAGAAAAGATGGCAAAAATGACCTATAGTTCCGATCGGTGAAGGTAAATGATGACCTTAAAAACAATATGCCAATCAGGTAAAGATAAAGAAGGTGACTGATTTTCATGCGAAAACAAATTAAATTAAAACGTGTATAGTGATTTTATGACGGAAATCGTAATGGCTGCATTTTAGTCCACGCCCCTATGAAGAAAAACTCCTAACCACAATCATAATTCCTAACGTACCCCTAATCCTTAACCTACGCCACCAAATGATAAATCCTATGGTAACAAAACTTTACTGCAAATTTGTTCACAATAATCACATCAGCGTATGACACCTTTCTGAAACAATTAGTATAAGTGGCAGCAACTGTTACTTGTGTTCCTATAATCAAATGCATCATCAAGAATATTAATCTTCAACGTATAACTTAGAACAATAAAAAAACGACTTCGTTCTAATAGATTTCTTATTCCTGTGAACATTGTAGAAATATCACACCTATGTACTAATTTTCCGCATTTCTGAACAGCCATTTCATTGCCATAAACATAAACAAATGCTTTGTGTAATAATCCCCAACTCCTACAAATATTCTATAATTTCCTTATCCAGTCTAGAGTGACAGTGCCACATTGAACGATTTCCATCCTTTATACAAGTATGCATAATGACTTGGAAACAAATAGCTCACTTGTGATTAGTCGAAACATTGTTATTCGCTGGTCGACACTATAAGTCATGTTAACTAGTAAAGATTTATTTTAAACTTTATCTTCTTTATGTTATTGTTTTATTAAATTTATTCACATACATTGGACATTGACAATAAAAGAATTTTAATAACAATAATACAGGTACAGATGAATTAAATTGATAAATTGAAAGAGAAGATTGAGGAGCGGAGAGACGAGAAATATGCACTAACATCAGAACACATGCGGGTACACAAACAAACAAACACACACAAATATAAACATTCAATTAACATTTAAGAATTAAACGTAAGAGTTCTACATATCAATTTTCTTTTTGTTTTACTTTTCTTCACAGACATTTTAAATATCAACTCATAGAATCAGTAAAACAAAAGAAAAACTCACAAATAAATAAATAAATAAATAAGTAACCTTAAAGTAAACATTTTACATTTGCAATTAATTAGTAAACAAGGAAACAAGGAAAACAAACTGAATTGAAAAGTGAGTAGAATTAGACGAAAGAAAAATATTTAGGGTGTTAATTTATTCAATTACAAAGAAGAGACATTCTATTCATTTCATATTAAGCGCTATTTACTTTGTTCATTCCAAGAGATAAACAATAACAAAATTTTATTGAAAATAAATAAACATAAATAAAAATTAAGAGAAATGTAATAATAATCATTAATAAATTCTGTATACAATTTAATTCATTTAAATATGATGCTTACATTTATTAGTAAATGTATCAATGGACTCGTTATGTAATTTTGTTATTCTCTTTTTCTTATTTTTGAAAATAGAATTCATTTTGAAAAAATAATAATAATAATCACAAGTTCAAATGTAAGTAATCATCAACTTATGACAACAACAATTGTAACGCTTATTGAATATTGAATGTAGAGTGTTGAACATTGAACTACTGAATATAAATTGACCACCCATTCATAAACATGTGCTTGCACACACATACATAAATATACAAGTAGAATAAGTATGAAATATACACAGAGATCGTATATGCTTACTAATATTACTTAGTTTCTTTTTGTACAATAAATGCAGAATGAAAGTGAAAGACAGTAAAGAGATAACTGAAACCCGATTGTTTGTGACAGAGGTGTTTCGTGTCTCCTTTTCTAAAATCAGCATGTTGTTTATTATTAGCCCATACAAATATATATATATATATATATATATATATATATATATATATATATATATGCCAAAATACAACAATAATAATAAGTGGAGTATTGAGGAGGTGGGCGAATTGGAAAAGATTAATAGGTTTATTTAAGTGGATGAAAGAAATTAGTGATATTGTGGTTATGATGTTGATGACCATTGAAAGAAATAAAATCTAATCACAAACACCTGGTGTTGTAAATTGATTACCATTTTCAGTTCTATTAGATAATTGAAACCAAGCTTCAATACGACGATATGGTGGTCTAAATACAGCTAACCATAATTCACGTCTTTCAGCTTTAGCTCCAGCACCTAATGTTAAACCACCAATGAAATCATTACTTGGACCACGATCAAAATCCCATACAGTGACTTCAAGTGTTCGACTGCCAGCTTCTGATGCATTTAAATCGTAGAAAAATGTCTAAAAATATTGTTGAAAGATAATAAGAGAAGTTAAAAAACGACATTGTTAATATGACTGAGAAGTCCTGTGAGAAATATTCTATGAAATCAGAAATAGTCACATTCCTTAAATTGTTGAGTTTACTTACCAACAAAACTGTGGAATCAGCGTTTGACTTTAAACTAATGTCAAAACAGAGAAATCATTAATTAATGCAATTTGTGTACGTACACTATAATTACACAGTAAATATAGTCAGTTTAATCAAATAATGAACAGAATCTTTATACCTGATGTTCAGTGGTTAAACTTTTAACTACTTAACCACCAAATATTGGCTTATATCTTCATCTGTAGTTAATTCGCCTTATATGTAAACTTTATCCAATGCCATTTGATGAATAAATTTTTGGCACTCAATTTAGTCATACATCACTGGTCATATGCAAAAACATTAACAATCTCATCAGCATTTAATAATACATGAAATGATTATACAGTCCATCATAACATGAAGCCTATTAGTTAAAAGAATTCTCACTCTCGACTCTAAATAATTTGCTTATCAAAATTTTAGAATTCAATCACTATGCAGTTTATATTCTGCTAATTTACAGTAACATTCTAAAATTATGCTTAAGAAGAGATGGAACTAACGTGTTTTTCCTGTAAATAATCTTATTTTTTTATTTATTAGTAAAACTTGATCAGTAACCATTACTACATGATTATCCTCTCTGCACTGACCCCTGCTGTTTCTGATTGGTTGTTGTAATTTTTAGTGTGATAATTAAAATAATTATTACAAGATCGTAATTGTAACTAGATATACAGCGTTGGAACAAAACAGAATCGAATCTTTTGAGTACAGCGTTCATGCCTTCTTGATTTGGTTCTTAGGGTGAGTAATTCAGTTGTCGAGTCACTTGGTTATCAGTTGCAGGATTTCTGTTTATTCGCGTAGATCAATTCGTGAGCGAGACAGTAGCGGTTAGTGTTTCAGAGTATAACATAGGCGCAAGACATATCAGATTGTTTTCTTAACCAACAACTAATGATATCCGTCATCTATTATACTTATGACAGTTTAACATCAGTCTAGGTAATGCTTATAGTTTTAGCATATTTCATTCAATGGTGAGGTAATTTGTAAAGTTCTTGGTGTTGAATAAGTGTTATATTTCGTACTTCAAGTCCGTTTTCTGTTCATTTAATTGGCTAATTCTACATTGCAGAGTAGTTATATTTACTAAAGATTTCATTTTAATCTACTGGTGGACATTGACAACTGCCTGCTGCTAACTTATCAGTGATCATTCAATAGTTTAATGTGCAATTTTAGTGTAATTTATGACCTTGTATTGAAATGTTAAAAAAAATTACACCCACTAACATGCATTATATAAACAAAGTCATAACCGAAAACAATACACTAACTGAGTATTAATAATATTACCAATTATTTTAGCCACCAGACTTGTCGCGAGTGATGCAGCTATCACCGATGACGATAAATGATCGTGACGCTATATATCACAAATCGATGATAGTGTGAATTCTACCATTGGACGCCGGTACACTAGTGCCGAAAGTTAGGTTTTCGCCGACCTAAGGACCCTGGGGAGAAATCTGGGGTACTCATTATTGAAGAGTTACAAACTAGAACGAAGCAGCTGTCCAGTGCACCATGGTTTTCAATGGTACCCTGATATCATCAAATTGTAACGTATTCATCAATTAAAAATGCCAATCTCCACAAAAAAATACTATCTCAATTTAACCACTAAATACATAATCACTTAAGCTTATACACATATAAGAACAATAGAATAAGAAATAATCATTAATCAGAATTGGTATACTTGTGGATAAAAACATTGTTCTGTTTATTGCATAAAAATAAATTAAATTGATTACGGATTTTGCATAGATCAGGTATTAAGATTGACTGATTAGATTCGTAACAGATAGATCTTAGTAGATTACCAATGAAAACTAAGAGGCACTGAACAGTTAACACAGACTAATGTTGATAGGGTACAGCCGTTCAGGACTCATTGGTTTTCATTGGCACCTTATCAATCTGTTGCGAATTCAATCAACTAAAAATAAATCAAATTAATTTTGGACAGAGTGAATTGACTAATGGTTCTAAAAACCAAAATACCTCACTGTAATCGATGAATAAAAAAGAAAGAATCAATGACAATGTTAATTAGACTATGGAAACTGTAATCATAGGCTACAAGTGTAATAATAAGACATAATTCATTCATGATAAATGAAAATTTATTAATGATAACCACAATAAGAATTGCCTTACCATTTACCTACCCATCTACTTTCTTAACTATCTACCTATTTACTTACTGACGTAATTGTATACTTATCAATCAATGAACAAAATAATAAACCTGATTGTTTATTCACAATGAAGGTAAATTACAAAATCTGTTATGTTAATCTAATGAAAAGTATTAATTTAACTTCACTGATTAGAATGGTTATTTCCTTTCCTTCTAACTACATACAGATATGTACTTACTGACTGATAGAAGTTTGATTAGGAGGGAAAGGGTCTCTATTCACTCAAATGAGAATTTCTATTAAGTTAACTGTATGTTGTTTTAGGTGTTTTGTAACAGATGATAGATTGAATGTGTATGAAGAAGGAACTAATAATAAAGTAGGAAAAAGTTAACTATCGTTGATTGATTACTGACTAGCAAATAATATTATCTCCATTTTACAAGGGTCAATTACAGCCAGAACAGTTTATTAATAATTAACTCAGATTACGAAACTTGGCAACCTAGAATATAACATATCACACCTAATCCTTAGTAATGTAGCTATACCATGCTGATAAGTGGCATATAGAAAGAAATATAACATCACGATTTTTTACCAACTACTCTCAAATTGCCTTTCAAATGTAATAATCACCGATCTGTTTAATCGAACTTTATCAACTAACTACGGCGTGGTCACTTGTCTGAGTTAGTCAATATGACATGACATGCTTGTACGTTTAATAGTCAAAAGTAAAATGAAAAACATATCGTGGATTTCGTGAGGTAGACGGTATTTTCTATAGAATTTGAACTAATTTATCCTATATCACGGTCGAATACGTTACTATGAAGCTATTTGAGCTATGCCTTATATGTTGTAGAGTCTATATATTCACACTAAGCGACACAAATTTAAATTATACTCAGAGTACTAATTTCTTTAACATTACAGATACACCTTGCTAACAGTTGTCAACAAGTATAAACTTGAGTGCATCATAGTCTACTGATCGCCTTCCAAACATCTAACATCCAATCTGCTTTTACTGGTATTACTGGATGATTTCAGCTTCTTTGAAGTTGACAATATGAACCGCTATTCATTATACCTGAGTTTTAGTATTTTTCAAAATGATATCAGCTAGTTCTTAACAAAATTTCAATGAGATCTATTTTCTAAAATTTATTCAGTCATAAATTTTATTTTATTGTTGCTCATTTGATGTTTTACTACAGATAAAGAGATACAAACTAGAAGAAGATAATAGTAAAGACATGAAGTCAACTTTCATTGTATACCCGTTAACATAGCAACATGTGGCAATGGATTGAGATAGAATTTATTGTTGTCTACAAATGATGATGACAATTTTTATAGCTATTTCAATGTACATCTTATAAACACTAAGAAGGTTAGTGATAACTAATCTAATTTACTACAATCAAACATCTTTAAACAAGATAATATTGTGTCTAAGTTATTTTTCTTTCTTTATTCATTGTTGGATGACTAAGTATCATTGTCTTTGGATTGAAAATAGTCATATGGGATCCATTATTTAACGATGTAATAAATTTGTGAAGATATTCACTTTTATCAATTATAAACCTTAACAATTAAAGAATAAAGTTCTTTTAATCTTATTCGTCCTATCTAACAAACTCAGTCATCAATTCGCTAGTAAACAGGTAACAATATAAGATAATTTGAATGTGTTCAATAATGCGAATTTTCTTCACTCAACTAATGATTAACCAACCCATGAGCTACCTACCTGATAATCGAATGATCTCCATTTACAAACTGTTGTAATCCCATACATAATAATCAGTAAACCAAAAGAAGACAGATTTAGACAGGTTTGGTAGTTTGGGATAGTAGATGATACAATCATATTTACTAGAATTAATTGAAATATTGCCTTTGGGAGAAAATAAAATCAAATATTTACCAGTTTAGTAGGTTTTGTGATACATTAAACGTCATACAGTTGATTAACTGTTTCACTGTGTCACAAATTTACTGAGGAGAAAATCTTACCATTGAATGCCTGCCTATCTACCATGAAACCTTAGGGCGATGGTCATTACTGCCACAGGACGAAAGTGATGTTTAGTATTTCTCTGGCTTTTAATGGTACCTAACTAAAATTATTCTGTGGCAAATACTAAATGCAAATTAAACATCATACTTCACGAAGCCACCTCAACTAAAGAAAGAAATTTACAGACAATAGTATCCTGAAATAAAATGTTTCCGGTTTATTAATCTCTACATTTCTCTCCTTGTGAATAGTAATCTAATGAATAGTTCTAGTAGAAAATGATACTGGTTGTAGTCTCATTTAGAAAATTATCATCAAGTAGGTTTCGATTGCTAACCACTATGTAAACAAATATTTTGGGTATCAAGAGCTAGGCATCATTTAAACTTATGCATCATTAAGAGTTTCAAACATCGATAAAATTTCATTTAGACAGAAATAACTCAATGTTATCTAATGTAATGAAAAAAAAGGTATACAGATCTATTTTATGATGAATCAACAAACATAAGAAAGGAGTAAATGACTCTTTTAACTAACTCTAAGATACCACAATAATAAATTATATTCAATAAAGATAGAATGAATCCAAATATCTTTAAGTCAGACATCGATCTTATGAAGAAAATAGATAAACTGAAACAACTACCGACTTCTCGGAACATCTTCAATAATGTCAGCCAACCAGTCAATCAACCAATCAATTAATCTTAAAAAAATAGATTAGTTGTATGCATTGTAATTGAATACTGACCTCATGAAATTCTGGGAATAATGTAGCTTTCTTAATTTGAGTTTTCTGTTTTGTTTTCTTAGTTTTATCTGGTCGAAGGTATCTAATTTACATAGAATAGAAAAGTATAAGAAACATCATTATATACATAAATATTAAATTGTATATTTTATACTTTCATAAAGTACAGCATGTTTCTAACTAATGAATACATTGAGTATAAGAAGTAATACATTCAGTATTCACTGACTACAGATGATAATGTGAATTATTGGTTTGAAGGTTAAGCGTTTACCACATGATCTGATATTCTTGAATTCAGTTACAAATACAGTAGTGTTTACTTTTTAATAAGGAGTCCTATACAAACTTGAACTATATACTTCACTGTTTATCATATCCAGTGATTGTTTAAATAAAGCCAACATGTGGCAGTATTGTTATATTTGACGAATCTTTGCTGAATAGTTGAACTTCAAGAATTGTTTTTTCGTAGAATTATTTCATATATTTTAGTTGCTTATGCATTAAACATTATAAATCTATCACTTTTGCATTCTGTCCTTCCTAAACTACCAAAAAACAACCCATTAACTGGTAATTTATAATTTCCTGTTCATAAGCTACAATTAATTCATTATAAACATGCCACTCCTATTTTTGCATCATTGTTCTTTTCTTTTATTATTGCTGTGATTACTCGAATAGGTTTCTTATGTGGTATGAACTTATATATGTTTACTTCGAAGCCTTTCTAATATGCCACAATAATTTATCATATTTCATTTATGGTAAGCAGTGAAATTCAGAGCAGACCTATAGTCCTCTCTTTAAAACTCATTGGTTAGGTGTTTCATTCCAGCATTATTATTCAGACTAAGACTGTAATTCAGCAACTTTCGTTGTAAACGCCAATATTGATTAGGATAAGTTTGTGTCTTCCCGTTGATTTGTAATCAACTGAAACCGGTCAGTCTCTGTTGCTATATGTGCGTCTTGAGCGGATCAGTCTCAATATAGATATTAATCACAAGTGAAGTTTTAGGTTAAATTGTGACTAGCAATGTAGAATCCAGGATGCATGTTTCAGTTCTATTTAGAGCTCGTAGGTTGTGCGTACATCCCACTGATTGATGTTCATACTGGGATTCTAACTCAGTTCGTTTCGTGCCAAATGCCACGGCGTTCACTACAAGGCTACTAGGATTGAGTTCAAATTCCAGTGGGAACATCATAAGTGAGATGCATGCACAACTAGCCGACGTGTTTGAAATAGGATGAAACGCGTATCCTGGATTCCGTTCGCCAGTCACAATCCAAGTTTAACACCAGTATTGATTGTTTAAAAACATTCTGGGCACATTCTTTGTAATTTGAACTCTATACAATTGCTTTTGCATTTATATCACATGTTAAATAGTGTATCACATAAAACTTTATTTCTCGGATTGCAGAATTTCTACAATTTAATAAATAGATTTCATAACAAAGCAGTTAATTCAATTAGTTTGAGTTTGTTTACTTTATAGTTAAATCTATTAGATGTACAACACTAATGAATGTGAGCATATTAGAAAACAATACGTTTTTCAAATATCATTATTCACTTTTATAAAACTGTTTACGGTGACTGAATAAACATTTTGATTATACTAACCTGTTATAAAACGAATGCTAACATCAAAGGTTTCAAAGTCAGTTCAGTTGATAAGATGTCGGGTTAATTTGTAAATAGGCTTAAGTTATTTTTAACCTAACGGATAGTTCAACAATTGATATGTATATAGAGATAGTTGATTGAAAGTCACGCATACTATACAATGAAATCATGTATTCTTTCTCGTATCTTCATGTGTGTATAATAAACGAATATGCATAACATGAATTCCATAGCAACGAGTAATCACTCTTATACTACTCATTATTTACTTAATACATTGATTATTAAATAGGCATTCTTTAGAATTAACGAAAAAAATGATTCCCAATTAGGCATTTGGTAGAAAGAGAAGAGATATTTCATTTCAACCAGTATTTAATCATGTCAAGTTACAAGTTCAAAGGTGTTTCTAAAATAATTACTATTAATTAATCCAGCAATGATGATTTAACAATGGATAAAGTAATGATAATTTTCTAAAGTACAAAAGTGAAATAATAACTCTTCAGCAGTTCACATCCATGACCTCACCAAGGAGTCGACTCAGTGGTCTAGTGGTAAAGCTTTCGTCACAGAATCAGAAGTTCCTGGTTTTGATTCCTAGTAGGGTCGTAGATGAGTACTGCCAAAGAGTGGCATACTAGGACGACACCACTATTTAGTGCTTCCTCGTTATCAGTGGTTATCTTATTCAGACCAATTCGAGATATCAAATTAACATTCAACATTCCCCAAAACACCCAAATAAATTAAAAAAACTGCTGAGCGAATTGGCACATTGTCAATTACGTAATATCTGTCGAAGAGATTATTGAAGTAATTACGACAAATTTAATTTTCAAAATTATTGCGTATAAATTAAGTGGAAATTTGAAGTCAACAAATTTTGAAGTTACGAGGAGAAGTAAAATTGTGATCATACAATTATTAAGAGTAGTAATTGTAGCAATAATAATGATAATAATCGAAAAAGTTCGGATAATCATGTGTTTGTAGACCATCTTAGTACTCGTTATTATGATGACTAAGGCATGGGAAAGAGGTTGTACAAATTTCTGATGCATACATAAGTTCACTTTGAAAAGGTAGATATTGATGGCTTACACTGTATGTAAATGATGTATGCGTAAACCATACTAAAAATTAAATAAGACTAGGTAAATGGTTGTAAAAGCTATTTTTACATCTGCTTGATGTTCGTGTCAACTAAGTGTGCAAGTATAGAGCTCTTTACTTGTAATATTTGACCTTTATGAAGCCAAGCTGGATGATGTCGGAACATGCCAAATTGTGCACCCAAAGTACCTGGCTCAACTAAAGCAGTTTAATTAGTGTATACACATAAATGATTGGAATTTAGAAAGTCTGTCTTTATTTTCTGTTCCCCTGATTGGACAGTTGTAGAGTAATTTAGTATGGAGTTTTTCAACTTTTTGAGTTGTAATTTCATTAACAATATCTATGAGTTGAAGCTTGAGAAGAATCAGTAGGATGAATTTGTATATTCCCATTGATTTGTTATAGACTGAAGCTGGTCAGTCACTGTTGCTATATGTGCATCCTGAGCGGATTGCCTCGATTTAGCGATTATTCAGAAGTATCATTTAATTTGTATTGTGACTGGCAAGTGGAATCCAGGACGCGCGTTTCGTCCTATTTGGGACTCATCGGCTGGATGTACCTGCATCCCAATGTTGATGTTCACAGTGGGATTCGAACTCAGTCCGGTTCGCGTCATACGCCACCGGGTACACCACTAGACTACTGAGTCCAGACAGTCACGTTTGTGCAATGGGCGAATGGGTAGTAGGATGAATTCGTATATTCCCATTGATTTGTTATAGACTGAAGCTGGACTGAGTTCGAATCCCACTGTGAACATCAACATTGGGATGCAGGTACATCCAGCCGATGAGTCCCAAATAGGACGAAACGCGCGTCCTGGATTCCACTTGCCAGTCACAATACAAATTAATTGAGAAGAATCAGTTTCTTACAGAGAACTGCGTTTTTCGATTTTGCTTTTCGCATCATATGTTTGTTCATGAATTTCAACGGGCACCCGATCATCATGAGAAGGTTGTGAATAATGGTTAATTCTTCTTCTAGAGTAGAAGTATCTAGACATTTTACGAAACTCTTTTTGTATCTTAGTGGTACAGAATTGTAAAAATAAGGATATTGATAAATCGATTTTGATTTTCCATGTAAACATCTACGCTACTTGATTTCAAGATATCTAAGATCTAGATGTCATCAGTATACTCTTCTTCTAAGAAGAATGAGATTGATGCATAAATACTGTTAATTATGTTCAGTATACCATTCTTGTTTATTTTATTTAATAAGAACTATAAGTAATCGCATTATGACATCATCTGATTGCCTGTAAAGTTCATTATCAAAATTCTTCAGAAATACATCCATTCACGGTATGTTTTCCATAGATTCTCTTCTTGTTTGTAGTGAATTGATTAATTTCTTATACTTTGTATATGCTCTAAAGAAAATTTAGAAGTTCGATAGTCTGAAGCCTTTGGAGCAGAATCCAAGGTGTACACCAGTAAAGAGTCCCGTACTAGAACGAAACAGTTGTTCAGTGCATTCTGGTTTTAACTGGTACTCTAGCGATATTAGTCTGTAACGAATTCGAATTCCATGAAATCATCTCAATGAGAATTTCTTTTTTTAAAAGAAAAATATTTTATTAAAATTTAAAAAAAAAGAAAATCTGTTAGTTGACTTTATTTTGCCTTTTTTTTCATTTTAATGAAGCGCCAACTATTAATGGCATTGAATTCATTTTATTTAAAACAAAATGTTTTTTTTTAATTTAATTTTTTAAGAAAATTTTGTTGCATAAATTATAGGTCAAATTGTTCAATGAATTCAATGTTCAATATAAAATTAAATAGTCAATTTATGAAAGAAGATAAATTACACCGATAACATTATCTACATAAAGATATGCGCACATTCATCAATGTATAATCATTTGTATACAATTAAAAGCAAACAAAGAAAATCATGTTAATAAAGACAAAAAAAATTGGTGTCATTTAATTGTATACTTTTATCATTGATAGTGTTAATATTATGATTCTGTATGAAAGAAAATCTTTTTGCATATTGATTCATTTAGATGACATCAATTTTCTCTCTTAATTAAGAAATAAATATATTACGAATTGATGGAGATAGGAATTCTACTATTGGATGCCAACCTAGTGATGTAGATGGTTAGACGTTCGCCATCAACCTCAAGCTATTGGGACGGAAACTAGGGTGCGCACTGCTGAGGAATTACACACTAGAATAAAACAGCTACCTAGTGTTCCATGGTTTTCAATGTTACCCTGCCAACATCAACTTGTGACATATTCAGTCAACTAAATAACCGATCTTCATAAAAAAATAACAATCCTAATTGAATTAATATTAGTTGGAAAAAGATTTCTTGTGAAATAAGTAGTACTGAAAATTATCAGTAGTATGGTATATGTTTCTCTACATAAGAATAAATTAATACATCAGTTTTGTAGATAAATCCTTTAATAATGTATAATTAATATTTAGTTAATATCATTAGATTCAAGTAAATGTCAAATGAAATGATAATGAAGATTTGTAACTTGGAAGGAGGATTTTAGAAGAATTGTGTTCTCTGGGGTATGATGTCCGATTGTAAAGCTATCATCGATTACATTATCATCAGCATCAGAGTGTACTATAGAGTAAAGTGAGCTTTCAGTGTTTCTGCACAATCAACTAAGTACTTGTTTTGTTGACGCGATGTTCGATTGATTGTTGTTCACAATTGTTTTATTGTTGTATGTACATGTATACGTCCATTGTTTGATGCTCCCATCACTTTTTACAGTCTAATCCATAACCATATTTGTCCACATGGATTGATATCAACAATCAAAAAGCATGGTGTTTTAAATGCAGTTGGTGTTCACAAGTAATTAAACATACAGGGCAGTCAGTCCGTCTTATATTGCTGAAGTTGACCTCGTAGATAAAAATTGCTTTGTTTTCATTTGTCTTTGTATCCTTTTTGCTTTTATAGCATTGGTAGCAAAGATTTTATAAGTTTTTGGGGAAAACCTCCTTCTAGTAACCTTCAGAGTCTGTTTGCACTCTCAAAAATAGTTCTTCAAGTAGAAAAGGATGATTTATTCTATTGTTATGTGCTTAGTTGTAGACATTTCCAGATGAAGTTTCGTGAGTAGCCAAATTTTTGTAATATGTCCATTAGGTATTTCCTTTATTCTTTTCCTGAACTGATAGTGTTGCAACATAACTTTAGTCTTCATAAAAGGATTTGTACACTGTTTTATTTATAAGTCAATGAATTATGACTGTTGTAACTTAGAATTTGAGCAGCGTATATTGATAGCTGATATGCTAAAGTTTTGACTTTGTCAATGTTTTTTTTTACTGATCAGTACCTTCTAAAATATTTGTCTGTTGTTTGATTCTTTTTTTAAACGTGAGTTTGATATCATAGAAGAAGCGGTTGTTTAAATTGTAAAAACTTTTTGGTTGGCCTTTTAAAATGATGACGAATACACAGTCTACATAACGTGAATCTATAATTAAGTGAATACTACAGCATTAAACGTTGTTATTAAATTAGTCGAAATTGCTTGATAGAGTGTCTTTGAACTAAAGTATCATATTAGCTGATACTCAGAACAAAGATATTTCTGCAGACTCATGGAATATGCTACTTTCTATCAGGGATGATCACTTTATTATGTTGTGTAAATGAATAATTTCTTTCAGGATTCATCACTAAATAATGACTAGTGTTCAAATGATTGAAACTTAGGGCTTTCAATCATCTAACATAAAAATTATGCAGTCAGTTACCCTAGTGATTGTAATGCAAACTTGATCAATAGAGTTTGATAAACAATAAATAATAAATTAAAATGACACTGACTATCACTCGGTGATCCATTTAGTAAACCTTCATTTATATGAAAATAATTAAAGTAACAACTTACAATTTTACGAAAGGATCAGAAAATCCATTAAGATCCATTGGTGCTAGATTAGCGCATCGAATTACTTCAACATATAATTGTTTACGATCTTCTAAATAACCAAGACCAAGTTGTATTTTACCACGTGTTGGACAGGCTAAATCAAATTCACCACGTTGTACCTTGTAAATGAAGAGTAATTTTATTATATCTATGTCAATTTATTATTAACAAGTTTTAAACATTTAAACCGAGATCACTTTGTACAAATCACAAGTTCGTTGACTTTCATCAATAATGAATATTCTGTACTTCAAATAACTTGGTGGTGTCATTTAGCCTAAAATCCACAGATACAATCATCCTTCCGTTTAAATAATAAAAATTCATAGTAACTACCTTAAACATAGGATAAATTCAGCATACTTTACAGTGACATGTTGAATGTTTATGGTAGTCAAAAAATAATTTTTTCGTAAACAGGTGTTATGGAGATAGTTGATTTTCAGTTTTACATTACGACTTGGTCTGAGTTAGACAACTGTTAGAAGCCCGGAAGCTCTAGATAGCTATCTTTTCTTGGTATGGCACACTTTAATCGTGTGGATTAATAACTCTACCAGAAAATTGAGCTCACGATTTTCAGGCTTAGAGACAAATGTCTAGCAATTAAGTATTGAAAAGGCTACTTGGGACGGTTATTTCTAACTCAGTTGATTTGCAACACACTTGCGAGACCTTATCCATTGCGTTGGTAGGTAACTGCGTAACACGTGACATAGTTACATGAGTACTCTCAAAAATTAAAACAGGCTAAGCTAAACAGGTGTTCAGAAGCCAACAACAGTCAATAGTTAATTTTCATCAAAGTGAGTCGTTAACTCCTTACCGTATTAATGATTACATATTTGAAGTTAAACTAAGTGATATTTTAAAAAAAATTTAACATATGAATTTCATTATTTGGTAATTCATGTTCATTTGATTTATCTGTTCATTCTTGAACATTTAAAGTCATTAAGTGATGTCAGAAAACTTCACAAAAGTATTTGACTCTTCCTATTAATTCAATATGGATAGAAATTGATTATTCTCTGTTGCCATATGCGTATCTTGAGAGGATTGCCTGGATATAGTGATAGTTCACAAGTATTAATTAAGTTGCATTGCGATCGGCAAGTAGAATCCAGGATGCGCGTTTAGTCCTATTTGGAACCTTTCAACTGGATGTGCCTGCATCCCAGTGTTGACGCTCACACATATATACATACCTGTTGTATAAGTGTGCCTGTCTGCATTCAGTAGCCTAGTGGTGAACATGATGACATTTGGCACGAACTCAGTTTGAGTCTTGGTGTGAATATTAACACTGGGATGCAGACAAATCCAAGGGACGAGTCACAAATAGAACGAAATGCGCCTCCTAGATTCCGCTAGTCAATCACGATCCAACTGAAAAAACATTCACAAATGGTACTCTTCAACAGAAAATTCTATTTAAGACGACTAATAAATTTCAAAACAGAGCTACTTTGATTTACATGGGATTTGGATTTTGCCTTGTTGATATTCAGGATTGAAAATGATCAACTTTTGTAAGATTCACTCAGATTGCTTGGATACTGTCATTTAGCAGTTATTAGTGAAATTCCCAGCATATTTTAACTTTATTTTGGATTCGTCAGCTAACTATCTGGGCTTGAAAAATCAGTGGTTGATTGATGCAGTAGTGTCTGAAGTGGTAGGTTCGAGTTTTATCTTACATGGATATCAACACATCCAGCTGGAGAGTCTCAAGTAGAGTGAAACGCAAATACTATGCTCAATTGGTACCCACAAACCAAATTTAATAAACAGGTTTCTGTAATTCTACAAAATAATCACTTTTGAGGGAATAAACTCAAGTACTTCAAAAGCTTAGCATTAGTTTATGAAGTCACTAACTGCTGGTCTGAGTCATGTCGGCAGATGTAGACTAGTTGGTCAGGGTCACCACGAATGCGGTAACTAATGCTCGGGGATTAATTAGTGCATATATTAAGAAGGAACGAGAGAAGCGAAGAAATTTCTTTTCAATTAGTTTTTCATCAAAGCTCTACACTAATACATCTACACATAATTTACAATTGATTTGAAATCATTATCAAATAACTGGTGATGTGTTACGTAATAATTTTACAGGTTCAAAGGTAATTGTAAAATAATTACAATTAATTAATAAAGCAAGTGAAACATGAAGGCGAATAAGGTATTTATCGTTTTGAAAGTGTGCAAACGATAAGTGAATGGGTTTGCATACTGTTGACTACACAATATCTTACGCAACTGTCTTGATCATCAGATTTCTTATAACTACTTAATCGGTTTCTTCTCAATAGATATTGTGTAATCAACAGTATGCAAACCCATTCACTTATCGTTTGCACACTCAAAACGATAATTACCTCATTCACCTGCGTGTCTTAATTACTTTATTAATTAATTGTAATTATTTTACAATTACCTTTGAACCTGTAAAATTATTATGTAACACACCACCAATTATTTGATAATGATTTTAAATCAATTGTAAATTATATGTAGATGTATTTGTATAGAGCTTTGATGAAAAACTAATTGAAAAGAAATTTCTTCGCTCCTCTCGTTCCTTCTTAATGTCTAAATGGGAATTTTTTCATAAGTGCATATATGTTACTTCATCAACATTACCGGTTATATTATTTTACTAAATGGTCGGTTGTTTTATCTGGCTTTGTATATATTTATAAAAGAGTGATTGAAATATAGACTTTGATTTGACTAGTTGGCCAATAAATCCGTCGTCCTTTCCACTCCTGCTGCAATTAATAATCTCGGGTAAGACCTATAGGTATAGAATATGAGTCTTTATTGCCCTAAGTCACGTTATTGGTTCTGGTAAGATCGTTATCTATAATTAGTCAAACCTTAAAGATAACAAATTCCTAATTTAAAACTGTGGTGAACTGCAGGTGAAAATTCATAATAATAGCTTTCTGAAACGTATACTACAGTATTTAATATGATGAATGTTGCATGGAATGCAAATAATAAAACTTACTGGCTTATGTGGGCCAAGTGGAACAGCAAAATCGGTTAAACGATTAGGAATTAACTGTGATAATTGTAATCGGTACTCTCCAAGCCAATCAGAACCATACAAATCTTCGTCAAGTACAGCTAATCTAAAGACAGCATGATAATAATTGATTATAGTATACCTTTTAGAATTAATCATGATTAAGGAACTTAGAATGTACAGACAAGTTCGAGGTTGCTAAGGGATAAACTAAACAGTTAATAAACAATAAGTTATTACATGCTTAAAGTGTTTCAGTTTCAATTGAATTTTGTCGATAAATGTAAATATTATTTGGACTAATTTATGCCAGGGGAACTCTCCATAAGTAGTATATTACTAGTGATAAATCATATAGTTTGGTCACTGATCATAAATTAGATCAGAAGATAGCAAAGTGAAAAAAAAGCAGTTGTCTTTTTGGATTGATACAGTTTGTGGAAATTGGTATTAAGGTTTAGTCGATTGAATTCATCACAGATTGATGTTGGCTGGGTACCACTGAAAACCAGGAAGCACTGGACAGGTGTTTCATTCTAGTATAGAACTTCTCAATAGTGCGAACCCTAGATTCCGCCCCATGGGCTTCAGGTTGACGGCGAACACCTAACCCTCTGCATCACTAGGCTGGCAGGTATTAAATGGTAAAATTTCAACTTGCATCATTTAGTATTATGGAGCGATGATCATCCATTGTCATTGGTGATAACTTTCTAACTATCGATAAATCTAAACTCGACTAGTCACGACTTCTCCGTAAAGATTTAGGAACATTCTGAAGTCACTTACTAGTGAGTTGATTATCGTAATTGAATTGAGATAGTTTATGGAGATTGGTATCAAGCTTTAATTGATTGAATTCGTCACAGATCGATGTTAGTAGGATATCATTCAAAACCAAGTGGTTCCATATTAAAACTAAACAGCTATCCAGTGCTACTTAGTTTTTAGTGGTACCCTGCTTACATCAATCTGTGACGAATTTTCGTTTAATTAGAACTCTAGCTAATCATGGTGGTCAATAGTGACGTTTCAAATCATGAAGCAAGACAACATCGATTCGGATTCCACATGGAGGTTTCAATTTCACTTAGGATTAGATGTAAATCTTTATGACGACTACTAACTAGTAAGAGCAAATGTCAAATAAAGCTTATTGCAGATTACACATATTTCTCTTTTTATGTATCTCCTTCACAGGCACAGATGATTGATACAAAATAGTAGAACATGTTTTATATGACTATATCTATTGGAACAATTTATAAGCTTATTATGTAACATCTCTAATGATTTTGATGCTGTTCGCAATTTTAATGAGATAAGGATCTATCTCTGTTATAGCTTAATTTGATGTCTTTTATTGTTTTCGTTCTTACAGAGAGAATTACTGTCATATATCTATAACTTTCGAGATCCTTTCGATCTTAGATGACACAATTACTCATGAACTACATTGAATAAAGATATTATTTTACCATCAATTGATTGAAATTGAAGATGTCGACTGCTGAATTCTAATTTAGTTGTACTTGATGTAAGATGATGAATGTTATGGGTTTGTTGCATTCTGTGTGCGACCTAAAGAAATCAAATTGCTGATAAGTATAAAAATGCGATGTTAACCAACTCATTTTTAGCTGATATCATTTACTAATGGAAACTACTTCTCCTGAACAAAAGAAGGTTGATTTATTTAAGCTGATGCCAATTATAGTAAACAGTTGGTTTGTCAGATGAAATATGTATTATTTTAGGAAGAGATCTGTTGACATTTATCCAATGTATTCATGTAGGTTTATCTATGTACTAAGGTACTTTTCATAGTTAGATAACTCACTCTATTCAACAAGTTGCATGTTAAAATAGTCAATGATTAATGAATGGTCAATACTTTTATTCATAAATAATTTATTATGATCAATTTATAATCCATATGTTAAGTATTCTAGCCTATTTGTTTATTTTAGAAATCTGTATTAGTGCTTGTCATTTAATGTATGCCTATTTTAATGGTAGGTCTACAATCTGTTCCATTATGTTTGTCTGTAACTAGAATAAAGGAGAGCTTAGTTTCTGACTTATTACATTATAATGACAGTTACATCTGTGAAATAAAAAAAAATAATTTTAAGATACAAGTCATAGTAGTAAGGTTCTGTGTGTCCTAAAGTCAGTGGTAACTTTGTAAACTATGATGTATCCTGATGTGATAGTCAGTTCCTTCAAAAATATGGGTGCATATAGATAATTAATGAGTATCGACCAGCATGAAATTTAGGTATGCTAAGAAGGCTTGGTTTTTATTTTAAACTATATAACATCTAAACATGACAACTGATGACTGTACTGTAACTCGAATTCGCATGAATCATGGATTCATTGAGCCTTAGTAACAGTACAACGAACGATATCATTGTGTTTACTTTGTAAATAGACGTAGTCATTTAAATCTATTCTATTACTCAACTATAATAAACGTACATATATAATACTATGGCGAATACTACTTGGAAAATTTCATACAAGTAGTATACAACGGAAGGTCTTGAGAAGTACTGATAGTGGATAGTAGATGACAGGATACAAGGTGTAAACAAAACATACGTGACATAAATGGTAATCAAGAGTAAGCAGTATAGAACCAACCTGAAGTAATGAACATATTACCCTACAGATAGATGTAAGAATGTAGTGTTTACTTTTCCCTTCCCATATTTACACTGTCATACAATATATGAAGAAAACCATTGATATACACAAAGAACGTTCTTAGTTCAAGATATGATTGAAACAGATCAATCATTACACAGAATATATATGGACATATGGTATTCTGTGAAACTTTATCTTTAAAAAAAAAACACTTTGAATCTACCACCTAGAAAACAAGTAATTCCAATCAATAAATTAGAAGAGATTTCTACATGGAAGATAAATATCTTTTATTAAACACAGGAAATAAATAAACTGCTTTCAATAAAAAATTTATTGAATTGTGTTGTTTTAATGATTGACCTTAAATAAAAAAATAAAATCGAGCGGATTTATTAAATTGTAAAAAAGAAAAAGTAGGTCAAATCAGTAAAATACAATGAAATCAATAAGTTATTTAGAATGTGAATAAATTATTTTGGATTAATTTATGATTGTTTACTATAACTATTACTACTATTCATAAAGTTTTGATTAAAGTAGTAGAATATTCAGAATGTAAAATGATGAATGAAGTGAATGGCAGAGAAGGGAGGAGGATGGATGAATAGAGATTCTACTGCTTAGAATATATCAAGACGATATAGTCAGATTATTAAGGATAGGCATCGAGTGTAACCGATCAAAATCACTTCAGTCAACTGAACAATATCATTTATACAATGAATTATTTCAATTACAAAGCTAAATATTTCATTGAACTAAGTAATCAATCTCTTCATCTACATGAAAATTACCCGGCTATTAAACTCTATGATATTTATTCTGTTATGCAGATACATGTATATAACGTTCGATTTCAAAGAAAAGACATTGAAATTTCGGACAAAGAAATTTCAAAGAAGACAATCATGTCGTTCAACAAATGACTAACTGAAAAGAATCATAGTCGAATACTATAATATCCATTTTACTTGTCTGAAAATTCTTTCATTTTTTACCGTATTAAGTAACTTCTTTTTACTTGTATTTGGTATCTCTTCACTGTCCACTATCTCCGCTTATAACTCTTATTTTGATCATTTACACTTTGATTATAACAGTTATTGGATTCTTGCTCGCAAATAGGGTCTTATTTGTGTTTTTATTAGCATATGTTGCTTCCCAGTGATGTCTTCAGTTTTTGTTTTGCTGAACTTTAAGGCTACGTCGTAAGCCATATTGATTTGTTGTTTTGGTTGTCTATACCATTAGGGTTTAGACTTAGTTGGTTGGTTTCATATAGAATCTGCTTCAATCCTTTGTAATAAAAACGTCCCTATTTGGACAAGTAAGTGATTTTAGGTAATTTATTACATATTTACTTTATTACAGATTTGATTGTACAAATTTCTGAAATCCCTTTGGTTGTATAGGAAAAAGGAACAGTTGAGGTTTGTATACTGAATGTATGTTTATTGTTAAATATAAAGTCACATTTACACCAATAAATTGTGTTATTGGTTATCCTGTTGTGGATCTGTTGGTGATTCATGTACATGTCAATTCTATGCAAAAAAACATCTATTAGGAACGTAATGCGGGAATCGGTTTTCACAAATACAAATCTAAAAATCATGTCAGTAGGGAGGAGGTAGACAGTCAAAATAAGCTTGCAGATCTTATACATTAAATGTTAACTCTAATTAAACAAATCTAAGTTCGATAGAACAAGCTAATGGTCACTTCTATCAAACGTGTTTACTGATTATGTAGTTTACGAAGATGATAGTAGCCTTACAGTTAATTTCATTGAGATGAATTGAAATGTATTGCACTTCGTCTGAGTACATATAAAGTTACGTATTACCTGCTTAATATGTGTGCGATAAACAGTTACAAATAAAGATTCAAAAGTTTTTAAAAATGTACAAAATATAGTTGGAAGTAGTCACTGGTAGCATGCTAAAGGAACAACTGATTACTGGAAAATATAAAATTTATTAGAAACTCACTAACTGGATACCACAAGTTTCGTACAAGTACACTTATCTTTATTACTCATTAGGAAATATTACTTAGCTTAATAGCAGTGTTTATCATAAAATGATTCGAACTAAAGTCTTATTCAATTTGATGAATGTACCATACAGTTGAAGTTTAAGAACTAACAGTAATTATTTATGCCCTGCATGGAATATGTAACAATAAGAATTCCTATATGAATATATTCATCAAAATTTTGTTTAAACAATCTCCAGTTATAATTTACATGTGTTTTGTCTCATTTAGGACTTGTCAGTAAGATATGCTTGCATCCATTTATGCAACAGATGATGGTAGACCATCAAGCAGAACACTGAGTCCATAATTATCATATTTCATTCGATTGATAGATTTATCAGCAATAATCATTGCATTAGAAAGATAATGCATCTGGTTTCAGCTTTATTATTAACGTAATAGATGAAACACGATCAATAAAATACCATACACTTCGATTAGTCTAAATAGGTTGAGCTAATATATACAACCTTAGTTACAATAACAAATGCATTACAGTATACAAACCATAAAGTAAAAGAAGTCACATAAAACAAGTACAGTGAGATCAGAAGTAAATATAATATACCAATTCACGATTATTTCCTGTCTGCAGTTATTGACCATCCACTTAGACCAGATACATTAAATGCAATTTTAGATGAAATCTACCAAGAATTTACCAATACAAGTCAAATGAAGGTCACTACAACATTTACAGCAATTGTAGCTAACAAAATGACAATAAGAATCGGATTAAACCCACAAATTTTAAATGTGACTACTAATTATGGACAATATAATCTCTCGTCTACAGAAAACACTGACGTCTCCAACACCAGCTTAGTTATGCAGAACTATTCGCTTTACAAGCTGTTAAAACAATGAATCTTTATTTAAAGTAAGACTCAATTAAAAGGTTGTTGTCTTAAACTAATAAGGATGCCATTTACCTTCAGTTACGTTGTTTTAATGAATTAAGATAAGTAAACAATTTAAGCTGAAGACTGATGACATATCTGGAAGAAGACATGTGATTGGTTAATATAGTGTAACAGGCATATGAGTCAAAGGCTAGACTTTGTATAAATATCTTGTATATTGTTAGTTTATTGTTGTTGTAATACATGCGTGTGAGTGACTAGTTGGTTTCTTGATAAATCAATCGAAATATTGTGCCTGAGCAATAGATTAAGGCAAGGCTGGGTGCTAGCTGTAGGACATAGCGCTGCAGATCACAGAATCGATAATATCAGCCATCTCTGCTCAGATACAACAACTTTCGACAATGATTCATTCGAAAGTACTCTCCTAATCAACACTATAATTGATATGTAGCTTATGAAAGAACTAATTATGGCTTGCATGTTATGACCTACAAACGGTATGGTGTGAAGTGAAATCATTTTCTTCATAAATGATGATACGAATAACTAACTAATTAGACAAAATGTTTTACAAATGTGTGTAACTTGCATATTGTCAGTTAGTTTACACTATTGAATTAGTTACCTTCCAAATGCATAGAACTTAAACTTACAGGCAAACAGAAACATCAAGACGTGATAAATGCACATTAAATATGTGCCGATTATTACCTAACGGACATGTACTTTGTTAGGGTTAAACAATAAGGTGAGAATATAACACAAGGATTGATCCAATTAAAGTCATAGAATATTAGTTCATAAATGTCTTATAAAATCTTTTATATGTAAATAGTTTATATCGATATAATAGTCATGTGCAGTTACTCCTTGTTTTATAATAAAGTCTCTTGCGTGTACCAAAAGTTTTTGCCATTTTACGTAGTGGGTGATTCTTATCGTTCCCAACATTAGTGTTTTACGCGTGTAATTAAACTCATAGACTATAATAATAGCAATTGCCATAAAACTGTGTAGAAGCGAACCAAGGGATTTCTTACATGCTCTAACTTCATTCATTTAATGCCATTACTAGTAACTGTTTCAGTCATAACTTGCCGGAAGTACTTCAGTAATGAATTTTAACTAGAATTTAAAGAATATCTTGAAGTTAGCTATTAGTGAGCTAATTTGTAAAGTTGAATTAAAGTGGTTTTGTGGAGATTGGTATCGTATCTACGGTTTATAATCATCACAGAATGATGTCGGCTAGGTACTATTAAGAACCAAGGAAACACTGAGCAGATACTTCATTCTTATACGGACTCTCAGTAGTTCTGTGAGTCATGGATTAAGTGAATAGCATCACGTTATCGGGTACTGTCAGTGTCATCTGTTGCATAAACCAATTGACTGTTTTAAAATCAATGAACTCGTCGAATATTATGTTTATTGTTAATGAAATCTTATTCTACAGTTGCTAATATTCAGTACCTATAAGTTCTAACATTAGTCGCCAGCTAAGTAGTGATGATAGCTAAGCATTAGCTACGTAATCTAAAGGTTTTGGTTCAACATTTTAGTATTGCAGAGGATGAGCCCTTCCAAATAGTCTTCAGTTTGGACAAGTGAGATTACTACTGTTCCTCTGATTTTCAGGGATGATAACTATCTGATGAACACAGTTAATATGGAAACCACATTCTTAAAGCATTTTATTTATTCGTTAATACAGATTAGTGACTATGCAGATAATTTAAAGTGAATATGGCTAGAAAATGGAATGTCAAAATCCTCAGCCCTTCCTCGTTCCAACCACCCAGTTTAGTATTATTATTATTATCTTGTTTTATAAACTTTTATTAAAGGAAACTACTTAATAACCATTTAAATACTATATACACTATGAAAAATAATTTACCTTAATGTTTTTAATTGTATATTCTTTCCATCAAATGGTTCAAATGTTAATGCTTCATTCCAGACAGGATTTAAACACTGTGGTCTTGTTGATGTACGTGGTGTTGAATTATTGTGACCAGTTGGTAAAAGTTGACATACAACATAAGGATCAGATAAACCATTGGCATCCATTGCAATTAAATTCTAAAATATATTAAAAAAAAACATATCAAGATAATACAAACAGGATATCCGGGTTAATATTAATGGAAACTTAAACAATTGAGGGTCACATGACATGGGCCATGCAAATAGAGGATATACTTTGACCCCAGGTCTTTGATCACAGAAACCTTGGCAGTATCAACCGCATATCATGGACTGATCGAATGAGTAATTTTAGTGTTAGACACAGAGTACTATGAAAACATAGCAAATCAGTCAAAGAGATTATAAATTTACATCGATTAAGATAATTGAAGCATATGCTGCCTATGACTGGCCACCGCTTGCTTCATATCATGATGTTAGACAGGAAAGAAGTGAAGTGAAAACATGTAGAGAGGGGCTATATTGAAACAGAGTATCAGTCAATCAAGTCTGTGATTGATTGTCTATACCATGTTGGTTGAAATAGACTACCCGCTTCTTTGGAGACAATGAATGCCAAGGTATAGCTTATGCTCTTCATGATTGTAAATTCCATTATTTTTTTGAACATATATATTTGCTTCATTCTTTCCATTTGGATCATATTGGGGTCCTTATCTTGTAAATTTGATTGAGTCGTACAAATGTAGAATAATAACTTGAACCTATGAACATGTGATTCTGATTGTACGTTGTTCTTGACTGACTTCAAGAAAATTTTATCGTATATTAAGGAAGATTTATCAGTCGATACCTTAAATATGTTGTTGACTTCCAGCAATATGAATAGATGAAATCCAGTTGAGTTAGCTGCTTCGATGAATGTATGTATAACTTCTGTTTAATTGTATACTTCCGATAGCGTGGATATAAATAGCAATAGACAAATTATCATTTAGTTTGTTATTTACTCAAATATACTTCTAGGTTACAGATAATTTATTTAACTTTGGCAGTAGATAAAGACTACATTACCTGATGGGAATCTAATACTAATTTTAATAATTACGTTGACTTTCGATTCCACGTGATAAGTCTTGAGGTTATTAGAAGTCAGATTATTGGCCACCTCACTATAAATAGAATCAACCTGATTGAATAGTCGTTTAGGACAGAAAACACCTGTTATCTATCTCTATTGCCTTCTATACTTTTGATTTTGAATATTTTCCCCGCAGTAAAGCTAGAGGCACATTGCCAAATGTAAAGTACTATTATTATTATTACTATTATTAATTGATATTACGGAGATATATCATGCGTTTATAAATAACTGACTACGTCAAGTAGATAAATCCAGAGTTATAGTAAGTAAACGGGATTAGTGTAGTTCAATCAAGCACAATGGAATGCTATTACTCACCAATAGTACTGAATGATAGTCGTGCAAAATATTACAGTGACTGACTCCAGAAAAACAAAGCAATAAATACTTAGTGATTTGAAAATTCTGTTCTTAACCGTTGAAAGTCTTGTGGATACACACTTTTAAGGAGTTTTATATGAGGATGAAACAACTATCTAGTTCTTCCTGATTTTCAGTAATTGTCTATTTAAAACCGATCATTGATGTTTACTTTCCATTTTGAAATAATTCGTTTAAAATTAAGCGAAAATTCTTATAGGATTCCTAATAATCTGTTGAAATGACTGATCGACTGCATACAGCGCACAAAATAATAAGATATAAAGAAAATGTAATCACAATAACGACTTACTTTAGCTTTGTGAATAGCCACATGAAGTTGTTTATTCAACGTGTCATGATACAATGTGAAGTAGAGTACTCCAAATGGAGCTAATAATAATCCAAAGTAAAAGTAAAGAATATATAAACACTAATTTGAAGTAGCATATCAAGATTTGGTTAAGCTGACACAAATAGTTAATGTTAAACAGCATCGGATAGCTGTTTTTTATTTCTATGTGTGACTCAATCAAATTCTATCGATTGCCACTGATGTAAGCAGCTGAATATCTCATACACTATGTTTCTGATGTTAGGTAGCTAGAAGTAGTCGGTAGTTAGTTTTACACGGCCCAAGTATCATACTAGCCTGTAATTATCACCAAAAAATACCCATAGTCTTAATGGGAACTGAAACTTATTTATCTCAGTAGTAATCTGGTGAGTTTAGATTAAGAACTGACAATATGATTATAAACATATGTTGCCGAAATTGCTAAGAAGATCTTTTTTTTCTATTCTTCATGCTTTGAATGTGATCATCAATAAACTTTGTACTAACTTTGAACAGACAGCATTAAGCTTACCGACTGACAAAAAGTACGAAGTATACCTCTTTTTACCATGGCAACAATAAATATCGTGTAATGGTTTTATCGATTGTATAATCTCCGTTTACATTGAATCATGGAAATTAATTTGTTGAGATAATTCTATTTTATGTTACTTTGTTATGTAATCATTTATTTAATGAATCACATTCCTTACTTAGTACGACAAGATTTTCACACATGAACTAATATAAAAAACTTCATCATAGTAATTATCTATGTCTTCGTGTCCTACACATCTAACTGACTGTTTCATATAAAAAACTATTTGAGTAGACTTCATTAAGAAAATATGTGCAAATCATTGATTTCACCGTAAGTTCATGATGTTGGCAAACACTGAGATTTGCAATTGAACAAGCAGTTTGTTTTATTTTTGGTTTGTCCTGTCGAGTATGCATGTATCATTCCTGCATACCCTCGTCATCTCTAATCTACCTATTTATCTATTTATCTATCTATCCATTCATCCTTGATTTACCTATCTACCGTTGATAACAAGATCAATTCGATAGTGGTTCTAATTTGCTTACGGTTTCATTGTAAAAGTTATTTGAGTGTTTGAGAACGATATTGGTAGTAAAGTTTTTCTAAAGTTTCATGCAGTGTTATTTTATTTCGAGTTTCATCTATTTGAAGCTTATTCTAACATCATGAGTAAATACAAATCATCATGTGTAAGTTATTTATCGGAAAAAGGCTAAATTCCCTTCTCAACGTACCTTCTTCACTTGAAGAAACAGTTGAACGTCGTGTTGTAGATGTTGCACAAGGTGGAGTTGAAAGAAGATTAGCAGGTTCTTTTTCCCCGGTTAGGCTTGCAACCTTTTGTGCAGAATTATTACTGGTAAAGGAAGAAAGCTAAAGCTGAGGCTGTTGAATGATTAGCACCTTTGTTGGATGCAAATGCTGGGTGAAATGTTTGTGCTGAAATTGGGGATTGAGGTTTCCATAATGAATTAGTATTGGGTAAATCAGGCAAAAGGCATACTGATGAGACGTGAGTTTCATCTTGACTAGTTGGAGTCGTAGGAACATTGGTATACGATGGTGAATTCGGCTTAGATACATCAATAAAACTTTGATTTGCTAAAGTATTTGTAGAATGTTCAGGGGATTTAGGAAATTCTTTGAACTTTCCGCCTGCTTTTGCATTTGGCACAGCTATGAAACATGAGTGACGTTTGTTAGAAAAAAATAAACCTTATCAATTAGTAACATTCATTGTTTAAAGATGAAATTTTGAGGTAATGAATGATGGATTAGATTGAAATACATCAATTAGAATTATGGATCAAACTTACTAATAAGATATTCTGATTACATAATAGATTGCCATGAACGTGTGACATTAAAAATAAAGCTGACTACATAAAAAAATCTTAGGATTTAATCGACTGAATTTATCACAGATTGATATTGGTTGGGTACCGATGAAAACCGGGGGGAGTAAAGGATAGTCGTTCCATTCTGGTAGGGAGCTCCTTGGTGGTGTACACTCTGGATTCCTGCCAAGGAACATCAGGTCAGCAAACAGTTAACCCTCAGTACCACTGAGTTAGACGGCATTCAGTGGTAGAATTTCATAAATTTGTAATGTATAGATCGATGATTATCCACTATTATTAATTATTAATGTCTCACTCTCGACAAATCTAAACTCGACTAATCACAACTTTCACTAGACCCTAAGGAACATCTTGAAGTTTTACACTGATGACGTGATTATTGTAACCTGAAGATTCTGAAGCGGAATCTAGGGCGAGCACTGCTGATGAGTTTAGCACAAGAACGAAAGAGCTGTTCAGTGCTTCCGGGTTTTTAGTGGTACCCTATCAACATTATTCTATGACGAATTCAACCATTCAGACTTAAGATCAATCAGCAAAAACCATCTCAATCCAAACCTAGGAATTATTGTAGAATCAGTGTTCATGAATACACAGATCTATGAAATGAAATAGAATTAAAACTTAACATATTGTACCATGAATTGATTGGTTCATACTAACAATGAATTCCATAAATTGGCAAATTGTTCTTGTAGTCTTGTACAACAACTACTGTAGTTGCCAGTTTAGACAACATTCATTCCATAGGACACTTACCACAGTTTCTTAACAATGCACAATGTGTTTTGTTAGTTAATCTGTATGAAAAATATCCAAGCTATTAATGTGATTTACTACGAAAATAGTTTGTATTTATTTTTAATTTCGGTTATAAAGAAATTGCTTAGAGTGAAAGTTTAAATGAAGAACCTACTGAAACAAGTTCATCAAGATAGTAAGTCACTGTCCATAATGAAATTTAGTTGATTGGATTCTTCACAGATTGATGTTGGCAGGGTACTATTGAGAATAAGGTAACTATCTCGCCCTATTATGAAAAATTCGAGCAATGTGAAGCCTTGATTCTACCAAGGTAATCTAATCAACTAAACCTGATAGCAACCTGCACAAAACCACATCACTTTAATTACAGCAATCAGGTCACTAATGAATAACTTCAGAATGTTCCTAAAGTTCTAGTGAGAAGTTATGACTTATCGAGTTCAGACTTGCCAAGAATAAGACAGTTATCATCAGTGACAATTGAAGAAAGTTTAGCTATATTACAAATTAATGGGAGTGGAAATTCTACCCCTAGATATCGTCCAACTCATTGGTGCAAAGAGTTAGGCTTCTCCAATCTGAAGTCACTGAATTCGGTTGTCGTAGCGAAATTGAGGGTGCACGCCACCAATTTGTTTCATTATTGGACGAGACAGATGTTCAGTGCTCCGTGGAAATCGATGACATCCAACTAACATCAATCAGTGGTGCATTCAATCAACTAAGCTTAATACGAATCTCCACAAAACGACACCAGTTTAACAATAGAATTAATTTTTCCAGAGATGATTATTGTATAAGATATGTTTTAGATTTTTAATTGAATGTTATGTTGTTATTGGTGACAACTAGCTCACTACCGTCAGTTCTGAATTCTATCAGTCAGAACCTCTTACTAGAACTACAGGAACATTCTGATTTTAGGCTCTAGTGAGCTAATTATTGTTCACTGAATTAATGTTCTTTGTGGAAACAGTTAATAAGTATAGTTACTTGGTTAGTCACTGCTGAATTGTTTCATATTATAATCAAACAGCTGTCTAGTACTCCCTAGTTTTATTGGTAACTAACTAACTAACGAACCTGAATGTGTTTTATTTACAAAAAATATGAATCATAAATATTCCAACAATAGATGACGATTTCATTATAATCAACTATTCATTGAATTTAGTCTATAAAAATAAAAAGAGGTTTAATGAAGTATTCATTTGTCTAAATGATTGTCTCAATATTCAGTACTTTAAGAATAAAGTACAATTTACAAAACACAAACGTCATTAGTGTTGTTGACAAAATGAATTCAGTAAGATATTTTACTTCTCTGTCAAAATGAAGTTTAGGTTTTGGTAAATTAGCTAAGAACTATATACTGAACATGTTTTATAAACTTTTCATATTCAAATTGTTTACAGTACGAATGTTATTTATGTTTACAAAAATAGATGAGCTAAAGAAGATGATTAAACTTGAGGAACTTGTTTACCAGGTGGTTATTTTCATGGTACATGTATTAGAGATTATGTTTCGATTAATTGTACAATCTTCTCTTCCTAACCTCCCATTTCACCTATTACTTATTATTATATCATTTTACATTCATGAACTATTACTAATTACTAATGTGCCTACTACCCTATCGTTGATGTCTTAGTGTGGCATTGATATTATTATTATTATTATTGGGCTGTTGTGTTATATGGATTCGTAAGTACCTATTTAAAGAAATGTGAAGTCTGAACTAATTGGTCATCCTAGTGCTCCCAACCTCCACTACTAGCACAGGGTTAGATTAGTCAAGGAGGAGACCTGTATAGGTTTAAATATCAAGTTATTATTCAAAGTAATTGTTTTTATTTAGATAAGGTTATCAACTGTAACCGGCTAAAATGAAGAATATAGCAATTTACTTAGTGAAAAATAATATAGCAAACTGTAATTCGTTATTATGGAAATCATTGAATTAAGTTTACTATAAAACAATTAGAATAGTAAAATATAGGAAATATTTTGTATTACCTTCACTCTGTGGTGTATCTTTGCTTGTACTCGGAATAGGAGGAACTTTCAGCTTCGGATCCTTCAGGTTTTGAAGGTCGTCCTGCAGAAAAACCATAACACATCAGACATAATAATAATGTAATGCTAAATATTTAGTTGTCTAATCAAAGCAATCGGTAGTACTAAGTTACGTAGAGTGTAAACGACAATGAAACTAGTATAAATTGACTACTATATATAGGCGTCAACCACTCAGGCAATCCATGATACCCCTCATGGAGCATAGGTCGCCTACCAAATTTGTCATATGCACTCCTTACCT
Source organism: Schistosoma japonicum (assembly GCA_025215515.1). Taxonomy (NCBI): domain Eukaryota; kingdom Metazoa; phylum Platyhelminthes; class Trematoda; order Strigeidida; family Schistosomatidae; genus Schistosoma; species Schistosoma japonicum. The sequence goes on from CM046064.1 coordinate 11,454,110, forward strand.
GCTCCTTCTAAAGTGCTGATCAAGCGTTCTATTCATCTATGCCAGCCAGTTCACAGAGTAATCTGTTCTTTGACCTTCCTCTTATTGTCTGACCTTGAGAATTCCAAGTCAGTGCCCGTCTTGTGACACAGTTCGATGATTTCTTCAGTGTAAGACCTATCTACCCCCCAGCGTTCTTTCCTGATTTCATCCTCTGCTAGAAGCCGGTTGGTTTGGTAACTGCCACAGAAGTTTGTTGTTGATGGCATATGGCCAATGGATCTGAAGTATCTTGCCCCGACAGTTATTTATAAATACTTACATCTTTTAGATGACGCTTTTCGTAGTTCTCATTAAAAGTTTCATCGCCATACGATAGAACCGTATTTACATTTGCATTGAAAATTGTAACTTTAATGTTGACTGACAAGTGATTTGAGTTGCGCATTATTTTCGGTTGTAAAAATGTTGCACTTGCCTTACTTTGCCAATCCGTGTCTTCACATCTGTATCAAACTCTCCTTGTTTATCAATGAAACTGCCCAAATATGTAAAAGTTTCCACTTATTCATGAATTTCTTCATCAAGTGTAATTGGGTTGATGGTCGTTGTTATGTACCTGAGAATCTCGCTTCTTTCTATATGTGTGTTGAGGAATACTACTGCAAAGATTGCTGCTACACTGTCAGTCTTCATTCGCATTTGTTACTGTGCGTGGGATAGGAGAACTAGGTCATCTACAAAGTCCATGTTGTCATCATGATGATACTGCCTATGTATCAACTTCTAAGTAAATTTCTTTTAAGAGCATGTTGGTCTCTTTATTTTGTTATATTACAGGCTGTAGACAGAAGAGATCCAGCAGAGTATCCTGATGTTTAGCTCCAACCACCTAATACTGAAACATAGCCCATCCTATAAATCATCACTTTGACTTATAGAAACATTCCAATGTGATCAACAGGAATTGATCAGAACTTTAATTAATCAGACAAAGATGACATTAGTCTTAAGTCAACTGTCGATTAATTTTATATTTCCATCTCTATAGCAAAGGCATTGAATAATGTGATATTAGAAACAGATATAATCATAGAAAAGAGGGATATCTGTAAATGCACAATCAACTGAATGAAAGTGCGTAAACAATACTTCTTCTGTAATTGTGAGTAGGGTAGATGGTTGAACTTGAATTCAGTGTCACAAATAAACCAGATTTACATGCCTACTGAAAACCAGGATGCAAATAAATAAGGATTTTTGTACCAGGATGAGACTCGTCAGCAATGTGTGCACATATCCATACCTAAAATGAATTTTTCAACTTTCGAACTTTGCAAAGAACAACTAACTATAAGACATCTAGATTAAGTTACAGATGTTAACCATATGTATTTAGATTCAATGAACTAAGAGTTAAATTATTGCCTTGATGCTCAAAAGACATAAACACTATACCCTGAAAATGGCATCCATGGGCACTATAGAGAGTGTCACACTGGAAGAAAACAGCTATTCGGTGGTTTGCTAACCTGCGTCAGCTAACTTTATTAAATTTAAATACTTTTTATAACTTTAGGTTGATTGGATTCATCCCATTTTGTTGTTGATAGGGTACCATTCAGAACCAAGGAGCACTAAACGGTCATTCCGTCCTAGTATGAGATTCTTCAACAACACACACCACAGAATTCGCCCTACAGGCCTAACTGTCTGCACCGCTGGGCTCAACTAGTCTCAAATTCTCGCCAGAGTTTCGAAAACATCTTGACATTAGTCACTAGTGATCTTATTATTATCACGCTATATTACATATTGACGGAAGCGGGAATTTTACCAGTGGTTGTCGGTTCATCGATGCAGAGGTTCGGACATTTGCCAACTAGATGCCTCTCAGAGGTAGAATTTAGAGTAAGCACTGCTGAAGAGTCCTATACTCAAACAAATTGGCTGTTCAATGCTTCCTAATTTTTAATAATACCCTACCCATACTAGTCTGTGATGAATTCAATCAACTGAAACTTAATACCAATCTACACAAACCTCCTCGAATCAGTTATTTTTTTCAAATTTAAATTACGATTTTAGCAAAAAACATTTCAATTATCCTTCAACTTTGCTCTAATCTAGTAACAATGAAACTTGATTCTATCACGTATACACTCTTATTAGTATCTATTACAATAAAATACTTTCTGTTACTTATGAACACTTATAACAATTACAAATGATAAAATCTTAAATCTAACTGTTATCATAATACACAATGGATTATATCAATATTCATGTCTACTTATATCACTTCATAAAATATGCTTATAACCTAACGAAGCATTAAATTACTGGAGTACAATTTACAGTTGTTCGTATTATTCTACTTCATAGTAAAATGACAGAAGATCAGTGTAAGAAAACATGCATTAAATAAATACGGTTATCTGTAGAGATACCTTATTGAACAAACTGATCGTAAACATTAGCGTATGAGTTTGAACGAATGAAGTGAATTATTATTATTCTTATTACTAATGTACTAGTGTACTTCGTCGAGTGGTATTGCAGAGTAAGTTAGATACCAGTTTACCTTATTCGAACCAAGATGGTAAGTTTGTAGAATTAAAAAAAAGTATATTTGCTATATTCTAGTAAAGGGAAATAAAAATTTCTGACCTTTCGTTACTTAGTATGAGCAATTTCTACAGAGCGTAAATCAATAATATAATGGATCATATTGAAATTAAAATAACTAGTACAATCAAATTGGAAGCCTGAACGTCTTGAAGTCTGGTCCTTACGAGTCAACGTGCTTCGCAGTAAGACATGTGTGCTTACTAATTGTCAGTGAGTATGAAAAGTGTGGTGTATAGAGGGAAGATAATTTGGTGACAATATGTGTGTATTGATCATGTGAGTAATTTAAAGCCATTTACTTGCAAGTAATTGGATAGATAGTCGAAGTACGGTGAATCATAATACCTTCATATCTATTAAGTGCAATAAAGTTTAGTAAAATAAGGAAAGCTTCAACTACTCGCCTTTTTTCAAAGTTACAAAAACGTTTCTGGATAATTCGTGTGCTACTAACGTCAATTTTATGATTACTGTAAACAGTATATACTGCTGTTGATTGGCAACTTACCAAGCTCTACAGGATTAGTATGAGATCGTTTTGTGTAGCCTTTGCGCCAATTGGCAGGTGTTATGGTTTCTCGAGAAAAAACTCATCAATGTAGAAGGCTTTACAATAGATATAACCGAACTGACAAATACAGTTTTATGTAGAGGTGAATGAGGTCATTTCTTTTATTCTAACCAAAGCACATCGAAACGTGTCTTTTGTTTTGTAGAATGCTCAAATGCCGTGTTGATTTAGAATCCTTTGCGATTTTTCTGTCGTATCATGGCGATAAGGTGGTAAGACGGTCCCAATCCATGACATTTTGTTAGATTTATTAATCAATAAAAGGCCATTCCCTCTCTTTGCACATTAGAAAATTACTAAATTGTAAGCTATTAATTACGTTCTTAAGCTCTTGTTGTCTATCTTCTTCTGATGTAATAAATTTAATAGCTCTTTCGCATAGATTTAATGCTCGTGAAATCGTACAGAATTGATATGCCAGTTTGAAATCAATATAATGTGTCGGCTTTTTTTGGTAGCTAAATTGAGAGTTCCATAGAATTTTCTTTTCATATGACAGTCTTAAAAAGGTTAACCTATCACATTTCTCTTCACTTCAAAAGTAAATTTTATCAGAGATGGAAATGTGTTAATTGATTTTGAGAAGGGTCTTTTTAATGATGATGAAAGTGTCATCTACAAATTTAAGCCGAATTCTCGGTTCGTCAAAATGAAAAATTTAATATACAACATCAGAGACACAGGGGTGGGGTATCCTATCACAACTCCTTTAATATGGAAATATTTTTTTTACTTCTATAAATTACTTATTCACTTCTTAAACTATTTGAAGTTATCAAGACTATCCATGGTAACGATACCTACAAAATGGTAACTATTCATTCATCATTATAATATCTTTATTGATTATGAATTGATTTATAACCAATTGCAATGATGATAATCATATAACCTCTTCATAGTTCCTATTTTGTTTCAAGTTAATAACACAATGATACATTATTGAATAAACTTACTGTTTGGTTTTAATTGTATCCATTGTTCTGAATCATTGTTGGTATGATCAATATGAATTTCATGAGTTGTATCAGTTTTTATTGGTTTCACAAGATCTGTTAAATCATTAAATGTTTGACAATCATTATAAATAGATGTTGATGATGGACTAGATGGACAACTTGTCATTCGACTACGTGGAAGACTTTTATAAAACCATGCACCAGATCGTTTCCATATCTACATAGATACAGTTAACCAAAAAGTTTCAAGGATAATAAACATTGATTGAATGTGATATTATAGAATATTTGAATGAAATAATATGTACTTACTGCATCTTTTTTTCAGCATAGTCAAAATACTACGAATACTATATGAATACAGATTATATATTGTGCATTCATAATGAGTTGAGACTCTCTAAGCCACATTATTAAGTGTAGTAGGCTAATGGTGCAGCCAGACAATCATCTTAAATCAGCAGTGTCCTGTATCCAAATTGAAATGTAGTCAAACTCTAAGAAGAATTACTAAAATTCGTCTTACGACTAGCACCTGGTGAGTAGCTCATTATTGTTTATTAATGCAGAAATTCTTTGAAAGATAGTTGAGTTTTAAACAAACTAATAAAATTCTTTCATGTTTCATTTAGCACTTTTATTACAGGATGTTCAAGTGATTATTGGAATTTTACATCACAAAATGAATCTAGATAGACAATCCCTAAAAACCAAGAAGTATAAAATAATTGCTACATACTAGTTTAGGACTCTTCAGGAGTGCACAACATCTGTCCTACAATGGATCATACTCAGGATATTCACGCCTGTTTCCACTAATACGCTTTAAAAATAGTCTTCATCGTAAATTGAAATAACTTAACAGAAATTGACCATACAATTTGTAACCTTGAATCAAATTCAATTATTGTCAGTAATATGAATGTTTGAATTTTAACTGAATCTTCATGAGGTATCATATGAGTAACAAAATTTGTTACTAAGTATACAAATATAAAAATAGTTTAAATAAACTTAAATTTACATAAATTAAGCTTACTTCTCTAGCTTCATAGCATATTTTGCATACAAATGAATGATTATCACCTTGACGTGAATTTGTTTTAACTTTAACCTTTTCAAATAATTGTTGACTATGTAATGCAGCTGAATTCAATGTACCCATTAAACTACTACGACGATATAAAAATTTATGTTTTCTTGTATCATATGTTGATGATTTAGTACTAGTTAAATTATGATTTAATGTTGTATTACCATTTTGTTGATTATGATCTACTGGTAAATATGTTTGATGTTTTGGTGTATACATTAAATTGCCACTACCGTATGTATTTGATATCCATTGAAAATTGAATAATGAATTACGCTTATTAATTGATTGTCGATATAATTGTGGTATAATTAATTCAACACAACATCCTGTACATATACATCGACCACATTCTACACAGACTATAGGCAAATTACTTAAATGACCAAATTCTTTATGACATAAAGCACATTCTTCATTTCTTTTAGTAGTAGCTGTTTGTTTTAAACGATCAAGTTTTTTTAGCATTGCTCTAAAATTAAAATGAACCGAATGAAATGAGTCTGTGTTATATTACTCTAATGTAAATTATTAGTAACACTTAAAATGTTCTTGTTTATCAGACAAAAGAATACATGAAAGTGTAAAATTCTTTGTATCGAAAGGATAATCAGAATAAAATTCTTTGAATTATATGTTAAGTGAAGTAATAGAGCTTCATGATTCTATATGACTTTGTATGTTATTCAAATGACTTTAAGCATGCATAAAATTGCCAGGTAATGTTATTGTTAGAGCAACTTGAGGATTGTAATTAGTTGTCATTATTTTTATGACAATAATACTTTCTATATCATTAAGCTTTCCATTGTAGTTAACATCTGCTAGATGATCATGATTGATGTCAAAGAATACTGTTATGTCATGAGTAGTGCAAATATTACATTTCTATTATTGTTACGTTTGTCATACCCTATCCTCCCGTTTAGCATATTTACTGTTATTTTATTGTCTCTTATTATGGACTACAGTCGATTAGTTGTGTACAAGTTGTCCCTATTCATTACTACTATTTCCTTAGCTCTGTATTAATGTTAGTTTCCTAATTGGTTTGTTGTGTGGTCCGATTTTGTGTATCCATAAAAGCATGATCGATATACAATTCGATTCGATTCAGTTTGTTTTGCTCATTAATCGTTGTTTTTCCTGTATTCCGACTTGGAGGACTGGTAGTCACGGAGCAGACGTGTCCATATAGTGACTAGCAATCATCAAGGGCACTGTGTATTTCCATAATACATAACAAAATGGACATAATAAATGTCCATATTATTATATTTGTTGAATTTGTCGAGTTACTGAATATCAGATTGAAAACTACTGGATTAGTTAGTTTTCAAAATGATGCTTATGTTAAAGGTTGTTTCAAGTCCTGGATTAATTTTTCTACGGACTTGATCACTGTCAAACAACTATAAAAGCATGATTGAAGTACAATTCGATTCGATTCAGTATGTTTAGCTCATCAATCGTTGTTTTTCCTGTATTCCGTCTTGGGGAGTGGTAGTAACGGGGCAGACGTGTCCGTACACCAATTGATAATTACCAAAGGCACTGTGTATTTTCACAATACATAACAAATAAGTCATATGAAGGATTGTATTTGAATTAATAAGTAATCAGTATTGATTGGTGTTTGATTTCCAGGGTAACTCATTAAGAAAGTATTTTTCATGTACTTGGCTTTTAAATTACTGGAGTAAAGTAAGTAGAAGCTAGTTTGAGGTTACAACCTAAAAGTAACGAATGATATGAAGGTTGTCACTGCTGTCAATATGTTTTATTAGTTCTCTACATTATCGCCATATTAACGTATCAATTTTATAAAAATAACTCTAAAATAACCATATTATCAGTTGAACTACTAGCAAAATCAAATGTGTTAAGACCATGTATTGAAAGATACGAAGTTACGTGCAACACATGCAATATACAGATAGATTATTAAGAATGTTCCATGAGAAACTTTCAGGTAGACAACTTCCAATACAGCCTAATAGGATTATTTATATTAATATGGTTAGTTGACGTAATATTAATTATGTGAACCAAGTGGTTGGATACTTGAACAAATCCCAGTGGGATTGTTGAATTCCTTAGGAAGAAATGTAGTTTCGAACTAAAAATTTCTATGTAGTTTGTAGAAGAAAAAAAACATGATAATGAAGATAAGCTAAATGTCATTTACCGATAAATTTCGTGACAGTTCCGAGAAATATTAAATCAAGTAAATGGACTTAATTCTCAACTGCCTAAAATAATTTTACTCTTGCAATATTATAGCAGTCAATCGATCCGTTCACGTACTAATAGCGCTGAGGCAAATCTGTTTGATTAATTTCCTACAATCTATGTAGTACAGTTTTTACATACGATATACTTCTGTTTTCCTATTCGGATACTCACCAACTAGGTAAGCAATGCAAACTTCATGATATCTTTTGAGTTGTCTGTATTCGAAAAAATTGTTGAGCTTTATTACTGTCTGGTCAATTAATAATGTTGTCAACGTGTTATAGTAAACAAAAGCCAACATTAAATAAGTTCATTGATTTTTTCCAGCTTTCCAAATGTCAAAACAAACACTATCATGCAAAGTAGGAACAATAAGAGAGGGAAGCATGGAATTAAATGGACAAGTAGGATGTGACTCGATGATTTGGACTTCGCGGATGATCTGACTCTTTTAACCCATACACACCAACAAATGCAAGTGAAAATAACTGAAGTAGGCAGCAACCTCAGCATCAGTAGGCCTGAACATACATATGGTAAGGAGCAAGATCCTCAAATAGCAACACAGAGAGCACCGACCCAATTGAACTTAATGGAGAAACTCTGGAAGAAGTAGATATTTTCATATACCTGGGAAGAATCATCAATGGACAAGGAGGAATCTGATGCAGAGGTAAAGGCAAGGATTGGCAAAGCAAGGGTAGCATTCCTACAGTCGAAGAACATATGGAACTCCAAACAGCTGTCTACCAACCCTATTCTCAGAAGGTACAAGAATTTATAAAAAAACTGTCTCCACGAGATACTGAATGTCTGTTGGTCGGAAACCTATCAGCAACAGCCCACTATGGAAGAGAACAAACCAACTTCCAGTCGAAGAGGAAATTAGGAAAATGACGTTGAAAATGGACAAAACATACATTGTGGAAATCATCAGACTGCATCACGAGACAAGCATTAACTTGGAATCCTGTTGGAAAACAAAGAAGAGGAAGGACTAAAGAACACACTGGGTCGAGGATTGGAAGCAGACATTAAAAGGATGAACAGGAACTGGAAATAGGTGGTAATGATAAGTGAAGACAGAGTTTAATGAGATTACTAGTGAGCAGTCTATGCTCCTCTGTGAGGAGTAACGAGTGTAAGTAAGGAACAATAAACTTTCTTAGAAAGAAATTAATTAACTTCTGTATTTTAAGGCTTCTTATCGACAAAATCAGTCTAATGTTATACAGAATATTACAATTCGAAAATAAACTTCTATAAACTTTAGTTAATCTTCGAGTTAATAGTGTCCTAATCAGTAAAATCGGCCAAATTTTTATTCACTTAGTGCACAATTAACCGTTACTTCCACAATCCTTTGGTTCCTTATCGAAGGATGTTGGTCTAGATTAGCTTATACATACACTGTATGAACAGTTATTGAATACTTTAGTTTCTTGAAATGAGTTTATCAATAGAAATGACACTATAATTTTAGATCTCATTAACTAAATGACATGAAAAATGACCTCAAGTCCTTGATGAAATATGACGTTACACTTAACCTTACTCGTTGAATCTAAGGTATATATACATATATAGAACAAAACTGAAATTTACTTAAAGGAGAATAGGACACAGTAAATGATCTTAAAGCTAATATGTATTTAGTTATCCTTAAAAATAAACATGAAAAAGAGGTCAGATGACGATTAGTAATAATCACAATAAAAATAAACGATTATATAAGCATAACATAAACAATAGGTGGTTGAACAGCTAGAATAAGATCAAATTTTGTTTCTAACCATATTCCTTTCTTATGTTTTAAAGGTATCATGGCAGATTAATTCTGATCAGTTTTTAGTAGATGACTGTATCTGATGAGTACCGCTTCAAATTAGCAATGTCGATCAGCTCATTGATGAACAAGTTGATAAAGTTGTAAGCAACTGAAAATTTTGCAGTTATCACCACTGACATTAAATGTTGTCATTTTGTTCAGAAGCCTTCAAGTATCATAAATTTATTTCAATCTCCAATTCTTATTTTTGTTTTATTAAAATTTACCAAAGGATTAAAATATATGAAATTGTAAATAGAAGTCAACTTACTCGACTCTAGCCTTTTCACTCTCAGCTAGTAATTCATTACGTCGTAGAACACGTAAAATTTGTTCTTCTTCATTTGTAGTAAGTGGTTGATCTCGACGACGTTGTGCTGATTGTGCTCTAGAAGACCAACCTGTCCCAAGTCTATAAAATTTATGTAAAAGTATGATTTACAGTAGTTAGTTTCGTTATTATAAATGTGGTTAGGTTGAGCTTGTATCTTCCCGTTAATTAGTCATGAACGGAAACTGATCAGCCTTTGTTGTTAGATGCGCATCATGAGCGGATTGCCTCGATATAGAGGTAGTTCACAAGTATTGTGTAAGTTGGATTGTGACTGGCAAGCAGATTCCAGGATGCGCATTTCGTTACAAGCACAACCTAATTACATATATACCCGTCGCACAAGTGTGACTGTCTGGACACAGTAGCCTAGTGGTGAACACGGTGGCGTTTGATACGAAGCGGAACTGAATTCGAATCCAAGTGTAAACATAAACATTAGGATACAGGTATATCCAGTCGATGAGTACCAAATAGGATGAAAAGAGCGTCCTAGATTCCGCTTGCCAGTTACAATCCAATTTAAGCATTATAAGTGTGGTTTAACGTAAAATGTTCTTCATGAAGTCTAAAAATACTGAAGAATATCAGGTAGACTGCCACGAGTAGTCACTTCTAAAAGTTACTGAAAATGTAATAAATTGACCGTCTGTTCTTATTTTTCAGATAGTCTAGCTAAGGAAGGCTATTTTCGTCTACTTTTCTGGAGACAGGTATTAAGTCTAATTGATCGTATTCGTCAAAGAGTAATGACGGTTTTCTATCATGGGTTCATTACTCTAGTAGAATCAAGAGTAAACACTGCTGAGTAATATACAAAGACGAAATAGTCATCTAATTGGCATCCAACTTCCATCAATCTGTGATGAATACATTCAAGTAAACATATAGAATCAGTTTGATATATCATCGGTAACAAAACAATATTAATTTCATCCCTTTCTCTTAACTAAAAATAACTTTTTATGTAACATTGGTAATATTTAATAGCTAAAACACAACCTTAAAGTAGATTGCGATCATCATGACGAAAGTAATAGTTAATTAAAACTTCTACTGAGGCAGATTAAAGTGTCGTAGACAACAATTGAATATATAACAGTTAGGTGCCACTTGTAAAGAAGTTTGTTCTAAAGTATATATATGTAGAATCAAATTGGATTGTGGTTGGAAAGATGAATCTAAAGCTCGCGTTAGAGACTATTTGGGGCTCCTCAGCTGAGTGTTCTTGTAACTCAGTGTCGATGTTCACATCGGGACTGCAACTTAGCATATTCGTATTAAATGCCAACGAGTTCACCAATTACCAGCCACAATCTGACTTAATTCATACTTATGAACTACCACTGCATCCAGATAATACTGTCAGAATGTACGAGTAGCAACGGAAACTGATCGATTTCAGTCCATAATTAATCTATGAGATGTAAATACTTCTGAGTTATACATGTAGAATCGTTTACGTAATGATAAAAAAGAAAACATTCCAGCCTATTACAAAATCGTATATGCATCAATACATCATTAACTAAAAATATTTTAGTTTCAATTTCCTTGCTTAATTACTTGTCTACGTTTTGTTTTGATATTCTATAGGCAAATCTCAACAAAAAAAACATGCACTATTAATCAACTCTTTGGTATTTGTATCTTCCTGTTGATGTTGCCAAGACTGAAATTGATCAACTACTGTTGGTATACGTCCACCTTAAAGTAGACTAATTTGATACGGTAGGGCATAACAAATATGATTGAAGTTCAGTAAACTTGTTGTGACTTTGCGTTTTGTGAGAAAACGAACTGGAAGGATATATACAGTAAAACAACGACTTGAGTTAAGTGGACGCTGACTGGCTTGCCTGTGTCTTAGTGACCAAAGACTATTTCAGAAGAAGTTAATCCCTTGTCGAGGCAGATTCATTTAATGAGTAAAACACTATTATTATTTAGCAAATGACAGATCACTGCGTAGAAGAAAATACGAAACATAATACAGACTACAGTAGGGAGAGTACTGTATGGAAAAATGAAACACTAGGCTAATAATAAAATTACAATCACTTGAAAACGGAAGTAGATATGACAATATTTAATGAGTTTCTGGGTAGCTCACAATGTATGCAATACAAATATTAGACTTAGTGATTGTTAGACCAATACAATTTAGCAGGACATTTTCCGATATTACTATAAACAGCCACAGAAGATTTCACATTTTACTTCTATGTACTTTTATAACCCTCTTGCTTATTAGTAAGTAATAAATTTCACACCCACAGCAAAGAAAGCCAATGGCTCGGACATATGTGTGTAGTGATATTTCCGAAGCGCATAGTTGTGGTAAAATGTGCATTTCGACCCAATGAGTAAGTGAGCCACAAGTGCTTTGACATTGGCCTATAAAAGTATGTTGTTTGCAACCTTATTCTATTAACGTGTTTGTACCATGAACTAGGAGAGATTGGTTAAATTAAAGTATCAATGAAGTTATAGCTGGGACAATACAGAACATGTTTAATGAAAATACTTGTGGAGACCTTGAATAGCAACTTCTCTAGAGACAGTTCATAGAGTCAATGTATGTACATAACAACGAATGAAATGGTATTTATACAGAAGTGTCATTATAAACATATTATGACTACTTGGCCACTTAGTCAACTCAGATTCCTCGTTCAAAGTTATCTTGGTGGTCAACAGAAATCTACCTAAATCAGTTTGTCTCTATTAAGCCAAGTATTGCTGAAGTCGTTGGTATACACAGAGAAGCTAGAACTATGTGAACAAAAGAAACAAACTTCAACTTTCTGTTCTCCCATGGAATTAATCTGATTTTTTCGCATATTATCCATTACATCATGAGTTTATTTTATTTTATCCCAACCGTTTTTTATTCTATAGGAATTTTTGCATATTATCTTCTTTCTTCTATCATTTCCTCATATTGACAAACACAATTTTGGCTCTTGCTATTATCCACATCTTAGATAAGCTCCATTTATCTTTCAATTCATCTTATTAAATAATTCTATTCTAATATTATTACTTTCGATCCATTTATCTCAATCTTTTTATCTATTTCAAATTTTCTTATATTGATGTTTATTTAACCTGATTTCGAAGACTCCTCTTCCAACTGGAACAGTCTAAATAAGAATAACATTATAAATTTCTACTATTTTTGTTATGTTCGATTACTAACGGTTATCATTTTAACTAACAGGTCATTCCATTTGTTACCATGCTGTTATTGTATTCAATATTATATATATATATATATATATATATATATATATATATAGATATATAGATAGATAGATAGATGAATGTACAGCTTGCACATGAATTCGCCGTGAAGCAATCTCATCACTGAACGAAATTCTTATCTTTTCTATATAACTGTTTACATAATTCGCATATTGTTTGCAATAATTAAGTGAGGTAATAACATCTGAACACATTTGAATTATTACAATTACTGAAATAACTTTGAATCGTTAATATACCCTCTTTGTAAAAAGTTTATTGAATCTACTAAGATCTATATTAAGACTGAATAAGAACAATTCCATGAGAAAATATTCATTGTAAGCATTTAGATTAAATACATTTTAAAGGTATAGATGAAGAATAGGAAAAAGGGGAATAACTCATCATCCTAAGGATTTCTTTTTTGACAATATTTTAATGTTCTGTTGAATTTAAAGAAATCTATATGTAATACAAAGTATTAGAAACCAAGCATTTCTACCTCAACCATATCCTGTCTGTTAATTCGATATCACTAATCAGTTTGCATTAGACAACCGTTGGTCATCAAGAAACACTGAACAGCTGTTCCATCCTAGTATGGGACTTTTAATCGATTCTAATTAACGTCCATATCAAGGATCGAACTCAAAACCTTCTAGGCCCGTGATGAACGCAATGTCACTAGACCAGTAGGTTGACTCCCAGCAGGTTGATATTTCTGCAACCTGTCTACAACAAGTTTTATGACTAACTGTCAGCTACTTTGAGCCTTCTAGGCTAATTCCGTTATCTTCTGCTTAGTTCGAATTGTATGGTACAAAATAATTCCTAGCATGCTACTAATTACCAACAGGATTTACCTGATTCATGTAATTAATCAGAATCTAGTTAAAACCTAATTGGACCAGCAAACCAATCACCATCATATATTTGTGCAGTCTGTTAACCAATCAGAAGATACTAAACAAGTATTTTATCGGTGAAGATGGATGCCTTTACTAAGGATATAGTGATTTCATATACTCAGAGAAGTTAACGTAGTCCTTTTGAAAGTTTCACTATTTGAAAATAAAAAAAATATGAGAGTAATATCTCTCTATGTATTGATGAGTTTATCCACATTCTCGAACTTTTAAGGTCAAACAATATATCTCGAACTGATCAGAATTACAATTGACAACCATGTAAATACTAGCACAGTAGTCCTTATCTTGAAGCTTAAAAGTCATGGAGTAGGTCACTTGTTGAGCGTCCTTGTTACTTACCACCTCGGTTTCCCATGTTAAAACGAAATAGCTATTCAGTACAGTTTTCTAACCGAAGTCAATTAGTAATATCATACAAACTACATAATATCCATCTATGTCAATTATTCATCTTAGATATTATTTACTAGTTGATATATTAAAATGTTTGCATAGATCATACCAGAATGCTACAATGACTTAAAGCAAACACAAATGAGTCAATATCTATTTAAGAGTGAGAACGAATAAATATATTCGTATATACATAGATTCATTTATACAAACAGTTTACGCCTACGTTATTCATGATAATCCACTTATACATGTATATATCGCCTAATTGTGAGCATAATTTGTTAAATCATCAAACTACCTACGCAACTGTCTAAGTTAATCTTACTAACGAAGTAGTACAATTGGATACATTCATAATTTTATCAAATATTCACATCTTGTTAACGTGATGTATATTTGTGTCTTGTGTCATTATTTCTATGCTAATATATTATACTTCTAAAGTAAACATCATAATGTTCATCAGATTCATAGCAATCTATGTATCGTTTTTAGAATAGTTGATCATTTTTTTTATCCTAAAGGAACAAAATTAATTCACCTGTATGTGGCCAAATCCATCGGGATAGACTTAGGAAAACTTATCTTATACAATTAAAGAAGATATATTGAGCCTATGATTGATAATTTGGCTACCATTTATGTAACTTAATTCCTATCTCCTACCTGACAAAACCACTTTTGTCTATCCCTATTATGTACTATTCTTAGTTGCGCATTTATCTTTCTCAGTTTATGTTAAGATCTGATGATTGTTACTGTCTTGACAATATCTGTCCAATCTTACATGGCATTCTTATCATTATTTTCATAATTACGTTGACAACAAGTCTCGTACTACAAATAACGCTAACACGATTTCATTGTTTTATAATTTTAGTTATCGTAAATAATATTTCACTCACAACATTATTTCATTTTATTAATAAGTGTAACGTAAGACGTGTACGACACAACTGACTGGTAGCTAAAACATTGAGCATGAGTTATCCTGGATTATCTCACTAGGCTTTCGTTCATTGTTGTTTTGTTCTATCTTATACTTTGTAGATTGTTCGCCACTGGACACAAGTACACTTCATTTTAGTTGATGACCAAACTAGCCTACCAACGACATCACACGGATGTACTGGATTCCATCAGGTAAACATACACACTTAGATTCAAATCTATTACCTATCGTTATAAATGTAAACGCTCTATCCACTAAGCTACTGATTCCATAAAAGTAATAACTTGTTCAGTTTGGATCTAATGTTACACATTGACTTGGATTAGATAATCTTTTGAAACCTAGATAACACTTGATAGTTATTTCTTTCTAACATGGGAATTTTCGCAAGTGAACACTAAATTATTCCCTCACCTACTTCACATATTGAGTTTAGAGTTTTCAGATTCCACCTGGGAAAATACTTAAATGGTTTAGCTAGAATAAAATGGTAAATATTTGTAACTCTAGTTAATTTGAAACATATTGACAACTCAGTTAAAAACACAGATGGCAACTGTTGATGAGTACTCCTACTAGTAAAAACTGTTGTCTAGCATTGCTTTATTCACATCGGTTGTCTGACTCACATCAGTTCCTAATATCATGAAACTTCGAATTACAATCATCCATCTAAAGCATTCTACTTCAATTCAGAAAAAAATTGATGGTTCGATAAACGAAGCAAAGAAAACGAAGTATAAGCAACATTAGCATGAAGGAATAACATTAACTCTTTCAAATGAAATAAAAAAGAAAACAGCATCACATTTTTTATCACATAATCATAATTCATTCACTTGTAAAGAATAACTTGAAACCTACCTTGCACGTAGTGCTAATTGTCTATCACTTGGACAAATGAATGTTTCCATTAGAATTCAAATATTGCTGAAATATATAATTTGAATTCAGTAGTATGATTAATTTACTGAAAAAAAAATGATATTTTGTGTAATAGTACCTATGAAAAAAATAAACAGAATTAAAAGAGACCACATGAAGAAGGCATCAAATGCAAACTGTATGTTAAATGTTGTCAATGGAAACAATTTCTAAAATTTCAATATTATGTAATATTTTTTTCCTAAATGATTGATAGAATTGATTTGAAATTAGGATTAGAATGAAAACTATAGTCCCACTATAATGTCACTAAGTTTTGAAGTTGCAGTGAACAGTTACAGTGATTGTAATGTTTCTATAGAATGTACTTCCCAATTTCGATGGATTTGTGTTAATAGCATATCTTTGAGATAAATGAATACTTCGTAAGACAATATCCTGAAGTTATAGGCTTGAAATGGAGGAAATCAGATACCAGCAGAAATATGACAAGTCTAATTCATTTAAGGAATCTCTCAGAAGCGATACTGTAGTTTAATCTTACCAAAACTGAAGCACAGTTAATATATGACATCCACATTAAAATAAAGTGTCGGGTAGTGTGCAATACACAAAAACATACACTTAAGCATGGCACCTAAAAACAAATGAATATTTATTATTCAGAATTAAATGGATTAACTGCTTCACTATTTTCTCTTTCGTCTTAACAATGAATATCTCAGTGTTATATATTCATGTCTCATCCAAGATTTCTCAACCATATGATGAGCGCTCAAACTTCAGATTGGTGGACTGACATTCACTGATTGGTATTTGTAATGTCAATCAAATCACGAGATTGGGCAGCGTCATTCAGTACCATTGGTGACTAACTGCCTTGGAAGAAGAAGAAGAAAACTTATCCACTAATAGCACTAAGTATCGGTAAAATAATAATATAAACTGACAGAAGTTAGAAATGCAATACACTGAATGCTAACTGATTACTCTTGCTGAAAGACCTGCTGTACCTACAACATATAAGTAAACTGAGCTGAATATTTCACAAAAAATAAGAACTTTGACAATAGTTAATGTCAAGTGCATAGATCTCTGAACGGATCAACTTATACAATATTTTCATCGCGTAACGTATGTATTAGGTACTTTTCTGTATTTCCATGAAGTTTCATGTAGTTGTATTTCATTTTGTCAAAAGATAAAATCATGATTATAGTAGGTGATTTAATAAAATAATAAGTAGTATGCAAGAATTTACAACTTGTGATAATAAGCGTTCACTAATGCTAACATTATGTAATCTTTTTAAACAATGAAGTAAGCAAGAAATTGTCTTTCCTATTGTTTGAATCTATAAATGTTAAAGGTAGGTAGGAAGTGATAATAGGCTATCGTATTTATTGCCTAAGTGCTGTCATGGAATTTTGCAGAGGTGCTCAGATCCTAAAGTTAACAGTTTGATATTAAGAAGAATCGAGTATATAACCGGTATTTAACATTCTTCGGTAAGAAACCTTTCTTTAAAAGGACCTGAAAGGAAAGAAACCATTGTAAATGCATTCTTAGTTTTGTGGAAGTCACTATGTCCTTGCGAAAAGGGGAGTGTAGAAGAAGGAAAATAGCAACACATTTTGATTCACTAAATTTCATTAATTGACCAGTGAATCACTTCTCCTTATAGACTGCATACTATTGCCTTCCAGTATGTATGGGGTATAACAGAAGCATTGTGTAACGGGGATTAATGATCATATAAAGTTAGCCTGTAGAATAGATTGTAAGTTTTCATAGATTGACAAGAATATTTTGTTATAAATACAATATCACCACCAACTAAGATGCCCTATTTCGCCAAGTATTCTAGAAAGTTAAATAAAAGTTAGTTTGACATCATGAACTGGTTTGAATTGGATAACCACTGACCTCCAGGAAGCACTGGACATCTGTTTTGTCCTAGTGTGGAACTCATCGATGACCACATTAGGGATAGGTCCCAGGACCTTCTGGCTACATCGCCTCAGTGGTCCAGTCGTAAAGCATTTGTCGCAGAGTCAGAAGGTTCTAGATTTCATCCCTGGTAAAGTCATCAATGTGCATTGTATAATAATTCCATAATAGGATGAAACAGCTGTCTATTACTTCTTGGTAGTCAATCGTTATCTAATTTAAACCAATTCGTGATATGAAATTAACATTCAACAATCTTCATAAAATCTAGTCAAATGAAAGTTCTGAGCAAAGATATCACGAAGATATTGACTGCTAGTTGGAACTAATGAAAAGAGGTTACAATTTCGTGATTAGACTTTGAGTAGTGATTATAATCTGTAGATGTAAATCATAGATAACAAGACTTAGATGTAGTATCATGAAATCGGGTATATTTCGTTTTTAATTTTATTATTATTCCTTCTTCATATTACATTCAACCGATTTCAATTAATAACTAGGTTTAGCATTTTAGTCACTGGGAAATAATTTGCATGAAGCCTTAACCTTGATGGGATCAATGCGAAAGTTTATTTTCTAATCAAATTAAATACACTTGTCAGCAAAATACTAACTGATCATAAAATTCATTGAACAATTGACCATTGTATTTGAATGAACATTTCAGTAGTATTTGTCAAAAAGAAAATGAATAAAAGAAATCATTATTTTATTATTGATGATTTATTATTCTATAAAAGATTAATAACTATCAGAGTATACTTTGACGTTTTCCTTTTGTTCGAAGAAATAAGTTTATCTGCTATATAACTTGAATAAAACCCATTAATCATATACTTAGCGTCGTCGACATACTTGTTTGAGGATATCCAAGAATGAGATGATTATTGAGAATAGTTTGTAATTAGTGACTGGCAGTACTTTGATCACTGCAAACATTTTAGACTAATATCGAAATCTTTACGACTTCGTCAGCAGTGTGATTTAAGATCATAAGGACTGTTGACAAACTCCTAACAGCTACACAGTTAAATCGGTATCCCCTGGTTAATATTCTTAACTTCAAAAAAAATTTACCTAACGCAATTTTATCGGCGAATGATTGCCCCTCATCCAATATGACTGAATTCTACTGGTCACGTTTACTAAATATGATTTTCAAATAATCAACTGAAGTCTGTTAGTTAAGTAAATAAACCTTCAGCCTAAAAGTTTGTACTGCAACATTGTAATTTTTCAATCACCTAGGAAGTCATTTTTTGGAGAGTAAAATTTTATTATTCAATGAACTAACAGGAAAAACATAAAATTTATGCATTTTCGTATTTGTAGCTTACATTATAAATGAAATGTAGCTAGCCAGTCAGTAAGAATAAGAACCAGTAAATAATTGTGACGACTACGACCTAAGTATGCAGAGTATGTAAGAGTTACCTGATTATGACAATGAATAATGATTCCTAAATTACAAATGTAAACTAATAGACGCCAACCCATCGTTTTATATATCATGTGCTCTTCACATGGTTCGAACCTGACAAATTCCATCATTAGTATTATCCTGAATGTGCACAACTCATTATTTCCTATACAAAGATGAAACAGTTGTCTAGCCTATATTGGTTTTCCGTAGTTGCCTAGCTACAATATTGGACGGCGACCAAGATCTATACTGATACAATAATAAACTATGTTATATTTAACAGTATAGTAGTGTAATACCTAAAAATGACTTAGTAGCAAATCATGTTATGCAATCACAATGTTCGTACATATCTAACAACGTCATCAAAATAAGCTAGGTTATCTGTTATACTTAATCATTTGTTACTTTGAAGAGCTTTTCATGGTTTAACTTAATAATACTTAGACATGTTATTTCACTCAATAGTTATGTAATTATCAAAATTACAAACTATCACTATTAATTATCTGATGAAGATAATTATGTTGCCATGCGACATACTGCAAAACAGTTTATTAATAACTAAGAATTGATCTTCTAAATGCATTCTAAGTTTCATGACCATAGAAAACTAAAACAGTAACATTAGACGGAGCATAGACAATAAGTTCGTACAATCAAAATACAAGTCTGATCGTCTCATATCGAGTCATTTGGGTCAAGGTGATTTAATGTGAGACATATATGCATAAGTCAGTGTTATGTGAAAGGCTGGGAAAAATATATGTGAAATGAGGATCAAATTGTATGTGTTCCGATGACAGAAATTTGATGTACTTTAATTTTGATCGCTTGGATAGAAAGTTCATGTCGGATGAATAGTAAGGACCTCCTTTTTGTTAAGTGCAGTTGGATTTAGCAATATGCTGAACGCTTCAGCTATTCGTCTTTCTTCATAATTGGAAAAACCATTTTTGGTTAATTTAGATATTTTTAATATAGATTTCATAGTTGTGATAGATGGCATGTACAGACTGTTATATGTGATTGGATTTGTAATTTTTTTAATTCAACAGGATTGTTAGGAGGTCGTTTAGTGTAGCTTTCATATTCTTGAGCACGAGTTTTGATTTCTCAAGAAGACTCTCCAGTACAGAAAACATCACAATCAATATAACCTGACATGTAGACGCAATTTTGTATATAGGTGAATGAGATCTTGTACTTTATTTTGAAGAGCACCAGGTATAAGACCAAGTTACGTTTTTCGTATAACCAGAATAACTTCTAACGATTGAACTCACTCGTAGGAATGTGAATAAATCAAAAAGCAATGAAAGATGGTGGAGAAGTTATATTCGGTCGTAAGTGTAGGAGCGGTAATGGGATAGCAACGTCTAGGGTGGCTAACTAGAGAGAGAGATATATACTTCCCATGTTGTGTCATTCCGTGATCTGGTGGTGATGCTTGACCGACTGCCTTCAACTAGTCGTGTCCATTGAAACAAACATGGTCGATCAATATCGAGAGCCTATGCAAACATTTATTTAAGGAATTATTTACCACAAGCAATTTTAACTAATGCTCCTCGAAGAGTGTTGGTAGTTTGTAGAATGCTTGAATCCCATATTGTTTTAGAATCCTTTACATTTCTTCTGTTGTGTCGTAGCAGTAAGGTAGGACAGCTGTACCAAACCATGACATTTCAGTTTATTTATTATTAATTAGTAATAGGTTGATACGTTGTTGTATATTGTTAATAATATTTATTGGAAAATTATTAAATCGTAAAATGTTAATTATATATTCGTATTCATTTTTGTTATCATCTTCTGATGTAATTCGTTTATTGGCTCTTCTGAATAAGTTTAGAGCCAGTGATATTTTTGCACTGAATGAATATGCTGAACTGATATCGATATATCGATTGGAGTGTGTAAGTTTACAGTAAATCCTCAGATTAAGAGTTCCATTCAAATTACTTTAGACTAAACAGTTCAGGAATGGTAACTTATTGTGTTCATCTTCTTTTTCTAAAGTGAATTTGAATTGCTGTGAAAGAGTGCTGAAACGTTTTCAGAAGGCTCTCAAAAAAGTCTTTTTAACATTAACAAAGGATTCATCTACATACCTGAGCCAAACTCATAGTCTAATGTTACGAATGAATACGTGTGACACTAAACGACCTCTTAACAATCATGTTGAATTAAAAAAAAATTACAAATCAAATCACATATAACAGTCTGTACATGCCATCTATCACAACCACGAAATCTATATTTAAAATATCTAAATGATCGGAAAATGGTTTTATCTATTATGAAGAAAGATGAATAGCTGAAGCGTTCCATATATTGCTAAATCCAACTGCACTTAACAAGAAGAAAGTCCTTACTATTCATCTAACATGAACTCTCTAGCCAAGCAACCAAAATTAAAGCACATCAAATTTCGTTCATGTGAACATATACAATTTGATCATTTCATATATATTTTTCACAGCTTTTCACATCAATCTAACTTATACGAGTATATCTCATTTTAAGTCACCTTGACCCAAATGGCATTACACGACACGATCAGACTTGTATTTAAGATTGCTAACTGCCATAATCATAAGCATTAATGATTAAAACTTAGTCAATGTGATATATTTTCTGGTTAGCATCTTTTTAGGAAGATCACTTTTTACATGATGGGGTAGCTAACCCTATTTCTAACCGTTCTCGTCTATCAGGACTTTGAATAGGCAGTAACCTTAGGGGGATTTCAGGCAGATTGGTTTATTCTTGTACATACTTGGGCACTATTATTGATAAACAAGAAGAGTTTGATACAGATGTGAGGATACGGATTGACAAAGTAAGGCAAGTGCAACACTTCTACTACTGAAAATCATGTGCAACTCAAATCACCTGTCAGTCAACACTAAAGTTACAATTTTCAATGCAAATGTAAATACGGTTCTATCGTATGGCGATGAAACTTTTAATGAGAACTACGGAAAGCATCATCTGAAAGATGCAAGTATTTATAAATAAATGTCGGGGCAAGATACTTCAGATCCATTGGCCAAATCCCATCAACGACAGCCCTCTGCGGCAGGTAACAAACCAACCGACTTCCAGCAAAAGAAGAAACCAAGAGATAATGCTAGAGGTGGATAGGTTACACATTGGGGAAATTGTCCTACTGTGTCACAAGACGAGCACTGACTTGGAGTCCTGAAGGCCAGAGAAAAAGAGGAAGATCAACTAATCAATCGCTGTGTGAATTGGCGGCGGAGACGAACAGGAGATTGAACAGCACTTGAGAAAGAGCGGTAAGGGGTGGCAATGACAGACTGGGTTGGAAAATATTGGTTGGCGACCTATGCTTCACGAGGGATATCATGGATTGACTGAGTGATTGACGCCATATATAGTAGCCATTTATACTAGCTTCATTGTCGTTTACACTCTGTAACTTAGTACTACGATTGTTTGATTAGACAACTAAATATTTAGCATTACA
Organism: Schistosoma japonicum; assembly: GCA_025215515.1. NCBI lineage: Eukaryota > Metazoa > Platyhelminthes > Trematoda > Strigeidida > Schistosomatidae > Schistosoma > Schistosoma japonicum. Next base: position 11,477,020 of record CM046064.1, read on the forward strand.
TTATTATTATGTCTGATGTGTTATGGTTTATCTTCAGGACGACCTTCAAAACCTGAAGGATCCGAAGCTGAAAGTTCCTCCATACCGAGTACAAGCAAAGATACACCACAGAGTGAAGGTAATAAATGATTTTACCCATATTTTACTATTCTAATTGTTTTACAGTAAACCTTATTCACTGATTTCCATAATAACTGAATTACAGTTTGCTATATTATTTTTCACTAAGTAAATTGCTATATTCTTCATTTTAGCCGGTTACAGTTGATAACATTATCTAAATAAAAACAATTACTTTGAATAATGACTTGATATTTCAACCTATACAGGTCTCCTCCTTGACTGATCTAACCCTGTACTAGTAGTGGAGGTTGGGAGCACTAGGATGACCAATTAGCTCAGACTTCACATTTCCTTAATTAGGCACATACGAATCCAGATAACACAACAGCCCAATAATAATAATAATAGTATCAATCCCAAACTAAGACATCAACGATAGGGTAGTAGGCACATTAGTAATTAGTTATAATTCATGAATGTAAAATGATATAATAATAAGTAATAGGTGAAATGGGATGTTAGGAAGAGAAGATTGTGCAATTAATCGAAACATAATCTCTAATACATGTACCATGAAAATAACCACCTGGTAAACAAGTTCCTCAAGTTTAATCATCTTCTCTAGCTCATCTAGTTTTAGTAAACATAAATAACATTCGTACTGTAAACAATTTGAATATGAAAAGTTTATAAAACATGTTAAGTATATAGTTCTTAGCTAATTTACCAAAACCTAAACTTCATTTTGACAGAGAAGTAAAATATCTTACTGAATTCATTTTGTCAACAACACTAATGACGTTAGTGTTTTGTAAATTGTACTTTATTCTTAAAGTACTGAATATTGAGACAATCATTTAGACAAATGAATACTTCATTAAACCTCTTTTTATTTTTATAGACTAAATTCAATGAATAGTTGATTATAATGAAATCGTCATCTATTGTTGGAATCTTTTTGGTTCATATTTTTTGTAAATAAAACACATTCAGGTTCGTTAGTTAGTTAGTTACCAATAAAAACTAGGGAGTACTAGACAGCTGTTTGATTATAATATGAAACAATTCAGCAGTGACTAACCAAGTAACTATACTTATTAACTGTTTCCACAAAGAACATCGATTCAATGAACAATAATTAGCTCACTTGAAATTAAAATCAGAATGTTCCTGTAGTTCTAGTAAGAAGTTCCGATTGGTAGAATTCAGAACTGACGGTAGTGAGCTAGTTGTCACCAATAACAACATAACATTCAATTAAAAATCTAAAACATATCTTATACAATAATCATCTCTGGAAAAATTAATTCTATTGTTAAACTGGTGTCGTTTTGTGGAGATTCGTATTAAGCTTAGTTGATTGAATGCACCACTGATTGATGTTAGTTGGATGTCATCGATTTCCACGGAGCACTGAACATCTGTCTCGTCCAATAATGTAAACAAATTGGTGGCGTGCACCCTCGATTTCGCTACGATAACCGAATTCAGTGACTTCAGATTGGAGAACGCCTAACTCTTTGCACCAATGAGTTGGACGATATCTAGGGGTAGAATTTCCACTCCCATTAATTTGTAATATAGCTAAACTTTCTTCAATTGTCACTGATGATAACCGTCTTATTCTTGGCAAGTCTGAACTCGACAAGTCACGACTTCTCACTGAAACTTCAGGAACATTCTGAAGTTATTCACTAGTAACCTGATTGCTGTAATTGAAGTGATGTGGTTTTGTGTAGTTTGCTATCAGGTTTAGTTGATTAGATTTCCCTGGTAGAATCAAGGCTTCACATTGCTCAATTTTTCCATAATAGGGCGAGATAGCTGCCTTATTCTTAATAGTACCCTGCCAACATCAGTTTATGAAGAATTCAGTCAACTAAATTTCATTATGGACAGTGATTTACTATCTTGATGAACTTGTTTCAGTAGGTTCTTCATTTAAACTTTCATTCTTAGCAAATCCTTTATAACCGAAATTAAAAATAAATACAAACTATTTTCGTAGTAAATCACATTAATAGCTTAGATATTTTTTATACAGATTAACTAACAAAATACATTATGCAGTGTTAATAAACTGTGGTAAGTGTCCTATGGAATGAATGTTGTTTAAATTGGCGGTTCTATCGTATGGAGATGAAACGTTTATTGAGATTAACGAAAAGCCTTGCTGAAAAGATACACGTATTTATAAATGACTGCTGGCGCATGATATTTCGGATCGATTGGCCATATGCTATCAACAATCACCTTCTGTGGCAGATAACAAATTTAACCGGCTTCTAGCAGAGGATATAATTAGGTAAAAACGCTGAAGGTGGATAGGTCACACACTGAAGAAATCATCGAACTGTGTCACGAGACGAGCACTGACTTGGAATTCTGCAGGTCAGAGAATAAAAGGAAGGTCAAAGAACAGTTTACTCTGTAAATTGGTGGCGTAGATGAAAGAAGACTGACCAGCACTTTAGAAGGAGCGGTAAGGAGTGCCTATGACAGATTTGGTTGGAAAATATTGGTCTGTGGCCTATGCTTTACGTGGGGGTAACATATATTGACTGATTGATTAAGTGAATATGATACATGATTAGTTATTTTTCATTAAGTGATTCGTTTCAATTGTTAAATGTTTTCACAAAACCAAATTACTATGAATCGGTCTTTCATAAATCTTTATTTTAAAATAAAGAGATATCAGCTTCAGCTATTTACCAATTCTTCTTTCCGACCTACTTCTAAACTACTTGTACCAAAGGGAATATTTATGACTAATAGATTATATTTAATAGAAAATACACTTAAATGGAAGATATATTCAAGTGAAACAACTGATATATGAATTGATCAACGATAAAAGTATCACATTTAAAAATCTTAAAGTTAATTGTTTCAAATCAGCCAATTCTATCGTAAACAACTTAGGACAAGGCATAAATAAACATGAACACAAGTTACCATAAGTAATGTCAATATTGTAATGTGTAATTAACCAAACTTAAATTAGATGAGTCAACTTCATTGATAATAAAACCATAGTAAAGATTCTATTCTATACGAATATTCATTCCATAAAAGAACGACGAGATTTACATAACTGAAATTTATTGAACCAACAGTCATTGACTTAGTTTACTGATGACTCTTATAAAACTGGTGTCTACTTCACAAGCCTTTCACTGGTTACATAATCTCAAAATCAATAACCAATCAAACATGGATTTATCATATAAACATTTAACCGCATGTCAAATAAACGGGCTAGTGATATTATTAGGCTGTTAAACTAAAAAACAAAAACTGGTCAATCAGAAGCGACAAATAGCTTAGAACCTAAAATAAAACGTTTCAATTTTCCTTTTGTAAACAATAAAGTGGCTAAAAATTTTAGAAAAATACAAAGAGATTAATCGGATATTTCGACTCTTAATTAGTTTCACATCTTGTGGTGGTAAATGTGTTTATAACTTAGATAGTTTTATAAACCCGGTACGTTGTAAAACAGACTTGTTACTTTTTAATTGAGACTATAAAGTGAAGGCTATTGGTCAAATCTTACCACCAAACAACAAAACAACCGTATGTGGAACATTTATTTACAAGGTAAACAGCCTTGTACACTGATTTGTCCTTTAAGGAAGTACATACAACATACTTAGAAAATTATGTCGTCGATTGTCGAAGTATTTAGAGTATCCTACATGTTTTTTTGAAAATATCCAAATGTGAAATTTGTTGCTTAATGTGCTCATAAGTTCTGATAAAAACACTGAATCTAGGTATTTTAACTATTGTGTGACTGATGGAAGAGATGTATCTGTAATGTATGAAAAAAATTATGCTCTTTGGCATGTTATTACTACTCATTAATGTACTACTAATCATTATCCTGTATTCTCTATCATTTACATGATGAAGCGTACAGTTCTTATAAATGTCATTTAGTGAGCAAAGCAGAATCCTTATCAGAGATTCCCAATGGCTCATTTACTGTAATCAGCTTCAATCAAATCGTTAATTACACATAAGTTAGACGAATTTAGAAAGTTTAGCCACATTACCATCTAAGCTTACAGACTGGCTTAATAAATCTATCACTTTGTATCGCTTTCGATTATTGTCACTGAATACTAATTCTTTTATCTTCCACTATATCATTACATTAATTCAATGATAATTTATAAATATATGCAAACACGATTGTAAATTTATATTATTAATATTATTATTCTCAGTAGTTGAAGTTAATTGACAGGAAACTCTACTTGTTACGGGTTATATACTTGCTGTCACTCATCAGCATAAGATAACTGAAATACGCAGGAAATTACTGCTTCCTAATTAACTAAAAATCATATCATCCAGTTTCATATCGTGAAATGTTACCTCTGAGCTATTCAAGTTGCCACTAATCACCTTGAAGACCGAGGGATTTAGACCGAATGATTACCAAGAAGCACCAATCTATACAAAAATGAAAGCACTCTTTATTAACGAGGGTCAACAATTATGAAATCTAAATCAATCAAGGATTCCTACTGGCCACCTAAAACATAGTTCATGTAATATTGATTTACTTCCAAAAGGGGTTATACTTTAATTTAATTGTTCGAGTTTACTTAGTACTATGCGAAATTAGTCACTGCTCAATAATCAACCAACGTTCTATCATTTCCTGAAACATCATCCACTTGATTTGTATGAACTTTACTATCATTGTTTAAAATACATGTATGTTAACTTGCAGTCATTATGAAAAACCAATCTGGAAGCAACATTTTATCATTCATCTTTTTCTCACTGTTAATAATCCATCATTATGACTTCCTACACTGAATTGGGATGGTTTTTATGAAGTTAAGTATTAAAATTAGTTATTTGTATTCGTCACAGATTGATATTGGCTAGATACTGCCGAAAACTAGAGGGCACTGGACAGCTTTCTCTTCTAGTATGGGAGTCCTCAACGGTGCGTCCTAGGCTAGGACACAACAGATGTCTAGTGCTCTATGATTTTTACTGTTACCCAGCTATCATCAATCTGTGACAAATACGAACAAACAAAAACCGAGTTAGTGTTTTACAGAATTGTTCATATGATGATATTGGTTAGTTACTAATGAAAACCAGGAAGCATTGAACAAATGTTTCGTTCGAATAGGAAACCTCTCAACGGTACACATACACTACCCCACCATGGAACTAGCTCAGAACCTTCATGATACTCTACAATTGTTTAATTGTTAGGTTAACTCAACAGTTAATATTTCATTCCTTATTGTTCTCTATTCTTATTTACTCTTGTTTCATACACAAATGATCCAGAAAAACATTAGATCAAATGAATATTATTGTTTATTCTTTCATACATAATAAGTAGTATAACTTTTATCATTTACAGGATACAATTTACTTCTGTCATTTTAACTCATAACCAGAAAATCATACTATGTACTATCTCTATTCATCTTTATCTCATTGTAAGTTAAAACGGAAACAATACAATGATCATGTGATCAGTATAGAAAAAAAAATATTATCATCTGATCCGAAGAAATCAGTTAATTAATAATTAATTGATTTTACATTTTTAAGAAAAATAAAATAAAAAGAAAATTCAATAAAAAAGAAAAATATTCAATATATAAGTTAGCATAGTGATTATTATCATAGAATAATTATTAAAGAAAAGAAAACAAAGAGAAGAATAGTTGATCACTTAAAACTTTGGTAGATTATTGTGATGAACATAAAGAGATTGAGTGAAGTTAGGCAAATACCATAGATGAAACTTAATATAACTGTTACATCCAAGTATGAAGTTTCTGAACAATATTTATTCACTGGAAATATTGAATTCAGGACTTTTAAGCCTACCAAAGAGCTCTTAGTATTCAGGACATTAATTTGTAATACAGTGGTTTGTATGTGTAAGTCATGTCAATTTTCGATGTGGATTGACTTTAATTTAGTTCTATTAATGGGTAATTATTTATAATATTACCCTTATTATAACTCCATGAAATACTTGTTACGACTAATGGAGAACAACCATGTCAGGTGTGGTGTAGTTACCCCCTCACTGGCATTATATGATAGTTATGAGACGTCATAAAAGAAAGCTGTTACAAATCTAAACTAACGAATACTGTGTTTGTGATATAGATGTTAATAATCTGCTGGAGAGCTTAATGATTTGAGGTAGATAATGATGACATTATAAATGCAAGTTGCCGAAGGAGTTATCTACTAGGAAGAAACATTATTTCTAGCAATTCATGGTTTTCATTGGTTGTACTAACAAACCCCAGTTGGTGATGGAAAATTATAAAATCAATATTCTTCACAGCTTATCACATGGATTAGTTGTGAATGTAGTTAGGATATTTTATATCTTTCCGTTCTACTTGATCTATCTGAATTTAGTTATAAAGTATAGGAGAAAGATTGTGCAGTCATGGTGTACCAATCAGCTGTTTTTTTATTACTATAGGACTGTATAGATAATAATACGTTTGAATAATTCACGAATCCGTATTTGTTATGAGAGATTCTAATTTAGTGCAATAGTTACTTCCAGTATCAGCAATGTGATTTGTTTGAGTTATCAATACTTAATCTTGTTCTATATCAGTTTAACAGGCTTAATAGACGACCATATAGTGAACAACATTAAATTTAATCTAAAAAATTAGTATAAATTTGTAAAAATTAACTTAATGTTTATATGGTTGCTTATCATCTATCTACTAGATAGTACTTGACAGATGCAACGCTCTAATATGAGAGACAAATCCACAAAAATTGAATACCTATAACTTTACCAAGAATCGAATATGAAATATTCAGTACTTTTCAACGTTAACATGTTGTTTTTGGAGACTACTGAGAGAAATTTCGATGAGTTATATTTTTAAAGAAGAAAGTGATAGATTCTAGGTTGATTTGAGCGACTACTTATTATTATTAGACAGATATCTTTCAATAAGTGTGTACAGAAAAGGGTCAGTGGTTAAGGGTGGAAATTGATACAAGTGAGCATCTACGGGGGGTAATTCGCTAATGACTAATGATCGGTAGATCAATTCAAATAGTATTAAATTAGTTCCACTAATATATTAATTGACTGAATACATAATGATCGATTCCACAACACAATGAAATAATTGGATGTAGTCATTAAAATGATAACAAAGTTATACCTACTTATTTAATCATGATAGTTAACGTATTTAAGGTTGAATATTGTTTGTTGAATTCTCCATAGATGTTCATAATCAAATTTATACTTTTATCGTTGATTCGAATGGAAATCAATGGAATTTTTATGTTAGGGATAGATGAAGTTAGTCAAGTTTCCAAATGTCCCAACGAGATATCACTGTGGGTATTACTCTGACAATTCCAGTTTCTTAGTTGAATGATTCTTTGATTCTTTAAAATCTAACTATAGATTTTATGTATTTAGTCAATTAATAGACATTAATGAGATTAACTTTATTGTATATTAAAATCAACCTTTCAATGTTCACCTATCTACTAGTTGAATATATCCATACACATTTACATTAATGAACGTTTCATTCGATTCTCGTTTTTATTAGAAGAATCCACTCAAACTAAACGTTCCCTAGAATCTTGTTTATTACTGGTAAATAAAAAATAATGTTCTACTACTCACTTATCATACAATTGAATGGTTAGATAAGACAAATTTCTAAAATATTCATGGTAAAAATAACAATATTATTCACGTGATAAGTAGGTTTTCTTAAGTTGGATTGCGACTGGCAGTCGAAACCCAGGACGCGAGATTTGTCATGTTTGGGACTCGCCATCTGGATGTACTTGCATCGCACTGTTGATCCTTACACTAAAATTTGAACTTAGATCGATTCATGCAGAACGCCGTCGTGTCTGTTATTAAGCTACAGAGTCCAGACAACCAAATTTGTTCAACGGGTATATGTATATTATTAGGATGTATTTGGATCTTTCCGTTGATTTGTCACGGACTGAAACTGATCAGCCTCTCCTGTCATATGTGAATGCTGAACGGATTGTCTCGATATAGCGATAGATCACAAGCATTGTTTAAGAAGGATTGAGTTGAAGCTGAGTTTGAACCGCAGTGTGAACGCCAACACTAGGATGCAGGTGCATCTAGCTAAACAGTCATGAATGAGACGAAACGCGCTCCTCGGATTTAGCTTGTCAGTCACAATGCAACTTAAATATTAGTTGTGAACTATCGCCACAGCGAGAAAATTCGCTCAGGATGCATATATATCGCAACAGAGACTGACCAGTTTCAGTCCATGACAAATCAACGGGAAGATCTAAATACCTCCTAATTATAAATAAGTGTACGTTAAAAATAAATTTTCAGTAAATTACAATAGTACTTAAAAGTATTTGATTGTATCTATATGTTGAAATTCAGTTAGCTAAAACAAACCACTGATGAACAATTATGGTCTACATCCAAGAACAGCTGAATACATCCAAATAGCTACAAAAACGACTAGTCTCTAATAGCGAAATAACAACCTGTGACGAATAACTATCATTGTCTAATGCAAAACACAGTTGATAATTTGAATAACTGGAGAAGACAAGATTTTCATAATAGAATGAATTCATCAGTTTATTTGGAGGTTCCTTGTCAGCTGCAGACAACTAAAAATATAAGGAGTTATATACATATATATATATATATATATATATATATATATGCTCGTTAAACTAATCAAAGGTAGAACAGTACTCTTTAGATGCCATTTCCAACTGTATCTATGAGTTCAAAAGTACTTAAGGTAGCAAGTATATAGGAAGGATTGAGCGAATGACTTCCGCCAGATTTTATGAGTATTTTCATAAGAACCTGTCTCACAAGAAGCAACGTTCTCATAAGTGTAATCTCTAAACACCTTTAAGTCAGCAGATATATTATAATTGCTACAGAAGTATTCAAAATTGTCAGTAGACACGTAATACCATTATTGCCTTGTTTTGAAAAGACAATTGTCAACAGGCGCCTTAAACCTTGTTTTTATATGCAGAAAGATAGCATGATATGTCCTTTACTACAGTAGTGAGCATATCAATTTTCTATTACATAATCTTTCAGATGTTCATAAATAGAAATGACGTTGGTTTAAAATCTGTCACGTAATTATGAAATCATTGAATTAAATTTTTTTAAGATTATGTAATACCATTTTCTTTAACTTTTTCAATGATCATGCTATTAGCCCCCGGCTTTCAACTCATAATTAGCATCATATGAATACTAGTTAAATTGGACTACAATTATTAGTAAATCTTGTTTATCCTCTCCAATTATTACGATTTAGATTTTCATTCAGAACATTCATCTCAGCCCTAACAGATAAAGTATGTTAAAGATTTGATTCTACGTAACTCTTTTGTAGCTTTAGGTTGTTTGTAGTTGACAAAAAGCCTCGAAATAAACTGATGAATTTATTCTATTCTGCAAATCTTGTTCTTCCTAAGTCATTCAAATTTATAAAGGGATCTAGTTTTATGGGAGAATTCTAGTCGGTGGCTTATGCTTTATGTGGAATAACAGCGATTGATTGATCTAGTTTCATGAAATTTTGCGAGAAATAATTGAGATTGGTCACAAAGTGAATATGAAATCAAGTTTTATGGTAGTGTATAAAATTACAGTATAATCACACAAAAGTTGTCACCCACTACCCCATCCCCTCACTCTTCGTATGTTCAAATCAATGAACTCCCCCGAATTAGGTAGAGATTTACAGTGTTTTTTTACTCCTGTTTATTTTCTAATAATCTAATTTGTTTAATTTACAGAGACTGATCAATTTTAGTGCGTAACAAATCGACAGAATGATTCAACTACATTCTAATTTGAAATCGATAGCTTGGCGCTACATGTGTTAAGCATTTATGGTGTAAGGTAGTAAGTTCGAGTCTCATTGTGAACATTAACACTATTACTCAAATGTATTTAATCGATGTGTTGAAATAGAATTAAACGCATAGTTTATACTGTATTACTAGCTACATATGAAATATTCTAAGATTAACTCATGGTTTAATACAAGAAAACAATGATTACTGATTCATACGGTAATTCTCCGACATATGTACACTCTTGAGTGAAATGTCTGCGAAATGTAATATGTAAACTATTACTGAAATATTTTATTTCATTACTACTGATTATGATTCAATTTTGTTGAAGCATAGATAGTTCCATCAATCATTATTCGTATGATCTAAACTTATTAATGAATATTTCCATCATTAAGTATAACAATGATTCATTCGGTGTATCTTTTGAAAATTTCAATTATGCAAGTAAAGTTGTTAAACGATGTGATGGTTGTAGTTTTGCAAAACATTTTCAATATTCAATCAGTATATTTTATGTATTATCTTTAGTTACTTGTCTATTCAGTTAATGTGTGAGCATTTCGAATTCGAGTGCCGTTAACGTTGTAGATATAATTTCAAATTCCTGTTTTATGGATACTACTTAATTGATTCATGATAATTGGTATATAGTGAAACGTCCTGTGAAATGTCAATAGTGGACAACTGACAAAAAAGGAAGTAACACCTAAAGAGAATAGGTAGGAGATATGAGAAACAATGGACTGGGCAAAGTGAGCTGGCCTCTGAGTTCGACGACGAAGCCATTCGGTAGGAGAATTTGGGATAGTTCAGAATCACACTACTTGAGTAAGATAAGATCCACTGGCTTCACCGTGCATTTCGACTAATATTATACGGCCTATGATACAGACGCTAGATAATGAATTAAAAAATCAGTTACTAGAAATTTAGTTTCAGGAGTGTCACCTGTATCGTAAACTGACATTAACGCTAAATGTGAAAAACAAGTTGAACAGAAGGAACAATCTGTTTTGTAAAATTACGGTAAGGAATGAATAACGTATAGATTATATTCACCCTTCTTTCCATACACTTACGTCTTCTTAACTCCAAGTTAGTTCTGTATTAGTTTCACATCTTATCTCCTACCCATTCTCTTTACGCCTTGCTTCTTTGTTGACTGTTTTCTGTTGCCACTTCACAGGACGTTTTGCTAAATATTACTTATTATAAGCTACGAAAATTCTATCAATAACACCTGTAGTTATTTTCTATAATTTTCAAGTCGCATTCCAACCTTACTGAAAGTAGAAACGTTTCAAAGAACATTTGAAAAAATCAATTGCTTATTTATCCAAATTCCAATTTCTAGCTAGTTTCATAGAAAGAAACATCTTGTTGTCAAGTGTTTGTTTCTTTGGTCACTTCCGTATTATGATATTGACTTGTGAACAAAAATAACTTTTAAATGAAATAAAAATCAATATCTATTTGTTAAAATGATAAAAACATTGTGTTTTGAAACAATATGACATGTAACTCTACCTTCTGGTTTAGTTAATAGGCACGCATATATATTTTACACTTTTTTAATACTTTGACTCTTCAACATTCATAATCACAATATACAAGTGACAGTATTTTCTCAATGTTGAAGTATTTTGTCATGAATTGAAGATCCATAAAGAACTATGGTGTACTAAATAAGTCTTGTAGTCTAAAAACGTATTGTAAGTTTAATACCATTCACATAGACCCTGAAGATTTAGTACAATCATCTTATATTTACTTCACAGTTAATTGTAAATGATTTCCTCTTTATAATAACTGAATATATTAACTTCTCAAAGTCATTATAAGCAGCGTATCAATCGACATATGAACTTAGACCTTGCAAAACTAAACTGATTATTTGTTCTTATTTTATTTTAAGATACATCATTAGTAGCATTTAAAATTGACATAGTATCTAACTTATACACCTTAAATTACATTGATACTCTGATTACATATTTACTGATAACGTATTAATTAAAATCTAACTTCATGTATAACTCAGCTGTTTACATAGATTACTTATAAAGTAGTATGTTTATTTAGAACTTAATTAAGATTGAATTCTGTTCGGATCAGTTTACAATTCTGATATATGTTTAAATGACGTGGAATCGTGTGTAGACGTTACTTTTAATAGTCAATTTATGTATAAGTAGTGTAGTATATTACTTAAATTTGAGGAAAATTACTTTATAATAACTTACATTACTAAAGTTTTAGTCATTGACTTGATTAAAGTATGTTCTCTACTTTCATTCAGTTTTCTTCTTGATGATAACCACATTAACTACAAGCTGTGTACATGCATTCATAATTTAATTTATTAATATAATTCAACAAGTACAGTCCATTCTAATGTGACGACGTATACAGGAAGACTATACAAAAAGTGTATTAAATTAATTGCATAGTCTTAATTTAGAAGTAAGAACAATAGAAAATATTTTCAATGAGATATTGGACCTAATATGGTTAAATACACTAAACAACTTGAATACAATAAAAGACTAGAGTATAGTATAGGGATAAGCTTGAATGATTCTTAAACTCTATTCCCCTAGTAACTAATGTAATTAATCAGAAATCACTTATTGCAATGAGTATGTTTGAAGCACATCGAGTAGAAACTTATTGAGTGCAACTTTTCTTTGATATCACAGGGTACTTAACGTATCGGTTACTAAGTTCATACTTTACAAATGATATATAACTCCTGAATCAACTCTATAAGTAAATTCCTTAACTTAAACTGACCTTAGATTTCAATTAACCATATCCTCTACCATATTCTATCTATAACCCTAAACATGTAAACAGAGTCAATTTAAGGGTGGACAAAAGACTATTTAGGTTTCGATAAAAGGTTTTATTATAAAGTGTTATATAGATATATGGGATGAATCTGATTAACTCATTTGTATGCTCAGATTTCCACAAGAAATACTGACTGGCTAATATGCTTATTCATCGCGAGCATTTCAACAATCGCTTAAGCACATCCATGTACTACATTCTACCTCAACAAAACTTTATCAAGGACTACTGTATCCAAGTTAAAAAACCAAGAGGAAACACAACTGTTAAGAGGAATTTCATGTTTTTGAGTAAATATAAAAAAAGTCTACAGTTTTGGTTATATTTCGTTCTCTCAGATAAATGGTTTAATTGTGAGACTGATAAAGTCGTTCAGAAAGACGATGAACGCCCCACAATTCAACCATGCAGCTCAGACAACGTGGTATAGCCAAAACATCCTTATGAGCCTACAAATATTCTCTACCGTCTCAAGATTTACCGTATATATATCGCATGCTATGAAGTAGCCACTAGGAATAGGTGTCAGTTACTTGCCAATATCACACTTAGATTATACTCGGTTTTAAAAATCGCAGTTATAAAGGTTATTTTCATAGTCTGAACGTGCCATAACCTTAAGAAGTTGCAGAGCATATTGTTTGATACTCAGCACTTTATAAAGGAACGTTAACATGTATTAAGTAATAGATTATATCAAATGGAATATCCAGATATTTCATGTTATGAAGCCTAATGAAGTATACTCTTGAATTAACTAGAATATTATTACCAATGCACAGAGATGAGTAGTTCATAAATAAACAGTTTGTATTTTTTTTTTAAGATAAATATTTTCATATTAGTATTCTAAGAACCAAATGATGAAGAAACCTTCACTGAGAAAAAAAAAACATCGATTGAAAAGTTTAACGAATTTTTCCAATAGAAACACACAAAAAAAGCATTAAATCACTTTCAATATTAAAGCAAACCGTATGTTTCAGTATGATGATAACTAAATGGGAGGGGAGGGGGTGGGAAATATTTTTAGTTTCCGACCATATTGTTGTATCTATTTTTCATTATAGTTTGTTACACAATCAACGTACATTAGTTTGCTTTTTCACTTCCTCTCTCTCTTTCTCTGCCTCTCAATTGTATTAGATTATTATTTGATCCCGGGGAAAAAAAAAACTGACGAATCAATGAATTAATGAAATGATTAAAGTAAATGGACAAGTATAAACTGAAATTACGCTGTAATTATTTGTTTCACTTTTTTTACTTTTTTTTCAAGTAAACGAATATTCATTGACAATGTAGTCGGTTTTGAAAGAATTCAGTTTGTTGATGTCAACTATGTCGCCCAAATTAGAAAAGCCAATTATTACATAACTAAACACTAATGCAGATACATAAAAATAAATGATGTAATATACAAAATCAATAAGAACATAAATGGTTGTTTTCAATTAACTGAACATTTTTCATTGGCTCCACTACTACAATGTTTTTATGTAAGTTCATTGAGGAGAGAATGAATAGACAAATAATGATGTTATCTACAGTGCCAATAATTAATTGACATTTAAACTGATTATGTTATCATACAGTTTTTGAAACACTTTTCTGTGCATGAAATCTCTTTATTTTATACATGACATATTGGTTCTCCTGTTAGTCAGATAGACTGTATCTTGTGTAATATCGACCATCAGAAAATGTTTGTAATGAAGAGTTTCATTCACTTTTTGATTGAACATCAACTTCTTTATTACTAGTAGTTGTACACAAATTATGTACTTATACAATTAGATCCAGTTGTAAATATTATGTAACCAAGAAGCTACAAGTTACAATTACATCAAAATGTTATTCTTCTCAACTTTTAACAATTTTGAATTTTGACATCCAATTGAAATAATTAACGATGTTAACGATGTTAACGATGTTTTCGAATAGTTCACACTTATCTTTTAACAACCTGAACACGATATAGAATTTGTAGTTCAAGAGGATAGTTTGATTGTGTTCTCTGATCTGGATGGTTTCCGTGTAGAGCTTTCATTGTCATACTGGACGACTTTATCAATGCAAACTTACAAAATAAGTCAGATATAAAAGTTCTTCTAAAGGTAACTAGCAGTTTATTCTGTTAACCAGTTGTTATTGGCACTTGTCCAGCCATATTTCGCAATTTCATTTTAGTTCCCCTTCTCTCTTTACCTGATCCACAGTATTGTAGGTGTTTATTAGATTCCCTTAATGAATGATAATATGTTTATTGATTATCAATTCATTTGACTGTTGAGCTTCTAAAAGTCCCCTGATTTCCTTAGTATTTCATCTGTCTAAAATCACCATGTTTTCCAAGTAAATCCCATGTCCATAACTGTCTGTATGTATTGATATAAGAGATAATATGTCACGGAGATTAACAGCTAATTGGCGTTCATGTGGGTGGTGATGAAGAAGTCGACTTCATTGTCCAATGTAATGTTTATCACAGTTGATGTAAATTCATTTTATAGATAACGTTCGTTTTTTTTTATCTTGTCCTTTGGCTTCCATAAAAAAAATGATAATAATGAATTCGTTGGCTTGTGTTCGACGTTTATTCCTAACGACGTCAATGATCTGACTGTAATTTCTGATACGTCTTTTATGTATAGTAGAATAACCTGTTTGTTGGTTTTGACGTTTAATTATATGCTTGTTAATAATCTTGAAAGCCATTTCTTGATAGAGTCGAGTGGATAACAGTGGATAGCCATCTATCTCGAGGAACTTAATATAACTGAAACTTGAACATATCAATTAATTGATGTGAATTGTTCAGTTAACTCAGGAATATAATACTATTAGTGTTAAATTAAGTTAATTAAGAACCTTAAGAATCATTCATTTGGACTTAGCTTTACAAACATTCATCACCAAATCATGAATAATTTGAGAAAAATTGCAAAAGTAATGATTTTTTTCACTTCATTTATAGTCTAAAGATGTTATTTGCATTACATAATGAAACCATCTAATAAGACACTAAAAACCAAGGAGCTCAGAAAAATTGTTTCACTTCAATGTGGTAAACATTTGTGGTGATCATGCATGATCTTAAGATTAATGTTTTAAATGAGAAGTTAACAATGATGTAGTTCACCTAATCAGATTTCAAGTACATAATACGGATAGTTCTCTTGAAATATCATAAATCGTTTAAAATTAGAAGTATGTGCTATTGAATTTCGATGAAAAGTGATGAAGTAAAGTGAATTCGCTAGTGAAACTAATCTAGACATAAATATCTCCTAAATAATATTAAGATATGAAACCCACTTTTAAGCAGATCACAAGATACATGTTATGTACGAACTACTGTTAATACTAAACAAATAAAATCATAAACTATGCACAGTTACTAAGTGTATAAAAATGTTTTTCATGTTCAAAATGGGTTCATTTAATTTGATATTAACCAACTTGTGGTAGAGTGTGTTGATGTACTGGTAAGATTTTCAGCTATACGTTTTGATAATAGCGATTACAGTGAACACTGTAATAATTTCTAATTTAAAATAAGCTTTGAATAGATTACATAATTGTAAACAATAATTAGTAGAAGTATTTGAAAAGGTTTGTAAATTGATCATGTGATTAGATAATATTGAATGAAAACTGCAATTAGACATCATGGATCAGTCTTAGTTAGACAATCAATCATAACCAGTAACATCCACTGTTTGATAACTATTTCGTCTTAGTATGGAATTCTTCAGCAGTATACGTCCACAATTCCACCAAGGGATAGAGTAGAAGGACACTCAGGTTTAGCAAAATACGCCTAAGCATTAGACCTCTAAGCCAGCTTACACTGGTTGATATTTCCACATCAGTTAACTTTTGATATGTGTATACTGTACCTCGTCTATTTTCATGAATGAGTAAATACTTCACACCCAACATGGAAATTGTAGGATAAATGAATCAATTTCCCGTAAGCTAAATGCTAAATGAAAAGGGTAAATGAATTAGTCAAACAGTTACTTACCTAGATGAATCACCTTTTCCTGCATAGGAACAAAATGTGAGTAGTACAAGAGAAATTTTTCTAAAGCATTATTATTTATGAGATGGATAAAAATGGTTCGGGTAAACTTTTTATTAAAGTGTTAGTTTCAGTTATTGTGAATACATTGTGGCTTTCATTGCTTATTGCAAGTGAAATCATGAAGTATAAAGTTGACTGATTAAGATTAAGTCTACTATTACTTCGATCTTAAATACAAGTGTAAAGATGAGGCACCTTATTGTGTAAGGTTCCATGGAATAAATAGTAGAAAATTTCGGTAAGGCCTGTCAGTAACTTTGAAGATAACAAATAGGATTCAAACCTGCCCCCCCCCCAGCTTCACAGACTATTTGAGATGAGATTCACCACTTTTTAAATTGAGACATTCATACTGATTTATGGCCGAGTTCCAACATAGTTAATAGTTTAAGTGACTTACCATCCAGTACAATATGGTTTTATTTGTAGTGCTCGTTCAACCAACTTACATAAGATTATGGGTGAATTGATGTTAAATAATTTTGACTAGTAACTAGATCACTGAAATGTTATCAATAAAATAAGATCAACACTAAAAAGCAAGATAAATATGATCTTGGCTACTAGTCAGTAATCTATCAATGTAGACTTTTTATTGTCTTTGTCGGTCCTCTACAAATATCAAACCTATACTCAGTTGTGAATCATACACATGCTGGGATAATGATACACATGTTTTATCAAAGTTACTTGTAATTATAATAAAGGCTAGTAACTGAGTTTATACTCAGTAAATTATAAAAGCTGTATTTAGTAGATTTTATGATAACGACTTTACATAATGGTTACACCTAAACCGTAACGTCTTGCCGTAAAAGTTTCACTAAAAGAGCCACTAGGCAATCATCTGGTAGTTGAATTCTAACGTTAATTAATCTGTAATATAGTGTGACTGTTGGTTGATGTAATTCACAATAACTGTTTAACTCTCGAAATATCTGAACTTAAATACTTAGGATTTCTAACTAGGACTTAATAAACATCATGAAGCTATCTAAGTTGACTATAACTCTACATCACAAACTTATGGAAGTGGAAATTTCATCAGTGAACGCCTGCCCAGTGGTTCATATGGTTAGGCATTAATATCGAGGTCTGAAAGTTCAGGCTTCAACTCTATGGTGCGGTCAAGGGATTAACTGGAGAAGAGTCCTGTGTTAGTGCAGAACGGATGTTATGTTGCCTAGTTTTACTGATACCCAACTGAGATCATTCCCTCATCAATACAAAAAAATTAGATATCTGAAGATGGTTGGTATTTGCAAGTATATTCTCCTTAAAGTTATACTTCACTAGGAAATAACATCAGCTGAAAAATTCGTAGGAAACCGACAACTACAGGGAATCACATCACTTGGTAAAATTGAATCTAAGACTGTCATTTCTTGAATTAGCTACAACCCCAGTAGTCCAAATGGTAGATTTTTATAATATCATACATATAACATACATACAGTAACTCATTTGTGGTACCATACTTAATCATTACAAGCATTTTTAATGAAATACCTACTTTATACGATCTACTTAATGTTATAAAATATTTATAGAGCAATTTCAACCCATTTCAAATTTCCTTTAGGCTTTTCTCTTTGATACCTGCTCATACTTTTGGGTCACTTATTTTCCATCCGTATATACTACAACTAATCATCACATCCAGTATTCTTTTGAGCTGAATAATAATGAAAAACACTAGTATATTAGTATTCATGCACTTTATTTATTGTGAATGGAAAGGGGATAGTTGCAGCAGTTGAAATGGTACAGAACTTTTAGATTAAATCTGAAGTATGTCAGATAATGACTATTGAAGCCTTTTCGAACAATTACAATTTTGAATACATGTTAAATAAGAAATTTTAGTGTTATAATGCACAATTATTTCTTCAGAATTCATTGCTGTAACAAATGAGGATTCGATTTCAATCACATTGAATATGAATTAGTTAGTCATTAATGATAATAGATGAGATCTTTTATACATACCATCAATTCATTGGAATTAGGAATATCAACCGTCGGATGACAGCTCATCAGTCTAACAGGGCAATACTTAAGTAGAATCTTGGATGTACACTTCTGCGGAATGATCGTTTAGACCAAACCAATTTATAATATCGAATTCAAAAGTTGTTTTGGTAGGATTACAATAAGAATGGAGTTTAAGTTGGATTCTGACTGACAAAATGAATCCAAGACGCGCGTTTCGTCTTATTAGGACTTGTCAGTCATAATTCGACTTAAACAATACTTGTGAACTACCGCTATATCGTGGCATTTCATTCAGAATGCACATATAATAACAGAGGCTGACCAGTTTCAATTCATGACAAATCAATAAGAAGATCGAAATATATCTTAATCTAAATGGAGCTTAATTAGAAATTACCACTAATTTATCGTAGAACTAGTACTAATAATTTGTTACTGTAACAACATTATTACTACTCCTTAAAAATATCATTATTATTGCCTTCATTACTATTATTATTATTATTATTATTATTATTATTATTATTATTATTATTATTATTATTGAATACTCAAGACAATAACAACAAAAGTTGAAAGAACTTTCAACTAGAACCTACTTTATCAGACTCCATTTAGAGTTAGATTATGTAGAATACATTCAGTAGAGTAGATATTATCATGTCTCCTTTATGAAAACATTATTTTTCTTGTTCTACTTTATTTTCATGTTAGTAAGTTATTAAATGGTATTTTTGAAGGAGAAAAAAAATAAGAAAACCTACTACAGTAACAATTAGTTTATGATTTGTGGGTGTATTCATTAGTATTCTCCACTTTAATCTTTGAATGGATGAATAGAGATTTAATTACTTCTTACTTGTTGTTTTAACCGACTATAGTAAATGTAAACTAAATGTTTCTTTTTATTAGGGGATGTCGGCGGGGAGTGGGGGTGTTAAGGGAAGAGAAATAGATGGGGAATGTATTTTTTTCTCATTTCATCTATAAATAAACCGACTAAGAGAATATTGAAGATATTAGATTGTATTGTTGTGGTTTATCAACAGAGTATTAACTGCCGTTATGGATAGTATCATAAATAAGTACAAGTTATAACAGATATCATGTAGAAACGTGCTTCTTTCTTATTTCAGAAGGATTAAATTAACCTGTTCTAATGAATTTATCTATTAGAAATTGTCCCAGATTGATGTTAGTAGGGTATCACCGAAAATTAAAGAGCACTGAACAGCTGTGTCATCCCAGTATGTAGCTTTTCAACAGTGTGTATCCAGTCAGAGAAATCATATAAAGAGTATTCAGAGTGGCGAACGCTTAACCCTATGCACTACTGGGGCGGCGTTCAGTGATAGAACTCCCACTTCAATCAATTAGTGATATAGCGTAACTATCATTTATTGTGATTGGTGATAATTATCTTACTTACAACAAGATTGGACTCTACTAGTCACGACATTCTATTGAAACTTCAGGAACTTCCTGACGTCAGTTATTAGTAAGCTGATTAGTTCAATTGTTGTAGATATTTTTTGAATGTTCATCAAGAAGTATTGCACTGTAAGTAAAACATTTATTAAGCTTCAGTAATATTTGCTTTTTCACCTGTACTTTAATTTCTTTAAGACTCATACTTCATAGCAGTGATCTTTTTCAGACGAATGTATTAACAAACTATACATTCGTATATTTATGTCCAACATTTTCATAAAAACATCCTTGAAGAACATCTTAAGAATGAATAAACATGTACCATAAACAGTAGAGAACTGAACTCCTCATGAGTAAACTCTCTTGATAACTGCAGGAAATCAATCTCCGAAGCCTTCAGATCACACAGCGAACGCATAACTATCTGCACCATTAAGATAGTGTTTTATGGAAGAATTCTAGCTTTCATCAATTTATGATATACATCGACGGATGCAAACAACTAAGCCTAATACTAATCATTCTCCAGAAAACCACTTCAGTTCACCTACTAGAAGCATCTAAACAACATACAAACAATTGAATTCAATTATGTAGGTTAAGATAATGAAAATTGTTTACCTCAAAAATTATTAGAATTATTAGAAGGATTAAATGAAACAGTGTCGGGAATATTTATAAGTGGGATTCTAGGAAAAGGATGAGACGTTGTAGAAAATATAACTAAAGAACGGAGAGAGAAACTTTACTTGAAAGTTATTGAGATATTATTATTATTATTACTACCTGTAGTATAAATAATAATACTAGTACTACTAATAATAATAAGATCTAAAATGAGCTTAACGCAAAGGTGAACATATAAATAAGGTATATTTATTTTCGTACACTAAGTTCTGGTTTTATATCATGAATAACCAAAGCTTTGTTACTTTGAGGAGTTGAACATGGAGCTATCTTCGTAGATTGGAACGTGCTCTACAAACAAACTCAAAATTGCTACATGAGTTAGACGAATGATCATAGTCATTCAAATGTTCAATAAAAGAACTCCCAACTGCATTTCTGTCGCTTATATAGAACTATGCTGGGTTATAATCTCGTACTGATACTGAAACATGACGTTGGCTGCTCCTTATGTTTACATGTTCCTATGGAGAAAGTGGACGTCTAAATCTAATGACATTTATAAAAGTAACATATGAATGCAATTGTCTCTTCAACAATAAAACGACTCTATACACTGTAAAACTGAAATTATTGATAGTCAATTTCCTGTTTTGTTGATACTTCAATAATGTTGATTCAGTGTTCATTATTATTATGAATTGATTGAACCGGGGATTTCTACTTCATGCATTTTGATATCATTCTACATTATCTCATACAACGATTACAAATCCTAATACTGAACTACATTCTATAAATCTGTTTCTTTAAAACATAACAAATTTTACACATTCAATAATTGGACATATATAACTGTTCTTTAGATACAGGACTCAGAGAGATTATTAAATTGCATACATCATATACTGGTATTAGTCAATAACCCATTGAAAATACATGAATGTTGGAGGTAACCAATTTGTACAAACTACTGAACTCTATGCAAGTTAGCACGGATATGAATCCATTAACAAGCTGATAATGATACTCACAAAATATTGAAATCAAACCAAATGTTTCACATTCATAGTGATAATGGGGTGTTCAGTGAACAACTTCGAGGTATATTCTTGAAATAACGACGACGATCTCTCATCGGTCCAGTTCAATAATGATGGATAGCAATAAATGGTAATACAATGATAACAAAATACAATATGATGAGCCAATCTAACTGTGTAGTGTGGTTCATTTGAATCTGATTTCTCTCGTTAAATTTCATGATTATAATTAGTTGACGATAAAATCCTAAATGTGGATATGCGTAGTGACGTAAGTGTTCAATGCATAGTGCTATATCGTTGTCAACACATTTTTGTAAAATTAGTTGGCAAAGAGGGTTATCGCAACAAGCACTATTGTTCCTATTGTCACTTTTCCAAGTTATTATCATACCATTTTGCATAAATTGTTTGTACTTATGCAGTTTGTAAAGTTCCTTATTCATATGTAGATCTGTTCAATTGTCAAAATTCTTATTCTATGTTAACTAATCTTTACAATTATTAACAAATCAATCTGAAGAATTTTTACACTATTCACTCAACCTTTTGATTTGTCATCTATGATTGCAAATTGAGTGACCATTATTATACAAAGACAACCAGTTGTCAACCAAGTTTTATCTTTTAGTTAAACTGTAGTCACATTGACTACAAGATCCTCAGTTAAGTCTTTTATAGAGTAATAAAAGGCTATATACCTGGGGCCTAACTTGTGACCAGTCTTTGTTTGTTAAAATGTGCAAGAAAGATAATATTTTTCAGTATATCTTGAACTCAAGATATTCCGTTGCATTCTTGTCACCCACATAAATAAAGTCTAATGATTTTAGATACTTTAAAATATTAATATACATTTATACTGACAGTTGATATGTTCATCAAATATGTCGTCATGATGTATAAATATTTCCTTGAATGCAACTACAATGGCATATAATGTAACATTATGAACGATTATCTACCCTATTAACAACTTAGTTAATTACTGTAATTACATTCAATAGCCTCTCAGGAAACTATAATGTCAAGTTAATGGTGTATCTAATGAAACCTGATTAGGATCCACTCTTGCCTACATTCAACAAATTTCAAGAGGTAGAAGTTAATGTAAACAAAATACATTGATTGTACATGAGGATACAAACCTTGCAATAAAATTTCTTAATACTATTAATAATAAAGTCCATTTTAATATTAACTTCACAATGGAATATAAAAAAAGACAGAAAACATTCTAATGCCTAGATCGACAAATGAATGTCACTTTATTACATAATCTGATAGTGTTTTACAATGAGTATAATAAATTCAAGTTAAACAGTTAAGTAGAAATGACATTTTTAGTGAATAGTGAAAGTGAATTGATTAACTGATTCTTATTGAAAATATGGTATGATTATAATCAAAATAAAAATGTAAGAACCGATCTCACTGAATTATTTCCATGGTAATAAAGAAAAGAAGATAGTGTTACAACCTGTACCACTGGAACTGGTAGGAACTGGTATTGACTCCTTTTCAATAGAAAATTTTGGTTTCAGTTATCTCGTTACAAAGGCTTCAATGTCGTCTATTAACTATTCCAGATATATTGATTTTATGATCCATATCTAATAAACTGTAGGTAATCGAACTTTTAATAATATTTTCTTCTTTTAGATATAGTTTCTTGGGGATATGTCTAATGAATCTATGTAACCCATATCTTCCTGTCATTCCTATGTATCTTAGTTTACAAGTACTTATGTCAGACCACTAAAGATAATAGAAAAACTTCCAGAACTATGTTTTAGAGAACTAATTCATTTATTCTGATCGTGAGTAGTGTAAACATGACATTTCTATTATTGTTACGTTTGTCTTACTCTATCCCCCCCCGAGCTTAGTATATTTACTGTTATTATATTGTCTCTTAATATGGATTTCAGTTAATTAGTTGTGTACAAGTTGTCCCTATTCACTACTACTACTTCCTTAGTTTTGTATTAATGTTAGCTTCCTAAGTGGATCGCTACGTAGTCTGATTTCGTGTATCTATAAAGGCATGATTGAAGTACAATTCGATTCAAATGTGTCTGTTTGGCTAATCAATCGTTGTTTTTTCCGTATTCCGACTTGTAGTCACGGGGCAGACGTGTCCATACAGTGACTAGCAATCATCAAGAGCACTGTGTATTTCCACAATACATAACAAAAGGGACATAATAAATGTCCATATTATTGTATTTGTTGAATTTGTTAAGTTACTGAACATTAGATTGAAAACTATTGGATTAGTTAGTTGGCATAAGATGCTAAGGTTGTTTCAAGTCCTTGATTAATGTTTCTACGAACTTGATCACTGTCAAACATTAACAGAGTGAATATTCGTTTCTTCTGGGGTATATTGACTTCACTGTTTCGAAAGTACTGATCACTGTGCTTTTCATATAAATGTTACTATCCAACTTATTTTTTCTGGAGAAATTTTTGTATTGTTGTTAATTCATCGTCAAGTTTATCAACAGAATACGATCTCTTAACCTAATATTAGGTCTATTTCAGTTAACCACATTTAATCAGCAATGAAATTATCATCAAGCCTATGCATCTTTCAGGTATATAAATCTTAGAGAAGTTTCATAGTTTCTTCGTGAAACTCCTAGATCTAAGAACTGTAATGTTTTATTTTTCTGTATTCCATTGTGAATTTAAAAGCACGAACTTTCTTCGTAAGGCTTTTATCACTGCATTCAGTAAATGTATCATCAATGTACCTTCTACATGACCTTATTGAATCGATTACAGGCGTTAATTTTATCTTTTCCTACTTAGTCATAAGCCAACAAGAGTTAGTCCTAAAACGATGCCATCAGCTAAACTATCAGCTTGAAAGTACAATTTATTGAGTAATTTTGTATATGATCATAGTAATCAGTTACGTCATTTTCAAGGTACACAGACGTTCAGAATGTTGTATTATATGCGATTGTTGTTTCCTCCAAAGAAATATTTGTAAATAATGATGATACATTCAATTAACATATCAATTATCAGTGCCAATTTGTATTAATACTATGATATATCTACAACCACTAGATTATATTTATGTAGCTAATGAGAACAACAATATTCTGTGAATGCCATTGTTCTTACATTGGTATGTATTTGAATACATCATGTTGTCTTAACTAAAATCAATTTGTGATGTAAATCTACATTAATTACCAATCTTCACAACTGTCTATGTTAAAGGCATACGAATTTTACTAAGCAGTTAGAAGGAAGTTATTCTCTAATTCATTCGGTTTAACAAATTTCATGATAATTTATATGTATGTATATCTACACTACTCATAACTACTTAATTCTAATTTCATATTATTGAATGTTTTAAATGATAACATCAATTAAGTAACAGATATAAGAAGTGATAATAGAATACATTAATGTTCGTGACTAAACTATTGTTTAAATTAGCCTAATATATTGTTTTCCTATAAAGATGTTATACATGAAATTAAAGATTTTCTTATATTTTTACATGTATGTATATCGAAAACATTGTCGATTTAATGAATTTAAAAGGTATACATTCAATGTTTAAAACATAAATCAGATGCTTATAGAATTGAATAGAGAATACAAAATATTTGATATCATCAATGTAAACATTTCTTAAAGTTATTCTTAATTCAATATTTTCTTCTAAGTATTTATGTAGGTGTTATAATTTAAAGTGATTATGTTACTCTTTGTCTGTTATATGAAGGAAAATAACATGAAAATGTCAATTTGAGGTGGCTTTATGACAGTTAGTTTGTATTTGTTAGTTGAGTAGTTCTACAGGTTAAGGATATGTAGACAGCTGTTTATGTCTTCACATGAGAATCTTCAACAGTGCACAGACTCGATTCCGTTAGGACATCAAAGCCTATTCCTTCAGATCTCCTGAATACAGCTAAACCATTTACACCGTTGAGCCAGTATCTAAGTGGTATCACGATTCATTACTGTTAAAGTGATATTTGTATTGTTCTAATTGTAAGCTTTTCATTAGACTCATTAATTGTTATATCTGTTTTTTTTTTACTTCAATTATAGTAATTTAACTATGGCCTTATAATCCTGATTTCTGTACACAACTCGTCAAGACCAGTTTTTGATGCATATTATATTTCCTATTACAGACTGATCCATTAAGTGATATATAAAAGACTTTGCTGTTACTAAATAAACTATTTGACATAGTCTACCATTAGTTGAAGAAGGCTTTTAGTTACTCTGGCACCATGCCAATGAATTATTGTCCTTGTAGTCAGGTTGTAGGTAAGTAGAAGTCCCATCGATTCGTTGAAATGCACGTTAAGTATTTACATGTCTCTGTCATTTACTATCATGTCTTCACATTTGAACAACAAAATTATAAAATATTCCAATTATTACTTAACATTAGTATAATAAAGATGGTCAGAGTAATAATACTTACAAAGATATTTAAGTTGTCATAGTACAAATGTACTGATACTGTATAGATGAATCATTTGGACAGCAGTGTTCACAGATATAATTAATAGAAAGATATATTTAGAGAAGAGTAACATAAACAGTATGTAAGATAATTGTGAAAGATAAACATAATCAATTGTTCAAAGTATAATCGAAATATTGGTAGATTACCTACAGTGAAGTAACCTACAGACTATGAGTTTTTTTTCAACTATTTTCATCAGTTAATATCATTCAATTGAATAGTTAAAATGTGGTTACGTAATTCTATTTTGAACAACATAATGACTTAATTAACAAGTTATTAAAATGTTACTTTCAATGAACTAGCTAACTGACTTCTATGCCACATGTAGTCTGTTCAGGAATAAATGGGAGATTGAGAATTCAAGACTGGAATGTTTGCTAAGTTTGTTGTAGTCAACATTTTGATGTACTACTCTATTCTCTTAGTATGTGGTTATTACATACTAGTGTATGATATTCCTAAAAGACTTTATTTCAACCTTTAACTTTCACTTCTTTTTGTGTTTTACATCTGTCGTATCAAACTATATTCAACCAATCAATAAATTCCTGTTACCCCACATAAAGCATAGGCCATTGGACAAGATTTTTCAACTAACTTTATCCTGGAATCTACTTTCGATTCTTCATAAGTGTTACTAATTCTACCATTCATATCTGCCTTCAATCTCTAAAAGAAATGTGTTATTCAGTCTTCTGATTTTCCTTTGGCTTTCAAGACTTCAAGTTAGTGCTTACCTTGTGATGCGGCTTGTTAATTTCTTCACTGCGTGTCTTATTCACCTCCAGTGTCTTTTCCTAATTTCTTGCTCACCTGGATTCTAGTTGGTTTGTTCCTTACCACAGAAGGTTGTTGTTGACTATATCTGGCCAACGAATCCGAAGTATTTTGTGCAAACAACTGTTTATAAATACTTGTATCTTTTGAATGGTGCTTTTCGTAGTTCTCTACACAGTTCTTTTATACATTAGAACTGTCTTCACGTTCATATTGAAATTTCTGAGCGATGTTGGTTGATAGTTGTTTTGAATCGCAGACGCTCCTCAACTGTAGAAATGTTGCTTCACCTTATTAATCCCTGTTTTCACATCTACATCCGATCCTCCTTGTTTATTAATCATGTTGCCCAGATGTGTAGAAGTTTCGACATGCTCCAGAGTTTCTCCGTCGTGAGATTGAGTAGGTGCTCGTTGTGCTGTATCTAAGGTTCTCTCTTCCACCTTGTGTATGTTGAGGCCTGCAGTTGGTTGCAGAGGCTCTTACTACACTATTCGTTTTTATATGCATTTGTTACTGTGTGTGGGATAGAAGAGCCAGACCATCTGCAGGGTTAAAATCGTCTAGTTGTATCCATGTTGTCCACTGTATTCCAAGCTTGTCTTAAAATGTTGCAGTTTTCATAATTTAATCAGCCACCAACAGAAAGGGATAGGGCTAAAGTATGTAACCCTGTCTTCAATCCGAATGAATCTGTGAGCTGACCTCCATACACGATTTCGCAGTGTAGTCCGTCATAATAATTCCGTACAATATTCACTATCTTCATGGGTATACCATAATGTCGAAAAAGACTCAATAATTTTTCCCATCCAAGCTGTTAAATTCTCTCTCTCACATAGTCAAGGAAATTAGTATAGAGTGGTGAGTTGCTTTCAATCGCACTAGTTAAAGAATGATTGGTAGTGTCACGATTTAATCAGTACATGATCGGTCTTTGAGGTTTTCAGTCTGTTAATCTCGAAATTGATTACCGACTGTGTTACACTGAATATTCTTATATCATACCCGGGGAGGGGGGGAAAGATGCGTCTTAACATTTGACTAGAAAACTGCAGTCTAAATTACCCTACTGTATACTTATTAAATGGATTGAAAACTGAATAGACGTTTGAGTATACAATATCCACAGTGAACACTTAAAATGTTGTAGATAAATTTAGTCGATTTAACTCATTACATTTTCAACCATTAGTCAATAGATTGTAAGAATATCAATTGAATAATCTGATTTCACATATCATTCTATCAGTTTTAATCACTTCACTGTTATATACATAATTGACTAAACGTTTATATTACTATTTAACCTACTTCTAGTGATCAAGTCAAAACATGTTTTAAAGTTCATAAAGTCATTAAATGTCATATGAATAGTTGCCATATTACTAGTTTAACATTCATCTTATTCATAATCATTGACTTTAATTAAAAACTTTGTATAACATGAATTGAAGTTGACTGTAGTTCCACTGATCCAATCAATTAGTTTATCTTTGTGTCTACAATAATTTACAAAGTTCAATAATTGTCACACCCTTTTTATATTAAAATAAAATAGTATACTAATTACTGACTAACTCTACTTTCTATATTTTAAACAAAACAATAGAATGTTTTGATGCTTCTATCTAGACAGACAGTAAGTGATTTCCACCTTCACTATTCACTATCATCTTCTATATTTCATAGTTTCAATTCATTAATGTTAACTTTTTCTAGATGAATTAGCAATACAATATTAACATAATAAGTAACATTACTACTAGTATTATTCTATTCTGTTCATTATTTCGATCCTTCTTTAACTCTCTTTCTCTATGGTTCTTAATTTATTAGAAGTTTTGTACGATCGCTCTCTCTCTCTCTTTTTCTCCGTGTACCCCTCTCTCTGTATCTCACTTTTTTTTTGTTTTTGGCTTATTTTGTTCAAAAATGCCTCACTCTTTACTTCTAACATATTGATTGTTTTCATTATATTGATCAATAAAAAGAAAAATTATTTTCATTCAATCATGTTTTTGTTATTTTATCATTTAAGTGTGAGAAGGAATAGGAAAATAAAGTAAACAATTATTATTACTATGAGATACATTCATAGATTAGATGATGACTAGTTATTTATTAGTTTAATAAACTAGGTCATAGAAATAAGTAGTATGATATGATTGTTATCATTTTAAGCTTATTTAATGGAAGTGGAAATTTTACCATTGAATGCCAATCAAGTGATATGGAGGGTTAGGTGTTTTCGTTAACCTAAAACCCTTGGTGCGA
Source organism: Schistosoma japonicum (assembly GCA_025215515.1). Classification (NCBI taxonomy): domain Eukaryota; kingdom Metazoa; phylum Platyhelminthes; class Trematoda; order Strigeidida; family Schistosomatidae; genus Schistosoma; species Schistosoma japonicum. Next base: position 11,506,601 of record CM046064.1, read on the forward strand.
AGTCTTGGGTCCATATTAGAAGGAAATAACAGTCCAATACTCACTGGTTTTTAATGGTATCCTCCTAACATCAATTTGTAACATATTCAATTGATTAAAATATCAATCTCCGCAAAAACAATCATTTCAATTCAGCTTATTTAATCAGTTTTTAGTGATAGTGTAAACCAGTTGTTTTAATATTTTCTTGTTTTTTTTTCAAAAGTACACTATTTGATCATTAACTGTAATAGTGAGTCCTTGAGTTATTGATGTATGAAGTTTTCATTGTCTCTGTAAATGTTATTATGATTAACTTGAAAGCATTGAAGTAGATTGTATAATTCTTCTAGAAGCATTAAATTAATCTGTTCTGATAATCATGTCCATAAATAGTTGACTACAATGAGTCTAAGAATTCGACTGAGTCTTTTATTCTATTTCTTGTAGTCATTTCTATATAGATTTATGGATAAATTCTATGATAAAATAACTACTGATTGAAGTACCATATTCCGAGAAATTCTCAAAAGTCTCTTAACGATTTCTGAAATTAAGGATTACAACGTTGGCTTAATATAAATGGTGTCTGTATTTATCTCTAAGTGCTAATATAAATGTTAGTATGTCATGTAGATCTACTGCTAGTTGGTTTTCGTATTAGGTTCATATGATGGGTGGAACTCGTTCTTTAGTTAATATTACATTTGTCTTCTTTTATTCTTATTTATTGTAATTTCTATAAAAAAGACGGACTTTAGATACTGTACATATATTCCATGTTATAGTGACACAGTTATGATTCACTTGAATAGGAATTCAGACTCTACCATCTCAATGCAGTATACACGCTTAAAAACATGTTATTTAACGACTTCATTTATGGATCTATACACTATAACAATTATTCGTTCATTGAATTTGTCACAGTTTGATGCTGATAGTGTACCATTGAAAAACAAGAGGTACTGACAGCTGTTTCGTCCAAGTATGGAACTCATCAGTAGTTTGCACCCTAGATGGACCGGAACGTAGTGGTAGGATTCCCATTTCCACCAATTCTTGATATAGCACGACTATCATCAATCTCTACAAACTATCGCTATTCAATAACATCTTTTGAAGTGTGATATTCACTTAAACTACAAATAAATAGATTTACTTAATAACCTACTCAAAGAAAAATTTGTATATAGACGAACGTATTGAAATTATCTTTGGAATCAAATGCACTCGAATGCTGAATTAAATGTTTGTCTTCTCTCTCTCGCTTGTTACGTCAAGTTATATATCATTCGATCCTTATAAGTGTTAGTGACTAAAAGTATTGAGTTGTTCTTAATACTCAATATTACTCGATAATTTCGATAGACGCTAATTAATAATTTCACAAGTAAAAAGTGAAAATAGTTTCCACCGTGTACAAATGAAATCTCACTGAGGTCATAGCATTCTATGAAGTACAAATAGTACTGAATGAGTCCCACACAAAAATTAAGTAACTGACTGATGCTCACAAGTTTTAAATTGTATTCAACCAAACATCAATTTGCAACCAATTCAATCAACTAAACATAATGCCAATTTTCACAAAAACACCTCAATTCAATTAAACAGATAAATAACTAATACTTAAAAGATACAACCAGCTTATATAATATACACGTATATATAATCAAGTTAATTTCAGTTAGGAATCAGAATGTTACAATTCGTTAGTTTTATTATCATCTCCTTATCCTCATCACCAGCCCTGTCGTCGCCAGAATAACAACTGTTCATTTAGTAGTTAAGTTTTTAAAGACTATAAAAGATGATATCGATTCCAACAAACAATAATAATAATAATAATAGTAATAATAATAATCATCATCATAATGACAACTTACGTTTGAATGATTGTTAGTTAGAAGTTATTTTTCCCGGTAATTCAAATTAATTATTCAATTTAAATTGTGTATAATCTTTTTTCTTTTCTATTTAAATATTTCAGTAATTTATCAATTGTATAACACTGAAAATTGAATAATGTTTATTTATGAAATACATAAGAAATCTACTACTTATAATCACCATAGTAACATGAATATAGAGATGTTTGTCTATTTTTGTTTGTTTGTTTTTATTCTCATTAATAATGTTTTAATTAAACCGAATAGTTTGTTTATAATAAGTTGATCTCATGTAATGAAACAATTCAATAACGATTCATGCCAAGAGAAGAAGACAACAATGTTAATGTTTGTTTTCATTTTTTGAAAGAAAAGAAAAAAAAGTTTCATTTGTTTTTTTCTTCTTTATATCCTACTTAATTACATAATAATTGAATTATACATAATAGTAGTATATAATGAATCAACTGCATATTTTCCATTTCAATCATTCATTAATGTTTATTTTTTTTTTATTTAAAAGAAAGAAAACTATATGTAAAGTACAGGAGAATTTGAATTGTACCACTGAAATTATTTGACTGTATTAAAGTCTGTAATCATGGATACTAATTGAACACTTCAAAATATTGTTTAATGTATTGAATAAATTGAATATTGTTACTATGCAATAAATTAGTTTATCATTATTCAAATTAACAAAAAAAAATGATATTGATTATTAAAGTAATAAAAGATGGTTACTATTTTAATTTAATTATTTATACGTGATTCACACATTACTCTACTGATACATTCATAAATAAACTGTATACTTCAATATTTCATGTTCCATGGAAATAAAGCAATAGATAGTTTTCTTCTTAGCAAATAGATAATCAGTATGGAATTGTGTACAAATGTTCAACTTACTATATTTATATGAGTATACTGACATAAGTATGTATGTGTATCTATGCATATCTATATATACAAGGAGAGAGAGAGAGTGGGCAAAAGAGGAGTAAATGATTGATCAACCTGTATAAGTAATTCACTACTGAAAATAGACCAATCGAAACAGTGTGATATATTTTGTTTAACCTATAAGATATACATAGATGTCTGTAAATATTGGATAGAATTAAAATCATGTATAATTCACAATTGAATCCATTAAACTTTATGTTAGACATGCGTTACACATAACAGAATCAATTTAATTATCTCACTTGATTTTTTAGATTCACGGTTAATTTGTTCAGTGTTTTATGTTGTAAACTGTTCACTACTGAACTCAAGATCATTTGAAGTTTGTTACTGGTAGAATAGCTATAAACAACATCGAAAAAGTTATTCGACAAAGTTAGTGTGACTTTCCAGGATCAGTGTAAAAAGAAACCATTGACTTTTTTCTTTTATATGACTTTCAGAGAGTGAAATGCAATCTGAATACAACAATACTGTTAAAATTCACAGATACAATACTCAGAGATCTCCCAAGCTATGGTTTCCACGACAGTGACAATCATAAATTCGATTACACTGAGGACAGAGTTATTTCTTTGGAGAATAGAGTGTAAGACTTACACGAAACATTTGTGTATCAATTTCGTTACTCCACATGAACGATTATGAATAGCTTCTGCTAATGGTTGTTTTGTTTACTTTAATATCTTGTAAAGAGTTCACTACTGATCTCATTATCTCTTCATTCAGTTTCTAACCGGACATCTACACACAACTTCTAACTTACTATCTTACAAAAATACTTTCTAGGTAGTTAAAGTATTGGTAAACATATTCCATAGATAATCACACAATAAAGCTACAATCTTATAAAGAAATAAAAACAACCCTAAATTCACAATAATCTCATTGCATTCAAATTTCACTATGTTAATTTGTGACCGTTAATGACATTGATTAAATGTGCACACGATGTGGAGGCTGGGTATCATCTAAAGAAATCCTTTGGGTAGAAATAGACTATGCTATTGAATTAATCTGATTAAAGTTAGAGACTATTAGATTCTTAGGCAACAGTCGAAATTCGATGAAATATATTCGCATAATATTGTAAGATATAATCTTCAATGTTTAGTTAGTGAACAGCTTGAAATGTTTTTTAAAGCCTAAGAAAGCCTAATGAATACAGACGAGGCTGAATCGTCTGGTTAGAGTACAGTATAGAAATGAGGAGACGCGATAATCGAAATGAGAAGACATTCTTAATGATTGAATAGGTTATCCAGAAAAGGTAGTTCTATTACTGGTTATATGAACATTTTACATGGTAAATCAGTAGATCATTGTTTTGTAGTGGCGCATTTAAGCCACAGAAACGATGATAAAGAAATTCATCTATGTGACTGTAAAACTATCAGGACGCTTTTTTAAATAATTAGAAGTGAAGACTTATTACAGTACGTTTCACTCACGAAGATTTTTACTACTAAACAAAGATTTATTCACATATTGATGCACACCACAATGCTACCAATTATAAGCCATATACACATGTGGTTCACATTATAAATCCTGTTTAACTCATAGTTTCTATGAGGAGAGCATAATATAATTAGCCTTATTTTATTGTCGATATACAAATCTATTACCAAATAACAATACAACTTCTTGAAAATACTATTTACAGTGTCATTCGAGTTATAATCTTCATTGTAACTTTAAAACTTAAACTAACAAATAACATTCATAAAACTAAGTACTAATTCCGGAATAACATCATGTTTTGTTTATAGTTACTCTGTTGAACGTAAGTTCAGCACTGTTGTACAATTGGGCAAAGTCTAAAATGTATTCTGTTGTGTTGCGAACCTCGGATTGTTTCACAAATTTTCCACAGCCACATGTGATTTAGTACCAACCTCTTGCGTTAACGTTAGTTCTTCCTACAAAACCTATTTCTTACCCTATAACCTGACCTTAATTAACATTCCTAATAATAAAAGCTAGATTTTAACAAAATTACTAATCATTACTATAAATACAAAACATAGCTATGATATTAGGATGATTATGCATATTCCCAATGATTTGTTATAGACTGAAGCTAGTCAGTCTGTGTTGCTAAATGTACATCCTGAACGGATTGCTTCGAAATAGCGATTATTCACAATTATTATTTAAGTTGAATTGTGACTGGTAAGTGAAATCCAGGACGCGCGTTTCGTCCTATTCGGGACTCTTTGGCCGAATGTACCTGCATCCAAATGTTGATGTTCACAGTGGGATTCGAACTCAGTCCGGTTCATGTCAAACGCCACCACCTTCACCACTAGACTACTGAGTTCAGACAGTCACACTTGGGCAATGCGCCCATTCCACTTGCCAGTCACAATTCAACTTAAATAATACTATCTATGATATATTATCTGTGATCTGCATTTGCAGTTTAAATGCGTGGCAACCTTGCCGTTGATAGCCTGTCTCGCATTGGTGAATTAAGAAATTTCGTTCTTTTCTACACTGTACTCCAGCCAATTTTTCTCTCTTTATTGGATTCATAGTAACATTTAACAAGATTATCCAAAAAAATAACGTTGTATCTGAAATTTAGGCTCTAATTCTAACTTCAGAACTCTGATATTTCCTTATTTATGGGTACTTTGCAATCTTTTAGTCATATTGATACATTTAAATAGAAAGACTGTCAACAGGGTAATGTTTTACATTTGTGTAATACGTTATTTATATCACATTTATCTTTACTTACCTATAAATCTCAAAGATCATCTAGAGCCGTGAACATTCGTTATTGGGTTTAGTTATGTTAATCTTATTGTAAAATTATTACTAAAGAACTAAAATTCATATCATTTCTTCGATAAAAACCCTTAATTCTTTACAGGTATATGAAATGAATATACATTAGTCCCAAAATGGCAACAGCATGTTACAGGAACAGTTGGATTGTGAGTTTGTTGAAAATAGTGATGCTAAAGATTTTATCGTGTTTTATTTTGTAGTTATTATTTTGAGGTGGTAGTAGTGATGGTGGTAGGGGAGGGAGGTTCACAGATCAGAGAGTCACTGGGGTTTATATATATATATATATATATATATATATATATATATATAATCAATCCTGTAACTTTAACAGTTCACCAGAGATGTTCAAATGGATACACATTGTAATCACTTAAAGTCTTAAAAATCAAACAGAAGAATTAGCGGACCGTTCGTTTTTAATACTTTATAACAAACACTCTTCTATACTGACATAAATTTAATTAGCAATAGATAAATGAAGGGTGTACGTGTAACTATGGCGAAGATTACTGAATTTGAATTTGATGTGAAAGATTGATATATAACAGACAACCACTATGAACGAAGAATCAGTGAACAGCTGGTGAACCCTTGTATTGGACATTTCATAGGAGATAATTCATGACCTCACCGGAGAATCGATTCATTGACTTATGGTTATGTGGTTTCTACTTCCTAGGTCAAATTTTTAGCTGGTTGGGGAGATTCATACTATGAAAAAGCTGCTATTCAGTGCTTCATGGTTTCCACTAATTGTGTAATTTAGGCCAGGTTGTGAGATTAAATCTAAATGAGACACTATTTACTACTGAAGAATCTGTTGATGGCTGTGGATACACTAAAAAATGGAAGTGTGTGAGATTTATAGGCTATGCAATCAATTGCTATATTTGGTTGACCATGCATGATAACTTCTCACAAATATGAACTCAACACTATAATGACAAGGTATCAGGAATGAGTTTATTCCGAAGATCTTATTTCTAATAGATTGTATAATACTTTTAATTGGGCACCGGGGATATTATTTATGGCTGCATTTAAAGTCACAGAAAGAAATCATTTACTATAAAAAACATTAAACTATCAAAAAGCATTCGAATCTCTTACAAATTTCCAATTTCTGCGAATATCATGTTTTCCTTTACTGCCTATGCATTGAACACCCACGACACTACACTTTATCCAAATTCAGGATTTCTTCGTCAACAAATTACAATGATGCATTTTAACGAGAAAAATCAGATTGCAATGAACAACACTACACACTTAAATTGGCTCATCATATTGTATTTTGTTATCGTTGTATTACCATTTATTGCTATCCATCATGATTGGACTGGACCGATGAGAGATCGTCGTCGTTATTTCAAGAATACACCTCGAAGTTGTTAACTGAACATCACATTATCACTATGAATGTGAAACATCTGGTTTCATTTCAATATTTTGTGAGTGTCATTATCAGCCTGTTAATGGATTCATATCCGTGCTAACTTGCATAGAGTTTAGTAGTCTGTACAAATCGGTTACCTCCAACACTCATAAATTTTCGATGGGTTATTGACTAATACCAGTATATGATGTATGCAATTTAATAATCTCTCTGAGTCCTAAGTTTAAATGATAGTTAACTGTATAAAGGTGAGCGTATGTAACCATGTCTGACACTAGTACCACTCCGAATGGATTTGTGAGCTGACCTCCATACACGATTTTGCAGTGTAGTCCGTCGTAATAATTCCGTACGATATTCACTATCTTCATGAGTATGCCATAATGTCAAAGAAGACTCAATAATTGTTTCCTATCCACGCTGTCAAATGCTCTCGCATAGTCAAGGAAATCAATGTAGAATGATGAGCTGCATTCAGTTATTAATTGAAGAATGATTAGCAGTGTCACAATTTAATCAGTACATGATCTGTCTTTGAGGTTTCCAGTCTGTTAACCTCGAAGTTGGATGTCGATTGTATCTTTTAATGGTTCAATAACATTCTATAGAAGACTTTTTCCGGTATTAAAAGTAGAGTGATGCCTCTTTAGTCCTCGCACTTGTAAGCTCAGCCTTTGTTTGATATCTTGGTGAGGTACGCATTTTTTCTAGTCTTTTGGGACTTGTATTTTTTCCAAAATTTTTCTGAAGACAGTATGGAACATCGTTACATTTCCTTTTATATCTGACTTTAGTGCCTAGCTGATCCAGTATGTTTGTCTGGCTGTGTTGACATGTCACATTTGATTAGTTGGATGGTACTTTGATTTCGTCGATTTTTGGTGTGTCGATGCTAATAGAAATGTCTTTAGTTGCTGCTACGATGACAGGTGTGTTCAGTGAAGCTAGTATACTTAATAGTTTTTCTAAGTGTTCTACACACCTGTTTCGTTATTCTTGGGTCTCACTGATTTGTTTGCCATCTTTTTTTCTGATTAGTTGTTCCGGTTTACTGAATTTTTCAGCTAGTTTTTTCGTTGTATTTTATAAGTGCCTTATATTTCCTTTCCTTGAAGCTTAATTCGTTGTCATTGCTAGGTCTTCCACATATTTTCGTTTATTAGACCAAATATTTCTCTTTACTTGCTTGTTGATTTCTGGGCATATGACCTATGCCTTGGCTTTTTCTGTTCTTGTTTGCCTATTATTGATTACTATCTTCTTACTCTTCCTTCTTGTATCATATCCAACATTATCGCACAAACATAAATACAAGCGAGTATGCATATATTCATAGGCTCTAAGTTACAGATCATTGTTAACTAGTAGGTAATATAAATTACGCTTGTCTAAAGTTAAAAACAAATTAAGGACAAACTGTCATTACTAATAAACATAATGATAAATCATATATTAATGAATGATTATTTAAAGGAACTGTAGGTTATATATATTTGTTAGTAGTATATATATGTATATACTTTCTATTGTTAACTAGTTTACTGATATTAAAATAATTGTTCCTTTCTTCTAGTTATTTTGCCCTCAAAAAAAATTTTCATTTCCTCTCTCGGGAGAAAAAATTTAGTTCATCTAGTTATATTCTCTTCATTCTATGAACTTTTAGTTATTAGTAGTTTATTGAGAATATAATTGATACTTCATTATGATAGACATCATATTTAATGTATATAGATGATTAGAGGTAGATAATAAGGAAACTTGGTATTAATTAGGTTTCATTCTGGTTCTTACTAATCACTATAGTTGTACTTTATGATCATGTGCTAAATGATGCTTCACCACCTTCTCACTCTGTAGCAGCATATATTAACTAACTTCATAGTTTGTGACTGATATCAATGACCTATTCGAATTGATAAATGAATTATATCGATTAGATCTCAATGTATCTATTAGTCAAAGTATTTAAACATGATGAACATTATACTGAAATATTAAGGGATTAATAGAATTCAATTAGAAATAATGAATAGATAAGTATGACACTAGTCACTACTCAGCAGTCAATCAATTGTAAATACCTCAATTCTACAGGAGGTCAGTTCAGGTTCGAATAAGTCTATGATAATTCATGTGTAATTTGAAACTGAATAGCATTGGCTCTAATCCAACAGAGTAGATTATCATAAGTCAACACTCAGTGATTAATCAGTTGTGTACACCAGTTCATTTGTAAATCTAAATGAAATTTATTCAGTATGTTGAGCAAGGTTTCAAAGAGTTGTAGCTCCGAAGAATGACTCCTACTGAGATGAATATCGTAATTGACCTGTTAGCTCATTTTGGAGACACTCTAATAGATTATTTTTATCCAAACTGAATCCTGATGATGTTATTCAAAATGTCAATGGAAGCTTCAAGATAGTTATTAGTTATACTAACCAAATGTCATGTCAATAGCCCAAAAAGTGTTTATGGTTTGTATTCATCCTCCTTAAGAATCGGTCATGATTCAAACGAGTACCTGTGTAGTTATTATTGGAGTATCTTCATATAAGTTATTTCCTAGTTCAGTTGTATGGGCTAATTATTGAATTTGTAAATTATGATAATGTAAGCGTCGATTTCAACGTATGTTCTGAAGGACACTTCAAACTGCATTTACACAACAGTATTTGAAATTTTACACAACCAAATGATGCTGGTTAGAAAAATATTGGAAAACTAGGAATCTCTAGTCATCTGTTTAGACTTAGTATGGGACTGTGTATTTGTACACATATACAGTGTTATCAGTAATTGAATTCAACACTCTTATGTCTCACATAGGACCGTTTAATTATTTCTACACTGAGCTGATACCAAATTTTTTATTCAAATTCCGAAGACAACAATCATCATATGCTTACTGATGAACAAATACAGTTAGCAATTCTTGGAATTCTACTGTGAAGCCGTGATCGTTATGTCTTACCCATTTCGTGGACGAAATAAATGACGTTGCCGGTAACAAATGATGGCTGCAAAATATTCTGAGTTAACTGAAGTAAAGCATTTATGTGGTATAATGTCAACGACATGGTTAGGATGTTAAACATTCAATATGAGTCTTTAGTACCCTGGGTTCAAAAAAAGTGGGGTCTTAGGTTCGGGCTAATAAGGAGTTGAATATCGGGCTGGAACAAATATTGAGTGCTATCTGACTTTCAGAGATTATGTGATTGAAATTATTTCGTGATGTGAAACTTCATTTTCAGCAATCTAAAGATAACTTTATAATTAGAATTGGATTTCAGATTTTTATGGGGATAATGAAAGTAAACAGAAGTATGGAATTAAAACTTTATGTGGCGATAAGTAATAAATTAAAATGTTTGTATTTCTATCAGATGTCTATTGGGTACCAATGAAAAGCAGTGAGGTTACTTACTTACATATGCCTGTTACCCCTCACAGAGGAGCATAGGCCGCTCACCAGTATTTTCCATTCAACTCTGTCCTCAACAATCCTTCCAGCTGTTCCCAGTTTCTGTTCATTTTTCTAACGTCTGCTTTCAACTCTAGACGCAGTTTGTTATTTGGCCTTCCTCTTTTCCATTTCCCAACAGGATTTCAAGTTGGCACTTGTCTCGTAATGCAGTCTGATGATTTCCACAATGCATGTCTTATCCATTTCCAACGTTGTTTCCTAATTTCCTCTTCAGCTGGAAGTTGGTTTGTTCTCTCCCATAGTAGGCTGTTACCGATGATTTCTGGACAACAGATATTCAGTATCTTGCAAAGACAGTTGTTTATAAATACTTGTACCCTCCTGAGGATGTTCGAAGTAGTTCTCCACGTTTCAGCTTCATACAGCAGAACTGACTTGACGTTCGAGTTGAAGAGTTTAACTTTGAGATTGGTAGACACTTGTTTGGAGTCCTATATGTTCTTCAACTGTAGGAATTCTGCCCTTGCTTCGCCAATCCTCGCCTTTAACTCTGCATCAGATCCTCCTTGTTCATCGATAATGCTTCTAAGGTACGTAAAAGTATTCACTTCTTCTATAGTTTTACCATCAAGTTCAATTAGGTCGGGGCTCTCTGTGTTGTATTTGAGGATCTTGCTCTTTTCCCATATGTATGTTCAGACCTACCGATGCTGAGGTTGCTGCCACTTCGGTTGTCTTAACTTGCATTTGTCGATGTGTATGGGTTAAAAGAACTAGATCATCCACGAATTCCAGATCATCGAGTCACATCCTACTTGTCCATTGAATTCCTTGCCTCCCCTCAGATGTGGAGATCATCATGATCCAATTAACCACTAGAAAAATAAAGAAGACGCGACAGTAAGCAGCCTTGTCTGACTCCGGTCCTTAAATGCCTTTTCATAGTCAATGAAGTTGATGTACAGTGACCAGTTTCATCTAATTAATTATTCATCGATGATCCGCAGTGTTACAATTTGGTCTGTACACGACCGTTACATAAGGAAACCAGCCTATTGATCACGAAGTTGAGCATCCACTGAATCTTTTGTTCTGATGAACAGCACTCTGTTGAAGACTTTACCTGATACTGAAAATAGTGTGATTCCTCCGTAGTTCTCACATTCGTTTAAATCTCCTTTCTTTGGTATTTTGGTAAAGCGTCCTTTTTTTCTGGTCTGCCGGCTCTTGTTCTTTCTCCTATATTCTTCTGAATAAGACGGGGAGAATTAATACCAGTACATCTGTGAGTGACCTGAGTGCTTCAGCTAGTATATTATCATGTCTTGCTGCTTACCCACTTTTGATTTGTTTGATGGTTATCTTGATTTCTTCCATCGTTGGTGGAGTGACATTTATTCGGAGATCGGAAGATGCTGTTTCGATGTGTGATGGGTTCAGTGGAGCTGGCGTATTCAAGAGTTCCTCAAAGTGCTCTACCCATCTGTTCCTTTGTTCTTGAATCTCGGTGATTAGCATGACTTCTTTGTTCTTGACCGGTCGCTCATTTTTACCATATTTGTCTGTCAGTGAGCGGTGGATAGCTGTTTCACCGTAGTTTTAGACTCACCAGCAGTCCAAACCTCGATCCTGCCAGGACATCGAACTCATGGGCCTTTAGGTTACAGGGAAAACACATAACCACCTACTCAATTTATCTTGCATTTAATGGTAGAATTCTGTTCTCCGCCAATTTATGATAAAAGGTAAAGGTCATTGGGAAGTCGTTACAGGTAGAGTCAGGATTGAGACATTTATCACTGACTGGCTTAACCTCACGCATTATTACAAATTAGTGAAAGTGGGAGTTATACCACTGTACACCTGTCTAGTGGCACAGATAATCAAGCGTTTGCCATGAGACTTGATGCTCCAGGTGTTTAGTCTCTGGATCAATCGAGGGTGTGCACCGTTGATGAGTACTAAACTAGGACAAAAGTAACTCTTTAGTTATCTACGGTTTTCAGTGGTATCCAGATAATGTCAACCTGTGGCGAATACGTACTAGTAAAATTAATCATCAAATAACCAGATGTGTAATACCAATATACTTACAATTTTCATTAGTTAAAATCTAAACTTTAATAAGTATGAATTAATAATACTAATTAAGAATGTACATACTACTTTAGTTTCGATGTGTAGAAAAGGATCTAAGAATAATCAACTTAATTGAGCTTCTATTTATCAATCATAACAGTGTCTTGTTTAAATCTAACCGACACTTCATAGTCATTTGACATAAATATCAATATGATTTCATTCATTCATATGTCGAATGAATCGTCTTAATGTAACATTTTGTTCATGATTAGTTGAAAATCACCAATAAAGATTATTTATATGAAATCCTTATATTCTTATGATTTATTGTAGTAGTATATGACATTACTTCGAAAAATCATGATAAAAATGACAGTGTTGTAGACGATATATTCAGTTGGTAAACCAACAAAAGAACATACACACAATTAGTTACTTGTTCTCTTAACTCCAAGACTAATTAATAATTCATCTGCATCTGCAAAGAAAACGAGAACTAATTTGGCATATAGTTTAGTAGCTTAATCAATAAATTCACTGGTACTTTACTGTGACTTTATCATTTCAATGAATTTTAAAAAGAACGAATAAACATAAGAAAACAAATTGAACATTCTATATAAAATGAATTGCACATACAATGAAGAAAACGTTTGATTGAATAAGGAGATCCATCTCTTCATGCTTATTTAAATGAACATGAATTAATCGTCAAACATAACACGATCTATATTAGCTTATATTAATAAGTGGTAAAAGTTATAAATAAAAGTTCTACTGGGAAATACAATTTTATACAGATGGAATACAAAGGTAACATAGGCTGACCAGTTTCAGACCATTACAAATCAACGAGAAGAAACAAGCTTATTCTAATTACATATGTACCCGTTGCACAAGTGTGACCGTCTAGACACAGTAGCTTAGTGGTGAACACGGTAGCCTTTGGCACGAAGCAAATTGAGTTCGAATCCCAGTGTGAACAACAAAATTGGGATACAAGTGCATCCAGCCGATGAATCTCAAATAGGACGAAACGCGCGTCCTGGATCCCACTTGTCAGTTACAATTCAACTTAAAGATGAAATATAAAGATTCGAACGTTTTCACAAGCTCAGCCCTCAGGTCAATCAACACACTGAGATGGATCGAATTAATAACCAATCAAAAAAATCATAAACAACTATTCTACTATGAACTGAAGCAATTCTGTAGAAATAGGTATTAAGTTTACTTGTTTTTTTTCATCACAGATTGATGTTGGTTGGATGTCATGGAGAACTGAACAGTTGTTTCGGCCTAGTATGAAATTCATCCGCAATGTCGACCACAAATCAATAGAAGCGTGAATTATACCATTGGCTCCAGCCATACCAGTACACTTTTGATGAGTCCCACACTGTCCAGGGCTCCATGGTTTCCACTGGAACCAAACCAACGTCAATCTGTAATAAATAGAAACAACTAAACAACACTATGAAATGGTTCACAAGGAAGGAATCAAACATGCAGAAACATGAAACGGTAACTGTTAGCAACACCCAGTTATATTCAAAGTGGATAAAAAAAATACTAATCATTTGTGGAAACATTTTAATGGTTCCTTTCCTTCAACATTTTGGTTAACAAGTTTATCCATAATAAAAATGAAAGGTTAGCAACTAAACCATTCAGCTAAAATAACAAAATTTGAGCAAATCCATCCACAAACTTCTTTGTCATTTTAATTCATAACCTTTTGTATTGCTGCTGAAAGTGAAATATTCATTCTGAACATTTATGCAGTATACAATAGTTACTAAGCTTACCCTAAAGAAAAAATGAAATGTACCAGAATGAAATTAAAAGGGTTGAAAAGCTATTTGGATACTTTTAATAAATTCTATGTTCTTATTGAAACAGTTAAAATTACATTTAAACATGAAATTGCTTCTTTTGAATTAGTTCATTAGCATGACTCTAAGGAGACTTAATTTCGAACATACGTGAATGCTTCATATCGAGATGACTTCTTGAAGTTCTAATTAAATGTCTTAATCGATAGAGTTCAAACGTATGGGAAATAAGATTAACAGGTCGTTGCAGAGATTTAGGAATTGCAGCGATGTGTTACGAACTGAATAGAAATATAAATCGTTAAATACTAACTAAGTAGCCTAAGTGTAAAGTTCGTGGGATGAAATTTGCTGGTTTTATTGATGCTCAAGTGATAAAGTTATTCAATGTTGTGTGGTTTCCAATGATACTTCATTTGCACACATTTCTTATCACGTACAGCTTGCAAATTGATTGAGTCCTTAATTTTAACTTACTTTCACAAATTTTCCTGAGTTAACCAATCAATGTAAACCTCAGATCTACGGATAATTTTTTCTTCTTAATATAAAACACCCACAATGTCTTCAATGAAGATTCAGTCTAAGAACATCAAAGTTTGGAATAAACGTTTAACTCTACAATCAGTGGAGTATTATCCAGTGACTAACAATCCTAGTTTCAGTCAATTAGCTAAATATTATTATCCATAATAAGGACATTAGTCCATATCACTGAGGAGTCCCACACTAGGACAAAACACATGTAGTCATTATGAAACGTTATTTCATCTGGGTATTATGTTATTTAACACTCGTCATTAAAATAAATCTTAAAACTCGAAGATATTAGACTGGAATTCAAGTCATTCAAACTCATAGACTAAGACGTTTCCACTGAGCAGTTATGGTCGCAAATGATCTCCTGTAGGATTGTAATGTTATTAAATTGTTTACCACAAAGAGGTTAGTGATAAGGCTTGAGACTGTGACAGAGGGTGAGAAGTGTTTACTCCCTTAACCGGAAGTGTTGGTTCTCTCGAAATTTCATGAGCATCTTCCCAACAAATTCTGATTACCATGAAACCTTATTCAAATAGAATTTTTTACTGAACTACCTCCAGCTACCGATTATCTTTTATTTTAATAAATAATAATCAGTCTTCAGCTTCGGCATATTGAACTGAATTGATATCAACACCAATTATTTTTCCATTTTTGAGCACTATATCACCCAAGTAAGTCTTTAAAGTGACTACATACTTCGTAATCTAATTATGAGTTACACTTAAATAAACGTAGATTAAATTTATAGTGATTGGAATGTACTGTATGTGGAAACTGGTATTTAATTACGTTATTTGTATTCGTCGTAAATCGATTCCTAGTGAAAACCACGAAACATCGGATTGCTGTTCCAAGCCATTTCGAAACTCATCATGATTCAGTCCACCAGAAAATTAAACCTTAAACCTTTGAATCTCACTTTGGATCCAATAGAAATGAATTTGTAATGAATACATTCAATAAATGAATATTTAGCTAGAGATAATTTTCTTATCTCTTTCCTCCCCTCACCTTGACTTTCAGAAAAATTCATAGAACTAACTTCCTTCCTTTATAATTTTTATTCTCATGATCATTTTCATGATAAATTAGAAGAGAATAAAAATCAGTTAATAATTAAAAATATTCTACGTAGTTTCTTTCCTTTTCAATTATTTTATTATTGAGAGAATTTTTCATGTGTATGTTACTTTTCCTTTGTGTTGCCAACCTCCCCCATCCCCTCTCCACCACCACCCCATCTATCAACCTATATTTTCCCATTTTCTATATCTGGGTTATTTCATATTCATTGTTATTCACTGATTTAATGAATGTTCTCTTTTAATTTTTCATCATTTTATCAAGAATTAATATAAAACATGAGGACACATGTGATATACATTAGTACATAATTGCAGTGTAAATTAAAACATTCATATGAAGAGTAATTTGGCAATAGTTGACAGGAAATCTTGGACCTAGATTCCGTACTGTTTGTCTTCTGTCAACAAGGTCTTTGAGAAAACTTATGTTACTCTGCGGAGTCGATCTTGGGTCACTCATTTTCATAGTCTGTAGTTGTTATCACTAAGTCATTTTGACAGTGGCTGACCACTTGTAGGAATGAAATGTATGCATTGGCTGATCACTGCGTAGTAATTAATTTGATGTTCATTAAGTCGTTTATAGTGTTGATCGAATTCTAACAATCAAGGTTCTAATCTCAACATCTAGTCGAGTGAAATAATGCCTGTTTACTGGATAAAACGAGATGTATCTTTTTGGGTTTACTTATTTATTTCATGAAGTTGCTTTACTTTAATGATAATCTATATGTATTTCATTCGTTGTATCTTTTTAGGGTTAATACGAAAATTTTGATTATGTTGTTTAACCTGTATAGTTCACCTGAGTTGTACATTTCTGCTAAATTCTGTTGTCATTTATTCAATTAGTCAGTAACTCAGTTAGTAGTAAGCAACTCACTAACATTTTCCAAGTTGTTATATTAAATAATCATGGAAAGTTGATTAATAAAGTATTTAAAGTGACATTATAAATGATAGAAAATAATTTCAAACCTCAGGATCCAAATGATGATAGAAGAATGGATACTTCTGATCCATTGGGATGGATCTCGAGACATTTCACCTGAAAATATTCAACTAGTATTTCCTTAGTTTTATTCCAAATTACTTATATGTGAATTATTATAACGCGTTAGCATAAGCGATGATTCAGCATATGCAATACGTATCCCGATGGAGTTTCAGAATGATGTCCAAGTTGTGTTCTAGGTAAAGAATGAATTCTGAATGATTAAGGACCTTAACTTTATTATTCCTAGGTAGCAAGATGGACTAAAATATGCACTGATATGATACAATTCATAACTTCATCACTATCATTAAGATTATGTAAAGTCTAAAATGGTACACTAAAATATACTTCTGTGCAATATCAACTCCCAGTAGTAACAAGAGCACTTATCTTACTTGTTTCAGATAATGGAATTAAATCTAACCAAATGATTCTCTATAGTACCAACATACCATCTTTCCTGATATACCCTAATCAGTAGTCGACTGATATTTTTTATCAACCAACTTACCATCTTTCTTTATTACTCAATATGTAATTTTAGACCCACACATTTAATAGTTCGAAGATATACATTCAATGGTTCAAAGATATTTACCATCGAATTCTAGTAATCTATGAATATTCTGTACTTTTAATGGGTACATAACACAAATATTGAGTAAGACAAAGTAAAAACGAAAGCCCGGAAATGAGTTGGTTGAAGAATGTTGGTCGGCTGCCTCTGTTCTACGTGAGGTAATAGGCATTGATTGATTAATTTATAATTAAAATGTATTTGGATTCTCCCGTCGATTTCTCATGGACTGAAATTGATCAGTCGATGTTGCCATATATCCATCATTAACGGATCGCCTCGATATAGCGATAATTTGCAAGTATTATTTGGTTTGGATTGAGATTGGCAAGTGGGATTCAGAACATGCGTTTCGTCCCTATTTGTGACTCATCATCTGGTTGTGTCCTGCATCCCAGTGTTGATATTCATACCAGTACTTGAATTTAGCTCACTTCATGTCAAACGCCACCACGTTTACGACTATGTCACTAAGTCTAAACAGCAGGTACATTTAGCTGATGAGTCTCCATAATTTAGTCATTGAAGTAGAATACAAGCTTCTTAGATCAGAATAATTAATGTGACGAAATTACTGATGTAGCATAAAAACAATGATAGCGAATTTGTTTTACCGATAGAATGTATTGATATCGAGTATTTTTACTATTTCACCATCAGATATCAATAAAAAATACACTTCAGACAACAAATTCCGAAAGGCAACAATGTTATAAATGTGACTGTTACATGCAAACGGTAATAGATAAGGTCACGAATTGTCTAAAATTAAAAATTTTATTGTAAGTAATTGTCACAGATTAATTTTGTTTGAGTACCATTAGGAACCATTGAATATTGAACAGCTTCTTCGACTCGGTCTATCAGCCCTCACTAGTGAATGTCCTCGACTCCACCGGAGAACAGAATCTAGGGCCATAAGGACCCTTGGTAAGAGTTTAATTATCAGCCGGTAGGCTTACAGTGATAAAAATCTGACTTTAATTAGTTTGAGATATAGCGCAACGATCAATAGTACCCGATTGTGATCAGTCCATGACAGATGCGAATAACGGAATTTAATACCAATCACTATAAAACTACCTTAAATAATATGGAATCATAAATGGCAATTATTAGATGGCAACTCAGCTTAAATTTCCTGAAATGAATCACCAATGTATACATAACAGTATACAGGTGAGAATTTCTATTATAAGTTGAAGTAATTGTAGTTGTTTAACCCAATTGAGTTTGTGATAGCCGACTTGAATTCACCAATCTTAACAATACCTGATCATACAAAATTAATAATATTTCAAGTAAAATTGTCTCTCGTTTACACACTGTTACATTCATTTCCTTCAGTGCATACTTTTTTATTAACTTCAAACAATTCACTTCACATTTGTTCTGAAATGGTTACCAGAGTAGATTGCATAAAATGTCTACTCAGCAACTGTGTAACGTAAGTTCATTTATCCCTTCTTTTGTTTCAGTGGTTACGGTTGATCGTCTCCTGACAGTTCAGTACAATGAAATAGTTTTTATTCTTTTAAAAAATGCTTACATTAGTCTTTTTTTCTTCAAAAAATTAACAATTGAATGTAACAGTTTATCTTAAACCTGTGAAATACATGTGATAAAGTGTTACATAATTTAAGTTTATGTCGAAACGTCAATCTATTAGATTACCAAATGTTACACTAAATTTAATCAAATATTGCTAGGGTTTGTTAATTATGACGACACCTTGATATCTGTTAACGAAAAAAGGACCAGTGACACAACAACAAGTAGAGGTAAGCTGTTCCTCAACTCCCCCAGTTCAGCTAACTAGAGGATGAAGTCCAACGTCAGCAAGAAGCGTTTAATTCTACAGAAAGTCTTTTAGAAGAATAACAAACACTCAACTCTTGTGTTTATATATAATAGAGAGAACGTCCTTGGAAATGTAACAAATATCGCACAAAAGTAAACAACAGACCAATAAGATTTAGCGTCTAAGTACATTCAATCGAACACCATAGTATACATTTATATTTCTAGTTTCTAAGTAATCAAAGATATACCGAGTTTTTAATGATTCCATTCAACAGCAAATACGTCAACCCCCCTTCTTGTAAACCACTAGTTAGTTTACAATTGTAGCCAGCTAATCAACGAAAATCAGAAAAAAATTGAACAACTATCTCATTCTTAAATAGGGCTCTTTAATTATTGGTCTTCGATGACCACTGTAACAGCCAAACTAATCTAACCTTCAGACTATTATATTGGTATTTAATTGTTTATATTTTTGACTTTAGCTAACTTTCATCAGTAAGCTACTTTTCAGTCATTTATATGAACCACTGAATTCAACAACCTTTAACAACTCACCTATACTGATTCATCAATTTAAGAAGAAGACTTCTGTACTACGTCACTGATAACTTTACAGGTAAATAGTTTCATTTGTGAATATCCATTAAACTATGTATTCTCTTATGTAAACTTGATTTCAATACAAGATTAGGTTGTGTAAAACGACTAACAACTACCAGAACGAATTGTATTATAACTTCACATCGATATATGAACATGTAGAAATGATATAAGCTACATATATGCACATATATACATTATATTATTATTACTATTAATTAACCTGTTGAAACTAATTTAGAATAAAGTGAAGTAATACCATAACAACATAGTTCACAAAAATTTTTGATTATCCTTTAGTTCACAACAAATTTTTTATATAAAGAAACATTTTTTTGCACCCCACCCCAGAGTCCGAAAAGATGAAGTACTTCTACTTCATGATTCGTGGTTCTTTATTGACTGGAAACAGTACAGCCTATGTAAAGTTCATCTATTAGAGAAGTTGTAGCAAAGGAATACATGCACAAATCAATCACAATACGAGAAGGTAAGCTGATAATTTATATTATGTATCTGCAAGCCGTCTTCAAAAAAGGAATCCCCAGAAAGAATAACATTGGATAGTTCTTGGTGGTAACGTCTAACATAACCATGAATACAACTTCAGGTTTTGTAACAGATAGACATCAATATTCTATTCTTTTAACATTCATGTTTTCTAATCTTCATTAACAAAGTTATACCCGTAACAAATTTCTGCATAAACCAAGCAAGATAATGACGAAGTTTTGTAGATCAAGTAAGTGGTTTGATGCTTTTAATTTCTCTTAATTAGATTATTTAATTTCAGAACTGTCATTGTCATGCTGAACAACTTTATTAGTATTTACTTCATGTAGAGATGAATATCTTCTAATTTATTCTACAAGCATTAAATTACTTCAACTTAATGTCTATATTTGTGATCTGCTGCTCATTGTTCTTAATTATTCTTATAATAATGAATAATGGCTTACTTACTCCCGTTACCCCCTCACAGTGAAGCGTAGGCCGCTTACCGATATTCTCCATTGATTTCTGTCCTCAACAATCCTTTACACCTTTTTCCAGTTCCTGTTCATCCTTTTAATATCTGCTTTCGATTCTCGACCCAGTGTATTATTTGGCCTTCCTCTTCTTCGTTTCCCAACAGAATTCCAAGTTAATGCTTGTCTTGTGAGGCAGTCTGATGATTTCCGCAATGTATGTCCTATCCATTTCCAACGTCTTTTACTGATTTCCAACAAGTTGAAATATTTACTTAAACAAGTAGTTGGAACTTCGTAAGTTAACATACTCAAAAAGAAGTTGGGTTAGCTGAGAGGTTCTCATAACCAAAGCAAAAAACACATACAATCCACATTTCTATTCTAATCAAACTGAAACATTCTTTCTAGTAAAATTTACGTATTCCCTTATTCAAATACTGTTTAAATTGGAATGTGAAGTTTCTTTTTTGAAAATTTTTAAAGTAAGAAAAAATTGTAATTAATTTGTTTTAATCATGCATGACAATCGCCTACAAGTTTAAGATGCAAATCTCAAATTTATCACCATTAACACTGAAACACATTTCCTATCTGATAGAGTATTTTTTTATGCAGATGAAATTTATTTTATAAAAAAAAGTAAAAGAGGCAAATTATCAAGGAATAAATAATCTCCTGGTTTATTATTTCAACAGTTTCAATGATGCGTTAGACTGTAGATTGCTGGACTGATGTCAACTAAAAATTCCAACACTACTCGATTCGATTGGAATGGTTTAGTGGAATAATTTAAGTGGATTTAGGCTAAAGCTGTTTAATGACTTCGTAGCCTGACTCACTCTAATTGTGATGGCCAGACTTTTCTGTCTCTCCAACACTTTTTTATTTAAAAGACAATCTTATGGGGTAGAGTTTATTTAAAACAATATAGAAGGTGAATCATAGAAAGTGAGTTATAGCCACGCAACTCCCAAATGCCGTGTCCACTACGAATATTAGTTTTTCGAGAGAATCATATTGGCCTTGAAGAGTTGGAGTACTTCATTCATCGTCCTGTGACCAATACTTAGAATATAACCTCCTTAGAGCTAAGTGTATTTACCCTAACCCAACGAGACTAATTAATAATAATTTTAGAATGAAAATGATTATATTTTCCCAGTCATCATTACCAAATGGTTGAAATCAATTCGGCTGTATCGAATGCCTAACTGGGTTACAAGTAGTGTGTTATGACATGAAAAAATAACTATGCCTTTGTTAAATTATGAGTCCAATTAGTCAATATGGCCAATGTAGTGCAAAGCTAGCTCCTGCACTGTCTGACCGATGTCAACTCGATCCCAGGCCTATTCTAGCCTGGAATAGTAAGTACACAAGCCAATGAATCAACCAGACAAAGTCATTTTGTATTTCAGGTATTCATTTATATATACACTAAGATCAGACCAAACGGCGAGTCAATATGGAATTCAACTTTAATGTAAAACTAAACTGAGATAGTGGCGGTGAATAGGGGTAACTTGTACACAACTACATTATGCATAGTTCATAATAAGAGACAGTCTACTAAAAGTTTGCCCCTTTGATAAATTTTGACAATGCAATAGCTCTTACAAACTTTGTCTTCTTATTACATTATCAAAATATACTAACATGTAAATATAAGGGACGTGAAGATAGGGTAACAGGAATGTAACAATCATAGAAATGAAATTTTTATATTACCCATAACTAAAATGAAATAGTCTTCTATTACACAGTTCTGAAAGTTTGTTACTCTTCTTTAGTTGTACAATGCAACAGTGTTATATACGATTGTGTTTCAGATCTTTCATTCTTTATTGCTATCGGTAAATTATATTTACGATTGATTTGGTATACGTATGTCCAGTGAACTTAGAGTAATGTGCTATGTGACTCCTTATGATTTCACCCATAAACTTATCAATGTCAGAACTCAATTGAAGCCGTATGGTATTCGAAATAAAAGTTACAACTTAGTACTTTTAAATGTTAATGAACATATTCCATAGATACATGTTTTAATTTCAATCTTTGTATAAACAATGGTAATGTATAATAGTTTCATTCAGTATTTTACTTAGAACTTACAATCTGTGACTCTCAGAACAGATTAACTCTACAGACATTTAGGTCACAGCGACTTCTGAGTTGTATGCTATGCAATTTTCATACTAATTAGTCTTGTTTTCTACTTTACAAAATATTTGTTAGATCACTATTAGAATAATGCCATTTCATTCTCAGTAGTGTTTGCATTAAGAATAAACAGAAAAATAATTAGTAGGATAACCACTGTCTTATATTCTAGGTCATATCTTAAAGATTCCTGAGTCATTGAGTTTAGACAACTTTAAAAATTTAACCAGGAAATCGGGATGTACTAACAAAGGCTATTCCTGTACAGCTTTCTTTGATTCTTTGACACAATATCAATAGCTGATCACTTGTCCCACTTTTCAACTAAGTTTCAGCTAACAGCAGACTTCGTTCTTCATTGAAATAAGGTTGCAGTCTATTGGCTGGTAAATGGTGAATACGAAAAAACATTTTTTCCCACTCCAGTCCCAGCCCTTTATTTTATGAAAGCCTCCAATTCGAAAGTATATAAGCGACTGTTAGTGGAAATAAAGTAGATTAGTGCTACCCCTGCTTTGGTGCCTAGTCCAACATCGACTGCCTGCGAAGCCGGACCCCAATGTTATATGCTCTCCAGATAAGCAAACGTTAAACATTCTTTCACTAGACAGATGAATAGCAATCTAACAATTGTAGTCATTCGTAAAATTTTATTGATCTAAAATTATTTCATAGCTACAAATTTATACACAAATTTAATACCCATTGAGTTTTAATACAAAGAAGAAATATTATACTATTTTTAGTTTCACTTCACAATATACTGGACAGTTGACCCTTTTAAGTACAAGATATCCCATCAGAGTACATCCACGATTACTTTAGCAGTTGGACCCACGACCCACTAGTCCAGCCCCAGACCGCTGAGTTTGTAATCAGTAGCTTATATTTCTAACCCTGGTCTTTGCATATACATATATATATTTATACCTGGAAGGTGTTTATTAACGATTCTTACATTATTCCAGATTTCGTAAATAGTTCAAAGAGAATTTCGGAAATTAGATGATATTTCTATAAATGTCGGCTTGATATATCTAATGGCGTCTCGAATATGTGATTCGTATAGGAAGCCATCGATTTCAAATATGAACAAGAAAGGATAGAATGAGTTTCATAAATAGAGTTTAAGATAGTAATGTACCTTTCTGGACCCATCGAAATGACAAATAACTTCATGGTTTTTTTTCAAACCAAGGACATTTATGCTAGCGAGCACTTAAGCCTCTACATCACCGTATCATCTTTCGGTGGTAGAATTTCTACTGTAACCAGTATGCGAAATAGCGTGAACATCATCCATTGTCATCAGGTGATAACTATCTTACACCTAACAAGTCTGAACCCTACAAATAACTAATTCTCACCAGTACTTCAAGAACATCTTGACGTGAGTTATTAGTGAAGCATCATAAATTGATGGAAATAGGAATTCTACCATTGGACACCTGTCTAGTAGTGTAAATGCTTAGGCATTCGTTGAATGCCCTAAGCTGCATTCCGTGATATAATCTAGGGTGAACACTGATAAACAGTTCCATGTTAAGACATAACAGCCATCTAGTGATCCCTGTTTTCAGTGGTAGCCAACCAGGATCAATCTGTAACAAATAAAAACAACTACTCTAAATAACTATCTCCGTAAAACCATCTAATTTGTTAAACATCTAGAATTTGTGCTTTAGGACATCAGTGTTGGAGTTATAGGTTTCAAACGTATGAACTCTGGGAATTGCAAGGCGTTTAGTCTAAAAATAATCGTAAAACTACTAACTATTTTACACAACATTAATTAAAGGAATATGACATAATAACACTTAACCAAAACAATATCGAGATAAACGTCATGTCAGCAATTGTTCATTATTTCTCATAATTGTGGTTCATGAATTTCATTAACATTTCTTTGTTGACGCATGTGTACTATATAATAGGATTACTAGGACGCTACTGTTGAGACTAGTTTTCTAAATATAATCCAGGATGTGTGTTACGTATTAATTGGAACTTATCTTCTGAATTTCAGTGTTTATAGTAGATCACATACTCTGTTCATTTCACTTTATACACTAAGATAACAGATTCAGATAATCAATAACGTGTTCAACAAGTATAAAGTTATATATCTACGGTGTTTGAATTTCCTATGTTGTTGAAATAACACGGTAAATTCGTTCAATCCCATTCGACATATGTACATCATGAATAGAATCCTTTTAGTCATAAGTTTTAATAAAGTAGAGATTATTATTATTATTATCATTATTATAATCCAGAACTAACTTTCGTTATATTTCAGACTCATGAATAGTGACTTATCCATTGCAGTCCTTAATAACAACGACAGGAAAACATAAATATATGTGTGTATATAGAATATTTCTTCATTCGTTCATCTTTCAATAAACATGTTGTTGTTTCTATGAGGTTTTCCTTCATTTAAATCTTAGTTAGATAACAAAATAGCCATGAAATCACTGATCACATGTAGTTGCTTACTTACTGGTCATGATGCTTTCTACATAAATTCATTTACTTCCAATAAACAAACCGTTCATTATCATTTATGCATCTCTTAGCAAATTCAATCATACTGTTTACTTTTTCATGTGATCACAAGCGAATTTCGATTTGGTGTTTTATTATTGTTGATGAAAAAAAATTGAATCTTTCAGTCAACTTCAGCGACTGATAGAAAAAATTACTAAACTTGTAAATATTTGTTTACACTTTTGGTTATACTACATTTCTTAAGTTGGATGATCATTCAGAAGAGCTTAATTGGCGGAAACCTCTTATAGTATGATATAGTCTCTACAAGTGACTTGCAGCTTGTTTTGTTGACCATTAATTTGATTGGTTATCGTTGATCAGTTAATTTCTTGAATATTTATTTTGATTTCCATCCCTCTTCACCCGATCCATAGTATTGTCGGAGTTTATTAGTTTTCTAAATAGTCGATAAATTGTATCTATTTCAATGTGTTTATTGATTGTCGATTTCACCTGAATGTCAAGCCTGTAGACATTCTCTGGTTTTCTTTGTGTTTATTCTGTGTAAAAACATTGTTTTCTAGATCAAAAATGTGTCTATAAATGTATGTATGTATGTATGTATTGATATAAGAGGAGATGCGTAGTGGCGTCTGACGGCTAACTGATGCTCATATAAGCGAAGATGAAGACATCGTCCAAATGCATGTTCATCACATTTGAAGTAATTTACTTTGTAGATATCATTCGTTGCGTATTCTCTTGTTGTCTTATCACGTAGTATGCACAGAATTCATTGTTGAGAATTCGTTGGGTTGTGTATGATGTTCATTTCTAACAGCCTCATTAGTCTGGTTTTACTTTCTAATGCATCATTCATATTTGTTAGAATGATCCGTTTGTTGGTTTCTATATTTGATTCTGAACTTGTTGGTGATAAAGTTACTTGGATAGCCGTTCTTTTGTAAATGGTCATTAGGTATTTTTCTACATTTCTTTGTGTGGTGGGTGTACTGTGTTTTTGATCTTTGGAATAAAGTTTACACTAAGTTGGCTATTTGTGTTTGAACTGTTGTTGTTATAACTGAGAATTGGTTTAGCTACTTTTGATTTCCAGTATAATTTAGTCTCCAGTTTTCCTGTATTAGTTCTGCTGATCAGTAAATCTGATAATAATATTTTGTCATTTGATTCTTCCCCCAGCATAAATTTTATGTCTTCAAAAATATTGTTGATCAAATTTTAGGTAGTTTCCAACTCATTCTTTTACATAGCTAATCTAAATTTTTCATTTTTATCACTGGTAATACTAAAGTTTCTAATCTTTGTTTCACTTGTTCAGCAATGTTGGTGTCCCTGACTGCTGGTTTTTTGTTTAAATGTATATTTTATTATTGAGCTGAATATATGTTGTGAAGCACATCATGATGTGTTATAACGAGCATCGACTTCGAAGTTTGTGTTTTGAAAGATTAAGATCATTGGTGAGATATATATTACTAGTTTTAGTTCAGATGAAGTGAATGGAGCTCTAGTGTCAAAGAATACCTTCAATTCGTCGTTTGTATGAATCTCTTTAATCCCAGTTGAGAAATGTGTGCACGATTTGATAGAAAGAATGCATCAATTCACTAAATTCTTTAATCTCCGATAAATTTCTCTTCACAAGTTGTGATTCTTGGAAGTAAGAAAATCAGTCTTAAAGGGATGCTTGGTTTGTGTGGTTTTGATTTCAGAGGTGGAACTAAAGTAGAACTGGACCGTTTTATTTGTCCTGCTTTGTATACTGTCTATACTTTATGATAACTAATATAACTTTAGATATTTATGTGTACATAGTGTTCCATGCATTAAACTGAATAAGTGAATAGGTATTTTTGTAACTGTTCCAATTTTTAATACTTTTTGCATCAATTAAGGTGGTTTTTGACTGATGAGGTTCAGACTTGTCAGGAGTAAAATAGTTATCACCACTGGCAATCGATGATAATCGTGCTATATCACAAAATGATAGAAGTGAAAATTTTACCATTGGATGATGACAAGCACAGTGGTCTACAGTGTTAAGCGTTTGCTAACTTGAGGCTCCTGGGGAGGAATCGACGGTACGTAGTACTGAGTAGTCTCATACTAAGATAAGCCAGCTGTCCAGTGCTTCCTGATTTTAGTGTTACTCAAACAAAATTGATCTGTGACGAATCAAATCAACTGAAGAGAAGTATTTTGTTTTCGTCTGCATTTTAGTTTAGAAAAGGAAACTGAAGAATGAATCACTGAGATCAAATAATGTAAATTACATTTTGGAAGTAGTTGTTTTATTTTAGGTGATGCCAGATTTTATCTACAAGTATCCAACATGTTGCTAAGCTATTCAAACCAATGAGATTTATAGTGACTTGATTTTCGTTTCATTTGTGTGATAACATGGAGTCTAATAAAGAAGTTCCCAGCATAATTTACAAACACACTGTTGCTATCATTCAGGAAACATATAAATGACAGGTTTGTTGTCAATAATTTCTTTTTAATAATTCAAACTACGATCATAAATGAATGTATCGAGAAGTGTTAAATAGACGGGAATAAGTAGAAAAGGAAGGGGGCGGGTGCTTCTTTAATTAACATATCGAAATTTTATTGTCGTTTAATTTGTTTTTAAAATTGAGAATAATGAGTTATTATGGAAGTTCACACCATATACTTACTTACTTACGCCTGTTACCCCTCTCGGAGGAGCATAGGTCGCTCACCAGTATTCTCCATTCAACTCTGTCCTAAGCAATCCTTTCCAGCTGTCTCCAGTTACTGTTCATCCTTTTTATGTCTGCTTACAGTTCTCGACGCAGGGTGTTCTTTGGCCTTCCACTTTTCCGTTTTCCAACAGGATTCCAAGTTAGTGCTTGTCTCGTGATACAGTCTGATGATTTCCGCAATGTATGTCTTATCGATTTCCAACGTCGTTTTGTGATTTCCTCTTCAGCTGGAAGTTGGTTTGTTCTCTTCCAAAGTAGGCTGTTGCTGATGGTTTCCGGCCAACAGACATTTAATATTCTACGTAGACAGTTGTTGATTTATACCTGTACTCTCCTGATGATGTTTGCAGTAGTTCTCCACGTTTCAACTCCATACAGAAGAACTGACTTGACGTTCGAGTTGAAGAGTCTAACTTTGAGGTTGGTAGACAGTTGTTTGGAGTCCCATATATTTTTCAACTGTAGGAATGCTGCCATGGCTTTGCCGATCCTTGCCCTTACATCTGCATCGGATCCTCCTTGTTCATCGATGATGCTCCCCAGGTATGTAAAGGTATCGACTTCTTCCAGAGTTTCACCATCAAGTTCAATTGGGTCGGTGCTCTCGGTGTTGAATTTGAAGACCTTGCTCTTTCCCTTATGTATGTTCAGGCTTATTGATGCTGAGGTTGCTGCTACTTTTGTTGTCTTCACTTGCATTTGTTGGTGTGTATGGGATAGAAGTGCTAGATCATCCGCGAAAACCAGATCATCAAGTTGCATCCTACTTGTCCATTGAATCCCGTGCTTCTCCTCAGATGTAGAGGTTTTCATGATCCAATCGACCACTAGAAGGAAGAGTAAGGGCGAGAGCAGACAGCCTTGTCTGACACCGGTTCTTACTGAGAATGCATCTGTCAGCTGTCCTCCATGCACAATTTTGCACTGTAGTCCGTCGTGAGAATTCTGGATGATGTTGACAAGTTTCTCTGGTATACCGTAGTGTCGAAGAAGTTTCCATAGTGATCTCCTATCTACGCTGTCAAACACCTTCTCATAGTCAATGAAGTTGATGTACAGTGACGAGTTCCATTCAATTGATTGTTCAACGATGATGCGTAGTGTTGCGATTTGGTCTGTGCATGACCGATTTTACGGAAACCAGCCTGTTGATCTCGAAGTTGAGCATCCACTGAGTCTTTCATTCTGTTCAACAACACTCTGTTGAAGACTTTCCCTGGTACTGACAATAGTGTGATTCCTCTGTAGTTCTCACATTTGCTCAAATCTCCTTTCTTTGGTATCTTCATAAGGTATCCTTCTTTCCAGTCTGCCGGCACCTGTTCTTCCTCCCAGATCCTCTTGAATAAAACGTGGAGCATCCTCGCCGTTATGTCTATATCTGACTTGAGTGCTTCGGCTGCTATATTGTCAGGTCCTGCTGCTTTCCCACTTTTGATCTGTCTGATGGCTATCCATCGTTAGTGGATTAACATCAATCGGGATGTCTGTAGATGTTGCTTCGATGTCTGGTGGGTTCGGTGGAGCTGGTCTATTCGAAAATTCCTCAAAATGTTCTACCCATCTGTTTCTTTGCTCTTGAATCTTGGTGATTAGCTTGCCTTCTTTGTTCCTGAAAAGTCGCTCTGGTTTACTATATTTACCTGCCAGTTTCTTCGTTGTGTCGTATAGCTGTTTCATATTTCCTTCTCTTGCAGCTTTCTCCGCTGTCGTTGCAAGGCCTTCGATATACTTCCGTTTGTCGGCTCTAATGCTCTTCTTTACTTGTTTATTTGCTTCTGTGTATTCATTTTGTGCCTTGATTTTTTCTGCTCTAGTTCGGCTATTGTTAATTTCTGCCTTCTTGTTCCTCCTTTGTTGAATTTTGCTCAGGGTCTTTGTGGAAATCCATTCCTTGTGATGGTAGCTCTTGCAACCCAGAGCTTCTTGACAAGTTGAAGTTAGTGCCTCTTTGATTCCTTTCCAGTTGTCCTCCATAGTGGTTTCTTCCTCGTTCAGCAGATCTTGTAAGGCTTGAAACCTGTTGTTGAGAGTTATTTTGTTGAAAGCGCAAAGATTTGTAAATCTTCCACCATTTTCATTTCTTTCTCCCAGTCCTTGTCGTCCCATGATGTCTTCGTAACCAGTGTTGTCCATTCCGACTTTCGCATTTAGGTCCCCCATCAGGATTGTCAGATCCTTTCCTGGACACTTCGCTATGATTGACTGCAGCCTATCATAAAACTGATCTTTGTCCTCGTCGTTGCCGTCGTTGGTGGGTGCATAACACTGGATGATGTTCATTGTAATCCCCTTCTTCATTGTCTTGAAAGATGCTTTGATGATCCTGGGTCCATGTGGTTCCCATCCTACAAGTGCATTGCGCGCTTTCTTAGACAGCATCAGAGCGATTCCTTGGGTGTGTGGGGCATTTTCCTCTTCGTGTCCGGAAAATAGTAGCACCTCTCCCGTGGCTAATGTTTTCTGTCCAGTTTGAGTCCAATTCGTTTCGCTGATCCCGAGCACAGTTAAATTGTATCTCTTTATTTCTGCTGCTATCTGGCTGATCTTCCCTATCTCCCACATTGTCCGAACATTCCATGTACCTATAAAAATTTTTGCTCTGGTCGTTAGAAGGAGGGGCATCGGCCTCATGACTTCCGAAGGATCTCGGCTTTCATCATGAAGCCTCATATAGATTCCTTCCACTTCCAGGGCAGAGTTTAAATGGTTAAGTTTGTTTATTCTGGTTAGCGTTTTTTTTAGCAAACTTGTGTTTTACGGGATAGGGGTGCTAGCCCTATGCCCAACCCTCCTCCTTTACCCGGGCTTGGGACCGGAAACAACCCTAGAAGAGCTGCAGGCGGAGTTTCACCATATTCTGGGAATAATTGAAAACGTGAAATAGCTGCTTCATCAAAGGATGAAATTTTTTCAACAGTGCACATCTACAACATCACTAATGACTGAACCCAGGAGTTTTGGTCATTACAGTAAGTGTATAGCATTTAGGCGATTTAGTTAGTAACTGTTGATTTACATTTCTAACTTCAGTTATTTCAATAATCCCAACAACATAATAACAACCAATAAATTGCCACCATTCTTTAACACATTTTAGTTGTATCCTTCATAATATATAATGACGATTACCCCTACACTGAAGCCATTACGATGAATCAGAAGTTTTTTACTAAAGTCTTCAAACTGTTCTATGAACTTCGTGCTTGCGGTTTCGGCCTAAATTCCTATATTTATTGAAATACTACTGATTTGCATTCATTAATAGCACCTCTTACAAATTAGTATTACTCATTCAGATGCCTTTTCTGTCCACTTCAGATATATTCATTGTTCTTAACTTTAAAACCGTCATATTTATGCCTTATAAAATAAAGACTGCAGAGAGGTTGAATAAATCCCTCGTTCTTGTGTACTTTTTAATGAAGTAATGATGCTAGTATGCTTGTCACAGATAATTCTAAGTAAACACAGATACTCTTAACGATCATTCAGAGTAATTCACTTTATATCTCAACTGTGCTACTTAAAAAGTTGATGAAATCTCAGCAAGAACTGCCTTTAAGAATTATTGAACATTAAGAACATGTAATTAACATCATGACTCATGGCATTCGCAGCGCGAATACGAAACGAACCGAAAATTTAGGTCTCTCTGCTAGTGAGACAACTATCGGTCTAAACTGCTAGCTTTAATAAAACAGTTATAATCAAGAGGTACCGAATATTGGACAGGTAACTTCATCATATTATTGAATTTAGTAATGCAAACCATTATATACAAACTTAGTGGTCGAAAAATTCAGCGTTACTTGCGAAGTAAGTAGACCTTTGGTTATACCTCTAGTAACGTCATCTTACTTTAAATTCTCATACTAGAACAAGACAACTGTTTAGTGGTTTCTGTTCATTTACAGTTAGTCCGTAAAATAAATTACAACGCTTAACAATGTGAACAACGCCCCTCCTATATGCTAATTACTTACTTTCAAGTCATATATGCCTTACACTTCATGTTAAATATTAACTAGTTGATGTTGTTATACATAACAATTGGTAATCAGAATAATATCAAACAAACAGATATCACGAACTGGTCTGAATTAAGCAACCATCGGTCACGTGGAAACATTGGACAGCTGTTTTGTTCTATTATGAGACTCTTCAGTAGTGCGCATCCACGACCCCATTCAGGATGGAGCCCAGAACTCTCTGGTTTCATGGTGAACGGTTTACCATTGCCATTGGTGGGTAACTGTCTCACACCTGACACGGCTGAACTCCAATGGTCGCATCTTCTTCAGATTAATTCGGGGTATCAAAATGACATTTAACAATCTCCACAATACTTAATTAAAAATATATGTTGTCCACTGAAAAACAAATATCAAGATCAAATAAAGTATGCACTCAACAGTGTTTTAAAGTATACATTGTTACTTATTTAAAGGATACAATTAATTACTATAATGAATTGAAACTGATTTATACTGTACATACATTCATCTAACTAAAATTAAACCAAACAAACAGATGGTCAATTGAGAAAAATTAATTTTATTCGTTGTAATGAATAATAGATTTAACCAACTTCAAAGACTTATCCCGCAATTGTTACGAGAATCAATATGTTCCCTTTTAGAAATGTAAAGCTGATTAAGTGAATATTTTTTTCACAGAATTTAAAATTCCACTTCGATTGTTTTAAAATGTCTCTTAATAAACAAATTTATACCATTAAATACAGTTTACTTAAATATTGTACCGTAGATGTATTGAATTAAAGAAATATGTATACTGTTTAACTTGGTGTTCTCATCAGGATCCCTTCTTATTTATGTTATCACTGTGGAATATCCACAGTTAGACAACGAATGGAGATAAAGACTAACTAGATAGATGTTTCATGCTTACTGAAGACCGAACTCAGAATCTCTAGGCCTCGTCATGAACACAACCCTTTGACAACAAAAACCAGAATACATTGCTTGATTTTTCCAAGTCCACTCAACTGACAGTATAGTACCATATGTAACTAACATATTCGTGACATGACTAAATTCCAATGGCTACGTCTTAACAACGGTTTGATCTGTGATAGGGAAGTGGGTAGGTATCACTGGAGAGTCCCAATTGAAGATGAATCAGCTGTTAAATATATCATAACTTTTGATAGTTATCAAAATCGGTTCAATCCGTAGTATGAAACTTTAAAGTCAGTAATCTGTACAACACACAATAATAACAAACATGAATCAATCCAACGAAGAATGAAAAGAGGATAGATGAGAATGTATTTACCACCTAGGTGTTTTGTACGGATATGCTAACTCACGATTTCACCAAGAATCAGACCCATGAAATTTAGTCTTAGCTTGACTATTAGGACAGTGGGTTAGTTTCTAATAACAAATATATACAACCACAAACTGGATCATTACAAGCAATATCGCAAACTGGCTAAAGCTATAAATATACACCACTAAATTCTGAATCAATTATCTAAAGACTCGCCATAAATTTCGTGATGTCCTTTGTCTGATTATTAGTTTAATCTTGGATATGTACTGCTGAGTAGCCATTGCTAAAGAAAAACAGTAATCTAGTGCATCGTGGCTCAAAATAGGTGCCTATAGTTTGTTTATGATGTAAACTACGCAACTAAACTACATAAAATGGATTAGATTAATTCAGTAATCGTAACTTTTGTAAAACTTTTATTTGTTTTATTGAATTATTATTTACTTGTTTTACGATACATAACTGAATAATTCTCCAGGGATATAGAATGAAAATAGGCTGAATATAAAATTTTGACTAATTATTCAAACTGAATTTAAGAGGCTTGTGGAGATTGGTATTAAGTGTTAATTAACTGAATCCGTCACAGATTTTTGTCTGTAGGGTACTACTGGAAACCAAGAAGCACTGGATAGCTGTTTTGTTCTAGTATGGGACTTCTCAACAGTGCGCACCCTAAGTGGTCGTCACGCAGTATTACACAATGATGAAAGTTGAAATCGGACCATTGGATGCTGGCTCAGTGGTGGGGATGGTTAGACATTCACTAACTCAAAGATACTGGTGCAGAATTGATCCCACTTCCATCAATTTGTGATATGGCGTTATGATCAACCATTGTCATCGTTAATAACTGTCCCATTCCCGACAAGTTTGGACTCCATCTGTTCAGTGCTCCCTGGTTTCTAGCTATACCCTGTTAACATCAGTCTGGGACGAATCTAATCAACTGATTATAATAATATAAAATGGTCATTCTTTACTAATGAAAAGGTAATAAACAAATCAAAATATAATGAAAAGTGATTTTTACTATGAATCATAGAATCCAGAGTATTGCACAATAGTTAAGGATTACTCTGAAGAAAATTAAACATTCAAATCGATATAAAAAGTCTAAATTTGGTGCTAAGTTAAATGCAATGACATACACTTCATTGCTTACCTATTACTTCACTACTGAAATTAGTAAATTTAGAGTGCGTGATTTGATGGAACTTCTTTAATAAGTGTGAAAATTGTTCTCTAATTGGATTTAGTAAACTATGTATAAAATTATATCTTGGGACACTATAAATAGTCATTTCCAATATCGATTGACAAAACAGTCCATCCGATCGTTTTCTTCATTGAAACTTTTACTAACTAACATATACGAACATCAGATATTTACTGATACTACAGAACTTATTAAGAAATTATAGAGATACAATACCTCGATTATCTCTACTCTCATCCTAGAATGTAAGCTTGCATTGGTTAAAAACAAAGAATGTCCGAAAAAAAGATTCATTTCGGTTCGAAGCTAAAAGACGCAATGAATAAAAAATCTTCATTTCATATAGTTAATACATTAGTTTTAGATTTGTGATTTCGAACTTATAGGTTCATTTCGCAAACTTCAAGAGTGCACCATGAATTTTGGAAGTTATTTCAGAAGACTTTAATTTGTGGCACTAAGCTTAGTTGATTGAATTTATCACATACTGATGTTGGTAGGGTACCAAAGACAAAAAAGAACTGGATAGCTGATTCGTTCTAGTACGGAATTCCTCAGCAGTGCATACTTTAAATGATCGTCGCGCTGTGTCGCAAATTGATTGAAGTAGAAATTCCACGATTGGATGCTAGTACAGTGATGCAGGCAGTTAGACGTTCTCCAGCTTAAAGCCCCCTGAGACATAATCAAGGGTGTGCCTTGCTGAGGAATCCAATACTAAAATGAAACAGCTATCCAGTGCTCCATGGTTTCCAGTGATACCCAGCCAACATCAACCTACGATAAATTCAATGAATTTATACGCAGTTAAAATCAATACCAGTAAATGGTGGTGAGCAAACTAACGATAATAATATTAGTGATGATACTAGTCATTATTGAGAAACGGTATGCAAGTTAGTTGACAATTTGAACTGACTACATATTGATGTAATCTGAAGAATAGACAAAAAGTGATTGTCTGCTAATTATAAGACCCAATTAATTGTTTGCAATTGTTATGTAATGTTTGAGAGTAAATACATGTGAAACTAAATTTGTAAATCAAACCATTAATTTACTAGATGGCTCGCCTAAAAACAATAAAAGACTATAAGGAGTCCTCGAAAGTTTATCATACGTATATCTATCTCTTATTCTTTATTCATATTCTAATGTATTATCACTTCTCATAATCACATGAAAATTTCAAACTCGCTCTTCGTTCTTTCTATATCCAATGATGAACTGATCTGCAAAGTCTGATTTCTCATGTTTTCATTTTCAGGTATTATATAATCGTTGTAAACAATTAATTGGGTTTTCCAATTAACAGACAGTTAAATCTCCCCTTTTTTTTCAAATTCCCTAATGATGTAATCAGTTTAAATTGTCAACAGACATTGCATTCTGTTCTCCAATAATTACTATTGTTGTCATTAATATTACTATTACTACTCGCCACCGCTTACTGGTATTGATTTTTACATAGATGCTAAACTGTGTATAAGTGTAGATCCTTCAAAACGTGGACCTAATTGAATAGAAATATTTCATCGGTTAATTTATTGTTTTTAATATCATCATAGGATTATTTAATTCACTAATGTAATATCATCGGTTTATGAATCACCTACAAGTTCAATGTCTAATAGGTTGATGAATTCGGTGAGCTTCAATGATGGTGAATTTCTGTAAAATAATTTGTTCATAAATGCGCATTTTCGTCGTTTCACTAACTAAACACTTTTTTCTTCAAGTATCATATTGTCTATGGAAATCAAATATTCTGTAGTGTTAACTTCGCTCAATACACTTCTGTTCTCCCCGCTGTGATCAATGTGAAAAATGCTTATAAACGATTAATGGAGATCCCATTTTAATGTCAACAAAAGCAAAAAGGATCTAATTTGAGAAGAAATTTGCAACTTTTCTTATAGTAGACCTGTATTTGTATGTTTCTACTTCAAACAGTAAGATCGGCAATATTTTCTGGACAAAGATTTGTGAGTATTGGGTTTCTAGCAGATGACTTTGTCAAGTAATCAGTAGATTAATGAAGTAGAACTTGATGCCATTCTGTAATTCTTGATAGCCATCGTAAGTCCAACAATTTTTATGTCAAATATGTGTATAGAATGAAAAGGCATTTACAGAACCCACAATATCAACATTATCATGATGACCAGTTTACCAAAATATTTAATATCCATTAGTATTGGCAAGCGAATTCACTGTGAATGTTAATTCGTCATTGACGTCTGCTAAATGGAAGGATTATACACAGTGATGAGACAGTCAATAAACCATAACCACAATTCTCTTCTAATTTCAAATGAAAGGTCAAGAAAGAAGCATCCATTATTTGTTGTAATTGACTTTGGTTGTAAACTGACTCATATTTTATTGACTAACCTTCTGATATTTATTCATTATGCCGGGGGTTGAGGAAGAGAAAAATTGCATCAACCAACGAGATTTGTAAGTAATTGCCATTTGACTACAGTTCATCTAGCCTACTGAAAACTTATTCAGTAATCATTATATGTCATACAATCTTCCTTTGAATTATGACGTAATAAACGAATAACAGTCATATTTACTTCTTGTTTTAATATAACAATATTGAATGACATTTGAACTGTCTGGTTTGAAGTCAGTAAAACATATAGAACTATCTCAGTAATCATTTAGATTAAAACGTTACTGTTAGGCTATAATATCGCATTCTTAGGAAAAAGAACATCCCTGCTAATATATTTCAAATGAAGACATATTTTTATTTACATAAAATATGATAATAAATAAACAAATTCACTCAAAATATTATCAATAATAAGTCGAATAATCACAAGAAAAACTTTTTTTGAACATGATCAATGTGGTTAACTTACAAATGATTTTAAGCTTTACTTAATGATAAAAGATGTAAGTGAAGTAAAGATGTATAGCCCTTGAAAATATTCGAATTAAGCATCAGTATAATATAAAGAATAACTGTTCTTTTTAATTCTAGGAATGCCTTCTATAATGCTCATAGATATTGTAGATTAAATGTGTCTGTATTAACTTTGTTCAACTGACGTCAAATACTGACTGGCTTTCTTTTATTTTGAACATTCATAGAATAAAGAAGAATAACAGTGTATAATTGAAGATTACTTTGAATATATTCAAGAGTTTCATATAATTACTTTATTCATATCATTTATCTAAGAAGTAAAAACTGACGTCAATATGTATTCAGTCTAAGCGATTATTCATATTATAGTTATCAAACATAAGAAAAGTTTACAGACGAACTTTACAAATTGATCATTTCAAAGGCATTATTACCATTATTTGACATGTTATTTATGTCATCTTCTGCAATATAAATAGCATGTGGTCTATTATGATGTAATGTGGTTAATTCATCTGAATTATATGATTCATGAACAATTGTTTGAGCTGGTATATAATATGATGATGTTTGACCACCATGTAAACTGTATACTGATTCATTTAAATCATCAAGATGATTTGTATACTCATCAAAATTCATTTCATTATTTCTAGTATGATTTGATCCATACATAAATTGTTGACGATGAGTTTCTTCAGAATCACTGACACTACCATTTGTATATTGTCTGAAACTGGTATTAACTCGTCTTTTTGGTAGTTCTACGCCTTTTGGTCGTCGTTTGATTAAACTTGCTAAACGACTACGTTTATGAATACAAAAATCAATTTCACTCCATCCAGCCTGTTTAGGAGGAAAAAGCAATCAACAAATTGACTGAAGAGGATAAATGAATAATGAAATATTCTTACGGTTAAATTAGTTTTCTGATAGTTAACTTTTGTAGTGTACATTACGCAATTTAGTCGGCACTAATCATCTAGTCAAATATTACATCATTCACCATTTAGTAATCAATTCGTGTAAACATCTTTGTCGTGCAGGGGGAAATATCATGGTTTAAATAAATCAGTGTTAACGATGTGATACTGGATTAAATCTACCAGGAAACATAAATTCATTCAATAATGTATGTCTTCCTGGTGAGTACTAAATAGAATGACAATTATATCTATAAATGTTGTGACGACTAACACCAACCATAAAACATAATATTAGAAATATTTTTCATTAAATTGTAGGTAGTAAATGAGTGTATTCTAACTTTTCTAAGGTAGATCGATTACGCTTTGGAGAACACATTGATTTTATATAAAGTAGTAGAATGAACATCAATCTGGAACTAGTAGTAATACATTTCTGCTGGTATAATAAAAACGACTTATTGAATGTTACACCTTATGTGTAGAGAGTTATAATAGTACAAAACATGATCAACTTATTTGCAGCACATTAGCTGGAATTACATACACCTCAGTATTAATCTATAGGTGGGGCTATCCGCAGTATTTTCAGTATTCACTTATTGTGATGTACTCATCACTTTTGAATATTTCTCTTTGTCTTTGGTGTGCATAGGTTACAGAGTAAAAAAATTCAATTCAAACACTGACTTTTAATTTATTTACGTTTTACACCTGGTATGCCAGGTTGAACTATTCGATACAAGTTCATAATAAATATTTCGTGGAAAATTCATTTGTTCAGCCGCTTTTGGTAGAAATTACACCCTAATTTACAGTATTTATTCACTAGATGCACGTAATAATGACAGACACATTTAATGGTGAAAACATAGTTGGATACCTCCATCGAAAATACTTATTAAATCTGAATTCACCAGTCATATCAAAGTATCCAACAAATGGCTATGATTCAGCACCATGAAATCAGCAACTTTCAGAATAATGATGATACACATATTATGCTGAAACTCAATGTATTTTTAATGATAAAAAAAGGAATTCTGTGCATTATTTCTGTCCTTATCAATGATAACTTCATAAAAGCCTAATCCACAGTATTCTACAGTGAACGCTCAGTCGTCGGAACACGCCAATCATCTTGTAAAAATGATCCATGATAATTCATTGCTGCTGCTGATAAGTGTCTCCTGTCCTAACTTGCTTGAACTCCACCGGTCAAGACTTTTCTTTAGAACTTTGATAGAACCTTGAAGAAAGTCACTAATGAGATGATTTGGATAGTTCGATACAAGTTTTCTTGTGGTTTTAATTTGTTGCTTATAATCGTCACACACTCCACCGGAAATCCTTTCAGGATTACGGCCGGTTCCATGCCCAAATGAAGATGGAGGGTTGGGCATAGGGTTAGTAGCCCAATCCCGTAAAAATCAATGATTTAAAAATAACACAAACCGAAAAAATTATCATACTTTCTTAATCATGACTAAATACTATTGAAAGCCAAAGAGAACACTGGACAACTGTTTCGTCCCAAATGTCTCAATATCTGACAAATTTTATCTGTACTTTAATAATTTGATTCTAGATTAGTATGACATTGCATGAAATCAATAAAAAAAGCTTAATTCATGTCCACTTTGTTTTGCAAAATGTCATCATTCATGTAAAACAATCCATCCCACAAACAAATTTGAAGCTACTGATCTACCTAATTTCTAATTGTTCCAAATTTTGTTTTTTGCATAATCTGTTTAGTTTAATTCTATTCATTGTATTATTTACTGCTTAATATACTTTTGCAATATAAAGAGAAGTAGGCAAACATAAACCTTTTTCATCATGTGGAATAAGATACAATTCATATTAGTTTTTAATCTATTATGTTACTAAATAGTAATCTGACAATAATCTAATGAAAAAATTAGTTGATCATTTCATTTTAATGAATAAAAACGATTATTGATGTCATTATACACTCTACTATTTTTTAATCTAAATACTTTAGTTAGTGAAAATGAACAAGAGGAAAGAATATTCACTTTATACATGTCTACAAATATTGTTTTAATAGGAAAAGTCACTTTGTAACGATATTCATAAATGTATATAAATGGATAGATTAGTAAATTATATGCATTTAATAAATAAATGGGTTGGCTAGTTTAGTAGAGATTGGTATTTTTTTAAATTGAATACATCACAGATTGACATTGGTAGGGCATTACTGAAAACCAGGGAGTACTGGACAGCTGTTTCGTTCTAGTATGGGAATTCTCAGCTGTGCATACTCTAAATGGTTGTCGCGCTGTATCACAAATTAATGGAATTAAAAATTCTACCATCGGTGATGCAGAGGATTGGATGTTCACTAACCTGAAGCCTCTGGGGCGAAATCTGGGATGCGCATTACTGAGGAGTCTCACATTAGGACGAAACGGTTGTCCAGTATTCTATGGTTTTTAATGGTACCCTGCTAACATCAATCTGTGACGTATTCAATAAAATAAATGAGTTTTAGTTTGTTTATTGAAAATCTACTAATCATCTGTGAGAAATGTATACATTTACAGAAAAAACTGGTAATTTATTATTATCAAAGTTTCTAATGAAATATTTTTCACTACCTTACAATATGTTGTGTCCGACAATAAAAATTATTTCTATGTCAAATTGGTTCCTTGTCTTTTTTTTTAATTTACTGAATATTCGTTAGTTATTTCATATTCCAGTTGTTATTGTTAGTTTCAATTTGATTACAAGGGTAAAACTACACTGTAATTAAACATACGGATAGAAGAGAGTATGTAAAGTTATTCTATGACGTAGTAGCCTACTCTAATATTTCATTGTTTCATTATTTCATTACTTAACATCACAATCACATAACAATAAGCTGAATTTTGCGTAAAAGGAAGATATTAGTCCTGGAACGAGAAAAA
Organism: Schistosoma japonicum; assembly: GCA_025215515.1. Taxonomy (NCBI): domain Eukaryota; kingdom Metazoa; phylum Platyhelminthes; class Trematoda; order Strigeidida; family Schistosomatidae; genus Schistosoma; species Schistosoma japonicum. The sequence goes on from CM046064.1 coordinate 11,548,249, forward strand.
TTTCCACGTGACATAGATATTTTAAAACTCATTCAGATAAGCAGACAAATAACTGAAATGTTTTGTAGACTGCGTATAGTACAAGCTATTGTCTGAAGTCTTAAAATTCCCAGGTGTAATACGGGGAGCGCTCTTAAATATAATTTGCGAGGAAATTTCATATAACAATGTAATAACTACTCACTGCCTTCCAGTTTTGATGGTTTCCCATCTACATTTAGTCAGTGGTGTAAATGAAAACTCTTGTATTGTTTTCAAACGAAGAAGCTTAACAAGCTTCGTTTAAATTGAATTTCGCCTGCCAGTCACAACCCAATTCAAACATTACTTGTGTACTACCGTTATATCGGGCGAACCGCCCAGTATGCACATACAATAACAGAGGTTGACCCGTTTCGGTCCATGGAAAATCAACGGGAAGATATAAATCCATTCTAAAGAAGCTTAAGAGTCTATAGAATACATTGTTGCGTATTACTGAATAATTCTTAGTAAGCTGTCGCTCATTAACAAGACATCTTTGAAGTCTCTACAACATTTAAAATAAACCTGTGATCGTTTATCAACACAGAATGTTTCTGCTAGATAATATTTAAGGTAGGATATAAGACAGATTTTAATGTAACCAGGGTTCTTCAATATGGTTATGTTGCTTAAAAGAAGTGATTAACAGCAGAAGCTATGCATATTTGAACAAATTGGATAATTTTCACTTAAAAGATAGAACACAGTTACTTGTAACATGGTGATGACTAGTTAACAAATAAACATGTACATAATATATACCCCATTTGCATTATAAACAACATAATGGTAACTGTTTTATTAGATCGTATGAGACTGATTTATTCCTTACCACCTTCAATCAACTAACACAATCTCATAATAATAAAATCTGTCAATAGTCTTTATTCAAGGAATCATATATCTTGATCTTAGTCATTCCTTAAAGCTTCATATATTTCCCAGCTTCCCAACATACAAACAAATACACATTCACTAATACACATTCCATATCAAGTGTAATTTATTTTTGCTGAACCAATAACCCATATTAGAACACAGTTGAAAAAATGTTCAGTGTTGAACTGTTTCCGAAATCGATTTATTTTGGTTTAAATCTGGGTTATAGATGGTAAGTGGCTTCCAGGAAGTGGGATGGGTCATATTTGTGACTCTTCTGTTGTATGTTATAGTATTCCACTTACTTACTTAACACTATTTTGTAATCTACTGATCTACTAGGTTCAATTAAAATGCCCAACTTGTGTACACTAGTGATCAAATTTAACGTAGCATTCTTAAAATCTGTTGTTAAAATCTATGAGTAATAGAAATAACTGTAATTCTTGTTAAGTCGTGAATTCAGGTCAGTTACTGAACGTATGAACTGAGTTTTCTCTATGCTTTCTGTTATAGAATCAAGTATTAGCGCTATAGAAGCAATACAGTAGAAATCATCCCTATCGTTTTTTTTCATAAAAACATATCAACACTTTTATCCCAGATGAATACGTAACAAGACGCTTAACAAGAACTGGAATGTTGAATAATACGCCTGAATGAATATAAATGTCTCACAATAGGATTGATTTATCAAACGAAAGTTATATGTTTATTCTTTTGAATTGCTACCTGCCAGTATCAATCTTATTCTTTTTTTTAAACAAAAAAAGAAACTGTACATGTTGTTTGGTTACTAGAATCTGTTTTACATATGAAAAAGAAAACCAGCTTAGTAAGTATTCACTCATTTATTTTTATACATGAATAAATTATTGTTAAGACAGCATTTCAAGCCTTAAGCATCACGCCAAGTTGTACCACATAATAAATAAAAGAAGAAAAAACAATGATGTTTGATACTCACTTGCAAATAATAATAAGTCGTTCAGAATAGGCTTGTATCTTCCCGTTGATTTGTAATGGACTGAAACTGGTCAGCCTCTGTTGCCATATATGCATCCTGAGCGGATTGCCTCTATATAGCGGTATTACACAAGTTATATTTAAGTTAGATTGTGACTGGCAAGTGGAATCCAGGACGCGCGTTCACCACTAGGCTACTGTGTCCAGACAGTCACAATAGGACGAAACGCGCGTCCTGGATTCCACTTGCCAGTCACAATCTAACTTAAATATAACTTGTGTAATACCGCTATATAGAGGCAATCCGCTCAGGATGCATATATGGCAACAGAGGCTGACCAGTTTCAGTCCATTACAAATCAACGGAAAGATACAAGCCTATTCTAAATTACATATGTACCCGTTGCACAAGTGTGACTGTCTGGACACAGTAGCCTAGTGGTGAACGCGGTGGCGTTTGACACGAAGCGGACTGAGTTCGAATCCTAGTGTGAACATCAACATTGGGATGCAGGTACATCCAGCCGATGAATCCCAAATAGGACGAAACGCGCGTCTTGAATTCCACTTGCCGGTCACAATCTAACTTAAAATAATAAGTCTTGTTGCTGAATCATTACAACTATACATTATAATAATCATTGTGATTAGTTTTTAAGACCGTATACCTTCGGTTCAAGTTAGAAGTCTTGATAAGTGAATTAAAATGATATCGGAAGTGAGAAAAATCCCAGAAATGTTAATGAATTGTGGTTGCTGACTCAGTGGTTTAAAGGTTAGGCGTTTGTCAAAACATTTCTAACTGCTTATGTTTGATACATGACAGTTTCATTGATAATCACTCTTATACTAGAAATAAAAGTCTATCAAGTTCTTCCTGGTTTATAATCGTTATTCAACATAGGTCAATTCGTTAGATTCACATAAAATGCAATTAATAACAACTCACTAAAAAACCAATAGATATTTTTAGTTCATCCAATTAGATATAATAAACAGAATTTTAATATTGGCTTCTCTGAGCTTGATGCTTTATTAACACGGCTTCATTGTCGGTCTTATAATCATCATCATCAAAGGTTCCTTATAAATGATAATGACCACATTTTCGAATTCAAGTCATTTATCTTAGATAATTTGATAGCACAAACATACAAAAATTGATATTCATGTGCATGTTGCCTATGGCTTTTATGCTATAGCATAACATGAATAAATAGAAATCAGTTTTATTGAATTGTGCAGTGATACTGGGCAATAGTAACAAAACGATCACACATACTTCAGAAAAATAGTGTTTTGGAAAAGTAAGTTATTCTACTCAATATATAGGTGTAAAGTAACTAAAATTAATATAGACAGATAATGAAGATGTAAATTTATGAAATTCTGGAAAAAAAATAAATATGTAAGCAACATGATTTTGAACTGACATTATTATAACAAATCAAGACAGTTGCTTACTCTCTCTCTCTCTGAACACAGAAAGTTAGTTTAAGTCATTCGGAATAGTAATAAAACATAAGAAATTCGAAGTTATTTGATTATCCATCATAGTGAAAGGTTTGAGATATCAAAAAAGTACCGAGTAATCGTCCTTCTGAAAGAAATTATTCTTTAAGTATCAGATGTTAAAAATACGATCATTAATTGCTCTTTCTGTTCTACTCATTTCTTAAGTATTACATAACTTGTGATAGTCCATAGTTGTTTCTACTTACTCTACATGTCTTTGAATATCAGTTACGAAAAATGCATTTTTCATGACTCTATAAAATAAATGCACACGTTTTGTTTTTAATGATTAATATAATTGTTTCAGAGCTGTAAAAGTAGATAGAGCAGATTTATGAAATAAATAAATTTATATTCCGCTGATATCATTCATTCTTACTTTATACAAAACAAGTTATATTGAATTAGTTTGTATTATGATTGGTAAGTGGAGTCCTGAGCTGACTTTGCGTCCTATATGGGACCCGTCAGCTGGATATACCTGTATTCCAGTGTTGATGTTTTCACTGGAATTTAGACTCACTTCAGCTAGTGTTAAATACCACTGCGTTCACCGCTAAGTCACTGAGTATAGATAGCTATAATTGTGCAACGAGCATATGAATTTGAGTTGGAAGCAAATGTTGATTTGTAATCGGACTAACAAGTCTTAATCAGGACAAAACAGACTTCCTAGATTTCATTTATCACTCATAAATGAACCTAATTCATACTTATGAACTAATATTCTATCGAAGCAATCCCCTCATAATGCACGCCTAACAATAGAGACTGATCAACTTCAGTTAAGTACAAATCATTGGGAAAATACAAATACCTCCAAATTATATTGAATTTGTATATACCTCAACTATAGTGTGAAATGAAATAAATTTGTATTATTAATCACTAATCTCTAATCATGAATAACTATAGGGTTAAATCACATGAAATTACATCTTATTACCATGATGATAAATACTAATTCAAATAAATTCAATTGTAACCACTTAGTCAATAAGGAATAATGATACTATTATTATTATTATTATCATCATTACTAAAATTATAGTGAATAGTACTAGTAATGCATTAAAATGTAACCTCTATTGAAGCATTCGATACATTAACATAATGTAAATTCATCTATTATCAAGGAAACATTTATAGAAATTCTCTTATATCTTCTTTTAATAAGCCAAAATGAAAAATAATTAGTGTTGTTGTCAAGGAGAAGAAGGTGATGATATCATTTTTACAAATAAAACAAAAACATTATTTCCTTTTCAAGTTATGCAATTTTATGTAAATTGAAAATTATCAAAACATAAAAATAACTTCCGTTAGGAAAAAAATATAAATAACTGTAAATGCTAAAAGAAAACTACTAATATATATTATTAACTATAGCATTGAGATTGCAGTAGTTTAATCATTTTTACAGTGTTTCGATATAGATCTGATTATTTAACAGATAAGTGAAGATATTGAAAGGGAAGTGATGGTAGTTTAGAGAGGGAGGTAGGGTAATTAAATATAAATCAGAATAGACAATTGTTTACACTGATAAACTGTAATATCAGCTTGAATGAACTAGGTACAAGAAAGATAAATGAAGCTTATTATTCATTGAAGAATTAACTGGTTGGATCATAGGCAGAGGTAATACATCATACATGTTGCCTTATATTCAATTTAAATGTATGCTGTAGAACTTTACACTTTACTTCATCAAATTGGTTAGTTTTATGAAAATGGCTTATATAAATCTTATTAAATCAAAGAATTATGTTAACATTTAAAGAATAATATGGATAATTTTTGGGGAATTAAGGAGATAATTAAAAACATGGAATGAAGAATTCGTTTTGCTTAATTGTTGTTTCCCAAAGGAATATCATCACTTGTTTGAAAGGTATTTAGATGACACTTTTATTATTCGCGATATTAAATACAGCTTACATAATATTCTACATACTTCCAACAACTGTTATCACAAAATAAATTTTGAAATGGATAAGAGACTACGTAAACAATTCCTCAAAAACAAAGCAAAAGGAAGAATTGATGGAACACTTAGAAAATCTATTTGCAAAACGTCATTAAGGAATGGTCAGCTATTCGGGTCTCGTACTGGAGGGGGATGCCTGTCAGAAGAAAGAAAAATATACTTATATCCCTTCACCACACCAATTCAATAAATATTCTGTCCTTATATCATAGATGAAGAATTGAACCTCTTAAATAATGTATTTATTCATAAGTAAATTTCACAGGCTTCGAGCTGCTGTTTCTCATTTCTGAGACAAAATTTTCCTACGTACTGTTGTTTTTTTCATTTTTTTGGACTGATTTAAGTTTCTGATTGATAAATCTTGAAGGGAAAATCATTCTTCCTAATTGTTTTTCAGATTTTATCCAGCTAACCATCAGCTACGTCTTCTATGAACTCCTGTCTAACCAGCGAAGATAAAGAATCAATCAAATGCCTCTTCCGACGTAGTGGCACCCAAGTCTAAATGTCAGTGAAATATCTGTTTCATTTTAGTTTTTTATTTATAAATGCTGATTAGTCTTGATTTTAACAAAACAATACTGAATTCATCTCCTATTCTACTGCAAACTTAATCGAAATATGGCTATTGTCGAACTCAGTTAAGGTCTTTTTATGATTACTGCTTTCATCATGCACAATACTACCAGACAGTACTAATAACTGAATACTTCAAAATGTATACGTCACCAAAACTTCTTATTTCTTATAATACACCATTGATAAGTAGTCAATAACTTCATGAACTAATGTCATGCAATAAATGAATGTATAATCAAACAACAAATTTCATCATTGAAATTGATCTAAAAGAAATACTGACCTGGGCTAATTATCTATTCATTGTCATAAAAAGCATTTAATGATGAAATATTTTTTGTAATGAAAGTGAATATAATCAACTTGTTTATTATTAACTTAATGGAATATCAAAAACAGGAAATTATCATTAATTAAATTCATTATAATATTAGAAAATGAAACAAAAAACAAATGAGATGACACCAGTTCACATATTTTAGGTTACCATGTTTTACTTTTGACATGGAAATTAATTGGAGTTTAATAAAATTCCGGGTTACTATAGGAATGATAAGAACTGCACTTAGGTAACAGGTTACATTCATTTCGCTAAGAATGCTTTAATTTAGCTTCAGTTAATATTATGTACTGCATTCAATTGTTACGTAAATACGAGATAAAAATGTTATTGTATGCTACAGTATTTATTGTCTGATGCTGTCTTGTCATATCGAATTGACAAACTAACTATTATATACAGTAATTTTAATGGAAACTGAATAAAATATAAGTTAGATCGAAAGACAAAGGGTACAGAATAAGTCGTTACCAGTTAATTGATTTCACTACTACATGTTACAGACGTCCATTGAAAATCAGTTATCCCTGCTTATTCAGTCTATAAAGTTGGTCTATCTAATGCATGGTCTAGTTAATTAAATCAATTGAATACAGAAATTTTCAACCTTATAATACCATTTAGGTTCCTTAACATGTTGTCCTGCTCTTTTCTGCTGCTATTAATTACTGTTACTCAACACTTTAGAGCTTTTTATTTCTGTTTGAATGTCTATTGTCAATACAGAAAATATAAAAAATGAAGCACAAGATATCAACCACCTGCTGGCAACTAACTCTTCATAATATTCTTATTTATGAATAATACCGTGTTGAACATATTTAGAGCATTATTTTAATGCTTATAACAGTCAGATACCAATTGGGATTGAATGATCATCGGTCAGTTTCATAAATTAATTGTAGTAGGGATCCTAACATTTAACACTGCTCAAGTGGATCTTATGTCTAAGCGTCCACGGCAAAACGTAGGTTCAGTCAATTAGATGTTCACTACTGAATAGTCCAATATCGTGACAAAACAGCCATCTATCAATCTGTGACACATAGAAACGAAATTCCTTAGAAACACCTTGATCAAGACTTTACTTCTTTAACCTGTACACATGTATACACAGATATGAATAAACAGTAAAAAATTGTTGACTGATCACTGACCAATGGCCAATGTGATGTTTGTCTAGTCCTGCGTAGTACTTATTGAATTCTATCGACAAAATTACATAGTAGCTTATAAACTAAACAACACAGCTTCACTGTCTGAATAGCTCAGTAGAAACGGTCAGAAGCTGTGAAATCGAGTGGCTCAAAATCGAATTGATTATCTATTGTAAGTTTTTTAAGATCAAGGTTACACCCCGCTGATGAGTGTTAAGTAACAATAAACATATATACAGGGTTTCATGTAGACTATTACTACCTAGTTCCAAACACAACAGCATACAAATAATTAAACTTACCACTCCCTATACATTTCCTTTTCTGTCTAATTATTCACCATAGTAAAATTCCTTCTTGTCTTAAATTCACATCATTTAATTGATACACTGAAAATTTAACAAAATTATATGCATATAACTATTTTTAATGCATTATTACCTGGTATCGGATTCATCACTGAACTTGGTTTTTAATCCATATAAGATTGTAACTACACAATGCTAATAAATCTCCAACTGTAGTTTTGAATAAGTCTTAACTTTATGCCAATATATGACAAAAGTTAGTTCAAAAATATATTAAAAAAGAATGTTTTTAATGATATATTTTTTTATTGTGACCAACAGTGGAATCCAGGACAGGCGTTTAGTCCAGTCTAAGAGTCAACAACTGATTGCTTTAACATCTCAGTGTTGATTATCACTAATATAGTCGAACTCAACACCTATCACTTTAGATGTGAGGACTAAGTCCAGATAGCAACCAACTAGTTCAACGAGTATTTATAAGGGTTTGGTTCATTTCATTTTTATTGATATTAATAACTGAAAGTGATCAGTCTCCGTAGCTGATACGTAACATTCTGAACAGATCATCTTGACATATTATAAACTTCATTGCAGTTAAATTATAACAAGTAATTATTTCAATTAGCATAGACATTATAATGAATGTAGACTTACCAACTTATAAATTGGGCGTAATTCAGTAAATTGCCATAACATAAATAATAATTGACGTAAAAGTTTAATAACAATTTGAGTAGTTTTATCTTCATTCAACAATTGATCAGTATTATAATCAAATCTTATTAAGTGACCATTATTAATACAAAATTTTAGTAATTCTTGACATTTCTCTACACCACCTAATGTAACAAAACGTCTGTAAAAAGATAAAATAGAATTTATGTCACTTCATTTTTCTTGTCAATTGTTTAGGGAATTAAAAGCTAAAAAAAATAAACAAACAGAATGATAACGAAAAGTGAATTGTAGTGATTGTCGGTAATGTAAACTACATCATAGCTGAACAATCATCATATCTTCTACAGGGATGTACATAGCAACTAAGTGCGTATTTCGGTAATCATTCAGTCATAATATTAAAAGCACTGCTTTTTTTATAGCACGTTATCATTCTCTTCTCGTTAATTGACTAGTGTTCATTTGCGAAATTCACTGAAAGTTGTAAATTTATTTTTTCCTCTACAATAATTTCATTTATCTATGAAATACAGTACTAAAAGAATACAAACTATTATTAAATTAACACAAGATTAAATAATACACAATGACATAAATCAAGACACATGTCTTATCTTTCAATTTAATAAATTTTCAATGAATATTATTAACAATATACAAAAACAAAACGATTTATTATTGATTAACCTGAAGCCCCTGCGACAGAGTCTAGGGTACACACTACTGAGGAGTTCCTCACTAGAACATAACGGCTGTCTAGTGCTCCATGGTTTTTGATGGTACCCTGCTAACATCAATTTGTGACGTATTCAACTAATTTTCATAAAAATAACCATCTCAATTCAATTATTATAATAGATCAGCTGAAACGTCATGGATTAGTAAAGCTGTTCTACCTTATCGCTATGACACAACAGAAGAGTTGAAAATGATTCTAAAACAACATGGGATTCAAGCATTCTACAAATTATTAATACTCTTCCAGGTATATTAGTTAAAACAAAAAACAAGATCCCTTTCGCCTCTGTACAGAATTACGTCTACAGGTTAAGTCATGTTGATCGTGATGTTTTCTGTACTGGAGAGTCTTCTTGAGAAATCGAAACTCGTGCTCAAGAATATGAAAGCTACACTAAACGACCTCCTAACAATCCTGTTGAATTAAAAAAAATTACAAATACAATCACATATAACAGTCTGTACATTCCATCTATCACAACCATGGAATCTATATTAAAAATATCTAAATTAACCAAAAATGGTTTTTTTCAATTATGAAGAAAGACGAATAGCTGAAGCGTTCAGCATATTGCTAAATCCAACTGCACTTAACAAAAAGGAGGTCCTTACTATTCATCCGACATGAACCTTCTATCCAAGCGATCAAAATTAAAGTACAACAAATTTCTGTCATCTGAACATTTACAATTTGATCTTCACTTCACATATATTTTTCACAGCCTTTCACATCACACTAACTTATGCATACATGTCTCACTTTAAATCACCTTGACCCAAATGACTCGATATGAGACGATCAGACTTGTATTTTGATTGTACGAACTTATTTTGCTTTTGATTTGTTCCATTATGTTATCTTTTGTTAATTCAATTCTGTTTTTTCTAAAGAAGCGATTTGTACAAGACCGTGAAACGTCAGAAATTTTAATTTCTGCTCATTGGAATATTACAAATATGCATCATACACTTTTATAAATAACCTATGAAATGGTCAATTTATTTGAAATTATCAAACCTAATCTTGGTAATGTTATTTATTATGTTTATCATTACATTGTCTGTGCTCCGTCTAATGTTACTGTTTTAGTTTCCTATGGTCATGTAACTTAGAATGCATTTAGAAGATCAATTCTTAGTTATTAATAAACTGTTTTGCAGTATGTCGCATGGCAACATAATTATCTTCATCAGATAATTAATAGTGATAGTTTGTAATTTTGATAATTACATAACTATTGAGTGAAATAACATGTCTAAGTATTATTAAGTTAAACCATGAAAAGCTCTTCAAAGTAACAAATGATCAAGTATAACAGATAACCTAGATTATTTTGATGACGTTGTTAGATATGGAGGAACATTGTGATTGCATAACATGATTTGCTACTAAGTCATTTTTAGGTATTACACTACTATACTGTTAAATATAACATAGTTTATTATTGTATCAGCATAGATCTTGGTCGCCAGTCCAATATTGTAGCTAGGCAACTACGGAAAACCAATATAGGCTAGACAACTTTTGCATCTTTGTATGGGAATAATGAGTTGTGCACATCCAGGATAACACTAATGATGGAATTTGTCAGGTTCGAACCATGTGAAGAGCACATGATATATAAAACAATGGGTTGGCGTCTATTAGTTTACATTTTTAATTAAGGAATCATTATTCAATGTCATAATCAGGTAACTCTTACATACTCTGCATACTTAGGTCGTAGTCGTCACAATTATTTACTGGTTCTTATTCTTACTGACTGGCTAGCTACATTTCATTTATAATGTAAGCTACAAATACGAAAATGCATAAATTTTATGTTTTTCCTGTTAGTTCATTGAATAATAAAATTTTACTCTCCGAAAAATGACTTCCTAGGTGATTGAAAAATTACAATGTTGCAGTACAAAATTTTAGGCTGAAGGTTTATTTACTTAACTAACAGACTTCAGTTGATTATTTGAAAATCATATTTAGTAAACGTGACCAGTAGAATTCAGTCATATTGGATGAGGGGCAATCATTCGCCGATAAAATTGCGTTGGGTAAATTTTTTTTGAAGTTAAGAATATTAACCAGGGGATACCGATTTAACTGTGTAGCTGTTAGGAGCTTATCAACAGGCCTTAAGGTCTTAAATCATACTGCTGACGAAGTCGTAAAGATTTCGATATCAGTCTAAAATGTTTGCAGTGATCAAAGTACTTCCAGTCACTGATTATAAACTATTCTCAATAATCATCTCATTCTTGGATATCCTCAAACAAGTATGTCGACGACGCTAAGTATATGATTAATGGGTTTTATTCAAGTTATATAGCAGATAAACTTATTTCTTCGAACAAAAGGAAAACATCAAAGTATACTCTGATAGTTATTAATCTTTTATAGAATCATAAATCATCAATAAGGTATCAGGTTACTAGGAAATGCCATTACCAGTTTTTTCTTGTGATCAACGTAGCAATCACCTAATCACTTAGTGAAGTGTTTTCGGTTGAAGAAATCATTACACCCAGTTAGTCTTTTTAAATATATTTGAAATTAATCATGATGATCGTATTTCAGTCAGTTATGGAAACACTAGACACTTTTGCAGCTTTTTTAAGTGACTTCAGTATAGCATCATCATTTCAAAGATATTTGACTATAAACAGTGTTAGATAGTAATCTGTTCCATGAATGTATGAGCAGAATCGTCGACTTCCATAAAAATATTGTTTGAAAAAAACATTAATGGAAAAAGGTAGAGTTAAAACAGACCTGGTATTCAGAAGTTCCCCTAACCTTACTAGTATACATTTGAAAAATGAGATAAAACTTTAGGATAGAATCATTTATAATATTTTCTTATTTGGATAATTTTCACTTTAATGCTTATCATAATAGAGTATATCTGGTCAGGGACTATATTATAAACAGATAATTGGGCAACTTATAAATTTTCTCATAGATACAAATATAAACATTAAGTTGCCATTAATACTCTTCACTCTGTATATCCTAAATAAAGTGTTCATATTTACAATTCTATGCATGATTTAAAACCTATCTTCAATTATGCATAGGTTTAAACGGTAGAATTATCTGAAACTATGTAAATAAGAGGTGCTTCGGACAAATTACTGTTTTAATATCAAATAGACTAGTGACAGTCCTACTAAACAGATCAACTATGTATATACATACAGTATTTTCATAAAAAAATTATTAATTTACATCATTAACATTCATTTTAAATAGCTAAGCATTTGGTGTGCTATCTGGATGTCATTTTGGAACTAATGAATGTCAACTGATTACTCAATACACGTTGCTTTACAATTAAAGTTATAAAACTGTTATTATCATATTTTTTAATTAGAAAAAATTGACAAATTATCTTACCTAGCATTTTCCAATTTTTTATGTATTACAATACAACATAAACTTAAGAGGCCAGCTGTACATTGTTTTTTTACATCGGATTTAACCTCTTCTCCATATTGAAAAAGTTCATGATTTGTTGAAGATACTGTTTTATTCATCAGACTTGATGTTTGTATTGGTAATTGCCATTCAGAATTAATATTGTTATTAATTGAATTTATATTATTAGAGTGTGTTTTATATTCATTTGAGTGTACACTTGGTGCTATTCCACATGGATGTTGGTCCAATGCAAGTATAATACGGTTCAATGCATGTTTACCAAGTAAACTGCAACTGATTGGATCTAATGCAGAATTACGTAGAGCATTTGCTGCAGTTGCAACAACTGCATGCATCGGGTTATTTAACAGTTCTACAAGCAATGGAAGCCCGTGGTTCAAACGAATCTGCAAGTCAAAATAATAATAACAGAGAACAAATTATTATGTAATAATACAGTGCTTTATGACTTAATGAAATGAAAGCATGCTCTTAGATTCCAATAAAGTCGCTTAGCAAGATTGTGACTGATTATTCAGTCTGTTGAAGAAGACGGATAGTGTATAGTTTATGCAAAAATAACAAAGTGATTGCAATATTTTTCCTTTTGCTAGGTATATATAAGTGATTACTGTATAGAGTGACAAACAAAAAATCATTAAATAAATGTTATTGTAGCAATGGTAAGATATTCAAAGTATGACATATCTCATAGCGAACTGTTATACATGATGTTTTCCACTTGATATATAAATTGAATGCCATCAATAGATTTAGTTATAAGAATATCAAGCAGTGGTTCAGTGGTTAGGGTATTCGACATTTAGCCAGCAAATTACGTCCTCAAACCTTTAGCTATCTACTTCACAATGAACAACCTGGAAGTATTATTAGGTCTCACAATTTGTGGGTTTGAGTACATGGATTAGTAACTACTTACAGTTAATTTAGCTTTTCATTATACAGACGATGGCGTTGGTAATATGCTGAATCACATTAGCCTTAACAGAAGAGATGAGCTGATTTTGTCTGTGCTAGTTTTTAAGCTCATCGAAAATGTATAATGTTACTACGTCACAAATAATCACTTACTACAGACTATTACACAATACCGTATAATGTAGAGTAGAATGAAGATTTAGTAATATTCTGTTTCTTGAGTCTGTTTTCATCATTTTTATAGGTGTTTTTAATAATTACAAGCATACTAGCAAACATTATTTAATCATTTCTCAGCAAACGCAGTATGTTTTTGTACTGACTAATTACTGCTTTGTGAATACTATCTTGTGTTTAATCTAAGGTGCATAACAATTTCAGTCGATCAAGTTGAAATGTACTCATCCTCAACAATACATACAACACATTTTGATAGTGATTGTTTGGAGATACGTGTATTCCCAGGAGATGGAACTCGATTAGCTAACGGAATAAATGCTTAATAAATAGTGTAAAAGCTCTGTCTTGGTTGAAAAGCATGTTGAATGATTACCAACTAAATAATTTTAATAAAAATCGCCAATTTGCATGCATATATTGTGGCATCTGTTTCCCTACAGGCGTAGAAATTCAACTATAATAAAAGTAGTGTGCATTCTCTAGAAATTCGTTAACTCAAACCAACACTTTTCTGCTTCAAACAATCGGGGTTGATGGTGGATTCCAAACTAGATTTAACCCCTGTTAGCTTGAAATTCTGAATAAATGACGTCTACTACTCCAAAGTATTACGACTTTTCAAGCATATATCGACTAAAATCATGGAACATCAAAGTGATATGTTGGCTTGTTTTAAACTGGTCAAGAGATAGAAAATTTTAATATAATATAACTTCCTAAGGGTGTTGTCATCGAAATAGTACGAAATGATTACTGTATTTAACAAATACTCTTCTAAAACCATACATTCCTATATTACTTTCTGAAGAAATCCACACTTCATGCACACCGTATTAACTTTGTCCCACTTCACTTCTCACTATTATCTTTCATACCATCTAACATAATTATTGTAATAAACAAAACCATTCATTAAGATAATTAGTTTAACCCATATATTTTAACTGACCTGTAAATAATCTTTTCATATAGTTGTATTATATTCTCCTTTATCTGCTCTATTTAATAATTATAAAATCTGTTTCGCTTTCTGTGGAAACTTCAATGTTATGTTGTGTAAACGTAGAATTTCCGTTTTTAAAGACCCCGCCTCACCATATTATAAATATACACTTATTTTTCTTGTAGTTGCCATTCATTAATTTAATATAACAATGTAATGATGAAATAATATCATCATTTATAAAATAAGCTAAGTATGACTAGGAATGGAGTATGTTTCCTCATTGTTAACCAAATATACTTACTCCCAATTAACAATATTCATACTGTGATTAAAACTCAGTAACTTACTTCTCAAATATCAACGAGTTATACATTTAACTATGGATCCTAAATAGTCACTAACTTATTTAATAGCTATAATGTTTTTTTTACTATAATTAGTATTGGATTGAATTTTCCTATTGTTAACGTTCATGACTGAATTTTCAATAACATTTTGTTGGTATATCCAGGCTGGCTGTATCAAGAAAATCCACTCAGGATGCTCAATTATCAACAAAGATTTATAAAACTTCAGTCCTGAAAATCAGGGACAATAATATAAACTTTAATTAACAGCGTAAAATAGCTAACATCTTTTCCTCAATATTCTGTTCTAATTTCTCAGTTTAAGTAGACTTACAAGCAGAAATAAAACCAATCATATTCTGACGATACTTCGCTGCACAAATTTATATTAGTAAAAGTTAACTAGTCTCGTATTACTTCACACCAATGTAGACTCATAGATCCATATGAGTTTAGATTTTAAAGCAGCATTAGGTCTTGATGTAAAGATATCATCGTTGATCAAAAAAGATCCACAGGTCTGTTTCTAAACTTTAAGTGATTTATATTTAAGTTGGATTGTGACTGGTAAATGGAATCCAGGACTCGTGTTTCGCCCTGTTTGAGACTCATCGGCTGGATGTACCTCCATCCCAATGTTGATATTCACACTAGGATTCGAACTCAGTCCGCTACGTGCCAAACGCCACCGTGTTCACAATTAGGTTAATGTGTCCAGACAGTCGATGAGTCCCAAATAAGATAAAACACGCGTCCTGGACTCCACTCGCTAGTTACAATCCAACTTAAATATAACTTGTGCACTATCGCTATGTTGAGGCGATCCGCTCAGGATGTACATATGGCAACAGTGGATGACCAATTTCAGTCCATTACAAACCAACGGAAAGATACAAGCCTATTCTAAATTTAAGTGATTTATTTTAATGAAGAGTTTCTGTGGGTCATCACTAATAATAAGAATAAATGACCTGTTGTATTATCTTGGTAATAAGCACTTTGATATTCCACATTCATGACGCTACTAAGGATCTGACTCAGGAAATTAATATCTCGCTTGAAATATCTATCTGTTGGAACTACTATGTAGAATTTTAGTAGTACACACTTTCAACTTCAATCAATCTCATGCTGTTAGTGACAACTGGTTACATCAAATATGTCTAAACTTCATCGGCCACTAACTTTTGACTAGATAGTGAAAATTCATCTCTAAGTATGCAGTCATCAGAGGACTGTGTACTGAATCTTAGATGAAGTGGTTTTATGTCTGAGAGATACTTGTTACGAATTAATCTCATTTAACGCATCATTGAAATTTATTTATTACTCAATGACATATCATTTAAATTCCAATAATACTACAGTTGAATATAGTGTTATTAAGATTAACATTTTCCTAATAGCTCTTATTTACTGTTATTGTTTTATTTTAACATTTTAGAGGAAAGGACATTTTTCTGACTTTATTGAAATCAGGTCAGTAAAATCAATCAAGGAGATTAAATCATTAGATTTGAGAGATTAGATTAAACAGAACAGCTTGTGTGGATTATCATGTATATTGACTGCATGGAAGGTATAAAACAAATGATTGAATCTAATACTATTCACTAGCGATTAACTTAAAGAGGCAATTCCTGAAACTGGTGAAAAAGTATAACCAGTAAAATTTTACTATATCTGGCGTTACATATTAAAGACAACTGATGGGGTTGCTCAAAATATTCAAAAATGATAAAAGTCGCAAATGTCAAGCATTCGATGATACCTCAGTGGCCTAACGGTTAAGTGATCATCACAAACGTTAAAAGTCATGAACTCAATATCTGGTTGTGGATTGGCGATCCTGAAGAGTCTTATACGTAAATGAAAT
Source organism: Schistosoma japonicum (assembly GCA_025215515.1). NCBI lineage: Eukaryota > Metazoa > Platyhelminthes > Trematoda > Strigeidida > Schistosomatidae > Schistosoma > Schistosoma japonicum. The sequence continues at coordinate 11,565,132 of CM046064.1, forward strand.
AAGTGACAAGTAGTTCTCGATTTACAAGAATTGTCTAACCTGGGTCAGTTTGTGATACCAGATTTAAAATAGATATATTTCTTTAAATAACTGCAAAGAAAGATTATTACAAAATCTATGCATAACGAACTGCTACTAAAAGTGAGCATAATTAGGACAAAAAGTTAACATGCCTAAACTTTAGAGATAACAGTAGCTGGACTTTGCCAGACACAAGAGATTTAAAATGACCCAGCAAATACAATAACATCTGGTAATCAGACAGTAAAATAGACAGTTGCAGAAAAGGATTCGAGTAGGCAAAATATAAAGACTGCGTGAACTTGTTTAAATTTAAAAAAAGATATGTCACAAGTAGACTTGAAAAAGTAAAAGATGGAGAGCCAGAAAACGTCAATTGGAAGCACCAAAGAAAGTAAGTCAGAAAGAATTGCTAATCAATAAATAATGGACCTTTAGGCAAAGTGTGCTCATAAAATAAGAAAATTGGCTGGGCGACACTAAATATTCGACAGTGTGATTTCCAATGTAATGCCTTCAATTTTTCAAATTAATTAGTAATTCAGGTTCATTCTAGTAATGATTAAGATTGCTTAATGAATAATTTGACTGTATGTTTAGCGAATTATAATGTGTTGAACAATGCATACATTTTATCTTTGGAGATCTGGTCCTGGCGCAAGTCAAAATATAACATTATAATAACATGATACTAAGAATCCCCAAACAAGAGTTAGAAATAAATTCATTAATCTGTTATATTTTTACGTTTATAACAATCACTAATTAATGATAGAGACTGGACTTTAGTTACTAACATCAGAACTATATACACTGGAGATACTAACTACAATTATTGTACGGCTTCGAGTTTGATTTACCAAACTACCTGGGAATGTTTTAGCTTCTTTTTGATCAATCAAAAATATAATTATTGTCAATCAATAGTCTTTATAAAATAGCAATAATTGTATGAATAATATTCAGATTTACATAGTTAGTGACTTTAAATAAGTTTATTATGTGTGTTCCTGTCAATAAATCAAAGCATAATTTCATTCATATAGTTATACAAAGACTCCCCCATTAGTTATTCATATGAATAGTTGTTCCAGCTTAGAGATTGTGTTAAAGACTTTAAAAATCTAAGTTAAAGTGCATGTATATGACAGAAAAATTGAATTATATACTTGTTATATATGATGAACTTATGAAAAATGGATCATTTGGTATCATTACACAGTTTTCTGTACAGTGGAATAGAAATTTTTCCTATGATTTCAAACGTCCTAAACATTAAACAAAATAGAACTTAAAATCAAGGTTCAAATAGACACAATAGAGAGGAAATTCCTCTATCTGCGGCCTGACTCCAGGGGCTATTCGTCAACGAACCTAAACAAATTTATCAAAAGTGCATTCAATGCCGCCAAAGTTACTTGTCATTTTTCTGACTGAGCCCATCAAGAATAAGATAACATAGATGGGATAAAATAAATAATATATATTTGTAAAATTCCAATTAGTAGAAATTAAAATTTTCGACGTTTTGCGGTTGTTTTTTTTTTTCTGAAGAAACGACTTAGACTAAGCCGCGAAACGTCAGATATTTTAATTTCTACTCATTAGAATTTTACAAATATATATTATTTATTTTATAAACAACATATCCAATGCTCAATTTATTTGAAATTATCAAAGTTAAACTTGGTAATGATAAATATAGACGGGATAATTTATGTTTATTTAGTGGTTAAACTTCTCCAGTTAAGATGTTAATGTAGATCATGTTCAATTGTCCTTATTTATGAGAACAAGTTAACATGTTTCGGTATCGTTATCCAATGGTGCAACGAAAACACCATAACCCTATTCTTAGCCGCTTAATCGACTGCGATCATAATAATAACATTGATAAAGCTTATTTAATTATATACGAAATCTTCAGTAGTTTACCTAACATACAATATGATAGGATATTTTATTGACTGCAAACGAGATGTTATTTTAAATGGTAATTTTTCAGGGAAGAGTCTTTAAATTCAAATTGTGACAGCCAGACTGATTTTCTGAAGTTTTCTTTATATTTTTCATACTACTTATAGTAGTTCAACTAATTCAAGAAAGAAATCAAAATTTTGGACGGTTACCATAAAGTAATTAATCATTTCCGTTTAATCATCAGTTGTTTAATTTATAAAGGTTGGTTGATAATAAAAATGATTTTTAATGCGAAATAACACAGGTAATTTTCAGAGGCACACATTTTTGACGTCACACCTGAACTAACTAATGAATTTATTGACTCCTAGTCAATACAATTCAGTCGAAAAAGGTGTTTACGAAATTCGAACGGATCATAAGTAGTTTATCTTGTGAATCATATCTACAGTTCTTGACTAAGGCTTTGCAGTCCATTTATAAAATTTATTTTTACAATAAGTATACCTTATAGCGACTAAACATAATGCAATATAGAATGACTAAATATGACTTACAATTTCTCTCATATGTTCACTTGAGCTTCCGTGTCCTGCAGTTAAATTCTGTAGTGAACCAGCAGCAGCTTCCAATGTATACGGATTTGAACTGTACTGTGTTAAATAAATTAATGTTTTAACTGAATCCACGTCACCATATGGTGAAGGAATATTTGCGGATTTTGACTCATTATCCGTTGAAGGCAATGATCTGGACTTCGCTAGAGGTAAATTCAAATAACAACGTGTTAGGACTATGCGATGGAGATATATATTAGGGGTTATTTAACTATTGCTTATAAAGAAGCCTTAAAGATACCCAGTTATTCATAAACAGTTGTCTTAAAGGACAAAACAAACGATAAAACTAAGTTTTGTAATGTGAGTTGTTTGTAATAATTAAAATTTTATTGCCCTTTCAGAAAACATCATCATCATAAACTTAAAATAATTTTCGTTGCATTTAATTGATTATCGTTACTTATAAAAATTAATTTTGTGCCAGGTGCTTGTTAAGCAAACCTATAATGATGGTATTGTCTGTAAAGACAATAAAAGTATTTTTAATAGGCCACCTGATTCAAGGAACTCAGTTTTGAAGGAGTCCTCCTTAGTACAAACCTTCTCTGCCTATCTGATTACAGTTTCCTTCATGAAGCATGTAGTGTTTACGTGGTATTCAGTTAACGACTTCTGGATACCATTAGGCATTAAAATAAAGTGCCGAAACGTTTACTCTGGAGATCATTAAGGTGGAAAAATGAACATAATACTATTGGAGTAGAGTGGTCTAAAATTGTATAGTGATGTCGTTACCAGAACTATTCACCAAGAGGATTAGTTAAAAGTATAAAATCTTTGTTTTTTTTAATTTCATGATAAATACTAAAAATACCATAAAACAACGAATTGGCAATAATTCAGGAATAAAAAAGACTTGTGAAAAAACTAGAATGTTTGCAATCTCGAACTCAATAAATCAAGAAATATGTAAAAATACACTGATTGATTTGGTGGTGAATGCCGTGGTGTTTGGTACGGAACGAAGTGGATTCGAGTCCCGGTGCGAACATCAACACTGAGATGTAAGTAAATCCCACCGACGAGTTCCAGTTAGGATGAAACGCGTGTCCTGGATTCCGCCCCCCAACCAAAATCCAAATCAAACAATACTCGTAAACTATCGCTATAACGAGGCAGTCTGTTCATTACACACATTTGGTAACAGAGACTGATCAATCTCAGTCCATGATAAATCAACAAGAAGATCCAAATACATTCTAATTATATTTACAAATACATGTTTGCTATTCATGCTACTTATTAGTAGTAACGTTTTACAAAATTGTAAGTGCCTTATCGCAGTACAATATTTAATGGCTATTTATTCACTTATTTACTTTATCAATTATTGGTTCACAAAAGATTTATTGCATTCAATTCTTTCATTATTATTATTACCCTTATTATCACTATTATGATATTGATTCTTTTCATAACTTCAAAATGTATTGTCTTTCAATTCTTATGCAATGGTTTTGACCTTCAGATTTCTTGTAATTACTTCACCTGTTTTTACAATAGATATACAGTAATCAACAGTATGCCAATTCGTTTGGTTTTCACATTTATGATTTGATATCATGAACTGGTCTGAATTAGACAACCATGGATCACCAGAAAGCATTGGATAGATGTTTCCTCCATGTATGCGACCTTTCAGTAGTGCACATCCATGGCCCTACCGAGGTTCTAACTTGCAACATTCTCGCTCTGCGGCGAAGCCTTTGTCACAAGACTACTGATTCTGTTTCAAACGACTGATATTTATGACTCAGTCGATTAGCGAAATATTTGCGCGAATTCACCTACTGTTATCGGTAGGTTTCGTGCCTGACATGGTTGAACTCCACTGGTCAAGTCTTATTGCCAAAATTTCTATAACATAACACCTAGTTGTGTTCTTATAACACATTCAAAAATTATAATTACTTCGTTTATTTTCATATCTTAATTCATATGTCAATTAGTCGTAATTATTTTGCGAAACACCCTCGAAATAGTAACATGATTATTTTTAATACGCCACCAATTGTTTGGTAATAATTTTGAAAGTATACATATATGTATATTAGTATTGAGCTATGATGAAACATTAATTGGAAACAAATATTTGTCCTCTCCATTTGTCCTTTACAAATCGCATTACCGTAAAGACAGCATATGTTGCCAATTTTGCTCGAAATACAACCAAAAGTCTTAATATTTATGCAAATGCTTTATAAGTGAACAAAAATTTATGATTGCATAACTTGGGAATAGTGAAATAAAAACGTAATGAAACAGTCTACAAGAATGCACAAGATATCACGTTCTAGTAAGGAATATCTGTGTATAAAGATGTTTTGAATGTATGTGTTCACTTTAAATAACTTATCAAAGCACTATAAAAATATCACTGGTAATGATATTTCTCTAAGCGGTTTGTATGTGAGTGAATAAAGTACAATGTTTCAGGATATTGAGTGACTTAAATTATTCTTCAGAAATTGAAAAATGATCAACTATATTGGATGAGAACTCACGATCAGAGTGTCATTAAATTAGTATTCCGGTAATCAGCCAAATAATATCTGTCTATATAGAATATTTAGGATATCTTTATGCAAGTAGACAAACAGTAATGCCAGTAAACAGTGCTAAAACAGGATTCAAATGAGAATCTTAGTTTTCGTATTGTATAGTAACTAGCCATTATGCTCGAAGGATATATATATTGGTTCACTGGCGCTAATGATATGTGGCAGTTATTTTTTAAACTTTGATTACACCTGAATAACCAAATCAGAAATAGTAGAAAGTGGCAGGAGATTAGACCCACTTTGTACTGATCAGATTTACATCTCGGAACACTGATCAGGAGCTTCTAAGCAAGTGTGTTAACATAAACTGTTGACAGTTATCATAGTACCGAATTTATTATAATCGATTTCTGCTGATGATTTGTCAAAACTACTCTAATGGGTAACGTTATTTTAAATTTATTTGGTAAAACTACTGTCCAATAGTCGAATTCGATATTAACATGTAGCCTTTACTGTAATATTGAAGTTTTTCATAACACTTAGTGTTGAAAGATCTACACATGCTACTTAAAACAAATGCTGTTCAGTATTCAAACATGTTATCGTCAAACCTTTTCTATACAAATCAGTACTATTAGATATAGTCTTAAAGATCAATAGATTGATTTATGAGGTGAAAGTCAACACCTACTAGTATCGTGGACAAAATTCGAATTAGTAAGAAATACACGATTAAAATCTTTTTAATTGCAACCTTTAATAGAATTAAGCAGTTATAAATATAACCATCCAATTAAAAGTCAAAACCTACTTTGTGAATCATTGGCACTTTACTTGTATATACATAACATTCAAATATTTAACATTCTATCATAATGTGGAGGAGGACACTAGTTGTCTGTATGGTGTTTTTGGATAAATGATTACCTGCTTACTATTCCTTTTTGTGTGCGCATTTTCTTGAGGCGGAAGTATATAAAAATAATTTCCACCTCAAGAATTTCAGTTTGAAAGGAAAGATACAATAACTTTGCATGGCTTTAAATTATCAGTTCCAACATATACGGGGAAGTGCTTCTGTAAAAACAGAATTATTTGGATGTTATTGTTTCTTGTTATATTCTTCTGTTTTATATGTCAGTTGGCAAAATAATTAATTCACTTATTATCTATATATGCAATATATTAATTTACTTCAAATTATTAAAGAATCAGAAACAGAATAATAAAATCAAAAGCATACATGATAATATGACTGGGTCATAGTTTTGTGTTCAATGAGTTATATATGAAGGTTCGACAAGTTTCAACACTATTCATTGATAAATAATAGTAATAGTTTTAAGATCTTAATAAAGTAATTAAAAATAAGAAATATTCAAGTGAACAGTTGTTTTCAACAACTTAGCCATCAGGCTCTTATAGTTATAAATCCATAAAAATTGTATTATAATGACCAAAATAATACATATATAAAGGTATGGGTGTTTGCCTGTAAAAACTTGGCGTCAAAGTTATAGAAAACAATTGTTCACTAGAATATTTCTTATTTCTACATAATAATAAGTTTATGTATCTATTTGGTTGTTTTATTTCTAATATTAAAGTTTGAACAAACTACAACTCAATCATCTTAGTGTGAAACACGTCAAGCTATTTCATTCCTTCTATCGAAACGTTTTGCATTCGGCTATCACTGATATGTAGTTCGTATTATTATTGAACACAAGATTAACTTGGAACAGAGAATTTTGAAATCTTTCAGAAATACAAAACTATACTGAAAGTAAGTTAATGTGGAAACATTTGAATATGTGCAAAAAATATTAAAAATAGCAGTTATTATTTATTAGTAATATACTGGCAATCAAGGCTGTAATATATATCAAGCAGCATATTTCTCATGATCATTCTACACCTAGATCTTGAATATGACTGCCGTTCAAATGTTTATTATTCTGGAATCAAATGTCAACAAATTTTCAACACTTAGTAAAGGTCATATCTGATATAATACTAACACAGGTGGGGTCCAAAAATAATGTTTAAAATATATGAGACGATTTAGCTTCTGATTGGTACTGGTCATAACAGCATTTATACTAATTTATATGCAGTTTCTTTAGCCATCAATATCGCTAAAACCCTTAATGGTAAGTAAATAAGCCCGAAAAAATGTAGAATTGAATCCATACACACCCTCCCCCTCACAAGATAAGTTTGTGGTGAGTACTATACACTGAATAGATAGTGTGCAAGCTATCTTTTACATTCAGAATTTATTTTGAAAGCAAAATAAATACAATATAGGGTTTAGTCGGTTACCTTCTAATTTTGCTAATCCCTTTGACTTTCTTCCACTTACAAGACTAGCTGATTTAATTCTCAACAACGAACCATTACGTGGTTTCTCTTGAGATTTGCTATCTTGACTTGATGATGTAATAGAAGATTGTGATGGTGATTGTAACTGTTGTGACTGTTGTGTTTGTCGTTGCTGTTGTAAGCCATAACATAGATTGCGGATTGTGCAAACACAATGTTCTATTGACCGTTTATCGTATAATCGATGTTCCACTGCGTAGCGTAATATACTGAAAAGACTAGTTGCAAGCTGAGGACATTGACGCATTTGTTCTCTGACATTATCATCTTCAGAGCTGCTTATATTTCTTTGGAGTTATCACAAGAGAAGAAACCAATACAAATTACTGTTGTTTGAAAAATGATATAATTATTCATACTAGCTAAAGTCAACTGATTACATAAGTGTTGCAATAAAGAATTTGTTGTATCAATTATATAACACTGTAACAAATTTCTGTTCAACATACATCAAATCTACAAATATCCAGGACATGCAGATGGAGCTAAACAACAGTATCAGACTTATGAAGCTTAATCTGGGTTAATGATGTTAGTACTAGACAATATGCTTTCAAATTTGAAGGAAAAACTGTTCAAGAAAATGAAATTTTTCAAAAAACACTGTTTTATGATTATAAACAGTAGGTAATTGAAGTCAGGTATGAAGAGAAACTTAACCAGTATATATACCGGTGTCAGCGATATTTTCATAATGATGTTCAGTGTAGGACTATATTTTTCGGTTAGGTCAGGATTATGGTTAAGATGAGGGCTAGTGTTAATGTTATGATTGATTTAAGGTTTGAAGGAAGTTTACGTTAAAGCTGAGGTGGTTTAGGGTAGGGAACAGAGGATCCGAGATGTTGATTTGAGATTCAAAAACAAATTAATTATTCAATTATGAATAAATTATTAAAGAGTGACACAATATAACTTATCTGACACCAACTGAAACTTTAATGCTAACCATAAATACTAAACTCAAACTACGTTTATCCTCAAGAAACATCTATCCTCATATGATGTATTCTGATCAGTCAAAATTGGTAGTAGGTCATTTTACGAGTTGCTTATTATTAACACTACTATTCTATCACGTAAATTTTACAAATGTCACTGACAGTCAGTATTTAGCATCCATCTTCAATCATAAAAGTTCAGCTACCGGAACTAGTTCCTCTATCGAAAATAGATAAATTCGATGAATTTGTATGTGTTCGTCTGTCGTTATATCAAAGAACAGATAATCAGGATCATATGTCAACAACTTCAGCGTTTCAGTTAACGTTCCCAGCAGTTAATATCACAGTAATTTTACCAACAATTTACATTATCATATGAGTACATGTTACATTTACGGACTCATAATTGCCTACTTAAATTTCATGAAATCTATGTGACTGGAATGCAGTGAACACAAAATTTGAGCAAATCACCTTACTTCTAAATAAAACATTTTGCTTCACGATTAACTTACGTGATTGTCAAAATAAAGGTGCATATATACTGGAAAGATAAATTAAATTGATGATAACTGTAATAAAGCTAAACGCGTCTCCTAGATTCTGCCTGCCAGCCACAATCCAAATCAAACAATACTTATAAACTGTCGCTATATCGAGGCTATCCACTCAGAATGCACATAGGGCAACAGAGACTGATCAACTTCATTCCATAACAAGTCAACGGGAAGAACTAGATACATTCTAATGTTAATAACTTATGTTTTATAAACCATAAAATACAGTTTACTGAAATCGAAGTAACTACTGACCTGAAAGAGGAATTTATGACAACCTAAAAGTGTTTTTTTGTAAATATTATTACACGAAAACTTTCTTAACAAAATATATAACATCAAAAATCCCAAGTCAATAAATGTATTAATAATATTTAGAGAGAGGTAAAAACTCATGACAGCTATTAACCATAAGTTTAGTACCTCTTAACTAGTCCCAATATACATGATGTGATGTTCACTAACTCAAACGAAGTAAACAGACATTCATCACATATCATCCCTAATTTAACTTATTAGCTGATATTTACTTGCAAAGGAGGTACACTAGAAGGACAGAAACAAAAGTTTCTTCGCAACTTGTCAAATGTATCTGTAATAACCTGCTTTCAGATGAAGAAAACATTTTTAAAATCTCAGTTGGATGTCATTCATTGGACGAAACAAGATCAATCAGTTTGCAATAGCCAATCATCAACATAATATTTTGTTATTAAGATTCGCTGAAAAACACTGCCTTTTTTAAATTTGTGAAGAGAGCAAACTGTATAAAATAATGTGTCTAACGGTGTGCACTGCTAAAGAGTCCCATATTAGGGTGAAATGGCTATCCAGTGCTCCCTTGTCTCTAATGGTACTCTACAAGTATTATTCTGTAATTAATCCAATCAACAAAACCTAATATCCAACTCCACTGTACTTCAATAAATATATTATTTTACATCAAAAATAAATATTAACAGAAAATAGTTCTTTTAAATAGCAGTTGAGTTGTAAAATAATTGAAAACGAAGTAGGTGTAAAGAAATGAAAGCTCACCGGATTAATGAAGCGACGATCCGAAACAGTATACTATTTATAATTGACTGAGCTCCATTATCTTTTGATGCATAAATCGATGTTTCTGCCTGCTGCTGGCACAATAATTACATTCAGCAAGCTTGGAATTAACGCCTCTTGTAAAACACTTCGTTTTAACCAACTTACTGATGCTAAATTACACAGAACAGAAGCTGCATTCTCTAAAATTGACTTAACAGCTTGATGTAGATCGTCGTATTCCGTGCCAATTAAGTTACTAGATAATCCATAATTCAAATCTTTAAATGAATCTGTAGTTGATCCATAGACTTGACGGTTTTCAATCAACCAGGCTAATGCACGTATTCCACCAACTCGTTCCAGTTCTTTCTACATTTTAAAGTGAAATCAAATCGATTAGTATGTACAACCGTGTGATTTCTGATAGTTACTACATTTAAAACTACTTTTTTATTAGTTTTATTAAGTTTGCTAATTACTAAGTATTGGATAGCTGCTTCTTCTTAGCTGTTTGTTTATAATAGTAATAACTGTATGCTAGTGAAATGTTTTAAGATTCATAATTGAAGTTTCCGGCGAAACATAGTTACCTAATAAATTCACTCAGTCAGAAGTTTCAGGGAAAGCCCACATGTGAATCTGAATAACAGCTATTCAGTATTGCGAGCTGATTTTATAGAAACAGTGGTACTCAAAGTATTCTAGGACGCATTATTTTAAAATAGAGAAAAATTAAAGCTAAGTAGAATTCTATAGATGACGTTGTGTTATATAAGTTGGAGAAATATTTTTTTATCAATCTAGACCTAATAAGCCCCTACTTTGGATGAAAGTGAGCTATTTTACTTATTCCACAATTACTAAATCAGTCGGTTATGCTTATATACTGACTAGTACGATTTGTTAACTTTATGTTTCGCTTCATAACCGTCAACGGGACAAAAGATAATCAGCAGGCTGAATTATTTTGCTCTCACAAAAATCACACGATGCTGCATACATAAGCACTAACTGAATAGTACTTACTTCGAGTGACAAATAAACGCATGTGAAAGAGCCCACATTTTTATAATTTTGGAATCTGTTTAAATGTTGTACTGTGACCAACTATTTTTCATACAAAATCAAGTTATGATCAATTCAGTTCCCAGCTTACAAGCATCCTCGATAACTGTTAACTATAGTTGATAAATAATCTTGATGTTACGTAACATGGATGAAGGAGATGTATATTGTAATGGCAAGAATGTCCCTGACTTTGTTACTACTAGAAACTGCCGAAGAAAAATAAACTAAATCGAAACGGCTCTCTAGTGCTGCAATGTTTTTAAAAGTACTCAAACGAATTATAACGAATATAATAAAAAAAATTATTCACGTACTCCTAAGCAATACTTACCCCAGACCTTTCAGTCTCACGATATGTCTCATCCTAAGAATGTCACTACAACCAATTCATTATACAAATCAACAATCATTCAGTGCTACTGGTGATGATCTTCTTATTTACAGCATTTCAGGAGTCCATAAGTCATCACTACTAACTAGAACTTTGAGTAAGTCTCGAAGTGGGTCACCTGACAAATCGGCTAATTGTTATAGTTTGGTTGAAGCGTCCCACATTAGGATGAAACAGATATCTAGTGTTCCACTGGTTTTGAGTTGTATTCAATTGAGACCGATTTGTGACGAAAATAAACAACTAATTAAAGCCAATTTTCACAAGATCACCTAGGCTTAAATTATCTGTCTTAAAGTAAATCAAAACTTCTATCGAAACAACAGTACATCGTACTGGAAAGACTAATTGAATAATCATGTAAAATGATAAGTCATACAAAAAATAAACATTGTAATTGATGATATAATAAAAGTATTGATGCCCCAATCTTCACTGAAACTTAATCAGTTTACCGTAGTGAATTACAATTAGTAATTAACTTTAAAACTTATAGAGATTAAAATATGGGACACATACGACTTTATAAGACCATACTTATTTGATAAACATAACAATCTACTGTTTGAAAACCAAAGTTTTGGAACTTAAAATTGTTTTCACTGCATGTAGAGGTTTGTAATTTTATGTTGTTAATATTCACGACTACAATGTAATTAATGTCTGTTGTCAACCGGGTTACTTGACCGGTGTACGCACATCATATTTTCAGAATGGTAGGTATAAGTCTGTCCAGATTAGAGTTCCAAAGTGGGTGAAAAATAAGTATTGAACTCGATTAACAAATACAAGTTAGCACAAGTAATATTCGTTCCTTTATAAAGTATTCATGAAACAGTTATCTGGAATCTTACATTCGAAATACTTAAACTTGCTTAGAAACAGAAATTGATCGATGAACCGTTTTATTAACTCCCATTTCTAACACTACTGTTTTTTTTTCTATTTTAGAATCATTTCATTGATGAATATCTATTTGAAGTTTTACTAACAAAAAAATCTGTTTTAATCACTGCGTTGGAAAAATGTAAGAGGACTTTCAATTTGCTCTTGATCAGTATCATACATGCTGAAGAATATCTGGGAAAATGAATTGATCAAATATTGCTTTTAATAGATTCTCACTAGTAATTGATATCTAGTAAATAGTATATGAATCTGAAAGATATGTTTTTCATTTCCTTTTGGAATCCACTTTGACTAAATTCAGTTTAATAATTTTCTACGAACTTTATCAAATTTTATAACGCAGGAAAGACTACTGTTGTCATCCAGAAAACAGGATCATTTCATTTCATCGATGGTTTTGACCACAGTTTGAATAACGTTTAGTGTCATTTCATATTACTACAGAGAATAAGATAATGTTGTGCTAGTAATTTGACACATTTTTGTTTAAGTTTTAATCTAAATCATGTAAGTAATTTGAATAGTGTATCATTACGAATAATTCCACTCTGATAATTCATTTGCATCCATTTAATCTATTATGTGTAAACAGTGGTTAGAACGTGCTATAACTTAGCCCTAAATGACTTAGTTTTACGTGAGACCGACAAACCACAATAAGTATATATGAAAATATAGCGTGAAAGTGAAGTTGGTTTGTAACGTAGGTAATAAAATACACATTTGAGTTTACATTTCGTAATAAGCTTTACAGGTTCCTGGCTTTTGAGTAGTTTTGAAGGATATAGCCTAGCTTTATAACTGTTATAATATTTTTAGATAGGTGAAAAAGAAAGAGAATCGACAACTTGTTGTATACACTTCAACTCTTTATTAACAATCAGTGTTAAATGAGGACCACTTCTCAATAAAAACAAGGTATTCTAAAGAATAAGAACGATAATTTAAGAAGAATAACAATTATTCACCTCATTTAACGAAATTGCGATCAGCTGTTAACATTCTATAATATTTTAAAACTAAAACTACGCATAGAATTTAATATACCTATATGACTGAAGTTGGTTAGAATGGAATGTATCGTAATGTTAATGATCATCGGAAAGAATTAATATGGCATTAAAAATGTCGTGTTCAACGAAAGATCCTGAAACTTTACAAAATGGTAACAAATGATCATACGGCACTGAGTGTCAGATGAGTCATAAATGTTCTTTGTATACGTATGTTTAGGGGGGAAGTGGTACAGTATATAGTCTCTGCTTCTACTTAACGTAGAAATTTAGCTTTATCCTGTTTATCTGCTATTCAAAAAGCAGTATAAGGATCCACTGAATGATCCATAAACAATATATATCTTCTAGAAGCATTGCTGGCTAATTTCGAGCCAACTAATACCAGTTATCCAAATCGAAATCTAACTCAAAAAAAAAGTTAGCCTAAAGCCATGTTTATAAATTAAACAAGCAAATATGCTATCACAACAGCTGTCCCTTATATTTCTAAACAATAAAGTATTAAACTAACGTGAAATGTAGTTGTTTAACGACAATCAAGTAGTTCTGATGAGATATGATAAAGGTTCGGATGTAATAACTGTACATAAACTTAGATGACTATCAAAAGTTCATAAATTATTGAATAATATGTATTTGATCATAGAAAAGTATAACGAAGACACTACATGGAGAACTGAAACAATAATCAACTAGCTTCTCAACCAGCTATTAAGAGAATAACTACGGAAGAAAAAATGGTAATGTTTGAAGTTTAGAGGCCACCCTTCACTTTCCAAGGTTTTATGGTCCATCTATGATTCACGAAATGAGTAATTGTCGACGGCTTATATTAACAGTGAGCAATTAGTCACACTATAAGCTTGCTTAACTACTTACTCAATTTAAAGAGCACCTAAGGATAAAACCTAGCGTTGCACAATTTAAATGGCAGCTTTGACAATATCGGGAAAATAGACTATAGTCTCTTTTCATACAGAAACATCATTCGTCAATGTTCATCTGCAAACAGAACTGATTTACGAAGAAGAGGACTAAAAAATAAGAATTCTATTGTTGTCAAAAATTGTACGATTTCAATGTAATGGGCAACATTATAGACAAACAGTAGGTTCAGTCTTACACAATCACCTAGGACCGATGTTTGGTGAAATTTCCCAAGAACAACTAGAAAATACTAAACTCATGGGTGTCATAAAACAGGTATCTACATAATTCTAGTGTGCTAATAACACGTTCATCACATCCGATATCAAGGATTATCCTGTTCACTTAATTAGTTGTTTTAACTAAGTTTATCTGAACTTAAAATTCACAACGAAACATGAGTCAAAATATAGCATAGTCGTGTTAAAATTACAGGCACCTGGAAACGAAGAGAGGTGAGTAACACATTCTATTCATTAAAAAACTTCATTAACAAGTTAACAGGCTTATTTTAAATGCTACTGTCCATTCTCTCACAAAAGAATTCATGTTAGAGCGTTGTCTATGAGCGTAATATGATTATCTTCTAACATTCCGTAGACAAAATAGCAAGAATTATTCATAAAACTTTAGTTGACAATGGTCATGCCATCAAGTTCATAAATGAACATTTTAGCAAATGTGTTTCCTAAATTAACCAACTTTTATAAAAAAATAACAGACATCGATTCAGAAAGGAATATCGCAGAGTACAAAACAATTGCCTATTCAGACTTGGCAGTGTTTATCTTCTCTGACGGAAAATTTGATCATAACATACTCCACCGAAAATCGAGATCATAGAGTCTAACTTGGAGAACAGTCTTTATTTATTTACTTCTAAGTGTATTTATCATTTTACGTATATTCGATGTAGTATAAACGTAAAACAAACTAAGGTAATGTTATCTAAAAAAATCTTAGAAAATATTCTAAAGAGTATCCTTAGTAAATTAATTTGTTACGCAATCAAATGGTTATTTAGGCTAACCAAAATTGAAGTTCATTCTACTTAACTATTCTAATCTTCATTTTTTTTCAAGTTAACAAAGAAAACAGTGTAGACTGTTATTTGCAGTAATGTTTGATGGTCTACCAGGAGAAAATTCCAGGAAAAAGTTCATAAATTCTTCAAGACCCTAAAAACACTTCAATCAATCTTGAATTTATAAAGAATGCTACTGCTAGACTATTGCATAGGCAATTTGAAGAGGAACTTCATAAACAAATACATGACGCTGGGCAAAACCAAAACCACAAAAATAATAATTTGTAAGGAACCGGTTTTCTGAAATTAAAATTCCTAGTTGATAATATTGGTGAAGTTATGACACAAAAAATTCGAAAAGTGTTGCAGAAGACGTTTACTATAGACAAGCTCCATACTGTACTGTATATCTACTTCAAGTATAAGAACAGGAAATAAAGACAGACTTAATGAATTTTTACTTCCATCATGTGTGTCCACTAATTCATCTATGTCTGTGGGGTCAATTACATTGAGTATACGATTCGGCAAGTCTGTCACAAAATTTTCAAACATCACACAGAATGCTTAGGTAAAAGACAATTGCTAGTAGTAAACAGCCCTATACTTTTACGCTCGATTGTCACAGAACATCAAGATGTAAAGACAGCCTTTAAAATCATTTACCAACTTCTATTAGATTTGCTTTATGATTTACCCATACATCTTCTGCATTTAGCCGAAGCTGCTGGCATCAGTTTTTTCCAACCAGACCAATTTTGTGAATACGAAATCCGTACAACTTCTTCTTATTATGGCCATTACTTGAGTGATTTACAGTTGGCTTATTACACTTCGTTCATTTTGATAATAATTTTTATTATTATTACTTTGATTTTTATTCAATAACATAAAAATATTTGTTGCATTTTACACTCATCTAATGATGCCATTTATTCAGTTCCTACGTAACATTACTGATCATTGAAGTTCAAGGCATGACTTCATTATTTCATTTTACAGATATTGTATAATCTACCATATACCGATCCATTCATCTAATGACTTTATACTTTTGCACACTATAATCACCCTAATTCATTCTCAAATTCTAATTGTTTTGTCAATCATTCGCAACTGCTTCTATAAATAGTTGTAATATGATTATCTTATAAACTATCAATTGCTTTGTATTAAAGTCACTATTACTATACACAAAAATATATTAGTGTAGAGCATTAATGGAAAACTTATCTTTTTAAAAATATTTCTTTTGTCGGTTCTAAATGAGTAAATGGGTAATGTTTCTTCAGCTAAAATTCATTATTCGAATTTTATTTTCGATGAGACTCCAACTGTATATCATCAAATCTTAAGCACTATCCCACACCTTCACAATGTATATGAGTATTCTTAAACTACTTTATTTAATAAAAACAAATTCTAATATAGATTTACTGAAAATCACTAACAGTTGCCAAGGTATGTATATTAAAGTGATGTAAATAATGATGAGAGAAAATGATTTACTCTAACAAAGTTTCCTAAAGTCTATCTTATTATCATACTATTTAATTTGCAAACAGTAGTAAATGTTACTATTAACATTATTCTTTTCGTAGAACAAGGTTAAAACAGTTACTAATTATGTAAATATTTACGCAAATAATAATGAAATAATTTCGATAGGTATTCGACACCAAGTAAACGAAAAATATTAAATGCACAAATGTATTTGACAGTAATGGTGGTTGAAAATTAAATAAGTCCAACGTTTCACTCAGCAACCTTATTCAAGGAAATAACTCAGAAACAACGGCTTAGATACATTTCTGAACTAAACCAATCGTATTCCGATGTTGATTCTCACTTCGCTCAAATTTACTCGCAGATTGTAAGCAGTGGAATTCTTCCCCTTTCACCCAATTTCTATTTTAAGGCTTCATATGTTTTGTGAATATTGTAGTAGGGGGCAGATGCACAAACACATTTATCTTTACAGCTTTTAAAAAATTTTCACATCATATTTCATAGATTAAAAGAAGATCGGGCATATGTTTGGCTTAGCAATATTTTCTAACTGCCTCTTTTATAATATTCGTTATGTCCCTTAAGAAACTCGAAACAGATTGAATGATTAGAAAATTTAAATTATTTAATAGTTTGATTTCTTCAAATATAATTAGACGTTATACATTTGTTACCCTTTAGGTTAATAGTAACCTATAAGTAGTAATTTTTGTTTTACGTTTTTATGTAATTCTCTCCCCCCCCCCTAACCAACCCACAAGATAGTTTAGCTAAGTAATCGTTAAAATTCATAAAGCACTGCACAATGATTGCGTTTAAGTGTACAGCACTACATTATGGGTCAGTTTTTGGACTATTGAATCGCTTGACGAAGGTTATTCAAACAACTTAGTTATCACAAATAGTTAGCATTCCAAATTTCAGTCATTCTTAAATATTTTGCAGATACAATCTAATCTTGTTAGTGGTACATTGTCTCATTACTAAAATACGTAAAAATCACTAGTTGGTGATTCTCACTAGAACTCGAAGGATTACCTGTTGATGTTGTTTACTTATAGACATATTACTTGGCCAGCATTATTTACTTATTTATAAACTGATCTAATATCAAACAAGATTTATTCTCAGCCGATTTCATTTGATGAAAAATCCCGATAAACTGCCGTCACCTAAGCGTGTATGAAAAATTATTCAGAAACTACATTCTAATGATCAACTTACTTTTATAGCCAACGTATCTCCGCATGTCAGATTTCGCAACACTCCAACAGCATTAAGGCAAACACGTGTGTGATCTGAATAGAGTAACTGAACTAATGCTGAAATACCACCAGAGAGTCTGCAATAAAATATAAATATAGGATCATGCACAATGCCAAGTAATTTTTTTAAAAATCGAGAGTATTTAGTCTCAAACCAAGAAGATTTATCCGATCAAATGAGTTTTAACCCTTCGTGGAATTTTTAGGTACCGTTTGTTTCAAAAGACTCGTTCTGAAAACTTGAAGGCTAACAATATCTTCACTAGTCAAGTTTGAAAATCTTCAAAATAGGTAGTTACAACTTACGCTGAAATGAATATACAACTCCCAACTCTGAAGACAAGAAGGATTACTTGATATTCAAGTGTTGTTAATGAAATCAGCTTAACAGCTTGAAGATATCACTTTGCTTTAGAAAGACTGAAATATGAACTATATGATTTTGATTAACTAGTATGAATAAATCGTGCTTGCATTAAAACTTCAGGGTCCTGAGTCAAATCCTATGTGGAATAGTGCGTGCTCATTAGGCAGGTATTCTAAATGTAAATAGCACCTATTCAATACCCTTGTTTATCAGTGATTCTCTAACCTGAACAGATACCTTTCTATTTAAATCTGTATAAGATGCAGTGTAATCAGTTGTTTGAGTTTTCATCGACAGACTTATAAATTTTTTCAACAATTCAGAAGACTTTAAACCTTTTCGATTGGCTCTGAACACATTTTTCGATACATATACCATACTTGTTTTTCATAAAGCCTTTTCAATGCATTGCGATTGATCATTTGCAAAAATGATGAAAAAATTTTTACTACAAGAATGTAAGCAAGAAATGGGATACTGGATAGAGAGGGAGGGGATTTCTCTTAAAATTCTGTCAATAGTACATGTATTTTGATTCTAAAAGTAAGAACATGAATAACATGAGACATAATTTCATTGAAGATGCAGTCGAGACAGATAAATCCTATCGGTTATCAAAAAATAAGATACAAAACTACACAATATGTGCTCGAGATTGACAAAGTCTGGTAAATTTATCTTTTTACTGGGTTGCCATAACAAACTACTGAAAAGTCCTAGGCTAGGGTAAAGCACCTACATAGTTACCACGGTTTTTAACAATTTCACTTTATCTGATACCACTCAGAATTTCTACTAAATGACATCTGTTAAACTAAGATTATATAAACAATTTATTGGTAGCTAATGGATGGTTCAACTTAGAAAGTATTATATCAGCCACTAAATACCAAATCACTGAAAAACGTTTGTGCATCATTAAGAATGAAAAAATTACTACTCACCGTGTTTTCTCCTTTAAACTTGGATTACGATAAACTAAATGTTGCAGATAAGCAGCTGTATTTGACACGACATCCGGATCTGATGACTGAAGTAGTCGAATCAATACTGGAATATCAACAGATTGTGAAAATGTTCCTGAATTTGATTCAAGATAATCTGGATTTTTCAATGAATTATTTATATTTGGCATTGTGGGATATCTATTGACATTGGAGAGCTTCAAGTTATTACCTAGAAAAGTTTGTTTAAAGGAAAGTGGTGAACAGAGCTAATTTTATGTATATAAGAAAAAACTACTCAAAGTAACTTAAATTTTATGTTATTTCGTTCTTCCTTTTGACTGAATGTTACTTCTGGACATTAAGTAGAGTAACGGGGATTATCTTTTCAATCTGAGAATGTACACAGCATCCTCAATGGTCAACAATTGTCTCATTCAACACACTAGGTAGTTTCGCTTATTTATTTATCGTGTAGGCTCTGCAAATTAATATAGTTTACATAAAAGTCTTCATTTTAATCGTCTGGAGTTATCCGTAACTGTCTACCGTTGACACATCAGTGTACGATAATCGATAAGAAAAACAGAAAATGCAAACAAAATAAAAGCTAGGGCATTCAATAATTTGTCTTAGTTATACACATTTATATTCAACATTCACCCACAAATGAATTACAACATTACAAAAAGTGTTAGGTACAACATAGTTCTCTAGAAATGAAAGCATTTCAAACAGCTTCAGATACTTCTTCACTTATTAGATATTTAATCAGATGGATGTCATACTTTATAAAATTGTAGTAAGTAATTTTTTTACCTAATTGCATTACTGCGACTGTAAGTAGTTTGATTTATGCAGCTAACGAATGTAATAATTTCTTGTACTAAGCAAAAGTATTACAAGAAATAGATTTGATTCGAATATAATAGAAGTTAGGACCATGCCACAAGGCCAGAGGAAAGGAAGAAGCTAAAGATTACATTGTACAGGGAAATGTATGCAGACATGAAAAGAATAAGTAGTATCTGGGAAAAACTGGAAAAAGGAGTCAAAAACAGAAGTGGTTGAAGAATCCTGATCTTCAGCCTCTGCTCCACGCTGGATAATAGGAATTGACTGATTGATTGATTTTTAGCTATGCCAACGTAACTTCGAGTAGTCTGATTACATCCTGATTATTATCAGTGATTATAACAATAACGAATCATTTTACATACGAAGAAGCTTATAAGATAAACCTTAAGACAACTTTTGATGACTTAGTTAAGTAAAACTAACTGATAAACGTTGAATTCATCATCATTGTTAGTAGTGTATTGTAATGACTTCTGTTTTTTTAACTTCACGACTTTTCATATGTAAATACTATCAAGACATTAGCAAAAACGTAAAGAAGTCTGTACGAAAATTGTTTATGTCAAAGTAAACTGGTCAATTTCATGCCGGTGCATTGATCGTCGATTATAACTATCTCCAGAATAAACAAACTTTAGTGAATAACAAAATTATAAGTTTCAAGCATTTATTATTTTAAAATGACTTTTTAAAAAATATTATCAATCAACGAAAATGTGATCATCATATGAATTAAACTGATGACTACAAAGTACTGAAATAATATTACTTCCACATTAAGTATATATACAGATTATATGCATTCTTTTCATCATTAGTAGAATTATTCTTTTCATCTTATAAAAACACCCTTCGATCGCAATGTTACAGTCATTAACGGTGGCTAAGATACATGAACAATCAAATGATATAATCATTTTTAAGTAATGATGTTTTGTGGAAGTAGACATTTTTCGAAACATTAGACA
This sequence comes from Schistosoma japonicum, assembly GCA_025215515.1. Lineage (NCBI taxonomy): Eukaryota > Metazoa > Platyhelminthes > Trematoda > Strigeidida > Schistosomatidae > Schistosoma > Schistosoma japonicum. The sequence continues at coordinate 11,586,373 of CM046064.1, forward strand.
TGACATATAGTAACTAATTTTCAAACATTTCCTGAACATAACGCCATATTTTACCAGTTGTCCAGTAAGATTATGTAGTTGGAGGTGATTGACAAGAAGCCGAGCGATTAGGTTTCTTGTTAGCCGTACTCCTTAACAATTCTGAGAGGTGACTTCAAGTAGGATTTCAATAAGTGTCTCTCAGTTTTATAGTCAATAAGGTTACTATTGTTAAAATTATCTTTTGCTTGTAAGTGTGAACTGTTTAAGTTGTTAAGTATAGTGTTTCTTGTCTATTACTACTTATTACCTTTAATTAAAAGATGAAGTATGTGATCACATTAACATTGTGCAGGAAAACATTTTACTTAATGTCTTAATTACGAAAGTGATTTCGTTTTAAGGCAAAACGTTGTTAAGTTCATTCACAGATCGTTGAGAACTATATCTCCGAATAAATTACTAGAAGAAATATTTTTTAACAACAAAATGTTATTCATGTGCTTAGAATACTAAAACATTGTGATGCTAAGAGCAGATGACAATCTGTTACTTATTACATATCAGGGAGAATAATCAAACTAATTAATTGCACATATTTTGGGATGTTTTTGTTTACAACTTCAGACAATCAATCATCAATTGCTGGTTAATAATTATTTATATTTATGGAAAAAATAAGCCAGATCAAATAGAAAATAATAGTTACATGCTGTTTCAATTCATAAAACAGAACAACTGAAATGATCAATCTCTCTGTTCATTAGTTTAAATATCTTCAATGCATGAATACGGGAACCTTTTCTATGTTTTCTATACATTCAGAGAGCGTCTTCTTTATGCTCTCAGTGCAACTAGTTACATATAAGAAAGTAAACTTGTAAATGCGTACGAATATTGTCAAAAGTAGGAGCTAATCTTTAACATGCCTATGAATAATGGGTAGGCAGGATGAACGTTACACGATTCAACTACAATATAATAGAAAAGTTTAAATTTAATTATCTCATAATTAAATGGTGTAATGTACCTGAATGTGGCATATTTAGTGAGTGGTGAACGTCAGCATTTCATTAAATAATTAAACTAACTCCCATATTACACCGATTAAACTTATTTAACATAATTTTACTAAATACACACAAATGACTCTTCTGTGGTAATAAGTTATTATACAATTTTTGAAGAGAATATTTATGGCTTTTCACAAGTAGCATCATTTGACACAGCACTAAAACTTATTTTTCAGGTGTTTCATCAGCCCTTAAAATGATTCACTAAAGCTCATTAACGTTTCATTAAATAGCCATAATATATAAAATCACTGATGGTGAATACCCAACAGAAAACCAACTGGGAATCGTGATTTATTGTACAGTGACTGAAAATTAAATGTCTGTAGTTATAAATTACTATTTCATCAATCATACTATTTAACTAACTTTGTGGATGATTTATAAACTGCCTGTGATTAGGTATTGGTGTTTGGCGAATACGTAAATCATCAACACATGTTCCATTCGTTTGATCCATAAATATCGCTCGATCATATGCTCTTGGGTGTTGATGATAATACTGACGATGTTTATTCCTTAAACGTGATTGAGTTTCTTCAGACTTATTATTATTATTAATATGCGAATTCCAGTTATTTGTATCAATTGAACACTTCATTCTGTTTTCGTTTACATTATCTAAATTTGCATCAGTTGAATTTATTCGACTTGCATGATCGTTTTGTTTATTCCATTGTCTAAAAAGATAAATGTGGGCAATTCTAAAATCATAGATATGATAATTTTAGACCACTTTATTCAAAATAAAACCATGCAGTCTTCAACTAACTCATTATCACCGAAGCATATGCATACACATATTAACAAAAATGAAATTTACAAGCAGTTATCGGTATCATCTCTGACATGAATATAAATCTTGCCAAAATCATTCCGTTTGACTGAAATGATTAGGCTACAGGATAATAAATTCCTACTTAACATGCATTTAAAGTGTAATTATTCAAAGATGGATTTCAGTGATTGTTTTAACAGTCATCATCTGCCATCCTTCGTTGTTAATAACAAAATGTTTCTAGTCAGCTCAGTATCTACAACAATCTTTTTGCATTACGTATAAGATGTAAGGGTCACGATGTATATGACCTTCCTCCCACTAAAGGATAGATAAGAAGGAGAATATACCAACAGCTATAATGTTTTCCTCTAAAGATTCTAGCGTCTAGGTAGCAGAATCTCTTGTAAGCCTTGTATGTTGGCTGATGAGCGTATGAAGCAATCATAATTCGTGATTATTCTTCTGAAGCAAATCCTTCACGAAATGATTATTCGCAAAATATTCACAGTTAGTAAAAAGATACATCAAATGTTTAACAGAATATGTCATTTTAATCCAATCCCTTTGACAATGAGATAAAGTTCTGAAATTTAACTGTAAGCACGGTATATCGAACAGCTTTCTGGAAGGTGATGTGCTTATATTATACACCTAAATTTTACTGTAGAATCTTCATTTTATAGAGCTTAAAACAAAAATGGTGAGAGAATTTACTTTGATTATTGGGAATAAAAACTGTTCGCAATAAGAATTTGAGATTTTCCAGTTCTATTAACTGACAATATCATTGTTAAATGTTTTTTTTGTAAAGACGTAAACTAGGGAATAATACAAAATTTCTTTATTTCTTATTCTTACTGCTAGTCAGTACTGTTTCTTCTAGTGTATCATTGTATTATTCTTGTCATGAGAATGGATAAGTTAAAATTAAAGAGAAGATTTACATAGACCTTTATAGTGAAATAAAGTTCTAACTAAACAACAGTTATTAAAGGGTATGAATTAATGTTAGCATAAGAATCCAAGACATTAGTTTCGTCTTATTTCCATTCTGCCATAACTACACCAAAAATATAACCTCAAACTATCAAGTCCTTATTTAATCATAATAATCAGACAGAAATTATTTTAATTTAAGATGGTTTTAATTTATTATATGTATTCATCATAGTTTGACGTCGATCAAAAGCCAGGAACCATTGAACAGTTCTAGTGTGAAGAACAACAATGGGGTAAGCAATATTAATTTGGCGAAAACAGAGTAGGTCATCAAACAATACACACAATACTTTCAAGCATTAATTTGCACATCCTCTGCGTTGTCTGCACTGTATCGTTTCTTAGCCTGCTTCTCTTAGTTGTTCTTGATTGTCCTCTGTATTTCAATCATGCTTCACTTCTTGTCCTCTCGCAACTCGTCTTGTCTGCTGTTTACTGATTCTTCCCAATTTACTTTGACGCTCTGCTACCTACTACTTATTGATGACTTATAAGTAGTATCCACCACACTAGCAACCTACTATGGAACACTACATTCTAACTAATGACAATCACCTCATTAGTGAGTAACCCACTTCAAAACTTTCTCTAAGTTCTAGTGAGAAGTCATGAAATGCGTAGTTCAGAGAGACCAGAAATAAGATAGTTATCGTCAACGGTTATTGCGCTATATTCTGAATGGACTAAAGTGATAATTTCATTATAAAACGTTGTATGGTGGTAATGTTGATGGTTTGGTGTTTACCACGAGACCTGAAGTTCACGAGTTGGATTAGCAGCGAGGTGTTTATTACTGAAAACAAAGCAGCTGTTTGGCGCATCATGGTTTCTAATGGCTTCTAATTTTAAACGACTTGTGACTAGTCTTTACAAACCGCCGAAATTGATTTAGATTGAAACATATCCATCATGGCATCCAATTATAATAAATTGAATATCTAATTACTTCATTAGAATTTTTACCTTACTGTAGCATATTTAATTAAAAAATTTATAATCCAGACTAATTTTTGAATGAAAAAGAGTTTTCCTTTCATACATAAACAAGTACACTATGGTTAAAATTCTTATTATAAAAGTTAAAAATTCATTTTTATCTCTATTGAACTAGTGTATTGATGAAGTGAAATCAAAACAACGAATGCTTATAACATGATACGAAATTGCTATTAACTTACTAACCTAGTGAAAAATATGTTCCTTTTTAAGAATACATTTAAATAAAGGGATTACACAACAACACAGATACATGAATATTAATGATATTTCATAAAACACCAAGAAGTTTTGACATTTCAAAATAGAAAACAGAAAAAGAAACAAAATGTCTAAACTAGTTTCATGTACTAAATCCACATTTGTCTGGGATGAATATTCAATTCAAGTATACAATACAAGCAACTTTGTTTTTTTTTTTTGAATTGGTTTTCTAATGTTACTAGTTTCTATGTGACAAGAAATATGCTAGATTGATGCTATTGTTTGACGCTGCTTTTTATTTAGGAAATTTTATTTCTTTCTGTGTTACTTTATGGTTGTGAATTTTAACCTGAACAGTGGTAGAACAAATGAACATTTTTGGCAACTTGCAGTGTTGATTAATAACTGTGTTTTGGAATTGTTAAACGTGACTAGATCTTAAAAAAGGACAGTTTACAAAGATATTAGATGTTGGTCTGATCCATTTTAACAGATATTGACTTAGGTTGATTAAAGATAAAATTAGATCGGATGTATATATTTCATTATCTATCTATCAAGACCACTTTGTTTTTGATATGCAAATATAAAGAAACAGCAGGTGTTTTATATTGTTCAAGATGTCTACAAGTTAGTGGGTTAATTAAGCAATATAATAAAAATATTTTTTAAGCCGCTATAAAGCTCCCTAGATACCATGATTGATATTCTTCACTAGGTTTACTAATTAAAAGTAAAGAATATAAGTCATCATATCATTTTCGCATTCAAATGTAAATACCTCATGCAACAATGAACGGGGAAAACATGCCAGCAGGTTACTTCATGCAGGTGTTTGTGAGGTATCACACTTACAACTTGTTCAGTCTTTGAGATAATCGGTTTCCGCCACTAGTATTTAACTCATGTGAAGAGGACTGTGAAGAGGAATTCTGTTGGTCAATTAATGAATTAGCTCTATGTGGTTTACACCTAAGTGTACAATAATCCAGGTTGGTTAAAAGTTCATCCATGGAACATTTAATATAATTTGTTTTACTTAATAACTTATTATCATCCATTGTCTTGTCATAAACTTGTTCTTGTATACAACTTTGTGTCATACGATTACTATCAGATAAACCAAGACCATGTAAGCGAATATCAATTACTAAGTTTAATGAACTTGGATTTGGTGATGTTAAATTTGTTTTCTGTATACTTGTTGAGGTATCTATTGTAGAATTACTCATGATGTTCGTAGTAATTGGTCCAGGTAATCCATCACTAATCAATGTAAGTCGATTAATTTCTTTAGATCCTTGTGAATTATCTGTATCTGTTGTTATCTCATTATTATCTATTTTATCTTGAACATCATCAAATTTTGTAAATGATGGCAGAAATATCGGCATACTATGCTGTCGTCCATGAAATACTGGAGTGTTATGAACAATATTATTGTTGTTTTGTAAATTCTTTTTCATAACTACATTATTTATTTGTGGTGATGTATTAGATGTACTCCTCATGAATTGTGTATCAGTACATAAAGTATTCAACGGCTCACATGTAGAAGTACTTGTTAGATATTCACCATTTAAATTACTTCTCGAATTTCTATTGTTATAATTTGTATGACAATCATTCTGTAATCTATGATCATTTGATAGATCAGAAGAATTTCTATGTTTAATTAAACTCGGTGGAGGAGTTGATGGTGTAAATTCTGCTGGTGGATAATATCGATATGATGTGAATGAATTATTCATTATACTGAAATAAATTTTATGTAAATAGATAATTGTTCATTCAAATGATTCACGTATAATAACCAGAAAAACAAATGTATTATCACCATTAAACAGTCACGTGATATTTGTACTAATTCAATAAATAAACACTTATTGGTCGTTAATAACAAGTACTCCACGTTAAACACTATGACTGTACGACAGTATTTCAGTTTATGTTTACCATTTCTTGATTGTTTAATATTATTTATTCGAATAAATAAGTTATTTGAATTTGTACCACCATAAATGCTAACTAGTTTAAGAAACACAATATTTGGTAAACCAGTTAATCTACGTTCCCTCCCTTGTAAAACAAACTCAGTAGATAATTCCTCTGCATTGCGTTATGTCGATATTAGTTATCCAGTATACAAAATTATTGGTTCATTTACTGCATTCTTTCTATTGCTGCTCCACTGGATTTGAACTTGTTGCCTACACTAGGAGGAAGCCATATGGTTTCCAGTCAGAAAAAATCGGATAAACAAGCGTATTCAATTTTGACGTTTCTCTAAGTTTGCAATTTTTTCATACGATTGCTATATTTAGAGCTTGTGTATTTATATAATTCTTGTGCTAACTTTGAATATTAATACAACAAACTGTAAGACCCTTCCCATTTGTATCTAAATATATATCATGCACACATAATAAATGCCAACAAGATGCTGATATAAGTGGTGATCAAGTGCTATATTGAATAATACTAAAAGTTTCCTAAAGATTTTATGGATTATCAACAGCCATAGTGATAAATCCAATTTTCGATAAAAAGTTATACAGTCAGTGATCAAAATGTCAAAGTAACTAACAAAAAAGTAGGTTAAAATATTTATACAATAGGCTTTTAAGAACAACTTTATACCACGAACGTTGTCATAATGGGCTGCCTCAACATACAATTCCGTCCGAAGTTGATAAAAATGATTTTATATGGAATAATCGTGACAACTACTAATTGAAATTAACCAGCACAACTAAAGTGACATTTTTATTTTAAAAAAATCATGAAGCTAAGTTGAATCTCTTAAACAAAAAATACTTATTGCTATATTTTTAGACATTACATAAATTTAGTAGTGTTGTCAAATAAGGGCATTTTCACCATTCACATAAATACCAACTAACCAACTAGGAACAGAATATTATTTAAGTTGGATTGTAACTGGCTTCAGTCTGTAACAAATCGATTGGATTATACAAATTCATTCTGATAGGAACAGAATATATGACATTTATGAGACAATTATTCTCATTTAAGTTATCATAGTACATAAACTTTTTATTTCAAATATAAATGTAACAGCGAAAAAAACAGTTACATGAGAATGTAATTTAAGAGAACTATGTAAATCAATCTCTATCTATATCATGATTTCATATAAGTTAATGATAAAATTTATGCAAAATAAGCGTGATATGAATACAGATGAAGGCAAATGTGACCAAGTGAAAAGTAATCACCAATAAAATAGAAATATTTCACTGTGAATTTCTGTTTACGATTAAATTAGGTTAGTATTAACTCATGAAAAGCACGTCCATTGACACTGAATAATTGAAATGAAAAACAGCTAATAATTATATAATCTCTACCAGTAAAAAAAGGCTACTCACTGATTAGCATAATCAAAGATTGAAGCATCAAAATGTCATTTATTTACCAAGTATCACCATCGATATCAGTCGATCTAGTTTAAAAACCTGAATTTTTCAAACTTTATCAAACCTAATCATTTGAGTTAATAATGCAAACAATAAAACTACAAACTTAACTGTTGTGTTAAATAGAAGTCATAGTATGCATATAAACGTTAGATTTCAAGATAAATGACTCTAGAATCTAGGGAATGAGCTTCACGCAAAAGTTGATTTCCCAGTAAAATATGCGCATCATATAAAGTAACTGTCTCAGTTGAAAGAAAATAACAGTTAATAGGTTTCATATAAACGGAATAATTAATTCAGATTGTAGTACGGCTCATTCGAAATAAAGTAACTGGAAATTATAGGTAAAATGCTGTTATTACACTACGTACACTATTATTGGTTTAAATATCCTCATTCTTCACTTATTCAATACACATCTCAAGGTACTCACTTATTTTGCTATAATTAATTATCAATAATTACTAGTATGTATTATTTTCCTGTATTCTAACTTCATTTATTAATTAATAAATATACCCTGAATGCTTTATGTTAGTTCACAACAGGGACATTGGTGCGCACTACTGAAGAATCCTAAAATGAAACGAAACTGCTATATAAAACTTTCAAGATTTTGGTGGTTGTTTAACGTAGATCATTTTGTGATATATATATATCTGAACTTTATACAGATATGTTTCAGCTATGACAATATGCATCATGGTAATACAGAAGATAAGTAAAATTGTGGAGCCCTAACTTCATACACTGCATGATGACCTACCAATTTACGATCTAATCATTAACTTTCATCAATTATTCCAATGTGTTCAGTTTGAAGTTGTTATAATCAAATTAAAGGTTAGCTTGTACATACCTCAAAATTCACACAAATATTTCCTTAAACCATAAAACATTAGGCACTCTGATACTTTTGGTAGGTTTCTGAATATTTTAAGATAAAAGTCAAATAGACAGTTTTTATATTAGTATACATCAAAGAATATTGAACAAAACACTTTGTATATTATTCTGAATAATCCGAAACCATCTATTTCAACCGAAAAATCATGTCAACATGACTATCACTTTGAAACGTTTAACTAATTTTACATTAGCTCAATATGAAACAAGTTTATTTAGTGTATGAACTTAGCTAAACTAACGAAATCTTTTATTGTATACCACAATAGGGATGAAAGATTATATTGACTATTGGAAACAGGTTATACAATCACTGTGAAATGTATTTAATCTATTTGCTTTTGTTATTGTCTACATATTCTGTGCTTTATCTTCACCAGTCATTTTACTTTACTTTCTATTCATTATATTACTGTAAAATACAAAAATAATATCAATGTGGTTTACGGGAAAAGTGAACTTCAACTAAAGAAACATCATGAAGTATTCTAAGTAATAAACAACCGTTTTGTCTTAGTTTGGAACTTTCCGGTTATGCTAAACTCAGATGCACAAGAGAAGGAGATTAAAACCATCACGATTAGTAACAATCATTAAGCCATTTAGTTAATACAACCGTCCCAATTTTCAATATTATTCAAAATATAACAACCTTAAAAGTACATTCATTGGAGAAAATCAGTGATAAGAATGTCCAGCATAAATTGTAACTTAGAGCATATGACGATATCTTTTCTCAATAGTTTCATTTCAAGCTGTAATAAAGGATTTTATTCATAATACATGACTAATATTCGCTTACCTTATTCCTATTTAATTACTACAATATAAGTGCCGGTAGATGGTGTGTTTCCTGTTATAAGTATGCACATTTGACCTTTTTACCTTTCATGAAATAATATATTATCCATAGGTATATATTATTTTTGATTCTACATGCATACAGATACATAAAGAGTACACTGGTGGATAGTTTATAAATTAGAAGCTGTAACTGTTGATTTGTTTTTCAAAGAAAAACGCTAAGAACATTATTTATAACAACTTAAAAAAACCAAATATGTTGTTATTCCTAAAACTTTTTAGGCTTATAATAAATATTTAGCCATTACAAATAGTGAAAGACAGCTTTTACCTTAATACTACCAAATCAGAATGTTTCACAGCATCACTCATCTGTGATTTTGGTGTTATAATGGAAATCAAGTACAAATTCTTAAAAGTACAGTATTAAAGGGATTTGCAATGTTTAACCATCTTAACATTAAACAAAACCCTAACTCCATTTACATATGCTTCACAGTAAATCACTGTCGTATTCTTTACTTTAATAATGTTTGTACTGATTGACAGATAATTAGAACGATGGCAGGTTATCACCAATGCGCAATTCAAGTATTCGATGACTTCACTTACAGCAATGTAGGTTTTTTGATTGAAATTTATCAAATAGATTAAATTAACACTTGAAGACCTTACTCAGTATTCTACACAACTCGTATCCTTTTCATTCGAGGAACTCAGTGTGTAGTTACTCATTTTCTGATGTTTGAAACGATTTGAAACACTTAGTCGATCTGATAAATTCTGATTACGTAATAAGAAGACAAAGGTAATCCGAGCTATACGTTGTTTGGAAAATGCATGAGATATTAAAGATGACCATTAAAACCTCTGTAGCTTTAAGATTTAGGAGTCATATATTTCTCTATGAAGCAACACCTATTTGTATTTTTCTAGTAATCTTCAGCACGATATGAGAATATGACAGTTACACAGTATTCCTAAATTTTACTTTGGTCTTCAATTATCAATTTCAGGATTGAAAAACGTTTTAAGCAATGGAATATCTCAAAACTTTTACGTTATGATCCTGAGTAAAATTTAGTTCTTGGATATTTAGTTTACTCAGAATTATGATCAGGATCAAATAAATCATGAACTTGTCTTGATTCTTAGATTTTTATTTTACTTTATTCATAGTTAACATGAAGATTAGTTATAGTATATGATATGTAATCACGGGTAGCAATTGATTCCCGCATTGTCTAAAAAACTGTCAAGTTCTCTGCCTTTCGAAAACCCAGAATTAAAGGTTTGTAGAAAGAAAATGAGAGATAAATTTTAAAAAACGGTGCGGAAAAACGCGATGTAAATGGCAAAAAAGGAGTACTCAAGTACACTTGCCGAAAAAAATTTAAAAGAAAGTTTCCTACAGTTTGTCTTCACAAGATATCTACCAACTAGATACCCATCAATGCCGGCTGTGATCTAGGAAGTAAGCACCCCACTAGGAGCTTGAAGGTCGTGGATTAAATCTGTAAAGGGGGACACAGATGAACAATGATGAGAAGTCCCACACTAGAAACCAGAATTCTCTCCAGTGCTTTCTGGTTTTCGGTGGTTGTCTGATCCAAATCTGTTCGTGATATCGAATTTCAATACTGATTAGCGAATGTTAGTAAGTACTTAGAACATCACTACAGCAGTGTTACAACTTTTTGCTAAATGTCAAAAAATACAGTTATAATGTAAACAATGCAAAATAAATATAATATACAACGTAAACTATGAATATATATATTATGAGGAAGGTGTGAATGAATGAATAGATGTAATTGGAAATGTGCTGCATTCAAGAACGAAATTTTGTGAAGAAAACAAAACAGTATTGATTCATCCACTGATTGACTATACACTTCATTCACAATTGAATATAGTCAAGCCAATAATCAAAATTTGAAACTAGTAACAATTCATTAGTATCATTGGATTCAAAGTTAATTATTTCTCATTAATTACTTAAGTTTAATGAAACTTGAAAACTAAAACATAACCTTACCGTTTAGTGACTCAGTGGTAGGTTGGTCATCGATTTTTAGTATTAATTACCATATACATAAACGTAACTAAACATGCTGGTCATTCATAGACTATATATGAAATACAGGTGAAACAAAAGAACAGGCATATGACATCATGTTAATGAAAAGATCACCATAAAACATAATGTATATGAAATTTTCATTTTAATATAAATGTAGTCTTTGTTTGTCATTATTCAAATTCTTAGATTATAACACTAAATGAGCAGACTGTAGATAAATTTGAAGCGAATACATAAATGTATATTTATAGCTAAATGATAATGGCCTTATAATCTGTGATTTTGATTTTATACCTAGAAATTAATCTCAGCTATACCAAAAGCGAAAACCAGGAGGCACTAGATAGTTGTTTCATTCTGATATGTCTCCCATCAGTGTTCGAAACTATGACTCAAGTTAAACGGCCTCTGTAACACCTTAACTCAGCCTTTGATTTGTTGTCATAATCTTTTTCACTTAACGGAATATGATGAGATGATAAAAGAAATGTATGCAACTTAGTCAAACTATAGAGTAGGTAATTAGTTGATATGTTTTCACCTAAACACTTATTAAATGGTTCATTTTCAAGTACATTCATATAGTTCTAATTAGAAGTTTTCTTTGGACTTATCTATTTCTCCATCTAAGAAATAAACAGTCGTATTTTTATATGAGTTTACTCAGTAAAGATTCAAAAATATCTTAGTGGCATATCCACGGTGGCTTGTTTGAGATCTTGGACTACCACTTTTCCAAATATCTAAATAAGTCGCTTTTTCGTTTTTTGTTTCGTTTTAATTGCCCAATCATATCCCAAAATAGCATTGTTTACCCATACGCCTATATAAAAATTCTACAATCTATTATGAGTAGTATAGTAGGATCTAAGTAAAGACATGATGGTGGCTGGCAACATGTGTTAAAACGATCAATATTTATCAGATGTCTATTCCTGAAATTCTTAGTCTTAAATCCAGATATTTCATTGAAAAAGTGGACTACCTACAATTTCTCTATAGTTGAAACATATATTGTGACTGTGGTTTAGTCACAGTTCAAGAATCTTGGCTACATGATCTGTATGATGATAATTTGGTATTGCTAAAATGTTTCTATTACTAAGAAAAAGTAAGGTGGTGTTGTTACTTTCGTGAATATGAATTGATATGTGTACACGGAAAAAGAGTAACTTGTTGAGACAATGTATACTGAAAGTTCATCTTGTGCTAAACAAACTATTGTATAAAGCTATTATTATTATTATTTTTATGTTAGGGATAATTTGTGACCTTTTGTACAGTATGGTTTTATAATTCACTTGTCAAATTGCACAACTCGTGAAACAGAATCCGTAAGTATAGTTTCTGATTTGTATTTTGTTGTTGTGGTAGGAAATTCGCTGAAAGAAAAACTGGGAAATCTAGCAATAACGACAGAGAAGTTTTAATACATAATTACCAATAATCATGGGTTGTGAATGAGGGTGTGTAAGAAATATGATAATATTTCATGTATGAAGGAGGCGGGTAGTTTTAAGCATCCCAACAAGTATGAAACTAGCTTTTAAAGCATCCTAGCGACTAACTTTAAAAAAGCAGTATTAAGGTTATAATACGTTTTAAATAAATAATCATTTCATGGCAAATTTCATCAATATTATTAATCAAATATTCCTTTCATAAAGTTGACCTGAAAATTTATGAAGGTTATTACTGTACATTAAATTTAGTGTATTGATTAAAATATGTAAATAGAAATAAAACCAATGTGAATCAAAAAATGTTTTTTTTTCATTACACTAGAGTTTGAAGGAAAAGAAACAATATTCATTGGTACTAAATTTCACTTAAAAGTAAGTGTTAATAATGAACACTGTGCTTTTTCAAGTGATACCCATTTAGTTCGTTCGGTATAGAGATCAACTACATATATTCTAATTCTTAAGATTATATTTTTTGATATAGATATAACAAATCCAAGTATGTTTCTCGTAGTTTTTGTTTCTTCCAGCATTAATGTGTTACTTTTTTCCAAAAACAAGTTGTGCAATACTATTTCAAGCAAAATTTTGCATTTATAACAGCTTACTTTACGAATTCGGCGTTTCTATGGTGATATTCAGCCTACCCACACTTATCCTGTAATTGAATAACAACCCTTTTATAAGGCGATGAAAGCACAGAATAATATCATTTGAGTTGGATTGTGGTCGGCAAGCAAAATCAAGGATGCGCGTTTCGTCCTATTACGGACTCGCCTGTTTGGATGAACCTGTATCTGTCTTAATGCTAACACCTGGAATCTAACTCAGTTCGCTTAGTATCACCGAGTTCACCACTAGGCTACTGAGTTCAGACAACCACATTTGTGCATCGGGTATATACGAATAATTAGAGTCCTAAACAGGACGAAACGAGTGTCCTAGATTCCTCTTGCCAGCCACAATCTAACGCAAATAATACTTATGAAGTATCTCCGTATCGAGGTAATCCGCTCAGGATGTACATATAGCAATAAAGACTAATCAATTCCAACCTATGACAAATCAACGAGAAGATTCAGATACGTTCCAAATATACAGGATAATCTCGTTATTAGATAACAACACCTGTATTATTCTTGCAGTTTACATTAATTAAATGGGGTCCAAAAGTTACGGTCATTACAGTGGAAGAAGGTTTCATATAATCCCATAAGGTAGTACAGTAAAAAAGTTACTTTTTTCAATACTCTGACTATATATAACTTCTGAGTGATTTCACTTCATGTAATTGAACTAATAGTGTTAAAACTTGATAAGGAACTACAAAGAATAAAAATTATGCTCTTAGAGTACCATAACAATTTTAGCTGTCACATAACTATTACCCTATACTTGTTTTCAAAATAGCCCTGATTAAAACTATCACTATGTAGTCATCTACTTTTTTTCTATACCAGCGGGTTTTTCATAAAACACTACTTAATAAAACAGCTTTGAGTTAATTTGATAACAGCTACTCATTAATACTGCCTTTTTTTGAATTTATTAAGTGTAAAAGACTTCAGAGTATCCAAGATATGTGTGAAATGAGTGCGTACTGCACAGAATGAATTTTTAGAATATAAAAAAGCAATCAGTCAGAAATAATGACATTAGAAATTTAGTTTTAATAAATTAATCAAAGTATATATTTTTGTGTTACTTGCCACAATCTAAGTGTATATGATCGGGTCACTACTAACCGAAACAACATGAAATAGAATGTAATTTCAGACTATGCCATCACGTTCCAACGTAGTTTTCAGTTAGCTTCAACCTAAGTCACTCAGTGCTAAGTATCTAAAGTACCAAGTACTAAATTTTCACTCCAGTAATAAATATTGGACATGTAGAACAGTGTTTTCCACAGCTCTTTCAAGTTTTCTATTCTTGTATTAATTCTATAGATAAACTTTTAAGTAATGTAACTTTACGTATGTATTTGAATGGAATGGTGTACATTAAGTAATTAATTTCAGAACATATTATTACTGTACAATTAAACATCAAAATAAACATTTAAAAAAGTATTTATTATTATAACTAAGGGTTTCAAGTTCTCCGTTGTTCATATTAAAAACTACGTTTGGTTCATAATCTCTAGCGGCTTCCTCATCAATTAATGAAATTCAGAAGTTATATTCTGAATAATCCTTGGAAATGAAATTGGTTTTTCTCATTTCGTCTCGTTTTCGATTTATCACGCAGGTAAACCTATATTCAATACCACAGTAACTAAAAGCAGAGTGTTTAAAGAAATTGTTGCTGGGTTGGAGTCTCAGTCTGAATATCAACACTAGAATATCGATGTAGTCAGCTGACGTATTCAATATAGAACGAAATGAATACAATAGATTCATCTACTGAGAACTTTCCGAAACCTAAACGATTATAAGAGTAGTTTTCATTATTTGGTCTATCTACTTTGTGAGCCTCATTACTGTGTACCAGAAACTCTACATAATACCATGCCAAACAAAGACTTCCCTACGGTTTTTAGTAGTCTTCCAGCAAAATGACGGTCTGTGAAGAAAATCCACTTAGAACAGTACAAAATCTTCATAGAAAACCATAAATAATATAAAAAAAAAACATATCGGTTCAATAATATGGAGTTGAAAGGAATAAAAAATACCTCTATCTTCTCTAGCCATAAAATTACAATGCATTGTACAAATACTTCATAATAAAGGACAGTATGTTTGATAGTGAAATGTCTGATTTACAGCATATGGATACATATAAACAAAGCCTATTGTCCAATAGATATTTAATCACATATACACAAACATAGAGATAAAATTACAGATTGAACATTCGAATGAAAACATTGATACACATATGTGCTTCTATAATTACTGCATTCATTCACACAAAAATGATTCAGCAAAATAATTGATCAGAAAAATATCTGAAAATCACTGTTAAGTTTAAAAACATTTTTTGCTGTTTGGTAACCATTAAAGCAGAAATGACTAACCTAATGATCAATAACAATCAAAATGTTATTAAACGACATTGAATAGTGATACTAAATTTTGTGTACAAATAGCTATTCCTCCTTTGGGCTTTAATCAACTTAAAGCTTTTCAGCAATAAATTTGCCAACTATTATCTTAACTCACAAACATGTACTTACAATACCTGGTTGATTTGTATCGTAAAATTAATTATTGTTTATAGAGAAACAGACAATACATTTCGTAATCAATGTACTAGACTAAGTAACAACATATTCAAGTACAATGCTAGAACGACTGTTGATATAAATTTTATAGAACTAAGTAACATCAAATCCAAAATCACTATTGTACTTGACAATTAACATTAAATTCATGATAACGATCTAAAAAGTATTAAATATATACCTTTTCAAAGCTTTTCAAGCTAGTATAATTCAATTATTACTTACTATCTAATTTCCTAGTGTCATCAACAAGAATTACTCATTTTAAAGGTGCAATTTATCTTATTTCAAAAAAATAATCACCTAAGTGATGTCAATATAACTTTTCTATCGAAATCTTACATTTATTTTTGGAAAAGGTTAACAAAGTTATAGTACTCCGAGAAACCAAAAGATCACAGTCGGAACTTCAGAACTACAGGAGCATTTCAAGTGTAAACTACAACAATGAAATTTTCTAAAGGCTTAAAATACACCTTGCTGATTTTGGCTAACACAAAAATAAAACCTGCAGTTTCTATAAAAGAAAATAGAAAGATTAAATGTAAAACTCATCTCGATACAAAAACCGATATGAATACATTAGCAAATTAGCATTTATAATTTCATTCATTTTTTTAGATATGTGTATATACGTAGGAACACGTGGAGAAATAGTGTACTCCTAAATTTCAAATAAATCACTTTCAAACACATGACTTCCCTATACTTTTAGCCTAAGACAGTATAAAGTAAATAACTCAAAAATTACTTGTTTGAAGGATATTTAAAGGACTTTAGGTTTAATTTGATTTTAAAAAATTAACTGGATGGTATTCTCATCATGATGAATTCAGAAAATGATTTGAGCAAATGCATATATTCGGCAATTTCTCATCAGGATTTATAAGTAAAAATTAAAATATCTATTCAGAACACTTGAGTCATTAAATTGATTAGACTTAGAATGCATGTATGCAAATCAGAAGATAAAACTGGTAATAACAATTGTCATCAAGTCATGCAAAGCGTATATATGAGCAGACATCCATGTGCATGAAAATAATATTTTAGTCACTTAGATGAAGAAAAATTACGACGGACTAGGTTAACTTTTGTTTACTTCCAATCTCATTAATGCAATAGATTCTACTATATTTGATGAAACTGTCGAAACGCATGTACATACGAACTTTCGCAACAAAACTGTGTAGAATATCGCCACTTCTCACAAAATAGTTCCAACTTTTGAAGACATTACTCGGCAATTTACAATAACACTGATAAAATCGTCAATACGGTTAAATGACTGGCTCAAAATATTTTAATATAGTTGGACCGGATTTAATAAATTATCTTTTGGGAAGCTTAGAGTCTATTGTGCAAGTAATCCAATTACTGAAAGATATCAAAATAATCAGAAACCGCTATCAGACGTTAGAGTATTTTGAGGAGTTTCTTGTTGTTCATAACAATTTATGAATGAAACTACCCAGAGAACCATCACCAATTATTTCGGTTCTTCACAGCCTTATTATTGAAAAATTCGCTCATGAAGACATATTTATTAGCATTTTGGCAATATATATACATACATATATTGGATTATATTTTATTACTTATGAAAGAGCAAACAAATCCAAAAGCTTACACTGTTTCAGGTTGTGTTACTGCAAAACTAACTGAAGTCTTGTTAGTATCAGAAAGAACTTCGTAATAATCGAACTAAAGAGAAAAATAAAACAATAAAACAATAAAAACATGATACATCAAAATACAGTAAAGTTAGTATGCAAACTGTATATGAGCTAATTTTTATCTCTGTGGCAGTTTCTCAGTGATGTTTAATATGCTCAATATGGTATATGATTAATAGAAAATCAATTTTAAAGATACATTCATATCAGTGATGAATACTTTACTACTTGAAAACCCCACCAAAGAATGAATATCATTACCATCTGGAGCTAATGTATTACCAGTCAATTGTACTTTCTATCATCTAAGCAGCATTAAATTTCTTTTCGGCGAACAAGATAATGTGGTTATCACAGTATTGTGGATTAACAGTGGCAAGTAAACCATCTGCTAATGAAAGCTCAGTACTAAAAACTAGCTCTAGTACATGCACTAAGTGTCAGACTACTGACTGTCTCCAGGGCCATATTAAAAAAGTAATATTGCTGGGAGAGAAGACTCGGGGTAGATACACGCAGACACTGTCACTAATTCATACATTTGATGTCCTGCAACTTGAGGTATATGAGGAACTTTAGGTCTCTCGACTGAATTTGCTAGAAGTTGTATATCAGCACTTGAATGTATCGGGGAATAATATTTGTAAGTATCAGCAAGAGTTCATTGAGATCTATTTGAGTCTTTGCTAAATCAGTTCAAAAAAGCGTTTTCGACGCTTTCATATTAACCACTTCGTTTAGGCTCTTCTATAAACAGACAAATACTAACATATGTTCACTCAGATTGTTGATAGTATTCTGAGCATATATCAAACATTAGCCGTGACTCATGGGCATCAAACATTCCGAATCACTTTTGTATGTCTGTTTATACCTGATAAATGTTTTTATACAGTAAAATATAAAAGTAAACAAACCTGCGAAGGTAACTCTGGCGATTTGATCAAATTAAAATTATCATTCATCAGATCATTGGTATAACTTTTGAATATTCAGTAGGGATTTTCGTCTTCTCTTTTAGCCACGTATTGTGAACAGTTTCTGCTGACAAAAGAAACGGAGTGGAGTGACATAAATCAAAATTGTTCGCAGTGATATAGGTTCATTTAATTGTCAATTGTTTTAGATACTGAGTTGAAGTACCCTTTTATATATATCTGTACACTATGGTATCTCAGACCACATTCTTTATGTTTAGTTTATTTCCTTATCACTGCAAGCACGCTATTTTTAGACTCTCTTTGCATTTATCATGTTAATTTATGTGCTGTTATGGTACTGGGGTACTGAAACCTAGGCCAGCCCTCTGCTGTGCCAGGCTCTACAATGATTACGTCAAGGCAACTGACTAGAATCAAACATATTTCTGCAACTAAAAAGAACTGGAAAGATGTTCTAGTATTAACTTAATTTGTGTTATTTGCATTTTCAAAGTCTACATATCGTCTGGTAGTCTTAAATTGCAGTAACCCCATCAACTCTAAACTAACGTCTCTAATCCCTCGATTTAACTGCAACAGAAATCACTGGATAACTTGTTTACCACCTAACTGCAATTCAGCTTATTCAAAAGCCGATTATTTATATTTATTAGTTCACATTATATATATTTTCCTTCGTCGGCTAACCATATTGATCAAGTAGAAAAAGTAAATGACGTTTATTATGGTCTTCTGAAGACATTCTCATTGCATACTGTTTCAAACAAACTGGTTTGTAGAGAAATTTTTAAAATCGTGGCATAGCCAACCATAAATTTTAATGGAAAGTCAGTTTAGTACTTTATTTCCATCCATTTCTGACATCGTTCAGATGTACTGTTGCTTAAAACCTATATCTTCCTTCTTTATCTTTTAATGGCTGTTGCCGTAGGTAGAGTATTTTTGTTGTCACATCCTTTGAAAACAATAGCACTTTAGCGACTTGGATATTTTTAAATATGGCTTTATTGCTTGTTAACTAATGAATACTGCCACTAAAATGTACTGAATTTGGAAAAGAGAATAAGGCACTAAGTGTCATGTGCAAATTTATACACATTTGGACTGATCGGAAATCTGTAAGATACTGCATGTAAACAGCCAGCTATAATCAAGAAAAAGACAGTGAATTATTGGAAAAGATACAGTGAATAGAAACTAAGTTGATTTTTTTAGTCCGAATGCTATTGTATGAAAAGCGGTAAGATAAATTTAATCTATTCTGCCTGTTCCACGAAGTAATCGCTAGTAATTTAGTCACTTCCTCTAAATTGCTCGACAAAACATCACCACTTGGCATTTCTTCTTGTTTTGATTTACAAAACAAGGAATTTATAAGGATACTTTTAGCATGTATACAAAACTATAACTCATAGTTGAGTACCGAACCTCAAGTATAAATATTAACCAGAGGGACTCCATAATACAGAACATTGATAAAGCTAAAATTTTAAGCATTCGAGGATAAACTGAACCGATTAGAGGGCCCTCATTAATTTGAACAAAACCCTCTGTCTAAACTTTTGTCCTTGTCAAACGAACAGAACAGTACTGAAAATATTACGAAGGTTTCGCACTATAAAGACATATTACAAAGGACGTTTAAAATTGAAATTGTATAAAATCAAGATACAGCATGTAGTAGTTTGCAGCTTTTGTTCTGACTGCTACCAAATCTGAATACTTCCAATGCAGTTTTTGCGGAACAAGTAAAGTGCGTATACTCGCAAATACTAGTAAGCAATTCTTATGTCCAGTTTCGCGGGGCCCATGAATTTCTACTTTATTTTGAGGCAAAAACGCACAGTACATTAGGACGCTGTCAAAAATTAATGCTTTCTGTATAAAACTGTCTACTTAATAGTACACAATAGTTTCTTAAAGCACCATTTGAAATACATGATCACAAATATACCCCATCTTTCATCTGCTGTTCTTTCTTAAATACTCTTTACATGCAGGTATCTTTAATTCTTTTTGTATGTAAGCTTACAATGATTTTAATGAGGAAAGAATTCGTAAAAAAGCAAATGATTATCATGCAGGATAATAAATTAAAGCCGCTAGGTCATTAGTTATAAAGATACCTCTGCTACATTACAATTCTTTCAAATAGTAACAAATTCGTGGTGAAAAATTATGCTAAAGTTGTCAAACCTTTAATGTTAAAGTGGTAACACGAATTTCCAAAAATACTTTAAAAAGGTAACAAAAAGTTAAATGTTCACGAATAATTAAAACAATTACAAACTGTGAGATATGTAAATTGTATAAGAACGTTTCTATACTATCGGGAATAATGATTTGTATCATTCTATTAAAATTAATGCGAGATTAATTCACCACTTACCAATGAAATATCGTACTAGTGTCATTTACTATAAACACTCATAGCAGTAAACAAATCCCCGAAACCAGTTGTTGTGTAGGCTCTTGTCATTGATACAGACAATATTTTTCTTCGCCAACGAGACTAGGTGTGAGCAGAAGTTCAAGCATAACCACCAGACAACGACATAACGCATCACGGAACGTAACCCCTCCTGTGATCAGCTAGCGTGGACGTTGCAATGCGTTTTATGATCTACTCAAGATCAGATACACCTTCCTTTTCACTTGTTACTACCATTCTGATTTATACCTGCCTAAACATGTAGATCTAAGTACTGAAGCTATACTGGGGACACTACAAGTGTAACTTTGTCGTTTACACAGTACGTTTCAGATTCATAGAAAAAATAAATACTGCTTAAATGATTTAATATGATTTATAGTCCCCTTTAATTCCTACTTATTCTTGGAACTTGCTCGGGATAAGTGGTTATCCGAAAATGGTTCACCGAGATCCCCATAATTACTTGATTTCTGGACTGACTTGAGAGCTGATATCAAATATTACATAGGCAGAGCTGTTTTAATATCCGAGCTGTCCATAAGAGGTCAGAGGACCTCTTTTAAATATGCAAGTTCACCATGTCTAAGATTTAATCAGAGTTAACCGAATAAACAACAAAGAAATAACGGGTCTATATCTACAACTATTTGGTTCCCAGTATTCTACTAAAAGGACACAAAACTGTCTTGAACGAAATTCCCGTGTGCAGTTTCCATGCCTATTGCTACACCTTTACATCAACATACACAAGAAACATCTGTTGAGTATCCTTGAGTTTATATCGCTTTTGGCTTCCATAAAGATTACATGAGGTGGTGTCTGCTCTAAGGTTCGAATCGAGGACAGAAGAAGTAAAGATGGTACATGATTGTAAATAAGGTGGCCGAAAGTCTAGTTAGAGTTATCCTCAAATATATTTTGCCTCTATGTAGCCGGAAATAGAAAATAAATTAGGTAAACAATGCTAACCTTAGGCTTTTGCTGCGTTATTAGGTTGAATCCGATCTCACTTGAAAAATGTCAATCCAGTGACCTGTAGAGAGATACACTTAATGGTGGGTTATACGAACATATAAATAACTTGCACGTTTATACCGACAACTCTATCTGCCCTAACACACGTATGTTGTTGTACATACGGTGATGTTTCAGACGTACAACAGTAACTCTAGAAGTTATTTATCCTGCGAATCAAACATACATGCCTTCTTTTCATCCCCTTTACTACGTTGGTTTAGATCACTACGTTAATTTGACCATCATATTCCTTACTTGTCATTGGTCCTTTTCATTCTCCCATTTTGTGCTTACTCGTATTTATGACAATTCTAATTTGGACTCATAACAATATATTACAGGTCTGTCTATAGGGTTGCATGTGTTTATGTTGCGAACTAATTTCTGTACTTCAGAGAGTGTTTTTTATTATGTTATTTCCATTTAGATTATTGGAAATCTTACTATTACAGTTACCATTAAATATATGAACATAATGGTTATACAACAAGATTGTAGACATCATGATAACCCCCTCACCCTAAGTAGCGCAAACGTTACTTAGTACTTAACTTCCTCGTGAAATCACACGTACCACAGGGTGGATCGAATTAAAATTGCTTGTTGGAATAATTCGGTGCAGAGTATATTCCTATTTAATGTTGTCATCCCGATTTCTCAATTTATGTTAATCGGATCATCTATGTATGTGCTTGCAGTCAAACGAGGGTTTATATATATATATATATATATATATATATATATATATATATAATGGTAAGGAAGATATCATAGGAACAAGTAGAAGATTTGATCGACACTGAATACTTATATATAATGCACAAATATGAACAATCAAAATCAAATACGAAAATACCTATTATTGGTTATTATAAATACTCTGAGCAAGTTTATAGTGTATATCAATGTAGTTTCCTTGTCTGAGCAGCTGCTTTTAATTAGAATGCTGTATTTCAAAGGTTCCGTCTCACTCTATAATTCGTAAATAAAGTATACAGTTAAATATTAGGTCTAAATTGAAACCAGTAGTAGTAGTAGTAGGTGAAATTGAAATAGTTCCACTATATATACTACAACAGTAAACAATTACTAATCCACTCTTATGACACCAGTGACTTGTTTGAAAACTAAGAATAGGACAAATATGTATACTTAACAAAAGACTAGAAATGTGTTATAGCCGGTGCACAACCAAACAGAAAAGTCAAGGTTAAAAAGGTATCATCTCTACTTTTTAATAAATGTCGCTAAAACTATTCGTGTGGTACTACATCAATAAAAACAAGTTGCTTGCTTAGTAGATAACTATGATGACAATTCCGATTTGAAAATGTCAGCCAGCGTGCAATCATCGTCATTTTGTCATTCGTGTAAATGTTGGAGCACCTTTTACGATTCACATCTGCTCTAAAATTTCAAAACTTGATTAGCGAATCTGTATCACTCATTTCATGGACACTTTACAAACGCTCACTGTGAAGAATTGGCTTCATTCTGAATTGTTAAAACTGTTCAAAATCTAATACCTTTTCTAGTTCCGTTTAAAATCTATCGGGATAACAGTAGCTTTATTCTCTTTTCTAGTCAAATCATTAGATTTCATTATACAAAAGCAATACAAGAATAAAGCTATTCAAAAGAACTTATATATTCCTCTTAAGACTTGAAGATCTTGAAATAAACCACAAGTTGCTTGTAAGTAAGCACTGATGGGAAGTAACAATCTTCTATGGTGCTCCTAGGCTTTCACTAATTCTCCAGTCAGTATTATCTCTGATTAAAATAAATTATATGCAAATTGGAAGGTTCTAGAAACAAATAAAGTTATCAATAGATTATCTTCCCGCTATATGATCCAGTTGAAATTATGCAACTTAGTTTCCGCTTCAATATACAAATAACACCTCAAAGTAATGATGTTTCAGATATTTCTAATAATTGTAAACCTCCTGTATCATCCGCTTAAAACTATTTTTAGTGTTACAGCTTTATCAACCACTGTAACGATCTCAGAGCACTTCTAAAATTTTGAGGGAAATTTATATCTATGGAGTTGACTTTACTGAAAAGAGAAGTAACATACTCACTTTCAAAATAAGGCGATTCCTGAAAGTTTCAATCAAAATGGTTTCTGAGAATTCAGTCATATATTGATCATATCTCCCCTATAATCATCAAATTCATAGTTTTTAAGTAGGTTGGCGCTACTCACTGATATGAATAGCTTTCTACTCATTATCATATTCAGTAGTATATTTAAAAAAGAGCAATAGTCTAATTCAGTTAAATACTTTCTTTTCATTTCAGGATACATATTTAGAGTCATTTAATGTATGAAACTGATTGTCTGACTGTCATGTCTATATAGACAAGATTATTAATTATTCGAAATAATTAAATTATCATAAATCATACATACATATTGTTCACACAAAAGAAGAAGACATTGACAATTAACTTTTCATACTCAACAAGAACAATTTACAACAGACTAAGTTTTTATCATTTCTGTGTAACATCAGCCTAGATTAAGTTAAAATAAATTGAACATTTAATGTAGTATTCATTTTTCTTGTTGTTTTCTTTATTTTTTTTTATAAAGTACACTTTATTTTCACTGTCATATTAATCATTGATTTGTATTTGTATTGTGATCAAAGATTACAATTTAGATATTCAATACTAAGTGAATTTTTTAAGGTTCTCGTGTGAAGCCGTAACATGTAATGTTCATTTATATTAGAAGCTAGATTGTTATCACGAATGACATTGATTAATGGTTATACAATAAGGTGAATTGACCGGAATTGATTATGTTATTCATTAAGTTCCAACTCATTGATTTAGGAGCAACATTTTAGTCGCATTACCTATGGATCTCAACTTCACTCTCTACTGGGGTTGTGGATATCAACTACTTAGTATTTTAAAACTTGGAGAGTAATATATGTCGTACGTCCTTCTTCTGTTGATAGTTGCCTCACTCATGACGATAAGTCTGACCTCCATTTTTCAAGACCGCTCACTAAACTTATCAGGAGTGACACAGTTATAGTCATGACAGTCAATGACTGTTTTCCTACATGACAGAATGATGAGGGTGGGAATTTTACTAATGAAAGCTGGCTGAGCCAAGCATTGCAGAATGTTCAGCGTTCGCTGTGAAACTAGATACTATCCGTTGTGTTCCTAGGCGTATTCGGGGGTGCACTCCATTGGGGAGTCGCATACTAAAACCAAACACCTGTCCAGTGCTTCTTGGTTTCCGGTGGAACTCGAGAAACATCAATCTGTGATGTATGCAATCAACTAATAACTGTCTATTTTCAATCACTTGGTTCCAAGGTGAACTTTCTCAACTTTAGTTTTCGTACAACTTTGAAGGAAGAAACAATAATAAACGCGGTGGAATATAATCAATTCATTTATTTCTTGGTTTCTTTTTACTTGCTTTACAACCTAAAGGATAATGGTCAATTAATTAATGACTCTCACTCCATGTGAAGAATAGGCCACCGACCAGCACTTTTCAACCGACTCTATAATGAAATTTCCTTTCCAGCTCTTCTCAAGTGCTCTTCATTTTCTCCATATCTGTCTCCGATTCACGACGCAATGCGTTTACGGGTCTTCCACTTTTCATCGGGTTTTCAGAATTCCATGTTAATGCTTGTCTTGTGACACAGTTTGATGATTTTCTCAATATGTCTGTGTCCTATTCACTTCCAGCGTGTTTTCCTAATTTATTCCACCCCGGATATTGATTCATTTGTTCTATGTCATAGGAGGTTGTTGTTGATGATATGTGGCCAATGGATCCGAAGTATCTTACGTAGACGGTTGTTTATAAATACTTGTATCTTTTGAATGATGCTTTTCATAGTTCTCAGTACAAGTTTCAGCTCTATACAAGAGGACTGTTTTCACATTTGCATTGAAAATTTTGACTTTGATGTTGACTGACAGTTGGTTTGAGTTTCAGATATCCTTCAGTTGCAGAAATTCTACTCTTGCCATTCCAATCCATGCCTTCACATCCGTATCAGACCCTCCTTGTTTATCGATGATGCTGCTCATGTATGTAAAGGTTTGCACATCTTCCAGAACTGCTAAAAATCGTTAACCAGTAAAAATCTTTATAAAGGACAATAGTAATACACATTATTTAAAAATGCTGTACATACCTTATATCGTGTAAATCATTAATGGATAAGAAGGAAGGAAATAACTATGGAAGAATTACGTGTTTCATAACTACTGTATAGTTGTATGTTAACTAATGTGAATAAATTCTAGAAGGAAATTTCGAGAATATATGAAGACAGGTTGCTTTACATAATGAAGAATTAGATTAAATGTTATGTAATAGTAACTGAAAAATGGATAGATCAGTAGAATAACAATAAGTAATACTCAGAGGAAGGATGTAGGAATTGTAGACAAGGAATTAATAATTGCAGCCATGAAGTACGATGTAACAGAACTAAGTGTTTGTAACTAAAATTACTGAGGTAATTCCAAGCTGACAATCGTATCTACTGTGTAGTGTGTTTATTGTCTCATTGGTTATAATTTTTTCATGAGATCAATCGGGAATGTCGATGAATCACTTAGAACAAATGAATCTACAATTGTCTTGAAGCACATTTTAAAAATCCTTCCACAATTACTTTCTTCTTATCCTTCGTGATTTACATGATATAAAGTATGCACAATGGTATT
This sequence comes from Schistosoma japonicum, assembly GCA_025215515.1. Lineage (NCBI taxonomy): Eukaryota > Metazoa > Platyhelminthes > Trematoda > Strigeidida > Schistosomatidae > Schistosoma > Schistosoma japonicum. The sequence continues at coordinate 11,613,123 of CM046064.1, forward strand.
AAATTCGTAAAGAAGTTGAAGATAAACCGTAAAACCGATCAATTTTATCTTATTCCATCAAGTTTGTTTTTCTTTCTTTATTCAAATCCTAGTTTTAAAAATCCCACAGTGACGTAAATTGCACTTCTTTATAGCAATAACCATAATTATACTCTTCATTTTACATAGCATTATAACCTCACGGAGCTACCTGTCTTCACTTAACATTTAAAGTACTCTGATGTGAGACCACAACTGCGATTGCACTGTGATCTGTCAAGCACTTGCATGAGCAACAATACTATCCTCATTATTCACCTACTCTAAAGAAAATATTCTTTTATCAGAGGATGCTACATAGAGCTTGCTCTACACAGTTTAGCTTTAGAGTTTTGTTTATGAGCAGTTTTGAATAATCTTATTAAGTTTCTACTGTTTATTATGTTCATTTTTTCAATCTCGTAGACCGTTGAACTCTGCCCTCAAGATCCAAAACACTAATCACACTGAACCTGACATTCCAAATACAAGAATATTCAATACACAGAAGTGTACTTTAGACCATGTTTATAAATCTGTATATGATTACAGAGTTGAATAAATTAGCACAATATTGACGGAAATTTTGAATGGTGCATAATTAACACACAGCTGAAATTTTCAATGAACATAGGACTCAAAAAACAACATTTTAACCAACACTACATACTTTGGTTAACAAGTTTCTACATGACATCCTGAAGAACGAAGCTTATTTACTTTAAACTAAACTTCAGTAAATTTCTTGGTAAACAAATTTAACCGATTAAAACAAATCATCTATTCAATGAATAAAAGAAACAAGAATGAGTATGTTGTCGTTAATTCTCTAGAGCACATTAATTTGTCTTACAGGTAACATTTAAAAGAAGAACACTGATCCGTCTCATTTGATTATTCCAATAATTTGCATAATTTCGACGGAACGAATCATTTTTAGACATTGAAAACGTCTTTTCAACTTCATATTCATATTACTGATAAGAAAAGTAAAGAGTAATAAACTATAGAAAAGTGTTTTTGTTGAATACTTTGTTGCTCTATACAAAATTAACCATAACGAAAGTGAGAATAATAATAATAATGATAATAAGGAACAATACTTAAATAATGGTTGTAACGATGATAATGAAGAAGCTAAATTATATATGTTATACTTTAAGAAGACTACACAAAACTTTTGGTATTAACCAATGATGGATTTAAAAATCTATAGATAAATAACTATTAAATGTAACCACCCTAGTATGATCAAGTTTAATTAATGTCACTCAGTATCTTCGACCACCTATCACAGTTATTCTAGCTAGATATCGCACATTTACCAGCACGGTATAACCCTGTAGTCAGTATATTCACGGGATGATACCATATTATGGTTTGGTTCCACAACTACCTTTCTCCAAATTTACTCTTACTGAGGTCATAGGTTCGTGTGATCAACTCTGAATCATACATTTTACTAGTAAGCCAATGTTGTTATCTAGAACCCTATGCTGTAATTAAGAATATATAGTTCGAATCTACAGTATAGTGATTAAATGTCAAGTTTCATTAACCAGTAATTAGTCGTTCTGAACTTATAACTGATGTTTAAAGCAATGGTTTACCGAATTACTATCATAATTTACAGGTTATATCTAATTCATTTTAGATTTTACAATTGCAGTGTTTTAGAGATTGCTGAATTTTAATTGGCTTGAGTTAGAAAGCCAATGAAAACCAGAATGGATATTGACATTTGTTTCCTCAGTAAGAAATATCATTTACCTATAGTATATCGAGCCTAGAAGCTTCATGCTTCATAGCTGACATTAAACTCTTAGGCTGCTGAGCTATCAACCGATGGATGATGGTTTTAACTTCATCTAGTGAGCCAGCTAAGTAGGTGCCATGAAAATATGATGAAACAACTGTTCAGTGACTTCTGATTTACAGAGTCCATTTTACCTAGATAAACTTGTTATATCGAATTCCTACTTTACTCTATGTACGAATAGAATAAAACTAATCCTAATCTTAATATTCCAATAAGAACGTGAATACAAAGTATCATACCAAAGGTTATACAACCAGTAAGTATTAGCGTATAAGCAAAAAGTGTACTATACAAATTTCACTGTTGATCGCTAATGAACAAACCTCATTATTCTTCCTTTGGCATCAACCTGAATCCAATCTGTTATTTTCATAAAAATTCACAGTTGGTTAACCATGCGCAAAACTTGAAAAACAACATTAATCAGTCTGCTGTGAGTAATATTCAGCTTCTATTTCCGATAAACCCATCTTGTACATAATGTATGTCTTAATTTAAATGTTTGATTAATAATACCTGTGACGGTTAGAGATCAATGACATTAGTTTGAAATGTTAAAATCTACCGTCTGTGAAACCGAACATTAAACAGATCTTGGTATCAGAAAAACACTTCCAAAGTTTATTCAGAAATGCCTATATATATATATATATATATATATATATATATATATATATATATATATATATATATATATATATATATATATAAGTCAAGTATCTCCATTCACCCGAGACGGTGAATCACGAAGTGGCAGTGCGTAACCTTTCTGAACTTAAATATCGCATTCCTAAATACTGTATTCCAGTAAGTGTCAAATATCTATAATAAATTTTGCGAATTTTAAATTCAAAGCCAACCAGAATTCACCACTACAGTCCATTGAATTTGAGATCAGTGAATCTCGATTTCGACCAATTGGATAACACTATGCCAAAGCTCCAAGATATCCTACGGAGTGATAATCAGTTAGAATGTTTCCAAATTCTTAAAGGTTTTTGAAGGCTTTTAGGAACTTGTGCCAATCATCCTAACAGATACACAGTCTTGATCTATAGGAAACAATCAAGTCAAGAAAAATATAATATTGTTTGGTATTCTGTATTATGTCGATTGTAGAAATGAATACAACAGTGACTAGGCAGGATGACTATAGTGTCTACTCAGTGAATTATTCAGTGTACATTTAGCTACAACGTATGATTCATGTTTGTTCCTATATTTTTCTTAGCACTTAAAATATTCACCTTCCTAATTACAAACATCGGTCTCATTTATGCTTCAGCTATTAGTTTCTATTTCGATAAGCGTTCACAAAATAGCTTCTGTAATTATCATTCACATACAGTTCGTAAGTATAGATGTTTTGCTTGTTTTCGTATCAGATTCTGTGTAACTTGTGAACTGATGAACTATGTGTTATATGTGATCAATATACCCTTCTCCATTTGATCAGATGCATACTGTAATAGCCATGATTGAAGTTTATCACTGACACATCTTTGTACTAAGTATTTACAAGAGAATTTCTTGCTGATCAATCATTTTTTTTCAAGACCTCTTCAGACGTAGTCCTTTTTTGAATTCAATGTTCATGTACGAGACATTCTTTGTTACTTCCGAGGTACTCTATGGTCGATACTTTGGTTTCAGGTTAATGTCAACGAACATGGTCTACAAAGTAATTTTATGTACTTATCTATCGGATTCTTTTACAACTAATTATATTTATTGGGGTAATTGCTTTATCCACTTTATTTCGTAATTAATCAGTTAGTCATCCAACATAGTTTTCAACGAAGAAATATTTTCATTATATCCATTAAGGTCTAATAAACAACTCTTAATTATTATTAATATTACTGACTTTCATCATTAGTAATATGAAACAAAAGGAGGAAATAGTTAACGTTTAACTATTATCCTCATTATCCAATAAAGAAAATTGTTTATACAGACACATTACATGGAAAACAAAACAACACAACTGATGTATCACGATAAAGAAAATTTGAATTTCCGTCTAGACAGTATTATTTTTGGAAATGTTTAATCGGATCAATTTTCTTCTATTCAATGTTAGTTACAAATTAATTAAGAATATTCAGTGAGACAGTTATCAACAGGGACAATCGATGATCCTCCCACTAAATTGCGAATTAACAGAAGCGGGATTTCTACTGTTGGATGCCAACCGCAGCGACTCAGAGCGTTAAATTTTATCCTACAGGAAGACCTTAGGTCTGATTCCCATAGTAGGAATCAAGGCTTCTCTCCTCTGAGTCGTTCCATTGATATGCCGTGCACTTAAAGAAGATTGATTATCTTCAAGAACTGTTTTTCTGTAAAATATTTCACTTATTTTGATTGTAGATATTTTATCCCTATTATTATTCAGTTCTGCACCTGCCCTATTCTCCAATTTAACACTTTAACTGTTATTGTATCATTTCTCATGTATGCACTACGATTAATTGATTGTATATACGTTGCTCCAGTTCAAAGTCACTATTGCCCATACTTTTCATCAATGCTAGTTTTTTAATTGGTTGACTGAGTAGTCATGTTTCATTTATATAAAAAGAAACGTTTGAAATGTAATTCGATTTTGTCTGGTTGATTCATTGGCTTTTGTTCTTCTTATTCTGGCCTGGGATCGAGTGGGCATTGGGTAGATATATAGGGACTAGCTTGGCAATTATTAGTATGTTATTATGACCAGATGCGCAAATGGTTATATCCATCAAAAGGTCTCACTCATCAACCATAGCGTAGAGTAATTTTTTACATCATAACACCCATATTAGGACGAAATAGATGTTCAGTACTCCCTAGTATTCATTTGTACTTTATTGAACATCAATCTGTGCTGGATTCAATCAACTTAAACTTAATACTAATCTTCACAGACTATCTCAATTCAACTACATCATAGGATAACATGTCGGATAACCAAAATCATTCGTAATACATTCTAGGCGTTTGTTTAAAACTAAATTAAACTTATTCTTATCTAACTAAAACACTTGTTTTAATTCATAACATCATTTTCCATTCATTTATCTTTGTTCAATAGTGTTCATATTATTTTAACTGTAAAATTTTGTTTAAAATAGTCATTTAAAGTGATTCACTCATATATTGTAATAGACAAAGAAACATTATGTATGTATAAACATACACTGTTACTACAAGATAATTTATGTTACTCTTTGTTCATTTCACTACAAACCTCTTCTGAATGTTAATTGCTAATCATATTCATAGCATCAATAATCATGACAACAATATTTTTTTGTCATTAAAAATTTTTCAGTTTTTTTATAAAAACAAAAAAAAACAGATATTTAGAATGGATTCAGAACATTGGTTTAATTGAGTTTATTATTCATTATACACAAAATATCAGCAAAATTTATTGTGAAACTTTAAAGAATGTCGAATTACAGTTGTATTGATTTGCAGAAAAGTAACAAACAACTGAAAAAAAAAAATGAATCACTGGCACCTGTATGTTGTGAATTAGTGTCTGTGTACACAATCTACATTTTTGTGCACATATCAGGACAGTGTTTTTCATTAAAGAATTAAAAAAAGAAACACTTAAATGTATTTATTACTGTAATAAATATGTAATTGAATTTAATAGAGGTTATATGTTCGTTTAATGCAATTCACTTGATCAGACATTGATATCATTTGTGTTATGTTGGACCACTAAAGAAGAGTAACAAACTCTCAGAACTGTGATTTAGAACACTATTTCAATTATTCTAACATGTGGGTAATGTAAACATTTCGTTTCTATGATTGTTACGTTCCTCTTACCCGTATTCTCTCGATTAGTATATTTACTCTGAGTATATTGTTTCTTACTATGAACTGCAGTCGATTGATTGTGTACAAGTTATCCCTATTCACTGCCACTATTGCCTTTGTTTTGTATTAATGTTACTTTCCTAATTTGTTCGCTGTGTGGTCTGGTTTTGTACATATATAAAGGAATGTTTGAAATACAGTTCAATTCTGTCTAGTTGGTCTATCGGCTAGTGTTCTTGTATTTCCGGCTTGGGACTCAGTGGGCATAGGGCAGATGCGCAATTTTCAACTAGACACACCTACTTGGCCATCGCCCAACCAACCACAAATTTCTTCCTTCATAATAATTTGTATATTTATTTAGACGCACAATGTTGAGTACAAGTAGATACTAACATTCATCCAGCTCACAAACTAGAAAGATCACATTCTTCATAGACATAAATCACCATAATTGTATATACCGTCTTTTACCGACCAGATGCAAATGCTAAAATATGTAGCCTTCTTAAAAAGCCAACTCACTAGCCTTTGATTTGGTAATCTAGTCCGCAGGACAGAAAGTCTCATGGTAGCCAGTAACTGAAAAGAGTCTATACACAATGCGTTCCATTCGAATCCTAGGGTATACTGGAAGCAAAAATACCTTAATATTAGGTATTATGAAGTGATAACGATGATTTGTTGAATGTTTTCGGTAATGTTTCATTATCTGACCTGAATGGTTTAATTAAAAAGCATTTGTTGCCATAGTCAACTTCAGAGTCATTTAGAAGTTAGTATATTTTATTATTCCACAGATTAGTTTATTCTGATGACTTTGTTTCTGGTTGATTGTCTCTGCAGATTTCACTATACTTTCTTGTTTCATGTATTCCATCTTGCAATCCAAAGCTAAATACACATATTTCATAACAATCATTCTTCCACTCCCTTCTAATGGTGCTTTTTAAGCAATATAGCTACTTGATATCACCTTAATTATAATTTATTAATTGAGATCAGTTAAGAACCATTTTTATATAAGCATCATTACCACGGTTGGGCTTGTTAATTTTAAATAGATTGAACATTAGACAAGTAGTTTGTAAAATTAAGTAATATATTTGCAATAAACTAGCCAGTAGAAATTGAGATTTCTGATGTTTCGCAGTTTAATGTAATCCGCTTCTCCACAGAACAACAAATAACCGAATCACATTAATACAAGTTTAAATAATACAATGAAACAAATCAATTTAAGTCTGTCTGAATGTCCCTTCACCCTCCCTCACCTTCAACAGTATAAATTTACTGTTCTCATGTTCGATTTGATGTTTTATCAATAAGGTAGGCTGTTGATAAGTAAGTGAGTATTTATTTTAAAAAATTTCTTATGATTATTAAGGAATGCTACATCATGAATGAATCGATAGCTGACCAATTGATCATCTTGTTAAGTTAGTGCTAAGGATTTGCGAATTAAGGTGACACCCTGATACCTTCTAACGAATGTAAGACCAGCTACACAACAACAGGAAGCTAAGCCATTCAGCAACACCCCAGCTAACTAGAGGAAGAAGTCCAAAGTCAGTAGAAACACTTAATTCCACAGGCAGCCTGGCAGATGACCACAACACACATCTCATGCGTATATATACAACAAAGAGCACCCTTGGAATGTCACAAATAGCGTACTAAAATAAACAGTGAATCAATAAGATTTACCATCTTGCCAAGTGGGAAACATAAACTGAAGGTGAAAGAGGGGCATTTTGGCGCGGAAACGAGAAATTTAAATGTATGCAATTAAATCACAAAAATAACAGGTTTGCCAAGAGAATTCGGCGGATATAACATCCCCAACAGTAAGACAAATGTGTTGATATTTATCCATTTGTTCAATGATTGTCAAATCAAGTGATTATTAGGATCATTTAGCACTTACAATAAGCATTTATACCCTATTCAACTAATCAGTAAAGGAAAGAATAAAGATAAAGAAGTTATGATTAACTATAGTACGATAACAATGTGCACAAAAATATTCACATAAGTATGTTTTTTATTGGTTGGTGAAATTTAATCTGATTTTCTTGCACCTTAAACTTGATTCGGTCAAGAAATTATTAAGTTTGCTATCGAAATGTGACTAATCAATAATCTATGCAAAAAAAACAATAGATGGGTTTGGCTGTATTACGTCCTCTGATTTAGAGGATTTAATTGAAGAGCTTTCATCCTTACAAACTTCTGACAGAAGTGAGCTACGAGATTTTCCCAACAAGAAGCTTGTTATGTTGACCTGGGGTTTCATTAGTTGTTGTTAACATTCGTCTAATCGATGTTTTGCACATTTATTTTGATTTCTTACCTTCTTCACATGATTTATATTAGTGTAGGAGTTTATTAGTTTTTCCAGTCAGACTGTGAAGCTTGGCATTCAGGTCAATCGGAAACCAATAAACATATTGAAACAGGTATAATTTATCAACTACATGGAAAACCAATAGACTACATCAATAGCATGAATCAGGTGATGAAGGAAAGGGATTGAAATAAATGCGAGAATGAATGGACAAGTGTCAATAACATCCAATCGAATTCAGAATCAACAGAACAAGCTGCCTGTTACTTGTTGAAAAAATCGCATAGCTCGCTTCTATCAGAAGTTTTTGACGATGCAGCCTTCTAGAATGATGATGAAAGCCCTTTTATTAAATCATCAAACTTAGAGGACGAAGTATAATTAAAATTTTCCTCCTGAGCTACAAATTTTACCATGTCAATCAATTAGACGAAAATATTACAATAGTTAGTCAAAGTAGTAAAATGAATAAAGTGTATAAATAAACGATTATTACACCTATCATTCAATTATGGAGGAAATTCGTAGCTCAGTTGAATAATTTTGCTGGTGTTGTGTTCTTTGAGCTAAATAGTTGATTTTGGACAGTATTAAGATACACTACTTCAGTTTTCTCAAATGTATTAAATCACTCCGTCCTAGTGGCTTTTTCATTGTTTAGTTATCTTCTTTCTATCTTTCTGTTGCCTATCTTTCTTCGATTAACCACTGAATACGTAATGTCAGCATCAAAACATGGTTGGTGCAACTTTTAATAGAATATAGTACTACACACTAGAAAACTTGATTAATAGAAAGCGATCAATACATTATGTCTAGAAGTGCTCAGTGTCAATATTTCATATGATGCACCAGTTTTCTCTAGATTGTAAATAAACCTTGTTGATAAGGGTTAAATAATGAACAGTTTACAAGTTTCCTCCAGGCTATTTCTAAGTAAATTGAAAAGTTATATAACTGAGACATTTTATGGGGCACAGTTGAAATCCAGTGTAAACATAATCTTAATTTGTAGAATTAAGTAATATATTTGTAATAATCCAATTAGTAGAAATTGATATTTCTGACATTTCACGATCAGGCTTGTCAGTTAATTGTACTACATAAATTTATTTTTATTTGATTTGTTCTGTTATATTACTCAAAATTACGTTAATGTAATTTGGTTATATGTTATTCTCTGAAGAATTGGCTTACACTAAGTTGGGATACTTTAGAAATCTCAATTTCTATTCATTGAATTATTATAAACGTATTACTTAATTCTAGGAACTATTTGTTCAGTGCTCAATTTATTTGAAATTATCAAGTTTAACCTTGGTAATAATGCCTATAACCTTAATTATAATCTATTAATTGATCTATCATTTATAAAAAAAGTAGCTCATTGCCAAAAACTACATGTCCAGATGTTACTCTACTAACTTAAAGTTGAAAATTTAAGTTGTAGTCACCTTAGAAGGCTGCTTTTTTCAGTGTAGACGTCCAACAGGTTTCCCAGTCTACAAACAAATACTACGACGATTAACACTGAGAAAAATCCCTACTTCATATGTGTGAAACAATGTTCCCCGCATCCACTGTACGTTCAATATGTTCCATCTAGCATAATCTCATGATAAAAATCACCACCAAACGTTTAATGATGGAAATGTAACATCAGTCAGTCAATCAGTGACTGTTACTCCATGTGAAGAATAGGCCACCGACTAGCATTTTTCAACCGACTCTATCCTCAACTTTCCTTTCCAGCTCTTCTCAAGTGCTCTTCATTCTCTCCATATCTCTCTCCGATTCCTGACACAATGCGTTCTTGGGTCTTCCTCTTTTCCACTGGCCTTCAGAATTCCATGTTAATGCTTGTCTTGTGACACAGTTTGGTGATTTCCGCAATATATCTGTGTCCTATCCACCTCCATCGTCTTCTCCTAATTTCTTCCTCTCCTGGATATTGATTCATTTGTTCTCTGTCATGGGAGGTTGTTGTTGATGATATCTGGCCAATGGATCCGAAGTATCTTACGTAGACGGTTGTTTATAAATACTTGTATCTTTTGAATGATGCTTTTCATAGTTCCCAGTACAAGTTTCAGCTCTATACAACAGGACTGTTTTCACATTTGTATTGAAAATTTTGACTTTGATGTTGACTGACAGTTGGTATGAGTTCCATCTCTATCTCTTTTTTTATGTTATTTTTGGTCTTTATGTATAAAGCATAATGAACAGCCCAACTATTTGCCAATAGCTGGATTAGATGGTTCGAAATGGAAAATATTAGATGCTGGTAAACAGTTGATCTCTGATCGTGTTAAATAACATAGACAAGTCATTTTTATTCGTCGACTGTTTTGAATTACTAGATTTTTTGATGTGAAAACTAGTACAAATCCAACACAGTTTTATGTTTTTATAAAATATAACAGAAAAATGTGATGCCTTAAATTATGTGATTTCTGGTATGCTAAGGTAAAATTTCTGTGATTGTGATGCATACAACTTTCACCTGGATCTAACTGTTGTCTAAATTCAACATAAACGGTTAATATGGTGAAACCATTGAGTTCATGGAACTAGGATATTATAGTAATACGAGCGAAACGAGAAAACAATGACCTATGACACAATGATATTGAACCCAGTTAACTAGAGCAATAAGTCCACCATGAGCGAAAAACTTGTGATTCACATGTAGCCCAGAAGGCGAATGAACGGTTCGTAGCTCATTCTTATATAAATCAACAAAATTACAGTGAATTATTAAGAAAATCATCAACTGGATAAACATCACATTAATGGCATGAACAAGTATTCCACAAAATTTACAATGATTTGATATACTGATTACAATTAAAGCTATCACAAGTGATTAAATTAACTGTGATGTAAGTTAATTATAAATCTATACAGCTCTAATTACTGGATCTTCTGAATGACTGATTGTTTTTGGAATCTAGCTTTACCCCCCCCCCTTCCTCCAACAAGGATACAAACTCATATGAAAGCAAATGAGAAGCTGTAATTTTTGTTTTAAATTGTTGAGGATACGTACTTGGTATACACCATAAGTGTAAAACTGTGTCTATAAATGAAATATTTCCCCGTAGCACTTGTCATTTACCCTGTTATATTTTCTAACAAATGACACTTCTTTCGATTTGTCTGCTTCTTCTTCTTTCCACCTTTGAATTTGTTTTTTTTATTGAACACTTCAATTCATTGTGTGCTAATGTATAATGACTATATTTCGAAATATGATTAATTATCATTTTCAGTTTCATTCATGCTCTTCTCTACGGCTACATAGATTATCATCATAGTTTTTTCTCAGTCTACTGGTTGCATTAAATTTAAACTGATGTATGCATTCATTTGGTACTACTATGGTGACTTGGACTAGATAGATACCTGGTGTTTCTTGGTTTGCAATGATAGTCCAACTAAAGTTAATATGTTATATGAAAATCCAAACTGAATGTAGTCTACTGAAAAGTGTATGTGGATTCCACTTTTCAACCACAATTTAAATTAAATATTTACGAATTTGTTTATTCAAGCCTCAGTTTTTTTTCAAAGATGCCATCAGAACAAATAATTTGTACGTTATAAACCAGGCATTTGACTAGATTTCGTTTATATTGCAATGGAACTTAATTCAAAAATAAAATGTGTACTGGCTTAGTGTAGATGGTTTGCTGTAGACATTTCTTCTTATTGACTTAATCGTTTCTTTTTGTTAATAAGATGCCAAGAAACGGAATACTGTCAGCATTTATTCTTCCATTGTGAATATGATTGTTTGTTGACGTTTGTTAAAGGATTTTAATGTGTTTTATTACTTACTGTTAGGCCGGACCACAAAGAAGTGTAACAAACTTTCAGAACTGTGTTTTGAGAACACTATTTCAATTATCTTAACTGTCTGTAATGTATACATTTTGTTTCTATTATTATTACGTTCCTCTTACCCTATCCTCTCGTTTAGCATAATTGCTGTTATTAAACTGTCTCTTATTATGGACTACAGTTAATTAGTTGTGTACAAGTTGTTCCTATTCACTACCACTATTTCCCTCGTTCTGTATTCATGTTAATTTTCTAATTGGTTTGATGTGTGGTCTGATTTTATGTATATATAAAAGAATGCTTGAAATACAATATAATTCGGTCTGGCTGATCTATTGGTTCGCATTCTTCTTATTTCGGCTAGGGACTAAGTGGGCACAGGGCAGGCGCACAATTACCAACTAGGCACTAGTGATTGGCATTCGGTCACCCACCAATCACTCAGTTTCTCGCGTCATAACACTTACCCTTATGGTTTAAGAATATAAAGGTATAATCCATATGTCGGGAAGTAAATACAAGCTCATTTAGCAAATTTTTCAGACGGTAGAGTTCTAATTCCCCTAAGATGAAATCTTCCATAACTTAATGGTGATCTTGTAGCTACACCATCACAGTGTCTACAAAAGACTCCATTGAATAAAAAATAAACGTCAATTGTCTACCTGAGAATTTGCTCTTATAAAGAAAGTATAGGAATGCCAACGTCCATTCCTCGTTATCTTAGTTCAATACATATAAAATCAACTGTTTCCACCAGAAACACATTTTTAACTATAGGTGACACATCAAGCAATAACAAAAATTTATTGTTCACTTTTAGGTTTCTAATTTTATCAACAAAACAATTACATGGATTTATTAAATAATTATGTGTAAGTTTATCCAGAAATGTTGTTAGTCGACTCCACACCACTGATATTGATTTTACTTCCAATTGAAAAAAAAATTATACATTAGTTAAGAGGCTTAATGAAGAACGAACTAAAGGGAAATATTCCTTCGCTCAAGTCCTATTTTCTTAATGTCATTATGGGAATACTTAATTAAGTAAATATTATTAAGCCGTCATAATCTACATTCGATACATCATGATATACACTGACTTTGAATGACATAATTTCACTTCATTCTGATTTCAAATATTGAAGACAGTGGTTTTTAGTTTCGGAAATATTTTCCAGTTTAACAAGTTATAAACAGGATGAAATATAAATCATTCATCCTACTGACTGCCACTAAATATACTAAATATACTAAAACTTACGACATAATACTATATTTAGGCAATCTGCTCAAAATGGATACGTGATAACAAGGATTTATGATAGTACAAAGCATTACTTACCAAATACGTATTTCCAATATCTTTTTTTTATTCTGTTTAATAAACACTAAATTTGAGACCACAATTAATTTTAAGCATAGACTACTTATAAGTAATCTCTTGAACAGTAATTTGTATAAATGCTATCCTCTTATTGATTTTATGAGAATCAGACATGTAAAATAGTTTTATTGATGTATTAAGATTATTAGTAATAATTAGAACTGAATATTCTATGTCAGTTTCCATATTGTTTGAAAAGAAGGAGAATAAAATTCCCCCTACATTTACGTGATCATATGATTGTCTGTCTGACTATCGTTTCTGGTTTCTATAACCTGAACATCCATAAACGAAAATTTACGAACAAAACTTAGAACAATAGATTAAGTAAACTTATAAATAATTAATAGCTTGCAAAGTTTAGCTTAGTGTTTAACTAATGTTGTTGAATGCAAGTAAACTGTAGAGCATTAGTTTAACCAAAGAATATATTAAGTGAGTAGTGATCAACACTTTATTTTGTTGTTTTCATCCGTCAGAGATTGATCTCTGTTGGATACCAGTAAAAACTAGGGAGAGGACTGTTGAGAAGTCCCATACTAGGTCCCTGGTTTTTAATGGTACTCAACCGACAACAGTCCGTGATAAATACAAATGACAAAATCCAAGAATATCGTGTTTATCGGCAATTATCAACGATGTCTATAGATTAATGAATGCCTTAAACGGACCCATTCATCACATTCTTATTAAATTTAAACTATATTCACTTGACTTTATTTTGATTGAATTGAGGTGGTTTGATGGAGGTAGGCATTAATTTCAATTGTTTGTATTCGTCACAGATTAATGTTGGTTGGGTATCACTAAAAACCACGGGGGGGCACTGGTGCTAAGGATTTGCGAATTAAGAAGACACCTCGATACCTGTTAACGAACGTATGGCCAGCGATACAACAACAGGTGAGCTAAGCTATTTCATATCGCCCCAGCCGCGCTAACTAGAGGAAGAAGTCTAATGTCAGCAATAATTCTTAATTCTACAGGCAGCCTGGCAGACGGACTACAATCACTGAACTCATGCGTATATATACAAAATATTCGTATATCCATAGTGATTATTCATTAAATTGAAATTATCAACATTTTTCATAATACAATTAAATGTTGTCAAATGTGCTTGGGAGTATGATTCACATTAACTCACATAAATGTGATGACAGTTTACAATCAAGCTCACAAAAATCAATACAACTTGATTAAATGAACAATTGTATTTTTAGGGATTTTGAAGCCCTAACAACTGGATAGCTGCTTCATCCTAGTATGACACTCCTCAGCAAACAATCTAACTTAATATCCATCTCCACAAAGCCACTTCAGTTTGATTACAATAGTCAGTATACAAATGACTAACTTCAGGATGTTTCTAGAGTTATACTGAAAAGTCTTGATTGCAACAAATTGATAGAGAAAGGAATTATCCCACTGGACACTTCTCCAGTGGTGCGGATGGTCAGGAGTTTGTTGTGAGACCTGAAACACCTAGGTTTGATTTTTGGAAGAATCGGTGGTGAGTACTGCTGAGAAGTCCCATACTAGGGAGATGTAGCTGTCCACTACTCCCTAGTTGTCAGTGGTACCCAACCAACATCATTCTGTGAAGAACCCAAACAACTAAATTTATTTTCATTAGTCAAAAATTTTATCGAAATTAAAAACTCATGTTTATATCATTGAAACAAAGTCTTTGCTATATGACATTCGAAAACAGCAACTTTCCAAGGAACCAGTGTCACCACTAAACACAAAGACTGTTTGCTCAATGCTCGTGCGTTTGTCCCGATGCTGATAATTCCATGTCAGATAAAAGTGCATTATGACAATTGAGCTAACAACCAGGGAAACAAACTATATTCCGTGGATTCGATTATATACATACAAAACCTGACCATACAGAGGACCAATAAGGAAAATAGCATTCATATAATTATGATAGGAAACTGGGGACAGGGGCAGGTACGTAATTAATTAGTTGTAGTTTCTGAATCAAAATTGATATGACAACAGTTCATGAGCTTAATAGGAGTTTAGGGTGATGGGCACATAATAATAATCGAAATAAAATGTTCCGTTTATATGCACGGAAAATAAGCAAAATAGTCCTCCAAAAAATCTATTCTGAAAGTTAGTTGTTCTGCTTGAGTTGCCCGATATATCAGTCTTTTTATAATTAACGTAATTTATCTAAACATTTTTGAAAAGTTGACGGCATTAGCAGTTTATATTCAATCATCATTTGAAAAACTTTATTTCCTCGCTATTCTGCATTAGTTTACCATCAAACAATTTAATAACTTGAAAGATCTTGTAAGAAGTTTCTTGAGAAATTTGAAGCAAATTTTATATTCATAAAGTAAGAACAACATTCGCAGCACAGTCTGTTGAATTTTTGTCTTATAGATCCACGTTAGCTAATTACAACCTAAAACTAAATACTGTATCTATAATTAAATAATCAGTTTTCTACAAGTGGTTCAGACTAAAGTAAGCAGAAGTTTTAAAAATGATCTCTTTCTGCACCCACCTAATTGAATTTTGATCTGGAACATGAAGCAAGTTTCAGTGCAGTTTGATGTTAGTGATGACCTAAACTTGAACTCTATTTTTATTGCAACATATCAAAGAAGATAAAGAAACTTCATACTTTCTTTGGAATAATAAACATATATTCTGTAATACTATAAAACATTAACTTACTAAAAGGTTTTTTCAAGTTCATGCTTTTGTGAATCGGTCACTGAAAAGACTAATTTTAATGGTGTACAAAAGTTTATCGATAACTTAGACAATTTTACTGACCATAAAAATGACTGCACAACAGTCTTGTTGATATACGTCATCTGTTTACATAGTAATCCGAATATCCTACACTTAAGGTTGATTTTCAGTGAAACTAATAGGAATTAGCTTGTCTATTTGTAGAGTAATTCACTTGACCTTCGTAATGTTGATGATAAGTATTTTGTTGATCACAACTCGTATTCACTTGAATAAAATTACATCATAGGTCAAATACAATTTTCCAAATAAAAAACTATTGAAGGAAATCAATCAACCGTCGGTCAGTGCATGTAATTTTATATTTAAGTGATTCTACTAGAACCATATAAGATATTGTATTTCAGATTTGGTTTGAGAAATAAATCTTTATCTCCCAATACCGTTTATCTTCTTCAGTGTGTTGGACCACTTAAAATTTCAGTTCCAGATATGTCCCAGCTTTTGTTTTCAATCATTGCGATTAAAATTTATCTTCCATTTTCATAATTTCTAAGAAATCAAAGAATGACCATGAAAATCGACGAAAACTTTCTTAAATGAAACAGCGAAACAATATTTCAGTGTTTCCGAATGGTTCCGGTGGTTATTCAAACAATTGTAATGGAAGTTTATTTTGAGAGATAATAATTATGATTGTATTATGAAAATTGTTAGAATTCTGTTTGGTATCACAAAACCCAACCATATTTAACATAAGCTTATTAGTGACTAACTTCGGAAGACATTCGTGGAGCCCTAGCTAGAAGAGTTGATTAATAGAGTTCAACTGTATAGGAGTTTTTGGTAGTAACGTACACTGACTTAAATTAGAACTATCAGACAATGGAGGCTGGCCCGAAGTTCTAAAATTAGATCCTTAGTGAGATTTAGAATGCATAATGTAGAAGAGTCCTATGCTAGGACGACACAGAAGTCTAATGGTTCTTCATATCGAAAGTTTATGTAACTTAGATCAATATGTGATATCGAATCCAAAATAACAACTCTCAAGATCAATTTAAAGAAAGTAATTTATAAATAGATCGCTGCTAGTACCTATCTCTTCAAATAAGAACGTATAGTCCTTCAAGTTACTTAAATCAGATAGTTAGTAACATGTGTCAACAGGTGTGATGTTATTTCTAAGCTATAAGTGAATTGGTAACTTCATATAAATTAAGTATTGGAATAATTGTCTATTATGAAACATGATAAAGTTGTAGTGTCGTAATCAATCTAATCGTATTTTCAGGCGATTTGCGCATATCGTTTCTTCACAGAAAATAACTTTTTCAAGTTGAAATAGTCGAAGAAGTAAAGCAAATAAGATTGCACACATGAATATGAACAAGTCTAGACCTGTTGCTTGCCAACTCATTTAGGTTAAAAACAATTACTACTGCAACATTACAGGCGTATTCATGCTCATTTGAGTGAGTAGTGTATTTATGTGGTTTTCCATGTGACTAAGCAATTAAGTTTGTGTGCATGCGTTACGAACTAGTCGTATGTCATATGTTAACTAAAGTGTTCAGTTTGAATGTATAAGACGACCTCCATTTCTTCTTGACTACAATCAGATTAAACACTATACAAAATGTACGCACACTTAGTCTTCCTTTGTAGTTGTGTAATTAATTTAGAATTCGTTGGATATTCATGGTACTGTCTGTAACGATAGTAAATTTGAGATGCACTGCTTTTGCTGACTTAATTTGTAGATTTCCATATTCTTCGGAACGACTAAGAAATATTCTTTTATAGTACAAATGTTATTTAGTATGAGCCGGTATTTCAGAGGTATGTTCACTAATAATATTCATAAACAATTTTTTTCAGGTAATAAATTCCCTTTACTAACTGGAATTAAGGGTGATAACTGAAACTGAACGTATTCACTAAATCCTAGATACTCTTCATCTGTTTCGCAACCTTATTCTAGAAGTCACGATTATTGGATTTCTACCATGACATGTGCATAATAGGCACCACAGATGATAATGCAAGATAGTCGTAGTACATAGTGAATTGACTGAAATTGAAAATGTACACCACTGAATTCCAGTTTAATGGTTTAAAAGTAACACTAAAGATTTTCGAAATAGGAAGGGACATTTGTTCATCACTCCTTGGTTTTCCAATGGTTCTCCAGATAAGAACAGTTGTCAACATTCTTGGTGTTACTGGCTTACAAATCACCACATATTATTATATTACCTGGTTCACCTGTATGTTTGGGAAATATGATAATGATTTAGTAACAATAAAAAAAGAGGAATTGCTTCAGATATTATTATTTAATAAAGCTGTGGTAGTGAAACTGAAAACATACCACTTGGTAGATTCGATAACCTTATAGCTAACAAAATACACTGTTAAGTCATTTCGACAAGTAGCTATATAGTAATTCAATCCATCAAATCTATGAAGCTCTAAGGATTAGATAGCATGAAATTGGTTACTACTAAATTATCAGTTAGTGCGGAAACCACATTCTTAGTATCATGTTTCCAACGATATGCATCCTAGAATGGAGAGTGTACTTAAAATATGTTTTTCATACCGAACGACTCGCTGTTTATGTTGTTAGTGTAATAAACAACATGATTTGCACTACTTGATCAGGATTGTCGTTATTATTATATAATATAGAAGTATAGATTTAAAGAGAAATGGTCGACTGTTTGAACTGTTACTAACCATCTGTTGTCTACTCGAAGATATTCACTAAATAAATGAATATCAGAAGACAGAATAACTGGTCAACAAATTTGAGTTGTTTTATCTGGCAAAATTAGAAACACTTAGACCTAAAATATTTTATATCGAATGAACATTATCAATATTTATTTAAATCTACCATGACTTTCACAGATGGCTTATTGCTGGCTACCAATAACCACTTTCCACCAAAATATATATTACATCTGACGTCAAGTTAATTAGGCTTATGAATACACTGCAACTTGATCAACAGAATTCAATCAGCACTAAAATAATCAACAAATACGGCAATAGTCACTACTCATGAATTAGTCACAGTAAATATTTCGGTCCTAAAGAAGGTCAGTGACGATCAAATAGATTGGTAAAAACGTCTCAAAGTATGAAATCTGATTCGAATAAGACAGGTTCGAACCTACTCTACAGTGAACATCAGTTCCATCAAGATTGTAACTGAGCCTTTCTGTCGACTACCAACTAGAGCGAAACGTAGGTCAAGGAGTGCTCCCAACTACGTAACGTGATTAATATTCAAAATACAACAAATTTATAAGTAAAGCATAGATGTTTCTTTTCAAGAAATTCATGTGTCAAAAAGAATGATCAGATACAAGTCAAAGTACTAGCCTCGGTAAATACTTACTTATTAAAAGTAATTTTAAATGCAAAATCATTGAATAATAAAAGCAGAAACGTTTTAAATGATGCACTTCAACTCCAACGAAATATATGTAATATCTAACACTTTCATTCTTGTTTCGATCTCTGAACTAGAAGGTCCAGTTACGAATCTTTCATGATCTTACCAAATACAATCATCAGCATCTATTTTATTTACAGTTAACTTTTTCAGTTATCCAACAAGTATTAAATAAGTTCATTTGAATGGCCATCTCAGTGACTAGTTACCTTCCTATCTAATACTGGTTAGCGTTAGAAGTAAGAGAGACCATTACATTCCAATTCGCAAGTGAATCGTTGTGATTATTTCATGTTCCCGAACAAGTTATGCCGTTCACATCCATTTTGTTGACAAAACTAGTTCGTAGTTGAATTTACGCCAACATTCATGCATTTAGTTTTATGTACCATTGTGTGGAATGACTCATTGCAGGCTTTGGTTAGCTAGCACGTTATGAAGTAATCTAAACAACCAAATTAATATAAAGTAGAATTTAGACATTTGATTCATTATATTTAAATGATGAAGCAACATGTTGACTAACTAAAGTCCTCCTTATTGCATATGTTCACCATAAATAACATGTAGATTAATGAACGTATATGTGTACAGACTAATCTGCCTGATGAATGTTCGAAATCTATGTCTTCCGTGACTCATTTTACAATGACGAAAATAAATCTGGATTCGCTATTTTGTTTACTTTTGTGTAGTGGTGGGGAAGAAAACACGAGATTAATTGTCATGCAACTCATCATTGTTAATTTGTTCTCGTCGAATGGCTATGATGTCCATTAATGAGAGAATGTGGCTGAGGCTTTAACACAAACATTAAATACCATGTTCACTGTGTGTGGTATCTTGAAGTTTGGGACATTTTTTTCCTTTATTTATGCAGAGTGATTATTAATGCATACATCATATCAAACCCTAATGTTTACCATACTTTTGTATTCAGTCTTACATGTCCGGATGAACTATACTTATATATCCATAAAGTCAGTTACGCATACTTCAGATGCTTAGAATCTACCTAATAAATACACAGAAATTTCATTGGACGTACTAAATACAACATACTTATTGAACAATGAAAGTGTTGGAGATAACACTAATCCGAAATAACGATTCAATATTCACAATTGTTATGTTTTACGATCTATGACGAATGACTGCGTAAGTTGTATTCACTTTAAGCCTCGTCGCCAATTGTTATGTATTGTGAAAATACACAATGTTCTTGATCATTGCTAATCACTGTATGGACACGTCGGCCCTGCAACTACCAGTCCCCAAGCCGGAGTAGAGGAAAAACAACGATTGATGAGCCAAACAGGCAGAATAGGATCGAATCAAATCGAATTG
Source organism: Schistosoma japonicum (assembly GCA_025215515.1). NCBI lineage: Eukaryota > Metazoa > Platyhelminthes > Trematoda > Strigeidida > Schistosomatidae > Schistosoma > Schistosoma japonicum. The sequence goes on from CM046064.1 coordinate 11,633,896, forward strand.
TATTTCAATCATGCCTTTATATATACACAAAATCAGACCCCACAGCAAACCAATTAGGAAGCTAACATTAATACAGAATTAAGGAAATAGTGGTAGTGAATAGGGATAACTTGTACACAACTAATTAACTGTAGTCCATAATAAGAGAAAATATAATAACAGCAAATATGCTAAACAGGAGGATAGGGTAAGAGGAACGTAACAATTACAGAAATGTAATGTTTACACTACCCACGACCAGAATAAATGAATTAGTTCTCTAAAACACAGTTCTGGAAGTTTCTCACTCTTCTTTAGTGGTCCAACATAACAACAATGAATACAGATAATACAATGAAAATACTTACTTCATTAAAATAATTCAAATAGGATAGGAAAAATCACACCAGAACAAAAGTAATTAAAAACCAGAAGGTGTAAAAAGTCTTATACATTGATTACATTAGTTTGTGATTAGGAAATTCCTATGTACATATTAAACTACTTACTTGTAGCTTATTAAGTGATAACTAGTGTTATCTTCATAGTTTTAATATAATCAAATTCTGATTATTAAGGAATTCTCTATGCTTCACATAATTAGCGACGTTTTACATCATACAACATTAAGTTCGTTGGTGTGAAGTTCATGTAGACCTAACATTATGTTCCCTGATTAGTTATATTATTATTCAGCAAATTATTATCTTCTATGAAAAAATTAATTACTACTAACTAGCATTAAAACTGTAGATGTTAATTGTAGAATGATGTGGGTTTAAATCTTCATCAGGTAATGAATTTTCCTCGTGGTTGTAGATAATCCTATGAATAGACAGTGAAAAAAAAAGTAGTAAGGAAGGCATTAAGTAAATTCGTACTAAAATCTATAAATTTCTAATTCTAAGTGTCTGTAAATTAACATCATACTAAGTCGGTTTCCCTTCTCAACTTAAACTTTATTATTCTCAAATAAACTAACTAAAACAGCAGAAAATCATATTATAATTTACATTTATCGGTCGCTGAATAGCGTGTAGCATCATTTTTGCCTAGTCCTTAGTGTTAATCAAATTCCCTTAGGTCAACTTACATCGTGGTTACTAGTTTAAACGACTCAACACCGGGTACACTATGTTTATCACTTAGGTGGATTGAAAACAGGTGATAGAAAACACTTGTCCGTATATGTTTCGTATTTGCTGAACGTTGTCGAAAAGCTGCACTTAATATGTTGAGGGTACGTGGACATATGCGCTTCGAACCCACCTTTACATTCTGGCGACATTATCATTAAGCTAATTGAGTCAGGACTCACCTTCTTTAGGATCGAGTTATTTACAGTGGTTGATTACTGAAGAGTGGTTAAAATCATATTTATTTAGTCCTTCAGTGCTGACTGAATTCTATAGGTAGTTGCAGTATCCAATGTTGAGAAATAGCATTGAACTATAAAAATCTTGTAAAATTTGCAAATGGAATTAATTAAACTACACAATTAAATAAATTACTGTCTCTCTTAAATAGTTCGTTTAAGGAATCTCATCCAGACAATTTTGATTAATAAATAAACTAAGAAAACTATTGAATAGTTTATATATTCGAGTTAGGGGGGTGATTTGTGGAGGTTGTTATTTATTCAGTTATTTGTATTCATAATTTTTCTCGATTTGGTACTACTGAAAACCAGGGAGATATTGGAAAACTCTTTCGTCCTAATATAGAGAGTAAAACGTCAATCACCGATAGTACTGATTGATCATCATTTTATATTACAAACTGATTAAAGTAGAAATTGTCTAATAAGACCCAGATCAAATAGTGTTAAGTGTTCCCCGAGAAACTCGAAGGCATATCGTCATGGAGTTCCATACTAGGACAAAACAGCTGTCCAGTGTTTCTCTGGTTTTCAAAAGCACCCAACTAAGATCACCCTATGACAATTAAAAACAATGCATTTATATATTCATTTTGCTTGGATGTAATTGATAGACTCGATAAAAAATTGACTAGATTTCAGTTGACAGAATTATAGTAATAGTAGTCTGTTCTAAAGATGTGATTACTTTTATGTCATGTTCTTTTAAAATACTGCACAATACAAAAGATAAAAACTATTTGGAATTCAGTATTTTTCCTGGAAACATCATTTTTCACAACTTAACTGGAATATTACTATCCAGTGAGAGTACAGCTAAAAACGTCCATAGCAAGTACAACTAGTTATTTCTAATATTTCAACTGCTACTAAAAGTTATATCATGAAATATTAGCAACAACTTCTAACCAGGCTTTGATACCTGGATAACACCTACATTCCCTTCCTGGTTTCAGATATTCTAAAGGATATTTTTGAGGAGAATACATAAATATTGATAGAACCCAACAATGATTGGTTTAATCAAATGACCCACAAGCATAAATTCACTTACTACGACTTAGGGTATGGAATTAAAATGTAGTACAGTGAGAAAACTCATTGGCTAATTAAAAGAGAAAAGCTATAACAATGAAAAACAGTGTGAGATGAGAAAATCGGCCTCGCAAATCATAGAAATTCAAATTTACGAAATGAAAATAATAAAATATCGACTGGTGAGTAGTTTCTTAAGTATGTAGCAGCCAAAACTATATCTTACACAGGGATATGCAATAAATATTACCATTTGGCGATAATTAACTTATTCCCTACATTCGAGAACATCCTGAAGTTAGTCACTACGGACTGATTATTGTAACTGAATTGAGGTGGTTTGTAGAGATAAGCATTAATTTTAGTTGTTAGCATTCATCCCAGATTGATCTCTGGTGAGTACCACTGAAAACCAGGGAGGACTGGACAGATATTTGGTCCTAATATGGGACTCCTCAGCAGTGCATACCCTCGATTTCGACAGGAGGTCGTACCCAGGACCTTCAACTTGTCAAATGCTTAATCGTTTGCACTACTGGGTCAACCGGTTTTTAAGGATAGAGTTTTTCAATTCAATCAATTTTTGTTATAGTTCAACGAGCATCCATTGTCACTGGTGAAAACTGTCTCACTCCAAACATATCTGGAAAAGAAACGACAAGCAGAATCAACAATGATACGAAATGCAACAAAATACCAATTGATGCGAATCTTTTTTTTTCTGGAATTAATTACAGCATGTACGCTATTATACAGGCATGATCAGATAGATACTAAAGGGTGTGGGACAATAATTCAAAAAAGAGCAATACGTTATTAGAAAAGACGTAATTCATTTATTATTATTACTGAACATTTGTCACAGCTATTGTTAATAATGTGAAACATACACTTTATGCTAAATGCTTTGACAGAGGTAAAATCATTTTGGAGTGTATTATTACTTTTGGAATATACAACTGTAATGTTAGTAATATGGTCCAACAAGATTAGTTTGTCATTCTCACATGTATTTAATGAATATTACAATTCTTCTTTAACCATCTGGAAGCTATACTTATTATGATACCCAAATATTCATTGATGAGTAATGATATAAAGTCAGGTTACATACCATAATTAGGCTGAATAGAAGCGATGAGAGTTTTTGATGCAAAACTTGATCAGTCACTTCTTTAGTTATGAACGCTTATAGTTTAAAACCAACAATACTGAAAAATTATAAGCTCACATCACTTGGTAATGAAATACATATACTAGTTTGTGAAATAATGATATACTACTCATTTATGATTTACTTGAAATTTCAGTAGGATATCAGTAAATTAATCATAGAATACACAACAATTTACAGGTGCTCACAGAATTTCAAAAAGACAAGGGTGAACTATTCACCAAGACGTCTATCATTAACTTATTTCATTTAGACGTTAAATTCAAAATTGCTAAAATCTGAGGCACAAGTGATAGTTACACAATTATTTTAATACACCATTTTATATTATAGTGCATGTAAGTTATAGTCTATATAGAGGTATACTGGCAGAGACACAGTATCACAAAATCTTCCTGGTCGTAGATATTGCAAAGAACTTAGGATGTTTGATTTACAAGAGAACCAAGATGCCACGTTTGTGAAGTGAAGAAATAAACAGTTTAACACAAGAAGATCCCACTAATGTTTTATAAATAGTAATCTGTGACTAGAGAGAAGAAAATGTAAACAGCGGATAGAGAATTACAACAATATTGCCCTAAAGTGAGTACAATTTCAGAGTACTTGACCATTGCTTAAGAGGATTTATAATCTAAGGTTATAATGAAGTTAGGAGATTAAAATAATCTCATAATATGAAGTTAAATCGGTATACTGAGTGATAACAGTGTTCACACAATAAGATTCCAACATAATTTGATTAGTGGAGTTAAAGACAATGGTAGGTGTGAATACTTTTAGCATAGTATCGGAAGACCCGTAGAGTTCAACAAACTGAACAGAAAACTAAAATTTCTGACAATAACATTGAATGTTGGCTGTGTCCAAACATCGCAAACTAATGTAAATAATAAAACTACTAGATCGATTGGAACAGGAGCCAAATGGTAACATGTTCTATGTTTACTATACGAAGAAAAAAAAATTAATTCTGTACCAATAAATACATACTCTTTTAGGCTGAAATCAGCTATAAAACTAGAACAAATCTCAAGAATTGAAATCTTCATTAATAGACACAGTTGACTTTTTATGACGATACATTTTGGATTTGTACATAACCACAACGAAAATGTTAGGTCGAATATCTGTTACTAATGAAGGAAGTCCACATAATAAGGTCGAAAACAACCTTTTTTCTAACCAACTTCTATCTACAACATTACATAAGCTTCCAAACAACTTTAGATAAGTATTAAATACAGTCATTAGAAAAATTGATGAAACTACAATTGGAAGGAATATTTTGGTTAAATTCAATTTCATTTTCTAATACGCAGTTGTTTAAATGTAAATTATGATGTATACGTTTCACTTAATCAGTTTATATAAAGTCAACCGCTTAACTTTTTGTTAGTATGAAAAGGTATACAATTTGCACTTCGGTTAACCAATAACTAGTAAAAATTAGTTAAATTTCCAAGTTGATACTGTCAATGAATTAGTACATTTTTTATTGGATTATTAATTATTTACATTAATTTCTAAGTAAACATTTGTAGTAGTAAGTAGTTATTTATTTCCTAGTATTGAAATAAATTTAACTGATTATTCTCAAATATATGGTGATTAGAAGGAATCGACATGAAACCATGAACTTTGATGTTGTGCTAACTAGTACTCATCAGTAAAGTATAACAGTAATCTTAAACGAACTAATACTCCATGTGCAATACAAACCTGCTTAGGCAAGCTATATAGTACGACTAGATAAATAGAATTCGATTAGGGATAGTGATTAGTAAAACACGAAGTCATCACTCATAGTTGGTGACGTAAATAAACGAGATTTTAGTTTTATTATTAACCTGTATTTAAGTGGAATTCTTTAAGGTGATTATTCACTGTTAGATTAGCTTGGGATAGTTGTGGAAACTTCATATGATTACATAGATACTAATAGTAAGAAATAAAGTAAAAAATATTTATTAATAGTTATATAAAATGTAGATATGTACATGAAATTGATAACAAGTTTATAGAATGCTAGGTTATCTGGGAGGCTACCATTTATTGTTCGATTATTGTATCCAAATAAATACCACCGAAATGAAATAAAAATTGATCAACTTTCCTGTGAAATGACGGGACTACGAATGTATACCAAGATTTAAGATTTGATTAACTGTAGAAGATAAAGTATATGATAATACTGTTAGTGGGATTAGATAATATACCTATGGTTCCTGATTTCGATATCCAGATTATGCAGAGACCACATCGGTACATTTTCCGTTGCTGCTCAATATCTTCTTAAAAATCAGTATAGTTCAAGACTCTACATGGAATAAAATCTAAGACATTCAAGTTTTGAAGAGAAAAATACTCTTTCAATTACCCTCACGTATTCTTTACCGAGGATTTGTTACTTTCAGAGTGAAGTAAATGGGAATCGAAGAGATTATTCATCAAGGAAACTAAATAAATTACAAAGTGAATGAAATTAAGACGCTGGCCACTAAATACAGAATCACTGATACACATGTTGAGAACTGTGTTATACACTGTCGTCAACGTTTCTCCAACTAACTTTGGTTATGATGATGAAAATTACTTTGAAATCTACGTAAAATAACTTTAGTAAACCATCTTATCGAAATTATATGTTTTATTTGCATAGTCTACAGTGGTTACTCCTATTCGATAATGCCAATGAATTTAGCTTCTATGATGATACTTGGCTTTGGGTATTATTATAGTTATCTCTAATCTAATGCGTATGCTAATACTGGCCAAGTGACCGTCGCAATAAGTAAAAGGAATGAACTATAGGTTAGTATCAGAAATAATAGTTGATAATAGTTGCCACTGTTCAAGCTTGAATTCAACACAGTGAGATAAGTAAAATTATTACAAAGATATAAGAAATGTTTGAATACTTTGTAGATGCAATGATTGATTTACGAGTGTATGTGCTATACGATGATACATGTATTTAAATGGAGGTTGTTAAATAGTGTTATCTGTGGCTGAAACAATCGTTAGAAGTGCAGTCATATACTTAAGGTTGTAGCATCATTAGAAATCATAGCACCTGATATTTAACGCCTATTAATTACATTTTGGCTATTTGGATTGAAAATCCATCGGTACTAATAATATGCTCTAAACTTGATTAATTCAGCCGATAACACATCACTCAATTCAAAAGTACTAGTTTAAAATCACCATGTAAATATAAATACTGTGATTTAAGTACATCCAATTGACAAGTACCAAATAGATAAAACACGCATTTCGGTTTCCACTATTAATGACATATCGAATTTTCTAAACAAGATTAAACTGGTAGTTATTGTGTTTTAGGGATCTGATCAGTCCACCTCTAATTCTATGCTAAACTTATGTTAACTAAAATAATAATAATAATAATAATAATAATAATAATAATAATAATAATAATAATGATAGCTTTATTCAATTGTATATTCAGTACAATATGAATTTTCAGTATACAGAGTGAGATGACTTGGGGAGATATCTTACTAAGAACATCTTGTTTTTAGTGCTAATGAAGTTGGTGTACGTAAATAAATATTAAGTGAATTGACTAGACAACATTCTGTGCTATAAAACAAGTTTGCCAAAATTTGAATACGAATTTAAACTTTCTGTAAAAGATGATTAAAGATTGTTGACGTAAATGTCCTACTTGTTCACACCAATGATGAAACTGTATTTACAGTGCTAAAACTCTATTATTCAATGCTTCAATTCTAAGATGAACTTTGCAACTTGCAACCAACGAACTATATAGCTGAAGAAAACAGAATAATAGATTTTGTCTTGTTGATTAATGTCCATAGGGTTCTAAATTGCCTGAAGTCATTTAAATCCTTAAAATGAAGACAAGATTGATGTTCGATATATTTCCAAATGGGTAGCATAATATATTAATTTCCGCTAATAGTTTGTAATATATATGCTTGATGTGTGAATGAAGGTTACTTCCCTTCGGCGCTTGTCTCAATTCTGTGCTTGTTGGGTTTAGGTCTTCAAATATAGTTCTCACAAATTCATCGTTACTGACTTCATATATATACACTTATCTGATTGCTTGTGGATATATATTAGTCAATTGGGTATATGATGATTATAGATAATTTGGAATTATATTATTACTGAAAATAGTATTATCGTAATTCCGTATTAACAAACACTAACGATTCATACACCGAACAGTCAATCGAACAGGTAGCCTAAAATAAATCATAGATTTCTTGTCTGTAATCGTAACATTAATTGCAGTCAGTTGGCTTCACTAAACATCTACCAATTTGTATATTACTTCATATCGCATATTCGAGATTGATGCGGCTTAGCGTAAGGGCTAAATAATGAAATATATAAAAAAGCGGATTTTCTACAAATAACGTAATAATAGTTAGGAAGCAGACAAACAAAACAACAGTACATTACTTGAAGATTCATTGAGTATTTTCAAGAGCATGAAAAATGAGACTACTTTAAACTGTTAGGAATTCATGAACTTGAATTCCTTATTGATTGTAATTATTAGAAAGATATATTTATCCCTCCCCCCTTCCACATATAAAATTACAATCTGTTATAAATTGTTCCGAAATATATTAACATCAAATGCAATAAACTAACAGTAAGTATATTAGATAGTAAACAGTACGTATTTCTCATGTTACAATATTCCCTATCACATTTCATCAAATATACCAGTCGAGTTGTGAATAGATGACTAAAATTCGAAGATTGAATACTGAGTATGAGACCCATTCGTTACTTCAAGACATCAGAACCATAAGTAAGGTCATAGATCTGAACTAGACAGTTACTGACCATTTGAAATGTTCCCGCATTACTGACGTGAATCAAATGTAAGTCATTGGTACTGCGCAGTTTCATAAACACAGATGAAACGAATGTTACATTAAGGGTGAAGTGTCTGGGTATATTCCCATTTCTTCACATTAAAAATGAAGCTCACTGAATTGAAACGATTGCTTTATAATAAAAAATACAATTACTTATAATTTCCAGTTAAGTATGAACAAGTCAGATAAATGGTGTCCTATATTTCTAATATCCACCCATCCCCTCCTGTTTTAATTAAATAAATTAGTTGCTGGTTAGATTGTTTAAAATATAGTGAACTGGTAAGATAGAACTAGATTTGTGCCTCCTATAAATAAATATTCAACCAATGTGTTCAATATTTAATTCCTCATTCATGTGGAGAATAATGTTCCGTTATCCTATTACCTAAAAAATCCTAATTGCACAATGACAGACAAGTATTCCGATCATGTCACTGTATTAACAGAATAGATTTTCATAATCGATTCTGGATTGGCGAGATATTGAACTGAATTGCATTCATCAACAGTGGGTGGATATCCGAACGACCTTGAAAGGACTGTGGATTAGATGGAATACGTAGGTGGCGTATTACGTGATGAATTCACATCATTTAGACAATATATCAATCAGTATGCTTTAAAAAGCAGCTCAGTTATTATTCCCATTATCATGATCTCATGAAACAGTGCTTTCATTTAATTAAGAAACACATAAACACATTCATCAGTCGTGAGGTTGAAATGAATAGTGGAAAATTAAGGCAGAGGAATATAAGTGTCAGCGTATGTGGTGGATCACCAGTCCGAATTCGGAGATCAGAATCACCACAAGGAAGAATTAAATTATCATATTTCCGACATGGATCCGTATCGCCACAAAGGGCCAATGAATCTAATGCCAATGACAAAGCTACATCTCAATTAAGCCGCGTTCAACGTCGGCACAGTCTAGTGATACATAGAAAATCTCCAAGCCCAATCACAAATTCATGTGACAGGAATTTACATATATCAGCAAAATGAAAACCCCACCCCGACAATAGAACTTGGAACAGACATAAATATGACGCGTACGAATAATGTACGGATTACAAACAGCCAATACGAAAGATCGATGTACCATACAACTCTCACCCCACGTACTAATGGCATCGCTATAATGATTGGCTCAACTAACTCAACTTCCAATAGAACATCAGATAAAATATTGTTAACGAATGACTCACATAATTCAAATTCAGTTTTGTCATTAGGTCGGATTGGAGAGCCAGGGTTATACGACCTTGGCATACCGGTCGATAGTAATTCAATCTCTCACTCTACTAGTCAGTCAGACAATTGTAACTTTAATTTTTCTGCCCCACCATGTTTGTCTATAACTAAACAGCCTATTGTTCGTTGTCCTGTCTCAAATTCACATTCTATCTCTATCTCTGTTAACGGTTCCACTGCCTTATTGTTGAACGGGAATAATGACAATTTATGTTCACTTTACCAGGAATCAAATAATGAACGGACTACGAAAATAAATTTACAAAATAAAAATGTCACTTTAAACGATCGACCGCCATTACCTCATTCGGATACTAATTTTGGTAAAAAAGGTGGTTTTGGTGTAGTGCGAATTTCCGCAACAAATTCAGCAACAGCATTACGCAACCTACCTCCTAAAACTCCCACCAACTTTAGTGCGCGAAACCATTCAAAGTTACTACATTCCTCTGGTTCATATGAAAATTTACAAGCTTATGGTACTCGACGTTTAAGCCTAACTGACCGAAATCATGAGTTTACTAAGCTTCGATATCGAAGCGTTTTAACAAACGCCTTATCTCCTAGTTCGTCCCAGCAGCTTTTTCATTCCTCCTGTGATCATTACATCGAAGCGATGCCCAATGCTCAATCAATGGGGATTGAAGAAATAAAAACGAATTGTTCCCCACAGGCCCGATTGGCGAATCCTACTATGGTAAGCAATACTTCCGACTACAGAACCCAAGCAGCGAATATTGACTTGAGGAGTCTCCTGAACTCTCGAACTCCACGAAATAACAATTCACCTGTGCGCCAAAATATTTTAGCGGCTGGGAATAAAATTTCAGGATCGAATGTTTCAGATCAAGTGAAAAATGTTCGCTCTAGTTTCTCTGGAACTAATAGTCAGAATTACTTCCGGATACAAATACCAAGCACACGCGCAATATCTCGACCTAAGGGGTTTGCAATGACAGATAGCTTAAAATTATATGAAGAGCAGATTTTCAGTCATTGTCAACCTTCTCAACGTCCTCAGTCATGGTGCCTCGACTTTGATCAACCTCGAGATGAGAATAACCCGGTGGATGATTCACATTCTAGCTCTCCAGCGTCTACTGTGTCTTCATCATTCTCTTCCTCCTCTTCATCAGATACTTCTCAGTTATTGTCCCAAAACCATACAGATCTTAGAAGGATAAGAAATGTTCCCTATTATAGTAAGTGTTTTTTTTTATTGCTCATGCTTAGTGTATATATCACCTGTTTATTCTTGTGTTTAGACTAAACCCTTGTTAAGATGACGACTAGATTGGTTGATGAATTTTATCTTGAAATACAACAATATATGCAGTTTTAAATATCTAATAAACTTGGGTATCAGGTTTATATCAGTAATTTTGTCGAACAGCCTTAAGAATAATTAGATAACGTTGACTGATACATTATTTTTCTGTATTCAATGTGGTGATTACAATAATCTACAACTACTAATTACTGTTCGAATTCTGTTTGATGTGTAGACCCATCTGAATGTTGTTGGCTATTCTAAATAGGGCTGTATTAAAGCTAGATAGCACTATAGCCCATGGATAGGAATCAGACTGTGGACCTTCATTAGTACCACTGGTTTGTTGTTTAATGACAGTTCCAACCCCAATAAATTGTATATATTGGGTGGCAATCAAACTAAACAATAGATGTTTATTCATTTTCAATCTTATGGTATTATTACAAACGGTAATCAATCACACAAGCCCATTGTATGTTAAGTTTTCATTTGAATAGAATTCAATTGTTTTAGTTTCACATTATGTTCTGCTCCTCATTAGTTCTTTTTCCTTAGTGCGTTGGTCTCATTGTTTCTTTGGATGATTTCGTCGTTGTATTGTTACTAAAAGATTCATTAGTTTATTGTCTCATTTTGTACTAACAGTATTCACCGTCTTCAAATAGACTTAAAAAAACAAGAAACATTGTAATCATTTGGTAACTATTCAGATAAGATATTTCATGTTATATTTATTAAGTTGAGTTTATTGGGATATTTTCTCAGATTTTTTCTCCATGCACAGAAAGCTTCGACACATCAGTTACGAATGGAAAATATACTTTACAAGTTATCATACTGAATTGGTGTGGTTTTGTGGAGATTAGTATTAATTTAGTTGATTGGGTTCGTCGCAGATTGATATTGGTTCGGCACAAGTTAATGGAAATAAAGATTCTATGATTGGATGCTGCCCCGGTAGTACAGGGTGGGTCAACAAGCTGAACATCCTGGGTTCGATCCACCCGTAGGGATCGAGGGTGCTCACTGCTGAAAAGACCCGAATTAGGACGGAACAGCTATTTATTGCTCCCTGGTTCCTAATGGTACTCTACCAACATCAATCTGTGATGAGTCCAAACAAGTAATCGTATTAGCAATCATGCTAGTGTAATGTGTCCCCTTTTCATATATAAACAACAAAGTTTGTGTAGGGGAGATTGCAGTAAGTTAGTAATGGTATGGCGATTTGTCGCATCCTGATAGTCATAGTATTTTTTTTTGTTTTAAAGCTATGGCATATTTAGTGGCTTCCTATCCGTATTATTTTGTGTATAGTTGAACCTAAATTAAGTGATGACTAGAAATTACTTTACCGTGGTATATTTGGCGAGTTTACAGTTAATAAACTATAAAGTGTTATTACTTCAGTAAAATTGTATGCAGTCATATTAATTACGTTATTTTTAAAATGATTCTTCCAAATTTACATGAAATGGTTCACAAAATGTGTGCATTGAATAATTACGAGACATACATTAGAGATATTTGGAATTGATTAGTGTTAACGTTTTGTCAGTCAGTCAGTCATGAACAACGTAGAACCTGACTGAAATGAGTTTAGGTTTAAGTTACCATACCACATTAGCATGAGATCAAGTTTACGTCAATATAATTCAATAGGAAGGAATGCAGCAAACGTATGCACGAAAGGATAACGGGACTTATGATCTAGAACAACATTAGGAGCGTATATAGTTACACCACTGTAGTTGATTATGAGCTATCCATCCTATTATTTCCAGTCACTGACCTCGATTATCGCGTAGGCCTCGACCGGGTAATTTACATCTACCAACGTGGCTTAGATTAACAGTCAAGGGCTTCATGGGCCGATGCTATGTTTTGGTTTAGTCGTCTCTATCTTCCATCGTACTCTTACTCCAAACAACATCACGCAATGAGGCAGACGGTAACTAGGCTCACACAACACATCCTTATCATCTCAGTCGATAGAAGTTTACCACCCTATTCGACTGATTTATCATGTTTTCCTAGCACAGTGTATCTAGCACCAATATTACATATCCACTCATTCCATGGTATTGTATTGTATTTTATTTACAATAAAAAAAGACACCAAACATCAAAGTAAATCATCGGTAAGGTGCAAAAGCAAGTACTGTATTTGACAGGTATCACCTTTCACGCATATATGTATCTGACATGATCAGTGGTTAAGGTGTTCGAATTTCAGCTATGTCGCAAATTCAAAGCCTTTTCTACTGTGACTGTATCTTGCTTTCAGCTACATCTTTTATTCTAAGTTCAGAGATTTCGAGCTGTATAGATTAGAGTGAGTTTTAACCCATGGCTCAGAGGCAATCACAATCAGGCAGTAATATTCTGTCTCCCCTTATATTCTGAGATTTAAATGATTTGATACCCTTTAGTGAATTTACTCTCCCTTCTGGGATCACATTCTTTGTCCTCAATCATTTTTGAAATTATATTAATACTTCGATATTCATCTCGTTGTAATGTGACAAGTGGAACCTATGCATACTTTCCAGATGTGTTCTTTTTGTCTGAATGACAACGTAGTGACATTCACTGTCGAATGTTTCTGGAGATGTCCATATACTATACTACTTATTCAGTTATATTTCAACTGTTAGAAGTCCTTACATTATAATCAGTGCTTGATACCTATCTCCAATTCTCATAATTAATTATACTGTTTGTTTAATCATTTTATAAAAAACTTTTCTAAATTACGCAATATGGTAGAATTACAACAGCAAATAACTGACCGTGTAATAGTGCATCGCACACACACATACACCTCTGATTTTGTTTAATGTGCACAATAGTTACATCTAATTTTTGTAAAAAAAGAACAAACAATTTTAAATAAACCTGTTTCAGATCAATATAATTTAGTGGTAAATTAGAATTTACGTCGTAACAAGTGCTAATTATGATTCTGATGATTGAATAGGTGAAATGTCATGCTACCTTACTTAGCTTAATGCGCCTACATCAATGATTTATACGTGCAACTCATAATTTCTGGAATATCTCAATGAATTGTAATTGGAATGTAGTAAACTGATGTTATTTGGTTAAGTGAACTATCATTCACAGTTAAAATTTTGGTGGATGTGATATCAGCTGCCGAGCCAGTTGATAAGGAGCAAGCCATTTTCAAGAGGACATTACACACTTCAAAATCGTATATTTGCAGTAAAGCGTCGTATGAAGATGCTTAGTGATAGAAATCGTTTTCAAGCACGTAAATGCACGAGGTGAATACTACATTTGATGTACTGATTGTAAGCACAAAAGATCTATCAATGCTCGTTGCAAGTCGGTTTTCGAAACAATTCATTGTTCTAATTGTAGGATGGATAATAGGAACTAAATTGACCACAGGAGATGGACTAGCAGGTGTTTCCGAAAGAACACCTGTCCTGTGACAAATATTGCCGTGAAGTACTCGTCATATTGGTTCCACTAGGAAAAATCATAAACATCGACGAATCGTTGATTCAGAAGCTAAGGTACGATAAAGTACGGCAAGTAAAATGAGTTTAGGTTAGTATTTTGTCTCACCAACATGTGTAGCTCTTTCTGATGCATAGAAAACAGTAGCAGAAAAATGACGTTAGAGAATCTCGGATTGATTGACTACCGTAATTAATAGAAAATGTATGCTACCTGGAACAACTATATGTACAGACAACTGACGGGCGTGTACATCTCTTCAATGCATGGGTTACATCCATCGAACTATATTACATAAAAGACACTGTGAACCCATCATCTGTAGTCTATACAAATAATATTGGATTGATGTGAAATTGAGTAAAATGTTATTTGAGACTGTACTATGAATCTCCAGGAAGACTGCTGTGGTGTCACTTGGCTAGATTAAGTATTTTGCGAGTTGAAGTCGGATGTACTATGTATAATGTCCTTGTTTCCATTAGAAATAACTAATTACAATTTAGGGATTTCGGAGTATGGTTTAGGCTTATTACTACTCTCGTATTCTTTTTGTCCGCGGATGGATGTTTCGCCTTTTACTAAAAATTTCCGTGGGGGGGGGGAGGTATACATAATGAATCTCTACTTTTAATTCGTTGAAAAATGACCCGAATTTTAGGAAAAGTCATTCGTTTTGGTTCGATGTGTTGCTATCATTTCGTTTGGACTAAACCTTTTAAAGGTCATTTACCCAAGTTCAACCAGATATTACTTATCATTAGACATAATAGGTTAATACTTTTCGATAATCGAATGCTTTATAATTGGTTGGTAATTTCTCCGTTACTAGTTGTATTCATAATGGGCTTCACCATATACATACTCTTTTAAGATATGCTCTGTGACCTCGAGAAGAGCTCACTCGTATATGTTGTATACATCGTTACCTCTACCATGCTATAACGAACGTGAGGATTGCATGAGTACCATTGATTGCTATCAACTGAATACGCAGTCTTTAGGAAATCAATAATTTGCTAAATTTTATCACTTCCTGGCTTACATATTACTGAAAAAACATTGTAAATGATGGATTACTGAAATGCCATTTAGTCTAAAGGTTTCGATACAAATTGATTAGGTAGGTCCACATGCGGTGAATCCTGAGACAAGATTTCACGGTATTTGGGCGTTTGTTATAACAAACAAAAGTCTTTATTGTCACTAATTACTCAATCTATTGTTTGAGCTGGTTGTAGCCGGACGATAACTTTGCTGATAAGACTAATTAACGCAAGCCTGTAATGGACATATATCAGAAACTAGAATAGCTTGCCAGAGAAAATGAGTTTTTGTGCGTAAAAGTACATACATATTAATAAAATATATTGCACACAGTAAACGTGGTCAAAATTAGTTTAGGACATTAGCAACTGTCATATTTTGGACCTGGAAGTTTCTTATTGAGCTATAAAATAAAGGCTTGGTTACTAGGCTTACTTATTGTCTGCCATTATGCTTATATAAAATGTAATGCAAACTTCAAGAAAGCTGACATACTGTGTTTGATAAGGATCCCAAAGAATTTCGTTAGAGAATGAACTAGATAATCTCTAAAACAAAATGACAGTTCGATTCTCTGCCTCTTAGAACCGCTTTCTTACTAGCAGTCGATTTATAATCAAACCTACTAAATTATCGATTCGTTAAAAGCCACCTATTCAAGTTATCTCTTCAGTTTCTATTATTTTTGTTATTTTTTAAATACCATACTAATCAAATGTCACTTTGACTTAATGACCTCCAGAGGGAGATATTTATTGGTTGCTAACATGGTTTTTTTCATCCCCAGCCTTCACGAATATGCCTTTACATATTGAATTCAATAAGATATCATACATTCACTTGTGTCCCAGCCTACATGTTTAAATCCTACGCAAATGAAAGGGTTATTACAATAGGTTTTAAGTAGTATGTATTGTTTTTTTGAATTGGTTTGAATTTTCAGTAAATTGCTGAGTCTTGATATTTTGTGTCATAAAATAATGTGCATCACACCGTGGTTAAAGCGCTCAACTTTCAATCAATGGGTTGAAGTTATGAACTCCGACCAACTTTGGTTTTGCCAGCCGCGTAGTAAAACTAGATCTTACGCCCAAATTGTTGCAGTGAGGGAGATATTAGAAATGTTGGAAAATATTTATAGTTTAGGTGAAGGCTTTTGGTTGTATTGTGTTCACTGAACTGGACGTTTTGATTATGAAGCTTTCATTGTCGTTTCAGATAGCATGTATATGTTAACTGTTTAAATATTTCACAAGAGCTAAATCAGTCTGTTCTGATGACCTTGTCTGTAACTATTTGTTTTGCCTAAAATTACAATTGAAACTTCATGATTAAACCATCCAGTTCAGTTAACATAACATAATTGAAAACCAGGTATATAAGTATGTACCTGGTAAGTAGGTAACTTCAAATCAGTTGTGCAGAAGTTTTTGCAAAGCTTCATTTAAATGTCATTAGTTAACATGGCTAGTCATTATATGGATTGATTTTAAGAACACTAGTTGCGTTACACAGATTTGCATTCTGCAGTTGCATGACGTTATTTTTATAACTAATTTTCATATTTGTCGTAATATCTGAGACTGTAAGTACTCTATTTCAGCCATCACTTTCGTTGATCAGTAACGGGTTGATTATGCCTACTATACCCATCCAGTTTAATAGTTAAAAGTTTGCTTCCGAGCAGAAGAGGAAAATTTCGGAGTATACTTCTTAACCTGTTTGTGTAACACAAGCCACTTAGGAAATGAATCAAATGAATTGTTTTCTGCTCTGCGACGCTGCACGAAGGTTAAGAGAGTTGGAAACGAACCATTCGTATTGGATTTAAATACAGAATATTCTTCTGTACAGTCATATCATGACTGGATATTCAAGTCTTATTTTGGCTATATCTACGCGATAGTTTTTACGATATGAATATCGGCACATTTTAAAGGAGATAGACACGTGTTGTAACTATATAACTTTGTTTTCTTTTCCCTGTATTTAAATGTTATCTTTGCTCATGACATATTCTCTTTTAAGCCACCATTAATGATTTCACTAAAACTGGTTTGTAGCGTGACCCTTCCGGTATCTAGTTTTCCCGTTCATTAGTCAAGTATTTAAAAAGGGCTCTTAATTGAATTCGAGCGAACTTCCTCCACCTTATGTGTAAAGACTAAATTGTAATAGAAATAGTTTCTAATAAATCTATGTTTTTTCGTTTATGAAACTAGCTTATAGTCAGTTTATCTCTTGGAATATAGTCGCATAAAATCGATTGCTGTTGATTTGCATATCACAGATTTGATATTAAATAAAATGTAATCAGTGTAAAGGAAACTTACGATTCAGAAGTCATTAGATAAGGTATACTAATAATACTTTCAAATAGATTGCTATATTTGTGCTTTTAAAACTAATCCAGTTATTCTATAGCTTTGATGCTAAATGATTCAAACCAATGTACATTAGTATTGAAGTCATTAGAATCAAATTCACTATGTGGTAAGGTATGTAGCTGTAGGTGTAATATGTAGTTGATAACTAAATATCCATGTAGTACACATGGTCCAATTACTAGGCTCTATTCTAACCCTATCGACCGAAATGTGAAGCCATTCTTGACCTATACTGATCTATGCATATTAATAGTTCTTTTCTTTTCACGTACTCTTGGTTTCGTATATCCTTTAGGTGATAATATAAAATGTTTCCGAATGAATGCTAAAATATATAATACAGTCTTATTAACAAACTGGGAAAATATTTTGTTAGTACTTAGACATTAACCTATCATTCTAAACACAGTTCAAGTGAATGTGATCACCGTCAATTCTGCCCTGTCACGTAAACGGAAGTAAAGGTTCGAACCTGAGATCACGTTAATTGTTTTAACCGCTTCAACATAAATTCATGTAAATAAACGTCTGTTCTATTTGAAGAGTACATATTTTTATCAACTATGAGTGGATTGCAACAGCAACTTGATTATTTTCCAATTCAATTTTTCTTCCTTTGTGTACAAACTATTTTATTTCATTCTGTATTCTTGTTTTATTTAATACTTGTACACATTCCTTTGTTTTCACTATCGTTTTTAATGTTTGGAGTCACCTTTCTGTTCTTGTGAGAAAGAAGTATTCAGTACATAAATGTTTCATGATGATTAGTAATGAAAGAATACTGGTTCTTTGACATTTAAAAGGAATTCGCTTTCTTATTTTGAAAAATATTACATGGGAATTCATATTACTACAGGTGTTTGACGACTGAAATTATTTAATTGTAGGTTCGTTCCATCGTAATTGTATATCGACTTACATCTATTGAACAATAAGGAATTATTTACCAGCTTTATATTTCTTGTTTCATCCCAGAATTTTTCTTAACAGGATGTTTTACTATGATCATCGACGTAGTATAATTGTTATCTTCAGTCGTCGGATGATGATTATCATTCTGTCTGTTATATGTTATTGACCAAGATCTCTTTACTAGGTTCACATTGTGACTAATAAGATACACATAACATTCGCAACTAGATTTTAGTGTCTACGAGTGATCATTCGGTTGTTTTGGTCTGTGGTGTTTGCATGTCGGCGTTCTTTAATTCTTATTCACTATCTTGTATTCTTTCATACTTCACGCGTTTCGGCCACATACCAGAACAGTGATTTATCAAGAAGTAAAATATATTACAATGGAATAAGAACAACGTAAGATATATTTTGTGAACACCTTTTTTCATAAAAGAAAAATATTATTTGTCTAGTGAAATTTCAGAACGTTCTACGTCACCGTCAACTGCTTCTTTACTCGTTGCTTATGTTCTCCGATCCAAGTTGCTTCTAGACTGGCTTGTCTTCGCGTGTCCTCCGTATAACGAACATGCCTTGCCTTTTGCTATCTTGAAACTGCTCTCATCGTCTGTACACTGTTGACACTTCCACGCAAAGCTACACCATACACTATTTATAGGCAATCTTATGAGTAGCGTTCATCATAAATATGAATAAAAACAGCGTTTTTAATAATGTAAATAAGAAGGTAATATTTTCTTGGCTCATCCGTTAGTGTTGATTGATATAAATATGAATCAATCAGTGTATTACAGTGTTGACATTATCTAAGCGTGTACTAAGTCATAATTTTATCAAGTTAAATCCGTAACGTATGTGCTGCATTCATCTCAAATTCTCACATATATACTTACCCAGTAGTCGGGACTCACCCATCATCATCTGGGTAATTTTATCAATCTGTTAGATCATCACAAGAAATTTAGTGAACAAGTAGGCAGTAGATGTTTACTTCTAAATCGTAGTTGATAAGTAAATCCAAAGAGGTTTGGTTTTATGTAGAGGGTTTTTCAATGATAATTTGACGATCATTGAAGATCAAAAAATATAGTAGTCATCTTCTTTACTCATAATCTGCTGCGTCTAACTGGATGTAAAAGACCCATGACAAAGATTCCCCTCAGAGTTCAACTTAATGATGAAAAAGTGAAGAATACATTTCAGGAACAACTAGAAAACCAATTAATCAACTACGTAAACTGTACCCATCCCGATTTAGCTTGGAATGATATCCAAGAAGCTGTTGAAACAGAAGTAATACCTACTAATAAACTAAATTAAAAGGTACAGAAAATGGATTTCAACTGCATCTAATAGATTGACAGATGCTCAGCAATACATCCCGTCTGGTTCTGAACACGATGAAGAGCGAAGGCAACTTAAACACCAGCTGGTTAAAAGCTTACTCAATGATTGTGAGCAGTGGTGGGTGGCGAAAGCTAAAGATATGGAAAAGGCAGCTGCAATAGGTAACAGTAGGCAACTGTTCAGACTTATCAAGGAAATGGGTATTAAGAACCCAACTGTAAGTGAAACCCTCAGAAATAGATGGGACCATTATTTACTGTAAATCCAGAAGATTAGACCGACGGGCAGAAAACTTTAGAGAACAGTTCAACTGACTCTCGGCATCATCCCTGTTGCCCACCATCCCCAAGCAATTTGAATGGCAAATTAATGTTGGTCCCTTAAGTCTTAGTGAGGTTGAGAAGGCTATATGGAACTTAAAGCGAGGGAGAGCAGCAGGACCTGATGGATTAACCCCTGAGATATTTAAGGACAGTGGTGCTGGGACTATCGAGTTAGTAATGCGTGGGTTAGGAATAGAGTACTAGGTAAATACGCTGTCTATTGATGAAGTAGTGAATCTTGACCAGCTGAGGTGGTTAGGACATGTTAAGTATGCCTGACCGCCGTCTACCTCGACGAGAAATATTGTCTGTTGTGGGAGTAGGCTGGAAGAAGCTAGGGGTGGCCAAACGAAAACATGGCACCAATCCATGAAGTCATTGACAATTGGGCCCACGCAATGATCGTAACAAATGGTTAGAGATTTTAGGTGATATGGCTCGAAATCGTTCGCAATGGCGCAGATGCATCCACTTCTTGTCTTCCTCCAAATTCTGAGTAGATGTTGAGTACCCGTTTGGAGTCCGCGTGATTATCGCGATCAAAAACTGAAGACGTTGAATGACATGAATTGGAATCAGTAACACTGATGCAAATGTATTCACTCTCTATCTTTATCTAAATCTTAAGTTTTATTATTCCTTTATACATATTTCTACTTTTTTCTTTCCTTTTGTATTATATCGTCGTGTTATCCTTGTCAATTTGCTCTCGTCGTACTAATGTGACATCAATTTTAACCTATGTATCTGCCATGTTCTATGTTGTTGATAACTGACTGACTTCATCATGCCTTTTTATAGAAGATAATCGATAATTATACCACAATTGGCCAAAGTCTGTCTATTTCAAACTTTGAGCTAAATGTTACTGCAAGTTTAGTTTTGATACACACAAATCAGTTGCATTTACACGTTAAAACAATGACCTTTGTATTCTGATTGATTGTAACCTTTGTTCATGTTTCCACCCGTCCTATCACTTTTTATTTCTCCATTCTTTATTTCATACGCATAGGCATTTAATCAATACATCCGATGAGTCATGTGTGTTGTTATGATTACGGTTATTAAAATTATTCTTCCCTTCAACTTGATGCATGTCCTGATGTATCCTTGATTTATCGATGCATATTAAAAAAAATCTGTATTGATAATATGTGAAAGTAAACAAAGATTGTTTATATCTCGTGTTATGATGTACCATAGTGTGTGTAAATATTTTTGTTATTGAACTAGCCTACATTTATCATCATTCACAAGGACTAGCATCTTATCGATTAGATCAATGACTGACTGTGATTGGAATGTTGAATAATAGGTATTTTCACCATGGATACCATAAAGTTTGTCGAATTCGAAGTTTCGCATCGCAAACTAAACTAATTAAACAACCATTGAAAAAAGAAGCTACTTGATTCTGCCTTGAAACTCTTCATTAGTGCATATATCTATTACCAGGGCTCGAATTAGAGACCTTCGGGTCGGTTCGTGATGTAAAAGTTTAAACTCAACAATTTCCATACTAATCGGATGCCAGTTTAGCGATCTGGCAGTTAGGCACTCACCGCGAAGCCTGAGTATTCATTCGATCTCTGATGGGATCATGAGTGCGTAGTACTGTAGGAGTCTCTTACTGGGGCGAAATTTTGTTCAGAGCTTCCTGTTTTTTAGTGGTTATCTAACCAGGGTTCATCTATGTTGTAAAACTTCAAATTCAATAATTCCCATTATACCCAATAATAACAATCGCGTTCGTGATTCGAGAGTTCTGATGAGAAGGAGTAATCAGTGGAATTCAGCGAAGTCCGATGTGGCATTGAAGGGAATGTTTTCTTCGTTTTCAAATTCTAATGAATAGATAAATAATGAAAATTCTGTGATTGAGTTTCCAGAAAGCTTGTCTGCTAACTTTACTGACTATTTTCCTCCATTTGTATATAAATGCAAGGTCTATTTCTTTGTAAATTCCAGGACATTATCTGTTTTTCTAAAATATTATAAATGTTCGTATATTCTGTAATTAGTAATTCCTACTGATCCATTTGCTCTTGAATCTCTTATCATAAACGTTAATGCCTAGATAAAAAGTTTCGATTTCTACATAATTTTGTATGCTTTCATCAATCACTGCCTGTTACCCCATGTGGAGCATAGGCCACCGACTAGCATTCTCCAACCAACTCTATCCTAAGCGGCTCTTTCCAGCTCTTCTCAAGTGCTCTTCATTCTCTTTATGTCTGTCTCCAATTCCCAATGCAATGTGTTCTTGGGTCTTCCACTTTTCGTTTAGCCTTCAGGATTCCATGTTAATGCTTGTCTTGTGACACGGTTTGGTGATTTCCTCAATGTATCTGTGTCTTATCCACCTCCATCGTCTTTTCCTAATTTCTTCCTCTCCTGGATATTGATTCATTTGTTCTCTGTCATGGGAGGTTGTTGTTGATGATATCTGGTCAACGGATCCGAAGTATCTTACGTAGACAGTTGTTTATAAATACTTGTATCTTTTGAATGATGCTTTTCATAGTTCTCAGTACAAGTTTCAGCTCTACTACACCAGAACTGTTTTCACATTTGTTCTGAGAATTTTGACTTTAATGTTGGCGGATAGCTGATTTGGGTTTCAGATGTTCGTCAATTGTAGAAATGGTGTTTTTGTCTGGCCAACCCGCGCCTTCACATCCGTATCAGACCCTCCTTGTTTGTCAATGATGCTGCCCAATTATGTAAAGGTTTCTACATCTTCCAGAATTTCTCCTCAAGTCAGGTGAAATCGGGTTAGTGTTTGTTGTTTTGTATTGAAGGATCCTGATTTTTCCGTTGTGTATGTTTAGGCCTACTGCTGCCGAGGCTACTGCTACCTTATCCGTCTTCACCTGCATTTGTTGCTGTGTATGGGAAAGAAGAGCTAGATCATCTGCAAAGTCATCTTGTTCCATTCATGTTGTCCACTGTATTCCGTGATTGCCTTGAGATGTTACAGTCAACAACCAGCAGGAAGAGGAAGGGCGAGAGTAAGCAGTCTTATCTGATACTGGTCTTCACTTTGAATGAATCTGTGAGCTGACCTCCATGCACGATTTTACAGTGTGGTCCGTTGTAAGAATTCCGTATAATGTTGACTATCTTTTCGGGTACGCAATAATGTTGAATAAGGCTCCACATAATATTCTCCTATCTACGCTGTCAAATGCTTTTTCCTAGTGGAGGAAGTTGATGTAAAATAGTGAATTCCATCCGATTGATTATTCAGAAATAAACCGTAGAATGGCGATTTGGTCGATACACAATCGGTCTTTACGGAATCCGGCCTGTCGATCTCGAAGTTGAGTTTTGACTAGGTCTTTCATTCGGTTCAATAACACTCTGTTGAAGACTTTCCTGGTATCGAACTAAGAGTGATGACTCTGTAGTTCTCGCAATCGCAACGATCTTACTTTGGTGTCTTGATGAGGTATTTTTCTTTCCAGTCTGCTGTCACTTGTTCTCCCTCCCAAACTTTCCTGAAGAGAATATGGAGTATCTTTACGGTTGCTTCTATATTTGCTCAGCTGATATGTTGTCTGGCTCTTGATTTGTTGGACTGGTTATTTTGATTTTTTTTGACTGTTGGTGGGTCGACGTTTATATGGAGATCTATAGATACTGCTTCGATGACTAGTGGGTTCAGTAGAGCTGGTCTATTCATGAGTTATTCGAAGTGTTCCACCCCCCTGTTTAGTTGTTCATTCACTTCAGTGATTGGTTTGCCAGCCTTGTTCTTGATTGGCCGTTCTGGCTTACTGAATTTTCCAGCTACCTTCGTTGTATTGTATAAATGCCTCATGTTCTCTTCTCTTGCAGCTTCTTTCGCTGTCATTGTTAGGTCCTCAACATATTTCCGCTTATTCGACCTGATGTTTCTCTTCACTTGCTTGTTGACTTTTGTGTGTTTGGCCTGTGCCTTTGTTTTCTCTGTTCCTGTCCGGCTGTTATTAATCACTAACTTTTTGCTCCTCCTTTCTTGGATCTTGTCCAGAGTAACAACATAAATCCATTCTTTATGGTGTTGTTTCATGCAACCCGAAACCTCCTGACATGTTGAAGTTATTGTTTCCTTAATCTCTTTCCAATTGTTTTCCATATTAATTCCACCTTTTTCTACTAGATCATGAAATGCTTAGAACTTATTATTGTGAATTATTTTAAATTCGCTGCGTTTGTATGTATCCCGAAGAAAGGCTGTGTAATACGGCTGCTTCAGTTGTCCAGTGCTTCTTCAGTTTCATTTTAGTCACCACCAGATGATAATCTGAAGCTATGGCAGCTCCTCTCCTTGCTCTCACGTCTTCCATGGTCCTTCTAAACTTCTTATTGATGCAGATGTGGTCGAGTTGGTTCTCCTTAATGTGGTCCGGTGAAACCCATGTAGTTTTGTGTATGCGTTTGTGGGAGAATACGGTGCCACCTATAATCATTTTATTGAAGACACATACGTTTGCAAACCTCTCACCGTTTTCATTCCTTTCTCCCAGTCCATGTCGTCCCATGATGTCTTCATATCCGGTGTTGTCCATTCCAACCTTGGTGTTTAGGTCTTCCATCAGAATGATCAGGTCCTTGGTTGAGCATTCGTCGATGGTTGATTGTAGCCTCGCATAGAAGTAGGTCTTTGTCGTCTTCGTGGCTATTGTTGGTGGGTGCATAGCACTGGGTGACATTCATTGTAATCTCCTGATTATCCTAGGTCCCTGAGGTTCCCATCCTATAAGGGCCTTCCATGCTTCTTGGGATAACATTAGTGCTACTCCTTGTGTGTGTGAAGCGTTTTTTTTGTGGCCGGAGTATAAAAGCACTTCTCCTGAGGATAATCTTTACTGTCCAGCCTGTAACTAAAGGGGTTTCGCTTATTCCAAGTATCTTCAGGTTGTATCTTTTCATTTCTTCAGCTATTCGTATGCTTCTTCCTGTTTCTCATATCGTGCGAACATTCCATGTACCTAAATTAATTGTTGCTCAGGTTGTCAGAAGGGGCATCGGCCCTTGTGGCTTCCGAAGAAACTTAACTTTCACGTTGAGGCTTCCTGACTCTTTGGGATGAAAACCTTTCAACTCCCAAGGCAGAGTTTAAATGGTTCAAAAGATTTTCTGGTTAACGTTTTTTATAGCAAGGTTCTGTATACTTACCTATGTCCACATATTCAGACCTATGGGAGTAAGGGGGATATTTATCTGCCAGGGGTCTGTTAAGGGGAGGACATCCGTAGGTTCCTTGTATTTGTTTATAAGTGTCTGAAGTATTGCTCTCACATGATTTGATCACTAGATGAGCAATACTCGGGCAATAGAAATCACTTTATGAGGTGGGTTTTCTCTTAGCTGAGGTAGTTGAAACGTATACCTCATGCTCATCCACCGCCTAACTCGGCGTTGAATTTTGAGTTACATATGAGCAAGGTAGAAGAAAGTATAAGTGGCTAAACCAAAACGTGCGATCAGTCCATAAAGCTGTTAACTGTTGGTCTGGACCATGTTTGTAGGTACTGATTACTTGATCGGTGTCTACTTGATTGTTATTGTGACCGATAGAGATGCTTGGTTACGTGACTCAGTATCGGTCGTAGTGGCATAGATTTACTTCACTTTTTCTGCCCTTAGATCTTGAATTTCGAGATTTTTCACACCTTTTCTTTAATTCCATTTTTTCTCAATTTCCATTCTCTGCATTTAGTTTTTTTCAGTGTAACCAATACTGACCTTATTATTTTGATATTCATCCTGATAATTTTATCTTTCTGTCCTAATGAAATATATAAACTTGAACCTATCCGTCTATATTTCAGATTCTACATTGTGTTATAACTGATTACGTAGGCGTCTAGAAAATCAGGATGATCGTATCTTATACAGTACATTTTCTTAGATAAATAATTCGAGACTATACTTTGTCAATATTTTTCTTTTTCTTTTTTTCCATAGCTCCACCTGCTCATCCACGAAATCCCCAAAGGTACTTTCATCAAAATGCTCCAGTGAGTTCATATTAAGTTGAATTAATTATGTTAATTTGGTATCATTTTCTAATAGCTCACCATGAAACTTATAACAACATTAGTTTATCGTTTCGGTTTCTTCAGTGCAATCATAGAACATAGGAATAATCCTTGTATTCATTTCAAATTTCAACCATTGGGTTGTGCTAATTCAGGAGTTCCAAGTAAACGAGATTACATTTGTAATAATTCGCATTTTGCCTAAACATCTTTATCTCACCTGACTAGTCAAGTTTACCGACGGACCTTTGCGCCTGTAAAACCGGACCAAATCATTCGACACATGCTAATAACTTCATCGATCGATCAATCTCACATGATAAATGCTGTCACTCATGAGCGATATTACAAGGAAATCAAGGGTGAAAAACATTCAATCTCTATGTTTTTTGTACCTAGAATGATTGTGTTTTTGACTGGAAACATATCAGATAACTGTAGCAGACATCTTTTGCTCAGTCTTTAAGGTGTTCAATGTCCAGCTATTAAGTTTCAGGTTTAAAACACAGCTCTACTCAATTCGATGCAGCCACCAAGTAGTATCACTAGCTTACACATTTAGAGTTTGGCTCATAGTTGATTACAGGAATGTGTTAAGTAAAAACAGATCGACACCGAGCTATTTATCATGCTGAAAGTATCTGAAACTGAACATTCAGTTTGATGTAACTGTGATAAGTTATTTTTGAATAATATTGGCGGTTGCTAATAATGTTTGGTACTTACTTTTCGTATATTTATTTTTCAATCAAACTAAAAAAAAACACTATTTGATTAAACCATTTGTATGTTCGAAATTGCAACACACAATTGGGTCTGGGAAATAAAATCACTTTAAAAAATGATTAGAGTATATATGACAACTTATCTGAATGTTGTAAACAAAGTAGAGCCTGCCACGTATAGACACTAGTTTATGTTGTCATATTGTACTAGCATGGTGAAATGAAATGAACTAGATTAATACCATAATATAGTTCAATAAATAAATAAAATATGGGCATATATTAAGTAATAATAAACTTCAGATCTAGAAGAAGATAAAGAATGAATTCATCTTTGCCACCACTGTTATCGATTTTCAGTCATCCCACTCAGCGTTTACAACCACTGATGGTGGCAAACACTTGAACGTCAACCAAGAAGTCTGTACCTACCAAAATGCTCAGTTTAACGGTCAACGACTTCATAAATTAACGTTCTTTTTGGTTTGGCCGCCTCTAGTTTTTTTCCATTCTACTCCTACATCAGCCAACATTGTGCTTCAAGGTAGGCCGTGGTTAAGCATATGTAACACATGTCTTAATCACCTCAATAAGTTAAGATTCACAATTTCATCAACCGATTCTCTATCCTTCTCTAGTACTTTGGTCTTGGCGTCGTCATTTCTTATTTTACTTTAAAGACCACCATCGATGTCAAGAATGCATCGTTGGAATTACCTAGAAAATTTCGACTCTATATCTAGCAGTTCAAGACAATATAATCTCCCATTTTGTAAAAAAAATGTTCCATTTGATTATTGATCTACTTCTTCTTGTTTTTATAGATTATCACTTCCTCCACTGGACTCGTGACTAGTGAAGCGACAACTCCTACAAGTGGTGCACCATTCGGTCGTCGTTTGTCAGAAATCATTAAGGAAACTCATCCGAGTCAAAAATGCCAAAACAACAATAATTGTGTACCTATAAAATCTATTAATGAAGCTATTTCTTCGAATGAAATAATCCATCATTATCTCAACACACAAAATTCACATTTCAACCATTCTGATGTTATTTATTCTAATGCACAATCAGAATCAATTCAGACAAATTCCAGTTACGATACAGTACGTCCCATCAATATACCACCGTCTAGACTAAAATCTAATTTTCTGTTGAGTCGACCAAGCTTACCTCTACAAGCTAATGTAAATGATAGTCAAGCTCCTCAAATACACTGTCCTCGTCAACATTCATGCGACGAAAACTATTCACGGTCTGCTTCTGAATGTAGAAAGTCATCACTAAATGAGCCGTCTTTATTTTCTGGAGATAATAATGTTGGAGAGCGTTCCTCTCCTCCGAGGCTTACACCATCACCTATAATTTTCTCTTCTTCTGTAAGTGATCGCTCTGACAATAATAGTTCAGCTATACCTCCACCTTTGATGGACAATCATGAAGATGTGATTGTTTCACCTATTATAGCTCCATCTACAACTACGTCTTCTAATAATTCAGATGGTGATATAAGCCAGAAAAAAGATGAAACACATAGCAGATTAACATCTCCAACTGGTAGTTTTCTTTTATTACCTCCACCTGTTCCATGGAATTTAGATGTGTCCCAGGAAGTGGTGAACGAAACAACACCAAGTTTATTTGTCGATAATAGCAATAATATCATTTTGAAGAATAACCATTATGTTAATAACATTAGTGATTCTCATCGCAGATGTCAAAGCAAGGATTCTCTTCTTTCAGATGACATAAATTTCTTGAATAGTCCATGCAGTGGTCACCATCATAATCACGAAAATAAACCATTAGGATTATCACCTACTCATCATTTGGACTTTGACAGTTTTGGCATTTCTGAAATGACTGATAGTAATACATATGCCTTTAGTACATTGGATTCAGACTGTTTGGCATGGATGCGTCTAAGTATACGTGATGTAACACACCGTTTTACTGAAGATCTGAATAATTCACCAGAGTTACAATTACCTGACTTGGATACATTATCACGACCATGTGTCCATCACTGGGTGGATATATTCAACTCTAATCCTTTGGGTTTACGGCTGAATTTTGTAAGTTTTATTTTTGTTCAACTTTGATGCTACTATTTGCGTTCAGTAAATGCTATCATTAGAATATATTGATTTGATAAAACATTGAACTTTAAGAGCTTAGTTAATCTTCTTCGATGTCGGTCAGAATGAACTCACTACATTCGCTTTCTCTGTTTCACTCTTATTATCATTCTATAATTTTTGTCCTTCATTCATATTCGCTTTTTGAGCCGTATTTGATCATAGGTATCTGCAAGTAATTTTCCGGATACAGTGGAATGGTCTAATGAACAGTTCTAAGGTGAGGCATTAGATATTATTATTATTACTATTTAAACACAAAATTCAGCACAATGGTCACCGAAAATATATGCGCCGCACAAGTGCTGTGAAGAAAAAAGAAACGGAGGATTATCATTAAAAAGAAAATTTCAAACAGGAGATATTGTTCGGATAGAAATACGACCAAGAAAGATTTCATTAAATCACAAAAGTCATCTCACTTTCATGAAGATTTTAATAGGAAACTGCAGCAGGATTGCCACTGGCTTCTATTCTGTGCCATATCTGATAAGGTCTCAAGCCGATGATTTGCACCATCTCTAGGATACCAATCGGGAAGTCGAAATAGACCGACAGATCCCAGTCTTATACAGCTTTCTTTCACTCTACGATGTTATGTCACAAACTGATCACCTCTCCACTTTTTTCAAGTGGTCCCAGCGTAGGCAAATATTGCACGATATGGAAGCCACTGAAGCCGGTGTTTCGGGATAGTGACACCAATTGACTTTTCATCACTCCGCCCGGAACAAGATGTTTAACCTCATTATTGCTAACAGGTTGTTCCTACTAGATATCAGCAATTCTTCGGATACAACGATAATTGGTTTTCTGAAAGATGCCGAACATCCTCCTCTCAGATAAACCAGGTTTCACAGACATGTAGCTGAACTGCCCTTATAGTAACGTTGTAAACCCGACTCGATCTGTCTAGCACCTACGACTATTTGTTGGTAGCATTGAGTGGCGCAGATGCATTCACCCTTTATTTTCTTCTAGATTTTAGCTTCCAGTATACCTTTTCATTTCTTCTCGAATCATATTCTCATTGTTTAAACTCATTTGCATTCGATTTCGATTTTTCGTTATCATTGTATCTACATTATTTCTACTTCTTTGCTGTTCATCTTGTCATTTTCATATAATCGTGGTTATGTAGTAAATCAGTTTGACCTAAGTTTATACTGATTATTTATTCGTATTACTGTTCTACTCCTTTCCTTTTCTTAACGTGTACTCTAACTAAGCTGATTTATATCAAGGTAACTTGAGGCAGCATATTCGTATCTAATTCTTTATGTTATCCCCACTTGATTGGTACTCTACTTGAGATTTATGCAGTGCATGATAACTTGACCTCGAATCTCCTAAAGACTACTTATTTTTTCATCACCTTGCAAGATCTTACCACAGAATCCAACGCATGTGTTTAATCCCATCTGGGTTTCGCCGGATAAATGTAACGGAAACTTGGTACTGATTTTAAAGCTAGGATTCGACCCTTGCGTATATCGTTTCAAACATTAACGCTTTCTTAACTGTGCTACTTGGTTTAGACAATCACTAACTTATTCAACATTTACCACGTTGTTATAAGTGTCTGTAATTTCCTGTCGCTATCATTAAACTATATTTTACCCTACAATGTAACACAAAAAGCATTATTGTGTTGAGTGACAGTTTTCTGCGTATTTTAGTATAGTGTAAATTTTATAATCTAACCTTCCGAATTCTCTATCTTTCTCCTTTCAAATTTATCTCACTGAATTATACTTTTCGAATCATATCTTCGCTCCCTAATTTTCTGCATTACTGCTAATACTTCTATTATCGTTATCACTCTTGGATTTGAACTGACAGTTGCGTCTCTGTGCTGATGTGGTATGGCGACCTGAACTGATGTACGTACGTACGAAGTTCTGCGTTGTATCTGTCTGTCTGTCTTATAATTCATTATCTGATATGAGTGTTGTTGTGTTGTACATACAGCAATATGAAATGAATGTAGACATCGTAGGGGCATTATAGGAATAAATGAATTTTAAGTGGTGTCACATCCATTTAGAAATCCTTATGATAAATTGGAGCCTTTTAGTTAATTCATGAATGGAAAAACAGTGAGAACTCCCTTAATGCCTATTTCGTTCACTGAAATTTATCAAATGATTAAGTACTTTTAAGGTTTATTTACGCAGTTTATCTGTATGATTGTAAATTCGCTTGCCAAGGACGGATTAATTCACTCGGTTTTTTGTGAAGGCTAGTGATACTACCTGGTCGCCCAAACAGGGTTAAATCGAGTTGGATATGAGCCAGTGACCTAATAGTTGGAAATCTAAAGCTTTAACCGATGGTTGACTGCTCCACTTCTATTTAATGGTATTTAGTCTGTATTTGTTTCACATAGTTTATTTTACAGTATACTACGCTTGCTTGGTTATGAGCATAAGAAATATAGTTGTTAGTTATGTACAGTTATCTTCAAATCGGGTATACTTCAAGAAATTCGTTTGTAATTTTTTAGTATGACTGACTATCATCAACTTAACTTTCATATTGAACTCTAAAGTTATGTCTATGAACTAGTTGTTAATATATAGTAACTCACTAGTTTATCATTTGGTGTTTCATGTGTATGTATTTTTTAGTCTAAATTAGATAAGTTTGTCAAACATTTCAGTGCAGGGATGTCGGTGATAACTTTATGTCTAAAATTTAGTGTAGTGTGATGATGTTATACGTATCATAAAACAAAATAGTCTAATTGACGCTCGTTTAAAATTGGTGTTGGGATAGTAGTCATTGATCGTGTAAGCGGCTGTTGAAATAAATGCTAGCTATTCTATAATTGGCCTGTGATTTAGATTTCTAGAACACTGCATAAGAATAATATCAACGGGTATGTTACTCTTACGTGCAAACTGTTCTGTTAGACGTATAACCTCAAATGATATTTATCACGTTTATCTCTTATCCTCATTTTCAATTATTCATGGTTATCCCCACAGAAGTTTCACTTTCTTCATTTATCTTTGTATTTTTGTCCACTCATATTGATAGAATCTAATGTATTAATCTTTGGCTATGCAGCTGGTATGTTTTCTCTCAGATGAAACAAACACGTGGGTTCTTATTGGCTTAGTTCGGTCCGCGACACGATACAGCCAAATTATCTAGGGTAGCCGAATTCCACGTCTGATTCCCTCGACAGTCGGTACGGTTAGTGCAAATCGTGCTCTCCGATACTTCAATCGGATACCACGATTAGTTTTTTCCTAACCCACAGCTGCTCCAAAAGACTAGACTTGTAAGAAGATTATATTGCCGAGCAAAAATATATATCACATTTAAAATTGAATTAATTGATGAAAGTTTACAAATCAATCTTACAAAACAAATCAGTACAACGCTTTTCGCTTGATTTATTGAACGATTGTATTTTTGGGTATTTTGAATCTTTAGTAGTAACATGTACTATTAAAATGGGAGATAAGCATCGGCTGCGAGTCAATGATCATAAGTAATAATTGGATGGATGAAGGAAAACTAAGGACAGCCGAACCAGAAAATAGCATTAGTCTCTGACGTCGTTGACTGTTAGACTGAATGTGTTGATAGCTTCAACCTACCTTGTTGACGTTCGACTGATAATTACCATCGTTGGTTGTAAACGCTGAGTTGGATGACTGGAGATCTGTAACAGTAGTGGCTCAGATGAATTCATTCTTTATCGTCTTCTAGATCTGAAGTTCAATGATTATTTAATATATACCTATATTTCATTTCTTGTTATCGATCTACTTTTGTGATATTATTTTAGCTAATTTCATCTCATCGTGGTAGTGTAATGTAGCGACCTTAAGTGCAAATATGTCCACCTTTATTTTGATGACTGTCTTGAAACTGTATAAAATCCATTCATTTATACACGTTACTATTTTTCATAACATCTAGTTGATTGAACTGCAAAATAAAATGCCTATGTTGGATCTATTTTTACGAACAATTCAATCTTTGTTGACAAACTCATGTACCTGCATGCATTGAAATACTTGAAACTTGCTATATGTAGAGAACAACAGTCCGTTGCTATGCCTCATGTAGAATACTATGAACTTATTGTATTTCGTTGCTTTCTTTTCAGTTGTACAAAAATTAGTAAGTTCTCTCAATTTCGAATCAACATTATCTTTTGACCATGTCGGTAGCTTAAGATCACTTCGATAAGGTCTTAGGCGTAAACGTATTCAGTGGTTACGGATGTTAGGTAGCATGAGCATTACAGAATCGTTCACAGTGGCTCAGATCTACTCATTCCTTATATCCTCCTAATTTTGAGTTTCAACATCTCATTATGCTACCTTCTCATTCCTTTTCAAACCATATTTCAGTTAATTTTTATTATCAGACCCTGGATAAAGTACTCAGTTGTTTCTTTTTGTGTATTTAGCTAAATCCTTTTTACTGCCAGAGCAGTTCTTTCCTGTATTACTTCTCAATGACACACTTTCTAGTCACCACTGTGAACTTCAATATTCTTAGCTTTTTTCTTGATTCTATCATGACACTATCATGAGTTCCTTCATAACTTCCTCCGCACTTTCTAAGCTACTTTCGTTCTGATTGTGCAACCTCTGTGAAAGATTTTTGTATGACACAAACTACATGTGAGCTCTACAATGTCAACAGATTAATTAAAGCAAACAATCAGTTCACGAATGATCTACAAAATAAATATTAAAGTCATTGATGATTTCAGTAAATTTTAATCATGTTTATTTTGTGTAAAATATTTTGTCTATGAGCGTGTTACTTAGTTACATTAAAGTATCTGACTAGTCATTTCATCATCTGGTACCCTTTTATTGTGAGTGTTTGTATCGATCAGTCCGATTTTTAAGTAATCATCACTCGTCTACGGTCAAGCTAAGCAACTGATCGATCAGTTATCAATACGGTCATTTCCTCTGTTATAACACTTTTATCTGTTAGAGGTCTCTTAAAATATGGAACTTTTTAATGTAATGGATGAAGTTCTCCAAATCCAGATGTCAAGTTTAATCTCTTGGATTTACAACTCGACATTTATGCTGTGTCAAGTGTTAAATCCAAGATAGGCTGATTGAATTACTTTTCTAACCATAAATGTTTATTCAAAAATGGCTACTGTGTCTATGATAGATTTCAGACTGTAGATCTGTGCCTATCTGAGAACATAATTCTTGATCGTTATTTATTAACATTTTCGTAAAAGGTGTTCTTCCTGTGAAATTATCCAGTCTTCTTAGTTTCTAATGTTTAACATTTAAGTAAATTGGTAATAATTCCCTTACCATACGTTAAATATGCTGTTCACATCAGTCATTGAAGTCATATCTTATTGGCTTATTAACTCCTACAATCACGTAAACAATTTTGTGTTATTGCTGATGTAGGGCATTTCAACTAAGATTTTATCTCAATATCACATCTTCCTTATTATAGTGCTCAATATATATTTTAAAAGAATAAGTGTTAAACTTACTAAAACAGTTTTTCATAAAAGACTGCATCATGTACAAAATTTTCTATCTTACAATCACGTTGAGTTCACCAATGTAGATGTTGGACTTATATCGACTATAAGTTCAACTCTATTCAATTCTATCGGGATTCTGTGACTACCAAACGTAGATAGTCTTACGTTTAAACTATACAATGCAATGAATTTGCAGCCTAACCTTCAATACATCCAGTCTTACGAGAGAGGTATGTATTTCAGGAGATAGTAAAATGGTTACGTAGATCACAACCCATATTGCCACACGAGCTTTACTCACTCTATTTTGAATTGTGTATAAATGGCTGTTGACCTTATAAAATAAGGTAATTCATTTAATTTCTAGCGACTAGTCCTTCAAGGTAGGAATAGATGGAGTATAGCATGGTTAGAAATTACTATTATGTCAATCCTATTGTGTTTGGTATACGGTAAACATGAATTTAATAACAAAAGGTTTGTACTTTTTGTAAACCATGGTCTATGATGGATGAGTCACTTTATGTTTATGTCTCTCTCTTTCATGAAAGGATGATTCATTGTTGTTTTTTTGGTTAGTTCGTAAAACTTACTTGTCGTATCGCAAATTGACATGGTTAAAGAGATTATTCATTTTTGTAAAATTTACAGAATGAGGTACCAAAGTAATCTAATCCTCTTCTAGACTTTAGTTGCTGATCTATAAATTGCGTTAATACGAAACTCCAACTGATAACCAGATCACAGTTTATTTTACCTTATTGACTCTTATATTTGGTACACGTGGATTAAACACACTATGTGTATTGTACCTTTAAATCCATTATTGATCTCATGACATTTCGTGGATTCTAAGAAATTGAAGCCACTTATTGATAAGATGAACTCTTGCTTCAGTGAGATGTAACTGAGATTTACTAATCATATTTGTGAATTTTGACCAATTTAACTGATCTCATTTTTCATCAGTTCAGCAGCGACTTCACTTTGTGTAATTATAAACGAACGGTCTAATCCCTGTGGTAAAATGAAAACTTTCCAACTTCACACTATGAAGTTTTACAATTGACTAGTGAGATGGTTTAAGCTGTTTATGTTGAAAATTCTGCCATGTTGACATAAACGGTTATGAATTAGCGGGTAAAGCAATCTACTTTTACTTTTGCATTATGTTGTAGGTTTTAATCTCACTACATCTATTTCAGTGTGAACAGTCACATAATATTCCCAGATCTAATGCATGATGTGTGACTCAAATACATGAACATGTGGTGTAGTGCGACGGTCATCCAATGCCATTAACAATAATGCTCTCACTCTCGGCTTGTCTGAGCTCCTAACTCATGACTTCATACTACCACCTCTAAAGTCTCGCACAACTCAACACTACATAGTAGAAATATAGAAAAAAAGGAGAAATGCTGTAACTTATAAGGAGAATAGTATTTACAAACAATGAATAATTAAAGCTTAAAAGTTTGGAGACTTGTAGATTGGATTCACTTATTTAACTTACAAAGAACTTACCTATTGTAAATTGAAGTGGTTTAGTGGAAATCGGCTCAAATTTGTTGTTTGTATTCGTCACAGATTAAACTTGATTGGGTATTATTGAAAAACGATGAGTTCTGAAAAACAGTTTCACATTAGCAGGATACTTCTCAGCAATATGCATCCATGGTTGTTCAGGTCTTGCAGAGAACGCCTAACCATCGAATCTAGTGGCAGGACTCTAAATTCAGCAAATTTATTGCATAGGAGACAACATTAAATGTAATTAATGTGCATCAGTCCAGGTTTTTATATCCCACTTCCTATTCGTGAAAACGCTGATTATAGGGAGTCTCCTGAACACCTTTAGTAATAGTGCAAGCATATTCAGGATGCATTCCTCTCAATCTAAATGCAAAATGTTACTCTAGAATTAGTCTACATCATCATCTAGATTGGTCAATGGAAGTGAAGTAGTTGAGTGCATTGACCACTTCACTTTTCTTGGAAGTCTCATCGCCCCTGACGGGCCGGTGTTAGACGGATTCAGAAAGCTCGCTTGCCTTTTGCTAATTTATGTCACTTGTGGCATGGTCGAGATATTCATCTTTTATCGAAAGGCCAAATGTACTGCACAGCAGTCCGCATTGTTTTAAATTATGCGCGCAAAACATAGCCCATGAAAATGGAAGATATACGTAAGCTGGAGGTTTTTCGGTCAGAGATCTTCGTAATATCTCCTGCATATCATGGAACGAGCGAATAAACAATATTTTTGTTTGTGTATGCATGTATGCCTGGCACAATTTTTGCGTCAGTCCGAGTTGCCACACCTCAGTAGATCAAGAAGATGAACACCAAATTAGTGGAATTGATTGTATTCTAATTATAGTAATAATAAAAAACAAGAAAGAGTGGACATGTAGAATATGGTCTAGGAAAAAAGGGTTAATTCATAGAAAGAAAGGTTTGAAATAATTGTAAGCTCACGATTTAAGATAGGACAAATAGTGAATGCACTTGCATCAGTGTGACCGATTCTAAGCCATACTACTCAAAGTCTCTAATCATTGGTTACGGCATTCATACGGACCCTAATTAGGTAGTCCTCTTTTACTAACACGACTCATACCAGCAGTTAGTGACCTAATAGACTGGTGCCATATTTTGGTTTGACCTCTCTAACTTTATTTCATCTTACCCCAACATGAGTTAGCATCGGATATCAAGGTAAGCTATGGTTAGGGATAAGTAACACATGTTATAATCGCCCCAGTCGATGAAGATATAAATCCTCATCGGTTGACTCATCTTTCCCTAATATCCGGTGATCCCAGCTAACGCGAATGATTTTTCGAAGATGTCGTTGATCAAAATACTAATAACCTAGGAGTTTCGTCTACTCTAAATGACCACGTTTTATGTCTATACAGTAAGACAAAGCAAACTGCTGCGCAGTGTACTCGTTCTTTCGTTGATAGACAGATATCGCGCCTACATCACGGGTAACATGACTTGGCAATCGCCAAACGAGCTTTTCAAACCCATGCTGAGATTCCGTCAGACACCACGGAGTACTAGGAGGTTATAAACCTTTATTGACTGAGATAGTTGGGGCATATGCTACGTATGCCTGACCCCCTGCCTCATCGCTCGGTTTTGGTCGGGGTAGGAGTAGAATAGAAGAAAGGCTTGGTCGGCTAAATTAAAATATAGCATCAGTTCACATAACCTTCGACTGTTGGCCTGAGCCATACTGGTGGATGACGACTATCTGGTTATGGTTGTCGTTATAATCATGTTCAGTAGTTGGAGACATGGCTCGGAATCGTACACAGTGACACATGTATATTCACTCTTTGTGTCCTCCTAGATCTTAAGTTCCGTCATTCCTTCTTGCATACTTTTGCCTCATTCCTTCTTAGTTGAATCATGCTGTTGTGTTAATCTTGTAAATTTCGTCCAGTGTTATTGTGGCATGGCGACATGGACCTATGATCACATACATCGAGTTCTACGTTGTTCAGTGAGTGACTGACCATACCCCATCAGCGTAGCAAGGTAAATACTAAGGTGATAGATGCCGTAATGACGTCAATGGTGGTAAAGATAATGATCACAAGGAATATGATTCGAAAAAGAATTTATGGTTAGTAAGATCTAAAAAGATTTACAACTTCATAATTTCAGGGAATACAAAGAGTGTATTCATGTGCTCTAGTGTGATCGGTTCTATGCTATGTCACTCATAGTCTTCAACAGTTGGTTGCAACTGTTTCGCATAATTTGTAACCGTCTTTAAGAAGTTGGTCAGCAATTTCTTCTCGCAATTGTTTTACTAATCAATTTATATTCTTCATATTAATCTTACATTGCAGTCTGGTTTCATCAATTTATACTTTAAAAATTCATCTCGACTGACAGTAATATATATCTTAATTATTAGGTGTTCTTTAAGGACTTGCTACATCGTTGTAAACACTTATCTATAACGAAATTTGTTGTTGAGGCCTAACTGGGCATTGAATGTGCAACACAAAAAGAGTTATCTCAAGTGACTAGTTGACAAACTGACTTCTATTTCATATATATTTGTGTAATTACTGATGTATGATGGTTTCTGGTGAGTAGCAAACTACCATAACAAGTGATCAAGAGCTCTTTGAAGGCGTTTACATTCCTAATACTATCGGTCAGTTGAGTTCTTTCATGAATCAAATGTTGTAAGTTGCTTTTAACTATTTTCAAGTTTTCAGCCACCTGTTAGGCGTTCCGATGGT
The DNA here is from genome assembly GCA_025215515.1 of Schistosoma japonicum. Classification (NCBI taxonomy): domain Eukaryota; kingdom Metazoa; phylum Platyhelminthes; class Trematoda; order Strigeidida; family Schistosomatidae; genus Schistosoma; species Schistosoma japonicum. The sequence continues at coordinate 11,673,061 of CM046064.1, forward strand.
CCTAAAGAATTAGACATATCAATAATAAGACGTATCGGTAATTCAGACTTGTGAGCGCTGGATGGTCGAACACCTCTATCATTCATGATCATACAAATTTGAAGTTATTACAATTACTGAACAGTCTAAATGATACCTTAGTTATGTTGAACACAAGTTAGAGGCCCTAAGATAATCATTTCACTTGCGTCTACGTTCAGTAAATTGTCGTGGACAAGACTGAAGAGTCAAATTGTAGATGAAAATTTTGCACTTCAGAGGAGTTTGAATTTGTGGACAGTTCAGTTATTCGGTAATCCATATACTGTATGAAGCTTATACATATTCTCTATAACTATTATTGAATTTTAAGTTTCAGATCATGATCATTTTGGTTATAAAGGCATTGAAAACTAGAAAGCAGTATACAGTTTTTTCATAACAGTACAACACTCGTCAACACGACTTCACAAGGGGTCGAGCATTCAATCATCACTTGACAAGTACTTAAGTTGTAGTTCACTGATTTGCTATCCAATAGTTAGCATTCCTAGATTCAGGTTTTTTGGGATTTTGAATAAACATCCATTGCAATTAGCGGTGATATTTACCCCTGATTAAATGTAAGTTTCAACGATCATTTCTTAAAATCAATATTTTTTTCTATTTTTGAAGGTGGATGACTCATGTCGACTTGCTGGGACTTTACGCATTTATATTAACCTTATTAAGCCAGTGAAAATGTCTTTGCGACGTACATTAGATATGCTTCCGTCAAGTGCAACAACTTCACCTGAACCAAATAGTCCAAATAATTTGAATTCTAATGAAAATGGTAATGGGAGTAATGTTGGTGTACCGACGCCTCCACGTTTAGTTTCATTCTTTCTACCAAGGGGTACCTCAAAAGTAGTTTATGTTACAAGGTAAGTGATTTTTTGTCTGAAAACCAAATTCAGATAAAGCATCTTCATTTATAACTTGATAATTAATTATTCGATTAATTAAAAAATAATAATATGTTAAGTATTTGAAAGCGTTAGGCATAAATCTTCTATACTCGGACGTTGTTCATTTATGGGGGGGGGGAGGGGGCTATGAATTAGCTTCATGCAAGGATAAGGAAACTTACATCAAACCTTTTTCTTTTTTGTACAGTGTTAATGCAATATCCTGTTCTCTTATCTGATTGGTTATCGTCGTTGAATTATGTTATGTAGAACCGTGTAGGCTAACCTTCACATCATCTCGTTAAACTTTTCTATACCCTTCAAAATTGAGGAAATATTTATACTCGACGCTATTTACTTTGAATGTTGCTACCTCGATGTCAGAAATTCATAATTATACAAAGCAATGTTTTAAGGTCTAATTTGAATTATTGTATAAACAGTTTGAAGAAACTGATTGAGACATAAATGGATAGAGTCCGATTCAGTAGAACGTTTTATGTGATGGGATTTGATCTGTGTAGCTTTATACCCTCAAGTGTATGTATATTTAGGATGCATTCCCTTTCCTCTAATTGCATAATGTTACTTCCGGGCTGGATTGCATCTTCACGTAAACTACAAATAAAGAGTGAAGTAGTTAAGCGCATTGACTACACATCTTGGAAGTTAGTCTTGATAGGTTGATACTTGATAAAATCTCATCGTGAATTCAGAAAGCTTGTTTGGTTTTTGTCAGCTAATGTAACTGCTACTCAAAGAACGAGTATACTGCACCGCTCGGTTGTAATATAAGCATGTGAAGTGGCCTTTGAATATATGAAATTAGTAAGTTACTAGTATTTAATCATAAATATCTTCGAAACAGTGCTCGTATTTGTTGAGACTATTTATTGAGCAATGCTGAAGTTAGAATCAGGTAATATGACAAATCAGCCTTACTCAATTATGCTATATTGTCTGTCGTGTCTATTATCACGATTATACACTCCGATTTTCACCTATTAAATGTATATATACTAACAAACAAAATTTATTTATCACATTGATTACTTCACATAAGTTACCATTGTACAGCTATTGACAATGAAGTCGTCGTAAAGAGAAACTTCTCCTCGCTGAATTATTTGTGAAGTTTCCCAAACTTTTTTGTTTTCTAAAGTAAATTCATAGCTTCAACTGTTTTCTGAAAAATGTAACTTACATAAGATATCAGTTGTATTAATAATGAAAATAAGGAACATTTGAAATAGTTTGATTACCTAGCAGTTTCAAAAGTTTTAGATGAGCCTGGAGGAATTCATCAACTAATCAGTCATGGTAGTTTTATTTACTTATTTATCTAAACGGGATACAATTTTAGTCCAAATGGGCACCAAGTAAATGTACACCACACAATGAGAAAGATAATATTGTGGAGAAATAAGAGAAAGAAGGCGACCATGGTCAGGAAAGTAAGATATGACAAGAGAACGAAGTAAACCATCGTAATAGACCATACAATTCAGTGGAAAATACAGCAAAGAAGAGTCTCTGTTAGGTCATAAATTTCCTTCATTTTTTGAGAAGTGTAAAAGTAAGCCATATCAGAATTCTCATTGGCTTATATTCTAGTGCCAGTTTTTAACAACGTCTCAAGCCAGTGAGTAGCACCATCTCTAGATCCCTAACCTAGAAGTCATTTTGAACTGACGAAGCTAGTCCTATACATCACACCACATCTCTAAATCATAAACTGGCCTCTTCTGTTTTCCCTCTATACCACTGTCTGCAGACAACACACAATATGAACACCTTTATTTCCAGACGATAGTGCGTATTGAATTGTCGTCACTGCGTTCTAACATATTACTGGATCATAACATTACTAACACTGTGTTGTGGCCGAATTCCTTCAACGACAATGATTAGTGAACACAAAGAGTCATCAAATAACAGCTCAGAGAAACTAGATTGTAGAAGCTTTGAGTAGAATTGCCCTTACTGATAAAATCGAGAACAAATATCTATCGGTCTACAGTGTTTCAAGTCAACATATTTAAGAATACTGGTTATATCCTATTTAGTAGTAGGTCGGGCGTTAGAAATCTAAAGTTCCGAAGAAGCAAGTGTGAACGAAGGATGAAATATGTAAGATAAATGTTAAGATTTAAGTAGAAGATAAGGTAGTGAATTCAACATGTATGATCGATTTTTAACATTATCGCTTAAAGTCTTCACCTGGCCATTGTACAGACAGCGACTGTTGAGATTAGATCGCCTTTCACAACTCAAAGCAATTCTTAGTGAAGTTGTAATTTAGAGTATCTATGAGAAATTTTATGGTTTTTGCGTTGCCGTTGCGTAAATGTCTAACTTTCTCTATTTTCCTTGTTTAACGTTACATTTTTAGAAGGTAGTTGATGATTATAAGTAATGCATAACTTTACTATCTTATTTGTTCATAATAAGATATCAGATATCTTATTTTCAATGTTAAATATTAGAATATCGAAGCTTACTTGATGAATTATAAGTGAATAGTTTCAAGTAGGTTTTGTATTTGATGTTTTGGAAGAATCTACTGACACCTTACAATCAGTTCGCTTACAGAATTATTTACTTAGTCAAATGTATCTAAACGAAGGTTTTCAGTGTTGAATTCTTTATACTCATTAGTCTTAAAGATTACGGACACATTTTAATTGCTTGGATGTAAAAAGCATTAAATCGACTTTCGAAATTATCTAGTAATTGTCCTTATTAATCTAACTTGTCATTTAATCGGATACATAGTTAATTATTTCATCCAAAACTTTTCTTGGTATTGTTAGCTCTAATTTGTAGTATGTTTTACCGGTATTACACTTGGGAGAAGTTGAGTTGTTTTGTACTTTTATGTTCAAGTATTCTACACAGTATATCTCCGTTCAATACACAAAAGGGTGTACTTTGTATGTTACAATGAATAAATAATTTAAGACTTGGCGTCTTTATATGATAATTTCTTAGTCACTTTAGCAATGTTATTAGAAAATCAGTAAATTTTTGCCAAAATTTTTTTAGTCTTTTCATTTTAGACTACTTACTACTTCAAACTGTGTATTTGCACCTCACCTGAGGTGGTTAAAACACGTGTTACGTATGCCCAACCACCTCTTACCTCGATTAGCAATGCTGTTTGGTGTAGGAGTAGGCTGGAAAAAAGCTAGGGGTGACCAAACCAAAACATAGCACCAGTCCATGAGGTCACTGATAATTAGGCTGAGCCATGCCAATATGTGCAAACTGTCTAGTTGGGGTCCGCATGGTGATCGTAACCAATCGTTAGAGACTTAGGGTGACGTGCTCAAATCGTTTGCAATTGCATAGATGTATTCATTCTTTGTCCTCCTCTAAATTCTAAGCTTCGTCATAATTTTCTTTTTAATGAATGATATTTTCTCTCTCTAATCCTTTCTGTTAATACAAACTCTTTTACTACCTCCACTACTCCGGGATTTGGGCCGAAAATTTCATCTCTCTGCTAATTGAGGCATGGTGGCTTGAACTGATATACGCATGTACCAAGTTCCACGTTGGAACTCACTGAGCCGATTATGAAATGGTCTGCGTGGGTATTCGTTTCTACCGGTTTTGTAGCTTAGACATGACCTATGTGTTTTTAATATTATATCATTTATGTGAATTAAGTCAATCAGTCAGTTATGCTTGACATATAGTCTGGGATAAGTGGGGATCAGTATGAGTTGGCAGAGTGCGACCATCTCCTGAGACATGTCACCCAACGACTATAACTACAGTAGTAGCTATTGCACGGACCTCAGCCAAGTAGTCTGCATGTACATGTAAGACTCAACTCAACACCCAGAGACTCTACAGACTTGATACTATATCTTTGGCTCCTCCTGGTTTTTTCACCAACTTATTCCTATTCAAGGTAGACGGTGGTTGGGCATACGTGTCTCAACCATTTCAATCAGCACAGATTCAGAACCTCATCAACCTATTTGTCATCTTTGGCTAGTATTTTATACTTAACATCAGGACCGTTTATTCATTCGTTGCATGATTCGTTAAGATTTGAACGCCCTAAGTTTAAGTTCTTATGAAATCATGAATTTCGCAATATCGAGTTCCATATTAGAACAGAACAGTCCTCTAGAAATTCCCAGTTTTTTAATAGTTGTCATTCTCGTAATAGACATTACAAATGTTTGAGTTCCTTATTTATTTATTTCAGCTCTACGACTTCAGTCAATGCAATTCAGTCGTTATTAGATCGATTTCATATTCAAGAATCCGCACGTAAATTTGCCTTGTACGAACATACTTTGGAAAATAATTCAAGTGGGTTGGTATTTTTGTATATTTAATTTCTTTAAGGAATACATTTTCGTATCCGTTTTTGCGATAAAGTTCTATAGATAGTGTAAAGGGTGATTACTTATACTCCACTTGAAAGCTTCAAATCAGCTTCCGTCGATTTTTGATATTCTATATCTGTTTCGATAGACCTTAACACTAATAGATTTCAGTCCATCATGCTATGCGTCATATCATCACAAAGAAAAAAGAAAATCAGGGAAACCCTACTCAAAGAACAGGAACTAATAATATTAACCACGATAAGTATGTAGACATGAGACCTACGAAAAGACTAAATGCATTGGATAACATGAGGCTGAATATTTGGAAGTAGATAGGAAGTGAATGCAACTCCACCATCGAATCTGATTTCATTTCTTTTCACTTAACATTGACCGTAGATTATGATTGTTGCATGGGCTCCAATAAGAAAAGGTTAACCTTTTAGTGTCGTTCATATCATTGTTCCTGATGGTTAGGCATTCTCTAGGAGACCCAAAGACCCTGCATTCGATTTCTAGTTTGGGTCATAGGTGCGCACTGCTGAAGAGCTCCATGCTAAGATGAAGCAGCTGTCTAGCACTTCGTGGTTTTCAGAGGTACTCATCTGAAATCAATCGGACTAATAGATACAATAGATCTATGTGACATGTCCTAATCGACATCTAGCTTTTTTCTTACATACTTTGGTCGCTGTCTTTCAATTCCAACCAACTTGATTTTGTGATATTTATTCCTAGGGGTTTGTATCATCAGTTGTGTATTCGCTAAATACACATGCATACCAAATATTCACACTTCGGCAGGTTCTGGAACATAGGCACACTTTCAGACGCCCAACAATAGCTGTATCCCTTGACCTTAAGGTGGTGTTTGACCCTATCGATCGTAAGTTTATGTGGCAATGTCTATCACTGAAAGGCGTACCGGAGAAGTACATTAACCTTATACAAGCTCTGTACTCAAACACCACATGTCGTGTTAGAGCTTATGGCAGGTTGTCGTCGGAATTGAGCACTTTTAGTGGTGTCCGTCAAGGTTATCCACATTCCCCATTTTTATTTAGTTGTATCATTGACATACTTTTAGAGTTAACATTGTCATCATCTGATTTCTCTGGTGTTGACCTCCTTCCAGGAGATAAACTTACTGACTTAGAATATGGAGATGATATAATTGTATTAGATGAAGATGCTGGTAAAATGCAGAATCTCTTGACTACCTTAAACATGAATGAAATTATGTTTGGGATGCGATTCTCCTCGTCCAAATGCAGAATGCTGCTTCAGGACTGGCTTAATTCAGCACTGAAGTTAGCGATAGGGAGCGAAGCGATTGAATGTATTAACCGCATCATTTATCTTGGGATCCTCATTAGTCCTGATGGTCTTGTATCTGATGATATCTCGGCTCGTATAAATAAGGCCCGATTGTCTTTTGCCAATTTGCGTCACATGTGGCGTAGGTGAGACATCCGTTTACTGTACAGCAGTTCGATCTGTTTTACTTGATGGATGTGAAACATGGCGATTAAGGATTGAGGATATTCGTGGGCTTCTAGTATTTGATCATAGATGTCTTCGAAGCATTACTCGTGTTTGCTGGGACTACCGAGTTAGTAATGCGTGGGTTAGGAATAGGGTACTAGGTAAATACGCTGTCTATTGATGAAGTAGTGAATCTTGACCAGCTGAGGTGGTTAGGACATGTTACGTATGCCTGACCACCGTCTGCCTCGAAGAGCAATATTGTCTGTTGTAGGAGTAGGCTAAAAGAAAAGTAGGGGCGGCCAAACAAAAACATGGCACCAATCCATGAAGTCATTGACAATTGGGCTGGTCCATGTTAATGGATGCAGACTACCTGGTTTGTGCCGACGCAATGATCGTAACAAATTTTTTGAGACTGTAGGTGATATGGCTCAAAATCATTCGCAATGGCGTAAATGCATCGACTCCTTGTCTTCCTCCAAATTCTAGTTTTTGAGCTTTTCATAATTTTCTTTTTACTGAACCACTTTTTTGTTTAAAATTTCATCTCTGATCTCTATACCTTCCCATTAGTACTTACTCTGTTACTACCTCCCCTACTCTGGGATTCGGTCCGACAATTTAATCTCTATCTTCTAATTGAGACATGGCAACTTGAACTGATGTACGCATGTACCAAGTTCTACGTTGTAACTGACTGACTGTGTATTCGTTAAATGAGTTATTGATCATCTGAACGATAGTTTAACAGCTTAGAATTTTTAAAGTTTCCTCTATCAGATTTTTACCAAAAAATCATTTTCTTGAACACGATGAATAGCTTATGTAAGCGAAATTTCATCTTTAAGCCCATCGGATTTCGTTACCTAAATCATTCTTTTGTATGAAAATAGAAGGCTACAGACCTTTGATTATAGGTACCTCCGAAGCATCACTGGCTTTCAAAGACTGAGTAGGCATTGATGACGTTAGACAGTGCTAGACAACAATGGAGAATTGGTTGATATAGTTATGGAACTTCTGCTGACGTAATTGGGATTAGTGTTATATATACCTAACCACCACTTATCTCGAAGCACAATGTTGGTTGGTGTAGGAGTAGGATGGAAAAAATTAGATACTGTCATCCCAAAGCATGACATAAGTCTATGAAGTCATCGACTGTTAAACTTGGCATCTTGGTAGGTACAGACTACCTGGTTGTGTGGTCTATGTGTGATAGTCGCTGTCAGCGGTTGGAAACACTGTGAGATGACTGAGAATTGCTAATCTTAATTTTTACATCCGCTTTCATTTCCTCTTATTAAACTGTATTGTGGTATTAATCTTGTTAATGTTATCTCATCGTGCTAATATGATATGGCAACTTGGGTTAATGTACATATTTGCTGGGCTTTACACTTTTCATGACTACTTTGGATCTAAGTATTTGTCAAGTATCTTTAATCAAATTTTTCTTCCATTTACTTATCTTTCTGTTCTTCTTCATAGTTAGTGCTCGTAAACTTTCTACTTCTGAATGCCCTCTTCTGTTGTTGTTAAACTGGGTACGTACCAGCACGAATCGAGAACAATTCTTGGAACTGTTGAAACAAAAACGTATTGTACTCCAAGAAAATGATGCTTGTGATATAGAAGTAAGGTTTTAGTTTAAATTCCAATAAATTTTCCATTAAATTGACCACTTATGATTCTCATCATTAACCTTATCATTATATGTTTAGTATTTGAATTTTTTAACTTTCAGTCACTAGGGGACCGATTATAACACTACTGTAGGTAATTCGATTTCATTCCACCAGCCGGTTAATATTACTAGACTTCTCAGAAAATGTTCACTTAAAAGCCAATATACGAACCTCAATTTGTTTACTGCATTGTATTTGTCATACATTTCCTAGTAGATTCGAGGCTAAAAGTCATTGGCACCGCTCAAACACTAACACGACAAGGCAAGGATGCGACCAATTGTAGTAGCTCCCTTACGATCGGACGTTTGGGGAACAATCTCTTATTTTTGATTTCGCGTTAGATTATCATGGATATTCACTGTGGCAATTGTTTACAAAAAATGTTGGGTATTAATTTCCCTAGCAGTAGTAATTTCTTAGTTGACCTAGAAGAACTAGAAGGTTAGTTGGTGCAAATATGTTTCTAAACGTCTGTGGAGCTAACCGTGTTATACGCCCTATACATTGTAGGAATTTACGTAGTCAATCTTGGCGAAAACAATTTTCAGTGTAGGTTTAAGGATGAATCGAGTAAGTGTAAAACAGAGTAGAGACCTGGCAATGTCTCACTGTGTAACTGTCGGAATTTTCCACATACTGGCTCCATGAAATTGAGTTGTTAACTTTTTGTAGGTTAGTTCATTGTTGTTTGTTTGAAAGTTTGTGGCAATCGTTGAGTTCGGATTTTAAATCACGAATTATTCTAAGTCAGACAACTATTAACATTCAGGAAGCACTTAAAAACTATTTCGTGCCAACATGGGACTTCTCTGTTGCAGTGTTACTCCCATATCCCCTCTGAGGGTCGACCCTACGTCCTTCAAACCTCTCAATGATCACCTAATATGTTTCTACTATTCTATCCTTTGAATTATCGACATTTTCTGTGATGTAGCATGATACTGGTGATTCGATTAGTTTCCTTGCTCTATTTTTATATGTATCTAATTTTTGAGCTTGACATAATTTCAGAAACTGCATAATTTTCCATTTGTTTTTATTGTTTCCAGTGGAAAGATTTCACAACAGCTGAGCTAACAAATTTCTTACGCATACTTGATAAGGAGGAGAGTGAATATCGTAATGCTATTTTGTATCAATACAGTTTATTACGTAGTCAATTAGAACAACGTATGAAACAGTTAGCTGTTACAAATCACGTTCACCATCATTATCATCAACAACATCATCTTTCTAATGAGTCAAGTTGTACTGATGATTCGTTGTTAGACAATAATACAAATGGACCGATGTACTCAAGATACTATTCACATTCACATCCATATTCACTTGAAGAAACTTCTGAAGATAATCATTTATTGCCTGTGATGGGACATTGTAATTGTCGTTGTTCACATTAACAATGCGCTTTCGCTGATCATTTTATGTTTATGGGTGGGCTTTGACAATGATTTAGCTTTAACATACATTAGATCCAGTATTTTTTATCCATTCATTACATTCTTCTGTATACTTCTTTCGTTCTCGGGTTGCTATCAACTTCTTTTCCCCAATATGAATACTACTATCTGAGCGTACTGTTACTAATTTGTCTCACCAATTATTATTATTGCTTTTTAGTCTGTTGCTGAAATTCCACTTTTCTTTCATCCAACCTGCCTTTTAAATGGATTTTTTTTCTGCAATCATCAGTCACATCACCTTTGTTCCTCAGTGCGTGTATTCTAGTTCGGGGGCTTTAACTATAAGGGTGACTACTGAAAGTTCATCGTTAATTTCGAACTACTCAACTGAATTTTGTTACCATGTTGTTGTAAATAATTTACCATTCTAGTTTCCTATGCAGTTTCGTTATTCTCCTCTTCCCGAAGACACTATACTACTACATAATATATCAGTATGATTTTTAATTCTCCTTAATGTGTGCTAATGCATACTTCTTTTTCTTATATAATAAAAATAGGGGAAAACTATTTGTGTAACTAGGTGTATTTTGCTTCCGTCTATGGATCATTGTTCTTTACATCTCTTTTTTTCCACCTATTTATCTTTATCAATCATTAGTTTATGTTTCTAATCTGATTCTCAAAGAAAAAAATGTCAGCACTGAACGTATGTATAATCAATCCCTTTTTTAAATGACAAGTATTGCATAGTATTGCACCATTTTCATTACAAGCAACTTCTAGACATGCATTAACATGTTCTCCCTTATATGCTGTTCACTTTCTATTGGTTCATTTTCTTTTCTTGAAAATACGTTTATTTATGTTTATTGTATTGAAATTCAATTTTTCATTTCTTTATTCCACCACCTAAAAAGAATGAATTAAACAGCAAATAAATATTTTATGACATAAGTTCTTTTTGATCGTTTTCTCTTTCTCTCTCTGTGTGTGTATATTACTTATATGAAATTTTTATGACGTAAAAAGACTGTATCCTGTGGTCGAATGTACGAGACCTTTTAATGGATATGACATTGTGCACACGAAGTCACAATGACAAACTCCAATGAATAGCTAGCCCCTGTATTGTCTATTTGTTGCCCACTCGATCCCAAGCCAGAATAAGAAGAATACAAGCCAATGGATCAATTAGGCAAAATCGAATTATATTTCAAACATTTCTTTATATATATATATATATATATATGAAACCTGACCACTCAGTCAACCAATAAAGAAACTATCATTGATGCGAAATATGGGTAATAGTGACTTTGAGCTGGAGCAACGTATTTACAAACAATTAACCGTGGTGCATAAATTAGAAATGATACACTGACAGTTAAAGTGCGGAATGGGAGGATAGAAAAACAGTTCTTGAAGACAATCTTCTTTGAGTACACGGCATATCATAAATGTTGCTTTCAGTAATTTCAGTTTCCATCCTACTTGAATATCTTAGTTCTTGTTCATCGAATTACAAAGTGCATTACGTCATTAAATTGCGTTATTTGATACATATCAACTATTAAGATGCTCATATTGCAACGATTCTCTTATTTTACATCATTATAATGACATTCAGAAAATGATAAGTAAAGTTTAAACATAACATTTTAAGAGTTACTAAGCCGCTGTAATGGTTGGGATCATACAGAATCGTTAATTGACCGAAGTCAGATGTATAAACAATTGAATACCATTCCGATTGTCCGAGGGCTAAGCACTTATCATGAAGCTTGATGGTTTTATATCCAGTCCCTAGTGGGGTTTTATGAACACATTGCTAAGTAGTCTCATAATGAGACGACATAGCCATCCAATACTTTCTGAATTTTAGCAGTTTCTCTAACTAAAATCAATCTGTGATACAAAACATTAAATATTAATTATTCGCAGTTACAGGTTAGGCTTTGTCTTCTGGTTCGGTGAAGTATAAGGTTCAGGGTGGAATAGTGGTCTTATCGGTTTCGATTATCATATAGAAATCTGCTCTATTATTCAGAAAAATTATTTTGATATGAGAAGTCATCGGCGCAGCAAAATGAACAGTCAAAATAAGAAAGTATTGAGAAGAAAGGGAAGCATTATTGGGAATTTTCACTAAAATCGTTCGTCAATTATATTTTCATCCAAATATCCCTTTTATGAACCATGATATTTTTAATCTACAATTTATCGACCTGTTTAGTTTCAAGGTCTCGTTATCGTGGCTAACTACCACTTCTAAGGAATACATAAGACCGTATGAACTAAATGGTAAGCGGTACCATAGTTAAGTGAAATAATAACGTGACAATCGTAAAATCAACTCTGTTTACATAAGTTCCCTATGGAAACGGATGGCAAGGAAAAGTCTTCTAATAATTTGTGGAGATAAAACAGCATCCGACATTGTGTTTACCATTTTCTACTTTGCTTACTTGTCAGTAGTATAGGTGTATGTTTCAAATATTCAGGGAACATTTACATTTACAACACATCCCATGTTACAAACTTAACGTGTAACTTATCAAAGAGCCAGAAAGAAGATGTTGTGGCTTTGTATTGTGAGATTGTTTAATCCTTGGGTTTGTTGATTTTCTGACTGACGAATCCCCGCTAACCTATGGACACAACCTTCGTAATTAGCCGAGTTAACTTGTATGACCGCCGATTAAGCTTTTGGAATTGTGCTATAAACTACGACCTGTAACAGATGATTGCTTAGTAGTTGGCACGGCGCCAGACTAGCCAAAGTCCTTACAGCCATTGAGAGTGGTAAAGAAACAAACTAATTGCGAGTCAAGTTCGATTTCAGACTTCGTCATTTATGGAGTAAAAGCAACTTATATGTATCGATTAACATACCAAAACGTAAGAGGAAATATAAACATAGGATACACCAAACTAAGGGGATTTTGTACAGTGAGCAGAAAGTCGGGTCCTAGTGAAATTACAATAACTTCAGAGCAAAGACATGCTACTAGTTTATAAGCCTTTGGGACGCTTGTAATTTTAGAAATGCAATGCTAAATGTTTAGCATATGCAGTTTGACACTGCATTGTATGATATCACCGAATATAAGCTCCAGAGATTACGTTTTCCAGTTCTCTTTCTCGTTCCAACGGTAATTTCTTTAAATTGTATTAACAGTGTTCTTGAAATGACTACTACCTAATAATTAGATTATTCCCAGTTAACAGGTCTCATTATTCATCTGAGCCCTGGTGATAAGTACAGATTACCTGGTTTGGGTCCGCTTGATAACCACGACCAGTGGTTGAAAACACTAGGTGACATGGCAGATGGAGATAACAGGAATTCTTCGATATCAATGTTATCTAAGCTTAGTTTGAAGATCTAAGCTGTAGTATACCTTATCTAGTTAGTATTTAATAGTTTAATGAACGATATCACCTTTTGTTCCTATCAGTTGGAATCATTTCTTAATCTCTACACTGGTAAAATGCTTATATTGTTGGATGACTTGTTGCTTTTTTACTCAGCACGTTTAGTGTATTCGCAGGATCTGACTGCATTTCACGTTTTACAACTGAACTCCAGTATTTAAAATTACGTTTAGCTACTAAATTATACCTCCATCAGTTGAATGTCTTACAGTAAGTGTGATAGTTTGCATTAAAACTTCTTTTTTTATAATTCCTAAGTTAAACAGATCAGAACTACTTGGTAAGTTCTATTAATGAACTGATAACATTGAAAGATAATGTTAAATATCTTTTATTTCGCCTGTTTTTTTTTCATGCTACTTATTATTATACAGTAGTTTATATATACATTAAAATGTTTTACAAAGCTTAAATATTCAGTAACTTGGATTGTGACTAGCAAGTGGAATCCAGGACGCATGTTCCGTCCTATTTGGGACTCGTTGGCTAGATTCCACTTACCAGTCCCAATCCAACTTAAATTATACTTGTGAATAATCGCTATATCAAGGTAATCCGCTCAGGATGCACATATAGCAACAGAGACTGACCAAATCAACGGGAAGATACAAGTTCATTCTAATACTTAAATATCTATTTTAGTTAATTCCTCTCGGCTTAAACCATTTTTGATACTTGACATCCTATCATTTTAATTGTATAACATTTGATTCTAGACTGGAAGGCTAAAATGGATCAAGTTATTGGATTTCAGCTTGTATGTATCGATTTCCCCGTTTATGCACCTGTTGTACTAGTACGAATTTGGACGCCATTTTGGCTACAGACATATACTTTGTCATCTAACATTTGGTATATGTTTCTGTAGACTTTTACCATTTGTTTTTAGAACATTCTCTTATTATGACTTAGACACATTATAGACGCCTAGATATCTCATGAATTGAGGTTTGTAATCAAATAGCACCTGATTTAGTACAAAATAAATCCTTGTTTTAATGTTGGACGTCGGCACGCAGTTTAAATCTGTCAAGTGGATTAAACACATAGGTTCAGTAAATAGTAACTCACGTCTATTCGCTTTGTCTTAATAACCTTGTTTATTTTTTTTAAAGAAATTTATTACATTCTTACTGGAAAAATCATTTGAAGTATACTTTCAATGATTTAAGCATTATAAATTACTAATAAATTGCACTTAGTGTTTTATTGAAAATTGAGGATGAGTTGTTTACAATGAAGATTTAAAATTCGTTTAATTGACCAAGCAACCAATCAAAATGCAGACCTCATATTTACTACAGTCATTTTTGTATACATATGTGAGTCATATATAAATGCAGTTAAATCACCAAACATGCTGTGAGAATCCAATCAGTTAATAAGAATATGATAGTAGCTCATCTGGAAACAACTATGAGAAATTTTCATAACTGTGGAAGTCTTTGATTGACATAGCAGAGAAGTCAAATATTCAAGTAATTTAACTGCTAAGAATGAGGTATATATCTGATATTAATTTATAATACACAACAGTTGCCCAGCAAATCATCAGAAATTATGATAGAAAGTGGGTTAAACGATACATTCAAGTTTCGTTTTAATTAATTTTTTAGCAGAATGCAGTACACAAAAAATAAAGTGAAAACATTTTACACTACTATTAAGTAGGCAGCTTATGTCTTAAGATATTTTCTGTTGATATTTCTTTCCTCACTTACCTCTTCTATTACTGAGGTTATTTAAATGAACACAGATATTTAGTTGTTCAGCAGTGAATAGTTTATAGGAATTTTGCACACAGAAATTAAAATGTATTGCGTGGTTACCCTGAAATATTTTAAATATTCACTTTAGCAAAATAATTACTGGGTATTGCGATTCTTTAAGACATGGCTGAATGACAGAAAATTAAAAAAAAACATCAAAATGATGGGTGGTGGGGGGAGAGATTTATTGTGTTTGTCTATATATTGGAACATTCAACCAGCTTACATAAGTTCGAGGTACGTAAACAGAAGGTGGACTTCTTGTTGCATGTGACTTGTTACAGCCTTGTAACTACGTACATCTAAGGACTTCATTAATTCATATCAAATGTATTACACATTATTTGACTCACTAGTATTTGCAAATCCATGAATATTTCTTGTGAACTACAGGCTATACCACCATTTTGAGTGTCTAGGTCAATAAAACCTGAAGACATCTGTTATTAGCCATGTTTCTATACGAAAATCTTGTTACAAACGACATCTTGTGAATTCAACAGTTCATGGCGATAGATATCTTATACAAATATCAGTATAGTCGAAATGTATGTGAGTTAGTGGATAATAGTTAGGCTACTACGCTTCACATGCGAGATAATCGTCACAAATCAATCCTCTTAAAGCCATCAAAATGTCATGCAACGGGTATTCGATCTCGGATAACTTATAAGGCTTATAAAACGTAGTTAGTGCTAAGGACTTTTGGTTTATTTTATTATTGGTAGGTGGAATTTAGGATTCAATGTGTGAAACACAATCAGTCCTAAAAATTAGAATTAGGAGCTTGGTCTAAAAGTTTAACTCTTTTTGGTTAAGGGGAGGGAACTGAAATTACATTTGAAGTATGAATTTAGAATATCTTATCATTATTTCCATTTAATAAAAGCGGACCTGTCGTTCGCAATACACTAAAAGGTGAACGTGAACCTGTGAAAATTAGTATATCCTAGACTTTCGTGTATCGCTGAAGCTCTTAACTTGTTTGATAGTTATGAACAACGTTAGAATCAAAACCCTTCACACAAAAACCAACGTGATGAGATATCATATCACAGGTGAAAGTAATATTAGGTTACGGCTTTTGTATGTTGTTCACTAGACAATCAACACTGAGACCTTACTTTTAGACCTAATTCTTGACTCATTATATCAAATTTAACAGTGTGGCTAAACTTCATAACGATTTGGAAGTATGTTTTACCATACACCGATTACTGTCGTTGTGTTTTGCCTGTTATTGACTGAATCGTGCTCGATTCTGATGACAATCAGCTGAATAGAATTACATACAATACTTGAACTACAAGTAGGTTGTTGATGCTGTTAGAAATTTCTTAAATCTTAGATAATACCATTTTAAAGACTGGTGCAAACGACACTGACACTTTCGTCCACTAACATCCTAACCAAAATTTTTATCAGTCAAATCTTTATAAATCAGTTTTATGATATCAATTAGAAGAAAAACTGGAGCATTGGAGAACTACATTATCCTAATTTAGAACTCCAACTTTGTGACCCACAACCCTTCCAGGGATCGAACTCAGGACCTCCAGGTCTCATATAACAATTAGAACCATTAAAATTAAGTTCGACAACTGAACATGTTCTGTGGAAACATTTCATCTAAGTTACAATAGTAACCCGACTGGTGATTTACTTCTAAGCTAATTCTCTAAGTATTAGTGATAGAACTTACTCAAGGTGGCTTAGAAATGTCCCGTGTAATAAAGTTATCATTAGCGGTAATGGATAATAGTCTTACGGTAACTCGATCTGATTGCAAATTAAAAATGTGTACCACTGCATAACAACCATGTTGCTCTAACAGTTTAACATTCGTCGCGTGACCTGAAGGTTCTGGGTCAAACTTCTGACTGGAGGTGCACTACTAAGAGTCCTGTATTAGAACGAAACGCTTATCATTTGCTTTATGGTTTCAAATATTATTCTAAATGAGATCAACCTGTGACGAATACAATCAGAATATTGTGGACTAAAGTGTAATCTAAATGTCCTAAATACGAATAGTACTTAAAATATCTGGTTGATAACTAAAACTGACTGCATAATGATAAAGTTTAAGGAAGAGTATGTTCGTTTTTAAAGATCAGTTAGTTGTTTTTCGTGATTATGACATAATAAAGAATAAATACATGTAAAATTAGACTTAGTAATCAGTTAGTCACTCAAATTGATTACGCGAATAATGGATAAATTGACCTTGTACGCCACCTCAGTGTGCACTTAATTAATTCAGTCGCTCGTGTGAAGCTGGTTAAATTGACCTTATTATAAGGTAATTTCACAATCGTATTTCTGGGTAGCATGTCATTTAGTTTATCAAACTACAAAGAAATAAAATGGAAAGTTTAATCCTCTCAGACTTATTCTAGTTAGGTCATCAGATTGATATTAATACAGTTTCCACAGTCTTTTACCTCGAGATATTACAACTAACAAACAGCGAAAACTGAAGGTATCCATGTTAATCAATCAGATCTTTTTATTCATAAAACGTTTATACAACTTTTCCCTCTCTCTGTTTGTACCTTGGGGATTAAGTTAACTCTCTATATCTTCATTCTAATTTTTCTTGTTATGCAATCATTCCTAAAAATCAATTTTGAACTTACTATTCATTTTCATTCTTATGTAATTTTAACAATATTTACTTAAATTATTAAAAATTATAAACATTTTATTATATTGTAATAATAATGATATTATTAGTAATAAATTTAAAAAAGAAACATACTCATATTGGTCAATATGAAGGTCACAACATTTAAATTAACCAATGATAATAAAGAATAAGAATATAACTTTTCAATGTTTCAATGTTAATTTTCATTCCATTTTCATTTTTCTTCCATTCACTTACATATTAACTTATTATACATGCAATAAAATTGTGTAAATAAAGTGTTAGAATAAAAAAAAGTTCAGCAGAAAGAGTGAGGAAATGCAGAAAATGATGTAATTTTTTTTTAAAAATATCATAATAGAAATCATAGTTTATTAGTAGTATCTGCAAGTAATATGTGTACGTTTGTGTTAATTATTTTTTCTTGAAAAAAGTTATTATAGATTACTGAGAAACGATAGATATTATGAATAGTACATGTTTATTTGTTTTATCTATTTCAATGATGTATATATTAGATTGATGCCAGAACACTGAATTGTATTGTATTGTATTTTAATAAACTTTGAAGGACGACGGAGGGAGGGGGGAAAGTCTGAACGATCACATTGGTGATATAATAAACTTTGGTTAGTTAACTGTAGAAATCATGCTGCCACATTTAAACATACGACTGAATAATTGTTATCAGTTAAATAATTACTTCATCAATCTGAACGATCCAGTACTAAATTCATTACATAATGTATGACATTCTTCATTGGTAAAACTTTTGTCAACATAAAAATTGCTTATGATAATGAGGTAGAAATTCGTAAGAAAACATCAGATAAGTCAGAAAAAAAGAATGAAGTTATGAAGATATATATATATATATGTATACTTCATTAGACAAAATGCTGCAATAATATGTTATGTAATCAACTGTAATTCACCTCAATTACATACATGATACTCTTCTGTTTTAACACATGTTTGACACTCAACGCGACAACACCAATTAAATTGGCAATGACATTTTTCATGTACCTCACGTAATTGTGATTGTGAGCCACGATTACAACAAAGTGTAGCACAACTTGCTTGATCTGTACTATTTGGTAGACATTCACGACCTCTTGTACCTGGACTCTGAGTAATTGGATCATATTCACAATAATTTGATGATTCGTCTAAATATGTAATATGATCTGGTGTGACACGACGTAATTGTCTACTGGCACGGCGTAGTTTTGTTCCACGTCTGTTGAATTTCACCTGTATTTTATGGTGAAAAGTGTTAAGTTTAAATAAATGCGAATGAATAAGAATAGACGTTCAATATTATAGATTAAGTGGAGTTAGATATGCAAGTCATTGAAAGTTAAGTTGGCGATGTAAAACTCGGGGGTCAAGAGTCCAACTGCTGCTGGAGGGAGTGGATGTTAAAGAGGAGACCCTCACCAAGTTGTGACATATTCAATACTTTCTGTTTTTAAGTGATTAACTAACTAAAGTCCGTTGTGTATTACTATAAAATTTGGTAACATTCACAAATGAAGTAACGTAATTTCGTTAATATATCCACTTTTCTGAACTACACAGTCTTGTTCTTTGGCATTATAAGTAATTGTTCTTTACTATGACTCGGTTTGTTTAACTTTGTCATTGCATTTCATAAACAACCATTTTTGAATTATATATATATATATAATCAAATAATTAGGCTAGTTACAATCTATCGATCATTTGTCGAACAAATCTTCCAAAGCTGAGCAGATCTTTAATATACTTTGACCAATTAGTATTCCTTCAGAAACTTTCAAGGGAATTTTCGGAAGCGATGAATAATATACTATATCCTGTTCGAAAATTGCAGATTCTGGTACCATTTATTTTATTTGTAACAAAGATTTCGGATTCTTTCACACATATTGATCTACAGATATTTTTGTTTTCATAGCTCAAACTAACCCTAGAAGTAAAAGTTCATCTATACTTTTTAGGGACAAGGAAGTAGTTACTTACTTAATTACTTACCCCTGTTACCCCTCTCAGAGGAGCATAGGTTACTTACCAGTATTCACCATTCAACTCTGTCCTGAGCAATCCTTTGCAGCTGTCTCCAGTTACTGTTCATCCTTTTTATGTCTGCTTCCAGCTCTCGACACAGTGTGTTCTTTGGCCTTCCTCTTTTCCGTTTTCCAACAGGGTTCCAAGTTAGTGCTTGCCCCGTGATGCAGTCTGATGATTTCCGCAATGTATGTCCTATCCATTCTCAACGTCGTTTTGTGATTTCCTCTTCAGCTGGAAGTTGGCTTGTTCTCTCCCACAGTAGGCTATTGCTGATGGTTTCCGATCAACAGATATTCAATGTTCTGCGTAGACAGTTGTTTATAAATACCTGTACTCTCCTAAGGATGTTTGAAGTAGTTCTCCACGTTTCAGCTCCATAGAGAAGAACTGTCTTGACGTTTGAATTAAAAAGTCTAACTTTGAGGTTGGTAGACAGTTGTTTGGACTCCCATATATTTTTCAGCTGTAGGTATGCTGCTCTTGCTTTGCCGATCCTTGCCCTTATATCTGCATCGGATCCTCCTTGTTCATTGATGATGCTCCCCAGGTATGTAAAGGTATCCACTTCTTCCAGAGTTTCACCATCAAGTTCAATTAGGTCGGTTCTCACTGTGTTGAATTTGAGGATCTTGCTCTTTCCTTTATGTATATTCAGGCCTATTGATGCTGAGGTTGCTGCTACTTTGGTTGTCTTCACTTGCATTTGTTGTTGTGTATGGGCTAGAAGTGCTAAATCATCCGCGAAGTCTAGATAATCGAGTTGATCCTACTTGTCCATTGAATTCCGTGCTTTCCCTCAGATGTAGAGGTTTTCATGATCCAATCAACCACTAGAAGGAAGAAGAAAGGCGAGAGCAAACAGCCTTGTCTGACACCGGTTCTTACTGGGAATGCATCTGTCAGCTGCTGAATTTCGCCCAGGGTCTCTGTGGAAATCCATTCCTTATGATGGTGGTTCTTGCAGCCCAGAGCCTCTTGACAAGTTGAAGTTAGTGCCTCTGATTCCTTTCCAGTTGTCCTTCACAGCGGTTTCTTCCGCCTTCAGCAGATCTTGTAGGGCTTGAAACCTGTTGTTGAGAGTTATTTTGAATTCCTTGAGTTTGTCAGTATCTCGAAGAGAGGCTGTATTGAACCGTTGTAATGCTGTTACTTCAGTTATCCATTGCTTCTTTAGCTTTAGTTTCATTTTGGCACTCACTAGGTGGTGATCTAAAGCTACATCAGCTCCTCTTCTGTTTCTCACATCTTCCATTGATCTTCTGAATTTTTTATTGATGCATATATGATCAATTTGATTCTCCGTAGTATGATCCGGTGAGACCCATGTAGCCTTGTGTATGCGTTTGTGGGGGAATATTGTACCACCTATAACCATTTTGTTGAAAGCGCATAGATTTGTAAATTTTTCACCATTCTCATTTCTTTCTCCTAGTCCTTGTTGTCCCATGATGTCTTCGTATCCGGTGTTGTCCATTCCGACTTTGGCGTTTAGGTCCCTCATTAGGATTATCAGATCCTTCCCTGGACACTTCGCTATAATTGACTGCAGCCTATCATAAAACTGATCTTTGTCCTCGTCGTTGCCGTCGTTGGTGGGTGCATAACATTGGATAATCTTCATCGTAATCCCCTTCATTGTCTTGAAAGATGCTTTGATGATCCTGGGTCCATGTGGTTCCTATCCTACAAGTGAATTACGCGCTTTCTTGGACAGCATCAGAGCAACTCCTTGGGTGTGTGGGGCATTTTCCTCTTCATGCCTGGAGTATAGTAGCATTTCTTCCGTAGCTAATGTTTTCTATCCAGTTTGAGTCCCATGGGTTTCACTGATTCGGAGCACAGTCAAGTTGTATCTCTTCATTTCTGCTGCTATCTGATTGATCTTCCCGGTCTCCCACATTGTCTGAACATTCCATGTTCTTATAAAATTTTTGCTCTGGACGTTAGAAGGGGTTGCATTGGCCTCATGACTTGCGAATAATCTCAGCTTTCATCATGAAGCGTCATAAACATTCCTTCCACTCCAAGGGCCTGCAGCTCTTCTAGGGTTGCTGTCGGTCCCAAGCCCAGGTAAAGGAGGAGGTTTGGGCATAGGGCTAGCATCCCTATCCAGTAAACCACAAGCTTGCTTAAAAAACGCTAACCAGAAAGAACAAACTAAACCATTTAAGGAAGTAATTAGAAACTTATTATTTAAGCGTTCAAATACAAAATATATCAGGGCGGTTACCAGATACACGTACATGTTCACCGAAATTGAGGTATCGTGTGAGCTCTGTGTTGTTAAGACTACGTTATATGGTGTAAACTTCTTGATACACTACGATTACCGATACATGGATTATTATAATCAAGGAGATATTTGTGGCTATTTTTGTTAGTAACTCACAGCGTTGCTATAAAATTTCTTTATATTATTACATTCGATTGTTTAACTACTGAAGTTCATTTCAGAAGTATTTCAACATTAAACCAACTCATGTTCAATATTTATCCTACAATAAGGTTTTAAAAAGTTCTCGTCAACTGAGTTGAAAATGAATGATGAACTATTATAGTTCAGTAAGGTAATTTACAGTTTTTTTCAACTTCTTCACTATTGATTGCAATCTACAGTATTGTAGAACTGTTGGTTATGGTTAGGGAGTTAAACTTACGATCGCTAAGTAACATATTAGAACGTCGATATACCTATTTCATTTTAGTTAACAGGGTAGTATCACTCTTTCTTACACTTAGAGTATGGCGTGAAGCCAAACACACAAATCTGTGTCTGTTAAACAAATGAATAAGGCAGATATAGGTTTTATAAAAATGTACAAGTTCCTTTCTAATTTGTCGATATGATTCTAGATAAGTGAAATAAAGTTTATTGACTTTGATGTTCCCATTTATTTCCAAAGAAGATACCTACTAAGCTGTTTTATTTAACTAGAGTTTATTATCCTTATTGTATATCGAAAAAAATGTTTCTCTCTAGTCTTGGTCTCCTGATAATTAAACAGTCAGGGTAATCATTTACAGATGGTAACATTATATTGAGGTGTTATATATGTATTTATGATAAACAACAGTGGTAATCAGTAATGGCCCACGTTATCGTGGTCTGGAAGTTCGATTTCTTACATGGGCCATCAATATTCAACACTACATACCTACCAATTATGCAAATTAAGGAGATTGTTGACATGGACAGAAAACTTTATTGATAGATTATAATCAAATGCACACACATAATGTGTCTATACTTATACCTAAATAGCCAGAAAATTATTGGATCATTCATGAAGTAATAGGCTGTGAGCTTGAGTATGTTATTTGTAACAATACTGCTCCTTATATTTCATTCTCACCTCTCACTATACTAATATTTGAGATTTTATAATGAAATTCAGAGTTGCTAAGTTCGATACCCAATAATTCAAGAGACTAGAAATATTGAGTGATTGAGATATTAATTCTGTCGAAACAGAGCTGAATATCAGTATTAACTAAAATAATCAGGCTGACTGACTTTGTGGTTGTTGTGATAATCGTCAAACATTTTACATGCCGTTTACATACACGTTATATCGACAAAGCGTTTATTGATCAAGAGTTGATACAGTTAAATAAATCTTTGTCATTTAATCATGTCACAGGTTCGAATCCATTTTTAATGCCATTTTCTTTCACCCCATAGAACTATTAACTCATAAATGCAATCTATAGTCTGTTGTGTACCATACACTACTTTACATTCATCTTAACTTTTACTATTTACACTTACATATATTTTTATACTGCATAATTACGTACATGGAATTATTTGTCTCCATGTATTTCTTTCATATCCCTAACCATTCTATTGCATTTTTGTCTAACGCGTTGAAAAAAAAGAACACATATCAAACAGAAAACCATAGTAAGAGTAGTAAGTTTACAAGTTTCAGTAAAGAATCTAACCATACCATTGTTATTCTAAATGATAATCATGATGTGATGATGATGATGATACTTTGGCTTTTGATGATATTACTACTATTATTTATTGGTGATAACAGAGGAAACGACGAGTAGTATGTTTATTACCATTACTGAAACAATGCTTACTACTATTGAACAGTTGGTCAGTAAAAATAAGTATGCATAAAATTTCGTTATTTTACTCTTTTCTCTCTCTCTTTCTCTCTCTAAATCGTTCTTCTTCTTTTGCCAAATATGTGTGTTGTCCATGTCAAGTCATATTTGTTGCCATCATTCACTATGTTCACCGCCTCCTCCACTTCTTTAACAGTGGATAATGACAAGAATAACCATGTTAAATGTCTTCAATTCGACATATTATTATTTTAGTCATTGTTTTAAGAAGTTAAAGTAAAAATAACAAAACAAAACTAGATGATATACTACTGAACATAGTCTCAGTAATATGTGAATATTTATGTTCATGTAAGTGTGTTGTGGTTGTTGTTTTTTTTTTTGTAGTATTTAATCTTATTACATTCTACATCTACTACTTACATGGAGTCTAGTTGATTTTATCGACGGTACATACGACAAAGTGTAAAAGATCAGTGTACAAAAAGAAAAAAACTAAAAAAAGATAAAAATGCCTTGAGAAGGAATCTGTATATAACACAGACATTTAAATGAAAAGAAAAATAATTTTCAACGATTTGTTATAGTATACAACATTATGTAGACAAAATAATCATGTTGATGTATATGTACATATCTACAAGAGAAAGAATTCATATGTATGTGGATACAGTTTGTGGTTACTGTACCACTGTGAAATGGAATGAAGTCTATGCTAAATCACTTAGAATTGTAATTTCCTGTAGTTTAATTTTGTTTTTTCTCTTTTATTGATACTCTTGTTGATTATGTAATAACATAGTATTACTAGTATTACAACTACTAGAATAAACAATAATCCGAAAATGAATATGACATTCACGTGTTTAGTGTACACACGTTGTGTACAGATGTCAATGGTTACAGTTCAATATTCAATCAATCCTTGAGAGGACTGTAGCGAGCAGAGGGGAAAAATGTGATAACTTCACTTAAAATATTCATTTCTTTCTTATTGTACACATCAACGTTGAAGTTATTTTTTTTTTTATCATTTGTGAATTGTGAATCTATTGCAAATTGTATTATTTCAATTCATTCTTTAAATACATTTTCAATTTATGAATTGTGAATGCATCAATATAACAGTCTTTGTTCAATGATAATTAGGTCATGTAAATCAGTAGGTACATACTATGCAGTTAGATTCTGTAAGATATCTACTATTAGTAGTTTAAAATGATTGGTGTCTATGACTGATTGTAGAGCATGAAATTATAGATACATTTCATCTTTCTAGAATATTCAGAAAGTTTAATTCCAGTATTTGTTAGATATACAGGTTTTCATTAAGTCCTTATAAAAATCTACTATCAATAATTAATCATTCTCACTACTTTTTGTGTGAGATTATCTTGATTACTTTATTATTCAACATTTTTATTTGATTCTGTCCTAATGGAAAAATAAGGAGTGTTCAATGAAGACTAACTGACTGGAAATAATTAGATATTACGATAACAGTGATTTAAAGGTAAGAGATTATGTAATGATCAGAGTTGTTCGAAAACGCCAAGTTATGAACATGATGTTACGTAATTAATAGATTGTTAGTGAAAAAGATGATATATGGTTGAGTATGAAGAACAATAATTATATTATAATAGAGGTTAATTAACAATAATTATAAAGAAAATGAAGTGAAAATAATCGATCTTTGAGAAATGAAATGCAGTTACAACCATGGTAAAATAAACTATTGAACATGGTGTTTTTGTATACCCAAATTAATCTTTCGAATATGAATTACTGAAGCCTTTGCAGTACATACCTTATTGATTCCTAATTCTTTTGAGGCATATCGCTTGACTGAATTAATGACAGTGAAGGAGGATTCTTTTAGACCAACGTGATCAGAACTGATGTAGTATGGAAATTCGGGTTGACATACATCTGTACCCGGTTGTTTATTGATTTTATCTGATTAACCATGTTAAAACACTATATTTGAAATGTAAAATACAATCGTTTCTTTGTAAGCATTCGTTACATACTCTTTTCTTATTAATTTTACTGATAATTCCACTAAAAATTCCCCCGCTCCCCCCCCCACTCCGTACAATCGTGTCTATAGGCTTACGTATGTACTATTAAGTAGTTGGCAGTAATCGGTAGGAAACTCTAGACCTAGATTTTATACTAATTAGCACTCTTCTATGTAGTATAAACATAAAATAGAGAGGGAACTGATGTTACTAGTAACATGTGAACCCATGTTACCCAGCTCTAAGATTTGTGATTATTACCCCTGAACTATACTGTATGTGACTAACCTCTTAAATGACTGTTTAATGTTTCTCAATTTTATGATTCTCCAGGTGTTAATAAATTATGATAACAATTATCATTAACTGCAATTGATTTCACATAAATTACTTGCAAAATAAACTTGAAATGTGTGCAATTAATCAGTTTCTTTTGGGTGCTGTTTTTGCTTAGGTACATGAGTTAGTCATCAATGTGAAGTGAATAATCTTGGAACTAGTTCATAATGGTCATCATATATTCCACAATTGGATTAGCTTTGATATCAACGTTTGAATGAGTTATTTTATCCTAGTTATCATTGTGGTATAGATAATAAATGACTGATAAATGTTATATATATATATAACCGTAGTCTATTATGAGGTCAATATCATTTATATCTACATACATACCATTAGATTTGTAGTTCTATACTGATGTCAACTAATAGACCAACTCTACTCGATTTAGTTGGAACGACGTAACTGCCTAACTTAAGTGAACTTGGATTAAAACCACACCATCTAATGACTCTGTAGCCTGACCAAACCTAACCTTAGTGGTTAGACATTTTTGTTTCTCTAAGGCTTCCTACATAATAAACAATCTTATGAGGTAGAGCATACTTAAAAATATGTAGAAGGGGAATTACAGAAAGTTGGTTATGGACATGTAGTACAAAATGCCTATATCCACTTTGAATGTTAGTTGTCTGCATGAATGATATTGGCTTTGAAGAAATGACTTGAATGAAAGCGGCGAAACCTCGAAAGTTTACATGTTTTTACACATCAGGTTTTGTAAACAGAATACTATTTATTATAAACCACCGAATCTCTGTGATTATTCACAGACATCCTAATAGTTGTAAGTGATTCTTTTTACTTATGAACTATTGACTTATCCACAGATATTCATGCAGTAACTATTACAAATTTCAACTAACTTCATTTATTACTTCTGAAGAAATAATGAATTAAATTAAGGTGGCTTGTGGAGATTGGTAAAGTGGGAATTCTACCACCGGATTTTGGTTCAGTGATGCAGAGGATTAGGCGTTCGTTATTACGAATCCCCCCTGGGGCGGAATCTAGAGGGATCACTGCTGAGGTCTCCCATACTAAGATAAAACAGCTGTCCATTACTCCCTAGTTTTCAATGCTACCCTATCAACATCAATTTGTGATGAATTCAATCAACTAAAATAATAATGAATTACTTTACAGTAGGATAATAAAGTGAAATTGAAATTACAAAATAGAATGTTCCAGAAGGTAACATATGTTATTTCATATTTCATTGAATAAATAGTAATAGAGAGTGAATGTATACACCTTGGTTAATAATAATATTTGTGACAGTAAAATAAAACATGGCGTCATGTAGACATTAGTAATTCATTAGTATATGAGGTATGACCTATTTGTACGTGTACATTGTGTGTTTAAGGTGACGGGGATGGGATAGAGTGTAGTGGTGGTGGATGGGAGTGAGGGGAAGGGGAATGGAAATAATGAATGATTCGTTTATATTACTTATTAAATTTGCATATATATAATGAAAAAAAATCTACTTGTACATTTTTAACTGTGAAGTTGTTATTTACTGTATATGTAAATTACTTGTTAGCAATAAACAAACAATGGATTAATGTTAGTTGATTTGGAGTAGTCTGAAGAAAACTATGTTTAATCTAGATTTTATACTAGTTAGTATTCGTAAATTAGCAAGTTGTACTTGAAATCTTGTGAAAATTGTTGTCCGTTGTAGGAATAAAGCCTGAGTCATATTGATTCGTTATCTTCTATATGTTTAATCACTAATCCGTTGTCACTTTATGTGAAAGGTTAATTTGTTATACCTTCAAGATTCTTTGGAAATTCAGTTTAATATTGGGTTGCATGTACAGACAGTTAAAGAGTCACAAACGCTAAACTCTTATTCTATGTTCTACTTTACGGGAGCCCCCACCTTTTAGATATTGTCAGTCTGTGGTTGAAAATACCATTTAACTAGGTAAAAGGTCAGGTAAATCTTAGTCCTATAAGGTCCCATTTTATTGACCGACCATTGGTGAAAATTATTGAAAATGTCGATAAATAAAATATACTAGTTTCTGATACATGAAATCAATCTTCCCAACAGGTAGACACTTTATATTGAAATAATACCAGTCGGTTTAGTTAGTCTTCTTTTCTAGCTATTCCACTAGCCTTAATTTGGAACAGTGATCTATTTTCGCCAAGATGTCTGCCTTATTCTTTTCACAGAATGATTTCCATTCATAAGGAATATATCTACAATGGAACCAGAGAAATGTAGGCTGCTCTTATCGAAAATGCCCGTTTCATTCACCGGAATGAAACTTCACTGAGTAGTCGTTGATTGTACTGCCAGTAAATGCTAGGTGGCTAAGTAATTCAAATATAGGATTTTTCAAGGATTGGTTTACCAAATGAATGGTTTAAAAAGAAAACGGTATAAAGCGATATATACTTCCTAAACTTTAAAAACAGATACACCGGTAAAGAATCGTGAAAATTCGTCAACTGAATACATCTATTTTTATAACTTTCCAATATGGAGTTCTTTTTTATGTCACTAGTTGGTCTGGATTAGACATTTGTTGATTCCCTGAAAGCCTTAGGCAGCTGTTTCTTCCTGGCATGGGATCGTAACAGTGCGAATCCGCAACCCCATCAGGAGTCGAACCCAGGATCTTCTGGCTCCTCGGCGGTCGCTTTATCACTAGACGATTGAGTTGGTCTCCTAACGGTTGATATTTTCAATTCACTTTTTTAGTGATATCAAACTGACATTCAAGAATCTTCCCAACACTCAATTACAATGATATTCTTTATATGATTATCTAATATTGTGAACAGATGACTAATGGCGTTAAGATTTATTTGTCCTTTATAGAATCTTTCAAATCTGACAGAGTAGTGCTGCTACATCTTCGCTTATTTATTTCGCGATTTCTTCTAAACCAATACAGCAATAAAACAAATAATTATTAAACATATTTCGTCTTAAATCCCAGTTAGTACATTCAGTTTATATCAATGCATTGAGTTCAGTAGGAGAGCACCATTAATATTCTTTATTAAATCAAATAGGGATATGTAATGAATATAAATTTATGTTGAGATGCCGAATGTTTTGCTTACTTTAACAGCTTCATCATAACCTTGACGAAGATAACGACCAATACGTGTGAATGGTGATAATTGTGTCCAACATGTTCTTAAACTGCATGATCCGGAAACACCATGACATTTACATGCTACAGAAGCTAACTTGTAGACAGCCTATAAGAATAAACAAAACTACACGTATTTTAGGATATTCTATTGTTGGTAAAGGTGTTAGCTTGATATCATTGACGAAGTTAGAGGGTCTGCTAATTTTAAAAAAACCCTAAAAATAGAAACCAAATATTTTGAGTGAATAGAATTGGTCGATTAGGTTCTCTTTACTAATCACAAGGTTACTATTATGTATCATTTTTAATCTCGAGAAGACTGATCTCTGTTTCGTAGTTCATACTAGGCAACATTAGACTTCACCATTAGACAGTTTGAATTAATGTTACAGGTGGATTCAGTTTTTCAGAGTTTTAGATAAATCCCAGAATTTGTAAGTATACATAACAGAATATAGCCAACTGTAAAGAGTAAATGGGATAAAGATAGCAGTTAGTTTCTGCTATGTTGCATTTATATTACAGAAAATGATGGAAAATCGTATTATTGATTGCTTCCCTACATATTGTCGTTTACATCATAATTCTTATATGTTATCTCTTCCTTCTATATCCATCTGTCACTGACTGATGAAAATATATCTTACTCTTGTTTCTATCCATCTCTCAGATACGTTCTATGTTCTAATTAGCTTTACTACATAACCGAACTCTAAAATTATTGCTTTCGATCATCTTATCTCTATCTTCTTAACTATTCTGAAATTCCTGCGTTGGCGTTTATTTAACCTTATTTCAAAGATCCATCACTTCACTAGGGTAGTCTACATATGAATAACACTATGCATTTATGGTTTTTGTTACTATACTAGACCATTAGTGGTTACCATTTTAACCAACACTTCGTTTTATTGTCACGTTTGATAAATTACTATCAGATTTTATCATCCTATATATATATATATATATATATATATATATATATATATATATATATATATATATATATATAATTGTACTGCTATCAAAATGAAATCACCAGAAAGGAGATCTCTTCCAAGAACAAAATTCTTGTCGTTTATTTGCCAAATAAATCATTCACCACAAAAACTCGTATCATTGTTTAAAATATGCTAATGAAACCTTTACTATTCTCTGAAGTACAAGTTAAAATCACTTCAAGAAGTATTGAATGAGCTTAAAGTAAAATAAACAATAGGATCTCTGCAGAATAAATTTCATATTTGCGAGAATAAGGATAACTAAAATAAATATGGATATACTAGTATAATTAAAGACCACAAAGAAGTCGACTTATTAGCGGCTTAATTGTGATATGAACTTACAGATCATTTCTACTTTTTCTCACAAATGACTCTGCATTTGAACAAAATGTTCATAAAACTTTCTTCTATTGATGAAAGAATATCAAAGTACTTATGATGTTTTAAATCATGTAATGACCTAAGTTAGAAAACTAATGAAAATCAAGAAGCACTGAGTAACCGTTTTGTCTTAGTATTGGACTTCTTAGAAGTACACATTCATGACCACACCATAAATTTATGAACTTGCAAAGAGTGCCTAATCATCAAACCACTGAGTTATCATTCAGTGATTCACATTTTTAATATAAGTTGCTTATCCATTACAATTTGTAACATTTATCACACACAGCGGAAGCTGAAGATCTTTGGTTCGTTCTCTGATGGGGTTGGAGCTACACGTTACTGAAAAGTCCGATACTAAACCAAAAAATCTATTTAATACTTCTTAGTAGTTACTGGCTATTTAAACATGGTTAACTTGTGATGTAAAACTAGGAAATTCCATAACTCCTACCACCATCTGTACTAAAAAATACTAAAGCATGCTATTGTAGTATGAAATAAAGTCAACAGAGTGATTGTGCATTGTCAAAACTTAGTATGGTACAAACGCTAAAGATCAATAAATTTTATTGGAAACTAAGTTTTTCTTGGTTGGGAGCATCTTCAGGTAAAAAAAACAAGCTGCAAATACCGGCGGAAATCTAATCTGTACGGTGGCAATTAATGATGGTCGATGCGTATATTCTCTAATTACTGTAAACTGTCAGTAATGTATTTTATTAAGTCGAATCATTAGTACTGTTATGACACTTAAAATATGGAGTTATTATTGTCAATGTCTGTTAAAGAAAATAAAAACTTACCAAACGACCTGCTCTATTATTATGTAAATTCATTAACATGCGCGCCAATTCATTAGAATGTCTGGGATAACTTTTCTCCTTTTCTCTAACATCAATAAATGCTTTAGCGAATCTATATGCATAAGCGATATTATCTCCACAACCACCCCATATCCAATCACGATGCAGTTGATCTGGCCGATCAGCTTTACTACATCCACACGAATATAATCGAGCTTCTTTACAACTTCTTGCTAAGGCATGTACAACACCAGCTGCAGATATTGCATGAGCAAAGCCAGCCTCACGACTGCCTAAAAGAAATAATAACGTTATTAATCGTTTGGGTTGCATTCAAGTATTTCATTTTTTTCTGGTGGTTTATAGTAGAATGTATTTGTGATTTCTTAGAACCTGTAATATGGAATACTCAGACGGCTTACTGATAGTGTTAAAGTTCTAAAATGAGTCACAGTAGTTAGCATCTTGAAACTGAATAGGCCTCTTATATGCGAAGTATAGTCGTCTAGAATTATGTTTCTGAAATATTAATACTTTTGTCTTTTGATTAATTTGTTCAAACTTATCAAGATGCTGAATATATCAGACAGTGATTCATTGTCTTCGTTGAGTAATGATTAGTAAGCAGAAGGTATAAGCTAATGTTTTCGTAACGTTTTGAATGTTCACTATATGCGTTGTACCGATCAATTTCGATTATCATTTATTCATTTAATTACCATCAATAAAGATTTCATTTCAAGTAACTATCTGATCTTCTATGAGGATGCCGATTGTAACGCATTTTGAGATACCCGATGATAAATACAAACATGGTTAACATTATCTCTTGAAATGGAATATTTGACTATAACTACATTGTAATATATAGTAGTCACTAACAAAATGAATAGAAATTAATGGGTTAGATTGCGTAACTACTGAAAATGTTTTGAAGGATCTCAACAAATAAATTATCCACTTTGTATTATAGTAATGTGTCAAGGAGTATTGTGAAATGTTTATCAAATACACCTTAATGTGTAGAACTCCATAGTATTGCTATTCCATGGCCTTACCAACTATTTGAACCCAGGACCTTCAGTGTTTCCAGCGAAAGCTCGACAGTCAGACCACTAAGCTGGCAACTAACGGTTGATGCTTATAACTTCTGTAAATTTGAGCCATAATTGGGCTGTGATTAGTGGGACTATGAAAGACTAAACAAGCATCACTTTCGTTACTACTGTATGATCAATCAACTTAAACATCTCATTCCGGTAGAGATTCAATCATGGTACAATACTAGATTTCGCAGACTGAGATTAAATGACTTGGGTTCAAATCTGCTACAAAAATCAGTTCTCTGAAGAGTCAAGATACACCTAGCTGACGAGTGAGAAAATGCGCAAAATCCCAAGTCAAGCAAGGTTTGCTTCAGATTATCTGTTAAGTCACCTTCAATCATAAACCATTACACACGATATTTGCCTCTTTAGACTAGTGACTACAATGAAACCTTATCAATCTGAACCGTAAGGGACAAGAAAAATCTCACATAAGTCACTACTCAAAAATTAATGTAACTACTTTAAACTAATTGCCAGTTAAATTAATATGGTCTCTATCAGATATTTGTCATTAGTTATTGAACTCATTCAGAAGTTACGATTGTTGATTTCGTAATAATACTACTAATAATAATAATACTATTAATAATAATAATAACTGGTAGTTTGTCCAGGTAACTATCATCTACGACAATCACAACAGCTAATTTATTAAACCAGGTAAAAATTACATTGAGATGATGCGCTGTAATATGTACTGTTTATTCAATGTCCTTTTTTTTGGTATGTACCATGAAAATTACTTACTAGACTTAATTATCAGTTTAATTACTACCTTTTTATGTAAGATTGTTGATATAAACAATCAAATTAGTGACAAGAGGTTAAAGTCTCTCACTACTTCCTTGTGTCTATCGCATCCCAATCCCCCCCCCTCATATATACAAACTGTACCGTTATGTTATATCAATGAATAGGAAAATAAGGAAAGATTGATTTTATGTATAAAGTCTTGGGCGAATACACAGATAAGTCAATTGTTAGTAATATGAATTATGAAAAGACTGGTAATAGGACGAATGATTACGTCATAAATTGGTAACAAACCATTAAAATGATTAAGAGATCAAAAGATTTACAAATATTCATTCAAGCTGAAGTTAATTTTATTTATCACAGCATCTAACATGTGAAGAATTACTGAAAACCATGGGACATCAGCTAGCTGATATTTCCAACTCTTTGCGTCTTAAAGCTTCAGTTCATTTTGGTGAACAAGATACTGTTCAACTACTAGCATACAATTCGTCACTGTACAGTTTTTACTTCAGACGATTAGCAATGTATAACTAAGTCACTTGCAACTTGATTATATTTAAATAGTAATTGTTTATTCCCTAATAACATATTGCGACGTGGATTTCATGAAGATACAACCCATAGAATCATTTGACTTGTGAGGACGAGGATGACGATTACCACATTGAATAATGAACTGACTTAGCTTGGGGATAGTGACTAGGTAGTTTAACTAAAAGGCTAATAAGATGAATAATCCTAATTTGTTGTATACTATAATTGGTCAACAACTCTTTATAAAACCCATAGGATAATGAAGGCTTTAAGTAAAATAGGTAATGTTAGGTTCACAGATAGAATTCTTAATTCTATTAAACAACAATATTCATCCATCAATGTGATAACATAATTAGTACAGTTCATGTTGAACTTCTACATTTAGAATGCATAGATCCTGTCTTGTGACATGATATGTGAATAATCTGTACTGATGTGTAACATTACAACAGCTTGAAAGAAGTTTTTATCTTTCGATTACTTGATAAATTTGGTCTTTTATTTTACATGTTAGTTAAGAGTCCAGAAGAATCACCTATACAAACACATGGAAAGTTCTTCAAACTTCTAGGTCACTATTTACCAAACGTTTATTAATTGATACAAAGTTTTCTGTTTCATCTTTGTATTACTTTACTAATTATACGAGACAATGGCTTATATATAAGCACTTTCATAAAATGTTTATAACCTATTCTGACACCATTTGCTGACTAATTTATTAGTACCACCATATTTGTTCGCATTCTACTCTTTCTCTTCCTTTGTTCTATAGGTTAAACTAGAATCTAGTATTATAAAATCTGTGCATGAAATACTTTGGGAAATATAACAAGATGTCATGGAAACAAGGTTGGTAGTAAACATGTACTGATGGATAGAACCTGCAATCATCCACTAATTTAAATCTTTTTATGAACATTTGCTTGAATATCTATGAAACGGGAATACAAGCAACGAAAAAACTAATTATGTTGTTGATAAAGAAATAATGACACTTCAGTGAAGAGACTTTTCTTTTCGCCGATATGGTTTACTGTAGCCGTACAATAATACATATATAGTGATCCGAAATTTTTAAGTCTTCGACAACACTAAAGAAGACTTATTTCATGAATATTGAATTTACAAGAAATAAATTGGTAGAAATTTTAAAAAATCGGATTACAAAATCATTAAGTAAGGCATTCTTTGCTACAAAGCTTTACACTGTGTTCGCATGTCGACCCATGATTCAAGGATGTGTCAAGAACAAACTTACGGCAGTGCAGTCTTAATCTTTAAGTAAGGAAACATCAATTACAATTCTAGAACTTACCATTACCCTAATACTGCTTTCATTTATCTATTATTATTTTCAGTCTCTTTTGATGTTTTCTTTACCTTTCTGTTTTTTGTAATCAATTTGACAAATCCCTTCTATCCTTTCGTAATCGTCACTTTCTTCAGTACATTTCTCTTTTTGTCTCAACTAAATGAAAAATTACCTATTCAATCATCCAGTTTATACATTAAATTCATTTTAGAGCAGTTCTACATCATTTAAATCAATATTTAGCACTCTTGTGACACTTTGTCTTTTAATGTATGAAATTTTTAAAAGAACACTTATTACGTAATCTCCTTCTATTCTTCAATAAACAAATATCATGCAATAATAATCACTATATGTATACATGATTGTACAACTATAGTCAAAGATATCGTCGAGAAGAAAATTTTATTTCTGGATTGTTTTCATTTTTTAAGAAAAATGGAAATTTCATTGTACTTTTAAATAATTAACATTGACACTTCATGATTGTAACCAAATATTTAACATTGAATATAGTGACTATAGTAACTATTTTTTATCATTAATCATTTAACTAATATCTCAATTGATTAAAAAATGTTCTTCGAAATTCAAACGAAGAAATTCACCACAGTTTGGCGCCAAATGTATGAAGGATATTTGAATCAAATTATATTTTGTTGTAACTAAACTCAGTGAATCAAATTAATGAAAATTCAACGTTTCACTTAACAAACTGTTCCATGTTTTATCAGGGAAACAATCAAAAATCAACATTATTGATGGTTAAGAAACCTAATACAACCATGATTATGTAATCAGTTGTTGAGTATAAACATTAATTTTTTTACAACGTGTTATTATAAATGAAAATAATAAACTAAATGTAGTAGACTAAATAAGTCTGGTATGTGTACTCAATTTATATATTACAAAAACCACTTTGTACATAAATAGCCCTGGTTACTATGGTAACGGATAAGTGAAGATTGATTCTCTAGATCATGTAAGATTTTAGAATGAGTTAAAACAAATTCATGTAACACAAAAAAGACAATAAGATGTAATCTACTGAAGTTCATTGTATATGAAAGCAGTAGAGTGCTAGAAATATGGATTACGTCTAAACTCTGTTATTAATCAAAATTTGCCATAATGTGGCTAACAAAACTTCATCTCATCTATGGTAGCAATGAATTATAGTGGCAGACTCGAGAGATAAAATAAGTAATTTTCAAGATTACAGCGTATAGGTGAACTATTAAATGTAATTACCTGTTATGGAGAATGTTGACTTGTAATTTAATATTACAAATTAGTCTGAGTTAAAAAGTCATTGACAACCAAGAAGAAGTGAACAGCTGTTTCGCCCTAGTATGGGACTCTTTAGCAGTGGGCATCACCGACTCCACTAGGAAATCCACGAGAGGACCTTCAGGCTTCGCCACAAATGCTTGACTATCGGACCACTTAATATAGTGCTTTGACAGACTTGCTTTTAAATGTTCTTATGTCTTCGAGGGGATTTAGGAATATGTGTTACGTGTTCCAATATCCATACATTAAGTCGTTACGATGTCCCTCCCACATATGCAATACTATGTTTAGTGCATTCAGTCTCATTAACACCATCGTATTCTTCTTCTTTATACACTCATTTCATGATATTTACTACCACAAAGTAAAGGACAATTTCGACCTCCTTGATGAAACTAGGATCAGTTTGTTAATTGAAACTTTGAAATGTTTACTAATTTCATTCACTTAGACTGTTTACAATTGTAATTCATTTTAACAATGTCTAAGTGTTGTAAAAAAGAGTTTCATAAGTTTCTAGACAACTAGTTTAACTGAATTAAGGTGGTTTGTAGAGATTGGTACTAAGTTTTTGTTTGATTGAATCCATCACAGATTATGTTGGGAGTGAGACAGTTATCACCAATAACAGTGGATGATCGTCACACTGTATCACAATTTGATGGAAGTGGGAATCCTAATACTTGATATTAACCCAGTGATGCAGAGAGTTAGGTGTTAGACAATCCTGAAACCCTTGGATTCAGAGTATGCACTGCCGAGGAGTTCCACACTAGGATAAAAGAGCTATCTAGTGGTTCCTAGTTCTCAATGATACCCTACCAATATATATCTCTGATGAATTCAGTCAAACCAAAAAACCATCTAACTATTTATTACACTTGCATATTACTTTGAAAAGAGGGTAACTTTCTTCTTCCGTTGATATATATGGCCTTTGTAATAATAATGATTATGATATTATTATTATTATTATTATTATTATTATTATGTGAATATGAAAGAAAATGTTTGAATTGGTTGAACTTACTCTTATTGACTTCATTCATTGAAATGTTAACAGTTAAGATTGAAATGACTAATTCCGCTAAATACGTCAAAAGTATTCAACTCACTTGGAAGCATTACCAATTTATTATAATTAATTAAGTAAACATTATAAATGAGCAATGTATTCAGTTTTATAAAACTTCTAGCTTCTTATTAAACTTCTAGTTTTATAGTCTTTTCAATAGTAAAATGGCTTGGCAAAGCTTACAGTTTCTTTTAATTAACAAGACACACTCGTTTCTGGTGTTTGCCTGTGTATATCATGTATAAACTACAGAATTAATACATGGTTATTCAACTGGAAAAGGTTTAACTATATCAAAAATCAACTCGGTAAACAATCCTGGAAACAGAAGACAAAGTGTGAAGTGATGTGGATATGTTGGTGAGTGTGTGTGTGTGTCTGTGAAAGAATTCGAAAATATTATTTTTCGTTACCAGTGAAATGTATACCATCTAACTGGTGACATTGATTGATGTTGTCAATTGATTACATAATAGTGAGAAAATACACATTACTTTATGTTGTAATGAATAAAGTAAACATTTTGTCATAACTAAAGTATAAAGAATATTGATAAAGTAATAATAATAATAATAATTATTATTATTATAAAAATAGTGGTATCAAATTAACCGCTTTTATGAGGATTGATTTAGCTTAAAGAGAAGTCTTATGATTAAATGCTATGAGTTAGTAAACTACTGAAGTATAAAAAGATCACTTAACTAGTGTTCGGTTCTAGTTTCAGAGTTTATGGTATGTTGAAACAACATATTCACACCAACGTAATGATTTTATTTTATTTTACTTACTCGATTGTAGGTTTCCTAACTACGTGAACACTTACATTCGTGATGATATTTTATCATCTGATTTTATTATAAGCCTCTATAGCAGTAGGCCTCAACACACACAAAGGGGAAATCAAAATCCTTAGATACAAAACAACAGGCACCAACCCAATTACTCTTAATGGAGAAGCTTTCGAGGATGTGGAAACTTTTACTTATCTGAACAGCATCATCGATAAACAAAATGGATCTGAAGGCATGGATTGGTAAGGCATGAGGAACATTTTTACAATTGAAAAACAACTCAACTTAAACCAGCTGTCAGCCAACATCAAAGTCAGGATTTTCAAATACAAACGTCAAGACAGTTCTATTGTATGGAGCTGAAACTTGTAAGTAAAACTATGAAAAACATCATCCAAAAGATACAAGTATTTATAGATACCTGTTTTGAACAAGGTACTTCAGCTTCATTAACTAGATACCATCGGCAACAACCTCTTGTGAGAAAGAAGCAACTAAAATCCAACTGATGAAGAAATTAGGAAAAAAAGCTGGTGGTGGATAGGATACACACTGAGGAAATTATTAAACTGTGTCAAATGACAAGTGATAACTCGGAATCCTCAAAGGAAAAGGAAAAGAGGAAGACGGAAGAATACAATCGAAGAAAGACACTCAAAGAATGGACAGCACTTGAAAAGACCCGGAAAAGAGAGCCCTGGACGGAGTAGGTTGGGGAATGCTGCTCGGGGGCCTATGCTTCACGTGGGGTAACAGGCAATGATGATGATGCACTATAAATCTCATAACCTAAGCGCGAATAACTTCACACTTTTCCCTAATTCACAGCGATTATTTCATTATATTTTGGGTTGTTATCAGTATTGTTCTGTACTCTCTGTTATTACCTATTTCGTCTTAAATGATAATACACACGCTGTAATGAAACTAGAATCACTCTATTCTCTATTAATTATTTCTCTTCTTAGAAAAAACGTAACATTCCAATTCTCTTCTTAAGGAAGTAATTATTCAAAAATGCTATGTCCTATGAAACATTTACCATATTAAAACACTTATAATGTTGTAGTTCTGTCAAGTTCGATATGAATTAATGTCTCTTAATGTTACTTCTTAAAGATAAATTTATGATTACCAGATTGACTTCGATAACGACTCTTTAACTCATATGTTATTAAATTGACGTGATTTTGTTGAGATTGATATTAAGTTTGATTAATTGAATTTGATATGGAGTCTCATACTAGGACAAAACATCTGTTCAATGCTTCCTGGTTTTCATTGGTTTCCTACCAACATCAATCTGTGACGAGTCCAGTCAACTTAAACGTCATAACCTTTGATTACGTATAGCAATAGCATTAAATACTCCACTTTGTAAGAAAGTTCAGTTGAAATAACTTGTCGAATACGTCTTTTTAGCTAGAGTAACATCAATTTTCTTACAATGTCGTGTGGATTCTGTAACTAACTACAGTACATATGCATTTATAAACTTGAGTTAATGACGCTGCTTATTATTGACCCATTTAGATGAAATTGTAGATGAATTTAAACATTAAACATACTTTATACTTATTGCTACACTTTAGGACTATTAACTAAAGTTAATGAAATATATAAAACTATGAGTGAGTTTTGAAAGGCACTTTGTGGGTAGTTGAGAAAAGATCCTGAACCTAGGCTAAATACTATTCGGAACTTATCAGGTAGGTATACTTGAAATCTTGAAGAAACTGATACTGTCTGACAAACTCAATCTTAGGTCACTCAGTTGTACAATCGGAGGCTGATAGAATCGGGCTATTTGAATCACGACTGACCTCCTGTAGAAATAGGACTATTACAATGGTATCACAAGTTCATAACATGATTTGTCATTTTTTAATAATACTGGAGCATTAACTTCAATCAAACTATACTAATAAAATATGTTGTTACTTGAAATTTTGACAAGATTCACATTTGCAGTAAATAAGTCCACATATTCAAACAATTTTAATATTAAGCTAATTGTACACAAGCTAATTGTAAACAAGTAAAATTGAACTCATTACATCATTTATGAAACCATGAAAATTTTATTACAATGGCTAGAATAATGTCTATGTTGTACAAATGGCATAGGTACACTATAATATAAGTTGGAATAGTGAACTTATACGTGGAATACAGCTTAGATACATCCAAAACTTATCGGTGGTAAGCTTGAGAGGCTATTCAAAATAGAAGTGGGGGAGGGGGTACTAGGTAATCTAAATAATCACCGTAAAGTGTTGAGTTACATTCAATAACACAATAGACAAATCAAACCAATCATATACAAATACTGTAGTGTAATAAGAGAACTAGTATATTGCGTTCGTTGTGATAATAATAATTAAATGACTTGTAATATGTGAGGTAAAGAATTGTTGTTAGGGTACTCATGATAACAATGATAGAAACTCACGTGAATGGGGAAGGATATTGTCAAGTTAATTAATAATGATAAGAAATTGACATGAATTAGGAAAGATAATTATGCAATTCGGAATGAGGCAGCTTAGAATTGGACAGAAAAAAGGTCGGTGGAATGAGAGTTTACAGTTGCCATGTAACGAGTAGTACAGTCGTGGGCCATGGCTGAACAGCCCTCTTTCGGATGCATAAGTTTGTTATTCTGGAGTTAATCCCCATAGCTTCAGCTAAGTAAGGTAGACATAATCTCACTTCTTTAGAGAACCTCATTAGGATGTGGTGCAAAACAGATAATGCGTCTTCTGTTTTGATTCTTTGTTCTCTATCTACCAAATACGAGAGTATTGTACTATTGAAAAACTTCGTTACGCCTTGTCTCGACCAAGCAGGTACATATTCACGAGTAAGTACGAGTAATTACCTTTGAGAACGACTGATGTAACTAGCCTCACAGGAGCAATTAAATTACTATACACAGATTGAATAGGCCATCTTCGGTTGGTTGTCAAGGTAACCTTCACATTTGATCTTTTAGGTCTATGTGTTCAACATACTGCTTATTTTGACCATAGTAATACAACTTTCATGCATTAATAACTGTAAGCGCTTGATTACGAAGTTATCGAAAACAGCTGTTCACTCACATATTTCGTATTTTTAATTACTCCATGGGGATAATTAAAATACTTATTTTCATTAGTTTAATGAATGAACGATACACAGTGGAGTGTAATTCTCATTAAAATGTTTCATGGTAAACATTTAGAACTATTAGCAACCATTTACAATGAACATTAGAGTGTAGTACAATCTGACATCTTGGTTGTAGAATGAAATTCTTAATAAAAAGTACACTATAATACTCATCACTCATTGATTAACTCAATATTATTCTGAATACAACACAATAAACATTCAAAACATAGTGGATTCCTTTAACCACTCTCGTTATTCAATTCAATATACACTTAGGTGGAGTGTTCTATATCCATCAGAATCAAATCAATTTCAAGAATATGATGAACCGGTAAAGTACTATAACAAATTACATACAAGTCGCTATGAACTTCTATTGTACTTAAACATAAAATTTTCAGTAACAAATATTACTATTCCAATAATTAGCAAACAATTCTTCTTCATTCGATTATTTCATAGCATAACCAACTAAGTGGAACTATAGAATATTGAAGCCTTAAAAAGTAAACTACAAATCCACTTACACCAACACACACACACATACACACCATGTAGATGTAAATTAATAACTCCAATGAATAGTGAAATTGTAACACACACTACTGAAATAATTTCATAACAAATAAATGTCATTTCTATGCCTAATAATAATAATGATAGAAATGCATAGATCATGTAAATGTCATTAAATGTTGAAATTTCTTTTTTTTGTTATCTACTTCAATTGACATATTCATTATAAAACATGTAAATTTTTTTGTTTTTTACAAATTTGTTTTAATTGTTGATTTTATTTTAAGCGGGAGTTGTAACTTTTGCCCGCTCATTTAAACAAAATGTATACACATAAAATAATAAATGGGGAAGGCGAGAGGGGGGGGTGTTAATGAATCATTTTAAATAAGTTCATCTTTTGCATTTATTCAAATTTGTATTTATCAAATCAAAAAAAAAAGATGAAAATAACAGAAACTGTATGGTGAATAAAACGAAACATAAAGAAAAAAAAACTTTGAAGTACAGAGAAAATAAACAAATAAAAACAACGAAATGTCAATTAAATTTGATTGTTCATGTTTCTTCTTTTTATGTGTGATTAAAAGAAAAGAAAGAAGGTAATGATTATGTCATACTTCATTGATGTAAATTGCAATGATTGAGATTTTGTAAAAAAAATATTAACATACTACTTAAATAAATTGAATTGAAACTATCTGTAATTTACCTGATAAAAATATGTTAATGAATAGTAAAGAAAATGTATTGTAATATGGTAATATGTTGAAATCATAATTTTTAGAGTCAATTTTTCATGGTAACGGGACTCTTGTTGTTACACTACATTTGTTGTACACTTAGTAACTATGGTATGTATACTGCTTACATTATAAGCTTTTCATAGACTCATTAATTGTTATCATGTCTGTTTCCTTCCCCTGTTATTGTAATTTTGTTATGAATTCATTATTCTGATTTTTATTAGCAACTCTCTCCTGGGCCAGTTCTTAATGTATTTCGAATTTTCGATTACTGTTTAGTCCAACAAATGATATTTAAAGACCATTTTTATACTCAGTAACCGATTTGGTCTCAATTTGCATTCTTAGGTGCTTGTACTCTTTATCTATAAATCTGAGGTGGGCTTGAAAACATAGGGCATAATGCCAACCAGTCACCGTCTCCCAAGTTGGTCAGGCCATAGTCATAGTGCAAGTTTCATTAGCTAGCTTTCTCTAGGTAGTCACTAGAAAGGTCACAATAATATTCTACTCTAACCTATTGGTTTATGATGTTGTTAAGATGAGACAATTAAGTAGGAATAGCTAACCATGAGAGTTATGGAATAACATGGTCACTATTTTGAAGTATTTATCTATATGAATTGAAGTGATTTATGGTGATAGGTATTTAGTCATAGTTGATTGAATCCGTCATAGAGTGATACTGGTAGGGTAGGAATAAAAAAGTAAATGGCGCAGGACGGCTGTTTTGCTCAGGTATTGAACTCTTCAATAGTACTCACCACAAGGGCTTCAGAATGTTCCTAAAGCTTTAGGGAGAAGTAGCGACTGGTGGATTTCTAACTCATCAAGTGTGCGACAGTTATTGAAGGCAATAGATGATCGCTACACATTTATCACAAATTGATGGAAGTGTGAATTCTATGGCTGAACGCTAGCTGTCACAGTAATGCAGGAGGTTAGGTTTCCATCAACCTGATAGCTCTTGGTTCGAATCCTCTGGTGAAGTCGAGAATGTAAACTTCTGAAAACTCCAAAACCAGGATGATCATGCTATGAATCGCTTCCTGGCTTTTATTGGTATTCTACCAATAATATCAGTCAACCAACTTAAACTTGATACCAGTCTTCATTAACCACGTTAATTCATTATTAACTGAAAGTTGATATTGTATTCAAACAAAGAGGTTGAACATTTTTCTAGTCAATAATTTCCTATTCACTGATTGATAATGATTAGATAATGTGAAGTACTTAAAGATCATTAAAATGTTTTTAATAGTAACATGGTAAAAAAAGGTTAAAAGTAAATAAATAAACAATTTCCAGTCACTAAATCAACATTTTTATTGATTAATGATGTTATATCAATCTTGAAATAGATAACTCTATGTTAATGTTTTCATAGGTTTACAGTGAAATGATAAATTTTCAGACAGTAGTTAGTGTAAGACTGATTTGATACAACATTATAAAGGTTATAAAATAAATAATTATGATTAATAAGAATAACTACTTACTCTATAGTTACACATGAAATTAAAGGTGCCATATTGGGAGTTGACTATGCTTTCAAAGGATCATTGCAACTAGCTAAATTGATTCGATAGCTGACTAATAAAAATGCTAGATAAGTTGCTAATGAACCAATATACACACCTATTGTAACTGTATTACTAAACATAATTAATAAATTATGTCTTGAAATTCATTTGATTGATATGTATTCTGTAACATACTCAAAAGGTTCAAGGCATTGAACTTCAAAGAGAAATTTAAACTAATCGGCGTTTTTTGCATAAATTGAACAAACAACAAATAAATTTAGTTGATAACAGTTTGTCTTAGTGCCATTGATATTGCCCACTAACATTAAACCATTGACGTATTCAAAAGACTAAATCATAACAAGAACTAAAAGTATGTTCTTCATACCATTTAGTTTACAACTACGATATATTACTATTTGTTGTAACCATTCTATTAAGAACTTCACTACTT
This sequence comes from Schistosoma japonicum, assembly GCA_025215515.1. Taxonomy (NCBI): domain Eukaryota; kingdom Metazoa; phylum Platyhelminthes; class Trematoda; order Strigeidida; family Schistosomatidae; genus Schistosoma; species Schistosoma japonicum. The sequence continues at coordinate 11,717,884 of CM046064.1, forward strand.
ATGCCGATAAACCAACATAGACTAACATGAATAAAAGTGTAAATAAGATTAATGACGAATGAATAGAAGCATGTTATTACATTTGTGCAAGAAGAAATGGTAATATGTTCAGATACTAAATGCTTACATGTTTAGTAATACTCATTAGTAGTGTAAAATGTATGAACAATATAGCAAATATCTATAACTAATGTAATATAAGATCAACAAACAAATAAACATTTCTAGTTGGAGAGGGATAAATCACTACATTTGAAAGGGGACAATTCATTACAAACAACTATAAAACTTGTAATGAGTAGTTTATTGATTTAAGCTAGAATTATACTCAAGGTTTTTAATAGAAACTAAACGTATTCCAATGAGTTATTTATTCATTCATTTGATGGATAACTGACGCATATTGGAATGAAATTTTAAATTGGTTGAATATGTCATAGATTGATGTTGTCAGGGTACCATTAAAAACCAGGGAGCACTAAACAGTCCATTTCGTTCTAGTGTGGAACTCCTCACCAAAGCGCACCACAGATTCCGTCCCCAGAGGCTTCAGGTTAGGGAATACCTAATCATCTACATCATTGAAAATTTCATTCCATGTCATAACCTTCTTCTTAAATGTGTTTATTTTTACCCGATCTGTGCTACAACTGCATATATAGATAGCCCGCGACATTTGAAATGAATACTCACTTAAAACATGAATTGTAATATGCATCAATCCACTAAACAAAAAGAAAAATGACTAAGAGTACAGGATACATCATACATACTCAATTCCTTTTAAATCTGGAGAGCGAAGTGAATGTTGAATAGTGGGTGGAAGTGACAGTAAAGTGCTTGAAATGCTATCCTGTAACGCCTACTGGAAATAGGTAGAGGTCAAGTTTTCTTTTGAAGAATGCATATGAAGGTATCATCACTATCTGTTTAAGCAAAGAATTTCACAGTTTACAGATCCTGATTACAATAAAGTTCTTATAAACCACTGCATTAGCTTCTTCACGTTCTGTCTTAAAAGTTGGTCCACAGGTTTATCATGATGCCAATTGATGGTGGAATGGTCTATTAGGATAAGGAGGATTATATACGGTATGAAACGTCATGATCATATACCTCATAATCCTTCTGCAAAGTATGGAAATTTAGTGCCTGAAGATGAACTGAATAGATTTTATTTTATAGCTTGATTACTCTCAGCTTTTACCTCTTTAAACACGATCTAAAGGAACAATATCCTTTAAAAATAGGTGGTGAGGCATGATATAAAAGAATCTTTTCAAAATACGTTATTAATGTGGTAATGAAGACAGTTTTGAATAATTCCGAAGTCAAACCATTGAGAGCGAACAATCTTTATTTACTGCGGAATGTTAATGTGATCGGCTTTAGTTAGAACACTAATCAATCAGAAAGCAAGGAATAGCCTAAGTTGTCACAGTATAAACTAAGATTAGATAGCTGTTTATTGCTTCACGATTACCAACGGTTCTCTAAACAAGGTCACTCCATTGGATTATATAACTCAGTAAATAGAACATCTAACTGATAAACCTGAAGTTATTGACTTCTAATTATTGTTTTATTCTAATCTTAGTAGTTCAGTACAATATTAAGTTATAAATGTTTTATCTAGCTTAACTACTATTGCTATTGAATTATTGCTGTTTTCGTCTTCATTAAGAAATCATCATCTTAGTCAGTTACAACGTAGAACTTGATACATGCGTACATCAGTTCAAGTTACCAAGTGTCAATCAAGTCCAAAGGGAGATAATCGCTTGAAGTTTCAAACTCATAACATGAATTAAAAGATAAAAGATCATGGCAATATCATAACATTACTTAATTCTGTATTCATTATATAGGCAACATTAAAATACTCAATATTTTATCATTATATAATGAAGTGTAATGAAATAGTCAATGTACTGTCACAACAATTTGACTTGAATAGTTCTAATCATTCATTCAATTCATATTATTGAATATTGAACTATTTTCATAACAGTAAAATTTTTTCAATATTGAACTAATGGTTTAGTATATACAGTTTTCTAAGATTTCGTTTTACTTAAAATGAATTCCTAGTTCAAATTATAAAACATTCAAGTACATTCACTTTACAAATGAATTAAACCTTTTTAATGTTTCAAGAATAGAAGTGATTTACAGTTGAATAAATATTCAAGTAACAATGAAAAACTATAACAATAAAAACTATAAGAATTACTTGATGTAAATTATCAAGTATTCATTTCTATTTTATAATACTATTTGATTAGTATACTACTCACAAGTAGATGTACATTTTAGTTCGATTGAGTTAGTGGGTTAATTGTACAGCTTTTATTAACATTCTAGTCAACTTCATCGATGCAGTCATCTGAGAGAAATGAGAAAGTGGAAAAAATTATACGGTTCATTTCTATCAGAAGACTTCAACGATGTATTAGTTTAAGATGACAATGAAAACTGTACAATCAAATCATCCAGCTCAAAGAACGCAATCAAACGAAAAGTATCCTCTTGAATTACCAGGATGAACCTCTTGCATCTAGGAAATATATATACATTAGAAATAAAGCTAGAACGATATTATTTACAAAATACATTAAATTTACTATTTCGTTACATTCTCTTCAGCTACATAACCAAAGCAATTCGTTATAAATAAGAAAACATGCACATAACACTGTAAATTTAATGAACAGTGCATTGTTTATCAAAAGATAAACATGATTAGAATAGCGATGAAATGAAGAGTTTTCAATAAAGTATTTATAGATGAGAACAGTGACATTTCTAGAGACAATTTGAATTCGACGACACAATAGAAACAGCCTATAAGAATAAGCACAAAAGACGCCTAATTCAAGTCTACGAATTAATTATATTGTTAAACGGATGGTGTGGCTATATAAAGTCTATTAGGACTAGGTTTTTCGTAGATATATTTGTATTAAATTTAAAAGGAACAAAACTATTACCTACCATCAACAAAACAATATTATACAGAAGATACATTGACAACGTATTCATCATATGCGATGATACAAATCAAACATACCAATTACTAAAAACATTTAATAGAGCCTCATTCGAACATTAGAATTAAAATGGAATCTAAATAATAACACATTCTAGTTCCTGGACCGTAGGAATTTCTCAAAGAAATGATGGAATCTATCGAGAAGAGTTTTAGAGGGGATAATATCTTCACTTTTATAGTTTTTGTCCAATAAATTCAGTGTAGCTAGGTCACATTACTATGGAGATTGAAAGCTTTGCTCAGTAAAGAAACTTGAAGAAGAATATGAAAATCCATACAAGAAAATGGATACCCATGTATATTTATGAAGAAATATCGTAATAAGTATCCATTAAACAAGATATCTAACAAACCAGATAAGAAATCACAATATTCATCTGATTAGAATTTAAAGGCGACTAATTAGTGAAGAAAATTATTTATTGATTAAAAAAGTCCAACATAATGTTGAGGGCATCAACGAAGAATTAATATATTATCTGATACATGTCACCTCTAATCCCATATACCCATTCACATGTACTTGCAAAGGTAGGTAGGTAATTTGGAATTACAGAAAGACGAGATTTTTCGCGTCATGTACAACAAATCCCAAAAAACTTAAGCCTCAGAAGAACTAACACTACGCAGTTTACTTTCCAGGTATCCTTTATACACAGGACATGTAGCTAACACAATGGATGCATTTAAAATAAAAAGCAAGTAAAACACTTCTACAATGTTAAAATTTCCTAAAGCTATCACAACTGAAAGGCTGAAAGCTGACCTATATATCCAGAAGGAATCGATGTTGAACCTTCAATTACCTTGGTAAGTGGTAAGAACAATGATCACCATTATTGTTCAGTTATTTCATTATAAACACCATTCACTATTCAATTGTGTTCCTCAATTCCACCTAACTTCAGTATTTATTATATGATCAAGTTACATCCAATTTATTCTAAATTTTAAATTTAGATGTTAAATCTAGTTAATTGGATTAGTCACAGATTGATGTTAGTAGGGTACCATTCAAAATCAAGGAGCACTAGACGGCTGTTTCGTCAGCGTCTGATACTTTCCAACAGTGAAGACCGTCAATTCCGCTAGGGTAACCAAATCCAGAACCTTCAGGCTGGTGAATACTAAACCCTTTGCACCGGTACCCAGTGGCGAAATTCCCACCTCCATCAATTTGTGATATGACAAGAAGGTCGTTTACCGTCATTGGTGGAAAATGTCTCACAGCAGATAAATCTGAAATCCATTAGTCACGACTTCCAACTATAGCTTCAGGAACCTCCTGAAGTTAGTCACTAGTAAACTGATTATTGTAACTGAATTCACATGGTTTTGTAAGTAGAGGTATTAAGATTAGTTGATCGGATTTATCCCAATGGTACTCTACTAACATCATATATATATATATATATATATATATATATATATATATATATACCAAGTGATATTAATAAATCTTTGATACTGTAATAGAATTGTGAATTTGACGTTAGTATTTTCGTGTTTTAATCGATTAATGTCAACTAAGAGGCTAATAAAAATCTAACGTAGGAGAGGGAGGGGGGTCATCAGTTTAAGACTCTGAAGTAGTAACTACCTACAAACAAATATGGAGTCAGAGTGAAGATGTATACGTCTCAAAATGAGAATGACACTTTGAGACAACTAAGTTCGAATGTTAAGATTAACATTCTTGCTTTCAGTCTATCTCTAGTAGTTGATTTTTTTTAATTATTTAGCTTCCAATATGGTTATGTGATCATTGTCAACTATTGTTGTATAAAAGAGATCGACAATAGGGATTTATAATTAAGTGACTAGAGGTTGTGAAAAGAAAACACTGGATCTTGATTTTATACCACATGGCTTCCCTTTAAAAGGTGCACCTTTTTCATAGTATTAATATTACCATATTCAGACTTGTGAACTAAGATGTTATGAGTCTTTGTAGTTCTAGCCGGACTAATTGAAAGTAACCATGTTGTGCATATGAAGTATTTAACTACGCATGGAATCTAATGATAATGGCATAATCTTGAGAATCAAAAATACAAACAACCAGATCTCGCTTTAGTGGTCTTTAAGTAATACATACACTGGTAGACCTTATGGTCCTGAGTTTAGTTCATGAATGCATCAAGGATACTCACTGCTAGTCATAGATAACTAAAAAATAGGCGTGTAATGCTATCTGGCATGTAATCGGGATTTAGTTGACTGAGTTTATCATCAACGGCTTTAATGTTTACTAAGTTTAGTCATTTTTCTGATCATTTAATGGTTGGGTACTAGGTACTAGTGCACAATTTTTTTTTTACTAAAATACTTAATTTTAGGCGTCTGAAGTTATTTACAAACGTTTGTTATAGACATATCAGTGAAGACCGAAGCTAAATATCTTTAATGAAAAAGCACTTTTAACGAGTGTTAACACGCGAAAATGTCAGGTACAACAAACGGAAGAATTCTTTTCTACTCATTGACACTCAAAATGTATTCACATAAAAAATGTACATCCCTTTACATTAGTTGATCACTGTGTAGTGATCTTTTTGATGCTCATCAAGTCCTTTAAACTGCTGACCAAATCATATCGATTGAATTGCAATGTAGCCATTAGTCTAAGTGACTCAACATGGCTGACACTATGTTTAGATCTAGTGTGGTTTGCTGCAGGAAACTATGAACCTAGCTTTTGTGCTATTTAGCACTGATAATCTAGGTGTACCTGCAGTCTTCGATGAAACCTATGCTGCTCTGTGGATTCGGTTCGGTCCAACCAGTTTCTCAGTCTGAGACTGTTATCAGTGAGCTACTTGAGCAACCTTTCATCTCAACACGGTGATGGCGAGTCACTTAGATTACTGGTCACATTATAACTCAATTGACAGGATTCAGTAGGCACTGTAAAGGACTTGATAAGTATCAAACTAATCACCACAGAGTGATCAACCTATGTATACATCACAGTTTGATAGAGGGTCAGTTGCTGCCCGAATAACTTAGTGGAAGTGGTAGCAGACTACAAAACTGAGTGACTCTGGAGTAAGTAGGCTGAGAAGGATAGTTGCCTTCAGAAATTGCAGATATGCTTCGCTGACGAGTGCCGAATGGCATGAAACCTATTTTCAAGTTTTCATGAAGGCTTCTCTCTAAACCACCTTCTGTCTGTAAAATAATTTACATAATCTGTCAGTTTATTATGACTAATTAGTTTCTTAAACACCGTTTAGCTTTAATTAATTCAATTAATATCAACACTTAAGAGTATAATGTATCGTCAAACATTTCTTCTAAACTATTTCGCAATGTCATTATGTACTGCAGAGTTTGTTGAATTAGAATTCGACAACCATTTAACAATTGTCTAACCCAAGTCAGTTTTGTAACAACAATCAATATCAGCTGATTAGTGGCTTACTTCAAGTCTTGATCATATTCCGGTTGTGAGGTAGAAAATAAACCGTTAAATTCAAACTTAATGATTAAGCAAAGACGTTTGAACAAAGAATATTCTTTTCGATAAATGCTCATCAGGTTCTACATTTATTAGTTTAAAATTATTAGTCACAAAAATAGCCAGTTCTGAGGCAAGTAAAACATTATTTAGATATCAAGAATAATTGGATAATTGTAAGATTTTTCATCGAGTTATTCATAAAATACGAATGTTACTGTTGAAATAAACATCATCATTATGTAACTTGTGAAACGAAAACGACAATTGAGATAATCAAGATTATTAGTCAAATATATATAGGTATCTCTGTCTATAGGTGACATAGGAGATGAGGTGGTAGCAAGATACGATTAGATCAAGTGTTTATAGACAAAAGTCAAATCCTACTTAAAATGAAACCGGATGGTTATGAGTTTGTAAAATGGAGTGAACGATAATCAAAATTCGTCAAATAGTAACAATAACCATAATAGACATAATTACAATCAGTTCATTTGTTTGATCTTAAAATGCGATATTCAAATTCATTCTGTGTACATTGATTAATAATAATAATAATAATAATAATAATAATAATAATAATAATAATAATATATAATATGGAAATGCACATCCAGAGTGAGAATACATATGCATTAATCACATTAAATCTTCGCATGATTAAGGTGGTGATTGGTTTAGTGGATCTTGCGTCGGCCATGGCAGGAGAAGAGGTTGAACGTACTAGTTCTGTATGCACAGGTCTGGCTTCTTGACCCGTATAGCTATCGCCTCTACCGTTTTAAGGACTTTGAGTCTAACCGATCTTGGCAGATAACTGTTTACACAAAATATTATTCTGAATGACTGATTTATGCTAGCTACATGACCTGTTTGAATTAGGTGAGCTAGTATTGAGCTGTTAATACTTCTGACAACTCCTTTGGTTAACCAGACCGGAAGGTGCTCCCGAGCTATTCTTGTGACTAATAATTTTGAACTAATAAATGTGGGACCTGATGAGCATTTATTGAAAAGAATATTCTTCGTTCAACCGTCTTTGCTTTTTTTTTTAATGATTAAGCATTCACAGAGGAATCTGAAAGTCATAGACTAGATTTACTGGTTAGATTAAAGAATAACCATATTTTCAATTGGACTATTGAACTTTTCATTTAGTAGTTTAGATCATGATTATTTTTTATGTAGTTAAAATTATAATGCAAAAATTGCCTTTTTATTTTTTTACATTCATTTTTCTTCAAAATTTTCCCATCTACTGACCCTTAAATCATTTACATTAATTCTTTCTTCATTTAGTAGGTTTTATTTTTTTTTCTTCTTCAGTTTGTAAAAACGGAAACTTGTCAATTCACTGAATATTCATTTTAAAACACTAAACAAAGATGAATTTTTTTTTCATAAAAGGCGGTTAACTGTTCAACTTTCAATATGATAATACTATTAGTAATATTATTAGTGATAGTACTATTAGTAGTATTAACAGTAATAGTATTATTATTGTTACTATTGATACTAGTATTAGTAGTAATAATAGTAGTAGCTGTTGTTGTTGTTGTTGTTGTTGTATAATCAAAAAGTGTGCATAATAACGATATTGTTTATCAGTTGTTTCTTCTTTTATTCAATAATTCTTAGCTAGTTAATTCATTGTCTTCTATAATAAAGAAATTCAATGAAGTGAACATGTCAAACAAATTTTAGAAAGTATGATGAACTGAATTAAACAATTCGAATAAAAACAACTTTTAAACAGGAAAGATAACATTAATTAAAACTTGTTTTTAAGGATGAAAAAGAACAAAGGAAATGACTTTATTGACGTTCAGTTTACTTTTAAAACAAGTTGTGTAAGACGAAGAAGAAGAGGGAAGGAGGAAGGAGGTGAAGGCGACAAAGTTGGTATAGTTTAATAAATTATTAAGTGAAATTTACTGAAGCACAAAACAAAAAAGAAGAGTAAAGTAGGAGTCATAATAAAAATGAATGAATGAAGCGGCTTAATGAGATTTTGAATTCTGTTGCTAAGTATGAATATAAATGTTCGAAATTGATAAATGAGTTTGTTTCATAGAAACTACACATAAACTATTGCATACATGCTATTTAGTATGTTTTCAACAGAATTTGTCAACATATTTAACTTCTTATTTACAGGTTGTTGGCTCATTAATAAATGCTAATTAAGTATTTGGTAGCTATTAAAGTTGTTTAATTCGAACAAGTTAATACTTTACTAAAAGTGTGTTATTTCATTAAAATTGCAATGTAGCTTGCTAGTGGGACTTGTATTCAATCCTAAATAGGATAAATAACTACATCCTGGATTGATACTTCCAAACATAATTCAATTTTAGTCATAGCTTGTGAATCAGTAGTATGTCAATGCGATAGTGAATAATCACGTTTCATCATTATTAACCTCATAGACATGGAATTATACTCGTTGAATACATTTGTCACTAATAAGACTAAATGACTAGGAAGATAAATTGTTGGCGTTTAAAACAAACGACAATTGATCTACTTGAGAAAATTAACAAGGGAATGAAGGCACTTCTAAATGACTCAATACCCGACCTCGATTTCACTGTTCACCTGAATCTAAATATATTAAAATGACAATATGTATTTTCAGACTCTGATACTCTACAAACTTCTTATAAGACGAAGTAACTAATGAGTTCAACCAACACTAAACAAATTATAACAACTATAGTTTCAGCTAAAATGTAGAGTTAATTCTAAATTTTAGTGCCTACAATACAAAGTGACAATTTAAATTATACGACTCTGAGTTGTTACTTTATAGTAAAATAATCAGTTATCAGTCATGAACAATATAGAATCCTGACGCATATGAGCATAAGTCAAAGTTATCGTACTACACTAACATGACGAAATCAAATTTACGAGATTAATACAATAGTATAATTCAGCAGGAATCGATGAGACCAAAGTGAGTACGAAACAATAAGTGCAAGATCAGAATCTGAAAAAATATAAATAGTCAATGAACTTAAGCCACTGTGACTAATTCTGAGAATCGTCAACTAATGTTTGCAGCCACTAATCAGAATTGTCACACTGACCATAAACAGGTAATTTACATCTACCAATATATCTTAGAACAAGCAGTCGAAAGCTTTACTGAGTCGATGTCAAATATACAGTTTGGCTGCCCCTACTTTCCATCTACCCAACTTCCACTTCAGCCTCATATAAAATAATTCATCAGTGAATTAAGGAGGTAAAGAAACGTCATAGTATAAGAGGATTTCTGATTAAAATCAGTAGATGTCCATTAAACTAACCATTTTGAGACAGTGAATTTATCAATAACAATGAATGAGGTACAAGAATGTAGCATAAATTATGAGTCATTCAATACAAAGTAACTGACTGGATGATGTTTTGTAACGGGGATACCTGTAGAAGGTGGATTAGACATTGTTCTGTATCGTGCATTACATTAAAGAAGAATTTCAAAAGTACGATAAAACAAATGGTTGCTGGTTCATGAATATATACAAACATTGTCAGTTAACGACTAGATTAATTTTTTAATTTCTACTAGGTATTCATGAAACCAAATTAATTAATATAACATCAGTTCATTCTCTGTGATGTTCTTTTTACTTACTGAATATTAGTAGTATCAAATGAACATTTCACTAGTTATTACCTACGAAAGCATAAAAGATATGAAGTAAACAAACTTGTTTACAGAGTAAGGCAACTCCATAGCAAGAAAGTATTTCATTTAGTTTCTAAATACATTTTACTCATATTTAAAGCTGTGAATCTTTCGAAATATATTTCATGGCATAAATTTATCATGAATAAATTTGAATACAAACTAACCTGTTAAAGTAACTGGACCAAATGCTGAAGCATCATTGTCAGAACTACAATTCCAATGCCGAAATCGAAATTGTCGTTGACATTCATAAATGCCTAATTTTGCACCAATACTTATCACTGGCATATGATCAAAATATCGTTGACATAACTGAGCTTGTGAATGTGTCAAACCTTGAACACGTAAACATAGTGGTTTTGGTGCTAAAAGAAATGCAGGACTTTGATGAATTGTTCGCCATGATAAAAGACCTATATTCCTATAATGTAAAAAAACAAAAGAAAATATTGTTTTTATATAAAGTAAAGATTATAAAACATATTTTAACTATTTTGATCTGTTTTTGGTTGTTTAAGATTCAGTACTTCTCACTTAGAACATGATTCCAATGCTTAAGTTCAGCGTTACCGTTGAACTTCCTAGATAAGACTGACTTACTACCAGGAATATAGAGTTATGTATTACTTCAGAGAAAATGTTTTACTGTAAATTTAATAATAAGGGTCAGAAGTGATAGATTTCGAGTAGATAAACAACAAACGAAAGTTTGACCAGATTCTCATTCTTAATTAAATGAGTACCATCCAGTACATTAATAATAAATAAATAACTTTCAATGAAGTTAAGATCCTAAACACACAAAATATTCCATGATGAGTATGAATTACTGATTAGAGAAGAAAGTGTTACGATAATTCATTGACATTTTGAAGAAACCGTCAGAAGCCTTGAAGGAACTAAAGATATCCCATCCTAATCACTGCATGATGTAATTTCTGCAAGTCTTAACTCCGCATTATTCAGTTGATCAATGGCATAACTCCTTGCACTTAGATTAAATAAGTTGTAATAGTGAATTCGTGTTTGTTTGCAATTATAAATGCGCATGATTTATTATAAATATTTGACACTGACTAGAACATGATTTTCTGTTCTTCTGCAATTCCCATCTTGGGATTTTAGTTCAAAAGGTAACACGTAGAAACAAGTGGTAGTCTAAGTTCAACCACAAGGTTTGTTGTATATGCCTAGTGGATGATACAAAAATTCGCCATTATCGTCCTACCAAGGCCCTAGCTTGCTTAGATAGGGCTTTAGAGGTTTGGATATGAATAATTATCCCCTGAATGGCATTTAAATGCTATTAATTCCTATCAGTGGATTGTAATTTCAAAAGATAAAATCAACAGTTGAAAGGTGTTACACAAGATGATGACAATTATTAACGCATGATGATAAATCAAGCTTTTCATTGATATTTATGTGGTCTAGTGTCATTAAGAGAACCAGGAAATTGAGATCTGGAAAAATTACATAATATCGTGTTTAGTGGGTTAATATATTCATGGACTAAGAAAACGTATGGACTGGCAATAATCGATGATGATTAAAATCCTAACGGAACTGAAGTTCTCTGTTTAGATCTCATTTCCATTCTTATCACAATCGAAAACAACTATATCGAGCTCTTTAAATAGTGAATGACCTCATGTGAGACTGTAATAACGTCAATCACTGACATGACATAACTATTTGATGTTTATCAGTGTTGACCACTTTTAAGTTGCATAATTTATCTTCCAACTTCATGCTTATCAACCTTTTCTCTATTCCATATTTGGATAAAACAACTATGCAGTGTTTCCTGGTTACATTACTCAAACTGATTAGTAATACCAAATTAAAAGTCGACTAATCTCCACAACATCCAATTACAAATTCTTCAGTTTCGTAATCGTCTGGAGTTTAAATGAACAATCATTAGGAAATGGTAAAATAGGGTTTGCATTAATGTGTTCAGTTTAAAAGTATAAACAAGTTACTATTGTTTTCAGTGGTGTAGTGAATAGTCACTAATCCTACGTAGCTATCTGTTAACTCACTCAATGAATAATTCCTCCGTCCAACCCTGAATTACAAATATGGTGTCGATATCATTTTAAGTCTTTATGTAACATATCAGTCGTTTCTCAGACAACTTGATGGTAACGTTTCACACCGTGGAGTGTGTGACACTGGTTTAGTGGAAGTACTAATTCTCTCAATATTACAAATATGCCTTCATGACTAATGAACGTTGACTGGTAAAAACTTAGACAAAACAGCCTTACCTGTAGGCTATCTTCAGCGGTGTAACATCGAAAATATACACATTGCAATAGAGAGTCAAAAAGAGTAGTGATTATGTTGAAACCTCATTGATAGAATTCGATATTTTTCAAAGATATGACAAACAAGATATTGATGACAATATGCAACATGATCAATAATCAATCTCTTTAAAGACTGTATGAATGTGTAAGTGTTAACGTCTAACCGATACTGTACACATCACCTAGCTTGTAGCATATTTTAGTGACTAACAAAAATTTCATATAGTTATGTAAATTATTTCACAGGATCTACAGGTGAGTTCATGCCGATTTTTTCAAGTGCAGGCAATTTTTCTTTGGATACAGTTTAGCTAAAACGTTCTAGGATGATCGGCGTGTTATATGTCACAAACTGATGGGAGTGGGAATTCTAACACCGGATACCGGATAATTGGTAAATTTAGTTAGATGTTTGCCAACCTGAAACATTATGTTGCGGAATCTAGTGTGTGCACTGCTGAGGAGTTCCAAACTAGAACGAAACCGTACTCCTTGATTTACAATGGTGCCCTATTAACATCAATGTATGACATAATCACTAGTTAAATTATCATTCAAAACATGTAGTTTATAAGCAGCATTAAAATCAATGTTTCAATAGTCACTTTGAATGTTCATTAATTTAAGTATATCCATTTAGTATGTGACATATGTCATAGTTCAATTTTTATAAAAATATATTAATGAACATCTTAACTTTTATCGGATTTGTGTTATTTTTTTTTGGCATATCAAGTTATACCACAAAGGCTATTCAGTTGAGGATGGCTTTGGAATTTTGAGATGGCGATTTTAACGAAAATCACGCTCTAATTTTCAACATTTACTATGTAGTTGAACTGAAATATAGTTGAAAGTACTGAATACACCAAACCTCGTAAATACTGAAAACATTACGGATAAACTCCGCTTAGGTAATGCATGAATAAAGCAATTGGGAGATGTGAAGATTGTTAAATATTAATTTAATATCACTAGGTCTGATTCAGATAACCATTAACAACGAAGAATCACAGAACAGCTGTTTTGTTCAAGTATGAAACTAAGTTAGAAATACCAACTGTTGGAAGCCGACTTAGTAGTCTAATGGTGAGGCAATCACCTCAGGAGCCATAAGATTTTGGGTGTGAACCCTGACACAGTCTTGAATATACAGTGTTGAAGAGTTTTACACTAAGGGTAAAACAACTTTCCAGTGATTCTTCGTTGTCAATGCTTGTTCTATCTGTACTTCATAACATCAAATCTATATAAATAAATTGAAACTAAAAAAAATTACTGGATATCATTAATGAATGAAAATGTTCCAGATCATTTATAGTCTACACTCATATATACATTTAGTTGTTTATGAATGAATTAAGGAATCATTAAGATTAACGTTGAAATTAGACACTTGTTTATCTGATATACATTTGTTTGATACACAAACTATATAAGTTTCTTATATAATCAAAGACGTTTATTGCGTAACTTAGAAAATATAATTAAGAAAGGAATACATTAAAATGAATGTGGAAACTAATCAAGGCATAGAAAGCATTGAAACACATCTTATGAATATAACGTACTTACTTTTTCAAATAACTACAAGACAACTTATTATATAAACACTAGAAATGTATCTATGTGTATGATTGATAATTCACTTCATTTAGATAAACATTACTGTTAGAATGTTTATATAGTTTAAAGTGTGTGTATGTGTGTGTGATTGTGTACATGGATATGTGAACCCTTTCGTAGGGTGGAGAAATGTAGTGTAAATGTTCAAATAAAAAAAGATTCCTGTTTCTAAGGGAAAAAAAGACAATTTTCTTTTAATCTGAAACTTTTGCATTTTGATTAAAAAACATAATTTTTTTTTTCCGAGTGTAAAAGTTTATTTAATTTTTTTTTATAATGTTTATTTTATTGTAAATTATTGTACTTGAAACTATATGTATTTGTTAGTATTAAATGTTACTAGTACTTTTATGTGAGAATCGGGTATATTTATCGTGATGAACTAGTAGGGTTATACTGTCTTGAATAATATCTTCATAATGTTTTATCACTCCAGGCAGGTCAATTGAAGAGTGGTAAGATTAACAATAGCAAACTTAATGTCTGAGACAGATGTCATACTGTCGACTGCATAGAGATGTGACGAAAGCAAGGTATTCCTTACAGATAACCAACATAACACAGATACCTCTAAAGTTTACACCTCACCTTACCCCATCGGTTTCCGTTTTTGGTGATAAGGTCTTTAAAAGCACTTAGATAACACATCAAACTTAGCTTACAAGCAGTATTTTATTCCATAGGCTGAAGGGATTTTTATCGGTGTCTGTTACTGACAATCGTTTGTAAGAAGTACAGATTTTGTGAAGGCTCCTTAATCGAACACTATTACACCAGTCAGGACTTATGGCGAACTATCATGTGAACTTGGAACCTCAAACAGTGTTTGTCAAAGCTATTCATTATCCTCATTTTTGTTTAACTTTTGTGTTGGGTTACTCAATAAAATATGATAAATTTTCATAACGCATTTTATACAAGAAGAGCATTGAATAAATTAGTTAGTCAATGTTTTCTCCAGTCAGAAAAGAGTCTGGTGAGCAGGAAATTTCTAAAATTAACGCAGTCGAATAAAAATAGAAATGATGATCTAGTTAGTTACAATTTTGTGATAAAAACCTATGGTAACTTAAGAAGTTCGACATAGCTCTTTTATACACGTAGTTTTAATGTACCTATGCGTATAGCAATGAATTAGGTAATGTAAGAAATACAGAAACACAGTTTCTAGTAGATTTCTGCTCGTCTCATAGAGTGCTGTTAAAGACAAATCAATCCTGTTAGAATGGCTCGTAATAACACTACTCGACTTTGAAATTCTCTATCTAATCACTATGACAATCTAAATAATGAGTATTTTTTAAAATCTTTGTTGATACATTTAAGTAATCGTTATTTTCAAGTTAACATGGATACAAGATTGTACAATTATGAGAATGAAAATGACAATAAGAGATCCGTTTTATGAATTACTTAAAGAAAATCTCAGTTAAAACTAATTTGCTTACCTTTTACATAACCTTGTGGGTCAAGAACGCCCTTTTTTTAATTGTTACCAATCAAGAATAAGGTTTTTTATTGGTTGTAACTTTATTACATAATCCTAGCAGTCTATAATTACTAGATACTTGAATATTACACAATGATTAGAACAGTTTCTATCATACATCTTAAACTTTCATAAAGTGATTGCTTTATGCTTTAATGTTCAAAATTCATCCTTTTTTTGATCTTTCACCTTATACTACTAATTAAAAAGTTAAAAGAACAGAATTTTTGGTGCATAGCCAAGATATATGGAAAATTGATTAAATTTTTGGAAATATAGACTACTGGATTTTATACTGATGATCGAAAAGTAGCTTTCTGTTTACGAGAATTGGATTGGTAAAGCAAGAGCAGCATTTCTACAACTGAATAACATTGAAAACTCAAAACAACTGTCAACCATCAACAACTTCAGAATTTTCAATAAGAACTTCAAGATATTTTATTGTTTGGTGATGAAGATTGGAGAACTACGAAAAGCATTATTCAAAAGATACAAGCGTTTGTAAACAGTTGTTTGCACAAGGTCCTCTAGATCTGTTGGTCTGATATCATCAGAAACAACTTACTATGGCAGGAAGAGATAAGGAGGAAATGCTGATGGTGGATAGGATATGGAATGTGAAAGTCATCAAACTGTGTCACGTAACAAGCCCTAAGTTTTAATCCTCAAGGAAAAACAAAAAAAGGAATTCCAAAGAATATTTTGCATCGGAAATGGGAAGTAGACATGAAAAGGATAAATAGCACTTGGAAAGAACTGGAAAGTAGAGCCTAGGACAGAGCCGGCTAGAGAATACTGGTCAGTGGCCTATGCTCTACAAGAGGTAACAGGCATTTATTGATTTCATTGACCTGTACAGAAATCGAAGTTCGTGAGTTCGATGTTTTCTATATCTGAAGGTGTGAATTGCTAAGGATCACAAAACTCAGACAATAAATAATTATTGTTTAATACTTTTTCATGATTCTTCAATTGTTGTCAGCCTTTCCGGAAAATTAACTGTCAATTCAAAACTTGCAGCCTGCACTTCATATTTAGATCACTTAGTCAACGTGTTACTGTTTATATATATTTATAGCTTTAGTTAATTGACAAAACTACACGACTATCATCCGTTGGTGGTATTTGTTTTGCGCCCAACATTAATGAAATCCAGTTGGTCATTCATTTTTATTCGAACTTCAGGAAACACCTCATGAAACGAGGCATATGGCAGTTTGATTGTTTTAGTATGGAGAGAGGTGGGAGGGAAAGGAATGTGAAGATTTTTCAAGTTTATACAAGTAAACATTCTGTTACAGTTTTTGTTTACTCATAGTTTTGACTTCATTCTTGACGACTGAATATCACCAATAGTCTACTTTGACTGACTTATAAGATTATTTTGTTTCAATTGATTACTTGTTACTGACCTCTAATTTATGAATCAATCTTATTGTTCATATTCTTATGTATGTACCAAAATCACTGGAATTTGGACAATTCTATGCAAGAAACAATGAAAAATAGGCATTGTATTTCACACAAATTTATTGATTAAATATAATCTCTGTGTAAAGTAACTCACCCTTTTGAATTAGTTCATTACATAAAGTGCAACACTCTATAAATAATTTCTCATTATGTAACAAATTATTGTTTAATATTGAAAAGTGTATGCATAGAGTTCTTGAAAGGTAGATGTTGAAGTCATAAAATGTGAATGTATAATAATTGACTGAATTGAAATAAACAACCATAACATTCAGTTTATTACCTGTAATACACTAACGTAGTGTATTGTATTCCAATATTTATAGCATAAAATGTCGAAAGAGAACTGTCTTTTCTCTAAGAAGTCTTCCCATAAATAATCTATTTAGTAGAGAACAGATGTTTGTTTTAGTGAAGTGTCCTCTTTTCAATGAATTCAACATCTCGAAGCTGTACAATAGCAAATATACCCTTTTTTTACGTTATAATAATAATAATAACAATGAACAATAATATCTGTTAATGACAATAAGTGAATGAGCATAGTAGCAGCAATAAAAGAAACGTTATTTGTATGCGAAATCTAAAAATATAGTTGAGTATTCATCAAAATATCTTAGAAGTTAGTTCAATTAATCAATCAGTCAAGGTTTATTGCTCTTCATGGAGCACAGGTGACCGACTACGATTCTCCAATCAACATTGTTCTAAGCCACAGTTTCCAATTCTACCCAAGTACTATTCATTCTTTCTATGTTTCCCTCTAATTTCCTAGTGGCAATGTATTCTTTAGTCTTCCTATTTTCTTTCGATCTTGAGGATTTTAAGTTAGTGTTTATCTTGTGATGTAGTTTGATAACTATCAGAAGTAAGAAGAATATTAAGTAGGAAAAATTTTCCTCTCATCGCTGTCATTTACATAATCTATGAAGTCGTTTATATAGAGAAAATGTACACATGTTAGTCTCTAATAAAGTGGAAGTATTACGTTAACAAAACATAATGTTAAAAATTATCCTAAACAATTGTCATTATTGTATGGTTCGACATAGGTTCCAAGTATCAATTATTAATTATGTAGTAGTCTCGACTGGTAATATGAAGACAAAGATAGATGATGAAACAGTCTCAATAACAGTTCAAACGTATTGTATATACGCTAGATATACATAGATATGTCTTTTGAAATAGCTAATATCTACTGGAACTTCAGTTGATGTCACTACCTGATGACGGTATATTCAAATTAACCTCTCTACTACAAGGCTGCTTATCCTTTATAAGTTGTATGAAACTCATATTTGAAAAGTAGGTATCTGTCTGCATATTCTATAGAGAATGAGACAGATGAAATGAAATAGAAGAAAAATATCTAAATTTAAACAGTTTAGAAGAACAAAATGAATCGAATATAACATTTAAACAATATTTTTACTGATTATCTACTATTAAACATAAAGAAATAATGAAAATCAACAGAATCATTAATCATTCAACATTGAACCATTGAATACAAACATGTAACACAAAATACATTGATGAACTGACCAGAAAATGAATGTTAAACGATAAGACTGAACTGTATGTATGTATGTATGTGTGTGTGAGTGAGTGTGGGATGGGGGATGGAGAGAAGGGAGTAAGCCAATCCAATGTAAAAGCCATGACAACATCATCTTAATCAACACTACACAGCATGTGTCTAGCAATTTCAGTTAGGTAATCAAGATAAAATGTTAAAAGAACGCCAAAATCAAAAACCTAAATAACATCAAAAAAACAAACAAATACATAGATAGTAAAGTTGCGATTATAAAGTCGTTGTTATTACCTTCATTATTATTATTATTATTACAGCACAATATTAATTAAATCAAAGTGTGATGACTTAGCAATTCGAAGAAAACAAACATAAACAGATTTAACAACAGCCAACTATGTACAAGCTTGGAAAACACAACAAATAATATTGTTTGCATTCGTTACAGATTGATCTCTATTAGGTACCATTGAGAACTGTGGATTACTGCACATCTGTTTCGCCTTAATATTGGAGACCTTAGCAGTGTGCACTTTCGATTCCACTAGGTAATCAAACACATAGCCTTTAGGTCATACAGTGAACTGTATATCTATCGACGTTGCATTATGTCGAATATTTGGTTATGGTGATAATTCTGTAGTTGGATAGTTAAGTATTTGCAGTGTACCTTGAAGGTCTCAGATTAGATTCCTTGGTGGAATCGACGAAGCACACTAATGAGAAGTCCCATACTAGAACTAATCAGTTGTTCAATATTCCCAGCCGAGATGAGTCTGTGATGAGTATAAACAACTAAACTTAATATCTTTCACCATAAAACTATTTTAACACAACAAATAATATAATTACACAATAACCGTGAAGACTGTTTAAATGTTGTGATGAATTCGAATTAAAACATTCACTCCAGCCTAAACCTTTAATGATAATGTGATCTTATTATGGTCCCTATATTTACTAGACTCCATTCATGATGAATTTATAACAGCACATTATTGAAATGAATTAAATGAAGTAGAAACAGATATTAAATGTATCCTATTTACCGGTGATTAGTTAGACAGTGAATTTTTCAATTAAGTCGGACCATAAAAATAAAATATCTCAGCTTATTTACTTAAGTTTTCTTAGATCAAGGCCTATGATTAGCATTCTACAATCTATCCACAGTCTCCCTAGAGTTGCTGCAAGTTCTGAGTCCGGATAAAGGAAGAGGGTTGGGCATGGGGTCAGTAATCCAATCCCGCATTAAACAATCTGGCTAAAAGAAACGCTAACCAGACAAAAACATAAGTTTATCTTAAGAAGAGTATAATCAATTCTAGTTTTACTCAATTTATTTCACTTAAAACTAGTCACCTTATTTGTCACAACAGTAAACCAGTATCTTGAAATGAATAGTTTCCGATGTATCTTTAAATTATAATGGTATACTTCTAATAACAGTAAACGTCAAGTGTCAGTAACGTTTATGCACCAATATGGTTTTATGGGTAACTAAATTAACAAAGTAACGATTCATTATTTACGTATTTTTACTAAATGTAGTGCGAATTGATTAAAGGTACTTATCTATCACCGATTGCATAACATCAAGAACATAGTACATACACTGTTGTTTAGCATAACAACTTCATTGTTAAATTGTCATTATTACAAAAAGACTAGACAAACATAAAACTGATATATTTCTACCCGATGATCAATCAATGTAGATTTGACTGTATATTCACATTCTGAAAGTACCAACTAAAACATTCTTTTTACGGTAATCGTATTTACATCACTAGTAGCATAACAGGGAAATATAACATTCAATTAGTCAAGTATCAATTACACTGTATAATATTATGATTTTTATTATTTATCAAACTAATGAATCTAACGAGAAAGTGATTTCACATTCTTTTTTTTTCTTTTACTGTTTATATGATGAAATTTGTTTAATGTTCAATAGTTTATTTGTATATTGAACATTTAATGAAATGGTCGTTTTATACCAAGAAGTGACATTTTTTATTCATACACCAAATTGAATAACCAATCTATGCATAATTGAAAAGTTATAAAATGTGTGAATATTATGGTTTCTATGTATTCTTATATCAATCTGATTTCTTATCAAAGTTTTATCTTTAAAGAAAATATTATCTTTATACTGAAAATGGTGGAAGTGTATATTACTAACAATGAAAATAAGTAGTTATACTTTTGGTTAGAAAACAACTTTATATATGTACCACTTAAATTGTCAATGTTTTTTTTAGCATAAGTTATTTATTAGAGTAGTTTCCCTATTCAAAAGTTTATATATTACTGATAAGTATGAAACACTACTGATACATTTATTACCTGTTTAACAAATTTGCTTGTTTAGTGATTAACGTGTTAAGTGTTTGATGTGATAGACACCTAGTTCGAGTCTCACAGTAAGCATCAACACCGTGATTTAACAAGTGCGTCCGGTTGATGTGTGCAAAAAAGGACGAAATATATGCCATACATTTCACTGCTAGTCATAATGCAACAGATCCTGAGGCAGAATATTTTATTAGGAAAATTAGCTAAGTATATTTACTTTACCAACAAAACTGATATAATTTCTGTTGTAAGACATTGCTACTGTCTGAAAAGAGGATGGACACAGAAAAGTATGATTAGCTAAATCCAACATAATAGCAATTAAAAGGAAGAAAGCAGACTTGGTACACTGTTTAGTAATTAGCACAAGACAGTTGCAAGTTTTCAACTGACTCTATTGAATACACAGGCGACATTTCATCTTTTTGATTTCAGTGGGTATCGTAAATCAAAGTAGGGTAAATTTTTATTGATCAGTAATTATTTTATATCAGCGTATTATGCTCAATTTATATCAACAATATAAGCACTATTAACATTTTGTGGCCTCGAACGTTAATTATCAATAGGTGTTCAGTGAGTGGATGCATAACGGATAATAAAAATAATAATGATAATGATGTAAATGTTTTACCGTGAAAAACGGGTTTATCATTCTTTCTGTATACAAAGGTCAGATTGTTGGCGATTGTATCTACAAAGCGTAGTAAAAGCGATGTTCTTAGCTTATTAATTATTTCAAACACCTTAATTATATTTACTTCATGTGCGCTATTGACTAAGTGGCAAGTTATTGTACTTGTAAAACCTTTACTTCCCTTTAGGCAGAGGTTACGAGTAATATGTTCAACGAAACTTGTGGATGCTCTTCCTCAGGAATTCTACAAAAAACTCAAAGATTATTCTTTTGGATTCCTTAATTAAATGAAAATAAGTTTATTGCTGAAATATCACAAACAACATATCACATGTGGTTGAAATATACGATTATTTTAAAAAACAATTGTATCACAGTGTTGAATTCTTTGAAGCGGATGACGAAAATGTGAATTTTCTCGTTGTAGCTCTGAGCTTATTGCAGGTGCTAGTGATCATTCAGTATACATTAAATTAATATCATTGGATAACTTCATTTCCAAGTTATTGTTTTTGCTTTATCATTATATGCCTTTTACCAGTGATTTATTTGTTCCGTTGACCTCGGACTTGTAATTCTTTTGCGTAAGTTATTTTAAGCATGAATCAATAAACTGAATCTATATTAATGTGTTAGTTGATTTTAGATTTCAATCTTCAAGAAATTTTTAGACATCTTTGTTTTGTTTTTGTTTTTTCATTTTCCAGGATACTTTTCCAATCGAAATGGCATCCGTAACGTATATCAAAGCTTTCTGCTACTATTCTCTGTTCATGAACAAAAATAGAGAAGAACGCCTGTAGTTTACCGTAAAATATACGGTACCTTGAAATCGATACGTTTTTTTGTAGACAATATTGTGCTTGTCTTACTTCTCTTTTAATTCTTAATGAAACTTCCCTGTGTGTAGTGACCCTAATTCTGGAGTTACGACTTCAGAAAAACAACTAGTAACCAAGCAGATTACTAAATCTAGGCCTATAGTTAATAACAATATGATCAATTACAATTTCACTTGGATTATTCATATACAATCAACTGGTGGAATCAGAATAAAGATATTTGATTAGTTCTCGGTTGACTCTTCATGAAATTGAATCAAAGAATTTAAAAAAAGTCTTAGATTTTATCTTAACTTTAAATACACTTTGATTCTTTTCATCTCAATGATTTATTTTGTACTTCAATAACGACGCCGTTTATGTTAATTACATGATGAAATTTAACAAAATGACATCATTAAGAGAATCATTGTAAAATAGAAAGACATTGAGAAGTTACATTGTCATGGTTTTCAAGCACTACGGCACCTAAATTCAAACTTTCCGGTCTTGTACTGGACTCTATCTTCTGTGACCGTTGAGTTGTAATTCACTGATCCATACTTTAAACTATATTCAATCAGCAGCATTATGAAACTAACTTTGTAAATTTCATAATTTGTTGATTTCTACTGATAAATGATTGTTTAATAATCTGATTTGCATAAACTATGCACACAAAGGATTCCCTGTATTAATTTCAAAGGAGAAAGAGAGAACATTTAAGGAGAATAAGATGGATTAGCTTCACGTTGTCTGGTTCTCTTCACTTGTTTGCGACCAGTAATAATTAAAGATCAAAATGACACATTAGTTTGAATATGCTTACATAAAGAAGTTTGATTAGAGATCGTTGTTGAAACCCTAAATTAGTATGATGTTCAAAGAACGGAATGTTCATTAACTAAATATAAGGTGGATAAAGTGTAGGGCATCATTTAAAGAGTACCAAACTAAATAAGATGATTTATCATGCAATTCTGTTCAAATGTTTCAAGGTTTTAACCGGGTGTTGTGGAGATTGTTGACTGTCAACTTGATATCACGAATTGGTCTGAACTAGGCAAACATTGGTCACAAGGAAGCATTGTATAGATGTTTCGTTTTAGTATGGGACTTATTGACAGTGCACATCTACGACAACGTCAGGGATCGAACCAATGACCCTCTGGCTCCCAGACAAAGGCTTTACCATTAGACTATTGAGTCAGCTTCCAACGGTTGTTATTTCGAATTCAGTCAATTCGTGATACTTTTGTGTTTCATAGTTTCCTCTTTTTAAATAAATCGGTCTATAAGAAATATATTTGAAATTAAATTTTTCCAGCTACCTCTGACATTAATGCAACAGTTAATCAATAACAGATGTTTCTCATTCAATACTTAAATTCATTTGAATAATCCAAGAACGAAAACATTTGTGGAATATTTTGAATTCAGTGAGTTTCGTTGACTACAGTTTCATCAGCTGCATTGATGCTATTAATTTTAGATGACTCAAAATATTAATACACGTGACGTTTAATAGATAACATTAACTTGTTTAGATAGTGAAACTGGAAAGAAGTCGAAAGAGTATTTATAATTAAATGAAGTGAATATTTTAGATTTTAATTACGTAATATGAAATAAGGGTTCGAAAAATAATTTAATAGCTGAGGTAAGAATTATGGTACTCGTGAATAGTTGAAAGAGTTGGGTTATGTAATCATGAATACGCTATTGTCATGAATGTGTAAAGAAAACACATAACATAGAAATGTAAGAGTATGACTCGTTTGACTTTCTGTTATCTATAGTTGAAAAACGAAACTGGATCATCGACCTAATGTCAGGAGGGCAACTGAATGTTAAGTACTGGTTTTTTTAGGGCTATTCACTAAATCTCTCATTCTTACATCATCTATTGAATAAAGTTTTGAACATTTTGTTTCAGAGTACATAATTAAACTCAACTATATTCATATAATTTAATTATTATTATTGTAAATTCAACCCCTTTACAGTTTTACTATCTAAACAAGGTAATGTTATCCGTTGAATATTTCGAGGAAAAAATTTCATAATGTGTATTAGTATTTTGAGTTATCTAACATCTATAACATGTTTGTAGCTGATGAGACTGAATGCAACGAAATACACTGAATTCAAGTACAGTTTAGGTTGGATTATGACTGGCAAACGAAATTCAGGTAGAGCGTTGTGTTCTATTTTTGGGCTTATTAGTTGGATGTACTTGCATTCCAGTGTTTATTTTTATGCTGGGATTCTAACTCAGTTTGTTCCGTACCAAACTCAATTGTTACGAGCTTTGTCCTATTTTAGAAGTCGTCAGTTGGATATACCTTCAATAAAGACTAATCAACTTCAGACTATGACAAATCAACAAGAAGATTCAAACACATTGTAATTACATCGAATTCAAAGTATTCTGTAAATTTTTGTTGTTTTTTCATTATTCAAAAGGGAAAAATTTTCTATGATTCCTTTTTCTTTGTATGCACTACTTCGATACAAACAAGATTAAATTAGAAACAGATGGGAGTATATTTATTTGATACACTTCATTATGTTGATAAATGCAAACATTTGTTTGTTACCATCTTGAACATTGAAAACATTATCATAATCTCTAACAGATTTTTTTTTCGGGATCTTTAGTTTTTTTTATTTTTTGACAAATTTTATAATTAAATAAATTTGCTAAAAAGTTTTTCTGGTTTGTTTGTTTGTTTGTTTCTTTGATCATCATTTAGTAACATACAATTGATTTTGTATGAAGATCAGTTTTCTTTCTTGAAGGCATAGAATACTAATGTGTAAGTTAATTAACATGTATTAATGATAATCAGCAGTAATTGACTACATATGACAATAATCAAATTCATAGATACATTTATATAGTTATATTGAAGTAATTGAAAATAAGAAGATAAGTAAATGTATTACTGAAAGGAGATAGTTTACTCTGTGTGTAGTAGTGATGTTATTTACATTTTGCAGTGAAATGAATTTTCTACCAATTAATAAACATAAATTGAGGTGATTTTATGAATGAAAGTATTAAGTTTAGCTATTTGTATTTATTAAAGAGTCACATCGATTGAGTACTGCTGAAAATCATCGAACACTGATTAGTTGTTTCGGTTTAGTATGTGACTCTTCAGTAGTGTACATTGTCTATTTTGTCGAATTCAAAACTATCAGATTTCAAGGTGAATACCTAACCATCTTTACAACTACACGAATGTCCAGTGGTAGAATTTTCACTTTCAACAAATTAATGATATAACTCGACAAATTATTCATTGTCATCTGAATTAACTGTGACACTCATAACATGTATAAACTCCACTAGTTGCGACTTATCACTGAGACGTCAGAAAAATCCTGTAGTTAGTCACTGGTAAGCTAATTGTTGCAGCTAATTTGAGATGGTTTTGTAGCGATTGTATTCATCATAAATGGTGCAGATTGCTAAGGAGTCCCATACAATGACGAAAGAGCTATCGAGTTTCCATTGATTTCCGGTAATGCTCAAGTGACATCACTATGTGACAAATACAATTATCACTGCCCCATTGATCCATCATATTCTTTCTTCACTTTATATAATGCTTTTTAAGGTACTGTTTAGCTGTTGTTTATGTTTATAGAGTACAGTATTACCTAACTTTCAAGCGTCATACATCATTTCAAAGTCATGTTTTGCTGCTTTGAAGTAATTCTTATAGTTGAATGAAATCCAGAAGAATCTGAACCGAAGTCTTGTATTATACAGAGAAAGTAAATGTGTTGATAATTTAGTCACTGTGACGTATTTTTCGGCTAGTGATTTTAACATGATATGTGCCATATTGATAGATGAGTACGCTGTAACTAGTTAACTATGCCTTACTAAATAAAACTATTAGACTTAAAATTTAATTATTACATATTTCAGAAGTATCTTTTAATCATGTTGAAAAGTGAAAGGAAGGTAGAGAACTAATTGTGATCTTTAGATTTATAGGAAATTTTTGTTATGTTGAGAAGTGACTATACTCAGTTGAATCAATCACTGACTGTTACTCCACGCCGAGCGAAGACCACGAATAGGATTCACCTAACTAACTCTGTTCTGAGCTCTCCATTACAAATATTCCCAAGTGCTACTCATTATTTTCATGTCCAGTCTTCAATTCCCTGACAAACATTTACTTTGGTCTTCCTCTTTTTCGTCAGGGCTATAAGGATTCCAAGTTAGGCCTTGTACTTATGACGCAGTCTTATGATTTCCTTAGTAAGTATCCTATCCATCTCCAGCGTGGTTTCTATTTCTTTCATAGAAGGGTTATTGTTATTGGTATCTGACCAGCGGATTTGAAGTATCTTACTAAAACAGCTGTTTATAAATACGTGTATGACGTTGGATGACGCTTTTCGTAGTTCACCGTACAGGTTTTAGCTCAATACAATAGAACTGTATTAACGTTTGTACTAAAATTCTGACTGCAATGTTAGCTGGTAGTTGTTTCGAGTTTCAGATATTATTCACTTGCTGACATGCTGCTCTTGATTTGCCAATATGTGTCTTTACTTCTGCATCAGATCACCGTTGTTAACTATTGGTGCTGCTGCTCTTCCAGAGATCCACCATCAAGTGTATTTGGGTTGGTGCTCGCTGTGTTAGATCTAAGGATCTTGCTTTTTTCATGTGTATATTAAGGCCTATTTCTGCAGTGGCTGCTACTGCACTGTTCGTCCTTACCTGCATTCGTTGCTGTGTGAAAGATAGATGAGCTGGGTTTTCTGCGATTTCCGAATCATTTATCCACATTCAAGCTGTGCAGTGTATTCTCTGATTCCCCTTGATGCGTTAAGGTTTTCATAATCTAGTCGACCATGAGAAGGTGAAGAAAATGAGAGAGTAAGCAGCCTTAAATTGACACCGCTCTTCACTTCGAATGAATCTGTGAGCCTTCCTCCATGAGGAGTTTCGCTATGTAGTCTGTCGCAAGAATTGCTTATGATAGTCAACTATCTATCTTCTCGTGTACACTATAGTGTCAAGGAAGGCTCCATAATGTTTTACTGTTCATGCTGTCAAATATTTCTTCATAGTCAAGAAAGCTGATGTGAAGTAGTGAGTTCCATTAGGTTGATTGTTCAACAATGATCCGTATTGCCGTGATTAGGTTGATACACGATCAATTATGAAGGAATACCGGTCTGTTAATCTCAAAGGTGGGCGTCGACTAGATCTATTCATTTGGTTCAATAACACTCTATTGAAGACTTTTCCTGATATTGCCTCTGTAATTCTCACACATACTAAGATCTCTTTTCTTTAGTATCTTGATGAGATATCTTTCCAGTCTTTTGCTACTTGTTAATTGTCACAAATCTTTCGGAAAGAAAATGTGGAGCATTTCTGAAGTTACTTTTATGTCTGATTTCAGTACCTCCACTGATTTTTATTGTCTGACTCTTCTGCTGTAATACTTGATTTGTTGGATGGAGGTTTATATCATGAAACAAGAATAGACATATAATTGATAAAAACCACGATAAAGTGAAAAGTTTTCTTGGTGAACACACAGTAAAAGGTTGTACAGTATTAAACAAGTTGTTTTTAGTAAATGTGGTGGCATTATAATATTGCCAAAGTAAGTAAAGTAATAATGGATGGTTTCTCAACTTCAGGAAGATTTTCGATAAAGTGTACCAATCACTTAGATAGTAACTAGCCTTCTCCCAACTTAAGTATCTTCATAATTCAAAATTTATGATAAGATGGGAAGTTTATATTGTAATATGTTACTATGAAGTACAGTCACTTTGGAGAATGAAAATTAGGTATCGATAAACAGAAGTCGACTATTTTTGAATAGGTAAATCCAGTAGGTTATTTATAGAGTGAAGTTGTCTTAATTTGAAAATCTTACTGTAAAATTCTGTAAAGTTTTGCAATATAGTGATAATAAGTGGATTATAAGTTCTATTATGAAGTAAACAGTAACTTTTAAAGATTATTTAGTTGTTTATTTGAATCATATTGGGGAACGATAGTAACAGGAATTGTAGGAGTATACACTTCAGATGTACTCTCATTCACTAGGTATATCAACATTTATTCATTTAATAATCTATACAGATTAGGTTAATTAACCACATAACACAACAAGATACTTAACATGGATACACAGATAAATGAAGGTAATGAAACCTGTGCAAATAACTAGTTTTATATATGATCATCAGAATGTGTTAGGTCGGACCACAAAGAAGTGTAACAAATTTCCAGAACTGTGTTTGAGAACACTATTTCATTTATTCGAACTGTCTGTAATGTAAACATTTTGCTTCTATTATTGTTACGCTCCGCTTGCCTTATCCTCCCGTTTAGCATAATTACTGTTATTATATTGTCTCTTGTTATAGACTACAGTCAATTAGTTGTGTACAAGTTGTTCCTATTCACTACCACTATTCCCCTTGTTTTGTATTCATGTTAATTTTCTAATTGGTTTGCTGTGTGGTCTAGTTTTATGTATATATAAAAGAATGCTTGAAATATAATATGATTCTGTCTGGCTGACCTATTGGCTCGCATTCTTCTTATTTGGCTTGGGACTAAGTGTTATGGCGGGCACTTAAAGAAGATTGATTATCTTCTAGAACTGTAATTTCTGTTAACGATTCATTATTTTTGGTTGTATACAAAGTAAGCATTTTATTATTATTATTGTGACGTTGCTCTTATCCTATACTACTGTTTAAGGCATTAACTGTTGTTATATCATTTCTCATTTATGAACTATAGTTAATTGACTGCATATACGTTACCCCAGTTCACACTCACTATTACTCTTATTTTGTATTAATGTCAGTTTTCTAATTGGTTTATGATGCGGTCTGATTTTGCGTGTATATAAAGGCATGATTGAAATAAAAACCAATCTGATCTGATCTGTCTGTTTGACTCATAAGTCGTTGTTTTTTCCTCTATTCCGTTTTGGGACTGGTAGTCGAGGGGCTGACGTGTCTGTACAGTGATTAGCGATTATCAATGTCATTATATATATTGCACCAAACATAACACTAAGTGGGCACAGGGCAGGCGCACAATAACCGACTAGGCACTAGTAATTGACACTCAGTCATCCAACCATCCATCCAATCACCCAATTTCTTACAACATAACAGAATGTAACACATTTGCATTTGTCCAAGAATTGAATAACAAACTTTCATATTAAGTAGGCTTCGATACAGTTATTCATAATAATAAGAACAAAAACAAC
The DNA here is from genome assembly GCA_025215515.1 of Schistosoma japonicum. Lineage (NCBI taxonomy): Eukaryota > Metazoa > Platyhelminthes > Trematoda > Strigeidida > Schistosomatidae > Schistosoma > Schistosoma japonicum. Next base: position 11,747,653 of record CM046064.1, read on the forward strand.
AACATTAGATTGGTTGGGGAAGGAAGACAACATAATCATGATTATTAACAATTAGTATCATTCAACTAGTAATCAAGTGTTGTCAAGTGTATGTTTGTAAAGTGTTAACTCAAGCTAATTACTACTAACGATCATCTGTAAGTATCTACTTAATTATCGAATGACATTTTAGTTTACTCTTTAATTTTTCAATTTATCAAATGTTCGACTAAATTGCCTACTTCTAACATGAAGAATAACAACAATTTGTGCAAAAGTTAGAAGTAGGTTTTTTCTCAAAAAGTTGAATGTTGCTTGAAATCAAAGTGATTAAATAATCAATAAGAAAAAACAGTTTTAATCATGAATTGACATTATACTTGATAGATAAAATAGTGACTCTTTCATTTTATTAGTCCTTTTAATCATACAGATTTTATTATAGAACACTTGAGTCAATAACGAATTGAGAAAGTTCTAGTTCATTTAATGAATTTTTTTTTGTAAATCATAGTCAAAATATGTTGCCTCTATGGTAACATCTTTTGAACAGTCCAAAAACACCTATACACTTGTCTTGGTATTTCATATGAGAGTTAAAGAAGCTCAAATAACACAACATGATATATAAATATATATTGTACAACTTGATAATGAGTCTTTTTCTCAGTGATGGCGAATCACTAAGACTAACGACTTCATTGTAATTATATCAATAGAATTTGATCAGTGCTACACAGTAACCAACCAATTAATAATGAATTCATTTGAAAATGATCCTGTCATTGATATTTACGTTTTAAATGTTTAGGTGAAATATTCTGTAGAGATACAAGGACTGAAAGATGACGAATGAACTTAATGAATTTTTGCATCACACCATTAAGCTTACGTTGACAAAATCCGAAAGCATATTCTTTCCATTAGTTATATCGAAATAAATGAATTATTCACTATGTTTCCTTACGTAATTTCATTAGGTATATACATACGATTGTACAGCTTGATAATTAATTCCTTGGAGAGATTATCACTGCACTGAAATTCACGTATTAAAATGACAATTTGAAATAAACATGAAATTGTCACACTAACCTATAGAACTTAATTAAACTAAAGATTGGCAATGTAGATTCCTTGGTTATATTTTCTACTTCTGACATGGTTAGGATTAAATGAAAGTGGTATTGGAGGACTAGTCATTGAAATAACGCTTTAGGATATCACAGTTTCAACAGTAAAATCTTATGTATTATGAAGTTATAATAAATGTAAAAACTTATCTTTATAATGAATGGTACTTTGGAAATGAGAACAGTGATATGGATAACATTACTATGAAAAGCTACTTTAATATAACAGGCAGTAATTTCAACTACTTTTCATTAGAATAATGATTGTGATGCTAAATCACATTTCATTCCAACATAGGACTCCTTCCCAGTATTTCATGATTTATAGTGGTACCCAACGGAGATCGATAAACAGTAAATACGAACAACAAATTAAATGCTGATTATTAGGCAACCACATCTACTTAAATTAATTAGAACTATTCAGCTTGTATAGTATTATTTTATTTGTATAGCTGTAGTCTTTTTTCATAAACGTTCAGTTTACCGAATATTACTTACGTGATGGAAGTTAGTTTGGATAATTGAACAAGCACGAATATACTTTAGCGACAAAGAGTTCAAGACTATTAAATGGGAAAAATGCTACGTAATATATCAAGATGTAGATTTTTCTTAAACGCGAAAATGAAATGTGCTCAAGGGATGGAAATCAGTCGATTATGGGTAAAAAATCAATAGAGAAGGAGGTGGGTAGTGAGGTAGTATGAATAACTGTTACTTTTAATGTTGCTGTTGGATTAAATCGTTTTAAGAAGGAAAATGGCACTTGTAGGAAACACGCCGAGTATTTTACATAGATATCAGCATTAGTACTTACTGCTTTATTAGTATGTATCATATATGTGTAGTATTATAATGGATGTAAAAACATATGTAAGATGAAACTTAATGGTTAGACACTTACGAATTATCTTAAGTGATATAGAGGGTAACATTAAAGACGTTTACCTTAGAAGTGTTTGCATGAAGTAGAGAATATTAAAGAGGGCTATATAAAAAAGATAGGTCGCTAGATGTTATTACTATCAAAAATGTATAAATGAACTGAAACCACAACATTCTAGACTGAAAGGATAAATTTTAAATACCTTAAAATACAACTTATGTAGTTCAGGAGGTATCAACGTCTAGAATAGTGTGCAACTTTTAGAAGTCTAAAACCATGAATAGAAGTGGAAATTGTAATTTAACTTGAGGATCATAATAGTTATTTGACTATCAACTATACTGTACATTACGTTCAATATCGTCAATCAACGCCATCACTAATTTCTTGCTTCAAAAATTTGGAACATGAACTGAGGTGCATGCATAGTTGTAGCATTATTGAATATAAGGGATATACAATAGTTTTGTTTATTTAAGTTACAGATACGAAGTCAATAATGAAGTGGAACATTACATTACCATCACTTATTTCTACCAGTTATCAACTTTAGTTAGTGTTAACATCATATTCAAGACGAAAAATAAGAATAGTAAGTGATTTACAGTAGTAACAAGTTTACTTGTATGTACCATCGTAAATCAATTATCAATATATATGTAGATAGATTAGATAATTAAAATGACTGGGGTTGTTCCTCAACCTTTTCAATATTCATTGTATTGTATCGAGTATTTTCAATCCAATTAAAAAATTATCTAATGAGTGAGTACTATCACAAGATACTAAATGTCCGTTGGTCGGAAACCATCAGCAACAGCCTACTATGGAAGAGAGCGAATCAACATCCAGCCAAAGAGGAAATCAGGAAACGATATTGAGAATGGATAGGACATAGATTGCGAAAATCATCAGACTGCATCACGAGACAAACATTAACTTGGAATTCTGTTCGGAAACGGAAAAGAGGAAGACCAAAGAACACACTGCGTCGAGAACTGAAAGCAGACATTAGAAAGATGAACAGCAACTGGAAACAGCTGAAAAAGATTGGTGAGGACAGAGTTCAATCGAGAATAATTGTGAGCGGCCTATGCTCCTCTGGGAGGTGTAACGGGAGTAAGTAAGAGTACTATAAGTTAAAGTGTAATCATCATTAAAAATTTCATTTCCAAGCTTTAAAAATTGTCAAGATTTATTTAAAATGAATACGTTAGTGTAGCTTAGTCTGAACTGCTTATTACGAAATACAAATATGGTCAGCTTAATGAATTCAAATGAAGTCATTAATGAAAACAGCTTTCTCATGTGTATCACTCACTCACTCACTCACTCACTCACTCACTCACTCACTCACTCACTCACTCACTCACTCACTCACTCACTCACTCACTCACTCACTCACTCACTCACTCACTCACTCACTCACTCACTCACTCACTCACTCACTAACTAACTAACTAACTAACTAACTAACTAACTAACTAACTAACTTACTTACTTACTTACTTACTTACTTACTTACTTACTTACTTACTTACTCATTAAATAGATTGTAATGTAATTAAAATTGGCATATACAACATACTTTATGAAGTGTACATTTCATTTTAATATTATACTTACCACCAATAACCCATATTTCCAAATGCATTTGTTTGATTAATATTCAATGCATATATTAATAAAATTAAAACAAGTAATCCATTCAATGAATATTGTTGATATAAATGTTGTCTATGATGAATTTTAATGATATTCATTGTCAATTTAATGATATTTCCATGTATTCACTTTTTATAATCTATTGAATATTGAATTCATTGTTTAAATTAACATTATTTTACAATCTTAATCAAATTTTGAATTGAATAAACAATCATGTATTTAGCTGTTAAGAAATTGTAATGAATTCAATAGCCAATAATTTAATTTAAAATAAATAAAATTAATAATGAACTAATATTTCTGATAAATATATCATGGTAATGTTGATATGGCGCAATTTTGATATTTGAAGTTGTGTAACAGTAAGATGGATAGAGTAAGTATATTACGCCTACACAATGTATTACGTATATCAATTAATGCGTTTCTATCTTTTTAATTTTTATTTGTTTTCCTCTTCTCTACCCTATGAATGACTATTTTATATATGAAGTCATGATGACAAAACTATAGTAACATTCAAGAGAATAGAATGAAACATTCAAGATGAAAGTAAACTTATTAACCACTTATGTAATCTATTGTTTAAAATGTATCATAATTAAGGTATGCATGTTTTGTGTATATCATTTTAGCGTTAGTTCTTAATATTCTTAAAGTACGTAGGCGTTTTCATTCAATTATATTCAGTTTGTGTAAGTATTCAGTAGTTCACAAATGAAAAAACTTGTACATTATATAGTTGAATTGTAAATGTTTGTTAGTCATTAGTGACAATAGCATTTCCTATTTATCCCTTTAGCATATAATGTCTATATACAGAATTAGATGTTGTATACAGTTTAATAGAAATGTATTCACTGGTCAATCATCTTTCTACCTATTCACTGATATTATAATCTACATTGTATGCATAGTTTCATTTATCATATTGCTACAATAATATTCGTCTATACTTGTTAACATAAGCTTAACTCTTATTGGTTAGCATGAATTGTTTTCAATAGATTTCTATTAAAAGTTATTCTGTCAAAATGAGTAGAATGAAATCAAATTAAAAAAAAAGAAGGCAACTCAATGAAAATGTATATGACAACAAGTTAAATTCGTCTAATAAAATGATGATCTAATAAATTAAAATGTAACTTATTGCAAGAATTTGATTCATAGATTATAACTAGTGGTGGAATTCAAAACCAGTGTTTTATGTAATCTGGAACTAGTTATTTGAAAGTAACTCAAACTCAATGTTGAAATTTACACTGAGACTTATACTTAGTAACTTATGCTTTGTATATCAATGCATTATCTATTGAAGTTATTGTGTTATGACTGGAATGAACTTATTTAAGAGAAGGGACAGAGAAAGGTTATCATGTTTATACCATGTAGATGTTTTGAATCTCTGTGTGAACATCCTTATTAAAATGTAAATACTTTCATCTGATGTATCCTAAATAAGACGAAATAAGAGTACGGAATTCCATTAGTAGATGTAATCGATTTATTTAAAAAAAAACTTGCTTCATAAATAACAATGTCGTGGCAATTTGTTTATGATGCATCACTCATACATCAAAAAAAGTGGAAAGTGAGCGAAAGTACTAAATATAGCTCATCTACTGAACATTGAAAAGATTGAGGATAACGTAAGCCTGAAATCTTGACCCCATGATAACATGTTTGTGAGAGTAGACAATTCGATTTTCTGAAAGATATTTGTTTACATCTCATTTTCAGAAATTTTACACACCTAAAAAGTCGTTACGATCTTCGATCTTGTAAAGTTTTTGTTCATACCATTATCACCAACGCTTACTTCACATAGAAATCATCTGTTTATTTACTACATAATCATCAAATCTATCTCTTTTCAGTACCTTAACTAAAAATGGATATCAATACACATTTGACAATTGTAATTCTTATCTGGTTGACCTTTTCACTATAGATTCTAGAGTGTATTCTATGTCAGTATTCCAGTGAAATGCTAATTAACCTGAATATTACTACTTTCAGAAGTTCGTTGACTATTCTACGAAATTTTTTTCAATTCAGAGTTTTAATGAATTCCAAGTCAAATTCATATCCACAGATTTACAATCATTTCTATTAATGAAAATGCGTCGTTCATGTATACAAGCACAAGAGAACATTAACATAGACTAATGATCAGTGTTAATTATTAATCGATATTGTACATACAATCAATCAAATCAATCAATGCCTGTTATCCCCCGAGGCAGTGTATTCTTAGGGTCTCTCCTTTTTCCTTTGGCCTTCAGGACTTCATGTTAATGCTTATCTTGTGGACACAGTTTGGGGACTTTCCTCAATGTGTGCTCTATCCACCTCCAGCGTCTTTTCCTAATTTCTTCCTCACCTGGAAGTTGATTTGTTCTTTGCCACAGAAGGCTGTTGTTGTTCGTATCTGGCCAACAGATTCGAAGTATCTTACGTAGACAGTTATTTATAAATACTTGTAGCTTTTGAATGATGTTTTTCGTATTTCTTCGTGCAAGTTTCAGCTCCACACAACAAAACTGTCTTCACATTTATATTGCGAATTCTGACTTTAATGTTGATTGACAGTTTGTTTGAGTTCCAGATGTTTTTCAGTCGTAGAAATGCCTTTATAATCCGCGCCTTTACATCTGCATCAGACCCTCCTTGTTTATCGATGATGCTGCCCAAGTATGTAGAGGATCCTACATCTTACAGAATTTCTCCTTTGAGTGAAATTGGATTAGTGTTGGTTGTTTGTATAGGAGGATCTTGCTTTTCTCTTTGTGTATGTTGAGGCCTACTGCTGCCGAGGCTGCTGATGCCTCGTCCGTTTTCATCTGCATTTGTTGTTGTATGTGGGATAGGAGAGCTAGATCATCTGCAAAGTCCAAGTCATCTAGTTGCATTATTGTTGTCCACTGTATTCTGAGATTGCCTTGAGATGTTGCGGTCGTCATGATCCAGCCAACCACCAGTAGGGAGAGGAAAAAGCAACAGTAAGCAGCCTTGTCTAACATCGATCATTGTACTTACACCAGTCATTAAAAAGATTAAATAAAATACGATTAACTCGTAGGTTACTTTTTAAATACAACACTGATTGAGGAAGTTTCATAGTTCAATTCATTAATTATTGATTTAATCGGAAAAATTTTTAAGTGACCTACAAACCAGTATCAAACTTTTTTTTTAATGTACGTTCAATTGAGGGTATTGTATCAGTCAGTTAGATTTGTGGCCAGATATCATCTTACCATATCTTGTTCAACCCACCGATCATCTATCTTGTGATCATACAATCTTCCTTTTCATTATAACAATTATAGAAATGAACATTTTAGCGAATTGTATGGTAAACAACCTACTAAGAGAAAAAAACAAATACAAGGAGTGTCATCTGTGGACACAAGATTCTGAATGGTTCACTCTTACATTGATTGCTGAGCCTTCTTGATGAGTATCATTTATCATAAAACTTGGATTAGAGAATTTTCTACTAATGTTTTTTTCGCCTTTCTTAAGTACACACATCAAGGACTTATGTATGTCTACAAAGTTAGTACCCTTCCACAACTTAGGTGCTATAATTATTATCTAAACCCATGAAGTAAGATATACATATTTTAGGGAAGTGTTATTAAAAAAATGCTTTGACTGAAAGACATTCCTATGTAGATTAAATCTATGCTTGCAATCTAGCCTACAATTTACAGTAAGTGGGTAAATTATATTTCGTGTCATAAATTGTGCATGGAACACTTGAAGAAGAAATCAATAAATGATCTAATCGATAGCAGTCAGTTAATCATGAACAACGTAGAATCTGGAACACGTACATAAAGGTTCAAGCTGCCATACCACATTCGCACGACAAAGTTAAATTTACAAGATTAACACCATAATATAATTCAATGGAAAGGAAAGAATCAAATGTATGTACGAATGAATAGTAGAACTTGAGATGGAGAAAAACAATAATTAGTGAATACATTTAGTCGATTGCGACTAATTCTCAATCATGTCACCAAGTTGTTTAAAATGTCGAGTGGCTTATGTTTTACAGTAAAATTGTTTTTTTTTACTTGGCTTATAATGCTTGTTTGAATAGAAATGTATCATATATACGGATGGTTTTAATGAAATTGGTTTACCATTGTGTCCTTTGTAATCAGCATAGCTTGGTCTTGGTTAGGTACAACTAGAAACCAAGGAACATTGAATAGTCGTTTTGTCACAGTATGGTACTCCTCACCAGTGTGCACCCCAGGACCCACCAGTGAATCTAATCCATGACTTACAGTGTAGTTCAACCATCAGTATAAGTAGATAGGCGTTCAGTGAGAGAATTCCCTCCTTATTAGTTTGTGATGTAGAACGATGATGATCATTTAATATATATACTTTATTGTAATGATGTTATCATAAATTATTTAATTATAAACTTGGGTGATAAAATAATTAGTAATAAAGTTACTGACATATTTCTGCCTTAATATATCAAGGTGACTGGTTGATGAATTGGACAAATTACTGAAGTGAATAGAAATGGTCGATATTTTATAATCCTGTCATCAAACTAGTGAAATCCTTATCAGTGAAGAAACAAGATCGCAAAACAATTGAGAAGCTGTAATTTATGTGGAAACTATTCAATAAATGTAGTACAACCGAATAAATATTTGAATAAGATATAGATAATTAGGAATGAAGATGAGAAGCATAAAACAATATGTGATTTTTGATATAAAATGGCTAGTGTTAGTTTGCTGAGAACTTTGTTCCATCTAGTATTAGTGTTTGATGGTACATATTGTCAAACGAATCCACTATCATGCAGTAACTGACGCCTTACGGGAAGTTCAAGGATGGACGTTACAAGATCGATGTTATGGCCAAGACTGACCTCAAGTAGGATATAAATACTTACATCGATTGATCATTCAACATTAATCAATGACGTATATGTCTATTCCTCAGTCTTGATCAAATTTTACCTAGCAAGTTGCAGTAAGGCTACTAGTCGGTGGGTAACAAATTGAATTCTGTAGACAGAATCAAGAGAATAAGATTGTAAGCAAGCCTAGCTGGCGAGAAACATTAAGCACGAAAGCTGAGCCTACTCACAAAAACTTTACATCAAAACGTTGTCTATATGCTGACGAATTACACGTTAGTGTTATGACGCAAGCAACTTTTGGTTGATTGATTGAATGCCAATTCGATGTGCTTAGTCGATAATTTCACGTCAGCCCTATGCCCACTGAGTCCCAAGTCAGAATAGGAAGAACACGAGCCGATAGACCAACCAGACATAACCATATTATATTTCATACATTCCTTTATATATACATAAAACCAGACCACACAGCGAACAAATTAGGAAAGTAACATTTATACAAAACAAAGGAAATAGTGGCACTGAATAGGGATGAGCGATAAAGCTGAAAGCCTCGGATTTGAGCCTAGATATGGTGACGGATTCGTACTGACAAAGAGCCCTATATAAGGACGAAACATCTATTCACTGCTTATTGGTTTTCATCGATTGTCTAACTAAAATCAGTCCGTGAAATGAAATCTCAAAACATATCAATCTTCTTAACTACCGAAACTTAAAATACTATTCGATTTATTATAGATTTTAAGCAATCGAAATGGCCAATATTTTCTTAAACTTTCTGTTCGTCTATAAACACTCATAAAATAAAAGTCATGGTTTTCAATGTCTCTGAGAACAGAATAATTAAATCAAATGAGCCTAATATTCAAATGTCAGATAAAGAGTTGATTATAAAGCTAGACGTTCTATTGATAAACATGTTAGTTGTAGTGATCAAAATAACTATGAATGTAAGTAGAGTAGCTTAAATTCAAGAATGAAGTAACGGCTTGTTGATTAGCGCTAGAGAAACACAAAACCTGTTTCGAGTAGGGCTTCCTGTAGGCTACACTTCTCTATAAATCACCTTTAGAAATTGAATTATTCAACTATTAGTTTGTGTTATAACATCAAAAAATATGGTTGGTTGATCGAACGCCCATTGGGTGTGCCTAGTCGATAATTGGCCATCTGTCCTATGCCCACTGAGTCCCGATCCGGAGACAGAAGAATACAAGACGACAGATCAACCAGACAGAATCATACTATAATTTCAGGCATTCCTTAATACACACATAAAATTAAACCACATACCAAAACAATTAGGATTTCAGCATTAATACAGAATAAGGATGATACTGGAATGCAACTTAACTCTTCGGTAATTCATTCATTAATCAACTACTTAATGTAATTTCATAGTAATAGAAAGGTAAATTTCTGTTGAAAATAGTGTTAAGTTAATGTCTTTTAAATGATTCACATTATTTTATTCATTAAATTTAAAACAATGAAGATATTTGAATTGTCCATTGAAAAAAGTAAGAAACAAACTATTCAAACATTCAGTTAATGAGTACAAACATTAATTGAATTCACTACACTTGAAACACTTTAATGTGTACAATGAATGAAACATCAACATCAACAACAACACAAACACCAACAGCAACAACATGAAGTTATGATTGTTTCACTTGTTAAAGAAAAATTAACAAACTAATCTCTTAAGTATTAAATCTTATTGTAAATATGAATAAGAAAGAAAAAAAAGAAACAGACTTTATTTATTTTTTTGAATGTAATTGAATTGAAGTGGATTGTGAAGACTTGTATTAAGATTTTTTTGTTGATTGAATTCATCATAGATCAATGTTAGTTGGGTATCATTGAAGACTAGGAAACATTCGGCATACTAAAATGAAATAGATGTCCAAGTGTTCTTTAGTTTTCAATGGTTTCCATCTAACATTAACCTGTGATGAATTTAACAACTAAATATTTTTATATGTATTGAAATTAGTTTATTATTGTAATCAATGTGAAATGATTTTACCGAAATTAGATATCTGTTAGATAGATGATATGCCGGGCACTTAAAGAAGATTGATTATCTTCGACAGCTATTTATCAGTAGAGTATTTCAGTATTTTTGGTTATATTCAAAGTGTACAATTTATTTCTATTATCATTCAGTTCCCCCTTGCCCATGTACTTCCATTCGATACATTAAGTGTTATTATGTCATTTCTCACTGATAAACTATGGTTAAGCAATTGTGTATACGAACTCCAGTTCATATTCATTATTATTTCTATTTTGCATTAATGTTAGTTTTCTAATTGGTTGACTGTGCTGTCAGGTTTTATGTATATATAAAAGGAATGTATGAAATATGATTCGATTCTGTCTGGTTGGTCTATCGTCTTGTGTTCTTCTTATTCCAGGCTGGAGACTCAGTGGGCATAGTGCAGACGCACATTTATCAACTAGGCACACCGAAATGGCATTCGATCAACCAACCGAAATTTCTCGCGTCATAACAATAGAAAACTATATATATATATATATATATATATATATATATATATTTATTTATTTATTTATTTATTTATTTATTTATTTATTTATTTATTTCTACATAATATTTGTCTATTTAGAAATAGTAAGCGATTACATAATGAGTTATTTAAAAATTTCATGTATTAAAATACATGGTGTCACATGAGTGCTGCAGAATGGTTTAAATCAGTGAAGAACTGTTCTGAAATGAAATTGATTTATAAATTGAATGAATGCGCGATACTTGTCTACGTGACATGTACCGAGAAGACTGCTAATTATGATAAGATCAAAGAGGTTTATCAAATTGATTATAAAATATGAGGAATTAAGGAAAATATCAAAATATATAAAAATAATAATAATAAATAAGTGAAGAAATATTAAGACCAGGGTAAACTTGAGAATTCTACTTGACGTTTCTTCACACAAAGATCAGGGTTGAAGTGGCGAAAGTTTATTCTTAACACATCTTTGAATCATAGATCAACATGAGAACACAGTGTAAACCTAGGCAACAAAAATGGTTTCAGCAGTGCAATAAGATGTTTATTTATGATCTCTTTTGAAATCAATTGTTTGACAACCTAGATGACACTGATAGACAATGAGTTCTTAAAGGTGAATGCGAATGGATTATCAGCTTAATACAAAAACTGCTTATAAACTTGGATTGTTGCGCATCTATAGTAAATGAATTGTCATTATTTTATAACTTTATAGTTATTCACTTGACTTTAATAAAGTGTTGACTAAATTCTTGTTACCTAATTGAAATACTAGGACTAAACACTTTCTACCGAAGGGAAGTTTAAATGTATGATCTGGTATATAATGATTAAGAGAATGTTAAAGTGAATTTCGAGGAATTAATTCTAAACTTATTACATAGCATTACTCAATGTGTTTTCTAACAGACGAATGTAAATCGCTCCCCAACTCAATACAAGAGCATCTAATCAGCTCAGGTCACCTTGTCTCTTTTGTCTTCACAGGAATTGTACTACAGTATCACTGATGTTGTAAAACGAATAAACTCCAAGGCATCATAAATTAATAACTTATGCTCCGTGAAAGAATCAACGGTCTGATAATTTATGCCTGATTTTTCAAGTACAAATACAGTAGGTATATAATCCTTAATCTTTGTGATAACACTTCTATTATTTATTCTAAAATTTCTCATACTACTCAACTTTTGGTTAAGCTAATTATTACTACTTTCAGTAATTACTACTAACCTTGGGGCTTGCTTCTTCTCCATATCTGTCAAATGGAAAACTATCACTCATTTTTTCCAATCTGCAAATTAATTTCATCTTATAGCACTTCTATATTATTCAATCTATTACGTAACACGTTACAAATGTAACCTTATTTTTTAATAGACTAATATCCTGAAAAAAATATAAGTTAATATATGATTGTACGTTTATAGTCAATTACAATGTTGAAAAGAAAATTTTCATTCCCTGAATTACCTTTATTTCTTCCTGAATGACATAACTGACCATGTTCCATTAATCAATAAATTACATTTTGCTGAAATATATCTATGTTTATCGAAACAAAAATGTCTGAATAAAGAATGTTCTTTTCAATAAGTGTTTATCATATTTCAAGTGCATCCTGTATTTTACCAAGTGACGCTTGTGGTATTCTCAGAATAGCTTCCGACGACTAGACAAACACGTGATAATAAAGCAGAAAGTAGAATATAGTGCTGAGTGTAGAGGAAAATCGTTAGTAGAAAGTAAACGGGAATTTCAACGTCAATACTAGCTTGCTATGTGAGTTGCTTTCCCACTGTGAGTCGTGTCGTGATCTCTTAGTAATGCTTAATTGACCACTTTCAAATAATCGCGTTCACAAAAACGAACATAGTCACCATCAGTGAGGTAGACCTACAAAACTATTTATTTTTGGGAATTATTTACCGATATGAATTTGAGGTTGTGTAGTAAATGACGATTGTCAATGTTGAAATAACATTTACATGTAACTTGTTTTACTTATATACGACAATTGAAATAGACAAAATCCTTAATAGAATATTTGGAGAGTGGTGACAAAGGATGACGGGGATCGCAATCAGATCAAATGTTTGATCAAAAACTGAGTGATACATAGAATCAATATCAGTTAAGTAAGAATTTGTAAAATGGAGTTTGTCCAACTGCTAATGATAGTAATCCTATTAAATTTTCAGTTCAAAAATTACGTCATGTATGAAATGGTAAGAATTCAGTCACTAAACAGAGGAATGAACGTATGATATTCAAATTCGCTCTGTGTTAACTTGATTAACAATAATACAAAGAGTAATAATGTGGGTGTGCGTGATTGATAAGAACAAAAAATCATATTTGCATAAGAGAAAACTTAAGTTTTGAAAATACATTAGTCCAATTAAAGTGAATATTTACTTACTGGATATTGGATTGGCTGTGGTAAAAGATGCCAAGTGTATAACTTATGTAATCAAAATGAGGTGATTTTGTGAAGACACATGTAAAATTTAGGTATTTGTATTAGTCACAGGATAATGTTGGTTGGGTACCGATGAAAACTAAAGGTTATTGGACAACTATAAAGCTTCTAGTATAAGATTCATTGGCAGTGCACACTACTTATTCCGCTAGGGAATGTATGTGTACTGTATTCTCACCTTGTAACCCGTAAGAGTATCGATCCTGTCGTCTAAAGTGCCATGAAATTAACTAGTCTTAACAGATAACTGCTAACACGATAAATTACTGTAAATGATTAGTTCGAGTTAGCTACCTAACCCTTCTGGACTAAACAGGCTAATGTAGGACTGTTGGCATATTCGACTACGCCCTTGTACTCGGAGATGCTCACGAGCACGAAGGATTGATTCCGAAGAACACCTTCCTATGTAACTTGCTCCAAATGGACAGTTTAACTGATAGCTGCAAAAAGATATAGCAAGCTTAGGTAACTTACTTTACAATCACAGTGACATTATCGGGCCGGGTAGAAAACATTAACTAAAGTATTCCTACATTGGGTGTTCCCTGGATTGTTCTATGTAATCTTAGCATTAACCTTTCTCTGGTTCCATTATCTATAAATACTGACCACGTGAAGTGTGGCTTTTCGCCTTCTGTCTCGATCTCCTTTAGATTTACATTCATAGCTATTTTTGTCAATAAACTTGAAGGAGCAGCCATTTTCAATAAGCGTCTTACGTAAAGCTTCCGCTTTATTAGCGACCACAACGGGAGCGTATATTGTTAACATTCTATAGCGAAGATTTTTCAGCAGATTACTTTATACTGTATAAACAACGCTAAGAAATTAGGTGTATTGTCGTGTCCAATTAGTTTTCTCGTTCACGATTTTTTCATTTAAGTTTGGTAGGATTAATTTTTAGTCCTTCGGTTATTTTGGTATTTTAGTAGTGATCATTCTCTATTTCGCTGATGGGATCTTTCGGGTTATTTGGTTTCTAGAATTCTAAATTATTTGCTAGAATGCTATTCATAATGTCTATATAACCTCTTTTGTGGAATAAGCCAGTTGCAGTTCATTTATCCGATTTGGTGACAATCAATTTTTCGCCTTTAATAAGATCATCAACGGCTTCCTTGTGTTTCCTCGTTAGGATACCTTAGCAGTTATATTTGGTGTTCTTATATTAATGACAACAGTCGACTAGGCTAGATTTGTGGCACTTTAACTGTAGTTCTGAAGTTGAAAATTTTCCATAATCATTAAAGTTTCTAAACTGAGCGTTAACGTCTGTGTGACTTACCTCATTACGTATGTTACAGAATGTTAGACCTAAAGCTAACACTTTAATGATTTTCCTTTCTTACTTCAACGGTCGAAAGATTACTAACATACCTATTTGTTTTCATTAAGAATTTGTTCTTAACTAGTTGGTTTAAAGAATATTGAGTTCTCTGTTTTTTTGCTGAATAAGTTGTGCAACATAATCCAAAAACGTTACCTTAAGGACGTCTGGTAGCTCCTCAATACAGAATTTCCTGCAGTTAATGCTTACTTTTATTTCCTTTTTATATCGGATTGTAATGGGATTTATCTCGTAAAGTAATAGTCATTATGCAGTGATTTAAAAAGTTATCTATTATTTGAAGAGCCTAGAAGTGAATGTCTTCATCAGGTTTCATTAACGTAGCCTATATGAAGTTGTACCAGCAGCTAATCACCCTAGGGCATAATATTTTACTGACTATACATTCTTAACTTGATATGTCACAGTATGACTGAACAGCGGAATTGAGTCTAATCACGCTCATTGGATTTTGTGTGGTTTTAGCTCACTGAAATAAACTATCTCGCATCAATTAATATTTTGCCATTCGTACTATGTGTGGAGCCTAGTCGAGTACTCAAGCATTGCTTGAAGATAGTTGCTGAGCTATATGGGTGTACTTAATTTAAGGATACAGATAGATATCAAACATTACCTAAGTGTTAACTAGAAACAGCAACCAAATATAGTCACGAATTCAACGTTGTTGATTCTACACAGTTTTGAATAAATGTTTGTCTTCTTTTTAACGATATCAATAGATCTAAAAAGTTGTGTTATTGACAACGTTTTCCCGCGTTAACTCTATACTTAGATAAACCTCGAATGAATATGCTTAGTGGTTACTCAACAATAATGATACTAATGTGTCATACATATCTATTCTTCGTGTTATTCTACTGTTGACTTTGAATGAGTTGAATACATATTTGTATAACAAACAGAAATGACATATCATCTTACATAACTTCAATGTCATTACAGTTGTTTCTTTCAGAAAATTGTTAAAATAAAATGTATCTACAGAGACTATATTATGAATTATTTTGCATATATCAGTTGTCTGGGTCAATTAAACTTTAATTGAAAAATGTCATTATGATTTCATGCCTTTTCATCATGTAAGCCATTGAATGTAAAATTGTAAAGAATGGAAATACCATCAAGCTAAAACATGATATCAATGAAAATTAGGTCAAAATAACTGTCTGAACATATTGTTCTTTTGTTTCTTTCTTTTTTTTCATTCTACTTAACTCTTTCCTTTTTACTTAATAAACCATAGTCTACTTATATACAACATTTACATGTAACTATACTTATTTTACATTTGATAAATTGTGATGAATAACAAGTTCGAAAACAAATTTAAGCACTATGAAGAAATTTACAATTTTACAAGACAGTCATATGTATCTATTACATACATGTTGTCAACAAAGTTAATTTTGCATAAATTTTCATAATATTCATCAGTAAGTAGTTAAGAGAAATTACAATAAATGAATGAATAAACAAATACACATTCTGTTTGAGTGAAAACTCAACAAATTGAATTTGTTCAATATAAAATGTCAATGATCTCAATATGTCTGTTTATTTAATAAGATGTAATATGAAGAAAATGTTATAGTTTAGTAGTAGACTATAGATTGGTGTATAAAATTTGATTATCAAAATAACAATTCAACTTGTACTTAACAAAAATTTGTTATATTTATCTACTTATAATTAATTCAGTAAATGTTATTTTTAACTCCGCCCGCAGCTCTTCTAGGGTTGTTGCCGGTCCCAAGCCCGGGTAAAGGAGGAGGGTTGGGCATAGGGCTAGCACCCTCTATCCCGTAAAACACAAGTTTGCTAAAAAAAACGCTAACCAGAATAAACAAACTTAACCATTTAAACTCTGCCCTGGAAGTGGAAGGAACCTATATGACGCTTCATGATGAAAGCCGAGATTCTTCGGAAGTCATGAGGCCGATGCCCCTCCTTCTAACGACCAGAGCAAAAATTTTTATAGGTACATGGAATGTTCGGACAATGTGGGAGACAGGGAAGATCAGCCAGATAGCAGCAGAAATGAAGAGATACAATTAAACTGTGCTCGGGATCAGCGAAACGCATTGGACTCAAACTGGACAGAAAACATTAGCCACTGGAGAGGCGCTACTATATTCCGGGCACGAAGATGAAAATGCCCCACACACCCAAGGAGTTGCTCTGATGCTGTCTAAGAAAGCGCGCAATGCACTTGTAGGATGGGAACCACATGGACCCAGGATCATCAAAGCATCTTTTAAGATAATGAAGAAGGGGATTACAATGAACATCATCCAGTGTTATGCACCCACCAACGACGGCAACGACGAGGACAAAGATCAGTTTTATGATAGGCTGCAGTCAATTATAGCGAAGTGTCCAGGAAAGGATCTGACAATCCTGATGGAGGACCTAAATGCCAAAGTCGGAATGGACAACACCGGTTACGAAGACATCATGGGACGACAAGGACTGGGAGAAAGAAATGAAAATGGTGAAAGATTTACAAATCTTTGCGCTTTCAACAAAATGGTTATAGGTGGTACAATATTCCCCCACAAACGCATACACAAAGCTACATGGATCTCACCGGATCATACTACAGAGAATCAAATTGATCATATATGCATCAATTAAATATTCAGAAGATCAATGGAAGATGTGAGAACCAGGAGAAGAGCTGATGTAGCTTCAGACCACCACCTAGTGGTTGTCAAAATGAAGCTGAAGCTAAAGAAGCAATGGATAACTGGAGCAACAGCATTAAAACGGTTCAATACAGCCTCTCTTCGGGATACTGACAAACTCAAGGAATTCAAAATAACTCTCAACAACAGGTTCCAAGCCTTACAAGATCTGCTGAACGAGGAAGAAACCACTATGGAGGACAACTGGAAAAGAATCAAAGAGGCACTAACTTCAACTTGTCAAGAGGCTCTGGGCTGCAAGAATTACCATCATAAGGAATGGATTTCCACAGAGACCCTGAGCAAAATTCAACAAAGGAGGAACAAGAAGGCAGAAATCAACAACAGCCGAACTAGAGCAGAAAAAATCAAGGCACAAAATGAATACACAGAAGCAAATAAACAAGTAAAGAAGAGTATTCGAGCCGACAAACGGAAGTATATCGAAGGCCTTGCAAAGACAGCGGAGAAAGCTGCAAGAGAAGAAAATATGAAACAGCTATACGACACAACGAAGAAAATGGCAGGTAAATATAGTAAACCAGAGCGACCGGTCAGGAACAAAGAAGGCAAACTAATCACCGAGATTCAAGAACAAAGAGACAGATGGGTAGAACATTTCGAGGAACTCTTGAATAGACCAGCTTCACCGAACCCACCAGACATCGAAGCAGCATCTACAGACCTCCCGAGTGATGTCAATCCACCAATGATGGAAGAAATCAAGATAGCCATCAGACAGATCAAAGGTGAGAAAGCAGCAGGACCTGACAATATACCAGCCGAAGCACTCAAGTCAGACATAGACATAACGGCGAGGATGCCCCACGTTTTATTCAAGAGGATCTGGGAGAAAGAACAAGGTGCCGGCAGACTGGAAAGAAGGATACCTTATCAAGATACCAAAGAAAGGGGATTTGAGCAAATGTGAGAACTACAGAGGGATCACACTGTTGTCAGTACCAAGGAAAGTCTTCAACAGAGTGTTGTTGAATAGAATGAAAGACTCAGTGTATGCTCAACTTCGAGATCAACAGGCTGGTTTCCGTAAGGATCGGTTGTGCACAGACCAAATCACAACACTACGCATCATCGCTGAACAATCAATTGAATGGAACTCGTCACTGTACATCAACTTCATTGACTATGAGAAGGTGTTTGACAGCGTAGATAGGAGATCACTATGGAAACTTCTTCGACACTACGGTATACCAGAGAAACGCGTCAACATCATCCAGAATTCTTACGACGGACTACAGTGCAAAATTGTGCATGGAGAACAGCTGACAAATGCATTCTCAGTAAGAACCGGTGTCAGACAAGGCTGTCTGCTCTCGCCCTTACTCTTCCTTCTAGTGGTCGATTGGATCATGAAAACCTCTACATCTGAGGAGAAGCACGGGATTCAATGGACAAGTAGGATGCAACTTGATGATCTGGACTTCGCGGATGATCTAGCACTTCTATCCCATACACAACAGCAAAGGCAAGTGAAGACAACCAAAGTAGCAGCAACCTCAGCATCAATAGGCCTGAACATACATAAGGGAAAGAGCAAGATCCTCAAATTCAACACAGTGAGCACCGACCCAACTGAACTTGATGGTGAAACTCTGGAAGAAGTGGATACCTTTACATACCTGGGGAGCATCATCGATGAACAAGGAGGATCCGATGCAGATGTAAGGGTAAGGATCGGCAAAGCCAGGGCAGCATTCCTACAGTTGAAAAATATATGGAAGTCCAAACAACTGTCTACCAATCTCAAAGTTAGACTCTTCAACTCGAACGTCAAGTCAATTCTTCTGTATGGAGCTGAAACGTGGAGAACTACTGCAAACATCCTCAGGAGAGTACAGGTATTTATCAACAACTGTCTACGTAGAATATTGAATGTCTGTTGGCCGAAAACCATCAGCAACAGCCTACTTTGGAAAAGAACAAATCAGCTTCCAGCTGAAGAGGAAATCAGGAAACGACGTTGGAAATGGATAGGACATACACTGCGGAAATCACCAGACTGTATCACGAGACAAGCACTAACTTGGAATCCTGTTGGAAAACGGAAAAGAGGAAGGCCAAAGAACACACTGCGTCGAGAGTTGGAAGCAGATATCAAAAGGATGAACAGCAACTGGAGACAGCTGGAAAGGATTGCTCAGGACAGAGTTGAATGGAGAATACTGGTGAGCGGCCTATGCTCCTCCGAGAGGGTTAACAGGCGTAAGTAAGTAAATGTTATTTTTAATAATCGAAATCAGTGTGCATAACATAATTATAATTGGATGTTGTGGAAATCGTCGAATGTTAATTTGATAGCACGAATCGGTCTGAATTAGACAAACACTGGAAGTCGACTCAGTGGTCCAATGGTAAACCGTTCACAGTGGAGCTAGAGGGTTTTGAATTCAATTCTTGATGGGGACATTGATGCATAGAGCCGATGAGTCTCATGGTGGGACGAAATGGTTTACCAGTGCTTCCTGGAGATCAGTGGCCGTCTAATTCAGATCAATTTGTGATATCAAGTTAACATTACATGACTAGTTGGATAAACTTCATATTAAGCTGGTAAAATTTAAACAGTTCTTGTGAAATATATGGAAAATGACTAAATAATTCCTGTAAATGATGTTAATGACTAAATTTGACCAGTCTCTATTAAAATATGGATATCTTGCGCAGTTCGCCTAAATATAATTTTCTAGTCATAAGTATCAATTCAAATGGATTGTAGCCGCCGAGTTCAAGTCTTAGTGCAGACGTCAACGCTGGAACAAAGAAATATTCATGTAACAAGTTACGTATGAGAACGACCACAAGGATGGAATACAGTAGTTTACGTTCCGAACCTCTCAGTTTTATCCAGTGCTGTTTGTAAGCCACTGTCCTACTTAATAGATTACGCTGGATATAACTATGGCAAATCATTTCTTATAGAAATCAGAAAGGAGTTGACCTTAAGCGGAAACTGTCTAACGAAAATATACACCAACCAGAAACATATACGTAAACAAGAATTCCAGTCCTCTAACCTGCAACTGTTATTGTAATACAAAGCTCATTAAACTAAGTAGTGTAAGTGAGATCGCTTTTATTAATATGGCTTTTTAGTAAACGTCAGTTGGCATTTTGTTCTGTATTATAATTAGTGTGGATTATAATTAAATTGAAGTGGCTTGTGGAGATTGCCACTAGGTTTCAGTTTATTGAATTCGTAACAGATTGATGTTGGTATGGTACCACTGGGAACTTGGAACCACTGCATAGCTGTTTTATGCCTAGTGTAGGACTCCATAGAAGTGTGAATCCTAAATCTTACCACAGAGGTTTCAGATTGGTGGACGCCTGACTCTCTACACCAACGGCCCGGCATCCAATCAACTAAAACTTAATACTAACCTCTACAAACAATCTCAAATCAATTACAATAATCAACTCACTAGTGACTAACTTCAGGGTGTTTCAAGTGACAAAGGATGATCCCCAAGTAGTCACAGATTGGTACGAAAAATGGGAATCCTACCGTTGGGTGCCGCCCCAGGTAGTCCAGAGTGTTGGACGTTCATCAACCTAAAGGCCCTGAGCTCGACCTCCCCAGTGGGATATTAGGTGCGCACAGTCGAGGAGTCCTGTACTAGAAAGGAACAGCTGCACAGTGCTCCCTAGTTTCCAATGATACCTTACCAACAAAAATCTGCGACGGGCTTTGCCAACTAAATCCTAATTAGTTTAAGAAGTAATTTATGCAAATCTATCCTTCTCAGCTGACTATTATTTTAATGCTGATTTGTTTGAATCAATTTTAGTTAGTTTGAAATTTTAGTTAGTACGCAATTATTTATAGAATGACCGACCCTACTTTTCAGAGGGATAGTGAATTTCGTAAATCAGATTGACCAATTCATTCAAACGAACAATCCATTTCCGTGTGAGCGTTATTTTTAACTATCAATATGATGCATTGAACATCCGCTAACGACCTTATGATACCCAACATCTGTTTACATTAGTTAAATTTTTAGGTTAACCGACTATTGTAGGATGCCAATAGTATCTAGAGATGCAAAATTATGGATAATTTAAGCCACCTTGTCCTATTTACATTTGGACTGTAAATCTTTACTGCATATATGTATGGAATTGTAATTAAACCCGATTCAGTAGTATGATTCCTATACAATTGTATATAGTCGTGTGTAACATTGACTTCCACACATCTACAGGCAATAAGATGAGTGTATAGACGAAGTCACTAGCGACGAACTGAAGAGAATTATATTCGAACTAGATGTAATTTTAAAAAGCGGCAACTCAATCTTACCGACGGAAGTTCAAGTTGAGTTCAATCACACGTTGAGCTTACATTCTATAGAAAACAGTAAAATAATTATATTAAGAGTTACATAGGTGGCTACAAAATACGTTTGCATTCGATGGAGTATCCATATTCCGTTTGGAGGTTACATATGGTATTGTGATTCTAAAAATCTCCAACGAAAGTACATCTATGACTTTTGACAGCAAACTGTATACAACAGTAACGAAAACACATTTTGGAAGTTATTTACTTCTCTTTACTAATAGATAGAATAATTCACTGCATTTTAAAAAAGGCTAAAAATGTGGTGAGAATTTTCTATTATATTGCCTAATTTGATTATTAGTGAGTATTGGTAGACATTCATGAAATGCACTAAAAGCGTTTTGTAGGCAGACAAATTAACATGGCTATAAAGAGACCACAATTTAACTACTGATTAATAGAAAGTAGGCAAACTCTTAGACGGAAATTATGGGAGCAAGTAGATATATCGGAGATGAGTAAGATCGCTTACGAGTAACATGACTAAAAAAAACAAATGAAAGAGTAAGTGTTGTAGAAAGATTAGTGATAAATCTATAAAGTGAACAGATACATTAAGATGGATAGCTCCAAGGCATAATTCAGAATGATAGCTTAGTCCATAAAGTCAGCTTAATGTTTGTATCTTTAGAAAACTGTAGTAATTTGCAACATTTCCGAAGTTCACTATGAGAATCATATCCAAATTTTTCGGATATTTTCTGCCCATGTAGTGAGCAAGTAATACATATTAAAGTGTAGCTTGCAGTGAATATTTTACTTCATGCTCTAACGTTCCCTGTATTTGATTTAAGTTGGTTTTGTGGAGATTAGTATATAATTTGTTGTTTCACCATATTTGTTTTTTATTCATGTTGGCTGAGTTACACTTGCATGTCCACAGAAACCAGTTGCAAATAACTTCAGATGCCTGAAATGAACCCTTAAACGCATACTCCACCCTAATATGCGGTACTCACACATAAATTAAGAATATTGGATAAAACACATCCATTGAGCGTTGAGACTTGCGGATAATCCCAGCTATACAGCGTTCATCTGAGTAAACTAATGTTCTGCAAATAATCTGAAACAATTCATATGATTCAGTTTATGACAGTTCATGTATTGGCTCAACAGACTTCATGGATAATATATAACCTAGAAGCCATAAGCATTGAGTATCTTTATCAACAATAAAAGTACGAATCAACATAACAGCTTGCCTGGAAGATAATTATTTGTCAAATAATTACGATTCTAGGAAATTTCTATTAGCGACAATTTGTTATAACTAAAAAAATTTGACATAACTTGACGATTAACAGTCAGATCTCAAACAAATCAACCTTGGTAGCACTTGACTAGTTAATAAATAACGTAAAAATAAACACAGTGAGCAAATGTCATCGATTCATTATAATAAATAAATGCAACTAAACTATTGAGTTATCCCTCTTTAAAATAATTAAAGAGATGTCTGAGATTGATCAAATCGGTATTAAGCGCTGAAAACTGAGAATATAGAAAAGAACTTTAGAAGTTGCCTTCATAAAGCGATACTAAACAGAAAACAAGTTTCGAAACTTGTTAAATGAGTGAGCATTTAATAAAGTGTGAAGCCATTTGTAAGGGATAACAGTAATTTACGTACTCATTTTGAAAAGCCATGCGCGACCGTGGAAATCCAACGACTAAATACAACCAAATACACAATCTCAGTCAGTTACAACGTAGAACTTGGTGCATACGTACATCAGTTCAAGTTGCCATGCCTCAATTAGCAGATAGAGATTAAATTGTCAGACCGAATCCCAGAGTAGGGGAGGTAGTAATAGAGTAAGTACTAATCGAAAGGTATAGAGACCAGAGATAAGACTTGAAACAAAAAAAGTGATTCAGTAAAGAGAAAATGATGATAAGCTCAAAAACTTGGAATTCGGAGGAAGACAAGGAGTGGATGCAATCATTGTGTGGGCCCCAACCAGGTAGTATGTTTCTATTAACATGGATTAGCCCAACTGTCAATGACTTCATGGATTGGTGTCATGTTTTCGTTTGGTCACCCCTAGCTTTCTTCCAGCCAACTCCCACACCAGACAACATTGCTCGTCGAGGTAGACGGTGGCCAGGCATACGTAACACATGTCCTAACCACCTCAGCTGGTGAAGATTCACTATTTCATAAATAGACTTACCGTATCTACCCAGTACTCTACTCCTAACCCACGCATTACTTACTCGGTGGTCCCAGCAAACACGAGCAATGTTTCGGAGACATCTATGATTAAATACTAAGAGCTTTCGAACATCCTCTATCCTTAATGGCCATGTTTCACACCCATAAAGTAAAACGGATCTAAATGCTGCGCAGTAAACGCATCCTTTCTTCAGTAAACGAATGTCTCGCCTACGCCACAAGTGACGCGAATTGGCAAAAGCTAATCGGGCCTTATGTATACGAGCCGAGATTTCATCAAACACCAGACCGTCAGGACTAATGAGGCTGCCAAGATAAGTTACTAATAAATACACAATCCATTAGTAACAAAACTTCAAATCTGAAAAAAATTATCTCAGAGACCTCAACCTAATGATCCAGAATGTGAAAATAACAAACACAACACCGTGAAGATTTTCTTTTCGACGATATCATTTACTATGGCTGTGCAGTCGAGATCTATATAACTGATACTGATAAGGATTTTCCAAAAGACTATTTATTGCGATTGGAGACCTTATGTGATGACGTTAGAAATTTGTTGCAATGAAGTAGATTAATGAACAATTTATTGGAGATATTGTACAATTCCATACACTTTATCCCGTTCGCACATACATCTGTCGACTTTCTTCTATCATTAATACCATTTTCTTCATCATAGTGGAGTGGTAATTCGAAGTGATACCACATCGTGTCAAGTGATATTTATTCCATTTGTTTGAGCCAGCATGCCTGTTTGACACAATATACAACAGAAAATAATAATCACTCTACAAAATGCTAACTTGAAAATAAATTAGGAATACCTTACTTAATTCTTCCTTAAATAAGTCACTAGCTTCGGAAGGTATAGTCAAGACATAACATTTTCTCTTTTATTTTTTTATAACGTTGCGTTTTGAAAAGTGGTTCTTGCAGTGATATGTTGAGTAGTCAAAACCCAGCATTGCATCGAATGTTAAAGTCGATAAACCGAGTAGGAAACTTAGAGGTAGCTTCCCATTAAAAATGTTAGATGATGAAAACATCAATTGGTCTTAATATTCCATGATTCAGCATTAAATCTAAATATCAACTGGAACAAAAACTACATCTGAATTCATCGATTTTTATGTTTTGTCTACACTGGTCAAACTCTTACAAAGGAAATATGTACTATGTTACATTACTAGAAAGTGTAACCGAATTGCCCTAATTCGTTATAAAATATAATGTGTAAGGTGTTTCAAAGTGAAACTTAGAAATATCTTGCTGAGCTTTTTATTTATAAGCTACTTATTTAGAAATCAGTCAAGTTGTGAAAAATTGTCAGATCAGATATCGATTCATAAAATATTAGGTCAAAGAGACAATCTTTAGGAGTTCAGTGTGTGGGACTCCAGAAATTGAAATTTAACAATCTAACATAACGATTGTTACAAGTACTGTTAACACTAAGGAGCACATAGAAATGTCTTACTGATACTAATATACACACTTACCATTCTGTTTTTATAAAAGTTTTTACTGGTTAGCGTTTTTTTAGCAAGGTAGGCCAAAGAAATATTTTTAATAAAAGTCATGCAGAAGAAAATGCAGACAAGTTGTTAAACAATGGGAATTAGGTAGTAACATGAAACAAAAGTCTGTTTAAACGCTATTCTACTAAAAACTTAGCATTTACTATGTAAAAGATTGTAGCCTAACGACAAAATAATGAAATGAGATGTTAGGTTGCATAAATAAAGGCAGCCTTTGCTGATCAGATCAAAGCAGTCGAGAAAGTAAGAAATTACTCCAAACCGAACTCTGATAATATGAACAACGGAACTAGTGACTATTTAAGTCAGCGTCACGAAAGGTTCTAGGTACGTCGGGTACATTTACAAGCGCTTCGAAACAGTAGTGAAGAAAACGGACAATGGGATAATAGATCAAAGAATAGATAAAGCATACGATTAACGGACAGAACAGAGTGGATTAAAAACATTAAGTGCAGAAAAGATGATCATAGAATACTGAGATCAAAAAAGGAAAATATAATTGTTGCTTCGACCAGCTCTAAGTAAAGATATCTAACATCTTTAAATACAGATTCCCATTAACATGAGGAACACCCAGCATAGTACATCAAACAATTTCCGATAGAAACGGTCATAAAACACCAAAATACAAATTAACAGTAAGCTTACTTTAGAATATGAAGATAGGTTGCAATTGAAGTCATAAATTGAGTATATTAACAATGCACAGATTAGTAATTAGGTAAAATTCAATAAGAACTTTAAATCACAGGAACTTTTCCGAAATACTTTATAATCAAACAGAGTAAGTTAGTATACCCATATACTCAAAAAGCAATTTCGAACGCTGGGAGACCGAATTGTTCGGGTTTGAAATCACATAGACTATTTAGTCTAGTGACACGTGATGTGTCAATAGGAGAAACTTGTTCCAAACAAATTCCGGGCGGTTCTCGTGGATCAGGAACCCATACAACGTGCATCCCAGCTGATAGAGCACCTTTAACACCATTTGGAGAATCTTCAAATACTAACACATTATCTACGGAAATTGGAGGAGTCTCAAATCTGTTAGCAGCAGCTAAAAATATATCTGGCATTGGTTTACCATGCTTAATCTAAAATTATTAAAAATGCGAAAAATGGTTTGGCAATTTTAGTGACTAGATGTTTTGTAACCGTAAAAAATGTTTACGTTATGAACTCCAAATCGTGAACGATGCAATGTATTAACTGTTGTGCCTTAAACTAAGTATTGGTATTAGTGGTTTGTTTGTTAGTCAAGGACAATACAAACAGTTCGAATGTTTCTCTAACGAAATCGGTACACAGTAATGCTGCAGGGCAAGGAACTGGACACATTGTTATTAACCGTATATATTAATACCCTTCTAATTACCACCATGTCTAACGATGGAGCTAAAATATGATAATAAGTAACAAAAAATAAAGATGTGACAGCACCCGATGATTATATCAATGTGTTATTAGAGTAATCCAAAACGTGAACAATTTAAATTAACGCAACCGTCTTCATCTAAATAAGACCTGCAAGGAGCAAAAACTAAGCGATCTTGAAGGTACTACTCCTACCGGTCCTTACAATGACTACTGAATCATGATACGTCATGACCTGGGAAATAAAGTACACTGCCAATCGGTTGTATTTTAAGAGTATAACACGGGGTGAGGGAGAATTTTAAAAATTAGAAAATCTTTTCTTACCATAACAGTTCTACTGTGGTCCAACTTAAGAAATCGTATCGATCATAAGCGCCATAAGAAGAAGTGGGTCTTCTGGAAAAGGTGTGGAAGTCTACTACATCTCCAACTATAACGTTTGGCTTACTTCATGGCGAAGATCCATAAAGTTAGAACACAATACAATATGACTCGGTAGATTGAGGCGACTTAGTCACTATGTACCAAATACCCGACATACCCTGTTCTCACCCAACAGGGTCAGTGAAACTCATAAGACAGTAGGTAAGCTTCAAAGTCAAGAAAGAACCGTACTATCATGCAGTGCAGATCCTCCCACCATGGAACTAATTTGACTAGTGGAGTTTGCGACAAGGATAAACTTTAAAAAAGATGACACAGCTAGACTGAAACAAGTGCATGGTTTTATGACTTTAGAGCGAAAACCTTCATCTATGCAGACAGTTGTATCTAATTTGAAAAATGAATACAAGCATTCATGTTGTCTTTTATAACTAATAAATAATAAAACTCGGAGAAGAGAGATTCAAACAGAAATATGACAAAGGAAAGGTACGATAGAACAGTTTGTGCTTAGCTGCATATCAGATGCCCCTCTAGAATTTTGTACTCAATCTATCTTGATAAGGATAGCAGTGTTATTGACATGCATTAAACATAAGATACACTATGAGTAAGTTTTTTAAAGATTAAGCTGATAGCACTTGTGTGGGCGTAAGGTCCAGCTCGAACATATTACCCACTGGTTAAAAACCAAGCTATTGGACTGTAGTGTAACATTTTCCACAACACAACAAAAATATCACATTAATGTGGAATAGGTTATTGCCTGGTCACAAAGTTAAGTAGTAGAAACTTACAGTGTGATCATCACCAGAGCAAACAGAATGAGAGACTTTAGTAAATATCTCCTGGTGATTTTTCATTTTGTAATTAAGTTCATAACTGCAACAGCCAGTAGCCAGTGCTATAGGAATATTATGGGACGCCAAATGAAAAATAAGTCTTTCTGCGCCTGGTAGACAATCAACACCTCCCCATTTTTCCGGAGTAATGTATTGTGACTGTTTTTGGATAAATTCATCAACATCTAGCGGTAAATCATAGTGTTTAACAAGTATTTCACCAGCTTCATGAGGTTTTCTACCCATCATTAGCTTTTTAATATTATAATCAAACTGTAAGTTATATTCACTAAGCAAATTTGAAGTGAATTCAGTGTAAACGGACTCTGTATCTAGAATAAGTCCATCAACATCTAATATAACATGAGTCACAGCAACCATTCGCGATCGAAGTCAGAGTGCTTTTCAGAAATAAACTTTCCACACAAATTTAAGGTCGAATGCATTATCGCGCAGGTGAAAAAACGCGGAAAATCGAACTTGGGTGAAGATTAACTAGTGCTGCTTATCAGTTAGTTTAGTTGTTTACGTGACATCGTAACTAGTTATCGTGTTTATATAAAAATCATCTTTAATCAGTTATTTTAGAAAATTACACTATCTGTCATAGAAAAACGTAACTGTACATGCATAATAAACTATTCTACATGAATGTAGTTTGCATTAAGATGCGTAGCTACCACAGAATCATAGGGCGTATTTTTTTGGAAATACGTTTTGTTTATGGTTTTCTTGTTGTGAAATATGTTAATTTAAGTTTTAAAAGAAATAATGATGACATTTTACTCTCGTTAAGAACGAACTGCAGTGTATTTACGTCGTCTAAGACCATTTAGGTAATCTAAGTTAGGTTCACATAATTACTAATTTTCCTGGATGGTTTTTGTTGTTTTAAGTTTGTAGTGATTAAACTATAAACCACTGATGTAGTATGTTCATATTTTGCGTGCAATAGTTGTATAACTCCAATTTACGTTTTAATTTACATTCGCAGATCGTGCTGTGGTGGCCTGATTTTATTTCAATAGACTTGTTGAAACTTACGAAGTTCATGCTAAGCACAGAATTTATAAGGATAGAGTGATTGAAATTGCAGTAAGGATGCTGATGGATGGTCAATTTATCACTGAAAATACCGTATCATTCTTGGAACGGTTTACTTGGTGCCTGACGACTTACCAAAGAGTAATGAAAATTCGCATAGGAAGTTACACAATGCGAAACAAAAGTTTTACATAACCTACGCTGTATTAACAACTGGAATACAGAAACATTTCACTTATGTAAATCAACATTCGGGCAACATATTGAAGTTTATCAGAGTTCAGTTGGAACTAAACTTTGGTGGCATATCCTTATCAATCGGTGTGTGTAGTTATATGAAGTTCCAGAAGTTAAACACAGATAACTGTACTGATTAGCAGTGAAAGCAGTCATGTTACTTTGTATTACTTAACGCTTATCAAAATTGTATGAATCACCCCACATACTGATGAATATTTATTTGCACATATTTTAATAAAGCTTTTTCATTTTTGATTGTTACAGCGAATACAAAGTAGGGAAGTGAAGCTTACCCCGGTGATATGACCAAGTTGCGCTTGTCGTATAACCAAAGATACTTCTATCGAATGGACCCCACTCTTACGAATGAGAAATCAGAAGGCAATAAAGGATGGAAGTGAAATTATATTTGATCGTAAACAAAGCTTTAATGGATTGTATACATCATTACCAAGGTTAATTTTGATAATTTCAAATAAATTGAGCATTGGATAGGTTGTTTATAAAATGAGTTATATATATTCGGTTATTCATTTCTCTGAAGAAGCGACTTACACTAAACCGCGAAACGTCAGAAATTCTAATTTCTACTCATTGGAATTTTACAAATATATATAACTAGAGAGAGATGCTACCCACGGTGATTCGAGTCGTGATCTGGTGAAGATGCGTGACCGCGCGCCTTCAACTAGTAGTGTCCACTAAAACAAACATGGTCAGCATCAATGTCGAGAGCCTATGCAACTATTTATTTTGGGGATTATTTACCGCTACACTATTATAAAATGTCAGTTACTTCATATTGAGAAGCACGTACAAAAAGAAGAATAATCAGATTACCCATTAAGACAGTCAAACCTGTGCTGAAAAGTAATCGATGACTTTCATAAGTGGTACCATTCCCACGCTTCCCTTTAAATAGAAAATTCATAAACACATTGGATACCTGATGTAGTTTTGAACGTGCACTGCTGAAGAGCCCCACACTGGGATGAAACAGCCATCCAGTGTTTCCTGATGGTTAATAGTTATCTAATTCAAAACAATTCGTCATACCACAAGTGTAACTTGGTCATATACCAGCTGCACTTCAATATCAACGAAATTGAGCAAGATACGCATATTATATAATAAATAATTGACGTATTCAAACGACAATACATAAAGAGTCTCTCAGTGATTAGAAGTTTGAGTGTGTAGACTCTGAAATATCTTCATGAGAGAGTGGGTAATAATATATGTTATTGATTTTACACCAGCATCGTAAAAATGTACTTTTCGAGAAATTATTTGGTTGAAGACATTTGACTACTCTCAATATTATAGTAATTTAAGAAGTTAGTACAGATTTCGTAAGCTGAATTCAATGGTGAAAAATAATCATTATTTATTTTCGGTAGTAGAAAAATCAAGGATGCGAAATAAATACTTATTTTATGACCTTTATTTAAGGAAAATAATGTCACATAGGCTGGACCAATCATTGACACAATTTACTCAATGGTAGATTGACAGAAGTCAACCTGATATGCTTCGTGACAACGATGAATTTAGATTATAGAGGTTCAATAGTGACTGGCATCGTCAAGCTCGTATTTTTTATCAACCAAAATTTTCATGCAGCATATGTTCTAGAAATTACGTATACTTTCACCCTAACATACTCTCAATACTTCACGGAAACAAAAATACTTGGGATATGTAACTTTCAGTCAATTCACTTTTCTATTTGATAGCCTTCTTATCTAGTTATAATCATTACAAACTGTACCATGTATACGTACGTTTTATTAAAATGTCTTGTTAAAATATCATCTATTAAGAAATCAGTATTTCATTTAAATGTAGATATTTATATATTTTAATTATCACTTTGTAAGTAATCTCAAATACGAACTTAAATAAAAGTTAGGTACGATCTAAAAGTGAACTTCAACCAAGATTCCACTCAAAGCCATCCTGATAATTTTAGTCAGTTGTGTAAAGAAAAATATTGATAAGTGTACATGCAATGAAAGATCTTTACCAATAAACTATTGGATAAATTTGAGCTGTTCAACTCTAATATTTATGGCATAGACGCCTGGTGATATTATTCTTATAACAACTGATTGCGCTAAATGATTAAAGTTACTATTAGTAGTGTCTCGATAGAAATGTCCTCTAGACTGTGTTACATATCCTATTCATTTTATACAAAGTGTCCCCTAAATTATTGTAGTATTTTTTATAGGATGTTCAGGGATTTCAGTGAAATTAATCACGAAGCATTTATAATTAAAGGCAACAAAATAAAAGTAACAATGAGTAAATAGTTGCTTTGTGCTCCTGTTTAGAATGTTTTAATAAATTTAATCCATCCTTTTGAAATTTCAGTCAATAATATTTATTAGTGCATATCATTTGTATTCTATATGAACACTAAAAATAATTAAAACCAATAGTGGATTGATTAATCAAGTCATTCTAGTTATTTGACTTGTTCAACGAATTAAAGTCAAAGAATGATGCACGAAACTCAAGATCAGGATCAAATATATTGTTTAAAATCTAGTAGTGTTAAAGAAACACCATATAATAATTAGGCATATAATGCTTCCCATTTTAAACTTGGTTAAAAGCAACGACAGCAATCATAGCCTAATTGTATAAATCCATACACTTTACAGTTTATCATCAACTGTAACCGACTCTTATCTATTCGACAGCAGATACGATGTAGATACTTTAAAATCATTCAGAATTATCGGCAAACAAACAACTCCTAACATATTAAACTTTACTGAAGTCACTTCTATCAAGAAAATTAAACCGTATTTAAACATACAAAGAATACTGTCATTAATCTTGAAGTTCTTGGTGACCTCACACCTTAATACTTATTTACGTAAAACATTTTATTTTGAACCAACTACCGTAAATCTCATTTTCTTCATTTTATCTTGGATCCAATATGAACTCCACTGCCTTTGATCTTTTGATTAATTCAGTTATGTTATCGTATTAATTAATCTATTAGAGTTGATCTTCTAAACTTTCTACAAGTATTACTTTTTTTTCTCTGGAATTTTCACATTACTCTTCATATTCAACAATATGAGCACCATTAATAACACTTCCGTATTTAATGCTTCTTTTACTATTCTTAATTACTGAAAACTCTTCTACTGTGATGATATAAAGTATACACAAAATTTACTTGAATAATTTATAGTACTAGTAATTGGTAATAAAGTAAGTGATATAAAACTGTAAAAAAATATGAATACATACTATTCTGTTATGCATCGTCGTTTTTACACTTGTTAGATGTATCCACATAAATATACACCTTATTAATTCTAAAAAAATAGATTGTTTTCTGTAATAACTGCGTAAATAATTGATTACGAATGCATAATAACTAATTGACCCTGTATCTGTTATGATGCGAGAGAATTCGGTGGTTGGATGGCCGAGTGCCAATCACTAGTGCCTAGTCGGTAATTGTGCGTCTGCCCTGTGCCCACTGAGTCCCAAGCCGAAATAAGAAGAATACGAGCCAATAGATCAACCAGACAGAAACCCATTATATTTCAAGCATTCCTTTATATATACATAAAAACAGAACGTACAGCGAACCAATTAGGAAATTAACATTAATACAGAACAAAGGGAATAGTGGTAGTGAATAGGAACAACTTGTACACAACTAGTTAACTATAGTACATAATAAGAGACAATATAATAACAGTAAATATGATAGACGGGAGGATAGGGTAAGAGGAACGTAACAATCATAAAAACAAAATGTTTACATAACACACAGTTAGAATAATTGAAATATTGTTCTTAAAACACAGTTCTGACAGCTTGTTACTCTTCTTTAGTGGTCCAGCATAACAAGAACTTCCTGCTACTGACAATCAGCATACTCTGTTTACATAGAATTTGTTTGTTTTTCATGGTTGTTATCATTGTTTGCACCTTCATTTCCCTTATTTTTGATCACGCAGTTGTTTATTCTCTTTGATTATTAACCGATAGATTAAGCCAGTTTCGATAAACATTTTGATTGAAAAATGATTCGAAAGATAAAATTCTAAGAAATAATCCAAACTTTTGTTTCTTCTACCTAATACCTTAATATTTACTCAGCAGAAGTCATGTTTATAACTATCCATATGCATTGATAAATGTACATGATATATATATATATATATAAGATTGTGGTTGGCATTTCGAGAATTAGTTATTCCTTATTAAATGTATACTATGGGTGAACGGTGAACGTCGAAAAATGAACTGATGTCATTTCTTTTGTCTACAATTAGAATGACAAATTTATCAACTAACAATACTTTATTAATATTGACTGCAATGGTTTCATATATGACTCACTTCATAAATAAGACATAAATCTGAGTTGAAACACTTAAACGACAAACACTTTACTTTCTGTCACTGTTGTACATAAATATTCTAGTTAAAGTGTTGTACAAATCATAAAAACTATTCGAAAACTAAACAATACCAAAAGTCTACGAAAAAAAAATCATAATAGTATCTTTGAAGTGTAAAACGATGAATACATACAAAGTGACTGTAGAACCAACAGTCTTCTATTAGTTCTGTTGATTTTCAATAGTTTATTGATAAATATTAGTTTACAACTATTAGACCGAAGTGAACTAGTGTTATCTCCATTACTATTTATTAACTATGGATAACATTTAATTCATCATAAATGAGGAAAATAAAAAATAATTGAAATGTTATTCTTTCTGCTTTACAATACTACATCTTTAATGTTCATTTATTTCAAACAATTACACTGTTGGTCAAAGTACAAGCAGAATTAGTTGAACTATTTCATCTATAAATAGTTTATAATATAATTTAACCATTTTCAAAATTACCTATCTTCGTTCATCATTCCGTTAATCTCAAAAAAACAGTTTTCGCCTAGGAAGAATGATCAAATCAATGGTAACTATGATTGCGATTTGATCTTGTCGTTCTAATGTGGTGTGGCAACTTGGACCTGTGTTTATTTGCGTCGAGTTCTACTTTGTCTATGACTGACTGGCCAGTTGAGAGCCAAGCAGTGTTATTTATCGAATCCCACCCAATAATACTCAGTAATTTCATATTTTGCTGAGTAGGGAAACGACTTTAGTTGACTAATCTTTCGTTAATATCAAAAAACACTCTATATAACATATAATATGTGTTTTTTATCCTCTTTGCAGTTTCACGGTGTATTGTTCTCATTGAAGTAATAACAGAAATTATTTTAGTAGCAACCCATTGAAACAGATTCACTGTAGACATTTCATGAGGCTAATACAAATCCATGACTCTTTGTTAATTTTATGATATTAGATCTTACATATCAACTTAATATTTTGCTCTTTTGGTAGGCTGGTCATATTCTTTAACCAGCGAATCATAAAAATGTTCTAAAATAATCCACTTGAAAGTTTTATAAAATATGGATCTAACCAATTTAAAATAATGATTTAAATGTACTGCTGGTTTAAGAGTGGTAAGACCTGGATCAAGTTTCACTGTAACTCATTGCTAGGTAGAGTTAGTTTTAGTTATGGTCACAAAAAGATGTGTTGTATGTCTCCAACTTTTAAAGATTTTTCAGATAACAGTCAGGATCCAATTAAATTTACGATTTTGGTTGCACCCTTTATCAGTCGCTGTTCGCTTCACCAATTTATTTATGCTCACAAAACGTCTATTCCAAGCTTAATTATTTGCGGTGAAACGGATTTAGTAATCCCCAAAAGTTAGTTTACTATTTGTTATCATACTGTTAAGAATAATGAGATTGTTGACTGGTTATATTTTGGTTAATTTAAGTTAATTTACGCATACAAATGATTCGCTGATAGCTTGATAAGAAAATTCTTGAACCTATTAAGCAAGTTTATCAAACATTTGTTTTACTGGTGTAGAAATACATATGAAAGCGATCGAGCAGAATAATCAAGGAAAGTATGTATCTACACTGAACATAATTAGCCTATTATGGTCATTTTACGAATCTCGGCGTAGTGATCGGGCTTGCCTGTCGTAATGACGCAGTAGAGCTATACAGGCTGGGACATTCGTTCCTCAGGGCCCTACCATACCAGGCAGGTCGGTTAAAGAGCGGTGAGACTAAAAGCAGCAAATATGAGATCCGGGGGTGAAGTCGTACTACTGACTGCAACGAGGTGTGACAGCAGTAAGGTGTTTCCCTCGAATAACCAGCATCTGCAACGATGCTGCCTTCTTAGTGGAAGGAAGGGGTTAGAAAAGGTCAACCCTAAGAATGTCACACCTCACCCTACACGGATTTCCGTCTCCAGCAGTAAGGGCTTTACAAGTACGGGGCTACAACAAAAATCGACCTCAAGTAGTTGTCCCTTGGGTACTGCGGCCAAACTTCTAGATCTTTAGGACTAACCCTAACCCAATTTGCTTTTCACGTACATCAATAGGAACCCTTTCACAGCGTAGGCGACTAGGAAATGATAAATGCCCTCGTACCTCTAACAGCACACAAGATCACCGTCATTTAAATCGAATTCTTTTTTCTATTCCTAATATTTCTCCTGTCCCTACTTCCAAACCTAAATCCCTATCTTCAACTTCCTCATGTGCCAACGATTGTAGTTCACGATATAATCCCTCAGATCTGCTGAGACCACGCTCCAAACTTCACATTGATGCACTCAGTGTACGAACTCTGTTTCACATTGAGCAGTAAGCCTTCCTATCTAAGACATTAGAATCCTACTGCATTGATGTATGTTGTGTCTCCGAAACACGCATACATGATCCTGGCGTGATCATTCACTTGACCTCACCTAGTCAGAATGAAGAACCTAAGCGATACACTCTTCGATTATCTGGCGACTCAACAACTTTCGTGAACTAGCCGTTGTAAGTATTGCGTTAAGTATGAGGGCAGAACAGGCACTTCTCTAATGGATTCTTGTCAAAAGTTGCCTATGTTCTATCCGGTTAAATGGTTCGGCAAGAACTCGGAAGGATAAGGACACACCGTTATCTTTTCGTTGTTTCTGCCTACGCTCTCATTGACTGCGGGCCAGTTGAAGCGAAAGGTAAATTTTGCATAGGGCTAAACACTCAGATTTGGTAACCATGGCTGGTAATTGTATCACCCAAACAGGTAGTTTGGATCAATCCGAAAGGCACTCAGGTGGGTACTTCGGTGTCCTAGTTCAGAGAACGGATAATGGCGACTGCCTGCTGCAACTTTGCTTAGTCGTTTATTCCTAGCTAACACGAACTTTAAGCATAAGGAGTGACGTTATGTAACATGGCGACCTCCTGACCCTACTCAACGGTGGACTCAAATAGACCATATCACCATCAGTAATCATTAGAGGGGCTCGATAGAAGATCCCCGATCTTTCTAGAGTATATAATTAGATTCTGATCATACCCTAGTACAAGCGCGCATTTGCTTGCATCTTACTGAGCGAAGAAAAACCACTACAGGAAAACCCATTAGAATTCATTTCAGCAATGAGACAGCTGAGATCAAATTCCAGGAAGTAAATGATCACTTAGGCAATCATACTGATGCGATTCACCTAGATGCTGGTTGACAAGATGTCTATACAGCTGTAGAATCAGTAGTATCAAGGACTTGAATCAACAGATCAAGAAAAATCAGTGGAACTCGGCGACGTCTACTGAGTTGATGAACTTTCGTAAGATATTCCCATCAGGCTCCGAACATAATGAAGAGCGAAAACAAATGAGATTTAGACCGGCGAAAATTTTCCGAACTATCGTGGACAATGATTGGTAAAGAAATCAAAAGGTCGATAAAAGAGACCGGAGTTAAGAAGTCGTGTTAGTGAGACAATCATTCAAGAAAGATGGAACATATATCTGCTGTCAGCCTAGAGGTTTAGTATGACAGGCAGAACACTTCAAAGAACAATCCATTTGGTCTTCATCTACTTTAGAACTACCTACTGTTTCCAAGCAGCCTGAATGGAAAGTTGGCTTAGGTCCACTGACTATTACAGAAGTCGAAAAGGCTGTAGCTAATCTGAGGCGAGGAAGAGCAGATGATCCGGATGGGTTGACTTCAGAGGTTCTTTAAGATGGCGGTCCAACTTTAACAGTATTTTCGTTAAAGTTTGAAAACTAGGACATAATATCATCTGATTGGTGTCGACAGTTAGTCGTCTCAGTATGTAATAAAGAGTCAAAATTGTCTTGCAATGACCATAGAGAAATTAGTTTGACCAATATATTGTCCGAAATACTGACTCCAATAGTTATCAGACGATTAACTACAACTCATGAACTGCATTTGTGAAAAAAACAGACTAGTTTCAGACCTGGTCGCGGTTGTATTGACCACATGTTCACCATCCATCAGGTTTTAGAACAAACATGCTTTCCGGTGCCAAACAATGGAGGTTTTTCGTGACTTGAAAGTGGCACTTGACTCTGTAGATCGAGAAGTTCTATAGGAGTGCCTGTTATTGAAAGCCGTATCCCAGAAATACATAAATCTTATGAAGGCTCTTTACTCGGATACCATTAATCGTGTTAGAGCATATGGTGAACTGTCATCCAAACTTGTAACTTCAAGTAGTGTCCGTCAAGGCTGCCACTATTTTTCTAATGTTTAATTTCATAGTTGATTTACTCTTGGAAATAACACTCATTGTTTGACTTTCAGAAATTGATCTCCTACCAGTAGATTTAAAAAATAGGTGCCAAACAATAACGACATGGATACGAAATTCAGTCAGCTAGTAGCCAATGTAAACGTGAAGCGTCACTCAGAACGTATTTATCGAGGACAACAACAAACACCAAAATTTAAAAGATAGTATTTAGAATGCGAAAGGCAAGACAAAATTGATTTCAGATGCAACCCATGAGCAAAATAAATGTTGGTGAACTATACAAAATAACGGGAATACTACCGTAACACAACTTACAGAAGTAACGCATTGATTTAAGTACCAGGCAGATCATTGACATTTCATCAATATTCAATGCAGAAACCAAGGTATTACGAGACCTACTTCTTCACAAGTACTATTTATATTGCTTGTAGGTATAGATAGATTTTTATAAAATAAATTACCTAGATGCGGTATCAAATATTACCTGACTCATTGTATACAGTACTATGATGTGCTTTGTTCGATTATTGGCGCGCCATGGTTGAGATTGATTATGAGTCATCTCAGGTGTTTCCGTCAGATCCTAATTAGTTATTTCGCTATTACTGAAATCATCAGGAATCAGTCAATGTTAAGATTCACACTATCTGATTTTGATATTTGAACTGCATATGCATATTAAACCACTTCTGCATGATTACTGACTGCACTAAATCCTGTAGCTGCCGCAGAATCATAAGACTTAATTCTTTTGATAAATAATTCGTACATGGATTCTTTCGTTCGAAAAATGTATTATTCTCTGGTTTCCACCAACCTTCCAGAGGCTTTGTAATGTATAAATTATCACGCTAGCCATTATACCATTTACTCTGAGATTACTAATTAACTACAACTAATTCAGCGATAGCCATTCTCCTAACTATCGTGCTTGGAGCATTCGTGTGCAACCCCAATCATAGAAAAAAAATTAAGCGGAGCCACCCACTCGAACAACCGAAAGTGACGTTTTCATTCTAATTTTCTACTTTATCACTATCTATCCAGCTTACTTTTACATTGCGTTGTTGTTTGTATTTTTAGCATTGCCTTGAAAATCGCACTATAAGTTCCACTTTACCATTATCGTTTGTCCTTAGGTATTATGAGTGGTAGTAAAGGCAAAATAAATACTAAATTATACAGTATTGTCTCAACTACCTCTATTGGAGTAAGCTGCTTATCTGAGTTATATCATTGCGTCGAGGCGATTTGTGCTTTGTTCTTCCATGTATTCCAGCATTCCTTAACTAGTAAACAAATGTCGAGCGAGTGAAAAAGACCATACGCTGAAATAATGATGTCCAGGCACCGCGGAAAGATTATATTTAGTTCGGCACTAGTTGTAAGTTTATAACCTGTTATTCAGCACAAATAAAAATTGAGTGATGTCCATCCGGAGTATAAAGGAACAAAACCAACAGTACTGTCTCTGCGAAGCAGCCTCTACGCCAGCATTATGTAATGGGCTCAACGTGTCACACTGACCAGCACACTTTAAACTAGAGATAATTATCAATAAACCAGAGCCGAGACTAACGCTTCATTTTGTTAAAACGCAACTATGGAGATTTTGCCTTGACCTCTTATATATTATCTACGGGTTAATTACATAAATATCTAAAAACGCACATCATAATCGCCTTTAGCCTCCTAAAATGAGTCGCTAACAGGCTATAAAATATTCACAGGCGGGCGATGAAGTGGTTCACAGAACTTAGTCCAGAGACTTTAGAAAACTGACTGCGTTCTGTCGACCAATGTAAATGCCTGCTTCAGATATCATTGACTTCCGATTTGTTCTTATACATGCGCGTTGGTTTAATCGTTAGAAGTTACTCTGAATATACAACGACTTAGCTTAATCATATATAGGATAGAGTTTCCTGGAGAGCACGACGTGATCCGGGCACGATTATGACTGTTTGTTCCTTTCAAGAGATTTTATAGAGTATTTGTGCATACCTTTATTCTTTTCTTCATATTTTGACACTTTACTTTTGAGTTTGCATATATTTATACTTTAATTATAACTTATAAAAAGCTTAAGCTTATTAGGACAAGATCCGTCAGGTCTCCAAACTTTCACCTCGCTCCATTTTGATGAGACAATATGGAATCTTAGTTCCGCCCCACAGAAGCCTACTTTCGAGACAACGGCATAGGCAAAAACACGCGTTTAATTCCTTGCCACCCTAAAGTCACTTCCGCGTGAATTGAACTGGTACTTTAACGCTATCTTGTTCAGCCATAACTGATGAGACCCATGTGATTTGCCCGAAAAAATCCATTTTGAAAGCAGAATTTGCCGCACATGTAACGTCTGGACAACTTGTTCCACACCATTGACCTCGGTGGTAAAAGTGTCACGCGTAGAAGTATTCGGTCAACGCACTCTTGATAAAAGTTTCTTCTGATAGCTTTTCTTGTCAAAGCTGCTACAATAATGTACAAGCAGTTTTGATAACATTTAACAACAACTCAGTAGATAAATTAACTTAATCTGCTGATCGAATTCCGGAGACCACCAGAACTCGCTACAATTGGGTTTATTCCGTTACAAAAAATCTTCATGCGACGGAAAACGAGGTAACAAAATTATGCAATACTTTTTCCCGTTTTCTCTACCTACGAAAGCAACACACATAAGAAACTTACGACAATTAAGTATTTCACGAAGAAAAGCTTTATCTTGACCTCAGTCAAGGAAAAACTCACGTTGATGTTGGTTTCGCAACACCAATAGCACAGATTTGAAGAATTGTAGAGAGCTTTGTTGTTTTCTTAGCCACAAACCTACTGTTGGAGCATTAGGAGACTGTCTCGACGGCACGAGTTAGCGACAGTCGTTGCCGCCGGGAGTTTGTACCTGTTATTTATAACCGATGTAATAACTGAGACTTGCTACCGCTTTGACGCTGGCGCAGACATTAGCGTCCTGCCTACAACTTTATCCGATCGCCAACATCAAGCTTTATTCAACCTACAGGTGGCTGACGAGAAAAAATTATCACGTAAAACAATGATATTTCTACTCGGAATCCAGTATACTGGATTTTCACCATAGTCAATGGAAGAACACCTATTATAGGTATCGATTTACTGATCCACTAAAAATTATTTATGGACTCTATTAACAAAGGCTAGTAAACGACGACACCAGGCTGTCCGTTTGTGGAATTACCGCTTCATGTTGTAGCCTATGTTTCCTTTGTTTTAAAAATTAAATTGTCCCTTATTTCCATTCAATATTCTACAGGTATACAGATCTAAATAAGCCAACGCTAAAATTATCATGTGTAACCAGCAATGTTACGCATTACATCACGACTTCAGATTAACCTGCATTGTCTAAAGCACGCCGACTTGTGCTAAAAATGAACTCGATCACATGACTAACCTAGAAGTAATCCGTCCATCCAGCAGCCCATGGTTATCTCCACTGCATATGGTCCCGAAAAAAGATAACAATGACTGGCGTCCCTCTGGTAATTACCGGCAGTTCAACTCCAAAATTACACAAGACAGTTACCATCCACCACATCTCTGCAACTTAACGATTACCTTGAAGGGTATGAATGTATATCGATAATCGGCTTAATAATGGCGTGCAATTGAGTATCGACAGAAGAAAACGACATCCCTAAAACAGTTATCATAACCCCATTTGGCCTTCACAAATTACTCCGAATGCCTTTTGACTTGAAAAATGTGGCATAAATGTCGAATTCGCTAAGCTAATTTATCATTATCGAGCTAATAGCGTAGAGGTAAATCTTGAACCGCGATTGATCGTAAGTTTGTTATTCCCAATTAACCGATTAGAATAACTGACATACCGTTGCAATGCAGCTTATAATTTTTCCACTGACAACAGAATTATACAAAGCCTAAAGCAGTACAACAAATCAAACATACTATAAAGACAAAGTTATACTTCCAGACAATATTGACGTACACCAGCAATATAAACGCTTCGCTCAGTCAAATCTTGAGCCAATATCGGCCAATAATGGAACTCAGTCTGACTAAACAACCTTCAATACTAACAAATCTCATCTTTCTTGATAACAGATATATTTTGATGTTCCATAGATAATGTGTTTCAGAGACTTGGCTGTGTCCATGCAAAGTCAACGACTACTTGACAGCAAGCCCAGATGAAAAAACACATTCAACATCTGGACACCACATTCGGAAGACTGCATCAGTATGGCAGTTAAAATAAATATGCAGAAACGCTAAATCGGAAACACCTTGTTGGACTTCGTGGAGCATACAATTGATGCTAATGGCATACAGCCTCAAAAATACAGGGTGGTGGCTATTCCGAAACCAACCACCATTAAGCAGTTGAGTGTTTTCAATAAAATGGTAAGCTTTACAGAAGATTTATAACAAACTTTGCATTTATCGTAAGACAGCTAACAAAGATAGTCAAAATGGATGCAGAGTCAATGAAAGCTTTTACTGCAATCAAAGAAGTAATAGCCAATACGACTATGCTGGCACATCACAATACCGATGCTTCGTTCAACATCACTGTTAACGTATCTGACTCAACCATTGGAGCAGTTTTGAAACAATCAATAAACCGGGGTTAGCAATCTTTGGCATTTTTCTCTAAACGGTTGTAAGACACCAAATTTAGATAAAATACTT
The DNA here is from genome assembly GCA_025215515.1 of Schistosoma japonicum. Taxonomy (NCBI): domain Eukaryota; kingdom Metazoa; phylum Platyhelminthes; class Trematoda; order Strigeidida; family Schistosomatidae; genus Schistosoma; species Schistosoma japonicum. The sequence continues at coordinate 11,790,640 of CM046064.1, forward strand.
TCAGACTTAACTATTAGCCATGCACTGTGCTGTACAATATTCTCAGCACTCCATCGAAGGCCTAGAAATTACTATATTCAGCGGCCATTAACCGTTGATTTTTTTATATAATGTCATCTTCAGATAAGTACTCTTCACGCAAGTCAAGCCATTTAGATTATCTTTCCCACTTCTCAAGCTATCCACATCAACGTTCAATCTTCAAACAAAAATGATTGGAAAAGGTAAGAACACTATACTTTGTGATTCTTCCACAGATACAGCCCGTTCCAAGAGTTAAAGATGCATCGTCTTCGATAAAACATAACTTCTTGCATTCCAAAATTTATGCTACGACTGAGCTGACTGCTCAGAGATTCCACTGTCAAAAGGTGAAACAAGACATCAAAGAATGGATATGCTCTGGTGTGGCCTGCCTAAAGAACAAACTTACTCAGCATAATAAATGCAGTCTTAATACTTTCCTTATCCTAAAGCACGATTCGACCACATCTACCTTGGTCTACTAAATTTCAGAATAATGATCTATATTTATAATTAATCTGGTAGAACCTTAACCATAATCAAAATGATTCTCCTGTCTTTTAAAATGCGTGGGCCGATTCTCACGCTGGTCAGAAGCAGTTCCAATGCAAAAAATCATCAGTAAAACAATCGCTCGCGCTTTCACCGAACGATGGATAGTAAACTTTGGTTATGCACCTACAATAACGACAGATCGTGGACTTCCGTATGAATCTACATTGTTCCACTCTCTGACAAATTTCCTTTGAACTACGCACTTCCAAACAAGCATCAATCACGCACAATCCAACGGTTTGATGTAAAGATTACATAGACAGCTGAAAACATCACTTTCACCTACGAACATCACGCAGTGGACGGACGTTTTACCATTAGATATACTGGGAATTGTGCAGCACTGCAAAATATGTTGGGTGCAGTGTTGCCAAATTATTCTATGTAACGACACTTCGACTCACAGGTTAATTCGTAAAACCTACTTCCACCTCGACAAACCTGGATCTTAACTCCTAGGTAAACCAGGTTATAAATGCTATGTGTTCATTTAAGCCAGTTCAAACTCGACAGCAATCGACAGACATTTTCATCCAACTGGCTTTAAAATATAGTTTACACGTTTTTGTACGTCTCGGTGCTCTACACCGATCTCTCGACACAATTGACGAATGACCATACAGGGTTTTCGAGACAGCATAAGAGTTCTTTACTATCAATAATAATGGTCAAGAAGAGATCATCAGTGTCTTTCGCCTCAAAGTAGCTGTTCTGGATAACAAACACTGTATTATCAAAGTCGTTAAAACGTCGTCGAAATGTGACATCTATAAAGTCACCACGCCTAAACCAACGACTGACAAGCAAGAGGAAACATCAAAAGGATTCATAACACCGAGAGCTAAATGTTCCGGTAGAACATATGGTAGAATCATATGATTCCCAAAACACTTGAACAATTACTATACCTACGAATTCCTAATTTTTTACTCTAAGCGTAAAACGTTTTTGAAAATGAGATCGACTAAAAATCTCTTCTTATTTACTGTACGCATTTCACATATTGTCGTACGTTTTAAGAAAATAGCAAAGAAGCATATTACTTATGTGGGTGTTTTTAATATTTCGCACGTTTTTTAGTTACATTCAGCTGCTACATTAATTTTTTCATAAAAAATTACGCATATTTAGAATGTTTTTGCTTTATAGGGCGTCTGAAAACAAAGAGAAGGACGTTAAAGATAAGGAACATACTTTGTGCAGAATATTTCACGAAAGGACACTATACCGTAAGCGCAAACCTTCTGGAGGCTGTACAACACCGAAAGCCGTAAAACGAATGCTTGCCAGTTGTTGCTGTAAGCTTAAGGATTATCTGACTTTGTGAATTATTCTTGTAATGGTCTTCCAAACTTGACCGTTACACCAGTACCTAACATATTGCGTTTTATCTTTTGGCTAACACATCTTCAGTTCCTCACAAACGTTTAGGAGGAGACTAAACCGTAGCAGTAAATAATTTTTTAAATAAATAGTTGCATAGGCTGTCGTTATTGATGTTGACCATGTTCTAATGGACGCAACTAATTAAAGGCGCTCGGTTATGTATTACCAGATACGACAGAATGCCACATCTGAAGTAGCTTGCCTTCTAGTTAGCCAGTTTAAGCGTTACTATTTCGTTAACGTTCTACTCACGATGAAATATACTGTAGAAGCCGTTTTATCCCCGGGGTATAACAACTTCTACATTGCATATTTATATGTTGGTATATATATTTAACGGAAAATTGGATATACTTGACTTTTGGCGGCTTGTTTTGTTTCCGGTAGTTTATGCATCTTAATCTATGCCAAATACATCCTTGTCTAAAGCGTCCTTACTGACTTGTTTATATATGCGTGATACTCCCATTGCATATGTATATCAAGTCAAGGGGTATACAAAACTTTAGATGGCACCTTGGATGTTAATGTAATGGAAGAAACATCGGCCAGGTTCCTCCTACGTAAAGTGAGGAACCCAAGTTGTGAATTACGAATATATTGACTAATTATTCAAGAATTAACCGGATTTTTACTACCATTCATAAACGCTATATATATTTGATCAGTAATCTTGCATATGCGTAAATATTTGATACATTATATTTATGACCACATATACCTTCATAAATCTTGACGATGCTGGATTCGATTGTTTTTGTAACATTAACTGGATCATAATTCATCTGTTTTTATTTGTCGTCCAATTTTTATAAGTGTCAAGTAAATTTGTCCCATTTATAATTATATACTTTGGGTACTTTGTTGTTATTTTAATGAATAGGTTTTTGTCTCCTTTCGCCCATCCATGCCATAATGTCATTTATAATTTTGTATATTATCATGTCTTCTGATAGCGACATCACTGCTTGCTGTAACAATCAGTCCATTAACGAGATTAACATTTCTATGCCTCCCCTTCTAAGTCTACTGATCCATTACTATGGTTTGTACGTTTAGAAAGTTGTTTCTCTACAAACAACATTACATTTCAGAAAAAAGTTCTATTGCGCCATTTTCTTTCTTTCTGATGACGCTACAGAAAAGGCCCTTGATGTATTACTAGAAATTCTTAGTGACAACCAGTACGACCAACTGAAGCAAGCTATTTCATATTATCAAACAATCGATCAGTTGCTCAGCAACATACATCAAGGGGATACAACCCCATCACAAAATGAAATTCCGCATGAAAAACGATTTAGGGAGACCAGAACGTAGATAAACTGTTGTTTTATCAGCTGTGGGTTCAGAAATTTTCACATAATATATAAAAAATGCTAGCTATTGGATAAAGTACTATTAACGTCAACGAACTAGCTACAAAAGCTGACCGAATTCATGAACGTACACATTATCCATCCATGATGAGGAGTGGGCGTTCATTTGTTCCAGATAAGTATGAAATCCTTAGAAAAAAGATTGAGTTGTTGTGTAATGTGCTTCGACTTATGAGAAAGAAACAAGACTCATCACAAAAACCCGAAATAAATCTCGTAGCAGACACAGACATCCTAAAACTAGACGAATTTCTGAGTTAGTATGTTGGTATTACAAGAAAAATGTACCATACCAAGTCAATTCTCAAAACAGGATTAGGACGACATCGCCAGTAGTCACTGATGACTAGTGCAGCTAGCCAGTTTCTAGTAGACTCAGACACAGAAATTAGCATGGTCCTTCTCACTACGAGTAGAAAGCAACACAACGAACCCCAATTACGTCTAAGAGCTGCAGACAAAGCCACTACCAAAATATATGAAAGTTGAAAATTGGAATTAGATTTTTATCTTCGAAACAAATTTTCCTGGAATTGTATAGTAGCTGATGTGCTTACACCTATAATTGGAGCGAAATTTCTTCGGTTTCTTAACCTGACAGTAACAGCGCCGTAGAGTAATAAATGCCTATATGTCTAGTTGTTGTAATACTTTTTCGAGTTACTGAAATCCACGTATCAACTATAGGGCTTAAAACACGATGTATATGGTCACATTTGGACTAATCGCCCAGCCTGTTTGCTCATCCCAGATGTCTCAAAGCAATGCTTCTTTCTGTCGATAAAATGCTACAGTTATGCATCATATGTCCGTCAAATAGCTCATGGTCTTCACCGTTACATATGGTGCCTACAAAGACTTATTCCGTAATGCGGCCATGTGGCGACTACAGAGCTTTAAATAAACAAACCGTTTCTCACAGGTAGAACCAAAGGACCACAACTATCGTTATTACACCATTAGCTTTATTGGAATTCTTCAGAATTCCGTTTTTGATTAAGGAATCCAGCCTAAATGTTCCAAACTCACAAATCAAGTTATTCGAGGTCTCCAATTCGCACAGGCGTATATTAATGGTATTTTAGTTGCCAGTTCTACTGAGAATAAACACTTAGAACACCTTAAGTGTCTATTTAAACGCCTATCAGAGCATAAAACAGTCAAACATTTTAAGAAATGTGAGACAAGTAAAAAATCCTTGGAATTCTCGAAACACTTGGCTGCTTATGAACAAGATACACCGGTTTCCTAGCAGGTCCAAACTATAAAAGAGTGTCCACCGTTAGATTCACCCTCTAAATTCAGAAGATTGTTCAGACTTATGAATTTTTATAGATAATTCAGAAATCGCACAACCACTAACCTATCTTTTAAAAAGACGTTTATGCCAGCTTGTTATAACCCCACAAACACTACAAGCATTTAAAGTACTTGATAGTGCCTTAAGCTCTGAAGCTTTATTAGTACGTACAATCAACAATACTCCACTCGCTATCATGACGGATGTGTCAGGTCTTGCAGTTAGCTCTGTGTTACAACAGCAAGCGACAACCAGTAACATTTTTTTCCAAAAGCTTAAGTACCACACAAACTCAATGTAACACTTTTGGCAGAAAGTTGCCAGCTATATAATTAGCGATTAAACATTTTCGATATATGATTAAAGACTCGTAGTTTCCAAGTTTCGCAGATAATTAACGTCTACAAGGGCGTTAACTTATAAAGTAATTATAGCCCGAAAGAAATTCGACAGTTGGAGTTTATTTCTCAATTCACGGCTGATTCGCAGTTTCTTAAAGGAAAGAAATACGACGCTGACAAGTGCTGTATCATGTATAACTTTAAGTACGTTTTAGAAAGTTAATGTTGTAAATATTCGCGGTACTTTAGAATTTATGATAACTTGTAGAGTGCTCCTTAGAAAAGCTACACTTTGTCCTGTTTTGGTTGACGCTAGTGCTGTACTGGAAGATGTTACGTAGGTAAATACCGTAATCGACTCCAATTCTACAGAAGTAACTAAGCCTATCATATCCTGTCAGAACAGGATTGTCTACAATATACTGGATAAGGCACCATTGAGAACCGGTAGGTACTCTACACTGAAAGCTGCTAATCTTTCATATTGTTCTTGTCAATACCTCCGCCTTAACAAAAAGCATCAGAAGTACTCATGTTCTATCTCCTTAGGATTTTACTCTCGATCGGCAGCAAATCAATCAAAACGAACCCGGCAGTTGATAACTGCACCTATTAATTATAGGAATGCCTACCGCAATTGAGGATAAGACGCTATCTAAAAAATAAGAGACTAGGAACTTCACACTTAAGCAAACCTGAGCAGAACATCACTACTGTAGAATGCCTAACTACATCACTAAGTACAGCTACAGAATCCTCTGATGGTACTAATAATTAGCAAACAGTCGTTATGCCACAAGACGTAAAAATTACAGACTGAACCTCTGACAACTGCCCCCTATGTGATGTAGATTTAGACCACATGGCCTCCAATATTGAGCCATCTTGTTCTTCATTAGATGAAGAAGCCTGAACTCCCAAAGTGCAGGTAAAGGCCATTATTAACCCACCATACAATTTAAGTATGGTGGAAAGCAAGACAAAAAGAATATTGAAACTACAGGTAAGCTCCAAGCAGAGTTTTATGATCTTATCTTTAAAAAGAGGGCGTGATACCACAGTGCTTTCCACAACTTAATATTTTTCTATAAAATTATCACCAGAATATCATTCTCAGCCTTCTCTCCCCAATGGAATCAAACGCCTAGATACGATCTTTGAAACTACGAGGCAACATTACATATCAATAAATACCAAGTACAACAACGCTGTAAGTTACTTTATCGTACTCTACAGCAAACTCTGGAATAAGCTACCACAAAATATTCGCACTACTGACTCTATCCTAAGGTTCAAACGACTGATCACCACATACCTAGAATCTATAGACTTATACAAATTCGTTGACGACTTACCACTTAACGTTGATTCAACCAGCAATGGCTTATTAAGGCTCTAAAACTACAAACACTACATAGTGACTAAAAAAAGCGATGGAAAAAAATTTCTGGTTTAATACTGATTATTTTGCTCCCACTTATTAAAAATTCGTTTATATTCTTTCTATTTCATATATTCCTCTATATCACTGTCGACGCGAGTTTGTGGTCTGCTCTCCTATGGAATAGGTCTTCTTTATGCAACTTACTCCAAACGATTGTTAAGAACGAAATGAACGCATCAATAACTCACCGTTCTAGACCAACCCACATGAATTGGTTCTTTTAACCTAATATCAAATACTCAGCCTTCTCCCGTTTCTGGATAGTCTCTATGATCCATTCTGCTTACCCACAGCCATTTTCTGCGATTACAGCACCACAGTCGAAAAACGCGCGAACGCATGCTGGAAGTGTTCAACAATACATGACACATCTCTAATTCCTTAGCACTGCAAACTCTGGACCTTGTTACAGTTGACTTTATAAATAATAATTAATGTCTTCATATAGCATGATTTTCATAAAAGACTCTCTATATATACCCTGTTAAAAAACAATCTATATCATTCTGATCATGCCTGTAAACTGGTATGCTCTCATGTACAAAATGCTACCTGAAAATAAACTATTATTATTATCATTATGCAGCCATGCTGGTTATAAGGTTTAATCTTTTAAAGGTAATCGATTGGGTAGTAATCAAGGTCGTAAGCATTCATTGGCTGTACATAATCAATCAAAGTATAGCTCATTTAACTAACAGAGTAAACCAAGTGGCGCACAAGTACACAACACTTTCTACATCCCTGACGCGAATAAATTTGTAAGAAACTCTAGGGTGCCAAATAAACACCAGTATGCTCTTAGCCCCGGTAATCCTACACCATACACGACCTACTCAAGTCCTATAAGCGGTTCTACTTTCCCCTCTCTTTTTATAATTGCATGGCAATATAGATTCGAAACGGGTTAGCGGCTGTCTAATATACGCAAGTGTTTGCTTTTCGTTTAGTAAAATTGATGACGACATACTCAGTAAGCTACAAGAGTCGGTCTGGACATCAGTTAATACCCAGAACAATAGCTTACTTTTTGGATGCATATACAGGATCCCTGACATCTCAACTATTGTAGATAACATCATTATTAAAAAAATAGATTTTATTCTAAAGTTTTATTTTGTACATGAGAGCACGCCAGTTTACAGGCATGATCAAAATGATATAGATTCACATACATACATACATACACAGAATTTCGATAAAGTGTTACTGTTAGGACATTCATAACATATGAAAATACGATTTAAGAGCTAAACCAATGACATCAAAGTCTACAGAACAAGGACACCAAATATATGTATTGTATCACGGCGTATATGTAACTGAAAACCACGCGCTTCCCGATCAGGGCGTTACAATTCCAAAAATCGGATGACAGTCAGCAGAGTGAAGCAAATCCAGATGCGGGACAAGACGAAGATTACTTGGAACTTAGGTGTACAAGTCAATGGTATTTTGCTAGTAAGTCCTATACTTGCTTCATACATTATCATCTACAACTAGAGAGAAGACGAAAGCAGTGAGAACACAAGGCAACGGCACTGTTATCGTGAAACAAATGGGCAAAAATTAATGTTTATGCATGCACCGAAAATTATGACACACTACTCATGTTTATAAATGAATAAAAAGGGAAGAACACTGACTAAGACAGGTTAATGGTACCATTCACAATGTTCCAGAGTAATACAATAAATATACAAAGTAATTAGAAGTGTGATTCTGAATAATTTTGACTCCAACAGTAACAGGAATGCTTGCTCAGTCATTCCAGAACCAATTGCTGATAACAATGGAACTCGATTCAACCAAATAATATTCAGTGTTACCAATGTTTAACTTCTTTAACACTCTCCGGCGAAAAGGACGCAGACCTTTTTCCTTCTTCTGCCTACATGACCTGGGCTCTTGAGAGATGGACCTGCAAACAGAAACTAAAAACCAAAAGCACACCCAAACAAACAACACGCGCACACGCGTTCTAGTCACCAACCTTGCATATACTCGTTTTACACGTCGTAGTATTTCAGCACCATGCATAGCTGTCATATACATATTTAGGTATGCAATGTAACCATTATGGTACGCTTGTTCTCTCAGTTTACGTGACAGTTAGTATGATATTGCAACACTCGTTATTTAGCTCTCCTTGGCATATAGCATCTCACTTCGTATACTTCACTAAGATAAATTAGCATACATATCCGGTTGAATTACAAGTATAAGAGATAGACTTTCACACTAACCGTATCGACTATCAACGGGACCAGATATAGAATCCAGATACTCCAGTTCTATCAGCAGGATCTTATTGCGAACCGTACTAAATCAATAGGGACCAAAGCGTTTGTCCCATTTGAGCTAAGCCGAATGTCATCCGCACAAACTCCAACAGTCCGAAAAGTATAATGATCAAAACTATGGTAATTAACTATCAACTGGGAAGAAATCTGTTGATTAGATTGTTTAGGAAATTGTTGGTGTATCTATTTCATAACTCCTGTGGAGATCACGTCTCCATACGGTTCTAATTTCCTTGATCAATGTACATGTGAGGTGAATCGGTTATTGTGATGCGAATGGTGCTTAAGAATTTAAGCAATCGGCTTCTGCACTTTAAACTTATTAGTGGCTAATCTCCTTGTTTGTGAACAGTGAGCTCTTTATGTTTCATGTGGGGACGTTTTAACTTTAGGTTTAAGGGTTAATGTAGCGTGGTTAATTGGAAATTGTCATTGTCGAAACATCTAATTGATTACGAAAGAAGTACACTGATCAAAGTTTAACTTCATGTTACGATTAAAAATCAAAGTTTCTGGGTTTAAGGGTAAACTCTGTGCAACAACCAAAGATGTATGCCTTTCCAGAAAGTTTATTTCACGCATAGCAGAATCCAAATCAGTGACTGTGAAAACTCAAGGAAACTGACATCTAAATCTTAAATCCAGTGTTAAAGTCTTCTGCTCTAAAGTCACGATATTTTCGTCATCAGGGTTAAGGGTAACTGGGGATATCTGTCATATAAAATTAGTTTTGTTTAGTTTAAAATTACTGAGTGCTCAATCATTATTCACCAGAAATTTTCAGTGAAATTCATATCTCAGATATAAAAAGGCAAACTTCCAGGCACTCTCTACAGTCGTCACGATCTGTAGGGGGGATTTTTCGTTTCCATAATGTTGGGTATCTTGTTAGACCAGGATAATCGCTGTATACACCTCGTTAGTGAGCACCGAACATTCAGTGATGCCAGTAAAATTTCCTGAATTGCAGTTATCTGCTATTCGACCTTGATTTCTGAGATAACCTATTCCACCGTCTATTCTCTAGTTGCACTTGTACGACAGTGGCCGTGAGACTTTTTACACTGGCTATAAATCCTGTCACGGTTAAGTTATCAGGTGCTCCACTGGATTGTGTGTGGTGGATGGTGCAAGGTCCTTTTGGGAACCTCTTCCTAATGATTTTACCCGTTATTCGAACCAGCTGTAGTATGGAGGTATCTGAATCCTGTGTGTTTAAACAGTAGTGAGTATAACTTAGAAGGGCTTGTACCCACCATTGCCTCAGAATTGCCTCTCCTATCGCACTAACCATGATTTGTATGTGATATATCATGTGATCTATCGCCCAACGTTTTTCCTGATAAAGCTTTTGTATTCGTTTATTGTTTGACAGTGACAAATTTCTGATAATTTGTTTTATAATTGATGTAATTGGTTCGACACTGGGTGCATATGACTATGTCATGGACTTTCTTAGTGACTGCTGAACATAAATCTCCACATTGAATACGCTCCAATTTTATGATATCTTAGTAAAAATTCAGCAAATTACAGTTTATGGCCACTTTTGTCAAATTCTGAAAGTCTACATTTTGTAGTAACTACTGTATTTATATAACTAGGAAGATAGATATATTTTGATTACTTACCATTGCCCCGTTTAGTGTGAGACGTTTTGTGATACGAACCACGAATACGTTAACGGAAGTCAGGCAAGAAATCTGACAATGACTAACAGTTGTGGAGAAAAATGGGGAGGCCTGTGGACGTACAATACAAACCTTCTCCAGTTATCAGAAAATGTATTAGCTTTAATAAAAATTGCTTCGTGAATACATATTGTGTATACTTATCAACTACTGAACTTTAGTCTCGTTGTTCATTGTTACTTAACCATCATTCATAATGAGGAGCGTTTAGCACTCAGGTATGTTCAGTTCTATTTAAGAGAAAAAACCAGAATATTTGGTAATAGGTCATTATTTCAGTATCGTGGGCAGGAGACAGTGGAGCGGGATGCTAGTCATTCAAACACACAATGCCTCCCAACATTCAATGTACGATAATAGAAAATGTAATCCCTATAAAGAATAAAAAAAGTAAATGAATACTTATGCTCTGTTGCTTTAGTGTATATATAGGTTTTGAAGTCAACTCTTAACTGGCGAACCTAAGTTGCTACGAGTGTACTAAAAATGTTGTACTAACGCCATATTTTTAAATTCATGCCTTTCTCACAATGACACGTTGTTTTATCTTTCCTGATCAAACACAACATTCAGTGTTGTGTTGAATAGAAATTATAGTGCTTAAAAAAAGGCAAGGGAGGGAAAAACTCAAAATTCCACCCCTAGATATTGTTGTTCTGGTCGTGAGCAGAAAATCCCCATATGCTTTACGCCTCATATCGCTCCTTATCATGTTGTTTAATGTTATATGCTACAACGGAAGACAATAATGGAGCCTCAGGATATTACGCAAGTCCTGTTCTTGACCGAGGGTGAGTACCGAACTACAACACATGACATAAAATCATAAATGTCACAAACCTTAGGTTTACGTCAAAATCATTACTAAAACTTGTTTTTAAAAATCCTTCATTGTCTACCGAAAAAATGACAATGATCACATGTTCGGGTCAGTTTTACGTGTTGACAATCCCATCAAAATATAATGTATTTCCAATTCATTTATTTTTTATGATTTAGTGAAGGTTAACTTGTCACTTGGACTACTTTATTCTTAGTCATCTTATGAGAAAGAAATGGATTTTTGCCTGGTGCCTTCAAATGTCAATCACGACTTCCTGAATTGCTTTACATCTTGTCAACAGCAATGCACAGTAGTTCCAAGATACAAAACTTTATACAACTGTTCAATAAACGCCTCAAACTTTCCCAGAATAATGATATTCTTTGCATTTCACATGATGACTAATTTGTCAACGACCATAAGATTATTCCCAACCTGTTTAGTTATTTACTCGCTAGCAGGCGTAAACCTCTGGTTGACATTGAGGTAGATACTATCTACTCACCTACCAACCATATAGAATCCGTTTCCTTCATTTATGGCCACACTTGTAAATCCATAAACTCACTAAGGACCTCAAGTAGTTATGGAGTAGATAGTATGGCATCCATTTACTTTAAACTCGGTGGAACTAATATCCTATTAGGCCTACTGAAAATGTTTGACCTTATCTTAAAAACAGGCACTTACCCTAATAAATGGAAAACCTCGTACATTTGGCCTCGATTTGAATCTGGTGACAGGACAAACTTGCATAACTATAGGCCCATAAATATCCCTTCAGTTATTTCAAGCATTATGGAAAAAATAGTATGTGACGAAATGTTTGAATATTTACTCAACGAAAAACTTGTCTTTAACTGCCAGCATTGTTTTCTTTAAACTAGGTTCTGTATAGCGAATCCCACTGAATTCTTTAATTTAGTCTTTACTAAACGAAGCCTTGGGCACTTGATATTAGTATTGTACGTAGACATACCTACAGCTTTTGACATGGTTGACCACAGGTTTCTTATAGGCAAACTCTCCTCTTATGGATTACCAACCCGTTACTTGCATGGTAAAACTCTTTCTTAAGTCATAGATATTGAAGTTTTGAAATTAACTACACTCTGTCCAATGCCGAACCAGTTGCAAGTGGCGTTATACAATGTAGTGTTTTAGGCCCACTTGCTCTTTGTAGATTACATAAATGATATATACAAATGCTTTAGCATAAGTAGACTTTAGTATACGCTGATGATCCTAAAATAGTGTACCTGCTCCCTCCTCACGAGTTTACACACACTCAGTGGCGACACCGACGAACGCAACAAGTTCTCAGTAGGGTGCTCGAAATGGAAGTTAGATCTCAGTGTTTCTAAGTGCGATTGGGTATGTTCTGGAGATAAGCACCTGAATTCGATCTTTACATAAACGGTATTAAGTTGTCTAGACTTCAATCAGCAGTTGACTTTGGATTGAGGTACTCCTATAATCTGTCCTTAAACAGAACAGGTTACTATGCAGGCATCAAAGCCCAATCGACTTCTGGGTCGCACACTACGTAACTATTATGACAATGATCCTCATATTCTCCTATATAAAATTTGTGTCCGACCTTTACTAGAATACTGCACCGTTTATTGTCAGTAATGTTTTGATCAAGAATAAACTCAGTCTGAAGTCTTTCCGACATCGCTTTACTCTTCGTTCTCTTGGGACTAATTGTATCCTAGACTATAAAACTGCATGCACTAAGTAGGGACTAGATACTCTATAGAGGCGACGACTCAATTTAAGCCTAATCTTCTTTTACAAGATACTGAACAAATTAATGTTTTCATCGTCTAGTACAATTTAACTCGAATAGCCTTCTTCCTATAACCTATGCAATTCAGCTTCTAAAATAAAAATGTAACAGCCCAAAATTAATCTTCATACAAATTATTTTACAAATAAATTTTCAAGAATCCGGAACAATTTGCCCCAAGCCATTCGTGAGCCAGATTCAGTTTATTTGTTTGTACGACATATTGATAATTTTACCTCTTCTGATATCTGATTGAATATGTTTACACCATCTATTGTTTTTACTGAACTAGCAAAATAATAAGGACTCTGAACCTGTAAGCACCATTCACCTGTCCTAGTCATAAGCCAGTGCTCCGCTAACTGACACATAATATGAGTATCGTAATTTTCGCGGTTTTTTGCCTCAGTAGTCTATGTTTCACACTTTTATCATCCTTATTTTGACTGATAACCTTAATTACTAACAGTAGGTGCACTCAATATGTATACTTAGTGATCGGCTTACATGCAGTTTTTGTATTTTCCCAGATTTAAACACCTAACAGTTGGATCTATTTCTCACATTATTTATGGCATACATAAGACCGTATTTAGAAAACCACAACATTATCAAACTCTAAACTCTCAAACGACCTTCTGGAAGAAGTTCAGAGACTACCAACAAAATGTGTAACCGGACTTTAAAATAAACAATACTCCGACCGGCTTCAACAACTGGGGCTGTTCACCCTTAACTACAGATGGCTGAGGGGACACCTAATCACCGTAGACGACAATTCTAAGTATACCTGGATATCCAAATAATAGCATACTCGTCGCTCCAAATGCTCATATATCTCGAAGAATCTCACAGACTATTGCCCATCAAAGAGTACGAATACATGTGACGGTGAATTTCTTGTCATAAGCAGCTTGCTATATCTGGAGCGCGCTGCTAGAGGAAGTAACAGCAGCCTTTACCTTGGCCCGTTTCCGAGAAAGTTAGAAGACTAGGGACAGGGACTGTAAACCTACATTAGTTCTAAATCGTCAACCTTTATCCACTCTACGATATTTTTAGGCTTTACTTAGGAACCAAACTATCTAGGACGAAACAAACAGATGGAGACTAGTGAATTGCAATGGTTTTATAAAACAGAAAAATCAAAATTGAAAAGAAAGATAAAGGAAAATTAAAAAGCAAAGAACGTATGAAACTGCCTAGGGACCATGCCTAGCGGCCATGTAGCCAGTCAACAACCGGATGAGGCTGAAGACCAGGAACCGAAATCGTGACACTGAAGATGCGAGCACAAATAAATCAGTTGGTTTAAAATAGCTCGTCATACGGACATTGGAAATCGGAAATACTTGACCCTAAACTTACTTAAATATGGTACATTCCTACGAAAGAGACTACGGGAAAGTCATGGCCACGTATGAATTATTGAACATGCGGTTAAAAGGTGTGATTTTGGTTTCCGTGCAAGTTATGCGTCATCGAGTCATTTAGAAAATTTTTGTTTATCTATTTCTAAACAGATTTGGATTTTGTAATCTCTATTTTCCACGTCTATAAGCTTGTTTTCTTCATTTTTTACTAAACAGAAGGATTTTACCTTAGACTGTCAGCCCTGTGAAGCAGAAAATTGTTTCAACATGAATTTTGTAATTAAAAACAAGGAAATATCAATTAAAATAGAATACTGTTTGATTCATGCTTAAAATCAGGTTCTGTTTCATTTTTAATTATGTTATATACCTTTAGCCTTAAATAACTTTTATTTCGAACTTATGATCGGGTCGGTTGCATTGTGACATAAATATGCCGTAATATAATTATGTGATCAGCCTTTACGTATTTTTTATAGTTGCAATTATATCTTGAACGATTTCAAGAGAAAATTGTGCTCATATGCTTGTTATTCATCCTTCATCGAATGTTTATATCATTCAAATAATGTATCAAATACTAAGCTGTCGTCATCAAAAATTCTTGGTCATTTTAGATCAAAGTTTGTCTTTATCAAGAAACATTTTGAGAGGAAATCAATACTTAGGGTGACATCGCTATTGTTAATCGGACGGTTGATTTTACTCTGTCAAACTGTAACTTTGGAAGTTCAGTCTCGTCGATATAAAATTAGGTAATGAATTCAGTTAACAACTCAAGAAGTGATGCCTGAACCAGAGATAAACAGTTTGCAATACAGAAAATAGGAAAAAACAACCATGAGTACGCTCACAGTGCTATGAAATAAGATCGTCAAAATACAAGAATTAATTATGACCTCAACAGTGTCGTGCAAGTTTTATAAACAGAAGATAAAGCTAAATTTACGGATGTTCTATTAGATGACTACAAATATCGTTATGAGTGTGAAGTGCACTCGATATATGACCAAGTTACCTCTGTCGTATAACCAGAGCAACTTCTAACGATTGAATCCCACTCTTATGAATGAAAATAAACCAGAAGGTAATGAAGGATGGAAGAGAAATTATATTTGACTGTTAATAGAGGGTCAATGAGATTGCAACGTCTAGGCTGGCAAACTAGAGAGAGATGATTCCCACGAAGCGTCGTGTCGTGGTCTGGTTAATGATGCGTGACCGCGCGCCTTCAAATAATCCTGTCCGCTAAAACAAACATAGCATTAATATCAAAAGACTATGCAACTATTTATTTTGGGGATTATTTACCGCTACAAGTGTTTTGTAGTACAGAGTTACTAATCTTAGTCATCTTGGTCATTATCAGAATAATATTTTTTCTGTTTTAATGGCTATGATCAGTGGTGAGCTTACGTGAGGTAAGTATTGACGGATCAAATAAATCCTGTAAAGGAGTACTTTAAGATGCACTTGAAACTGGATTCAGCAGTTAAGCTTACTGAAGGATTTCCGCAAGTAGTTTCCCTCAAATAAACACAAGCTGATTAGAAAAAAAATCACCTTTAGAGCAGACATATCTGGATAAAGGATAAACGTGTCTATCGATTGTTGTCAAGTTTGAACTGGCTTAACTGAACGTATAGCATTTGTAAGACGGTTCACGTAAGAATTCATATCCAGGTTTGCCGAAGTGCGAGCGGTTTCCACAAACTCACCTAAGTAGTCGAAGAGTAGTTCCGTAGACTAATTCGGCAACACTACATCCAACATCTTCCTTCACTGTGCTGTGAATCCCGAGTAAAACTAGTGGTAAGGCGATCGATCCACTGAGGGATGTTTATGCTGAAAGTGATGCTTTCAGTTGTCGATGGAATCTTTCTACCAAACCATTAGATTGTGGGTGGTAGGCGGTCATCCTGAAACGCGTTTTTCCAAGAAATTTGGTCATAGCGTGGAACGAATCCAGATTCAAACTGACGTCCACGGTCTGCTTGTTACTGTGGATGGACAACCAAAGTTGGCTACCCATTGTTCGACGAAAGCGCGAGCTAATCGTTTCACTAGTGATGTCTTTGAGGGGAATCGCTTCTGGCCAGTGTGTGAATCGGTCCACGTATGTCGAAAGATAAGAAAATTCATTTGATCCTAGTGAAGGTCGTTTCAAATCAAGGTGGACATGATTAAGTCGAGCTTCAGGAGTTGAGAAAGTGCCTAGGGGGCATTTATTATGTTGAATTACTTTGTTTTTCCGGCAGGCCATGCAAGTGCGCGCTCATTCCTTAATATCCTTTTCATCTTCGGCCAGCAGAATCTGTCAGTAATCAGTTTACTCGTAGCACGAATTCCAGGATGAGAAAGGTTGTGCAATGTGTCGAAGATGACTCGTCGATAACTCCTGGGGACGACTGGACGGGCTATACCTGTAGAAGAATCACAAATTAAAGTGTTCTTACCTTTTCTAATCGTTTTAGTTTGGAGTTGAAGCGTTGTTGCAGCTAACTCGTGATGAAAATCGATGTCTTCACTTTGAAGTCAAGCCAGTTCAACAAGGTCGATTCCTTGGATACGATTCAAGGAATGTATTCTTGATAAGGCTTCGGCAAAAACATTGTTAGCTTACGATATATGTCGTATGTCAGTAGAGAATCGAGAGATATAGTGTAGATGACGCGACTCTCGTGTAGAGTACTTATCTGAAGATGACTTCATTGAAAACGTCAGTGGTTTATGGTCAGTAAATATCGTAAATTCCCGGCCTTCGATGGAATGTTGAAAATGTCGTACAGCACAGTACATGGCTAGTAATTCACGTCCAAAAGTGCTGTATCTGGTTTCAGTGTCATTTATTTGTCTTGAAAAGAATGCTAAAGGTTGCCAAGCTTGGTCAATTCATTGTTGCAGAACTGCGCTAATGGCGAAGTCAGAAGCGTCGACCACAGTGCTGACGGGAGCTTCAGTATTGTAGTGTGCCAGCATAGTTATATTGGCTATTGCCTCTTTAGTTGCAACGTAAGCTCTTTTTGATTCTAAATCTATTGTGACCACCTTTTTATTCCCAAGAAGCTGATCCGTAAGTGGTTTCACAATAGATGCACAGTTGAGGATAAATCGTCTGTAGAAACTTACCAACTCGTTGGAAGCTCGTAACTGCTTACCTTCCAGATACTCCAGAATAGCCGACACCTTGTGTTTTTGAAGCTGTATACCATTAGCATCAATGGTATGCCCCAGGAAGTCTAACGAGGTTGTTCCGATTTGGCATTTCTGTATATTAATGGTAACTCTGTATAGCTGCAGTCCTTTAAAAGCTGTGTCTAGATGGTTCACATGTGTTTCCTCGTCTGGGCTTGCTATCAAGCAGTCGTCGACATATGCATGGACATAGTCGAGCCCGTGGAACACGTCGTTGACGAAACGCTGAAATGTTTGTGCTGCATACCTCAAACCAAAGGGGTTTCGGAGGAATTCGTAAAGACCGAATGGGGTTACAATAGCCGTTTTCGGTATGTCATTTTCGGCCATCGGTATTTAATCGTACGCCTTTACCAGGTCAATTTTTGAAAGTACTGTCATTCCCTTTAACGTTGTCATTAGGTCATGGATGTGTGGTAAAGGGTAACAACCAGGCGTAGTTTGGGCGTTAGGTTGTCGGAAATCACCAGTGGGACGCCAATCATTGCTATCTTCCATCAGGACCATATGTAATGGAGACGACCATGAGCTACTGGATGGGCAGGGTTATTCCCAGGTCAATCATATGATCGAATTTGTTCTTCGCGATCCTTAATTTGTCGGGTGCTAGTCGGCGTGCTTTGGAGAATGCAGGTTGACCAGTAGTCGTGATGTGATGTGTAATATTGCTGGTTACACATGATAACTTCGATGTTGCCTTATTCAGGTCCGGATACTTGTCAAGTATTGGATATAAGCTACAAAATTTAAGCAGTGTTTCCATGCACGTAGAGCTTTGTGTCGCTGTCCACTAGCCTTTTTTACAAGGGTCCACAAGGAAGTCGTGGTGGCTTGGTTAATCTATGCCTATGATAGGCATTGTCACATCGGCGATAGGTGAAAATCCAGTGCATGGGCTTTGCGCAAGCCCACGTTCAAGTAGACATATTTTTTTCCATACGTGGCTATTTGTTTTCCAGTCGGCTGCCTGTAGATCAAATGCAGCTTCATGTTGTCGATCAGATGGAAGTTGCAGGAAGGACGCTGACTTCTGCGCCAGTATCGACGAGGTAGCGAACCTTCATTATCACATCAGTGATGAATAACAGGCGGCTGTTTCCACCGGCTACGGTTGCCGCTAACGCGTGTCAGCGGGATAGTTTCCTGACGCATCAACAGTGGGTTTGCGGCTAGGGAAACAACAGGGGTCTTTACACTTCTTTGAGTCCTTGCCATAAGTGTTGTGGTACCAACATCAATGTGAATTTTCCGTTCGTCGAGGTCGAGATAAGGATCTTTGAAGCGATGAACTTCGTCGTCGAGGATTACTTGGTCGGCGTTGCTCGTGTAGATCGAGGAAACGAGAAAGAGTATGGCACAATTTAGTTATTTCGTTTTCAGTCTCTAGAGGTTTTTCTGTAACAGAATAAACCTCATTGTGGCGAGTTCTGGTGATCTCCAGAATTCGATCAGCAGATGAAGCTAGTTTATCTACTGGGTTGTTATTAAAAGTTACTAATACTGCTTGCACTTGTTGTGGCAGTTTTGATAGGAAAAGTTGACGGAAGAGACCTTCATCAGAAGTGCGTTGACCAATTACCTCTTTCAAACGCGATAACATTTCGGTCGCCGAACCGCTACTAAGCTCAATGGTGTGAAACAACTCATCAAGACGTTGTCTGTCGGACAAATCTCCTCGTTTGAGAATTGGTCTTTTGAGCTATTCGTACGGTTCTAGGCAGTCGGGACTGAAAAAAGAAGGGGTGACGTACCTGTTTAATTCACGCGGAAGTGACCTTACGACCGCCAGAAATTGAACGCGAGGATCTGTCACACCGTGGTCTCGAAATTCCGCTTCTGCGTAGCAGAACCAGGCTTCTACATTATCTGCCCAAAAAGGAATGAGCTGAAAGCTTGGAGGCGTAGGGGTTTTAATCCTAATTAGCTTAGGAGTCTCGGTATGACATCATAGAAATAGTAATGTATGCAAATACAAAGATTCTTTCAAAAATATACGGTAAAAAAATTAAACCATCAATAATACTCTGTTAAAAACTATAAAAAGGAACGAACTCGCAGTAAATGACCGTGTCCAGATCACGTCGGGCTTACCAATGAAGTGTACCCGGGTATATGACCAAGTTACGCTTGTCGTACAACCAGAGCCACTTCTGTCGATTAAATCCACTCTTACGAATGAGAAGAAATACGAAGGCATTAAAGGATGGAAGCGAAATTATATTTTATCGTAAACAGAGCTTTAATGGGGATAGCAACGTCTAGACTGGCAAACTAGAGAGAGATGCTACCCACGGTGGTTCGAGTCGTGATCTGGTGGTGATGCGTGACCGTGCGCCTTCAACTAGTAGTGTCCTCCAAAACAAACATGGTCAGCATCAATGTCGAGAGCCTATGCAACTATCTATTTTGGGGATCATTTACCGCTACAGATGGTTATGCCGTTTTGAAGTGTGATATTTCATATCCAGCTGGAGAGTATTGTACTCTTATTTTTGACTGGCAACCCAAATACTTACATCTAATAGAGCATAAATACTACAAGAGCAAACCAATTCTCCCCTTATTAGTGAGTCCAGCGCCTCAAGGAGGACGTAAGTTACCGAACGTGCATCGGTATAGAACATACTGGTACTTAAAGTTACAGAACCTGTCAAGGTAACGATCTACAGTGACAATATAGTATGTGTTCGACTCCTGAAACGGATTATTTACTTTTAGTAACACTTACACTCACGAACTTTTCTAGTGCCTGATGAAACTGTGTCCAAGTAGGATAAGCTAAAGACAGAATAATATGTTGGAAAAGTTCATCTACGTTGGACTGATCCACTCACAACAGTACTAGAGTTAGCACTCGGCAAATCGTTTGCAGGCAACATTTGGCTGAATTGTAACAATACTTACTAGTGGGAGTTATTATAAATTGGTTGAATTTATACCTTGCTTAGACAAATCATAGTCAGACCCACTTAATGTTGATTGGCTCTTGATCCAGTAAACCAAAATACTGAGCAACATCTGGTATTCTGCGTGTTAAGGTAAGGCCAAAAATCAGAGGTTCAGCAAGACTGCATTTCAAAATACCGTTTATAAATCAAACAATGGATCATCTGGATGTCATCAAGTAATTTGTTTCCATGGTTAAATATAGCTATATACTGTATACGAAATATTACTGCCAGCCCACAGCTGTATGCAAATGACATGTCAAGCAGTCTGAATGTATTCAACAGCAGAAACACATGTTATGTAGATTAGTTATGAAGAAACGACATTCCAAACCGTCTAAAAGTATCCAAGTGTCATAATATCGGTTTAATAGACAACAATTAAAGGCAAACCATATGCTAACCAGTTCAATTGTATTAACGTGTCATAATTTGTCAGCAGAGCTTGCCACCGGGTAAATTTGGTGACATATTTTCCGTATTTGACTCCAACCACCTAGACAAACCAACCATTAGAAATCGAAACAGAGTTTTGGCGCAGTTTACGACGGTATTCTTAGTAACACGTGTTTCCAGCAGTCACTGAAAGGCGGGCAGGATCTAAAACCACAACACACAGGGTTAGTTCAACACCTCGCCCCAAGAGAGAACACAAAGTAGTGGTCACGGAACTCTTTATTTTTGAAATTAAAATACGCAGGGTTTTCACAGAAAGGGTTAGCTAGTTTTTACCACGTCTTATGAGTCATCCTCTAAGTTTATAGCACGCAGGGCTTGTTCTTCGGCTTACAGAGCGTTTACATTTGATCGCCCTGCAATAGAAAGAAAAGAGAACGAGTTAGTGAATCATACATAGTGATTTTGACTCTGTTACATCTTGTTAGACGCCAACTGTAGCAATTTTGGTTGGCTGTATATAACCGTCTCCATAATATACTCCAAACCAATTTCTTCTTCAGGCAACTGTCAATGACACGCTTGAAGGTAAGTATTTTATGGTCGCATGATATAGATTTTAGGTGTTATGCCTACATGGATACAGGTAATGTCTACTATACAAACAAGTTATCTCGTGAGTTAGACAAAACTCAGATGTTTTCCGAGAGAAAACAGGTGGATTTCGAAAGTTGCTAAAGAAATTTTGCGAATTTGGTTAGTTAGATATCACTCTTATATTTCTGCGTAGACTTTATATCTGCCCCAAATGTTACAGACCATGCGTCTAATGGTTAGTCTGTTTCGTGTATGAAAAACCTATATCTAAAAGGTCATGCCTGGTGGTTTTCTAAACCCATGGATTTTTCAGCTCAAGAGAATAGTGATTACGACTCTGGCTTTCGCGAATCCTTAGCGTTTGTCAAAAAATATATTGAAGAAGAGGTTTGAGATTTCGGAATATTTTATTTTTCCAGGGGCCATTCGACGGAGCAATTGGTTTTAGTCAAGGTGCAGCATTTCTTCTTATGCTGCAAATTATAATGGAGCACAAACTATATGGTAGGCTTTACAATACATTCACTTTCGTCCTATAAAGCTTAATTATCCTTTTTACCTGAGTTCACTATATCCTTGCCATGAGACTCATACTTTATATAAACATCCGTCTAAATTTTAGCCCCGCAGTTTAACCGAACTAGGCGCTGAGTATGTTGTAGACATGCCTTAGTTAACATTAGTTTATTTCGATCTCTACCTAAGGTTTTTATCATTCTTTGTTATATTAAGAGTCCATACTTAGATGAATTGGCCGTCCGTTGCTACTAGGCACAGGGGTCCGTTAGGCGAAATCTCATTTATTCCATCCATGATTATTTGACTTGAAAGCCCCATGTGACTTTGTAGATCAAGGTCTGTCGCAGTTTGTCACTAAAAAGGTGTACCTCAAAGTACATGAACCCTGTGAAGGCTCTCTACTTGATCACCATTGAGTAAACTGGAGCTTATGGCAGACCGTCATCAAGATAACCGCCCTCAAGTGGTGATCGTCAGGGCTGCCTTTTGATTCACTTTTTATTTGATTTCGTCATAGTCATTCTTTCAGAGGTCTTTACCTAACTTTTCAGGCGTCAATCTCCTCCCAGGAAACCCACTTGTCTATTTAGGATACGCAGAGGATATAGTCCTATTCAGTGAAGACGCTGACAATATGCAGAGTCTCCTGATTACCCTGAGTAACATCGCAGGCTTATTTGAGATTGCGTTTCTCTCCGTCCTAATGCAAAATGCTACTCCACGAATGGTTTTCATCGCCTAGATTTGTTGTAGGGAGTGAAGTAGTTGAGTATGTTGACCACTTTATTTATCTCGGAAGTCTCATCACTCTTGGTGGGTCGATGTTGACGAAATCTTAGCGCAGGTTCAGGAAGTTCACTTGGCTTTTCCCAATTTACGTCACTTGTGGAGTAGGCAAGATATCCGTCTTTCAACAAAGGGTTGAGTGTACTATGCTGCAGTCTGCTCTGTTTTAACATATGGATGCGAAACATAGGTTATAAAAATAGACGATATACGTCGACTCCAGGTTTTTGATCATAGTAGTCTTAGTAATGTCGCCCGTACTTCATGAAATGAACAAATAAGTAACACTAATATTAGACATAGAGTGCTACCAAGACATGGCAAATCAATCGGAGAGGTCACAAACTTTCAGACTGAGATGGTTGGGACACACGTTGTGTTTTCCTGACCACCGTCTGTTTCATCGCGCTAAGCTGGCTGGGGCAGGAGTAGGATGGAAGAATGGTAGGGGTGGCCAGATCAAAACATGACATCAGTTTGTGAAGTCTTCGGGCAGGATTAAAGATTGGGGATGAACCTAAGTGACTCCTAGTTTGACTTTGACATTAGATGAATAAAAATTGACCAGTAAGAAAGTGGCCCGACCGTATTCGCTATCTTGACGTGGTGGTTGAACTTGCCTATCGTGATGACCCAACTGAGCTATATTGGCTGGAACGTATGTTCTCCTAGGTCCTACGATTCCAAACAGGTCTGTTGGAGAGCGATAAGATTAAAGGCAGCAACCTGAGATCTGAGGGTGAAGTTGTACTGCTGACTGCAGCGATGTGTGACAGCAGTAAGGTGTTTTCCTCGAATAACCAGCATCTGCAGCGATGCTGCCTTCTTAGTGGAAGGAAGGGGTTAGAAAAGGTCGACCCTAAGAATGTCACACCTTACCTTACTCCACGGATTTCCATCTCCGGCAGTAAGGCCTTCTAAAGAACGGAGCTAACACTTCAAAAACTTTCCATAACAAGGTTGTGCGTGATCGGCCTCAAGTAGTTATCTCTTGGGCTCTGCGATCGCGCTCTCAGGTCGCTATGACCAATACTAACCCGGTTTTCCTTTCAGATACCTCAAGAAGTAATATCGTTCCATGGCGTGGGCAGCTAGGAAGTGGACAATCGCCCTCATATCTCTAACAACACACGAGATCATCTTGTTTGAGGTCAAATCCCACCATCAACTTCTAATAACTCTCTTATCCGCATGCCTAATCCTCCTAGCATAACTTTATCACCCCTCGCCTCCAATGCTAATGGTTTGAGTTCACGAAACGTTATCTCTGGTCTCCTGAAACCTCGCACTAAACTATATATCGGAGCTTTTAACGTTTAAACCTTATGTTAGGTAGGATAACAGGCTTCCTTAGCTATGACTCTAGAATCCCGCTCCATCGATGTTCTTCTGTATCTCTGAAATGCGTATACAGGATCCAAGTACAGTCATTCGCTTGACCTCACCTTATGAAAATAAAGAACCGGCTCGGTTCATCCTTCGTGTTTCCGAAGACTCCACCGCTGCCACTCGAGGCCTTGCTGGTGTAGGTATAGCACTGAGTTCAAAAGCTAAACAGGCTCTCCTTGACTGGATTCTAATAGACAGTCGCTTGTGTGCTGTCCGTCGAAATGGAACAGTAAGCATTCGGAAAGATAAGGACACGCTGTTGCCTCTTTGTTGTCTCTGCCTACACTCACACTGATTGCGACTCAGATAAAGTAAAAGATGAATTTTACGGAAAACCTTCCGACCTCCTTTGTAAAGCTAAGCGCACTGATGTAGTGATATTGGCTGGTGATTTTAATGCCCAAGAAGATAGACTAAACGAAACCGAAAGACACTTAGGTGGATCCTACGGTGTTGAGGCTCAACGAACAGACAATGGCGACCGTTTACTACAACTATGTTCAGATAACCGTCTATTTCTTGCAAACACCAACTTTAAGCATAAAGAAAAACATCAGTTGATATGGCAACCTCCACAATCAACTCAACGCTGGACTCAAATAGATCACATTGCTATCAGCCACCGTTGGAGATGCTCGATAGAAGACTGCCGCTCATTTTGGAGTACATGTTTAGATTCGGATCATGCCTTAGGACGAGCGCGTATTAGTGTGCGTCTCACTGGACGTAAAAGATTCACAGCAAGGATCATTCCTCAGAGTTCAGCTGAATGATTTAAAAGTCAAGAATACATTTCAGGAACAACTAGAAAACTAATTAGTCAACTGCGTAAACTGTATTCATCTCAGGTTAGCTTGAAATGATATCCCAAAAGCTGTTGAAATAGCAGTAATATCTACTAGTAAACTAAACCGAAAGGTTAATAAAACTCAATGGATTTCAACTGCATCTACTGAACTGATAAATGCTCGGCAACACATCCCATTTGGTTCTGAACACGATGAAGAGCGAAGATAACTTAAACACAAGCTGGTTTAAAGCTTACGCAATGATCGTGAGGAGTGGTGGGTGGCGAAAGCTAAGGAGATAGAAAAAGGCAGCAGCATTATATAACAGTAAGCAACTGTTCAGACTTATCAAGGAAACGGGTATCAGAAACCCGGCTGTAAGTGAAAGCATCTTTGAAAAAGACGGAACTATTAGTCACTGTCAATCTGGAAGATTAGAGCGATGGGCAGAACACTTTAGAGAACAGTTCGACTGACCATTGGCCTCATCCCTGTTGCCCACCATCTCCAAGCAATCTAAATGGCGAATCAGTATTGACCTCTTAAGTCTTAGTATGGTTAAGAATGTTATAAAGAACCTAAAGCAAGACAGAGCAGCAAGACCTGATGAATTAACCCCTGAGATATTTAAGGACGGTTGTCCTGTTTTAGCAGCGAGATTAAATGAGATTTCAGCTAGAATTTGGGAACTAGACGTAATCCCATCTGACTAGTCTCGAACACTAATCGTCCCAGTCTATAAGAAAGAGCAGAAGTTCTCGTGTGACAATTACCGAGGAATCAGTTTAACGAATATAGTGTCTAAAATATTTGCTTCAATAATACGTCGACGTCTAACTATAGCTCGTGAAGAGCAAACCAAGGTGGTTTCAGACCTGGACATGGTTGTATAGACCAAATATTCACACTTCGGTAAGTTCTGGGACATAGGCACACTTTTAGACGCCCAACAATATCTGTATTCCTTGACCTTAAGGTGGCGTTTGACTTTATAGATCATAAGGTTATGGGGCAATGTCTATTATTGAAAGGCGTACCGAGGAATTAAATTAACCTTATACAGGCTCTCTACTCAAACACTACTAGTCGAATCAGAGCTTATGGCGGATTGTCGTCGGAATTGGTCACCTCAAGTGGTGTTCGTCAAGGTTGTCCGCTTTCGCCATTTTCATTTAATTTTATCATTGACATACTTTTAGAGTTAACATTGTCACCGTCTGATTTCTCTGGGGTTGACCACCTTCCAGCAGATAAACTTACTGACTTAGAATATGCAGATGATATAGTTCTATTGGGTGAAGATGCTGATAAAATGCAGAATCTTTTAGTTTGTCACGCTTCCAAAACATTCAGCAAGGTGCCTAAATTCACCACAGTCGCATAAAAACGTTCTTCAAAGCGAAAATTACTCTTGTAAACAGCTGATAATAATTCGCTAAAATTAGCTAATATACGACAAATCGTCAACATTGTTTACTAATCATGACTTTGTAACAAAATATCTCCATCTCATTGGCTCGTCCTTATTCTTTAGTCCTGACGTCTTCAACTGCTGGTCGAAGTTATGTTGGTAGGTATTGGTTACCTGGTTGGGGTCCGCGTGATGATCGTGATCAGTGATTGTAGACGCTGGGTGACATGACTGAAAATCGGTTACAGCAATTTAAATGTATTCACTGTTTATGTTCTGCTAGATCTTATGTTCCATTATTCTTTCATACTTTCGTTTGTTTCATTCCTTTCTGCTGAATTATCCTGTTTTGTTAATCATATGAATTTGATCTTGTCGTTCTAATGTGGTGTGGCAACTTGGACCTGTGTTTATTTGCGTCGAGTTCTACTTTGTCTATGACTGACTGGCCAGCTGAGAGCCAAGCAGTGTTATTTATCGAATCCCACCCAATAATACTCAGTAATTTCATATTTTGCTGAGTAGGGAAACGACTTTAGTTGACTAATCTTTCGTTAATATCAAAAAACACTCTATATAACATATAATATGTGTTTTTTTATCCTCTTTGCAGTTTCAAGGTGTATTGTTCTCATTGAAGTAATAACAGAAATTATTTTAGTAGCAAGCCATTGAAACAGATTCACTGTAGACATTTCATGAGGCTAATACAAATCCATGACTCTTTGTTAATTTTATGATATTAGATCTTACATA
This sequence comes from Schistosoma japonicum, assembly GCA_025215515.1. Classification (NCBI taxonomy): domain Eukaryota; kingdom Metazoa; phylum Platyhelminthes; class Trematoda; order Strigeidida; family Schistosomatidae; genus Schistosoma; species Schistosoma japonicum. The sequence goes on from CM046064.1 coordinate 11,817,836, forward strand.
TCAACTTAATATTTTGCTCTTTTGGTAGGCTGGTCATATTCTTTAACCAGCGAATCATAAAAATGTTCTAAAATAATCCACTTGAAAGTTTTATAAAATATGGATCTAACCAATTTAAAATAATGATTTAAATGTACTGCTGGTTTAAGAGTGGTAAGACCTGGATCAAGTTTCACTGTAACTCATTGCTAGGTAGAGTTAGTTTTAGTTATGGTCACAAAAAGATGTGTTGTATGTCTCCAACTTTTAAAGATTTTTCAGATAACAGTCAGGATCCAATTAAATTTACGATTTTGGTTGCACCCTTTATCAGTCGCTGTTCGCTTCACCAATTTATTTATGCTCACAAAACGTCTATTCCAAGCTTAATTATTTGCGGTGAAACGGATTTAGTAATCCCCAAAAGTTAGTTTACTATTTGTTATCATACTGTTAAGAATAATGAGATTGTTGACTGGTTATATTTTGGTTAATTTAAGTTAATTTACGCATACAAATGATTCGCTGATAGCTTGATAAGAAAATTCTTGAACCTATTAAGCAAGTTTATCAGACATTTGTTTTACTGGTGTAGAAATACATATGAAAGCGATCGAGCAGAATAATCAAGGAAAGTATGTATCTACACTGAACATAATTAGCCTATTATGGTCATTTTACGAATCTCGGCGTAGTGATCGGGCTTGCCTGTCGTAATGACGCAGTAGAGCTATACAGGCTGGGACATTCGTTCCTCAGGGCCCTACCATACCAGGCAGGTCGGTTAAAGAGCGGTGAGACTAAAAGCAGCAAATATGAGATCCGGGGGTGAAGTCGTACTACTGACTGCAACGAGGTGTGACAGCAGTAAGGTGTTTCCCTTCGAATAACCAGCATCTGCAACGATGCTGCCTTCTTAGTGGAAGGAAGGGGTTAGAAAGTTGGTTTGTTCTCTTCCAAAGTAGGCTGTTGCTGATGGTTTCCGGCCAACAGACATTCAATATTCTACTGATTGGGACTAAGTGGGCACAGGGCAGACGCGCAATAACCAACTAGGCACAAGTAAATTGGCACTCAGCCATCCAATCACCCAATTTCTTACGACATAACACATTTGTTTATGTTTTGCTTCGTATTAGGTTGTAATGTATTAGTTATATATATATATATATATATATATATATATATATATATATATATATATATATATATATATATATATATATATATATATATATAGATCTAAGCGGTCAATTTATTTAAATATCTAGACTGTTAAGAGAACACTATTACTTATCCTCGTTTCACTTTCTATTTACTTTTACAGAAATGTCTGAGGAAACACTGCATGTATTCTCATCGGAACCAAAACTATTTATTCATGATGGTGGTCACTACATTCCTACATTCGCTGCCGCAAAGCAAATATATACCGATGTTGTTTCACAATTTGCAGAGAAATAGCCATGATACGTAAAAGTCAACTTTGTCATCCTACCCATTTTTAATGGATTGGCTTTTACGATATTGTAACAGTTGATTGGTCATTTAAACAAATGATTGTAAAAAGTGTATTTTTGTGTAGTTTATTATCTAAATCAGCTTATTAAAGTTGACAAGTAACTTGTTTACTAGTAATCTCGTCTGTTGCATTACTCAACTAACTGAAGTGTGTAACTTGAGAAAGATCATAGTCAGCAATGTAGCAGTAAACAAATTGGAGTGGGGTTCAAATTTCTGACCAAGTGTCTGAAGTCTGAGTGCCTTAACCAGATACCCATCGCTTTATAAAACCAATGAGTCTATTAGCGTGGAGACTCAAGGAAGCGCATTAGTTCAAGCTTTTGCTCATGACAATAGCTAAGGAAGTGAATATAATTAAAAGGATTTATAATGCATAAATAAAATAGCCACCAAAGTGTACATATGCAAACAAGGTGTTGAACATTTTCGCCATTGTAATCGAGTTTTTTATCGGTATCATTTAGAGTTTCTAACTATTAACTTCTCATCCTGAGGACATACTAGAAAATCTTACTCAACGATTTGTAATCAAACTCTTATTTTATAGAGCGATACCATCTCAGCCTAGTATTTAAAGCAACAAGCAATTAGCCAACATTTCACAGCTTTGGCTCCTACTCAATCTGCTTCGGTTTTGGCATTCGGGTAGTTCTACTAGTCCTCACAAGTTGCGTCACTTAAAACCGTGTATGGTAACCTGTAGTTACTTTGCAGTGATATCACCCTTAGCCTATTTTTAGACTACCCTCCACTTCTACCAAGATTAAACTTTGGTGCATCCAGTAAGCTCAGTTATTTGAGTCAGATTAGGTTCATAGCTTCATCTAATAACTTAGTGTTCTCATTTAGAACTTTGTATTTGATCTTAGCGTTATCCCAAACTTCCTCATTTCTGCTTGAGGTCTTCTGAAACGAATTTTTTATGTCTACACAAACGCGTATCTCTAAGTGAGAAACCAGATAGGTATGTCCTCTGTCGGTATATCTGAGACAAGATTGATCAGGTTAGTGATGGGAAATGAGCGTGTACATTTAGATTGTTTTCTCTGTATATACGTCAGTATTTTTATAAAGATACTGATATTCAGATGGTAGTACTGTCTTCTAGTTGTATATGGAAAAAAAGAATGATGGGTGTTACTAAATTAAGGCCAATAACCATCCAAATTTAGACGGAACCAGTTGTCTAGATTATCTGCTGTGAACTGGACTTCCACTTGTGGATCACTAGCAGTAAATAGTCAAGTGTTAAGTTGTGTTATCTCTATTAGCCCCGATGATAACACGTAGTAATCTCGTTTAATATTCTACGTTTCGACAACGACAGAGACTTGATCTGAAATCAGAACAAGTATAGAGCAGGTAGCATGATGTATTGAGAAAATAACAGCAGAATGCAAATCAAAGCAAATAATTGTACTAGAGTTTATATAAACATCGGTATGAAGTATTCCAGAAACTTCTCGATTGTTCGTTGACTCTGGTTGGCTAGAGAGTGGACCAATTATAACACAGCTTCGTGAGCATGTTTTGGACATGCTCTAATCAGGCTCGTTTCGTAATAACAAGCTATCCAAATTGTATGGCTCATGGTTATTCGCTAACCAATATATGTTACGAATTTTCACTAAGCAGGCATCATACAACAGCCAGATGATATTCGGTTATAAACTTTAAAACTAGTAACTTATGAGTATTTTCGTTATTGTTTTGTATGTAAGGGATCTCAGCTGTTATTTTACACTACAACGACAACTACCTTAGCTAAAATTATCAAGCTTATGACTAATGATTTACATGAAAGCTTTAAGTTTTTCAAGTGGCTCCAAATTAGACGAACGTTGGTTGGCACAGTTCGTGCCAACTGTTAATATCTACTGAAATTACCTTAAGTCCCAGTCAATTATGATAAGTAACAATTAAATAACACAGAGGCCTTCTAGATTTTTGTCCACTTTTAGAAGCCGTTTCACATCAGCATTCGATGTGAATTCTACATTAAAATTCTCTGATATCGCTCCAGAAATATTAATGAAGTAAAGGTAAGCACAAATATTTTGAAGTTCATTTCGCCTTGCAGAAACATTCGCATGAATGACATTGTGTAACGATCGCATGATTTCTAATAGGATTTCTCTAGATATCACAATTTCAAGGTCGCTTCATACAGACTTATGTTGCAATTGATTTGTCAATAACTGCATGATAACGCACATCGTTGTTTTGGTGTTAGGTTACGTCATATATATTCACAAACCCTTGGTATCTGTAAGTATAAATTTGGTATATATCTCACAATAGCTATTTCATCAGATCTCATTAGTATTTTGCTGAAAGGCTGTTACATTTAAAATGTGCATATATCAGTTTACCTATTTTGACTGACCAACGGAAGTTCGACGAATCTTTACAATTTTGCGGAAATATGTTATTTTGAAATATTAAAAATCCTCATTATGTGAATTAGAAACAACACACATAAGCGAACAAGGTTGTTTTTAATTAGATCATCATCAGGCTTTACTCTAATACACAGCAATATTTATATACGAATATGAAAATTACTAAACCAATCAAAACAATTTATGAGTCAATAGTAAAATTGTAAAAGGTGAATTACATAACTAATCATAATAGATGAAAGGTGCAAATCGATTGTAGGATGTACTACTGGTAGTAATTATAAGTAGATGAATAACAACTACATGAATACATATATCAGCATATGATAAATACGAGCAACTATAAGATAGATGTAGGTCAAAACGGTGTCAAATTAAATGTGTTAAAACAATAATGTTGACAATAATAACTGCTCAAAACTAGGTGCGAAAATAACGTGGTCAATTAAATAGAGAACGGAGAAGTGCGGAAGGGGTGAAGTACGAACGAACAAACAGCAAAGGGTTTTAAGGATTGTGTACGTTGTTTGTCAAGTCCTATAGGGCCATGGAAGGGATAGGGGCGTTGCACACTTGTTTCGGACACACAGACTCGAGTTATCAACTAGAATCCGTATGGCTTCGGCGATGTGTAGGAAATGAGGTCGAATCTCATCCAGAAACTTTTATGGTATGCGGTGTATCACTCTGAACGCTTTAGTTCTATCTGTTTTATGTCCACTGTCGAGTGTGTAAAATAGAACTAAGCATGGATTTCATCAGCTCCCTTAAAAACCAAGATAGTAGATGCTCAGTAAATTCGTTGGTTTAGTCGTCTGGTTGTACGCCCAATGTATCTTTCTCCATAGTAGCATCTGAATTCATAAATACAACACCAGGTAACTTATTCTCCAGTAGAGTAACTACCACTGGTCGGCTGGTGTATGATAAAAATAGATTTCCTGCATTAAGCGATTCTTTGACAGCTCTAGCCAGTCTCTGATTTAACACATCACTTGCTATATCTGTTGAACTGAAGTTTAAGGAAGAGAGGTTTCTTTTTAACGGTCAATGCTTCTGGTTCGCTGTTAACTTTCGACATGTATTTCTTTAGAAAATGGCCAATTTATGACAACATACTGAATATGGTGTCTAGTTCAATGTTTATAGCATCTTTCGAACAAATCTTTCTAGCGCTAATTGCTAGACATCTAATTACTTTTTTTCTTTGTAACGCGTGGGTACGAAACTGAAGAAAAGCGTATATTGGCATGCACTGCTCTTTTTATACATACTACTACTTTTTGACCCCATCTCACTTCTTAGTAGGCTATCTGATAAATGCAATTTGTTGTCCCATTCGCTCTTGCAAGTGAAACAGATGGCTAGGTGAACATCATTAAACTAACTTATGAATTCTCCTTTATTGATGGTGATAAATGTATCATCAAATGTTCCTTTGAATTTACTGCCTTCTAATTTAAAGCCCTTAATTGTGCTACCAGATTAGAATCACTACTTCGATGTTCTAAATTTCACATTATATCAATAGTTTAATGAGTAGTCAGAACAGGTAAATTAAAATCTGTATGTACTAAATTTCCTGTGGATCAATGACTCAATAGTTCAGACGTCAAACTTTCAATCATTTTATTTTAGGTTTGAACCCTTACCCATCTTCTTTCGGTTTGTTCAACTAACAAAAAAAGTCATTAACCCTCAGACCTAAATTTTAGCTCAAAGATAGGCGGCTTATGAATTTATACCTTGTAAATAAATCAAAATAATTTAAATTTACACTTCAAATTGTTTTTATTCGTTTAGTTCTGAATGAATTCTTAATATTGTTTATTGATAATAATTAAACAACAAACATTGATTATAAATTTCTGTGAAAAAGTTTTTCGATAATCTATCAAAGTTATACATCATTTATTCATAGAGTGTATATTTTCATTGATATGTTCACAAATTCTCTTAAATAAGGCATTGATACCATTATCACTATTAAAATAATCTAATGAAAGTAAACAAATCATAATAAAGAAAATTACTCTGTGAATGCTAAGTTTATCTTTCAAAGAAAATTATTGCTTAGATAGTAAGTGATATTACAATGATATCTTAATTTACAAATAAAAAAAAACTGACCTTAGTCGATTGGAATTTAGCAAATTTTATGCTGCCAAGTTAAATGTAGCTGGTATAAAGTTTACTAGTTTCAGTACTTCGATTTTGTGAATTTCTACAAATCTTTTTATCATTAAGGATTGTCGTTAATATTGTCTGTATAAACTTTATGCAGTATACTTTTGAAACTTGGCATAATTCATGAGCATATGTTTTGCCTAAGTTGGATTGTGACTGGCAAGTGGAGTCCAGGACGCGTGTTTCATTCTATTTGGGACTTGTCGGCTGAATGTACCTGCATCCCAGTGTTGATGTTCGCGGCGAGTCCCAAATAGGACGAAACGCACGTCCTGGATTCCACTTGCCAGTCACAATCTAACTTAAATAATCCTTGTGAATAATCGCTATATCGAGGCAAACCGCTGAGAATGCACATATAGAAACAGAGACTGACCAGCTTCAGTCTATAACAAATCAATGGGAATATATAAATTCATCCTAATATGTTTTACCTATTTGCTTCATTTAATTAATACAAACTTACCGTTTACTTTGAATGTTATACTGTTTTGTCATCTTCAGGTTTGTTGGTTATTTACGTTGTCGTAAATCTGCGTATTCGGTTCTTACTTTTAATTTGATAAAAGATTAATCGATATCATAAAGATATCACCATACTCTTACTTTTTTTTCAGAGTAGAATCATTACAGTGAATCACTTTCATTATAAAGTTATTTAGACCTTATTAATTTCGTGTAAAACAATATCAACTTCAAAAGCTAAATACGCTTACGATTCACAACATCCATATAAACAATTACATTTTTATTCTACTAATTATATAGATTCACCAACACATTTTTCTAATTCGTAATTACAGTTACATTCAATCGATTTGGAACTAAAAGATGGCTACTAAGTGACTTCGTAAGAGATCATATTTAATGTTAGGTTTTTTAACATAAATAGTATGGAAAACTGAGGACAGATTGAAGCGTATAATTATAAAGCTCAAAATTATGTTTTCATTAAAACGTCTGAGTTCGCACGTCGTATTAATTGTGACCTAGATATTCAGAGATATGAGTATAGGTATTGAATGAGATAAATCACAGTAATACTTAATAACTGTACCGAAATTCAATTGAGTTTTGGTCACCAACCTCTTAGCTGAAAGTTGACTTCTTACACAACTGACAAGTGTAAGTATACAGCTAAACCCCATGCATCTCATTACAGTATTGATCATCAGTTGTACATTACAGATGGCACTAGCTACATCGTAAGACGGAAGAAACTGAAAGGTAAAGGCGAATATTTGGGTTGGAGCAGGTAGTTCAACTGAAGTATTCTTTTACAATGTAATGTAAAATCTAGGTCGTCTTGTTCAAAACTCTACCTGAGCTTAATCTATGTAGAAAAAGTCATAACTATTCAGATTTTAAAGCCAATTTTATGTACGCAAAATGTAATCTGTTAGGTCAATTTAACTGTCTCATTTTTAGGCCTATCATGTTGTCTTTCCATGTCACTTAGATTTAATTAAACTCATGCAATAGTTTGAATCACTATTGTATTGACTCACTGAGGAAGCTCTACTTACTTCATATATTATTTATTAGTAAATTCATTAACATGCTGTTACGCTGAGTAATTAAAGAAGAGTAAGGAACTTTCAGAACTGTATTTTGGAGGACTATTCCAATTATTTTGGTTGTGAGTGATGTAAGCATTTCATTTCTATCATTGTTACGTTCCTCTTACCCTGACCTCCCGGTTATTATAATTACTCTTAGTATATTGTTTCTTACTATGAACTACAGTTAATTAGTTGTGTACAAGCTGTCCCTACTCACTATCACTATCTCTTTGTTCTGCATTAATGTAAGATTCCTGATTGGTTTACCGTGCGTTTTGGTTTTCTGTATATATAAAGGAATGTGTGAAATATAATATAATTCTGTCTGATTGATCTATCGGCTTGTGTTCTTCTATCTCCGGCTTGGGACTGAGTGGAGATAGGGGCAGACGCGCATTTGTCGACTGCGCACACCCAACTGGCGTTACGATAAATTAACCAGTTTTTCACGTCATAACACATCCATTGTAACTGATGATTTATTTTACAGTAGTAGATTTCACTGTTGCTTCAATTAAGAGTCATACATTATGGATCGAATCGGATGTAGATTCAATAAGCATACTTAACAATGATTATAAGTTCTTAAATTTTTTTCTGCCTTACAGTTAAAAACGGAATCATGAACTTTTTTTATTTGACATGAAAGTCTCTTAAGCGTGTTTCGGTCCCTAATACGCCGGGAGAATATTAACGAGTTTTATTAGTTGCAGATTCATTATTTTACGGATTAGATGTTGTAGCATGATTAAACAAAGAAATTGATATAACTTTCTCTCCCCACTTGTTTTGAATTCGTGTTTGTCGGATTTATGTTCATTGCAAATATAATTCGCCTACATTCATCATACTGACTTCAAATATATGCACTCATCCTATGAATTGTGAATGTGTACCCGTCAATAGAATATACGGTGATTTGGAATTGTATTATTACAGAACAGTGTTAGATCGTAATCCAGTAAAAACAAACAATAACGATATCAAATACTCCCCTAAAAGTGGTAGCCTAGGTGTACAGTGGCTTTAATTATACTAAAATAATTGTTTAATCCTTTAAGAACCTTTCTTCATTAATAAATTGTTAGTGGAATATGTTACATATATCTGAAGTTTGCAGAAATGCGAAAATTAAACGAAATACAGAAATTAGTGTACAGATATAAAATCACACTTACACACATGGTCTTTTAAATGCCTTAACATGTCCAACGTATGTAAATATGCTGGCCAAACATATTTATCCAAGTAGTTGGGTGGATCCAATGTATTATATTTTCGGAGTCTAAAGTTAAATGAGAAGTTATATTCTGAGTAAATTACTGTGACAAGTATAAATTGTGAACTCTAGAATTTATTTTAGGAAATATGCGTTCTGCATATAGTAATAGCGATCTCAATGGGATATAACAGTTACTCAGTTACAACATGCGTACATTAGTTCAAGATGGCATGCCTCAATTGACAGAGATTAAATTGTCGGATCAAATCCCAGAGTAGTGGAGATAGTAACAGAGTTAGTATTAATCGAAAGGAATAAAGATCTGGAATAAAATTCGAAAAAATATGATTCAGCAATTAAAAAATTATGGTAAGGTTCAGAAACTTATAATTTGAATGGAAGACAAGGAGTGGATGCACCTGCGCCGTTGCCGACGATTTTGAGCCTATATCACATAAAGTCTCCAATCCAAGTGGTTACGATCATCATGCGGACTCCAACCATGTAGTCTACATCTATTAACATGGTTCAGCCCTAAATGAAAATGACTTCATAGACTGGTGTCATGTTTTCGTTTGGCCACACCTAGCTTTCCTCCAGTCTACTTCCACTACCAGACAGCATTACTCGTCAAGGTAGGCGGTCGTAAGGCATACCTAACATATGTCCTAAACACCTCTGCTGGTGAAAATTTACTACTTAGTCAATAGTCTAGCCGTATTTACCTAGTGCTTCTAACCCACTCACCTGCTTACTAGGTGTTCTCAGCAAACACAAGAAATGCTTCGAAGATATCTATGATCAAATAATAGAAGCTTATGAATATCCTCTATTCTTAATGGCCATGTTTCACATCCATAAAGTAAGACAAATCAAATTGCTGCGCAATTAACGCGTCCTTTCGTCAGTAGACGGATGTCTCGCCTACTCCACAAGTGATGCAAATTGGAAAAAGTCGATCGGGCCTTATGTATACAACTCGAGATTTTATCAGACACCACACCTGTCAGGACTGATGAGGCTTCCAAGATAAGTGAGAAGGTTAAGACATTCAACTGCTTCACTCCCTATCATTAACTTCGGTTCCGAAACATGCCAACCCTGAAGCAACATTTCGCATTCGGATCGGGTAGAATCACATCCCAAACATGCTTACATTCATGTTTAAGTTAGTCAAAAGATTCTGTTGCTCTAATTGTGTTGCTGTACTGTATAACCATGGCATGTATGCATGTATTTCGATGTTTGTGTGTAATAAATTTTTTCTATCCTGGAGTGACTGACAGATTAACTTCAAGTGTTTGTCCTCCTCTTAACAGTATTACGACAGACCGATAAGGCGATAACACTATAAGATTCATTTGACGGATGTAAGGATACTCGGCTCCCCTCATTAGGTTGCATCTTACTGGTTAGCCAAAATCATTATCAACAATTACCCAACTCAAGGAACATCTTCACATGTATTATAAACATACAGTCGTGTTTCGTGACATCAGGGCCGTCTTAGATCCGTTAGAATAGGATAATGCTGTAGAATTGTTTGTTGGAAAATTGTGTGTTTGAGAAGTTTATTAAAGTCTTAGTGGCACTGTACACAATCACAACAGGCAGAGTGGAAGTATACAACCGAATGTCGGCAGAGTTGCTTATTTCATTTTTCCTTTTCAACTTTTCCATCGATGAAGGAAGTGTGTGCTGGTGATGTAAAGAAGTTATCTGAAGAGAACCTTTTTGACCTAGAGTACACGGGTGATATAGTCCTATCCCACAATAACACACAAGCCATCCCATCCAAATTCACTCAATCAAGTTGAAATCGGTATTTTTAAGTATAGTATGTGCTTTGCACCTTCCAAACATAAAGTGCTCCTGGTAGGAGTGTGTGCTTGCTCTCAGCCCTTGTGGTCAATCTTTAGTAAGTAGTCGTAAAGCTTGTGTATCTAAAGTTGTTGTGCGGGTGTTGGTGATAGTGTCAGATGAGAGCTATATACGCACAATGGAAGCTAGATCGGCTTTTGTTGAACTGAAGCCAACTTTGACACCGTTGTAATATGAGTTACACTGTGAAAGGTCATGTTTGCAACGCTACTGGGAGAGTGGTTCTGCTCTATCCTTGCAAAGCCTTGTCTCTCTCCTAGTTGAGGGTGTTTAGCGACTTTCCATATTTGATCATTGTTAACTTTGAAGAACTACCGAAATTCAATCGGAACATTATGCTAGTAATACTGAGGTTCAGAATCGTGCTTTCCGGCACAATGATGGCAACTTTATTGGTGTCACTACATCGAAACATTGAGTTCGGTAGCTTGATCATGTTTTACGAATGTTGTACCAGCAGCTTCCATATCGTGCATTATTTGTCGATGCTGGGACTGATTTTAAAAGGTGAAAAGACTATTAGTTTATGACATGGCGTCTTGGAATGAAAGATAGCTGTATAGGGCTGACATCTACAGGTCCATCCTGACTTCCTGGTTGAAGTCCCAGAGCTGGAACAAATAAATGGCTTGAGACCTTGTCAGATATGGCACAGAATAGAAGCCAGTAGGCAATCCTGTTGCAGTTTCCTATTACAATCTTCATTAAAAAATATGGTAGGTTATCTTAAAGGGAGAGAAATATTTTTGTTTGTATTCTTATCCGGACTGTATGTCCTGCCTTGTAACTTTCTTTTTATCCGATTAAGTATTAAATTTTCCCCTGAATCGTCTTCTGCTTCAATTTTCTCCACAGCGTTACCTTTGTACTTGTGTAGAGCATATATTTTTGGCAACATTGTGTACTAAGTTTTGTGTTTAAATAAATATAAAAATAAACTCAAGCATATAATTGCAGTAAAATTTCGTGTAGCCACCATTTTTTTTGTTTATCAACTCTCAACTCTTAAATAACTAAAAATAAATTAACTAAAGCAAAATGTTTACTTTCTTCTGTACACCATATTTTCGTACGTTATTTTCAGAAATATTCGTAAATCCATCATATCTCGGAGTTCACTGTATGGAAACAGGAAAAAAACTTTTTATTAAATTTTTCTTATACCTGAGTTGCTTTACAAGTACACTTAACGAAATTATATGAAAGTTATGTTAACAGTGTAACGAACAATAAGGCTAGCAAACCTGTAAATTTAAAGGTGAGGGCCAGTCAGACTAAGACAAGTGCATCAGTGTATGAAGTCACTAGTCGAATCGTTTTACAAGATAAAATCTTAGTTGGAGGCTATTCCATAATCGCAATCAGTCTGTAGGTTTTTAAATTGAAATGTCTGCAGAAGGATCAAAAGTAGTGTAGATATATTCTCGAACTATGAGACTAACGCTCTTTCAAAGCACAGGGAAACATCAGTTTCTTCATATTTACAGATACGCTTTGATAATGAGTGCTAAGAAATGTGTAACAGCAGGTCCAACGTTTCCTGTGAATTGCCTTTAATCTCGTAAACTAACCTAGGCTAATAACTATATTGCAACTTGATGAATATAGTTGGATCGAATCTAAAAACTAGACAACGCTGCTGTCAATTATTACCCAGTAGTCACTTAGTATATGCATAAGACTAACCCGGTTAATCATAAAGTGGAAATAACTCCTATATAATGAATGGTCTTAAAAATAAATATTAAAAGGACGATTATAATGTTTAAGATAAGAATTTTCAGAACTCTTACACTTTGTTCATTATTAGTATTCCTTCGACTAAAAGTATTCTAGTTTTTTCTCCAGTCATTTTCTGCTCACGCCATAATTTAACAAAAGAAATTATATCATCCCAGTTGATAGCTGATTCACCTTGAATAAAAACACAGCAGAGATTGTCATTGAAAGAGTCAATTATATCTTCAGAGAAAGTGAATCGATTGAATTGAAATGATTTATGGTGAATGGCATTGAGTTTAAGTTGATTTAATTCGTCACAAATTAATGTTAGTAAGATACAATCGCAAACCAGATAGCCCTCAGCAGTGCGCCCTCTATATTCTGCCCCATGAGCTTCAGCTCACTGGTGACTAACTTCAAGATGTTCCTGAAGCTCCAGTGAGGAGTCGTGGCTAGTGGAGTTCAGACTTATCTGGAGTGAGGTAGTTATCTTTGATGACAATCAATGATAGTAGTGCTATATCACAAATTGATAGAACTGGGAATTCTATCACTGGGTGCTGGCCCAGTGGTGCAAAGGGTTAGGCGTTCGCTAATCCGATTTCCCTGGGATGGAATTTAGGATGCACATTGCTAAGGGACCCCCCTCCTCCATACTAAAACAAAGTAGATGTTCAGTGCTCTATGGTTTTCAGTGGCTCTCCACCAACATCAATCTATGACGAATTCAACCAACTAAAGTTAATTGATGTTGATTAAATTACACTTCACTTGTCACAGTTATAACTGTGTAAATAATTTCAGAGGTCATTCATTATAATGCATACTTTTTGCTGAGTATATTTTCTGTTCTATGAACTTAGTGGCTTAATTTTTCTCTCCATTGTTATCTCTCATATAGTGTAATTAACTTGTCGTTCCATCTTCATGAACCATTGATGCTATATTGTAGTTAGATATTTTAACTTCTGTAATGATTAGTTGTTTACGAAAGCCCTAGACAATGACTGAATTATTTATATTCATTGGTTAGTTGTAGTTCGACTATATTCTTCAGGTAGGATTTAGTGTAATTCAAACAAAGGACTGTATCAGTAATTCATCAGACACTAATGTCTTCGTAATAATTTATACCAAATTAAATTAATTGGAAAATGAGTGCCCTAAATCAGTTTAACAACGATGATAATAATGGTTTTGCCAAATGTAGAATGAATCTAACTATAAACACAAGTTTTACCTGTATATGCGGTTTACTTAAACAGTTCCATTTTAGCTGTAAACTGTCACTTTTAAATAATTTCATTAAGACATGGTTTCAAAATAGTCTCTATTGGGATCACAAGTTAATCATTCAGTTTTCCTGTAAATAGTTTGAACAATTTTGGAATGATACTATTGGTCATGATATAAATATTTTAATATCATCATACTAATAGCATTCTAAATCAATAGAATGACAGTTTTTTTTCGAACTTAACAATGTTTTTAGTCGAATTGTTAGGACTGTTTACTGTATTTCAACTTTAACCATCATCTATTTACTAAAATCACTACAAATAGTTCAACTAATTTTCAGACGTAAGTGAAAACCACTCATCCAGTGAAGTAATTCACTCCAGCTAGTTCATTTTCGAAAATAATAAATTGTATATGTCCAGGAACAAATTATCATCTTTTAGGTTACAGTACGTTGTGAGCTGCCATTTGAATGTATAGTCAGTCAGCTAAAAGGTATTTCTTTGTTGAATTTGTCGTTTTGTGATTCGATAAAAAAAAATTCACTCAGATTTTCATATAAAACCGTAAACTAACGAATTACGTAACTCACAGTCATAATTTGGATGATCTGTAATAGAATCGCGAATATGATGTATATCATCACGAGGCTAAAAATAGAAAATATTCGTAATAAACTATCATCTTAAAAAAATACATAAATGTATTGTCCATGTGGATTGTAACTAGCAATGGAATTATAAATGCAAGATATGTCAATATTTGGAACCCACCTAGCTGACTGTGTGATGCTTATACACACCCTCCGTAATAATTTTTCATAGTCAGTGACTATCTATTTCAAGCACTTACATGCTTTCCGTTTTACTTAGCAATTGTCTGATCTATGTATTTGCTTCATAATGCGTTTAGAATCTAGTACCGATTTAAATTTACAATGCCCATTATATACATTTGAGGCTATTCGGAGTTTCTATTAATCTCTACATTCCTTGTTATTCATTTTTGATAAGATCCATATCGTTAGAAAAAACGTATCTAGGATAGAGTATGTGTTATTGATTGATACAAATTTGTTTACACTTGCCTTATCACTAAATTTATTCATCAAATGCACAGTTTTCCGTAGAATCTAGCTGCTAGATGTAAATGGGATTGTGTTGTTATGAAATGAAGTGTATTAGAGGAGATCTTTATACATATTAACAACATATCGCAAAGCAATGAGTATACCAAAGTGATCAAATCTACTATTACAAGCAAACATTTCTGCATTGTTTGATTTATGGAAGATATAATAGTAATGTAAAAATTAGTATTTTCAGAAAATCAGCGAATTCTCGAAGATATCTCAGTTGCAATTTGACAATTACTCTTCTAACGAAGATAACATTGGCATAAATTTAATAAACAGAAGTATTTATCTTAATACAGAGTCAGAAAATAAGTAGTTTGAATTAATTTTAGTCATATTACTACACTGATAAAATAATTACTCTGAATACTTTTGATTCGGATAAAAGAAGAAAAGTAACAAAATGGTAATATTTCCTGAGAGATCGAATTACGATAAAGATATATCGGGAGAAATTAAGCTTCTAAGCAAACACTGTGTAGTAGTCTATATTTCCAATAATGTGTCTGTAGAAGTTCAGATTATTCCCTGAACAAATCAGTTTTTAGATTGTATATTCCCTTTAATTTATGTTCAGTGTAAGGCTGAACTTACTCTTTCGCTTACGGGCTGTTTGAACCTTTGTTACCTGCAGGATTATTTATGTCCAAATATATTCTTATCTAAATCTCCGTATCAACTTCGCTATTTACGTGCACCTGATCAATCGCATACATCAATTGATATGCGAGAATTATATAGACACTAGATTTACATCTAGCTGACCCTAACACAACTAAAACTCAACAGATCTGTATCAATGAAATTCAGGTGTCAGGATATCATAAGGGGAAACAGCTAACTACTGTATATTAAATATAATATGTGCATTTGCAATATTTCAATGAGTAGAAATTAAGACTTCTGATGTTTTCGCAACTTAGTGTAAGCCGAATTCTTCAGTGAATAAATAATTAAGCGAATTGATTTAACACAAGTTCAAATAGTACGAAAAAACAAACCAAAATACTTTATACAATCAAAATAAAAGTTTGATCGTATCAAGTGATTTGGGTCAAGGTAATATAAAGTAAGACATTTTTATGTGTTAGTTCACTCTGTATGGGTATAAAAAGTGTGTAGAATGAAGATAAAATTGTGTGTTGGGGTTTAACAACGATCGCTTGTATAGATAGTTCATGTGGGGTGAATATTAAGGCCTTCCTTTTTGTTGAGTTCAGTTGGGTTTAACAATATGCGAAGCTGCTTCAGATATTCGCCATTTTTTATAATTAGAAAACCTTTTTGAATGATTTGCACATTAAACTTAATGTAGTAAGTATAGTTCTGTATATTTCGAGGAAACATCTAAATAACTGGATGATTGTATGAAGGAATATAAACACTGATGTGAGACTTATTCCTGGATTTCCGGAAGTTTAAGAGTCGATCAGAAGTATCGCTACATACGTTAGGTACATAATCACTCAGTAAGGTCTAGTCATAACGAAAAAGATAAACAGATGGAATTTGAATAAAAGTGACGGACTGCAATTATCTACTTCAAGACAACAGTTAATAATAAATGAAAACCATACCAAAAAAATTTATTATCCCTGTCCTATACCACTTGTAATATGAACCTTGACAGCAATCGATGTTCAGTTGTTTAGTCAAATATAGTGCTTGGGCTTATCAATTATTTTTGAATAACATTAAAATGCACTATCATAAGATGTTCTGTCGAAATATAGTTTGACAAACTTGGTTTGAAAACAACAAGCGAAGTAATATTACTTCCATGTTTATCAAACTGTACACTAATATACACTAAGACTTGGGAGACCAATACTGATTTGCCATTCAGATTACTTGGAGATGGTGGGCGACAGAGATGAAGGCCAATAGTCCGGTTGAACTGTTCTCCTAAAGTGTTCTGCCCATCGCTCTAATCTTTCAGATTGACAGTAACTAATAGTTCCGATCATTTTCAGAGATGGTTTCACTTACAGCCAGGTTTCTGATACCCATTTCCTTGATAACTCTGAATAGTTGTCTTACTGTCATGTATTGGTGCTGTCTTTTCTATGTCTTTAGCTTTCGCTACCCACCACTACCTACTATCATTGCATAAGCTTTTAATCAGTGTTTGTTATGTAGAAGAGATAATGGAATGATGAAAAGAAAATCACAAGGTCAGTTTATATACAAATATATAGGTCCATTTCCACTGTAAAATCGACTACTTTATAAAAGTTGCTAAATTTTCCATAGCAAGAGATAAGCATCATCTGTATGTTTTACGACCATAAAAATGTCATCAACAGTAGAATTTAAGCTTATGTAAGGTGTATTTTGAGGAGCATGACTTTGCCAAAAAGAAATTCTTCTAATGTAGATTAGACTGAGAACAATATTACTCTCTTATATATGTTGTTTTCAAGTTACTGTAATGTTCTTATAAATCGTGTTTGGCACTTAGTACTTAGAACTTCGTATTCATTATTTCGAACTGCAATCACGAAATAACGCAGTGTAAACTCAGAACTACTAGTAGTTGAATTATTTTGCATTAACCTGTAATGGAAGCACAAGTAATCGGTAATCACCACCAAGCAATCAAGGGTTTAAAAAATTTAATAAGAAATATATATATTTGTATATAGTAATACCAATTTTCTCAATATAGATAACCTATAAAATGGTGGAGAGTAAAACAACCATAGGTCAACCTAATATGCTACAACAAAACAAACTGAGATGAGTAGGCAAACACTCATACACACGGAGGAATACATGAGTTATAAAACATAGTAACACGTTTATAAAAACATTAATAGTGAAAGTATACAAAGGTAATATGACTGTCTAGGCTCACCTAAACTAATTATTGAAGATCACCAAAGTTACATAATGGAAATCTTTAATATTTGTGACCTAGTTTTAGCCTTATACTACACAAAAGAATTATTGACAGTTATCGTAGCCTAAAGCTTCATTTATTTAGTGAATGTTTAATGAACAATCTTGGAAATATACGTACACTTTCTAAAATCATACTTTATTAAATCATGCTAACTAAATAACTCTTATTCATACATACTAATGCATAGAATGTACATATTAGCCTAATTGGACTAGATTTTAATTTCAACCTTTTTATGTAAGAGTACATTATTCCTTGATACTTTTGACTTTATTTACGATCTGCCTCTCCTTTTGACTGAATTCACTTTCATGAGTCATTCAGTTAAACAATGGTGTATATATCATTATGTTTCGTATATATTATTCTTATTGTTACAGAACATTTAAGATACTCACCCAATAATAATTATCCATTGATAAACATGTAACATTGTATCCAAGGCATTCTAAATGTTCAACAAGTTTTCTAGTCATTGTTGTCTTTCCAGAATTCGATGCTCTAATTAACAAACCATTTTGAAACAAAAATAACAAAGGAATATCATGCTATTTTCACTACCAATATATAGAATGTTGAGAATATTGTTATTTCAAAGTCCTCTCTTTGAGATTCAAATCTTCACCATCTCAATATAATGAATATCCGGTATCTATGACTTACATTTCGATTGGACTGTTATTTGTCTACTTTGCGTAATAATCCTTTTTAATATTCAAGTGAAAAATTTGACTAAGTTCGAATAGTTTATTCTTTGTTTTATCCAACAAATTAGATTAAATCATCTTGTTGTTTAAGTGATATCAGTATCACTCCATATTATCGGCTGTTTCTAACAGTATGTCGTGTAAACTTTGAAACACACCCTATATATTGTAACAACGATAATACAACATCTCAGTTATAACTTTGTCGAATGATCACAGCCCAGAAAAAAATCTGAATGGATCACTTGATTACCAGGAAAGCATCACCTGCATATGAAAATACTGATTGGGATTTTTCTTCTACATTTTCGACGTACTACTAGTATGGAGATAGTAGTCACTAAGATAATTAACAGACATTTACCTAACTCATTCAAACAGTAAAATCACGTTCAGCAATGGTGAACATCATTTAGACATTTGTATAATCTTTATTAAGTTGATATTGCTTTTAAGATTATAACCTATCGTTTAGTATCATTGTAATCTAATTTTCATAATCAACTCCTGACAAATAAAATCATTTTTGAATTTACATATAAAAGCTCCAGTGATAACTGGTATCTCTATAATGATCCTTTTAAAGAAATCAAATTCCAATAGATAATCTGGAACTGATTTCCTACTGATTTTTCCAAGATCTATTAAGCTATTGTGATTTTCAAATTATGCATAGCATTTATCATTGTCTCAAAAGTACAGATGATGCTTCCTACATATGAAATAATGTTTTGTGTATGCATCAATTAATTGGTAAGTAGTCATAGGTGTTAGCAATAGAAGCTTATTTTATTTATTAAACCTTTAAATAAGTTATTCATCCAAATAATGTAATAGCGTAGTATACTAGATAAATGTGTCTGATTATATCTATACAGCTTCAACTATATAACACAATAATCGTTGAATTTAGCTGTATGTTAAGATGTAAAAGTCACTGACAGTTCAGTGTGTGTTCAGTTTATTTAAATAATCAACTAAATCTATCAAAATATTCAAGACAAGTGCCGTCCAGTAACCTCACACTTTAAAGTAACAGCTTCAGAATGTATAACAGTCAATTTGCTAGTAATAATATTTACTGAATTTAAAAGTAATTACCCCGCTATACCAATAATATACTGTTCTGTTGATGTATTCATCTATAACATTAAAAAAGAAATTGACAAGAACAACTTATAGTAATGTTTACAAATAAAATTCAAGGTAAGGTAAGTCGGGCAGTAAAAAGCATCTATTTGTATGTACATATTTATGCCATCTCCAAAAATACCTCGAACACCTTAGAATAGATTTAATAATTAGTAGTCATTAGTTACTAGGAAGTAACAGACAGAAAGTTGTTCAGTTCGCAGCTCTATCTATTATTTAAGGAGCTTACTGTTGTTCCAACACTGAAAAACAATATGAATATTATTCAGTGATATTACATTCATTAGTTACAGTATATTTTAAAAATTTACTTTGTAATGTCACAATCTTGCATATTCATTGCATGTATACTATCTCATACAAATATACCTAGACAGTGATTATTACGACTACTATACGTATCTGTAAAAGTGACTAAGCCAACGTTACATAATCTCAACTGAATAGATAATAACGTAAATATTACTGATGCATCCATTTTCATTACTCATTGTAAATGTGATTCTCTAATCATACTGACTAAAGTTAGTGTCCATTACAATGATTAAAATAATTTCTCCAACTACTAGTATACCGGTATTTTCTTCATGCAATACCTCAAATTCATGTTTATGAATTTTTTATTTATTCAGATATAAATATTTTCGTGTCATTTGTAGTTCCATATAATTTCGCGCTTTATATTGTGTATTTAATAACTTATACATAAGTAAGTTACTAAAGCAAATACAAACGAATAAATGATAGATTACTAATGATGAGTTGATCAATGTAGTTGTATTCGCTTAGTTGCCTTTGTGAAGATATAATCATCTTGTCCAAAAAATAGATTGAGCAAAATTCCATAAAGAGACATCTTACTGTACCTAACTGACAGTAAACATTGTATAAAACATACTGGGTATTCACTGTATCATAACATATTCAGAATAATTCGCAAGAAAGAACACATGACTATATTTCCTATGTATTGCGTATGTGAAAGGGAAAAGCTCGATAAATTCAAGTTTATGGAATCAGATGACATAATATTCAACCAATTTGAGTGACATTGGTTATATCATAACTAATGGTAATTAAACGAGATACTTTAAATCATTTCCATTGACTTGAATCGACTGTTTTTACCGGTGCTTCCTACATGCTTTCTTTATGAAATATTCAAAGCGTATACTTTGTTTCTATTTTCCATAATATTAGTAGTTAAGCTAAGAGAATTTGATTGCTTTTGATTGAATTCACATAATTTTTATTGAAGTTTTAACAGCTCATCATTATGCAGCATATATTACCACTGATAAATTATATAACACAGGAGTTGGCATCAATTGAATAACCATTGAATACTACGTAGCAAAGATGAGTGTCTAACACCGAATCAGTATTTAGTGATTCATATTCCAACATATGATCAATTCGTAATATATTACTTTGTAGGTAATTAAGTTACAATAACTTGAAACATCCTACTAAAACGTTCAATAAAAAGATAATGGAGCAAAGGAATTTTCATTTAGTTTTTCATCAAGGCTCTACACTAATATAAATATAATTTACAATAATAATCCTAATAATAAAATCATCACAGTTCCTGTAATGGTGTGTCGAATTAAACTAGAACAAGTACTCAAGTGTTTATGGCAATAATTCAGTATTATCATTTAATTTGTATTGTGACTGGCAAGTGGATTGCAGGACGCGCGTTTCGTCCTATTTGGGACTCATCGGCTGGATGTCATACGCTACCGCGTACACCACTAGACTACTGAGTCCAGATAGTCACGTCTGTGCAATGGGCGAATCGGTAGTAGAATGAACCGGACTGATTTCGAATTCCACTGTGAACATCAACAGTGGGATGCAGGTAAATCCAGCCTATGAGTCCCAAATAGGACGAAACGCGCGTCCTGGATTCCACTTGCCAGTCACAATACAAATTAAATGATACTTCTGAATAATCGCTATATCGAGGCGATCCGCACAGGATGCACATATAGCAACAGTGACTGACCAGCTTCAGTCTATAACAAATCAATGGGAATATACAAATTCATTTTAGACAATGGACACAATAAGCAAAAGTTATAAATCATAGCTGAATGAATTTAATATAAATCGACACATTACATAACATCAAATAAGAGAATTGACAAAATTTCAAATAGTTGCCAAGTATATTTTATTTCTGTTTTCTTTTTTTAATCATAAGATCATTTATAATTTAAAAATGTAAAACTAATAATAAAAGGTAAAGCAAAATGTATTTGTATATCCGTTAATAAATAAAACTCACAGTTGAATAAGTTATTGTCTGACAATTGTGTAATGTTCAATAAATCTGATAAATAAGCAGTGTTTGATCAGGAAAACAACTTCTCCAATGAATTAACCAATTGTGTTTAGTAATTACATGGGTGATGGTGTTTACATAAATTTAAACATTGAACATGTGATAATCTTGATTACATGCTGATAAGGCTTTTATTTATTAGTCAATCCATTATACTACTTAATTAGTAGTGTCAATCATGTACACAAAGCAGAGATCAGTAAATTAATATTGACATGATGTAATTCGATATAAATAGAAGAAATATTTACTGCAGGCAATTATTATAAAATTATGATAGGAATAAATAATAGAAGAAAACTATTCAACTATAGGCAGTCCTGTTCATGAAACATAAACGTTTCATACAAGTCATGTAAGAATTGACAATATACTAAGGTCTATTACTTTAAAGCAACAATATGAATTGATGCGAATTGATAGTTGAAGTGAATCACTTTAAACTTTTTTTTCGTATGATTTTTTCTACCTGGGTTTTGACAAGTGATATCATACACAATGATTCGATTGAGAAATAAAGTAACTTTTTTCTAAAAATAAAGAAAATGAATAATTGCGACAAACAGATATACTCCTTCATGAAGCACTATTAAGTAAGTTGAGGTGGATTGCAGAGATTGGTATTAGGTTTTAGCTGATTGAATTCATTACAGATTGATAATGGCAACGTGAAATGAGGTAAATTATTAAAAATATTTTCTTATACCAAAACTTATCAAGAATAATCACAATTAATGTCTGCACGTCTTAATAAGATGACTTTATTTATTGCCCAGTTTCTCTTCAACTGCTTCACAATTCAGAAAATAGTTGTAATAATCATTATTTTACTAATCACTGTACATACTTTGTATCATGTAAACCATGAAAAATCAGAAGGACTGCAATAATTACAAAACGACTGTAAGCTTGTGTTTAAAGCAATTGCATATTTATACACTAACTTATATGAAAACTCAAAATAAAATTCTTGAAAATACATGAAAGTAAGTTTTAGGCAGTGAAAGATTGCGGTCAAAAGTTATACAATCACAAAACCAAAAGAGAAGACTGAAGGAAGTTATTAATAATTGACCATTATTCGTTGATATTATAATAGTCCTATACATTTTACAATTATACCTACATAACTTTTGAACTCATCTAAAAACTAGTCACCATGTTTTCAAAATGTTTCTCCAGAATTTTCATTTTTCAAGTTAACGTCCAACAATGCAGGTGTTCGCAAAACATGCTTATATATCTGCGACAATTGTTGAATTCTTCCAAATCTTTATGATTTACATGATACAAAGTTTGTACTGTAGTCTGAAGTACAGAAAATGAAAGAGAAAACATAGTACTTTAAATAACTGCAGAACGTTTCCCAAATAACCAATGGGAGACGCATCATCAGCGTCAGATTCGCAGAGAATTAAAACCGAATACGCATACCAAAAAGAATATATCATAGTCAGGATTAATATTCAGGTTATAGATTAGGAATGTCAATTAAAATTAGGCTTTTTTGTCAGGTTTTAGGAAAAGAGATAAAGAAAATGATTCGCAAAACATCAGGCAACATATATGAAAAATGCAGGGCTCTGGAACATTCACAGATAAACTGTTCATTTATAAATACCGTATTCATATTGCTTTAAAGTGGTTAGTGAATGGAGATGATGATTGGCTTGTTCATCAAGTGAGTCTGGGTATTTTGAGTGTAGCATCTGCTTGCTCCAATACTGTGCTATAGTTAATAATTTCATCTTATTCAGCTACATCCGTTGCTCTTTATTTAAATTTATAAATAAGATTGTATGAAATTACTGTATGTTTACGTGTGCAAATGCTCTTATTTCTTCTTAGGATTATCTTTCATCATGTTGTCAATATACATGTCAGCATCCCTTTGTTGCATTTTAAAATGGTTAAGAAGATTTGTTAAAACTTGAAATGATAATTCTAGTAGCTTGCTTCTCTCTCTCTGAATTTTAAGTGGATGGTGTTGTCCAGTAAAGATCATGGAAAACTTACAATCAAACCAGCGGGCTTAAGAAGCACAAAGCTGCCGAAATTGTTAACCAATGGCACAACACAAATTGAATCAGTAATATAAAAAAAGCTTTTCACAGTTTTAAGGGCTGTTTATTACTGATCTAATCCATTAATTTTGCATAGGAGAGCTATAAAATTATCTTGCCTTAATAATTCTAAACTCAATAGCTTATGTGTTCAGTGCTAATTCATACGGTTAGTATCATTTTGCTAATCGTATTGTTCAATTTTCCAGATTGGTTATATAATTAATTACTTTCTGAACGCTATAGATAATGAGAGATTTTAATACATGTCTGTTGTCATGACTACTTATCTGTAAATAAAATCAGTATTATATATATATATATATATATATATATATATATATATATATATATATATATATATATATATAATTAAATGATGAAAACAATAATGATTTGATAAAATAAGCTTCCTAGTATTCTTTAAGAAATTAATAAGTTCATTTTTATAGATGATTATTTTTCTTTACATTTGAATCGAAGTCCAGAGAAAGAAAACAGAAAAAGCACAAAACAGGGGAATGGTTAACTGAATAAAAACATAAATAAGATATAAAATAAAGACAATATGTGATCCAGTATGATGATAGCAATAGTCACAAAATTCTGTGTAATATAAGAAGTTTCGAACATTGAAGGAAAAGATATTTAACTTAAGCCCGTAGAAATGTAATATAAAGACATCTCAGTAGAATAGAGCAAATTAACACTAAAATAACATTAATAGAAGTGTTTAGTTGGAAGAAAAACAATCATGTAGTGAGTAATTAAATGAATGACTTAGCAGTCTAAATCACCGAAGATTTATTCATTATTTACAAATTGAATTATCTATGCATACTTTTTCCAACAGTTCAACAACGTCATTGAAATGTCGTAGTTTTGCTTCATCTAACGCAGTTGTACCCCATGATGTACGACATTTAGGATCGATGCCAGCACCATATTCTAAGTTTGTTTTAGTTTTATTTGTAATATCTTGTTTATGTTGTTCTTTGTTTTCATCATTGACTGATGAAATAAGGAATTTAATTGAATTCAATTGTCGATGTGCAACAGCAACATGCAACGCTGAACGACCTTCTTCATCCATATTCTATTAGAATTAAAGAAATTAGTGTATAATTTATTTAGTTTGTTATAAGTGCAATAAAGAAAATTGTGATAAGATAACTAACTGTTTCATTATTATTAATGAAGAATAATACATTTTTTTTAACCAACCAATAACACGATTTCAACAATACACTACGAAGGTTAAGTTTATCAGAACTATGTGATATATTAATGTAATACATTTCGAAAAATCTGATAAGCTACTGGACATATTTCATCAAGTCAATTGCTCCAAAACAAAGCAGAAAAGTATATTAACTTTTCTTCATTTTAAAATAATGAAAGAGTTATTAACTAATCCTAATTTAGTTCCACAAAAACTTGATAAAAGATCTGGAGTGGCTGTTATGAATAAAGTAAAATATTAACCATCCAAAATGATGAAAGTAAATCTGTGGTTGATATTAAATTTGATGGAATCAATAAATTAAATTGGAAAGTAAATTCATATTTAGTGTAACTGTTAAACATGAATATTATAAATAACGAAGGATCTAATTTCCTAAAATCTGTTGAACACGAATACCAGATTTATACAGGATTGCGAAGAATTCATAAAATGAACAATCTTCTGCTCTGAATTTTATCTATGTGTTGAATACTAACTACATACTCTTGAAAAATAGTTAACAAAATTATTGAACTCTATCCAATGGAGATTGTGTGAGTATTTGTTGAAGGATTTGTTTGACCTGGTTGATTACTTATGTGTTGTGAATATTACTGAAACGACATTGTGTTCTTTCGATGTAAGTTCTAATACTCCTCTTAGAAAATCTATTGATATTCCATGTGACTATATCCAAGTTACCTTTATTGCTTATTTTCTTAACAATTCTTAAAGTTTAATTATTATTATGTACTGATAAACTACAATTTATGTTTGAGGGTGAAATCTTCCACTAGACTGATAGAGTCGCTATAGGTAGTCCATTAGGACCATTATCAGCTAATATGTAAATAGCATATGTGAAAAACCTAGCTAGAGATTCGTGATGTGTCTTTGTAAGAGGTATGTTAATGATATATTAGTTATTTATGAGGAAGCTGATGATGCAAACAATTTACTAAGTAAACTGAATTATCTTCAAAAGCATATAAGTTTATGCTGTGAAGGGCAGAACAGCAACCAACTTCCTTTCTCATATATATTAATCAGTCGGAGGCTGGATGGCTCAAACAAACGTTTTATCCGCAGAAAATCGACATGAACAGGGCAGTATACGTGGTTTCATAGTAATTGTCCTGGGCAGTATAAAGAGTTTAGTAAAACGTTTATTTAATAGGATCAATCGTATATGTACTAATGATACTACTAAAAAATGAAAATCTGTTGACAAAAACAGTGCTGTTGAAAGGATATCCAAAAAAATATAAATCAATGGAAAGGTCACAGTATGATGAAATCTATTGCATTTCTAACACCTAAAGATCAGTCTATATCAACTTACTTTCAGATGTGACTCGAATAACTTTGCGTTAAAGCCAAGGTTTTAGTCGGTAATTAACAAGACATTTTAAGCAGCTAAGATAACTGTAATACAAAAGTCAAGGGCATAGATTCACAACAAGCCTAAGTAGCAAGTAGACGAATGTATCACATCCCACTGTGTCTATCAATTCACGTGTATATGTAGACACAAACAGAGAGGAGCAATCGTAGTTTGCATATAAGGGTAGCCAAACACATACTCGAATGACTCAAGAAATAAATGATGATGAAAGGCGAAATAACAATACAGGATAAACAACCTTCATCGTCTAATGCTAAACATTTAATGAAGACATGCCGTAAAGATGATATCAAATCATATTTTGTGGTGTTGTACAAGAGTTCTTTAGGGAATATACTACGGTTTATTAAAGCCTTAGCTATATGAAAGTTCGTCAGCACCCCCCTTCTTTGTATGTGCAAAAACAGGTTGTACTTTCACAAAATCTACCTTGGTAAGATTGATATTATATCGACAGTAGTGTGATTCCTAATGTTTTTCATAGTATTATTGTTTTTTTTCTTATTTACAAACTTTTTAGTTGACCTTTATTTCTCGTATATAAATACCTTGACAAATTTATGCATGATCAGATTCCTCGAAATGTTTAGCACATATATATCACATAACTCTGATAAAATTTATCTTCTTAGTTCATCAACAAAATTTGTGAAAGAAACTAACTTTTTCAATAACGTAGTTGAAATTCACTTAATATAAATAGATTACCAAAAGAAATTGTAATTATTTTTTCTTAAAAGCAAACAACTGATTATGAATGGGTTCTTAATATCAATTAGACACGGCATCTTGTCTAGGAATCCAACTGGCCACTCAGGTTTCCTTTAAGACTGTACACTGGACAAGTAAATCAGGAATGTAACACAACAGTTTGATTTCTAGATTAAGATCATGTGATAGTAATAAATATATTCACTTACATATTATTGTTTAGAAGCGCAACTTGGATAACTAACGTAGTGATAAATCAGTTCACTATCTACCTAACAAAAGTTGCATTAAACTCAAAACTCAAAGATAAATTTGTATGATTCTAAGCACACTCCAGTTTGATACTAATAATTGCTTTATTCAGTGATATATAGGTATGGAGTTTTCACCATTAATCATTTCACTAATTTACTTTCAAAAAAAACATAATTGTCATAGATACCAGGATGGATTGTGGTCATTAAAATGACTTATTTTTATAGGCTGGTAATCTTGCTACTAGTTATAGGCTAAGTAGCATACAACACTACAAAATTTTCAGTCACATAAGTATTTCTTTCTACGCAGAAAAACTTGGTTTGTCATTTTCTAGTTGACCGGTGGTGTCCACTCAAATGAAAAATAGTCTACTTGAATTTGCCTCTTCCATGCATCGAAAAATTTATTTACTCTTGAGGAGAAAGCCACATTAGTCGTATAACCAGGCAACTTGGTCAACAAGTGAATAAATATCTATGCAGCGTGATTCGTTAACGGACAAATCAAGAGTATGTACAGTTTAGTTTTATCTCATTTAGTAGACAGCAATCATGAGGTAGGAAAATCGAAGCCATATACTAAGCCGTATACTAACAAGGTGTCTTAACGGGGCTATTATCGTTGGTTTCATATAATAGAAGCTTTCGGGATTCAAACCAACTACCAAATCTGTGTTTAGAAGGAATTTGTAGAACCCCTATATTGAAATATTTATTCGAGCTGTTTTACTGTTCTTATCATCACTACTAATATGCCTGTCCCCTTACTATCGATCTGCCTTTTCCAGTGATTATGCTAAACATTTATGTAATCCGTCTACCTCACTGTTCACAATTACTTCACAAAGAACCTTGATTGGTTTAACATTTTACATATTCTCATGCAGATATTGTTGTGCATGAAAGCCAGACGAAGATCTAGTTGAAAACAATATCGTTTGCTTATTTGGGTTGTTTTAATTTACCGATATTTATTCAAATGATTAATTTCACAAATACAATCGACATTACTTACATAGTCACTTAGAAGTTAGTAATTTTATTCTACTAGCAATCTTGAATTAATATGCCGTAATTTTGATAGATACATTCATTTAACTATTTCTGTGAATCACTAATTTGAAGTTATAACTGTAGGACTTGTTTAGAATTTATCTGCTTTACTATAATGGGAATCTTTAAACATTTAAAGATTATTCTTAAGTAACACATATCACTATTCATTGATTAAAATTAACTTACGTAAAACGAATATCCACACAATAGATATAACCGTAGCTTTTGAATATCGCCTAGTGCAATCGCCTGATGGACCAGTTTGGTTACAAGCTGACTTTCAGAATTTAGTACAGCTCCAGAATCTAACAATAACTGTACTACTTCAGAAGATAAGGTTATACTATTTAATGCACATAAAAGTGGAGTATATCCACGTTTATCTGTAATATGAACTGAAACACCACATTCCAGTAAATATTTTGTTGCTGAAATATGACCATAAACTGCTGATTTATGCAATGGAGTCAATCCCTCAGCGTCAAATAACTAAAAAGAGAAATAAATTTAGTAATTTTGTAATGCATACTTTGTAATATATACCAATGAAAAGATGGTTTAAATTCTAATGATTTGCAGCTATAATTTTCAGTTTATGTCAAAATATTATGACCACCCTCCGAAATTCAAGAAAGTAAAATAGTCTATGTTTATTGAGATTTCCTTATGTGATAGTAGTTGTTACAATTTATTTAAGCCTAAAATTTAAGTACTAAACAAATACGGGATTATCTTCTTTATCAAATAATTTGTACTACATATTCTGTTACAGTACATACTAGTATTATCAACTTACCTTCTTAGTTTCAATGAAATGCAAACATGAAACCTAACAAAATACTAGTTGACCAAATGAATATATATATATATATATATATATATATATATATATAATTGGATATCCGATTCACCAACAAATATAACATCATAATAAATGTAGGTAAAAGCTAATAATGTGATCTAACAGTGTACTTCTCTTCACAATATTTCATATAAGTTAATAACTTTTAGGCATTACATAGAGCTATTTTACCAGTCTGTCCATTTAACATGTACGATTACGTAACCTTTAACTTCAGTCTCCATTATTTACAAACTTGTTGCCGTCTTTTGAAGATTTTTTTCCAGAATTTTCCCATTAGTTATCGAGTAAACATGTGTATATAATTACTATGAATATTCTGATATAAATATGTAAACTAATGATTATTTCTATTGTTTATTAAATCGTAAAGCAGGTGATGAGAATCCGTGATATAAATGAATTCATCATATTCTGGTGCATTAATTGATAAACAAAGTGTTTCCTGTGTTCAGTAAGTTTATTGAATTGATCACCCTCCATTTTTCTTTTCATTTAGTTGTTAACTGCTCATGATTAGAGTGGACTTTTCAATAAGGAATTTCACATCAATAATTTGAGGCTATCCGCAACTGCCTGCTGTGTTTATTTTACGCAGTTCAATATGATGGTTGAAAACACACAAGCGTACTAAAAACTGGGTCTTGAAATCTTTAGTGAAAATTACACCAATGTATCTCGCTCACCCATTAGATAAATGGATAATTGATATAGAGTACCGAATACAATGCGCTTTGTGAGCATTGAAAATGACACGCTGTATCATTCTCTGTGTTGGATTATTTTTCTGTGAATACGCTATTAATTAGTATTTTTATAACTTAACGATTACAGAGTAAAAGAATACAAAACTTGATCTTTAGAGGAAAATGGAACGATGCGACATGAGCGAGTAATAACCAGATAATTTGCAATCAAAAACATGACCACAAGCCAGAAAGAGAAAAAATAACTTACTTATATACAAAACATTAAAAACGGGATAAAATGATTTAACATTACAAACGGCTGGAAATAACAATTAGTTTAGGTCATTCATTCTTTAGTCAATAATTCCAGTTATTTTTGGGCATCATATGGGAATATTATTGTAAACAAAGCAGACTTAGTACATGTTTATTTTATAGATATCGTTTCTGAATGTTATTTCATCTTCTTATAATTTTAGTCTATAAATAGCATCATAGGCATACGATGATTATGTTATGTAGGTTAGGTGACCTAGATGATACCATATAGATTATATTACATAAACATATATATATATATATATATATATATATATATACATATATATATATATATGCACTTGATGAACATCATATTTCTTAGGAACATGCGAGAGGACTGTGTTAAGAGCTGCCTGTAAAACTTTTCGGTTAGCAAATTACAGAACTCTATTCAACTCTTCAAGACCTCAGGGCTCTAGAAAAGATTCCTTGGTGGAATCGAGGATGTGCACTGCTAAGGAGTCTCGTACTATGAAAAGCAGTTGTTTATTGCTTCCTGGATTTCATCGGTATGCAACCAAGATCAGTTTGTGGTGATTACAGATAACAAAATTAACCACCTTTTTTTCATTCACCTTCATGGATGTTGCACACAAATGGTTCTACTAACACCGACACTTTAAATGTGATATTTATATCCCCTATTATGATTGAAGTAAAAGTTTATATTTGTTTTCAAATCACTGTTTACAACTTAAAAATTTTCTGACCTAAATTTCATAGAATTTTTAAATAAAGCAATAATTTAATCTAAGTGCTACCATACAGTGATCATATTTTATTCTAACCTATTAGTTAATATTAGTCTGAAAATATTCTGCATCAGGCTTCGTCGACATAGTATTAGGTGTTTAAAGTCAATTGGTGGATTGGAGAAAGTTCAAAACAATTTAAATCAAGGTTTGGCATTGACATATTAAACTTATTATTATTATTCTTTATACTCAATCAATCAATTCCTGTTACTTCATGTGAAGCATAGACCATCTACCAGTATTCTCTAACCAACTCTATCTTGGGCTTTCCTTTTCAGCTCTTCCTAAGTTCTATTCATTCTCTTCATGTCTGCATCCAACATCCCACACAGTATGTTATTGGGTCGTCATCTTTTCCTTTGGCCTTCAGGATTCCAAGTTAGTTCTTGTCTTATGATAAAGTTTGATGATTTCCTCAATATGTGTTCTATCCACCTTTAGCGTCTCTTCCTAATTTGTTCCTCAGCTGGATTGTAGTTGATTTGTTCTCCGCCACAGAAGGTTGTTGTTGATAGTATCTGGCAGTATCTTACGGAGACAAGTGTTTATAAATACTAGTATCTTCTAAAGGATGCTTTTCGCAGTTTTCAATACAAGTTTCAGCACCAAACAACAGAACTGTCTTCACATTCGTAGTGAAAATTCTAACTTTGATGTTGGCTAACAGTTGGTTTGAGTTCCAGATGTATTTGAGTTGTAGAAATGCTGCTCTTGCCTTTCCAATCCACGCCTTCACATCTGCCACAAACCAGACCCTCTTTGTTTATCGATGATGCTGCCCAAGTATGTAAAGGATTCTACATCTTTCAGAGATTCTCCGTCAAGTGTAATTGGGTTAATATTCGTTGTTCTGCATTTGATTATTTTTCTTTTACCTTGTGTTTGTAGAGGCCTACTGCTGCCGAGAGTGCTGCTACCTTGTCCGTATTCATCTGCATTTGTTGCTGTGTGTGGGATAGGAGAGCTAGATCATCTGTAAAGTCTAAGTCATCTAGTTCCATTGATGTTGTCCACTGTATTCCGAGATTGCCCTGAGATGTTGCGGTCTTCATGATCCAGTCAACTACCAGCAGAAAGAGGAACGGCGAGAGTAAACAGCCTTGTCTGACATCGGCCTTTACTTCGGATAAATCCGCAAGCTGCCCTCTATGTACGATTTTGCAGTGTTGTCAATTGTAAGAATTCTGTATGACATTGACTATCTCGGGTTTACCATAGTATCTAAGAAGGCTCCATAATGTTCTCCTATCTACATTGTCAAATGATTTCTTGTAGTCAAGGAAATTGATGCAAAGTAGTGAGTTTCATTCAATTGACTGTTCAACCATTAACCGAAGAGTCTTCTTGCTCCTCCTTTCTTCGATCTTATGTAGAGTATTAACAGAAATCCATTCTGTATAGTGTTGTTTCCTGCGACCCAAAGTCTCCTGACATACTGAAGTTATTGTTTTCTTATTCTGTGTTCACTTGTCCTCTATAAAGTAGTTTCATCCTCTACTAGTAAATCATGAAATGCCTAGTGGTTATATTGAGGGTTATCTTGAATTTGTTTAGTTTGTTAGTATCCCAGAGAAGGGCTGCATTAAACTTTCGTAATATAGCTGTTCCAGTTTTCAGTGCTTCTTCAGCTTCAGTTTCACTTTAGTTACTACCAGATGGTGATCTGAAGCTATGTCAGCTCCTCTTTATGTTCTCACGTGTTCCATGGTCCGTCTAAAATTCTAATTGATACAGATGTGGTCGATTTGGTTCTCCGTAATGTGGTCCAAGAAAACTATGTAGCTTTGTGTAGGCGTTTGTGTGAGAACATGTTGCCGCATATAATCATTTAGTTGAAAGCACATAAGTTAGCAAACCTCTCACCGTTTCCGTTCTTTTCTCCCAGCCCATGTCGTCCCATAACGTCTTCATATCCGGTGTTGTCCAATCCAATCTTGGTGTTGAAGTCTCCTATCAGAATGGTCAGGTCCTTGGATAAGCATTTATCGATGGTTGACTGCAATCTCGCATAAAACTAGTTTTTGTTGTCTTCGTGGCTGTTGTCAGTAGGTACATTTCACTAGATGACATTCCCTGTAATCGCTTCCTTTTTCATCTTGAAGGATGCTCTGATGATATTAGGTCCATGAGGTTCCTATTCTTGAAGGGAGTTTCAAACTTTTTAGGACGTCATAAGTGCTACTCCTTGTGTGTGATGCGTCTTCTTTATCATGGACGGAGTATAAAAGCACTTCTCCTGAGAATAATTTTTGCTGCCCAGCTTGTAACCAATGGGTTTTACTGATTCCAAGTATCTTCAGGTTATATCCTTTCATTTCTTCAGCTGTTTACTTGCTTCTCCCTGTCTCCCACATGATACGGACATTTCGTAAACTTTTATAATTCGTTGCTCTGGTTATCAGAAGAAGCATCGGCCTCGTGGCTTCTGAAGAAACTCGGCTTTCACCACGAAGCCTCATAACGGACCTTCTAACTCCATGGGCTGAGTTAAAATGGTTAAAAAGGTTTTTACTAGTTAGTATCTTTTAAGTAAGGTTGTTTTATGAGATGGGGTTGCTAACCCCATGCCCAACCCTCCTCTTTTGTCTGGGCTTGGGATCGGCAGCAACCCTAGAGGGATTTCAGGTGGGAGTTATTCTTTATACTATTTTCAAATATACGCTGAATTACGAACCGTGTAAACATGCAGTTATGAACGTTTGTCCAAGGTCCAGTATCGCCAAGCATCTAATTATTCGGTTGGTCAGTTTAACAACACGGTACTCATAAATTGGATTAATTATAGTTAAAATGTCTAGTATTCCATGAAACATTGAATTCCGACTGTGATATAATTAATTTATATAAACTTCTACGAATTTTGTTTTCACGAACAGCTCAAGTATACGAAGTTGCATGCTTATCACTATAATAGAGAGATAAAAATTAACATACCTGTAAGTGACCAATTATCCGATACATTTCTTTTAAACATGATACATTATTTGATGCGGCCGCACAACATGCAAGTGCTGGCACTATGCGTTGAACCCACATTGAGCCGACGCCCTCAGAATCATTCAGTGATGTAGTTGAGAATAATTTGGCAAAATATGTCATCAAATTTCTGTCTTGATTCAAGAAATTCATATTATATAGTGATAAATTAGCTGCTCTGGAGTCTTCTCCTTCAACTGTGACCTCACCTCTTAAACTACTTAATAGCATTGCACGTTTAACAGAATAATCTTTATTACCCGTTTTACTCAATATATAGGCTAATTTGATAAGCGCTGCTTCAGTTGTTATATCCTATTGACAATAAAACGGAATAAAATATAAGTTTCTTCATTTATTAGAATAAACTATCAGTAATTAAATATAACGAACACTACAGTATCACACTTAAAATGCTATCATAGTTCCAAAATACCTTTTAGTGTGTGAAATTCAATGTCTATGTCTATAAATATAATCACAGAAACAAAATGTGGCCTGATACTCCGCTAACAGATCATCAAACAGTTTAAAACAATCTAATAGATTAGTGTGTAATCAAGCATACAGAAGAAAATAGTAGTAACACTTACTTTATTAGCTTTTTACTTACAAAAATTATGGAACTGGTTGCTTGTTGACATTTCAAATTAATGGTTTCAGTTTACAAAATATGTGATTAATTTTTCTAAGTGTATTAAATACAGTTAATTAAACCGATTGACAGACATAAATTTCAGTAGTAAAATATTTTTCTCAATTTCAAAGTAGATATTCTTATAAGGTACCGGATAATCAGTTCAGATGTAATCATGAAAGTGAAGAGAATATTCTTTAAGATAATTTCTCATTCGATTCTGTATTTTATACATTAATTAATCATCTAAGTTAATAGCAGAGGTTGTCAGATATGACTGTAACTTCATAAAATAAAGTTTGTTATATTTAAGTAATACTGTTATTATTATTATTATTTGTGTATTATTATATGAATATTGCCAATAGTATTATTATTCGTATTATTAATTTTTCATCTTGTTGACACATGAAGAACTTAATTAACACATTCCAATCTTTAGTTGATTGAATATGTCACAGATTGATGTTGATAGAGTACCAGTGAAGACCGGGGAGCACTGGACAGCAGTTTCGTTATAGTGTGGAACTCCTCAGCAGTGCGCACCTCAGACTCCGCACTAGGAGTTTCTGGTTGACGGTCAGCGCCATACCCTCTGTACCACTGGGTTGACATCCAATGGTAAAATTCCCACTTTCATCATTTTGTGATATATGTGTGTATGTATATGTATAGCGCAACATTCATCCATTGTCACAAGTAAAGTCAAAACGACCGTATTCGCAGGATTTACTGAATCTATTGCTTTTTGTTACATTCTCCTCAGGTACATACGCACAAAGAGTTTTATTTAATTTATTATGTTATAAAATTGGTAGTTACGACACTCATCGATCACCAAAGTATAGACAGTAATGTACTGTACTGAAATAATGGAGTTTTACAGAATATCTGTAAATGATTGAAGAAATAGTTTCAGAAACTATTTCACATAATCTTATTATGTGGACGCAAAATAGGTTAAATGATTCACAGGGTTGAATAGGAATTATAAATCATTAAAGCATTGATAATTAGGTTACATAATATGGCTGAGATTTATTAAAATTAACTAATCAAAGTTTAATGTTGGAACGATAGGTCTGGAATGACATGATTAAACAATAAAATAATGAAGGAGAATCGGGTTATAGTACAGTATAGGAACGAAGGTACACGATACTTAAAATACACGCGGTCACTTAGTGAATCAGCCAAACATCGTCTTCATCGATTAACCAATATAAGCCAATAAAAATGCAGTATTTATAACTGAATAATTTATTGGGGAGAAAGCAATTATATTACAGGATATATTAATATTTTGCACAGTAAATGAATGAACAGTACTGTATTGGCGTTGCTGATGTTAAACCACCAAGAGCTGTCAGATTCATTTTTCAAACTATTTGAAGTGAAGACTTATTACAACATGCTTTCCTCCAGATAATCTTTACTAAGAATTATGTTCAAATGTATGTAAACCACAGTGGTTTCAACCATATATGTATGTGTGGTTTCTATTTCAAACCTCGTTTTACTCAAGGTTCGCATCGGGAAGACACGATATAATCCGGAATTTTCATTTAAAGTTTAAGAGGTATTAATAGGTATATAATAAGAAAGGCAGTCATGATGGATAGTAAAATGAGAGAAATGTTATATGACACAACATGTGTAAGGGAATAATTGTGATTTAGATTCATTTAAAAAATGTATATACTAACGTTTATGTTTATTATTTCCTTTTATTCTAGATAACCGGAATGGATATTACTAGTGTTAACTTGTCTCGATAACATTTGTTATTTTATTGTGCAACATTTTAAACTAGCTCAAAAAGATCGGCTATTTGGTAAAATGTTATTTTTTACGTAAAGTGCTACATTGACCACTCTTTTTACATACAATGGCATTTACATGATCAGGCCGGTCTTTGTAGTTAGTCTAGCAATTAATTGATTTGATTTATCCCTCTGTACTGTTTAAACTACTGTTAATTTGATTCACTTATTCATTCTCTGAAAAAGTGAATTAAATTAAAGCTACAAAACGTTAGAAATTGAAACTTTTTACTCATTGGAATTGTACATATATATTGTTTATTATTAACAATTGTTTGTTCTATTTTTAGAGAGTCATTCAATGAAAGCGTAAATCGATGTTCTATAACTTTTATGTTAAAAAATAAGTCTTTATTAATTAGAAGAATCATGAATTTGTTTAAGCTATGGTCAAGAATAACATAAGAACCATTGCAAACACTAGTCAACCCAACAATTTGAAGAGTGACATGAAAAAGTAATGTTGACCAGTCGGCAGATATTCAAAATTCAGTAAAAAAAAAAGTGCGAGTATAGTAGTAGCATACTAAGTAATAGTAGCAAATATTGATAATTTCACTTACATCTCTGAAAAGTCTTGATCTGGATTTTTAGACAAATTATCTATTTTTAGTAGTGATTTTCGCAAATATAAGACACATTCAATCACGTTAAACTGATTTTGCTATCAAAATATGATAAACTCAGTGTAAACAATACGGTGAAAATTATTTTAATTTTCATTCCTAAAGACTGCTAATTACTCTCACACTAAGTAGACGAGATTTAGAAGGTCAGCTATGTGTAGCATATCCATGTATTGATCAGTAATAATTAATACATATGAACCCTCTGATAGCATTTAGAGCATTATCGACAGATGAAAAAAAACCATAAATTTTCTGAATATTTTACTTTAGATTGAATATCTATAGTCAATATTAGTAATCGGGACAGCTTTGTAACTGGTTCCATTTAGTTCATAAATCTAAAACTGTACAGTTTCTTAATTGATCTTAACAAATAGATAAATAAATTGATATGATATTAGGTAGAAGTAGCAGTTATTATTTATATACTTGTACTCAGATATTATCATGATAGCCTACAGGTTGAAAATCACTTTTTAATAAATTAGCATAAAAGTCCTGTCACAAAACGTTTTCATTTATACAACATTAAACATTAATCTATGAAGAACATATTAAGCTTACTAGAAATGAGTACTGAGTTCTTTAAAGGATAACCGGATCATAAATATAGATAACTGTATCATCATATTTAATCGACTGAAACTACTTATCATCAGTAATTACGTGAAATCGCTTTAACTCGTGCAATATGATGTAACGCTGGCGCACAAACTTACATATCCTGGAGTTACACCGTATTCACAGAGAATCATTCCGGTTGAATAAACCTGCTTTGACACCACCACGCCAACATTGTGTAACATTCACCATTAGTATACCACGATCAGAAGCCTCTTTTAGTGCATCTAATAGATCCTGACGGGAAGATGGGATATTTCCAGCACCATATGTTCGAAGAACAACTCCTAGTATTCGAATAGTGGAAAAATATATACATCATGCACATATACTAAGTAATACACTGATAAAACACTAAGTAGTGACCAGTGTTGTAACATGTTTATTTTGTCTTGTTTTAGCGCTAATCGAATTCTTTAGTTCAAGTCGTAATTTTACTACTAGTCAATGTAACTCACTGCTGCGTGCACCACCGTCCGTGCTAGGTGGTTAGAAATGGTCTGTAAAATACCTAAGACCTACTTTTTGTCCTATTTATCTCACTTGCAATTAAGTTAATTCAATCCCGTGTAAAGCAGTTTCTGACTGTTACCACTATACTTAGTAGTACAATAAAAATCAAATTTAAAAGTGGTTTTATTTGAATAAAGGACTGTTATTTGGATAAAAGTAAATGAATGTTTTTATAATTTGAAATGATTCGTTAGTATATACCACACATTTTCGTGAGATATTTCTATGGGTCCACTTTGCCGTAAACTACTAAAACTCAATAAAAAAGTTTACTTTTAAATTTTCTTGATTACCTACAGTATACGTATAAATATTTATGTCAGCTGAGGCTAGAGGAGGGGGTGGCAGTAGATGGAAATGTGTAAATTTTAGAAATTATTGTACAATGAATCTATATACAGAACACTTAATACACATTTATAAAAAGAAAAATCAATTTAAGCCTTTTTTGATGATGTTCGAATTGTAAATTTCCATTTATCTTATTCATTGCTTTTTTATGGCTCTAAATTGTCGCAAAGAAGAATTGTAGCTCGCGAGGATGGTTTTGGCTTCAAAGGGTGAAAACACTGCAGCACACCTACCACATGAAGAAATGAATAAAAATACCTATTGACCGTCTTCCAAAAGAACGGCTATCCACGAAACTTCATCAATAAATGTCTCTTAAGAATGTCAACAAACTACAAACCAAACGTCAAAACGAGTAGACGGAACATTCCACCATATATGAAAGATATATCTGAAATAACAACCAGGCTATTGAGGCCGTTAGAAATAAAGGTTGCACACAAGCCAACTAGTTCACAATAATCAATTCTATATAAACTAAAGGACAAGGCAACAAAAGAAGGCAAACCAAATGTTATCTGCAAAATTAACTGCTCTAACTGCGACATACACTACATTAGACAAAGCGGCCAATCTCGCGATCTCCATCTACGTGAACACCAATTAGTCGTGGTGTATCGTCTCTTATATCATTACATACGGACAATTATGAACACAAGTTCGATTGGGAAAACGTAGTAATTTTAGGCAGAAAACACACTAAGGAAACCAGGAGGTTTTTTAAAGTTTGGCATTCACGTCAGTCGGCTATCAATAAACATATTAGAATAGATGCAATTTATCAACCAATCAGAGAATTAATAAACAGCTACAATACTATGAATCGGGTCAAGAGGAAAGAAAATCAAAACATATGTGCAAAAGGTGACAGAACAAGTGTCAACAACAAATTAAATTCAAGGTTGATAAAACAAGCCGTAAGTCACTTATGGAAAAATTTACACTTCTATCAGAAGTTTACGCCGATGAAGTCGTCCAGAATGACTATGATAGCTCTGCAATTAAACCATCCAGCTCACTGATCGTAATTAAACTAAAACAAGTTGTTGTAAAATAATTCTGTTACTATATAAGTAAGAAAATATACTTACATTCTAATAAACATACCTTTAATGGGCGGAGCCAACATTGAAACTATATGCTCTTTAGATATTAATGGAAACATATTTAAAATTGCAACATCTTGACATAGATTTGTATGAATACAAAATGGTTTAGGCATCCCTGGTGTCCGGAAAATTAGATTATAATTTACTGTTATTTCAGTGCCTAATTCAGCGATCGCTGGATAATTCGGTGATTCAAATGCATCAAAATTATTACTTGAGCATTTTACCACTCTGGAACCACGGAATAACTGCAAGAAAGAAACTAAGTAAAGTTTTATGGAGAAAAAATGTGCTAGAGGTGATACTCAAAGTTTTCAATCCATGCAAAGTATATTGTATCCAGTACTCTATCAATTTTTCATTAATTTAATGGGTGGGTGAGATATACTACAGTATAATTTCCACTATAGATTTCAATTCATGGATATATTTGGCCTTCTCAAAACTCCCTGATACGCCAGGGGATGGGAAGAGTTCACCCTATTCTCTCCCTGCTAAAATGACCTTATATGGCGACGTGTCTATAGCCACGGCCAGTAAAATCTTACTTATTTTTCACAGCTGGGGTTTTGTCTAATAAAGTGAGAGGAGAAAGTAAATGTCTGGCGCTGAGTCGAGTTAGTAAATATAGAAAGTTCACCTAGGGAAGTTGGAAAACATTGGTTCCAAACAAGTGAGGTGTTTTAGCACTAGGATCCTGAGAGAAGGAAAAACTCATTAACCTACCTTAGTCACGGACTACGACTGAACTACATATCCTAACGATGTTGCACTTAATTGTATATTGATCTTAAAGTCAATGGCTAATGGAGTGGCCTCCTAAGAAAACCAGCTGCTTCGGTCAGGGCTCTCAGTTCCTAAGCTCATACAATGACGAGTATTAACGTTGATGAGGAAAATGGCATGCTAACTATATTGCCTCATTAAGTCGAGAGATATTTATTGTCATTTTAATACATTATTTTATTTTGTTTTAAACTCCTTCCTGTGTAGCTGTTTTTTTTTCATTTATTTTACTCATCCAATTCAACTAGCATCTCGATCATGGTGACACTTTTGTCCTATCAGTCGATGAATAGCAGACTTTCTGATTGTTGCTACCGCTATCAAAATCTGATTCGGCGTTTCTGAATCCACGTGTTCGGTTTAAGCTAGCCGTAAATACTAATGCAGATAGAACAGCAAGTAGGTTTGGCTGTCTTTGAAAGATCACAACATAGATGTTGTTGTGTCGTGGAGACTTACATTCAAGGTTCTATAAAGGTACTACACACTCTACGTGGATTCGAAGTGTGCATCACGGGTGCTTAACAGGACACCTTGTAACATCGGCATTCGGTTCCATTGGAATCAGTATCATATTAAGCGTCAGAGCATACCTAGCGCTGGTAGACCAGATTCCCATTAACACACGCTTATATAGGGCTATATTAGAAAGTTCCATCAAAGTGAGGAGAAATTAGCATGGGAAACTATGTCTTTTCATAATTATCGCTTGTGCACCGAAAGACCGCTACCCAAATGAGATGAGTCTTATTGCCAATTGAACGACCTTCTCAGAAGGGTGCGTTTCATTAAAATTGAAGTACTAACTGGTAATTCGAACGGTCAAGTCTGGCATCCAGGCACAGAAGAGAGTCGCTTAGATGGTCACTGGAGACTTGTTTGTTACAGATTAATTAACGCTAGTCGACTACTGTAGCTTTGTCTAGACCACCTGTTTCTGGCCAGTACCAACTTTCGGCTGACGTGCTGCTAAGTGTCCTACCATCTCTAACCAAAGCCTGAACCCAGATAGACTATTTCACAATTACCCATCGCTGGTGTGGTTGTGTTCATGATTGGAGTTTTTTCTGAAACATCTTCATGTGCTGTCATCATAGAATGGCTTACGCCACACTTATCTTGTCTTTCGGTGGTCGAATAATGCCCTACCCTGAGACGATTTAAGCTTGTAAATTCACCTCAGCTTTTCTTGCAACCTGGGTTAGATTCAAGGCTGAATGCTAGTTCACCAAAATCTTATGTGAGCACTATGTACGTTTACCTAGCATCAAGTAAGTGGCGAGCGATATCTATTGCGGTTTTTCGAAATTTCCAGCTTGTTAAGATTGGGTTTCTTTAGGCTCGTTACGACTCCTTTAGGTACATAGGTCCGAAACGACGATTCATGAATTTAATAATAAAGGTGGGCTATTATGTTAAAGAATCGTATAAGGTTTTCATTAGAACTGAAAAACTTGGTGGTCAGAATATTTTAAAGTGTTGGGAGTAGTAGATGCGTCTTATATTTGCCAGAAGCTTATTTAAATCATTTGACCCACTGATAGCAAGTCTAGAATCAGTAAAACAACTTGTAAAATTCATGGTAAGCCAGTTACTAACATCCGGCATCATCTAACACGATTAACCCAGCTCTTTGAGAGTCATTCCAGCTGGTTAGTTGCCTCAGCAACCTTTATCAGACTGTCTTACTCTCAATAATCAGTGACGAATTATCCATTCAACAAAGTAGGATCCATAAGGGACTTCAACTTCTAAAATTACCGGCTTACAAGATTTTCTCCCCCCCCCCCCACTGTAACTCTTTTAAAGATGGTAGCGAGCTCCTGATTAAGAAACCGAAAAGGTTGTTTGAAAGAGTTTTGGAAGCTAAGTGTTCTATTATCACGGAATGAAATGATCGTCATCTATATTTTTAAAAGAGGCAACGACTGGGAGATAGGCCTGTTCTAAATTGTTTCCGAACTACTGGCTTCTGCAGATTGTACAAAACGCGTGCAGGAAAATAAATGAAAAGTCCTAGCTTATGCATCCTAAAAGTTAAACTAACATTTGGTGGTTTAA
Organism: Schistosoma japonicum; assembly: GCA_025215515.1. Classification (NCBI taxonomy): domain Eukaryota; kingdom Metazoa; phylum Platyhelminthes; class Trematoda; order Strigeidida; family Schistosomatidae; genus Schistosoma; species Schistosoma japonicum. The sequence continues at coordinate 11,860,653 of CM046064.1, forward strand.
AAAGAAGCTTAAAATGAGGAAAATATGTAGGTAATTTAGACAAAATTATCTATATATATATATATATATATATATATATATATATATATATATTGCTGATGACCCTATACAAAATGAAATATTCATATTTGATTTTTATGTGAATGCTACTAGAATACTTAAATGGTAATATTTTCAACTAATTTGGAAAAATTTCTTCGATCATCATTTAATTAAAGGAACTTACTTTAGCATGGAATAATACTGTGACCTCACTAATTGCATATTGTCCACCAGAAATCATTAATGCACCAAGAAAATTATTCCACCCATCACTACGAAATTCAAATACAGGAAGTTGCGCTCCAGTTAACACAACTGGTTTTCCTAGATTCTCTAACATAAATGATAAGGCTGATGCCGTATAAGCAAGTGTATCAGTTCCATGTAGTACAACAAACCCATCGAATTCATTATAAAATGCATAAATATCCTGTGCTATACGCTTCCATTCATTTAAACCTAGATCGGATGAATCTAACAATGGCCAATATTCTACAACTGTGTATAGAATACGGCATCCATTTTTATCAATCGGTAGCGCATAGGTCTGTATATGATCAGACTCAGTTAAACTAGATTCCCTTTTCGAAAATTTTGAATGGCAATTATGTGTATGTGGTAAGATTGGAGATTCTGATAGTTTTTGATGCAAATATTCAACGTTAAATTGGTTAATATGAATCTGAAATCTAAATAGAGTTAAAATTATAAAAGTAGAAATTATTATCTAACACAGTATACAGATAAATACCAAAGGAAATAATGAACATTTTTGATATGTAAATTAATCCTCTAATCAAATAATTCAGGCGATTGGTGCACGTGTTGTAGATGTTCATTTAAATTAAGGAGATGAGTTTACGTATTGCCTATATTATGTTCTGTAATGGATGGTCTAATTGTGGAGTATTCATTATCATTCTGGATTATTTTATCTGTAAAAATTTTTATAAAAGATTTACTTAACTATTCAGCTTAACCAGAACCATCCTCCTGAGCTACGAACCCTCTTTGCTATCTCAACATGAGTTTAAGTTCCCGAGGAGGTCAACACTTCTGTTTAGAAAAGCTAAATGTCGATTCAGAATTGACTCTGTGAAAATAAGTAAACCGTTGTTAACAATTAAGTCACAAACAATTTTCTTTTATCATTGAAGTGCTGAAGATACTTTCTACCAAGCTGCCAACGTGTTTCAAAGACAAAAGGACTATATTGAACACTGCATAAAATAACGAAATTCCATTTTTATTCTATTAAGATAGATGGTAATGTACGGCTTAGATAGGCTACTAATTAGGATATCAACCTTACTTTCCTGCACGTCTGTACCTACTTGATCATATTATTAGATAGTGAGGGAATATGTATTTTATGAATACACAGTTACTAACGTTTGTCTCAAACCATTTATGTTTTTATTCCACCATCTTATGTGACGAGTCGATAATGGTTAGAAAAGGCTGGAATTATTCTTTAAACCAGAGTAAAGAAGTCTGAAATTTTATTATGTATGGTGAATGTTCAAACGACAGGAAATTTGATTTCTGATAGATCTACACACTAGGGTTCGGAAAAAAACTTAATTCCTGGCTGCTTACCAAGACTAGAAATAACTGTTCGAGAGTCTTGTGGTTTAGTTAATTAAGACAACTATCTGTTTCAGTTCGGTAAGCTAGATAGTTTTAAACAACCTACCTATACGTGATATATCTCACAATGTTTACATGCAGGAAGAAATTATTGACCAGGATGAAATCAATGAAGACAAAAAATCATAATATAATGAATTTCAGATAGAATTGCTACGGCAATCTTATGATCAGTGTTAGTGCCCCTGGTATGACACTAACTTTGCTACTATTTCGTATGAAAAATAGGATTACATATCGGTTTACTGAGCTAAGTTGAGTATATAATAACAGCCCTTTTAGTAATTTAATGTGATCGGCTTACAATTTAAATGAATTGTCTGATATAACATGAATGTTGACCATTATGAACACATTTAGAGAGATTTCAAAAAAACTAAGCAACCTAAAATTTGAGATTTACATAGTCGTGAACTTCTGACAATAATAATTTAGCTTTAATTTTAAATAAAATAGATAGTAAACACGACTAGTTAATCTGACATTCGGACAGAACAATTGACAACCAAACTCCAGTACTAATAGTCATTCAATAGATGGAAGCATTATTATAAAACAATTATTAAATCAGATTTCATCGTTAATGAATATCAATCATCTTACTCTGAATCACAAAACGTAGGCATCTTTCTTAAGGCAGGCAGAAAAAAGTTCTCTACCGAGTGATAAGAACCATTTACACATTTCATTCCAATTGTGCCACCAGTGTACAAAACAAGAACCCTGGAAACAGAAATGCATTCTGCACATTTTAAAGCTAGATCAACTAATGATTGGTCGATGGTTGGACTTCCCACAAAGCTAGCCTAAAAAGCAAATGGAGAAAGTACTATAAAGATTATGTATATTGCACAAACCAGCGTATCCGTAAGAGTGTTATTAATGTGAATTGCTTCATAAAAGTAATAGATATATTATTTGACCTAATAAAAAAGGCCATTAATCGAAAAATACTGTTGCATTACTTACTGAAGCTTATAATTCACTATTATCTTGAAAGCTATACCTATTCTCGTCTAGATCTGGCATTCAGTGTAAAAGATAAGAGTAAAAATAACTGTGGTGTTTGAATGAAACAGTAGTGGTGTTGAACACTTGTGTGTGCACTTATCGAATTCCAAAATACACATTATCTTCACCTGTGTTCTGTGTCTTATTAATGACTGCTTGATCTGTTTTGCTAATTACTGTTAAAAATACTAGGAAATAATACATTAGCGTCGCGAGCAGGATCACGTAGTGGTTTAACTGGTCTTCGGTTAAACTACAATCCTTATTTCATTCACGACGTGTTTGATTCTAATCAAGTGCCCGGTATTATTTCTTCAATTCAAGTGGCATTCAGAGGATTATTCTGTTGTTCAAATACTACAATTAACGTTGGTGGTGTCCTTTGAAATTCATAATTCATGCAGTTCAATATGAGTGAATTTTTCTATGCATTAGATGTTTCCAGTTCACTTATTGAAATAGTTCAATAATTCGAGGATTTTGAAGCATGATATGCTACAAGTGAGAGGGTAAAGGAGAAAAATAAATGCACACCTTTATTTTACCCGTGGAAAAGAACTGGTTCTCTATATTGAGATCCATATCATATCCCGTTCGATTAATTCATCAGTCATATTCTAAATTAAAAAGACTCGTGTTCAAATATTTTCTCCTAAGTATCATTTTCGGCAATCGCAAACTGATGATACTGATGTTGTTAATCACGTCCGAAATTCCACTACTAATCAGTCTGGATCAGAAATAAATTCTAAAAATTATTTAAATGCATTTCCCAGTTCTGATGACATTTCTGGAATGATTGATTTACGTAATACTCATTATCCAATTCGTAATTCAGCCTAAATTTCTGGTGACATTTCTTATAAGATGAGGAAGAAAAGTGATGCCTGTATGTTAGACAATAATTCTAATTCCAGTAGACCATGTTCAGTAATTTCTGGTAAAGAAAATAATTCTGAAAACTTGCTTCCAATTAATAACATTCATGTAATCGGTGGAAGCATACAGTTTCCGAATGATAATGCTATTTTGTATTCTGATCATGATTCGAATGTTGAGGTGTGAAGTAATCATTATTATTTTTGTGCTAGTCAGTTCAAATTCGAATTAAATGGTGGCATTTATTATAATGACGTTCGTTATAAATCGCTAAAGGAAGATGAAAGCCATACAGTTTGTTCCCTTCAAAAATTTGAATAATGCAAGAACGACAACATTTGCAAAATACTTTGAATTCAATGTATTTCGTTGCATTCTCATCAGCTACATACATGCAATCGATTTTAGATAACTCAAATTATTAATACTTATTGATTCATTCAATTTCTTAATTGCAATTTCTGGTGATAATTCACTTATGATAGGGAAGTCTAATGATATTTCTGTATTAAGTACTATTGATAGTTCTACTGATAATGAAGAATTCATGCCTGAATCGTTATTTGGTACTTATGAGAAGATATAATCACATGAGGCTCATTATTTTATTACTACTTCAGACGGAATTTCTAAGAATTTATACCTAATTCAATTTCTGTTTCGATCAAAGCTTCTGATGCTACTACTAATAAGTTGGAGGAAATTTATGTCAGCATATTGTATAGTAGTTCTAATCTCAATAAACCGAATCTAATCATTTTTAATGAAGAAGATAACTCATATATTAGAATCCTATTTCCTATTAAGAACATTAATTCGATTGATGAAAATATAAAATTTTTTAATACTAATGCTAATTCGAATTCCATTCATCGTTCAGACGCTGATAACACAACATCGGATTGTTATGTTTATACTCATCATAAATTTTCAGTTGAAGTTTAGGGTCTTATGAACAGGCACAGTGTGATCAAAGAAAGCATAGAATTCTATCGCTATGATCTCATTAGATCTATAATGTTTAACAAACTATGTTCTCACGATTTCACTGCATCATATTCATTACTTAAATTAATTTTGAAAATCCAGTGCTATTCATTCCTATATCTATGTAGCACACTACTCATTTATAATTCACTATTATTCAGTCATACAAAGGAAGTATCAAATAATAGAAATATAATAATAATGTTAATATATCATCATATACGTCTAGAAGGATCAAAATATTCATATGATGCCAAAGGTGATAAAAGAGATGATGTGGTGATGTGCAATATCTAGTCCAGGTCAGTCCGTTCCAATTTCTAATGTCAATTCACAAAGTAATGAGTCTTTTTTAGAAAATTCAATTACTGCTCCCAGTGAACAATAAGATGCAAATAAAATAATTCTTCGTCAGAAGCGCGCAATCAACTAAATTAAACCTAGACATTAATTCAATCTGTGGCGGATGCGGTGTTTATATAAAACAATAGTGGTGTTGAACACGTGTGTGCACTTATCGAATTCCAAAATACACATTATCTTCACCTGTGTTCTGTGTCTTCATAATAACTGCTTGATCTGTTTCGCTAGCTAATATTAGAAATACCAAGAAATACTACAATAATCTTGTTATATACAACACAGAGTAAATGTAACTGTCAAAATATTGTTTCACGTCTATGGACGTTCTATAATAAACCGTGGCTACGATTAGATTGGTGTTGGATAGTTAGCCGTAAAAGACTTACTGAGTCATTTTTTACAGATTATATGATGTATTTCACTTTAACGCACGCTTTTGTCCCTTTAATTAATTTGAGCAGTTGTTTTACACCTCAAGCATAATTTAAAAGCATCGATAATAGCATTAAATTGGAATATACTCCAGTTAATTAATTTAAATTCATTATCTGTGATATTTTCTTGCCACCCTGTTTCACTTTAAACAAGTAAAAAATTAATTATGGCTATTATAAAAGGTAGCCCCTGGTAAAATGAGCAAAAATCACTTTCAGGTTCTCAGGAAAAATTACTTAACAGCCAGCGTTTATATTCGTAGATCTTTCAGAAAAATTATTTTCCACTATGGAAGATTATTAATGGTTCAATCTTTGATTATAGCAACAGTAATCTTTCTATTCTATTATAAAAAATTCTCAAAGGACTAATAGTCTGTACCAACTGTTAACACCCTCCGAGAACAATAACGATTTTATTGGTTGTACATTTTATTAGTTTACGGTTTGGATGTTACAGCACAATTGAACAAAGAAACTGACATAACTCACATACCCCGCTTGTCTTGATTTTGTGATTTTTGACTTAACGTCGTGTTCACATATAGTTTTCTTAAATTCATAGTTACTGACCTTTAATATATACAGCCATCCTATGAATTTCGGGTGTGTATCAATCAATATAATATACGGTGGTTTATATATAGTTTGGAATCATATTATTATGGAACATAGTTAGATCGTAATCCAGTAGGAACAAGCAATAAAGGTTCATATTTTTTTCGACAGTCAGTCAAACACGTAGCCTAATATAAATCATATATTTTTTTCCGTACTCATAAAATTAATTGTAGTCAGTCGGCTCTACTAAAATTCACTTGTTTGATGTATATTTCCAGTAACAAATTTATTTCAGCGGTTTTATTTATGAGTTACTGAGAACCCACTAACTTTTAATAAAAAACATTTGATAAACGACATGGAACTTCAGTTTACAAACTGGTGTCACCAAAAAACACAGTTTTTAATCGGTAGTGTAGTATAAAACCACAACATTTTGACACGGCCTTGAAATGTTGGAAAACGTATTTCATACTGATTTTGTTTTTCAAAAAGTGTTGTTGTCATAATTAAAACCGTGTCCATCACTCTGCACTTACGTTATATTGAAACTATTTTAAATTTATGGCTATCTAACAGTCAGTTGTTTGATTTAGGTTACAGAAAGATTCTTAGATAATGGGGTAAACATTTATATAAAAATAGATAGACTCACCGTACCATCTTTAGTCTCTTCCAAATTTTTGCTTGCTGTTAAAACTTCTTTCATATTTGTTAAACGGCTGCTTTCTGGAATGAAATTATTATTCTTATTAAAACCAGAATAACAATCGTTTTCTATAAATTTCAGGTCAGCATATGAGCTAATTATTATCTTATATACATTAGGCAGCAACCAATAATTTTGGATATAAATTTCTGCGTGAAAACGAGAAAGTGTGTTAACTTGATATTGCAATTAAATTACACATAGAGTTATCATTGAGTTTTTAAGGCAGGTTTGAAAGACATCTCAAAATAGTAAGAGTGAAGTTTGGGTAATTAAAAAAATCACCGAAGCTTCCCCATTGTGGTTTGAATATAGTAAGTCCTTTTAAAACTAATATGCAAATTTGTTTTAATATTACTGCAGATTTATTTGTTACTTATGTAGTGCTTTTACGTTGGGTCAGCTAACTCTTTTATTAACAATATCGGAGCTTCGAATTCCTTAAAAAGATGCACAATTAAATGATGTGCATCATAGTTTGCAATTGTTTGTCTCAATCTAATTAAGGCATGAATTTGGGTGGTCTGTATTAGTCCTTAAAATAAGAATCTCTTACTTGATTTAACTTCTTTATGAATCTGTCTACAGATGGACCTGATACTACATGTCAAGATATGGAGTTCTATAAGTCGACTTATTGCACTAAATAAAAACTATTTAAAAAATAAACAAAATGGCTCAGTTATTTGTGAATAATCTCCAGCGCAATAAGGTAAGTTGGAAGTGTTATAAATTAGGTAGTCAGAAAAATTCAATTTTGAGAGTGCATACGAGCACTAAAATTAAATCAAGTAGTAAATTCTTAGTTCTCACGTTTTCCTGTAGATTCTTCTCCTCGAATAGTCACACATTCATTATTTTCCTTTCGAAGTGATGCCCACATTATTCAGAGAGTGTAAACTGACGAATCTATTAAATAAAGCGCACTATAGAGTGCAAGAAACAGTTAGTCAACCCAAAAACTGTTAAAAATACTGATAACTTCGACATCAGTTAAATTATTTTTTACTGAATATAATTTTTTTATTATTACTTAAAATGTCAGTTGTGCTCACTGGCAGGAGTTAGCTAAATGGAGGAGTCGTTTATTTTCGAATTACTTCACCTTGAGAAAAAAAACATTCGTAGATCTAAAGGACTGTTTTAAGGACTATAATTAATGCTATATCATTATTTTTATATGGTACGGTGTACTTAACAATGACAACATTAACTGTTTTTAAAGGGAACATTGAATCTATAATCCAACTTACTTTATTATGCTTTCAATTCTAGAGAGTTCTTTCTAAAGTTAGTGTATATACCAAGTGAATATCAGTCTTTAGACAAACACCAAAAGATATTTAAAGTGTCGTCATACAGTTTAAACTTAAGCTTATAAACTAATTCCGTATTTCCTTTTCATTACCTCCTCTCCTACGGAGATTATTTCTTTTAAGAATTTGGAAGGAAACTCTGTTCCTCTATCCTCTAGACGAGGTCGAATAGGATTGCCAAAAATTATGTAGGGAGTTCTTATTCTAAAATGGCGTGAATAACCTTCTAGATACAATCAGTTATGCATGTTACTTCCAGAAAAATATTCGAGAAAATATTTGATCGCAGATAGAATGTAAATGGATTTGGAACGTCTGCGCTAGCTGTCTAGCAAAATATTTGCTTTCCATATTGCACTGTTTTGTTACTGTTTGTAGACACTTGACCAAGTGTCTTAAGCTAAAAGTGCACACTATGAAAAATATGAGTGGCAACAAAGTCAAATCCCTACATAGCTATTTATGATAGAGTGGGGATTATTTTACTGCTACGAAGTTTCTGAGCCAACAATATAAGTTCGACTCTGAGGTCTTTATGTCACAGTCAGGATATGGTTCAATGACGTAAGGCACCTTGATAGCTGAATTCTTTAACATCACCGAGTTGCTTGATTATATACTTGAAGCGTGGGGGGTGTCTGATATATGCAGCAGATAGATAATTTTACTTTTTTTCAGTTAGATGTCGGTTTGATTCTGTGTACTCACCTTTAAAAACACATAATATCATCATTTAAATCTACCCTGTCCTTGTGATTACAGATTTATCTTCTGAGTTTCACATTATCTCCAAAAAATAATAACAAGGGCTACGGATTCACAAAAAGAATTTTACTATAACAACAGAGTGCACGCACACTGTTTCATGATTTTCACTTAGCGCCTTCAAACTAATATGTCCGTGAATATACTCTTTATTTAACGGAGCTCTGTGTAATATATATTCAGAGTAACGTTAAGACCTCAGATGAGGGGTTGGTCGAAGGCAACAGCTGAAGGAGATACCAGTGCAAACGATTGAAGGTATAACGTAAATGGATACGCAATATCTACACTATACAAATGGGGAAATGCCTTCAAAGACATACCAATTTGTGATTTAGTGGTGATTCAGGACGGAGTTGGTAATGTCTGAGATGGTTGGCATGAGTATCGAATATATGCATATATATTTACTTTAAGGTTTGTTTATCGCTACAGCTTGCATTTGTCAAGTGTGTTTACGAGAATCCAAAGGCGTAGCCAGTCAAACAATCCCACTTAATAAGGTAAATTTTAGTTACCAATACTCTGTATTCTTTAAGTTTGCAGCATCTGGTCATCTAACTTAATGTTATGGTGTCATTTAACGAATAGACAAGTGCTGTGAATGATAACTTTACTTTTTCTTTACTTTATGTGAACTATCTTAGTTACCTTTAGCTATAATTAGCTGATCAAAAAATGACATCATTTATCTGAACTTCATATCTTAGTTTTCGCCAATACTGCGTTAGTCATTTTTGCTCTTTTTTCGGCTGCCTAGTTTTTATCACTCTTGTAATACTCAGCTGATGCGTCATATTAGGCGCAGTATCAAACATTTATACTTAAAGAAAAAGTCTAATTTTTTCACCGAGACAGGATACTTTATTATGGCACTCTGAACCTTCCCACATTTCTCATACCTGTCACTGTTAGAACGAATTTCTGTCGTACTGGAAGCCCCAAATAGAAACCTTAAACAACTTTCGACTATCAGATTACGCCTGCTTTACTCTCGTGGCATTTTTTGTTTTGCTAAGTTGCTTTCATTAGTGAATATATTATTACACCCGTGATCCTGGATTCCTAGGAATACGTAGTACCTACGGGCAGTATCTTGAATATCGTAAATGTTACTGCTATCCATGCAATTATTAAATGAATTTATGTTTATTTATTTAATTTTCAATTATTTTGTATTATTGTGACCCTGCCTGTAAGCTAGATTGTATTCTATAAAAAGTTTCGGGATATATATTTCGTAATTGCAATAAACTTGCGATTCTACGAAATAGAAAAAATGAAAACAAACAAGTTATGGGCAGTAATTTTCAGATGTTCTGAGAATCACGCAGTTTTTGCTATGATTCTGTAGGGGGGCCGGTATGTAGCTAAAGCTAACCTGATATTAAATGGTTAGTTATTAGAACGACTAATCTTATTATATTCAGGCTTACATTTTTAAATACCAGTTAGATTACAGGTATTAGTAGATAAAAGAGGTAATCAGCTGAGAGAGTATGTGTGTGAGATGTACGAAAAATCACACAAATAAATAGTGATCACGCAGACCCACATACTGCACATTCTTTAAGCATGTGAATGATGTTGATCTTGACAGATAATAATTATCCAACGCCCAGTGACAAATGCTTACGGTGAAAATTTTTTAGGATACGTGTACTAATCCTATACATTTTCTTATCACTCCTCTCACCAAAACATCAGTTTTCCCTACAGACGAGTAAATTCTTAGAATTGATCGAACATAATCGGCAGTGTGAGCACTACTGAGTGCAATCATCATACTTAGTTTGTGTTTATAATCCTTCCTCTTGGTCCAATTATTAGCTAATGTGTTATGTCATGTTTTGTAATATATAAGTAAACACTAATTTTATCCATTCATTTCATCAACCTTAGATCGCTTTGGTTGTTATTTTGTGCTCTCCGTTCTCGTCTCCTCTCTAATTGTAAATGAATATGTATAAATCAGGTATAGATCTGCCTGCGTGACATTGTTTATTTCTCCTCTTCATCTCATGGCATGTTAGCTCCCTTGCTAACAAAGCATCCCAAGTCCTATGCAATATAGTCTACTAAGAATCGCTAGAAGATAACGTATGTCTCCAGTTTCCGTTCTATACTAAGCTAACCATCTGTTGGGGATTCAAAACCTCTAAATTGGCATTGTAAATAGAGAATGCGAGAGATTTAAATTAAAATCAATGACGGAAGACCAAATCAAATCATTAATATTCATTTGTGATCTCCAATCATCCAAATTCTCTGACATGAGAATGAAACTGTTGAATTGTTTAAAGCAAGACCCAAAATTGACACTGGATGATATTAAAAGGTATTATCAACGACTAGTCAGTTTAAAACAGGATACCATACTTGTTCAGTCTGGCGGACACAGCGGCTCAGCTTCATGCATTTCGTCGAAAACAACACCCAACTTCCCCTATGCATCTATCACAGTCAACAAAGAAACGTAGTCTTCCCTTCCTGACAAATGAAAATTCCTCCTTCTCTATGTTTGCAATGTGGAACATGGCATTTCTTCAAGGTTTGCCTATTCAAGCATTATCTATGCCACCGTTGTAAAGCAGTCGGGCATAAGGACGGCTGTTGTCGGAGCTGGAAGCTTAGAAGCTCAAAAATCAAGATTAAACCTAGTAGTTCACCTAAATCACTGATCTTATTGGTAACTTATCAGATAAAAAGACCTGTAGAAAGAAAATTAATCATTTCACTAATTAGCGACAAGCCGGTACGCTTATAGATAGATACAACGTCGGAAATAACGATAGTGTCACAGAAAACTTGGAGTTTCCTTGGTAAACCCAGAATGCAGAGAACCAAATAGAAGGCAATAAGTGCATGTAGAGGTAAGCTACCATTAGAAGGGCAGCTTAAATAATGTGTTTCATTTCGTGATATAAGCCTCACTGAAACATGGTACATCAATCATACTGACTTAAATATCCTTGATCTAGACTGGTTTGATAGCCTTCATCTGGCAGATATACATTTCAACTCTTTATGCAATCACGTTTAAACTGCTCAGTCTATGAACTACTCAAATGAATTGCTACAAAAATTTTTAATGTTTTCGAGTCAGGACTGGGTTACTGTAAAACCATGCAAGCAGCGCTAAATCTAAAGACCGATGCGTCACCAGTGTTCAAACCTAAAAGATCTGTTCTTTATGCATCCCTGGTAAAATCTGATGAAGAACTGACACTATTACAGCAGCAAGAAGTTATGACCTCAAATAGTTACTCAACCTAAGCAGCTTCTATTGTCGATACTGAGAAACTTTACGAATCTATACGAATCTGTGCTAATTTCTCAACAGGTCTTAGTGCAGCCTGAGAAGAACACCATTAACCTCTCCCAGCACTAGATGATTTACTTACTATCCTCAAAGGTGGTTGTTGTTTCGCAAAACTAGACCTCGCTTTAGCAAACTTGAAAGATGAAATGGTGATTGAATGTCGAAACACTCTGACGATAAATACACACCGTGGTCTGTTTCAATACGACTGAGTGCTGTTTGGGGTAATAACCGCCCCGGCTATTTTCCAACAGCTGAAGGACACGATTCTTATTGATATCAAAGGAATCGTAGTATACTTAGGTGACATTTTGATTGTCGAAAGATCTCCTGCAGAACTTTGAAGTCAAGTTGAGGCAGTTCTACAAAGACTCTTAGAAAATGATTCCAGGTTTCATCGTGAAAAATGTCAATTTTTTCTTGGGGTCAGTAAAATACATAGAATTCATTTTTGATGAAAGTGGAGGCCTAACAGTTCCGGAAAACATTCGCGCTATTCAACAAATGCCAGCACCTACAGATGTCCCTTCACTTAGATCCTTCCTCGGAACGATCAATTACTACTCAGCTTTCGTTCCATCATCACATCAGATATGTCACCCACTAAACCACCTGCTTGGAAAAAAACATACCGTGGACTTGGACCAAGAAATGTGATTCAGCTTTTCGCAAACTGAAGTCTGCACTGAGTTTAAACATGCTACTAATGCACTACGATCCGAAATTACCAATCATAGTAGCATGCCGACACTTGAAGTAATGGAACAGGCGCAGTCATATCCCACGTGTTTCCTGATGGAAAAGAAAAAGCACTCATGCATGCTACCCGTGCACTAACTCAAGCTGAGATAAGATATATCCAAATAGAAAAAGAAGCGCTAACTTTGGTATTTGCTGTTCAACGTTTTCATAAATATGTGTATGGCCGTAAATTTACTCTTTTAACGGACCATAAACCACTACTCTACTGTGTTTGGATCAAAATCTGGCGTACCAGTACATATAGCTAACCGCTTGCAGAGATGGGCATTAATCCTACTGGGATATGAATTCGAAATACAATATTGTCAATTAGAAGAGTTTGGACAAGCTGATGCTTTTTCACGATTGATAAGCCAACACCCAACAAACACTGAAGAGTCAGTGATTGCCACGTTATCCACTAAGGATTATGCTATAAATTACTTATCTAGTGCCATCCGGGCGATTACCAATAACCCTGGATAATCCTAAACAAGCACCACTCATTGACCTCATTATTCAGAAAGTTAAACAATTTATCACAACCAAGTGGCCAAAGAACTTACAGGATGATGAGGAAGACTTCTTCTACCGACAAGACTCCTTCTGCATTGTTAATGACTGCCTAATATTTGGTGAGCGTGTGGTAATACCGAAATGTCTGCAAGCCAATGTCTTGCACGCGCTACGAATCGGACGGTGTTCTATCCCAAGAACCTTAGGATTCCCTTTTTACATGAACTACACTATATAACACTCTGTCGCATGCATGATAAACATACTTTATTAGATTAATTATTTAATTGATTGATGCATAAATCATCTTTCACTGTTACTAAATATACTCCCACCTATGCTATATTTAGCCATTAGCCACATATTCAATGGTACGTACATAGAGATTAACACCATTTACTAAAATTATAACAAGAAACATTAACTGTCACTCCAGGAAATTACACACATTATCCTACTTGGAATTATTAACTGAATCCACTGAGTTATTGTACTTAGCTTGTGCATTTGCTTATTTTTTTTCTGTGCCATATTTGTCATAAAGTATAAGTTTATCCATTTCTATTATTATCTAATCGCATCATTTATCAAATCTAACTGATAACAAATGTCTACAGAAACTTTAACAACGTTCAACTCGAAGTGTATAACAAAACGAAGAGAAAAGGCTTACCGTCCTATACCTCCACCTACCCACTACTAGATAACTCCAGAGCTCCATGCGATTAAAGTCAAATAGACCCAACGAACATGCTTTCCATCATCATCGTTAAAGACGTGATTAAATCCCTCCTGACAAGAAAAAATGCAGGTCAATGCAAGCATAGTCATAACTTGAAAGGCCTTCGTGACAACCTTAAGATTCTCAGTCCACTCAAATGCCTCATCAATCCCGATAACACTGAAACATCAGGTCAACTAAATGTAATAAATAGTATCATCAATTACGTAGCCTCCGAAGTTTTTGAGCTCATCTAAGCTCTAACAATGTCATAATCCTAAATGTCTTAAATGCTTGTACTCTACAAACCAGTAAAAGAAAATTCCTTAAGGCTAGTAATATGATTGATGTACCATGCTCATTTACAAGTCTCAATAAAAACCTTCATGGAGTAAGTACACCTGTATTGTTCAAATTCAACACACCGGTAGAGGCACAAGGCTTTATAAACTCATCCAACATGATTAAAAAAGACCCTCTGCATAAAAGTATAAAGGTAGTACCATACAGGGCTCCCTGTCGGCGTTTGTCAGGTTGGTCTCAAAAAGACCTCATATTAAAGTGCCATTCAAACTCTAACATTGTCAGCCCAAAAAGTTCACTAGACAAGGAGACTATAAAGCCACTACCGACAAATACATCAGTTAAAATAAACAAATAGATAAGTCCCATGAATCAAAATTACTATCAAGAAGAAGCCCCGAACCGATGTCCGTGGAAGACGGTGTGATTAAAAGAAAATTCCAAAGCAATAGCTATTAAAAAGAGGGATTCAAGATCCAGGAAAATACGATGATTAATTTAATCAAGCGAGAGACTTTTTATCGATTTTTTTTGTAAGATTGATTTGTAGACTTTCGTTAGTTAATTCAACTTCAAGTGTGATATATATTAACGTTGTTTGCCAGTCTAGTCTCAGCTTTCAGTCCACAATATAATCTTACTACGAGCCTAGTCTTTTGGAGTAGTTGTGGGTTGGTAAGGAACAAATAGTGGCATCCAACAGAAATACAAGTATCAGAAATTTCGATTTACACTAACCGTACAGACTATCGAGGGAATCAGATATAGAGTCCTAAACCCTAGATAATTTAGCTGTATCGTGTCGCGAACCATACTAAGCCAACAAGAACCCACGAGTTCATCGCATCTAAGAGAAAACATAACAGTGGCGACGCGGATTGCAACTGAAAACGTAACACTTTCGAACACTATTTACTGCAGATAACCATCTTTTTGCACGATACTTTCGACAATAATAATTGTGTGACTACTCTGCCATTACCTTTGACGTCTGTGCATTATACCAACATCTTTATCTTTCACAGATTCAAGCAGATATAAACTAAAAATTTTAATGAAATTATTAGAAATGTTCTTCCTACTTGCCATGTACACTTTTTTTTCAGCGACATAAACAAGCGTGTTTCTGGGTTTATATTCTGTAATTCATGTTAGAATAGATTATTATGTTGATATGCTTTCTGTAAAATTGTTAGAACAGATTACAGTTGTTAAAACATTGCGTGCATCTTCCATTCAAACCCTAAATTATAAAGTTTGCTATTATCTATGTGCTAGTTCCTTCAGGATGTACGTTTATCCGTGAGTATTTTAATATGATCACGTCCCCAAACTGACAAGAGTCGTATTAAACATTTCGGAATATCCATGTGTATGTTATTAGAGGCATAATCATCTACCATCTGCTGCCTCTAAAAGACACAATTCTCTTATATCCGTTACAAATTCCCTCCTGTATTCTCGATTTAATTTGGCCCTACAAATTCGCTTTTGTTTTTGATATTACGCTCTTCATTAAACCTGGAGACTATCTGCTTATCGCCGCAAAGTTAGAATCACAATTTTGTTGCTCGTGAAAGTTAGGCGTTGTTTTGCAGCGTAAAACGTTTTATTAATTACCGCCGACAAGCGGCTTCTAAGTGTATCAGAACCGTAATTCTCTTTGGATTCTTAATTCATGTTGACATCAATCAACAGAATGTTTAACGCTACAGAACTACGTCCAGCTTGTATCAGCAAGAAAATGTAAGAAAAGACAAGCTACCACGCTTTGTCACCTCTATGTGCATTTATTACTTCTTCCTGCTCCTGTGGGGCATGTACATTGGCCCTGGTCAGTGTTTGCTTTCTACACAGGTGCGAAAACATATTCCAGCCTAGTTCTATAGTAGCGAAAGAAAAGTAACTAGAAGTTCTGTTCTCAGACAGTCAAATGATTTTGATCACTCGACTAATCATCAGATTAATTTTAAAACTGCTTGCAAAATCCGTCCTAGTTTACTAATTTTTCTTCGTATTCAACTCCTTAAGATATGAAGCCTAAACTTTGAGTACGAATGAAACGTGTCTCGTCTTTGTCGTTACCGTGCCTTAATCGCAGTTCTGTTGTTATTATTATTATTAGTAGTAGTAGTAGTAGTTGTTGTAGTAGCAGTATTAGTAGTAGTAAAAGTACCAAGTTACCTTCCTCTCATTTCTTATTTATTTAATAACTTATTATTCACCTAATGACTTTTTCACAACCTGTACTTTAGCTTTCACTTACAAGTATTTCTTACATTGTTTCATTTAATCTTCATAATAACTATAAGTGTCTTAAAGGAAAATATTTTAATTATTTTATGTAGTTTAACTTGTAGTGTGTATGCTTGTTTGATGTTTCTTGTTTATTCATGCTTATTTACTATTCATATGTTCTTCATGAAATCGTTTTGTGAAAATTGCAAACATACATACATACGCTCGTGGTAGAACCACAGTGCTTCTAACGAATAAACACACATATACGAATACGAAGAAATCAGAGGGCAGTGATGAGTGCGGATGAAGATATGCTTGATCGTAAATAGAATGTAAACGTGATTGCAGCGTCTATGTCTGATGACTAAAGGAGGAGTTGCTTCCTGCAGTGAGCCGTGTATCAGTCTGGTGGGCGTGCCTAACCAAGCCAGTCGTATCTACTAAAACAGACATAATCAGAACCAATGACAAGAGCCTATACAGCCACTTATTTTGAAAATTATTATTACTGTGAGTGTACCTACTTATTCATAAGAGTCGACAGTGTAAACAAACTACAAAGGATTTATATGACGATCTATTCATTTTTAGCAAAAGCGACAAAACCCACCGTAGAAAGATCAGGAAGAGTTGGCAATAAACTGGAATTTATCGAAGACCAGCTGACATGCATCAAAGAGACAACAGAGGCAAGTGCCCCACAAACGGTATGTTTCGAGCGAATTGTACACTGTTTTATGAATTGTCTGGGATGATTGTTTTATTATAAACTAATGACCAATGATTTCACACAAGAGAGATGTGGTGTCAGCATCGTTCCATAAAATAATAATAACTTTACTTGCTGGATTTCCTTTGATTTTATCCGTATCTCAGACTCAGTATACTATGTGTTTTTACATACTCATATAGTATTCTATTATTTTGCATTATTTACTAAACATTTATTAAGTTCCTTTATTTTAACATTCAGACATAACGTTGATCACTAAGTCGTGTGTTAACAAATGTGTCGTAGTTGCTAATATTCCCCTAAACATACTGACGAGTTTTATTGGTTGTACATCTATTGTTTTGCGGTTTGAATTTTGTAATATTATTGAACACAGAAACTGATATAACTTCACTCCTCCGTTGCGTGCTTTGATTACACGCTTGTCGAGTTTACGTTCAGTTCAAATATAATTCTGTTATGTTCATCGTTACTGACTTCTAATGTATACACTCATCTTAGGAATTGAGGATTTGTATCTATCAATAAAATGTACGATGATTCACAGATAATTTGGAATAATAATATTATTACGGAACGGAACTATATCGTAATTCATCCCAAGCTAACTAAAAAAGGGGAAATAAAGTAGGTGGAGATGGAAATAAAAAGGTTTCAAAAGAGACATAACTAATTATTTTTCATGTGAATATTCCTATTTTCGCTATTTTTTTAATTGATTGTAAAGTAAGTGGCAGTCAGTACCATTGTTCATTCCCTTCACTTTGACCTTGCTGCTTCTGACTACTTGGTGTGACTTTTAGTGCTAACATTATAAGGTCGGTATTGTAACTGTATGAACAGCGTTGGTACAAAATAAAATTGAATCTTCTTAGTTCTGCATTCGTGTCTTCTTGATTTAGCTTTAACCAGTAATCAGTTATTGAGTCATTGGTCATCGGTTGTGGGTATGTGCTCCGCGATGAATTCCGTAGTTAAAGATGTGGTTAGTGCTCCCGGGAATAACGTAGGCGCAAGACATATCAGTTGGTGTCAGTTAGTGGTGGCGATGGATTCTATTAAGATGGAAATGTTGTTGAACGAACAGTTTAAACTAATGAAGCTTGTCATAAGATCCAAGACTGTTATAGAGGTGACATCGACTGTTCTTGTTCCTGACTCTACACATTCAGTTGATGGAATCAATATAAGTATAAACGGATTTGTTAATGATCTAGAAGCTAACTTTACTTTTGAAACATGGTTTCGGAGTTATGAAGATCTGTTTATATATGATTTGGCTTCTCAGGACGATGCATGAAAAATTCTTCTACTACTCAGAAAGCTTGGTGCAGCAGAACTTGGTAAGTATTAACACTTATTTCTACCCCAAAATCAGTGTGACAGAACATTCAGTAAGACCTCTGCAACTATTGGTCAGCACTTTGGTAATAATTCATTCCTGTGTAATATTAGATATCGTTGCTGAAAATTAAGAATGAATACGACAGATGATTTATTAACTCATGTTAGTATTGTAAACAGATAATGTAAATGTTTTATTATCAATGAGGAAATAACGGGCAAATCTCAACGATCAAGCACTTTTCCACGGTCGACTAATTTTCCCTTCACTAGGGACGAATCTTCACCCTTCTCCTTAAATATTGCAGATGAATTTTCCTCCTCTTCTATTTACTGCAGTAGAAACATGAAATCACAATATCAAATCCTCCACTTAAAACTTTCCTAGTATAACAATGATTACAGGAAAATTAAATAAATTATAGTGCGTACTCAGATATAAGCCAACTAATATAAAGACTCTATGTTCTGTAAAGGTTTATTAATGTTACGTATGTGATAAGTTTTATAATAATACGTTACTGATAAACACTGTGTCAACTTTGTTTAAATGTATCATTAACATTACTGCACACACACTTACTGCCGTTGACGCCTTGTATTTCTGTCTGAAGCGTGATTTCCCGTCCTTAACTAAGTCTAGTTCATTGAGTGCTTGGTTTATTAATTGATCCCTGTTATAGCATCAGAACTGAATAACTCAATGTCACTGGTGTTCCGCTCATCTGAACCCACCAAATGTAACGAACTTACTGGACACGGATTAATACATACGTGTGATGGTCATCTGGAAAACTAATCATTCGCCTCAAACAATGTTGTTAATTTAAGTAAAGTAGATTCCAATTAACGTTGCGCTTACTGTATGTACGTATATTAACTGTTAATGTAGCGTTTATTCCCATTTGTGACTGTGTCTAAGGCATTATTAACTCGACAGTGTTTCGCAGCCACTGTGGATATAAATTTTCTTTCGAGCTTTGTCCGTGTATTCATTTTTCACACATCGTTTTAGTTTTGTGAATGGTACTGAGCTTTACTTATATGTGTGTCTCATTATAGTTTTGTTTCGTGCGCAGGAATGTATTTGCTAATACATGCATTTCGCTGCTTTATTTCAACTCTGTGACGGTTATTAACAATGTATAATCACAACTTTTACGTGCTACTGATAAAGCTTTCATTTGTTTATGCGTGTCTTTATTGAAATTAATATGGTAACTAACCAAGTAATGTTTATAGGCATGCATCATCTCCCGAAGTTAATTAATATCATTCGGCTAACTCATATCCTGTTGTCATATCCAACTGTTATCGTTCATAGTTTTTACATCTTGATGTTATTACCAAATGTAAACATTCCTTTCTTATTGAAGTGTGTGTGCTTAAGATACTGAGCTGATATATGGGCTGCACTTACCTCTGATCATCATAACTCTTCATGTTGAACATTACTATGTTGCTATGTGATCAGCGTGCACAATGGATCAATCAGAATTCGCAAATAGTATTCTAATTAATGACACTAAAGTATAGTGTAGTTCAAGTATGAAATTGTCATACTAACGACCTACGTTTTCAATATTATTACTTTCACTTAAAGATAACAAGTCTATTCATAGGTCATGTATGTTAACCAGAATAATTCACAGATGTACTCAATAGAGGTAAGAGCGACTTTTACTTTGTAATATTTGGAAGAACTACTATTTCCCTTTCTTCGGTAAGTAAACCCTTCTGACACTAACGTCTATCTCATTATATCCTTAAAATACTTTGCTAAGTCATTTTATACAGGATATATAGTGGATAAATAAATACGTGGAAGTGGATTCCACAAGTGAATTATTTTAGGCGTTTCAAATATAAGCGTGTTATATGCAATGCACATTTCAGTAGACAGAACTCCAACAGAGATACTAATACACTGATATTCATATAATTAATTAACATGTCAAGCCTTTCAAAAGATTGCTTTATTCTACAGAAATTTGTGGAACATACTACCAAACTTTATATGAAATGAATACTGGAAAATATATCTCACGGATTTAAATATACGCTCAGAATAATCCCAACAATTTGTTTTTACTGTCCAATGACTGTCGATATACAACGGAATATTACACTTCCTGAGAATTCTTATTGAATACACTCATCAGCTGACGTTACCCTGCTTCTCTGTTTCCCAATTGGAGTGAATTATAAGCACAGTCATTCATTTATTTATACAACCCATCACCATTAAACTATATTCTTAATAAAATTTCGTGTGAACTTGATAGAAGTCAACCAAAGTACATTCAGCACTGACACTCCGTCCCACATACTTATGAAGTTCAAATTAATATATATTCGGAGAAAAATCATGTAAAAAATAATTATATGAAGAAACTATCCTCCCTCAAGAGTCCTCTTAATTATGATGTCTTTAGATCCGGTATTTCATAATATTAATTGGTCCAAATATTAGTATATAAATTAAAGTTACATATTCGAAGCTTCATTTTATCATTTCACAAGGTTAAAATTACTGTGTATTCATTAGTACTTATGTTATAACCCATTTCTTAGTGTTATGATGTGATCGTTTGACCAATTACTGTATTTGTATGCACCAATGCAGTAAGTAATGCCAACAAGAGTGCCTGATCGATGTCATTACATCTGCGCGATGCCTACTCAGACCTAGGCCGTAAGTGAAGAAGAACACAAGATATATGAGAAAACCAAACAGAATCTAATTGCATTTCAAACAATCCTTTATATATACATAAAACCTGACCACCCAATCACCAAATTATAAAATTAACATCTACACAAAACAAGAGCAACAGTAAACTGGAGTAATGTACACAATAAACTAACCACAGTTCGAAGTGGGAAATTAATGTGTTAACCGAGAGGATAAGGTAAAGGGAACGTAATAGTAATAGAAATACAAAGTTCACTTTGCACACAACCAAAGTAAATGAAATAGCCTACCGGAACGCAATTCTCAAATATCAATCTTCTTTAGGTGCCCGACATATTACTTAGACGAAACTGGTTACTTCTACCAAACTATGGAATGTGGCTACCTTAAATAGACGTGAATGCATCTTAGAAATAACTTCGATTTAGTATAACATTGGTCAAGAAAATGCCCACAATAAACAGATTACTTGCAAGTCTTCAGATAACGAAAGGAACCCACTGCATCAATTAGAAAAGGTATAAAACATTTCAGCAAACAAAGTCTTTCCGACTGAATTCGTTTACAGAAACTATACATTCTTATTCATAGTAATTTAATAGGTATATTAGTCTGTTGAGAAATAGAAAATTAATTGCGTCATGAAGTGTCTAGGTGCGAAAAAGGAGGGTTGTGAAAAATGTGAGAACAACAGAAAAACATAAATAGTTCGGCTCCAGGATGTCTGGAGGTTACTAGTCATTTCGCGTCACCTGAGATCTTTTAAGAAGTCTAAAATCTTACTTTATTCTTGTTTTGGATTTTCAATTTTCGACAATTCTCCAGTCATTAATTACTTATCACCTTCTTGACAACTCCCGACAGGTTTTAATTTTCTGTTTCTCACCTGCTAAGTGGACAATTAATTTGCTTCATAACCCTTCTTTCTTCACTTTGTAATGCAATTAAGTTTCCTACTTCTCAACAGACTAATATACCTACTAAATTACTGTGAATACGAATGTACAGCTTCCGTAAATGAATTCATCAGAGAGAAAACTTCCTTGGCTGAAATATCTTTCCAAAACAGAATACTATTGAGGCACGTAAGGCTAAGTAGCATCGAAGGAACAACTTAATTATGATAATCTTCGAACAATTACCATTTAAAGTTTGATTTTTAAAATAAATTAAAAAGCTTGAATGTTTACTAAGCGATTTAAAGTAGTCCGTTAAAATAATACATTGTTGTTGCAGTAGGACAAACTAAGGTGTAACAATCATGCAGCTCAGGATACTCATCCTGCTATCTATATCTACTATGAAAATCTGTAATTGCATATTTCAATAAGCAAGAAAATGGCAGCAATTAGCAGCGTGTTCCCATCTGAATTACATAAAGTATTCTACTCACTAAATAATGGTCGACGTTCTTAATGAGGCTTAACAAAGAGAACTATCCCGTCAAAATATCACTGGTTTGACGGCGATATTAAAGGCAAGCAACATACAAGAAAGTCAGGTCCTGATTCCATTACCACGAATTAACTACGGTACCCACATCTTTTAATCACTCGTTTTTCTACTGGCTTGTAGTGATTTTAATTATCGTTTTATATTTCGTCTACAAGGACGTAATCTCACTAGATACAAAAGCCTGATCCGTCGGTAGCTAATCTTCTGATATCAGTTAATCGAAAGCTTACGTCAATAATTAGTACTCATGAGCAGCTATGTCGTACCAATGTAGTTCATCCATCGTTAAGTATTGCATCTATCCAATGAACAATCTCTAGACACTTCTCGCTATAATTGTCAAAATACTCCCCCATAACCTGCTCAAAATTTACTGCTTCCGATTGTATAGCTAATGATGATTTTTTTCATACTTTGTCAGTAATTTCCTACATTTTAACTCAATAGTTTATTTATCAGAAATGCTGTAAACAGTCATAGAAATTATCGCCTTGTATATCTAATCTTGTTTTATTAGGGTTATACCTAAAATACATAATGTGGTAAAAAATACGAGGTTCAATCATATATTAACGCATAGACTGGGTTAGCATCCAGTTGTCGTTTTTCAGATAATAAAACACGGGGTTGATAACAAAAAACCTGGTTAGAATTTAATCACTATTTGGTTTTTTTCTATAGGTCAGTAACCATTTTCAGATGACATTCAAAGCCAAAGAAATCACAGAGTGAAAAAGATAGACAGGTCACTAAATCTGAAATATGACAACGAAAATACTTGCAGTTGACAAGGGAATAATTAGCTGACCACTGAATAGTTAAAATGTATAAAACATTAGTTAATGTGAGGGAATTGTACATATATATAAACAAAGCGTACTTTGAGGAAAGGTTTTTGTACAAAGTTTAAATTATATCATGAATCACGCTATACGGATATTTGCATGCAAAGGTCGCAATCGTTTTGTACGTGATAAACCAAGACGAAGTCCACTAGTGGGAGTGACAGGAAAAAAGACTTTACTTGAGAATGGTGTAGTAACATTATTGTCTAATGAATTTGAATAAGTAGGAGTGGAGGGGATGGGTCTTGATGAGGCTTTAGGGCTAGAAACGTTTACAGATTTTAGTACTTCAGGATGGGAAGCATAAGGAATACAACTATTTTGTTTTGCCTCACTTATGGTTTTGCTAATTGACTTTTCTCTTTGAACTTGGGCTGTTTCGGGATGTTTCGCAGACTTGTCTTTAGTTATTTTCTTAGCTTCTGCACATTTGTTTACTGATTTCTCCTCTTTGTTATTGCTCTTTTTTAAGTTAGGGAGTTTATCATCGTTATCACTGAAAAACTCGTCATCACTGTCACCTAATAAGGCATAATTATGTACTTTGCGTATCCGTGAGGAGCGTTTTTCAGTCATTGAATTTCGGTAATTGCTTTGCTGATTGCAGCCTATATTAACGAAAAGCAAAAATCGCCTTCTTAGTTATATATTCAGATGAATAAAATAACGAATTACTAGTGCAAATCAACTACCGAATAAGCGTTCCATATTAGTAAGAATAAATTGTACCACTCAGATGCTCAAAACTATGTATGTAAGAAATTCTAAATACCGGCCTAGTTGATGAGTCTTTGGGAAACTAGGACAATTTCAAACAGCCTACATTATCTCAGAAATGTCTGTATTATACCTAACTACTTCTCATTTGTTTTGGTAAGTTATTATAGTTTCAACCAAAAAAGATAAGTAATCAGGCGACCTCTGTAAACATGTAAAGCGTTGACTTGTTGATTAAGGCACTCTGCAGTTAACCCCCCCGCTCCTCTACCCAGATTTCACAAACTAAGCTACTATCGTTTAAATAACCAAACAGTATCAATAACCTTTAAATAAAATGCTTTTTAAAGTCTGTGCTTGGATATTAATTTGCAATAACCAAACTACGTTAAACAAAAAACGTACTGAAGAGTTAAGCATTTGCCCTACATTTTAACAGTTTTAAAAAGGTGCAAGTAATCTGCACTGAGAGGCTGATATAGATCGGAAAGTGTTATGCAACTTTGAAACAAATGAAGAATCTGCGTAGATGAAGTACTGGAGAACATATTCGTATTTCCTGTCTATCCACACCAGGGGTTACCGATATATCCGAAACTAGCCTATTTATTATACTTGCGACAGTTTAAAAAAACGTGGCTTTCTAATCATGAATTGTCCGTACATCATGATTCCTATAATCTAGCTAACTATCCTTTAAAGAAAAACAAGATCTCAAAATTTGTGGAAAACAAAACTTAGATGTACAACATAAGAACAATAACGCCCATTATATGAGCACGTTACTCATAGCAGCCACCCTCTCCAATCTTACTGTTCGTTGCTGACGCTTAGTTATTTAGTAAAACCGGAAATAGTGATGTCAGTCCCTAGTCGTTTATGTATTTTGTTAAATTCATTATAAGACCCCCCTCTAGTGGTGTCAATTTATGAATAGGGGTTGTCAAAATACCACTGTATAACGTCACTTTATCAATTCATCCAGACAAAATCAAAATGTGAGAAGATTTAGGACGGAATTTTCAGCTAGAAGAGCCCTAGCATACATAACCACCTTACATGGACTAAGACACTAAATACCACTGGGAATATCAATACAATAAGGACAATTTAAAACCGGCTGTAAAGTCTATCCGCCAAATCACCTAGCTTTTTATTAAGGAATAGATAGTTGGAAGATCATAGAGAACTACTAAGAAACATGGCTTAAAGTTGACCACTTCAGTTGACAAGCTTGCTTCTTTTACATAATATCACTATTTAGATCACATTTTATTAAGGCTTCTAAAACCACAATCGAACTACCGATGATTCTACTAAAAATGACTAGTAATTATATGTAGGTGAAATATAAATCCCAGTAACCATTTATGTCATAAACTTAGTTGAGAAAAAGAAGTAAAAGTAATAATTTTCGGGTGAGGTAAGTCGTATTGTACATAGAGGATTTGAGTTTCGCAATATCGACGTAGAACGATTAGTACTTACAATACAATACAGGTTTGCCGATAAGAAAATTCATAATAAACAATATACTAGTTACCATTACAGATACGTTTCAAAAAACCCCAAGACGGCTAAACGAACAAAATATTACCGATGAGTAAAATCGGGTGTACGCTAAAATTTTGAGTTTTGACGGTATGTTACTACGCGTACTTCGAAAGCAGACTATGTACACACATTTCCAGTTTCAGGGAGAAATTATGGAAGCGCAATAATCTCTACACGTTTACAGTGATAGACCATAGTGCCTGTATCTAGGGCAATAATGACAAAAGCTGCTTATGCAGAGAAGCGGTAAGGGATTTCACAATTGAAACAATGGTGGAGAATTCCACCACGAATGAACACTTGTTATACAATAGAAATTATGGAGTTCTAATGTAGACAAGATAGTTAACCATATTTGTTTGGGATAAGTACACTCGTTGTCATTCAAAAACTGAATCAGCTCTGGTAAAGATGTTTTAACATACATACCAGGATCAACTCCGCTACTACGGTGAGCACTTAGTCATAAATACTACCTTCAAATTTAAGCATTTCAGTCGTGATTATATTCAAAGGGAAACGAATAAAATTAAGCATCTGATAAATCTATGATAATCACTAGGCTTGTGCTACAGGATGTTTGCGTAATTCCTACGTACGCGTAAAGTAGCATGCGGTTAGAGTGAAGCTTCGCATCTAGTACTTCCATAATGATTTCTACCATATTTGTTGCGGGGGGGGGAGGGGAATATTTAAGAATCTGGTTGCGAATAAGAACGTCGATGTTATGTGGCTATTTCTCTGAACCATGTATACTGCAATATAACCGTTTGTAATGAATATTATACAACTTGGGCATTTACATTTAGTGATTTGTAAACGTAAATTGTTGAAGTAAACGTCTGCAGTAGTTGATGGGAACAAAGTGTTTGTGCCATAAATAGACTTGACAGTGAATGTAGAAAATAGGTTGGCCAGGCTGTCGGAACTTAGACTACAAATAGACCATAGGGTGTAAATAAAGGCGAAAACTGTTTACCGTTTACTCATTCTGCAATAAAGTGTGAATTTGTGGACGCGTCTAATCGAACCAGATAAATTGTGAGAAGTCAGGCTTAAAGTGTTGCATTGTTACCTTTATCTACACTTTGTTCACCATTAAAAATTTAACCTTACTTACACTTCGTTCGCTTTTATTTACACTTTACAGGTTGTTTGGCTTTCTATGGTTTAGTCACTCACACGAAGGAAAAAAAGGATGGAAATATTTTATTCTTAGACAAAATAGATGTGTCTAACCTGGGTTAACGAGTAATAATACAGACGTAATGGATAGCGTACTTAAGTGGTAGAAAAGCCGAAACCGTAATTGGCGCCAAACCAGAATGAAATCAAATATTGCGAGACAACAGTCATTTTTAAAATAACCAGGCGAAATTCTCAGGATATGGAGCGCAGCATTATATTTGAAGACAGAAAGTCCTTTTTCCCAAGTTTTTTTACGTATTTACTGATTTGATATAACTCTAGTAGTAATTTTTGGTAATCTCGGCTTCAGGTGCAATTTCGTGAAGATGGGAGAGTGGATGCCTTTTGGTAGCCCTGATAATGAGTATCTCTCACCTGATCCGGCGTAGTTTTAAAATTGTTGATAAACTGGGCTGCAACTACTTCTTAGAGATGGAATTCTCCTCTTCAGCTACCATGTGATAGACTTGAAGCGCACCTGGTATATGACCAGGTAACGTTTGTCGTATAACCAGAGTAACTTTTAACAATTAAACCCACAGGTACGATTAAGAATAAATCAGAAGGCAGTGGATGACGGAAGAGAAGTTATATTTAATTGTGAGAAGAGCGTCAATGGGATAGCTACGTTTAGGCCACGTCGTGTCGTGATCTGGTGGTGATGCGTGACCAAGCGCCTCCAACTAATCGTGTCCGCTAAAACAAACATGGTCAGCTTCAATGACGAGAGCAAATGTAACTATTTATTTAGGAGATTACTTACAGCTACAAAGTCAATAGAAAGCTGGAGATTTTCGGCTCTAAGCTTTTCAACTTTGTGAAAATTCCTTGCATGTCATATATTTGAAGGGCGATAAAAAGAAGAGGACGTTGGGTAATTCAAGGACGATGATAGGATCTACTCTAGTTTTTTTGCTTAACAAGGGAATAAGTTTAGTTTATTCAGTCTCACAGAAGCTCCCAGAATCCAGAAACCGAATTTCAGCCACTCAACTTATATCTGTACCTCACTACAGCTTCTGAGCATGGATTAGCCGCTTTACTGCAGTATTCAAGAATCAGTCAGAAAACAAAGCATGCAAAGTCAGGGACTTGAAATTAACGTGGCTGATGACTCATAGTATTGAAAAGGGATTGTTTGGTTTTTAGTAACTACTCCATACGAATGTGCAGTAGTCTCTAAATTTTCAGTGATAGTGGCTGCTAGAATATTGTATATCTTGAGAGGAGTGAGCTCGACATCATCTTTGTGCATGTACCTGTATATGTGTTCCCAACAGACTGAGGGGCAATTAATGTGACTAACTGGAAGATGGCCAATACTTGCCAGAGCAAACTATGTTTATCACAAGTGGATGTCACCTAGGATGTCCTGGAGCCAATTTTTGGTAGCCATTTTCCTGATCCTTAAGGAAGATCATTTTCTAACAGCTACTCAAGAAACAATAAATTCCTTGAAAGTCTTCAGAAAACACCGTGTAGATTCCAGTCAAATATAGCAGAAAGCTATATTTGGCGTCAATTGTTCAAACTTCACAGCAGCCAGAATTCGGGGAAGTAAGTTAACGTTTGAGAAGATTTCTTGTTTTTACGAGCCTAAAAGTCTGTAATAACCTGTCGTTAAAACAAAACGGTAAGTATACTATGGACAGTGGTATATGGCCTTCCAAATCTTTTAATGATTGATCATTTAATGGGAATAAACGTTTAAAGATGAGTATAAAACATACTTTTGGTTGAAAAATTCTTACAGCTTTTCTTACAGCCACATCTAAAATGCTGCCGAATTTCTTTCCACGCATGGATTACAGAACGCTATGCGAATTGAAAGTCTTCATAGTTTGGATGTTGTCCGGTTGCAGGTAATGTTATAATAATATGAAGTTACTATTGGATTATATAAACTATAATCACACTCATTTCAAAAATAATATAATTCTAGTGTGGCTATAGAATAATGTATCTCATAGTAACACATACACATTCACGATTCATAAGATAGACGTACAAAGAAATAGTCAACAGCGATGAATTTATACAAGTCATATTTGTACAGAATATAAATCCAACAAGTAAAGGTTCAAGGCAGCAACCGGAAGTTACCAACCTTAAGTTGAGTTCAAAAACACTCCGAGTGTGCATACTTCAGAGGAAAGTACAATATATAGAATACCATTACAAGAATTATAATTGGCTAATACAAAAGGACATTTACTCGGGAATTACTAAGGTATGAATGTATTATAGACTATCCAGCAAGATGCCACCTACTCTCGAGAGAGCCCATATGGGGATATTAGCCAAAAAGTAACCCAAGGTTTTTGTATAAAGTAATTTGCAGTCTCTCTTTTACAACCTCCTCTCCTAACTGGAAGACTGCTCTCCATTATAACTTCAGAAATCTTTCTTAAATACTGCATGCATCCTACTATGAAACAAATAGCTATTTCCTGTTCGATCCCATGTTAATCTACTAAAATTCAAATGCATCATCTCTCGGCACCAGAAAAATCTAACAACTGAGCCAAATTGAAACCCTGACACAATAAATCATGGACCGCATCACATCTAGCGTACACACTTTTAACTTACGTAATACGCCTGTAAAAACCATTTTTGTGCTTTTGTAAAAAACCCTTTAATGTAGTGTGTTGCATGGCTTCTCTTTCTTTCAAATTAGTGCAAACTAGTGTCTTCTTGTCTGACAATAGCTTTCCATTTGTTATTTTGCCTTTATTATGATTGCCATTCAGTCTTGTTTGCGATTCGGCATCGAACGTGATTTTTGTTGTTGTGTTATCTGCTGTGGTTGCTTCCAGTTTGCTTTACTGGTCTTAAAAATCTTACTGCAAGTCATCTTTATTCTCTGTTTTGAGTAAATGTCTTGACTTAGTTTGTTGTAAACGGCATTCGACTCATTTATTAACTAGAACTTAGAGTTTCTGGAACAAGTGATCAACTTAATGTTCATATCCAATGTTCATTACAGATTAGTTGCAATAATTTGTCAGGTCATTTCAACTGAACAGTGAAGGTAAAATTGTCCTGGGTTTACATCATGTGTCTACGTTTATATATTGAAAACAGCATTATCATTTGTGTTATTGTTGATCTGACCGGTAAAAGAGTAAGTCCCGGTATATTCCGTGCCGCTATACAGAAAATTTACATTTGTGTTAGCAGTATATTTTGGTTCTTACGACGCCTGTGTATTAATAACATCTGCTGACGGCTTTATCCCCTCACTGATTCAAATGACTTGAAGATCATTCTCTTGCCCCATTTGATGTCTTAGGCCGTTGGTATCCCTTTATCTAACCATCACTGTTTTCGCTCTTGCTATTGCTTGTCTTTTTACCCTTTGTGTAAGCGATCTCTATTATCTTTATTTTTAGAAAAGACAATATATCATCTTATTACTTAGAAGGATTTTTAATACATATTGTAACAGCTTGCTACAAAAAGCGTCAATTAATAAGCATACTATGAGTCCCTCTCCGTCTATACTATACACGCTTACTAAAATTTCCTTTGCTGTTTACCTGACTGCCCCTGATTGCCTCGTACATTATGTGACACCTGATTCCCTTATACTAACATTAATACATGATAATGTATTATCTATTAAGCTTTCTGTCTACATTCGTCCGACTGTGTCATTATTTCACTAATTCACATATTAGAGTTGTACGCACTGCATAGATGACCAACATGTTGTTGCGAAGTCTGCCTACCTAATACGCATAAACCACGGTACTTGTAAAAATAAGCGGATCCTAACAAGGCAAGCGATACAGAACTAAAAGTTAGACTAATTAAATAAATAAGTTTTTATTCCAAAGCAACATAATGTACATGTGGTCATATAAGTCTGCAGGTACACCTTGTTAACGTTGCCTAAAGATGCAAACTGTAATACGTAGCTACATTCATCTTTAGATGACTCCTAGTAATAAAGCCGACTTTAATAAAATTTGCCAAAGACATTAACACTTACCGCCTTCTTGACTAGCAGTTATGAAAATAAGTATATAAAGTAGAGCAAGATTTGTCCATCCGAATTTATCAATAGATCGTACACCAACCAATAACCCCCACTATTTCAAGTATGTAGATAAACTTTAGAATGCTGATTGTATTAACCCATGTCGCCCCAATTTTCAAATTTGTTCCCGAATTGACTAAATAGTAAATGACTAACTACACAATGTCATGCTAGGGTAAGCCGTTACTGACTTTACTGAGTGTGACCCGAACAAACTGGATCTTACTTTACATTCCAAGGTTCAAAACAGTCTCAAACTTTTTCCGTTTAACCTGTAGATACCAAAACTACAACATCAAAAGAATACACAAGGTTTCTCCACTCCCTAGGATATCTTGTTCTCTATTTATTCAATAATCTCTCCCTGTATTATGTAAGAGGTTTGAGAGCTTCCTGAATAACTAAATCTCTTTTAAATTCCAGCGCTTAAAAGCTATGAAGCCTTACACGATTAAAAATAGTACGTAAGGAACACGATAGTTCACTTCTTTCTAAGACAATTGGCCGTAATAATTATGTCTTTACTTTTTGAAATCCATGAAAACCTACATTGTAAGCATAGAAAACATGTCAACCTGATACTTTTCGAGACTCTAAGTGCTTATCCAAACAACTAACAACCACCTATATAAACCGCAACTTCTAGCTAAATAAAGCTCTCCAGTTATTTTACACAATGTAGCCACGATTTATCTGATCACATTAGAACCAAACCACTAAACTTTTGGATTTTGCTTGAAAATCTAAGCTAAGACGCCTAGATAGGGCATTACTGCGTTAACGGACATTAGCAAACAGATAGGTTTGGAACCATATTCTCATTCTTATGTAAATGCACATGTCTGGCTTGATATTGTCTGTGGCTGATCAATCTCCCCGTCAACTTATGCCTGAGACCTATAGGCGACCATAGGTTGCAAACAGTTACAAGAGCAAATTTTTACATCTGAAAAGGTACCACTTGAAGGATAAACATGATCATTGCATGTCAGTGGTTTAAGCGATCCGGGAACGTTTGAAGGGAGTTCTGAGAAAAGGTAGGCATCACTGTTTGAATAAACAGATCGACACGTTTGTCTATGGTCTGCGATCAAAAAACTAGGGTTGACTTCTTCAAACTGACAGGTCTGAAGAAATTAACTAAGGACATTACTGACGCTAAGTGGCTGCTTTGAACCAGTATAACTAATTGTTAAATATAATTTCAGTAACTTACGTTACTGAAAGCTTGAATTTGTGAACAACGGGGAATTCTGTGAGGTAACATAATAATTGGCTGATGTTCCAAAACCTAAGGTTAAACATATACAATACCCATGACCCAAACAAATCTGATTCATTTGTTTCATTAAGAGAAATGTGACTGCTAGCCACATTACTCTGTAGACTTTTTCCACACCTAAAAGCTAAGACCTGGTTTTAAAGTAGTATGGGCTGGCATACGTTTCCGAATATTCAAAGGAGGCTAACATATTGAAACTGCAATCTATTTACCAGTGACTACTCCTCCAACACCCACTAAGGCTATGGAATCTTTAATTTATAACGGCTTATGTATTCACGTGGTGTCGCATCGCAACAG
Source organism: Schistosoma japonicum (assembly GCA_025215515.1). Taxonomy (NCBI): domain Eukaryota; kingdom Metazoa; phylum Platyhelminthes; class Trematoda; order Strigeidida; family Schistosomatidae; genus Schistosoma; species Schistosoma japonicum. The sequence continues at coordinate 11,893,372 of CM046064.1, forward strand.
CACAATTTTAAAGCAGGTAACTCACGAATTCTAAATTTGTTATCTGGAGAACAAGACTTAACCAATAAATTTCGATTTTCTAAAATCGTTCCATGAAGTTGATCATGCTTGTTTTTCGCGAACTAAAGCAGGTAGGGATAGAAGTGTGAGGTCAACGACAGGTCGAGCCCTACTGCACTTATTGTTCTGTATCACAGGTGGTCGGGAACGCCATGTGTTTTAAGATGACGAGAAAAGGGTGGTAGGGATGATGGCGAACCAAATAATTTGAGTCAGGGGACGATGCATGAAATATGAGGTTACAGGTATAGGTTTTACTGTTTCTACCACCAGCCATCCTAGCCTATCTGCATGATAGTTTATTTAGCTTAACTTATATCATATAATAATTGGCGCGGCGCAACTGATTGTCCTATGTAAAATTATACTACTTGATGATTTCGCAACCTGGCCTAACCTAATCTCGGTGGTTCGGCTTTGTGATTAATACGGAATTGCTTAGCTGTTAAGGTGTATTCAAGATGATAATGATTGGAAGAACTACAAATATATAAACATATGCCGCGTCGAAACGATTCGCATGAAGCAAACTTGTTAGGGCCGAATCGACTTTTTTTGTTATCTTTAAACAACATGACGTTCATTGACCACTCAAGATGATATATGTGATATAGTTGGATATTCCACCTACCCTACTAGCTAATACTTCTCCTGAACTCTTTCTTGTGATCGTGAAAAATATAATTTAATTTATAGATATCCATCAATCAGCTTTACAATGATCAAGAAGCAAGTTCCTCAAGGTTAGGGTGAGTCAGGCTAACTGACATCTAGTAGCGAAACATGTACACGACTCTACGTGACTCAAGTAATAATAGGTAGTTGTACAATGCTACTTATCATGCGGTAGAAACTAGAATATAGTTAGGCCTATTCGCATGAAGCTGCGCTTATTAGACTTGCTTAGGTTATATCTAAACAAACATATATTCCTGGAAGAGCAAACTACCCACTATTTCACACTACAAAACACTCTATTGGGACTCCAATGGTTCAGTATAGGACCCCTTCTCTCACCAATATACGTACACAACCTCCATGGACAGGACTCATCTAAATCATAGATGTTTGCTGATGGCGCAAAATTCTTAAGAGAAGTCTGAAATAACAATGACAGGCTACTTTTACAAAACGATCAGACTATACTTCAAAGTAGATCATAAAATTATACCAACATTCAAATAGACGGTGTAAAGTTATCCGTTTGTGGCATAAGCAGACTAAACATCTATTCGACAGTTGTTCAAGTAGGTCACTGGTAGAAAATAATCGTGGCATCCCAATACTTAACGGCATTAAGTTGTATACCAGCCGCATCAAAAGGAGTTTCCAGGGCAATTCTTGCATTACCGGACTTATAGTGCATTGCTGAAAGTTTGGCATAAGAACTTCCCATATAATCTTGCGAAGTCTTACTAGTCTATTTAGAATATACAGGTAGAGTTTTTCCTCTCATTCCTAAAGGACATGAATCCTGTAGAGTATGTTTTAGGAACCTTAAAATTCAGATTGAATGACCATTACTACTTAGTTCATTTTTGCGAAGAAATATATGATTTACACATAGCCTCCTAATTGCGTTTGTGGACTTAAAATATTAGGGGCATCTATTTGAACATCTACTTAGATCTAGTTTTAATATCAGCCTAAAGAGGAACACTCAGAAACTAGAGGCAGAAAAATAGGCTGCAGTCCAAATTTCTCTTCCTTAAGAATGATCAAGATCTGGAATTCTTTAACGGTTTGAACCATTCAACGCTAAGTCTACTGAGTCCTAAACAGTATACGTGAATTATTTGCAAGAACACAGGGCAAAGTCTTTTTTATCTTTATCTGTTTATATACTTAAAATTCCACATGGTTCAACGCTATCCATTGCAAGTGGAAACAAATACTTATTAGGTGAAGGTTTATTATTCTCATTCTAAACCGTTTGTAATTATTTGAAATATAGCCCCGCTTTTTCATTCTCCTGTTAATAAAAATAGTAGAATTTAGGGAATTCTCCGGAGTTTCCTGCCAATCATGCCACATAGATTTTCAGAATTACTGAACCGTGAAAGATTATGGTTATCTGGCGTTCTATCATAGTTTCGTCCATGATAAATAACCTGAACCTATCAAGCATCCCTTTGTTTTAGTGGAAGCGAGTCCACACTTTTCAAACCACTCTGTGTATCCCTTCAATTACGTGGTGTTCTTTACTTCATATAAGGTTCATGCCTGTGCATAACTGCCAAATGACCCAATTTTAGTGGTATTTCACTGAAAAGACTACCTAAGGTATGCATACACGAACTGGCAAAACGCTGATAATTATTATTTGGAACATATAAAAAAACAGCTAGTACAGTGAACCAGTTATGTTTTTTAATGTTAAACCGTTTACTGTAACTTTATTTATTACTTTTTGTGACATCCCGTTAGTTTAAATCTACCTATATGATACATCTATGTGTACTTTTCATTTCAGCCTCGATGTTTGTATGATGGTCTTAAATATTGGGCTAGTTTGTAATAAAAATTTGGTTATCTGATTAACTGATAGTTTATTTCATATATCATGGGGAATATACCTTGAATTTCACCATTTAGTCCCCTATCCATTCTTCTTATTTGTGTTCGCTTTCCCCCTAGCATTCCTTTACGCCATTTCTACATATATGCAACTGGCAACAAAACTGAACATAAACTCATATTCCACAAAAAATTATACGTTAAACTGGGCCCTTTTTCTTAAATCCATTCTTCGTACTTCTCTTAACAAGGTCGATTTTGTAAAATACAATCAATGATTACACTATTCTAAACAATCTGACACTATCAACCGTACGAAGAAGTTTTACACGCGGAATCCTAGGAATTAACAGCAACATGAACTACACGGTTAGATGTAAAACACTCTCCTTAGAACCCCTGTGTCATCACCGATTACGACATAACTTAATATTTTTCTACGAAATTATCACCAGGATATTATTCTCAGCCTTATCTCCCCAATGGAGCCAAACGCCAAAATACGATCTTTGAAATTACGAGGCAACATTATTTATCAAAAAATACCAAGCACAACAACGCTGTAAGTTCTTTACCGTTCTCTACAGCGAACTTTGGAATTAGCTACCGCAAAATATTCGCACTGCTAACTCTATCCTAAGGTTCAAACGACTGATCACCACATACCTAAAATCTATAGACTTATACGAAATCGTTGATGACTTACCATTTAACGTTGAATCAACCAGAAATGGTGGTGATGATTCAATCTAAATTAGACTATGTTAACCCCATAAATCACTTTTCCGACCAGCTGTTGATCAAACCGTGTTGTGTTTAAAAGTTACAAAACATCGTTGCCTAATCCCCAGCAATCGGTAATCTCTCGCTTTAGTTAGCCCCCCAGAGGTTGTGAGGTACATTATAAGTCAAGCCAACTCTAATTTAGTATGCTGAGAGGACAATTGACTCAATTAACTGCTATATTCTTGATTGTTTTGCTTTTAGCATTCACTCACAAATACACAACGTGTGGAAAGTTGAATGAATAAGACACATTTACCTGCTTAAACAGCTGAAGATAAATCTACGCATCATTTTTTCTATGTTCTCGCTACCTATCTAGTTTTCTTTATTCACTCTTCAGTTATTTACGTTCTAACTGCCTCACTGTTTGTACTACTGAGATTTTATGCCTAAACACCAATTTATGTGGTTTCCGTGCATCTGCCCAGAATGTAGTGATAGGATTTCTGCGGAAGTGAGCGTATGAAAGATCACAACACTACCTGACATACTGTAAAAATAAAGTCTAGAAGTTATGTTATTTTAGTCGCATATAACTTATTTAGGATGAGTGTTGCTAAGAAACCGCTTTGGGTTTCATCAAAGAAGTGTATGCATACATTGGTTAAAATGGATTTGCAAAGCGAAAAAAAATTCAGAATAAAATGCCATGATGAGCTATCATATATATAATAGTAACAATAGCTTCATTGTCAAGTAGCATTTTGTATATGAAACAATACCAGTTTACAGGGATTATCAGAATGATATGAGTTTAGCTGCATACAATGATTTTGATAGAGTCATCGATACGGAATTCACACTATTTGAAGGTATTAATTAAAAACAAGGCCAACGACATCAAAGTTTAGAGTACTAGGGTGCCAGAGGTATGTGTCGAATTTTAGTGCACTTCCGACAAACAACCATGCGTCTTTCATCACTGGCGCTACGATTCCAGGAGACGGCTGGGAGGAAACAGAATGAACCATCGAGCATATTTAGATATGTGATAAGGCCAGGAGTATTTAAAACCTGAACAAGGATACCAACCAAACATATATGTTGGGGGGGGGATATTCTTCTGTAATGGTAAAATCTATGTGTGTTGATTTTGAACGGTGAGTTATTGACGCATTAAGTACGTTGGTAACCGGCATCAGAAGTAAGTTGCATTACAGGAGACTAACTCCTAATTAAAGCAGTCCATAAGCTTGGAGAGAAAAATATCATAGAAGAATATATGAAATAGAAAAAGGCTAATTAATAATTCTACTACTAAGGTGCTTGAGTAACCAGAACCTAAAGTAAGTCCACAAGGTTGACTAAAACAGAAGTCGTGTCGTTGAATATCTAGCAAAACAGCATGATTTCCATCGAACCTGTAAGTTTACAAGCCTAACACCATAAAAGGAGGGAGGGTGGAGTTTTTGGTCAGCAGACATGATAGTGTGAGAGATAATTTGAAACTTCCCTTGTCTGTAGGACGGAATTTGTTTTGTGTTTAAGGCCACATACTACGGTTTTGACAAAAGCAAGCACTCAGTAATGATGTTTCAAATGTTCTAATATATGCTATTTGAACTTCTACATAAAGTTTAGTTGGTACTACCTATCTATCAAGCAATTCTACTGCAAATTAAACCAGACCTCTACGATACAAACTCTGATGCTGATAACTAGTAGGTTAAGATTGATAAAAATAATTACGCACATACATAACCATTTATTACATCTAGTGCAAAACTGTGGACTAACTTAATAAGCATCAAGTCCCCTTTATAAATACTGCAACCCCTCAAAATCAACTCCATATTTAACCTCACTTTACTCGAAAACCCAGTCTGAACACTACTATTGTAACCTTCAGTGACAGCCAGCCTATCAAAGATAACGAACTAATTCTTTCCAAATGAATCTTAATACCGAAATCTTCACTAATTCAAATAGTTATACTCTTCCGATTGCTAAAATAATCAGGGAAGTATAGCTATCATAATATTGCTGTTCCGTCCTACTGTTTTTTTTTTTTCAGTACTTAGAGGTCACTTTATACTACCCAATGCCTTGAATATCTACATCTCCTGTCATAATACAATCCCTCTATATGGTTACTTGAATGTACCCTGCAATTTTCCAGTGTCACAAGGTTGTTCCAAGGTCTAGTTTGCAATGGACGCTACATAAACAACCAATTTGGAACAACGTTTATTATTCCATTATCATTATATATTACGGTATGAATAGTTTGAGCAACAATTTAATACTATTACTGTCATATGTCTTTGCTAATCTTGCCTGTAAAAATGGCTTGCTCTTGATATAAGGAAATAAATTATATTAAGTATCAGTCGTAAAACGATTGGCTTTACACCAGAATCTTTTTTCTGTTTTTTTTTCTACTAGAACGTCCATGACTGTAGAGTTTAAAGTTCTAAAGCCTTAATGATACTAAGGAAGGAAATTGATGCTGGATGGTTGAAATTTCTGAGTGTAAAAATGTGAGTGTGTATAATCAATTATGTGATGCGAAAAATCAACAGATATTTTTAACATAAGTAGGAAGTGAACAGATTTATTAGACGGCTAATAGTCTCGTAATAACTGAGAGGTCATACTTTGAAAGTGTCAACGTGGTTGTTAATGGTCATATAAGTGTTGATGAATGGTGGAAAAAACTGGAATAAAAGAGAAATATGGATTGTCAAATATGTGAAATAGAACAAGAAACCAATAGATATTTCATATGTAAATGCAGTGTGAGTAGGCTTGCTATGCTAATATTCGTATACTGATAATCAAGAGGTCAGATTGTGAAAATGCCAATGAAGTTACGAATGTTACACAACTGATTTTGGAATATTTAAAATTCTGAGTAAAAATGTGAGCGTGTATGATTAAATATGTAATGCTAAAACAAAGATATCTGTGGTTTTAGTGCATTTGCCCAGAATATAGGAGTAAGGGTTTTCGTGGGAGTGAGCGTATAAAAGATCATAACACCACCGGCCTTATTATAAAAATGCAGTGCCTACCATCAGGAGGCAACTCGTCGGATTTTCTGGCAGTCGAGAAGCTCCATCAGCATATTAGTGTCTTTACATTCCATCGAGCCGATAGTCTTGACATTATGCCTTTTGGTACAAAAGAACAGCGGGGTGGATTTCAGTCGCCATATTGAATGGTTACAATATTACAAGGAATGTAGGTGTTCAACGTTATGGGTAGTATTAGATGACCTCTAAGTGCTGAGAATTGAGAATAAAAAAACAGCAGAACAAGACTTATGCATAAACATCATAGATTACGCGTATGATCAAGAAGTCCGGAACGAAAATGCGAAAGATATATATTTAAATCCAAAGAATCCAATATCACAAATCGTGCAACGCGCTAAAGTTCAGTTGATCAGTGCAGTCTACATTTTTGGTACAAATACCAATAAATAAATATGCATTACAATTATCATAATGTTAGGGGAGTGACAGTAGCCTCTACATCAGCTTCCCTCTAGAACATAAATATTTATTTTTTAATGTCATTGTTTGAAAAGTAAGTAAATAATGATAATAAAATATCTACACGGTTATAATGGAACCGAAATGGGATAGTAAAATAACAATGCTAACAGAACCTTATATATATAAGGTTTACGAATATCAATAATACCAGTAAGTTAAAAAAAACACAAATAAATGTAGGATATGAAGGTCGCAATTTATTCACGTATGCTCTATAATTAATTACGAGTAGAAACATAATAAATCATTGTGAAAAAGTATACAAACATGGTGATGCTGCTTACTAAGTTTAAAAATGCGTAGTTTGACCAACAGTTTGTTATTAAATTGACGACATGTGAACAAAACGATAGAATTACGAATGAATTATGAATACTAATGTTCTGATATTTCACCGTTAGAAAGCTTTAGTTATTTCAACTTTTTAACCATCATGCATGATACTAGGGAAGTAACGAAGAATTTGAGATATGAAGTGTCAAAGGACATGTTCTACACGTAAAGAATAGAAAATAGAATAATACTGTGTTGTAACTGATGACTCGCACAAATGAACTAACGAAAAATATACTAAGATATGAAAATCGTTTTCGCATATCTTCTTGGTCAGTATACTGTCTCTCCATAACGTGTCACACTGTTGGTTGATAATTTCTGCTTTGTAGCTGAGGTTACTGGCTTTTCATTTTCATTCGACTACAGTTTCAACGTTGGCCGTAACTGCGCGGTGGGTTGGCAGTTACTAACTTCGGTGAATGCATGCTTTACTCTATCTATACTCACAGTGTCACTTTTTTTTTTAAAACGTCCAAAGGTGACTGTTTTAGTCGTTCCTATGTAAAATTGTAAGTGCGCTTCGTATCAGTGTTGTAAAGACTTAAGTGTACAATTAATCCTGACGAAAACGTGGGAACAAACTCAGATATTTCGAGGTCCGTAAGAAGAGCACTATGAATAAAGTGGAGCTTTAGACCCTATCTTTTTATAGTGTCCTTTCAATAGTTGGATATAATCACACGTTTTATTAAAAACTTCTACTGCTGGATTGAAGTACCTTCTCTGGGAACGTTAAGTGGGTTTCATAAACCAATTTGGTAGAGCTGTGATCTGAATCTTGCTTATTCGTCGAGCGAATTCCAAAGAGAAGTAATGGTAGTTTTTCGCTCCATTTATCCTCGTCGTGTGCGGCTATTAGGGCTGCCTTTAATTGTCTGTGAAAGTAGTTTTACAAGGCTATTAGCCTGGCGGACGGCAAGCTGTAGTACGAAGTAGCTGACGGTCAAAAATCTTAATGCGAGATGTGCTTCCTGCCTGTCGTTATTACAGAAGGAACTCAGAAGTTTTCAGTTCACTGCTTACCAGGTTTTTTGATTATTGTTGGCACTGCTTTAATTTTCAGAGGTACTGCTATTAGCTAACGTGCAAACCGATCAATATACGTCAATACATACGTATAGCAGTTCGATAGAGGTAGGAGACACACTATATCCACATGCACATGACCATATCTGGTGTCTGTTACCATAGAAACTCCATAAGTTAAAACAATGTGGCGATGTGTCTTCAATTTTTGGCAAGGCAGGCATGTTTCGCAGATTACCGTTTACCGATTTTCATGCTTACCCTAAATAAATTGTCTGATATTAACTTAACAGTCACTTTAATGCCTGGATACGATGGTTTGTTAAATCTTTCAAAAATTGGACGTCTCTTGGATGGCTGTAATACAGGCTATGGCTTCCCTGTATACATGTCGCACGTAAGTGTTAATGCACCACCTAAGAGTAACTGTCCAAGCTTCAGTGACGTGTGAGACTCTAAAAGTTTATGTGTGTCGATATCGTCCTTCTGCCATTTTGACATCTCCATGTAATCTATCCCAACATTGTTTAAAGAGACCACAGTCAACCGTGATAAGGTATCTGCCACCTTATTGGTACTTCTTTAACAAAGCATGTCTGTAAAAAATTGCGAGATATAGTTTAATTTTTAAATTTCTCTGAAACTATAATTTTCGTGGCCTCGTAATAAATGCTTTAGTGAGTGGCCTACGGTCAGGAAAAATATCAAAAGCTATACCATCCGGCATATATGGAAATAAAAAGCTTAGAGCTCTCTGGTGAACGTACTGTATCTAATTTGGGCTATGTTAAGGCGTTTGGAGAAAAATGATAATGGTTCCCACTGACCGTTGACGAACTGTTGGGGGGGGGGGATTTCTCCCACCTTGATATCTGATGCGTCCGTCGTTACAGCTAGAAGGGGGCTATCGTCACAGCATGAAAGCAAGGCTGGTGGACTTAAGATTTTCCTTAATTGTTTAGAAGCTTTAATTGCTGTCTTAATCATGTTAAAAGACCGGGAGTGTCCTGCCAAAAGCTAAGCTATAAGCACACATTGTGAAAGGAATCTTCGGTAAACGATTTTTAAGCCAGGGAGTCGGTGGAGCTTCTTGAACTAATAGGGTTGGGGATAGTTTTCGATGGCCTCGACGGCTTCCGGTATGGGTGCAATTCCCTGGGAGTTCACAACATGGCCCAAAAGTCAAAATAATTGCTTGAAGAACTCATTTGTTAGGGTTGATCACTACTCCGAATTCCTTTAGTTGTTGAAAAAGTCGCTGTAGGTGTTTTATATGCTCTTTATGTGTTATACTAGTTATCATCAAATCATTAATGTATACGTAGACGAAAGGGTGAACCGCGAATTGCAGTATCCATAAGTCTCTGAAAGTTTGCGCAGCATTCGTGATCCCAAGCGCTATGCAAGATAATTTATATAGACCAAAAGGTATCGTGGTTGCCGTCTTTACAATACCGCCTGGTGCAACTAGCATGAGGTAATATGCGTGGACGAGATCGATTTTTGAGACAATCGAAGTACTAGATATATTGTTGACAAAATCTTCCATGTTCAGAATTCGATACCTGCCCGCGACGGTTTGTTAGCTGAGTGCGCAGTATTCTCATTATGGTCTTACCTATCCATTCTTCTTCAGAACCATGTGGAGAGAGGATATTTAAATACTGTTAGAAGAGTGAATGAAAGTAACTTGTCAAACTCGGTTTTAGCGACAGCCAGACGGTTTGGATCCAATCTACGTGGTCGGAAGTGAGCGGGTGGTACGGTTGTGTCTATGTGATTCACTACGTCATTTTCTACTGGCGTGTTCTCATATGTAACTTTTAGCAGCTCCGGAAATTTCTGAAGGAGAGAAAAATATAGACAGACAGGAGGTCTTTGTACCCTACACAAAGATATGGAGGAAGAATCGGTAACTATTTTACTGACGGAGACGCGATGCTGTACACTACGCCATCTTTGACGCTTTGAGTCCGCTGACAGATTATAATGTCGGATGAAGTCAATCCCAGTGATTGGGAACATTACTTTTGTTACAATAACTTTCAACTCAAAAGTAGTGTCGAGGCCTAAATTGAGCACTAACGAGCGCTTGCCATATGTTTGTATCTCTGAAGTGTTTGCATCACGTAAGACTACTCCAGGATCAAAGCTTCTTTTCTCTGCGATTGTAGATGGGACTACGCTAACATCTGCCCTTGCATCCACTAAGAATAACGTACTAGTGTTTTGCTCATTTACGTGAAATAGATGACTGTGTTGCGTCATCTCGCCGAAGGTCACAGCCGTCACCGACCACCGGCTTTGCTACTCTCCGCTGAGAGTTTTCTAAAGGTACACGGCAAGGAATACTGTCTATTCCACTTTACACTCACCCTAGATTGTAAGCGCTTTATAAAGTCAGTAAACTATATTAGATCTGTAATGACTTCAAAAATATACAAATAAATGCTGATAAAATGTCTCTAAAACGTTGATCCCTCAAACGTTACGGTGCCATTGCTCCTAATATGGATGACTCCAAATTAGAATTAACCTACCTTATATAAACTTTCCAAAACAAATCCTACTACACACTTTAGTGGTGCTAAATTCACACCCTATCCCCACAACATGCATAATGTCCTCCCTATCAATAAAGCTCAGCATAGACCCATCCCTAACAACAGAAAAGTAAAATAAGTGATGAATGCAAAACCACTGAGCACAATATTTCTGAATCACTCAATTCGTAGGTCAATACTAAAAACGACAACAAGAGATTTTTCTCTTCTCACCCTAATTCTTTTTCCTAGCATACATACTTTAAGTGTAATAGAATGACATATTCGAATCCGTCAGAGCACCACGTGCCAATGACTACGAAGGCTGATTTCAAGTGAAAAAGCCTCTCTCATTCACCAATACCGTTTTTTTCAACCACATACTGAGAATAATAGTTTTAACTTAGGAAATTACCAGTCCTACCAAAATAAGAGTCCTCTTAGACATGAAAACCTACGATCTATATACTTTCTGATAGTAAGTGGATTTACCTACAACTACTTGGCAGCATCCCAAAACTTATTACCAAATTAATAAGATCCTTATACTACGTATGCATACTCAAATCATTTTTAGAGTATCCATGTACAGGAATTCATGAGCACTCTCACATGTACTCATTGTCCCCGCAGCCATCGCTAAATCAACAACTGAAGACGAGCCTAAATACCGGCAGTCTCCAGCTTTGCCACTACTAAGTAACCAATCTAATATCACCCTGTCTTCACTTATTACAAACACTTTATGGTGAAAAATGACAATGGTTGTGATGACTGAGACACTGAGACTGCAGAGTAGTCACTCACTATCTACTCGATAGTATCTGAACAACGTAAAACTCAACAATCAATCCCAAGCCGAAATCTCATTCAAAATTCTTAGCGGGTAATTCAAAAATGTTTTCAATTAGAGTAGCGTGTTCTTCGCGCCAGCCCTTCACTTTTTTGGTACTAATTTATACTGCTGGATTGGCATCTACGTTAAATCCAATTACTACATATCTTGTCAATAATTTCACCTTCGTTAAAAAATAAAATTCATGCAATCATAGCGATTGCGAATTACGCGTATGATCAAGAAGTTCGGAACGAAAATGCGAAAGATATATATTTAAATCCCAGAGAATTCAATGTCATAAATTGTGCAACGCGCTAAAGTTCAGTTGAGCAGTGCAGTCTACATTTTTGGTGCAAATATCAATGATAAAACATGCATTACGAAGATCATAATGTTATGGAGTAACAGTGGCCACTACAAGACCATGCGGCAATTACTCACTGATAGCAATGAATGAGGTCACACAAACGTATTATGAGTCGACTAAATTTGTAATATCAACCGTTGGGAGCCGACTTATGGTTTGATGACAAACGTTCTCAGATGAGCCAGAGGGTTCGATCTACCAATGTCAACTCACCTAACTCGTCTGCCCATCCTTTTGTTATCATTATTATGTTTTTTATATCTTTATTTTTTTGTCTAGGTCCTTTTTTCATCTTTTGTGTTTCTCCTTTTATCACTTTAGTTCCTAGCTGACTGCTCTACTACATGATCACTGCTTATCTTTTTGCAGCTCAATTTTCTGAAGACATTCATCCATTCACTCATTTCCAAGTGACATCAGTCCAGTAAGCCAGGCCCACTACCGGAAGGCGTTACTTTAGATACCACCAAAAGTCCGTAACCTCAGCACCAAGAAGCGAGAACAAAGAAAGTGGACCATCTGAGAGAAGACTAAATTCATCACTGCCAATAAGCGTTTCCATGTGCAGAGGATAAAACAGTTATTGCAATTGCGAGATTCTAAAAGTAAACGCCATGACCTAGAACGATCTCCACATAATCTTGTTAATTTTCAAGTTAGTAATTTATTGGATAAAATAGAATTTCTTTAGATCTCATATGTGATATTTGGTTCAAATAATGTCAACATAAATTCCAGGTCGCGTAAGATAATAATAAACACATTAAATATAGTGAATCCTTCGAAAACGTATGGTTTTTAGCATAAGATCAGTAAAACAATCTAACTTTGTAAAATGCTCCAGGTGAGGTGTTGATTCTGTTGTCGAATTAAACGTTGTAGATCTTCGTTACTGACTAAATTTAAAATTATGAAATTTAGGTGGATATAGTTTTTATAACTTTATTTCTCAAAGGCCAACCAAACTATGATATGTGAGACTTTCCAAACCATTTTTATGATCAACTGCGAAAAAATATATTGGATTGTTTTAACTCATTAAAAAACGTGTTACTATAACCTCAACGTTCAAAGCAAAATCAAAAGTGATGCCTGTAACGAATGCTCCTTACTACTGTCATGAGCAGATCCATATACCACCTGCTTTCCCAGACATCTTAAAACAATTTACCAAAGCTGCTATTAGAACGCAACCTAAGGATGTTCTTAAATGGTCATATGCGTTAGTGGACTCTTTGTATAAATTGTAATACTTTAGATATTTTAAAGCAATGGCAAAAAGTGAAATACCACCAGTTAGAGAAAGACTAGAGTTTCCTATAAGTACACAAAAGGTGGATACGGGTTTAACACCAGGAACACTTAGAATTCTAAATAATCAAGTTAGTTTATGTATGCGATTGTATTCTTTTATATACTATATGAAATTTATGAGCATGATAACAAATAATGACCTAATACTTGCTAGCTTTGGTAAAATAAAACCTTAAATGATTTCTACTGGCATTTCCACGCTTTATCTGTTGGGCTAATATGCAGTACAAAATAGTACAACATAATTTGTAATTGGGTGTTGAGGTGATTGTTGAATGTCAATTTGACATCATGAATCGATCTGAATTAAATAGACATTGGCCACCAGGAAGCACTAAACAGCTGTGGAGTCTTTATATGGGACTCTTCAGTGGTGTGCATTCTTATAAATAGCAGGATGTTATAAAATTTCGAAAGTTATGTGCATGTGTACACGATTGCTCTAATATACAACACTGAGTTAAACAGGAAGATAAGTAAATTGGCTTGGAATAGATGAGAAACTCGTCTGAAATAAGAGAGAAATGGGGTGGAAGTCCATTTGCGATAGAAAGGAAGTCATAGAGAATAGAAGAACGAGAAAAAGCACGTAATTATCTCAATTTCTTCCCTCGTCTACTTATTGTCTTTTTCATGACGGTTCAGGATAAACTGGCAAGTCTATAAAATATATTCCCCTGCTATACATCACCTGATATATTATAAAGCTGAATGTTGCGAATTTGAACGTACAAATTCCTGAGGTACTTCTGATAATAGCTTTTTAGTACTCATTGTTGAATGCAAAATATACTGTGGGAGCTGCTTTAAACTGGCTGATTTCCTCTCGATCCCGCTTTGGAATAGTTTATGAAAACGATTGATCTCCATCTTAAGAAAAAGGGCAATGTTATGTTGCATCATCTTTAATGTACTTTCTCAAAATTTTTGATGAATTTTCTTTAATATTCCTTCGAAATTCGTTGCATCAACATAGGTAAGAAACACTGTGCAACATGAAATTGCTGAAGAATGGCCTGAAATTCTTTACACTAATTGCCCTAGTTTTTCTTCAATCGCTTGTCCAACAGTGTCATGTCTCTTTGAAGCTGATGAGTGATTTTCACACAAATAGTAGGCTTTCATAGTTTCACTTTGTTAGTCAATGCAACAGAGCAAAGATTTTATAGACGCAGCTCCCTGGACATAATACGTGAATTATTCTTAAAGTACACAAATGAGTCAGACAAATAGGGAGTCTATTAATTTTATCCCTATTTGTCCGATATGTCTTCACAGACCAGTTTTTTGTTCCTTTAATTTTAAAGCCTTCGATTAACTTCTGTGGTACTCGGTCGTCAACAATTCGTGTTATTATTGTTTTCGAATATCTAGACGATGAATATATATATTTATGGACCCTACCCAAAATGACACTTTGAGGATATCCTAGATGCACTATGCATCGCATATTATATTCCCGTAGTATTTCTAATGATTATTCGACGAACGATAATAGCATATAGGACAAAAATGGATAAAGTTAAGTATACATTTTGCCGGAGATAGAATGTAGATTGATTCACAACGTTTATATTGATTATTTAGAGAGGGAGATACTTTCCATACTATATTGACTTGTGGTGTGTTGCTGCGGCGTAACTGAGGGCTTTTAAATAATAGTGTCCGTTACAACTAACACAATCAGCATCACTGTCAATTGCTCACCTAACTATTTAATTTAGGGATTATTTTAACATTACATCTGACCCTCCCCCTAATGGATACTCAAATAAATACTGATACATAAAAAATAAAGCTCAACATGCTCTGCTTTGAGAAGCATTTTTGTAGCTTACAATGTGCTATAGCTTCTGGTTTTCTGTCATTATGCCAAGATACCAAGTGGCGAGTAAGTACCATCATATGTTCTATTTGCCCTGTTGTTCACGCCTGTCTTTTTTCCCAGTCGGGCTGGGAAACAGAAAAGACATTTGTCTGCTTCTGCAATGATTATTTTTCAAAAATGTTTGAGCTTCAGGTAGCTTAAAAAGTGATATCATACCAAGAGTAAGATTGTTATGCTTTTTTAGTAAAAAAACGAATATGACTTTTCTACTATTTACTATGCATTACTGATTAGACTTAAAACCCAAAATTAATATTAAAAAAACATCTAATACATTAACAATGGTAATCATTAAATTGTTGTGGGAGCTGCAAGGTTCCACGGAATGTGTTTATTTTGGCCCGCTAGAAACTTTCGAAAATCCCTTCGTTGTCGTGTGGCAACCTCTTCTAAGCTAGAGTTATTGATTGCGACTGGAAAGTTAGTAAAAATAAAAACACCTTTTAAATATACTACTTTCAAACGACCAACGCCAACGTTTCTTTCTAGGTCTTTATCTGTTCCATAGTACTTTGATTCATATTTCAAAACTTTATGGCCGAATGTCAAATGCTTGCATAACTTTACTTTAGAAAATTACTTGACTGCCAAGACTTTATCTCTTCTAAAGCCCATTAATTTCGACATTTGAGGTGTATCCATTATGTTTCGAAAATCAAAAATCACTTCACCTACCAACTAGTTTTCAACCAAGTATTAAGACTGTTGATTGAGCAGTAAAACAGTTAGAGTATATTTAATTATATTAATTTTGACAGCTGAATAGATGAGCTTAGTTCTATGCTACTGGCTTCATGTAGCCCTTTAGCATTACATATAAGGTATTTTGTTATTTGTAGCTGGCATCGATGAAAATTGTACCACTACCTGTTATAGAAGAAAAATGGAGAGATTTATCGCTTCCTGTTGAACGGTTTCAAGAAATTTGTCGCATAGGAAATTTCGTAAATGCCTGTGAGTGGAGATGGTTCCTGGCACTTGCCGCATCTGAATTATGTCCTGTAAGATTTTTGATTATGTTTCACTCGACGATTATAGTATATTTTATTTCTTGTATTCGGTCTATTATTTTTGATGTCACTGTAAAAGTTCCTTAAGAGTAGAAAAGAGTAAACTACTTCCCAGCTTTAAAATTTAAGCTTTTCAATTAGTTATTGTTTTGTTCAAGTGTGCAGCTCTTCATTTCAACATTCTGCAATACATTTTTCTTATCGATAGAAAGTAAACCTATGACACTAGCTCTACAAAAAGTTTTATAACATTCAAACTCTGAAATTATAGCTCAGGTAATAAATTCAAAACAATCGTTAGGATTAATTGCACTATAATTTTAGTGCACAAAATGTGTAAAACTAATGAGATCCCGATTATTTGATACTTTTGCCACAGTATATGAGCTTTCCTAGGTCATGCAATATTTGTGTGTGCGATAACACATCTTGGTAAGTACCTCGAGTAAAAGATGAGAGCTCTTTCCAACACGTCGCTAAATATAATTATTGCTACACTTAAATGAGTTATAAACAGCTTAAGCTATTCTAAGAAACTAATGTGAATTCTTGTAATCAAAGACTAAACTTAAGTCGGAGCCACTTTCATAGTAGTTAATATAATACACTATTTTCCTCCATCGACAAATTTTATTGCTTCCCACCATTACAATAATCAATCATTAAGCACAAATCTATATCATACTGTCTAATAATTAGTTTTAAAAGCATCCACTTGGTTAAGTTAGTAAGCTAGGTCACTTGGAAATTTTATTAGAGATGAAGACTGAAGTGTTTTACGTAGCAAAAAGCCTTTGAAAGTTGTAAATACATCGTATTTATAGGCATTATCAGGCAAAAATGGGAATTTATAGCTTACTCCCAACTATCCTGAACAATTAGAAACCTACATTTGATTGCAATATTTCATCATTGATTCTTGTAATACAAACTGCATTAGACTAAATAACATGTAATATTTCCACGTAAATGTCTTACTTTGGTTTATTACGGAAAGCAATCAGTCATATACTTGTACACCAGATCAAGGATCAACTCTACACCATGTGAGCCATTCCAGCTACCTATACCTTGATTAATGAAATGGAGCTCGAATGAACCATCCACCAGTTGACATTCGGGTACTCAGAGCAACGAATACACTATCTTGAATACTAAATCATGAGATTTGTGCATTTTTCGATATTTTAAAATGTGTTCTGCCTCTCTTCTTCTTACTATTGTAGACATTATCTGAAACATTGAAACTGATCTGCGAACTTTTAACTGCGGATCCTGAAGGTGGAGCAGCGAGATTACCATTTGAACAATGGTTGGAATTCTATCGTTATCTTGCTAAAATTGACGATATACCAGACGAACATATTAATAAAGTATTAGCGTATTTAAGTTTTGATACGTAAGTTCTGTTTTTCATTACTTTTATAAAGCAGATAGTCTTTTAAGAAAAACTGGTTCCCTGATTTTTTTGTTACTTACATTTTTTGAGTGATAACAAGTTACGGAATCACAAAACAACTAAGTCTGTGATTCGAAAATAATAAATTAAATCGCCATTGATGTGTATTAGACTAGAATAAAACAACGGCATTTTTGAAGATAATTATTTAACCGATGTGTTAGCAATATTAGCTACTCAAAATACTAAGCGAATCCCCACAAACAACCAAACCGAATAAAAATAATTTCCGAAGAAAATCCAAAAATACAAAGGCACTGTTTAGTTTCATCAGTAAAAGAAACTGGTTGTTGTAGACACATAAAATTATTGTATTTACCTTTATGTGACTTATTAGAAAATTGTCTTACAGTTTTCTGTCCGCTTCGATCACTACACAAGCTCATGATGTTTGATCAGCCTTGTGTAGACACAAGGAAAGATCACATAGAAACTTTGTTCATAATCTGCAGTGTGTGCTCAGAGCTCATATGCTGTTTTAAGTTGCGAAAATCCCCATAAAATAGTCTCTTTGTTCAGTTCTACATGAGTTCACCCAATCAGATAACTCGTTGCGAAGAGCGTGTCTAAATGGAATCTTAACAAAACCTACTTAAGATGCTCAGTTACAAAAACTGTGAATCGTAGTTGTATTGAGTTCATTAAGCTACGTATCCATAGTGTACATAATTATCGCAAACCAACTGATTTCACGCACATATACGGTTGACGGGATGTGTAAAATAAGAGGATGATACGACGACTTTAGAACCAATTAAATCCAACAAGTAACCAAAGTCCAAACAGCCCAGAAAGAAGTGGTTCAAGTGATACCCTGAACAGATATACTACGGAGAAATGAGAAGTGTAAAAATTGCTAAGCTCAGGTGAGGGGGGAAGGGTAATCAAAGCCTTTACAAACTTGAGCCGATACACATTTTTGCCAAGGTTTACACTTGTCTAACTTGGTTAGTTTAATGTAAATATTTCATTAGCTTTAATATCACCATCGATACAAACAAACATTATTTTAATGATAACTTAATCTAAAGACTTGTAAGAATCTGCTCTGTTTTAATTAGTGATTTTCTTCTAAAGCTAGTGATTCAATTAACCAACATGGAATTCGTATATTTAACTATAAGCCCAGCTGATGCTTTACAAGGGCTTGCAATACTACTGAACAGCTGTCCAAACCAAAGTTCATGAACTAATGCTCAACTTACTACTTCATTATTAAAAGTAGTATTCACTCACTACTTAAAATATGTAACAGACCTAGTTGGTCCTAGAACACACACACACTTTAAACGGAACTGTAGTCAACCAACTGGTTTATATGGGTAATGTTAAGTTAATATTTATTTAGAAAATTGACTACATGGTTCAACACTTACTTAACACTTCATGAAGAAAGAGTAAATATTAAAGTACCTACGTTGACAGTCAATTTAATGAATAGTGAGAAACATATTTTCAATTATAATTTACTATGTCACAAATGTAATGGTATAGGTTAAACGACGAGTCAGGCACGAAAAGAACAAGTGAATCTTTTACTTAACTAAAACATAGAAAATACTAGACAATATTTGAGTATTTTGATAGTGAAGTGTGTCTTCCGTACTAGACGAAATGTCTAAAAGATAGGACATACAAAATGACCATTTATAAGTATGGTGCTTAAAATCGTCGTAAACATACTTAAAGATGGTGATATATACACACCATTTACTATTTGTGGAAGGTGCTGAAACATCAAGCCTCTGTTTTAATCTATGCATATTTAGTGCTAATGTATGCACGGTTCATTATACAAAAAATGGATAAAATGATCAAATAAATGCTGATTGCGAAACTTCATCATTAACTTTTGTAGCAATTACAATGATGCAACCATAAAATATTTTTTTTCTATTTTTCAATTTCGCTAACTCTCATTTGCTCACACAAAAATTCTAACCTCTTCCAACTATCAATCAGAACACTAAGAAACAAACTGAGCTTCTTGTATCCTTTCTCGGCTGAAAGCCTACATGATTAAGCACATCCAATACAATTCAACAACAATAAATTCTTATCTATGCATAATGCTATTCTTTCGATGAATACCTGTGTAGTGGGTTTATAACGGTTATTCCTGAACGGCAATGACGACAGTCAGTAAGTCAAAAAAAAGCTTACAATAAGGAAAAGTTATCAAAATCCCGTAATGAATGAGTTTATATTAGAAGTAACCGCAGAATAGTCTCAGAACATTTTTATTTATAACAACATATATTAAAACACTAACAGTGGTAGAAAATACAAGAATTTGTCTCTGTGGCCTAGATCTCTTTGAATACACAGCTGGTCAAGATGAACAAGAGTAAACGAAAATGCCTCGTCGATTTGTAGTGCAATTTTTAAAGTTTATTTATTTTTTTTAAAGTTTGTATAGTGTTCTAATTACTATTGGTATTAATCTGTAGTAAGTGTAATACCCAAGACTTTCACAATAACGCGATAACACTTTATATGTAATACAGAAACTGTATTACAGTACTTTAATGTGGTACTCCAGAACAATGTAATAGTAGCAGCAAAACAAGCAGGTAAACGTATACACGTACAAATGAGTACAATGAATAACAGTATATAGTAAACAATTTAATAAGAACATGACTTCAGTTACATGGCATTTTGTCGAGCGATTCAGACACAATGACGATTCGCTTGAAATAGAATTTGTACTCAACAAAATATTGGATAGCCGAAGGCAGTTTATATGAACACTCTGTAGGAATTCACCAGGATTTGGTTATCCAATATGTTGTCAAGTAATTCAGATGTAAGCAAATTTCCAAAAAATTAAAATACGTTTAAATAGCTTAACAGCATGCCAGATAACCAGTCATTCATCACGGTTTAAATGTCTTTTTTTTAAACTTCCCTTTAAAAGTTCAACTCAAAATGGAGCAATAGCACCACGTAATTTTATGCATAAAAATTGTCCAAAATTAAATCCCAGTGAAGAAGTGAATTGTGTGGCTTTTACAGGATCAAATGTCAAAGATTAACAGATATTCGTCGCAGTCAAATAATTTATACAATATGTATATTAGTAGTAAGAATATGTAAAGTATTGTTCACATTTACGAACGATTACTCTATTGTTTAACTCTTGGTTGGTTTTTCTTTGAAAAAGAGAATTCAAATGATAATGATTAATAAAAATTAAACTGTCAATGTGTGTAAATTGTATGAGTTTCTACGGCGTTTTAGTTTTATCTTCATATTTTAGCTGATATGGTTATGATATTGTTTGAATGAAAATAACAACCAACTACAAAAAATACTGTACGCACAATATTGTACTTCTAAACGAAGTGTCTGGTAGATCAAACTTTAAAAAATTTAAATTCAGATGTTTCGACGTTTTAGTGTTTCATCAACTTAAAATTTACTTCAAAACATAATCATTTCCGCCAACTCATTTAACCAAATTCTCACAAGTGATTTATGGATTTAAAATAGACTCCACAATCTCAATAGGAAGCTATTAATTGAAGGGTCATCTGAGATGAGTGTGTGGCAGCCCTATTTTTGTACTCGTAAATATTCAATTGAAATGCATACTTTTTGTGTATATATCAGTGGATTGCATAGTGATTTATATCCTACCTGTTTAGGAGCGTCTACTATTGTGATTGTCATATTACTCTCTTTAATTCCATTGGTTGTGATAAATACATGGTTCTATAAGCCACGTTAATCAGCTTTTTAATTAACAATACCTGATGCTAGGTGGATCGGGAATGCTTTGGTCGTTCATAATTTCTAAGGCAACACAAAACAGTAATTATTAAGGTTAAATCAAGAAAAAAGTACAACATTAACACACAAATAATGGATGATAATCACCCTAGCTCACCTTGAGCAACGCAGGAACAAGCTAAGGTTAATTTCAAAAGTTTTAATATACAAAAAGTAAAAAGTACATGAACCCAAAACTATTACTATTCGCTATCTTTCATCTATCATGACAAGCATGTAGGGTGGTGACTTAATCGTTAAGGTGTTCGACTTCAGGCCATTAAGTTACAGGTCCGAACTCCGCTCCACTTCAGTTTGGACAACCACGTAGTATTTCAAGCCTTCACACAGACAATATGACTTGAAGTCATTAGAATGAATCATTATCTGGTAAAGGAGATCCTGAAAATGCCTGCTATGCAAGGAAGCTCATTTAACATAAAATCCTTCCTCATAGATTATCATTTAACAATAAAACGCTTGTCATTCTAACTGATTATTCGAGCCTACCTTTGTAAAAACTTCAGAATCTTGAAGAATGCCACAACATTGGATATAATATCTACATACGGTCCTCCTCACATGCAGTTTCTTGGGGTATCTAATAAGTCTAATCCTGTTGGGACTCAAGTGACTTACTAAAATATATTAAATTTTTAAATTTCCTTACAGATCCATTCTGTTAAATAAAAGTATTTTGTGAGTATTACTTGGGGATTTCGCCAAGTCACCATTCTTTTTAATTAGTCGGCCATTTTTATTTTTGCTGAATATTATTTCTTTTAAAAACATACTAGCTAAAAATAAATATCGCACAAATTGTTATTATACTAGTTATTACATTAATTGCATAAAGTTCTCAAATATTTGATTAAAAGTTGCTAGACCATGCCATCACTTTGTGAAACTGTATCGCTGACATTAAAGATGCATCAGCAATGACCACATACTATGCCAGTAAAAATACTCAGAAATCAAGTTCCAAGACTACCAAATTACCAACAGTATTAGGATTTGACACAATAAACTCGATAGGTGCATATGATTTTGTTTAATAAGACTCCTACAAATTAAATAAGTTGGATCCAAGTATCGTTCCAAATCGATACAATAAATTGGACTAATATGCACAAAAATATTATAATTAAGTTAAACACCATCCAACTATCATTTATTTTATTGCAAGCACTAATTACTGATAATAATTGCAGTTTAAAGTACCATACGAATTAAGACTAATGTGAAATTTGGGATGTTTCACTGCAAAGATTTGAAGGATAGATATTCACATGAGCTGCGTGCGAAGCTTACAATACATAGCTGACAAATGTTATAAAAGACATTGGTCGTGTCAACGTAAATTTAACCTGATGGCTATAGCTATGTACAGGATACATAATCCTACCTCTTGGCTTATAACTAGGGACATAGCATGTTATCGAGAAGGGTTTCTTTATCGTCACATAATGTTCGCTGTCTACCAAGTGAAGAATGAGGACGATTTAGTAACTCCTAGCCAATCAGACCTGTGTCCCCGAACATACGGAAAAAAATCACCCCTGAGTAAAACCTACGTAACTACCCCCACAGCTGGACTAACACACAAACATCGACGAGCCCATTACTGGTAAATTACATTTGATATGGTTTGTTGGTACAAACTTCGTTGAAATGATATGGAAATTGGCAGCTTATAATACCACTTGAAATAGTATATCAAGTCAGCAAAATAGAATATTCTTGGTATAAATCCATGAGGTGGATGGCACACCAAAGTTGATTGGAGAGGTGCAGATACATCCACACTAAGCAATATGACTAGTATTATTCACAGATGACAGATTTACGCGTAAATAAGTTTCAGTGAACCACACTTATACACTTCAATAGCTATACTCAAACAGGTTCAGTAAAATACCAGAGATGACAAAGATTTATCACATCAAGTCTTACATTCATCTTCGTACGTAACTAATGTGAATGGTATTTACACGACTCAATATAAGACAATATCGTGGCTTTGCTATTCCCAATATATTTTGTTTTTAGTTTGAGATAATGAGAAATACTATACTCAGGAGAAACCGCCTTACTTTGAGGATATCAAACAATTCAACACAGCATAAAAACAATGAGAGAATAGAATGCATGAGGTTGCAACACAACTAATCTTGCCAAGGTAATTGTAAACACGTGATGAAGTACACTGATATGGACGCACAAAAGAGTATTCTCTAGGAACCCTAGAATTGTAACAATAACAAAGTAGTAGTAGTTTACTACTCCGAAAATCATGAATCCGGCCAAAATGTGTTAATTAGTAGATTTCAAGTTTGAAAAAATTTGTGATGAAAAACCTGGCAAAAGATACGGCCACGCCTTCCAGCATAAGCGTCATGTAACTATTATCCCTCTGCTGATATTTTTACAATAAAAAATGACTGAATTGACAGCTTTCGTTACAGTTTATCTACGGCTTACTTCAATGTGAGCGAATAATCAACGACCTACCAGAAGCCACAAGTGTTTGCCACTTTGGCAGTTAATTATAAGCTGTTGTCAGTCAGATACAACGCAAAACTTGGTACATGTGTACATCAGTTCAAGTTGCTATGCTTCAATCGGCAGATAGAGATTAAATTGTCGGACCATATCCTAGAGTAGGGGAGGTAGTAACAGAGTAAGTACTAATGGAAAGGTATAGAGATCAGTAATGAGATTTGAAATAAAAAGTGATTCAGTCAGGAGAAAATTATAATAAGCTCAAAAATTAGAATTTAGAGGAAGACAAGGAGTGGATGCATCTGCGCCATTGCAAACAATTTTGAGCCATATCACCTAAAGTCTCTAACCATTTGTTACGATCATCGTGTGGGCTCCAACCAGGTAGTCTGCATCTATTAACATGGCTCAGCCTAATTGTCAATGACTTCATGGATTGGTGACATGTTTGGTTTGGCCACCCCTAGCTTTCTTTCAGCCTACTCCTACAACAAACAACATTGCTCGTCGAGGTAAAAGGTGATCAGGCATACGAAACATGTCCTAACCACCTCAGCTGGTGAAGATTCACTACTAGGTCAATAGACTTACCGTATTTACCTAGTACTCTACTTCTAACCCACGCATTGCTTACTCGGTGGTCCCAGCAATATTTCGGATACATCTATGGTCAAATACTAGGAGCCTACGAATATCCTCTATCCTTAATCGCCATGTTTCACATCCGTAAAGTAAAACGGATCGAACTGCTGCAAAGTAAACGCGTCCTTTCGTCAGTAAACGAATGTCTCACCTACGCCACAAGTGACGCAAGTTGGCAAAAGCCAATCGGGCCTTATATATACGAGCCGTGATTTCATCAGACACTAGACTGTCAGGACTGATGAGGCTCCCGAGATAAGTAAAGCGGTTAACACATTCAATAGCTTCGTTCCTATTACTAACTTTGGTGCTGAATTAAGCCAGTCCTGAAGCAGCATTTTGCATTTGGATGTGGAAAATCGCATCCTAAACAAGCTTACGTTCATGTTTAAGGTTGTTAAAATATTCTGCATTTTGTCAGCATCTTCACTCAATAGAACTATATCATCTGCATATTCTAAGTCAGTAAGTTTATCTCCTGGAAGGAGGTCAACCCCAGAGAAATCAGACGATGACAATGTTAACTCTAAAAGTATGTCAGTGATAAAATTAAATGAAAATGGCGAAAGCGGACAACCTTGACGAACACCATTAGAAGTGGTCAATTCCGACGATAATCTGCCATATGCTCTAACATGACATGTGGTGTTTGAGTACAGAGCTTGTATAAGGTTAATGTACTTCTCCGGTACGCCTTTCAATGACAGACATTGCCACATAACCTTACGATCGATAAAGTCAAACGCCGCCTTAATGTAAAAGAATACAGATATTGTTGGGCGTCTGAAAGTGTGTCTATGTTCCAGAACCTGCCGTAGTGTGAATATTTGGTCTATACAACCACGTCCAGGTCTGAAACCACCTCAGTTTTCTCGAGTTTGCTCTACACCAGCTTTAGTTAGACGTCGACGTATTATTGAAGCAAATATTTTAGACACTATGTTTGTTAAACTGATTCCTCGGTAATTGTCACATGAGGAATTCTGTCCTTTCTTAAAGACCGGAATGGTTAGCGTTCGAGACCAGTCAGATGGGATTACGTCCAGTTCCCAAATTCTAGCCAAGATCTCAGTTAATCTCGCTGCTACAGCTGGACCACCGTCCTTAAATATCTCAGGGGTTAATCCACCTGGTTCTCCTGCTCTCCCTCGCTTTAAGTTTCCTTTAGCCATCTCAACCTCACTGAGACTTGAGGTACCAATGTTAATTTACCATTCGGATTGTTTGGGAATGGTGGGCAACAGGGATGAGGCCAATGGTCAGTTGAACTGTTCTCTAAAGTGTTCTGCCCATCGCTCTAATCTTCCAGATTGACAGTGGCTAATAGTTCCGTCTTTTTCAAAGATGGTTTCACTTACAGCCGGGTTTCTGATACCCGTTTCCTTGATAACTCTGAACAGTTGCTTACTGTTATATATTGCCGCTGCCCTTTCTATCTCTTTAGCTTTCGCCAACCATTACTGATCATGATCATTGCGTAAGCTTTTAACTAGCTTGTGTTTAAGTTATCTTCGCTCTTCATCGTCTTCAGAATAAAACGGGATGTGTTGCCGAGCATCCATCAGTTCAGTTGATGCAGTTGAAATCCACTGAGTTTTATTAACCATTCGGTTTAGTTTATTAGTAGATATTACTGCTATTTCAACAGCTTTTGGGATATCATTCCAAGCTAACCCGAGATGAGTACAGTTTACGCAGTTGACTAATTGGTTTTCTAGTTGTTCCTGAAATGTATTCATGACTTTTACATCATTAAGTTGAACTCTGAGGAATGATCCTTGCTGTAAATTTTTTTACGTCCAGTGAGACGCAGACCAATATGCCCTCGTCCTAAGGCATGATCTGAGTCTAAATATGTGCTCCAAAATGAGCGGCAGTCTTCTATCGAGCCTCTCCAACGATGGGTGATAGCAATGTGGTCTATTTGAGTCCAGTGTTGAGTTGATTGTGGAGGTCGCCATGTTAACTGATGTCTTTCCTTATGCTTAAAGTTGGTGTTAACGAGAAATAAACGCTTATCTGAACAAAGTTGTAGTAAACGGTCGCCCTTGTTTGTTCGTTGAGCCTCAACACCGTAGAATTAACCTAGGTGCCTTTCGGTTTTACCTAGTCTACCTACTTGGACATTAAAATCACCAGGCACTATTACAACATCGGTGCGCTTAGCTTTACAAAAAAGGTCAGAAAGCTTTCTGAAAAATTCATCTTTTACTTCATCTGAGCTGCAGTCAGTGGGAGTATAGGCAGAGACAACAAACAGACAACGGCGTGTGTCCTTATCTTTCCGAATACTTACTGTTCCATTTAGACGGACAGCGCACAAGCGACTGTCTATTAGAATCCAGTCGAGGAGAGCCCGTTCAGCTTTTGAACTCAGTGCTATACCTACACCAGCAAGGCCTTGAGTGGTAGCAGTGGGGTCCCCGGAAACAAGAAGAATGAACCGAGCCGGTTCCTTATTTTCCCAAGATGAGGCCAAGCGAATGACTGTGCTTGGATCCTGTATACGCGTTTCAGAGATGCAGCAGATATCGATGGAGCAGGATTCTAGAGTCATAGCTAAGGAAGCCTGTCGTCCTATTTGACATAACGTTCGAACGTTGAAAGCTCCAATATATAACTTAGTGCGCGGTTTTAGGAGACCAGGAATAACGTTTTGTGAACTCGAACCATTAGCATTAGAAGGCACGAGGCAATGAAATTATGTTAGAAGGATTAGGCATGGTGATCAGAGAGTTATCAAGAGTTAATGGTGTGATTTGACCTCAAACAAGATGATCTCGTGTGCTGTTAGAGATATGAGGGCGATTTCCACTTCCTAGCTGCCCACACCATGGTAGAATATTGCTTCTTGAGGTACCTGAAAAGGAAACTGGGTTAACATTGGTCATAGTGACCTGGGAGCGCGATCGCAGAGCCCAAGATACAACTACTTGAGGCCGATCACGCACAACCTTGTTATGGAAAGTTTTTGAAGTGTTAGCTTCGTTCTTTAGAAGGCCTTACTGCTGGAGATGGAAATCCGTGGAGTAAGGTAAGGTGTGACATTTTTAGGGTCGACCTTTTCTAACCCCTTCCTTCCGTTAAGAAGGCAGCATCGCTGCAGATGCTGGTTATTCGAGGGAAACACCTTACTGGTGTCACACCTCGCTGCAGTCGGCAGTACGACTTCGCCCTCAGATCTTAGGTTGCTGCGTTTGGTCTTATCGCTCTCCAACAGACCTGCTTGGCATGGTAGGACCTTGAAGAACATGCGTTTCAGCCAATATAGCTCAGTTGGGTCATCACGATAGGCAAGCCCAACCACCACGTCAAAGTAGCAGCTACGGTCTGCACCATTCAAACGGTGTAGTTCAAGTGCCTTCTTAAATAAACCATCTCGACGTTCGCGAAAAGTGGCCACACTTTTTTTTGTTGTATTATAACTAAATTCACTTTTTCATTCACGTACAACGTAGAACCCGATGCATAGGCGCATGGGTCCAAGTTGTCATACCACATGAGATCAAATTAACAGGAGTGAAAAAACAATATAACTCAACAGAAAGGAATTAAACGAAGAATAATAAAACCTGGGATCTAGCACAATACACAGTGAATATATTTCCCCACTGTGGCGGATTTCGATCAGTGTCACCCAGCGTTTGTAACCACTGATCACTCGATGATATACGGGATGATACTACAAAGATTTCTATGATCTGGCATTGAGCCTACGTGTCCTTCTTTCTATGGTCCGTGACAGTTCACTACAAGCTCTAACTCGACTAGTGATGTTCCAGTAGAGAGTCTTTGCAAGGTTTATGTACTTTTCAGGTACGCCTTTTAACGAAAAACACTGCCAGCGTCTCTCGATCTACGGAGTCAAATTGCAACATCCAAGCATAGGGATACAACTATTGTCGGACGACCATAGCTACGCTTATGTTGTCGATGAGTAAATATTTGGTCAATGCACCCTCGTTCAGGTCTGGAGCAAGCCTGGTTTTCTGTTCCTTGGCTTCAGAGACGTCGGGCGACAACAGGAGCTAGTGTCGTAGATACCTATGTTAGTCAAACTGACACCTCCGTGGCTGTTACAGGAGGATTCCTGTCCTTTCCTGTGAACTAGGATGAACGGCGCACGCGACCAGTCCGATGGGATTACGTCCAAGCCCCAGACTTTAATCAATGTATCAGTGAACCTGTCTACGAGAACTGGACCGCCGTTCTTAAAGAAATCCTGGGGGTAACCTACTACCTTTACTCACTTAGAATTACCTATAGCCTTTACAACCTCACTGAGTTGGAGGATATATGTCAATTTCCCAGTCAGGTATTTTGGGGATAGTCAGTAACGGGAGGGTAACTGGAAGATACTTTGACCGTCTATGAAGACGTTCGGCATGTCGGTCTAATCTCCTGGATTGAGAGGACCATAGACCCATACCTATAACTAGAACACCAGTTACGAAGTTGTACAGCCATTGGAAACTATGGTCCATGACTTTCGGCAGTTGCTTAGGTTAGTGAAGTTCCAGTTTACTCATCACTTGCTGTTTTAGCTTGCACGAGAAGTTAGCTAAACAACTGATATGTCTTACAGACGACAAGTAATGCTATGAAAACACTTCATTGCCTATCAACTACAAATAGAATACATCGGAATATCAGACAACCAAGTGAACACTGAAGATATAATGCCATTATCACAACTATATTTAAAGATATTATTTAACTTTTACAGTTTTAGCCTTCTTTGAAGGTGTTTCGTCAACTTTGTTAGCTGCTTTTCGTTTGAGCTTTCCTTTTATAATGGCACGCGCAAGAGCCATTTTGAAGTGTTTTTCTCCGAGTGCAAAAGGATTCAACTTCAGTAGAGCCTGGAAAGAATTAGTCAAATATATTATAGTTGAAGATCCAAGAAACGGTACATATTAAATGACTTAAGTCATACAACTTACTTGTTGATTTTTTAATGGATTTTTCTTGACTTTTGGACCTGGACGTTGCAAATGCATACGTCTAGATTTTACGACTGAGGAAACTGCACGGCAATGCAAAAGTCTACCAAGGTCCGAATTGGTCATTTTAGCTATAGGGAGATGGAAACCCGACTTTTTCACACTTCCTGTTTTTCGTGTGCCATAAAGCTTAGTCTAACTGCCGAAATGCTGCATCTGACCAAATAGCTAAACGTCCCATATGACCACCCGGAGCCAGCTTAAGGAGATTTAGAGCTCTCACGTTTAATCAAGGTGACACCTACAAGTCAAATTAGAAAATGACACTTACCTGGAATATTTCTAAAGGCACGCGATATCCCATCATCCTTCTTATAAATTATTATTGGGCCACGTTTTTGAATTCGCCTTCGATTTCTCATTTTACCTTTACCTGCACGAAATCGTTGTGAGTTGTAAACCTTTTGAATATCCGGCCAGGCCCGTATTGCCTTGAGTACCTTCACAGCATCTTTTGTCTTTTTAAGCGATTCAACCTCTTTAGATAAAACAAGTGGAAGTTCCGGAACACGATCAACACGGTGTCCGCGAGCCATGACCAACGACGGTACCCCAGTGGCAGCGATTGCAGAACAAATGGCATAACGCCGCTGCTGAATATTTATTTTTCCTGTGCCATCGTCTCATCGTCTTAGTTGGAGCATACATATGACCACCACGACACATATTACCGTAAGCACCTTGGCCTGACCGGTGTGTACCGCCACCACGTACTCTAGGTATACGAGCAACTGCTCTTCCAGTACCCCAGGACTCAGCAGAAGTTTGATGGCCAGCTTTTGTACTAACCGCATATGGTTGTCTTGAGTTTTTTCGCATCTGATCATGAACGAAATTCAGTAGATCCAAGCGAAGCGGAGTAGTAAATACCGCCGGCATCTTTATGGTGGCTCCCGTTGACGTCCCGTTCACTCCATAAACATTGACAATAGGCCTTGTAACAGCCTACAAAAAAATTAAAAAATATTTACTTTGAGGAAATGGTGATATCCCTGACATTAAGTAGTTAGATGTTACTAAATATGAAATCGTTAACATTAACAAGGAACAACGGCAGTAAAGGCTGTTAAGTTAGTACGTAGACATTCCACAGGAGCTTTTGACTTTACCGAATATGCAACAAACTCCTAGTGTGATACTGCAATTCAGTAAGACTGAAGTGACGATAAATTTTAGATATCTCTATAACTAAGCCAAACTCCGTAATATCCACGTCGAAGGTACCAAGCGCCACACATAAACTCAAGAGGACACGCCACAGCCGAATAGTAAAATAGTTTACATTTATGCCTGCTAGTACTTTGAGATATTGATAAACTTAAGGTCACTAAAACATGGTCATAACCCGAAACATATAAGTGGGTGCCAACGTTACTTGCCATGTCCTTAACCGTAAGGGAGATGGAAAGTAGTAAAACCGCAAAACCACTAAAGGAAATATTATTCCCTACAAGATTTTGAGAGCTTAAGCTTATTTAAAAATCAACAAAGCCCCCTCGTTTAAAAAAATAAAACAGGTGAGTGTTAGCTATAAGCTAATATCTAACCTAATTTGTCTATAAACAGTTGTGTCAAACAAAGATGAGTCCAAAAAACAAGCATTACGAACCATGTTAACGTGAATTGCAAAACGTGTGCGCCGCCAAGAAACTAAACACTAAAACAACGAACCATCACGTTGAAATGACTGCATGCATGAAAATAGTTTGTGTGTGCCCTAAACTTTATCGTATAAATTAAACTAATTTACAAAGTTTATTGTCTTTTAGTTTACACCAATGTTTAGGAGTAGGATTAAGAATTCGGATTCCATTTATTATTTTATCATGTTTCAGTTCCATTAGTAAGGAAGAATGGATTTCCAGTGTTAGTCTCTGTGATGAAAATCTCTCAGTTGGTCTAACCTTTCTGAACATGTCAATTGATGAGTCGCAACGACGTAATGAGGTAGAGAGTTTCACTCGTTTATAATTCTATGGATGAGTCGGTAACCAGCAAGCAGACAATTTATTCCAGACCTTCTAAAATATCCTTCCTAAATCTCTTGTTCTGGAATACGAAAAAAATAAGGGCATGTTATAGCTAAATTTATCATGAAATATATTGAAATGCTGTTAGTTCGCCTTTAAGTTGTAGAGAGTATAAGCTTAATTTAACCAGCCTCTCATAGTACGGATACTAAGAGATTCCAGGGCCTAACCTGGTTGTGGTTCTTTGAATCTTTTCCAAGAACGCAGCATTACTTTTCAGACAAGGACTAGCTTCTTGTATATGGTACTCAATTTTTGGTCTTTTATTTTTGGTATTCGAGGTCAGAAATGTTTTGGCATAAATATAAATGGAGGCTCCGCGTATTGATCAAATAGTTCGGAAGTTCATAGTGGTAATAGCCCAATAACATACAGTAGTTTTCAAATCGTGGCTAACTATGACTTTCGAGTCAATGTGCATCAGTGTGGTCGACCCCAGGCAGTTGTCCCTTGGGCCTGATGGTCACACCGTCAGATCGTCAATACCTCCTCTAATCCACTTTCCTTGTCAGACACTTTGAGAAGAAGAGCTCCCTCAGCGACGTCGGCAACCGCGAAGGGATTATCATATTCACTCTGCTAATACCACTTGAGATCACACCGTTCGAAATCAAATTCCTACTCCTCCTAAAAATTATGCACTTTTGCTTTCAGCTTCAATATAAAGATCGACACAAATAAAACTATATCGACTTCAGCTTTTTTGCAGAGGCTCCGCATGGGTCTAATGCTCATTCGAAAGCACATTTTCGAACTATAACCATGACCTAGCAAAAACACGCAATTTCATGCCTTTTGTGAAAATTAGGAATGTCACATCTAAAAGATTGTTTTAGTTTATAACCCTATTGTGTCAACCTCAGGGGGGATCAATATGACTAGCATTGTGCCTAAAATATTAGTCTCTGTAATCAGTCGTTTAACTGACTCTAAGGAGGCATAAACCATGGAAAGCCAGGCTTGTTTTAGATCTAGGCGAAAACTGCATGAGCAAATATTGACTCGCTGTCAGATCCTTATTCACAGGCGTACATATCACTGCTCGACACTAGTGGTATACCTCAACCTAGAAAAGAGATCCAGGTCCTCTGTTAATGCTTGTCACCAAATGGTATACCTCAGAAGTTCCACTTACTCTAAGAAAGCCCTCCACTCGAATATAACTGCTCAAGGCAGTGGTTACAAATAAAAGTCACGAGAACTGTAAGCCTCAAGTGGTGTTTATCACTGTTTATCACGGCCTTTTATCTGCCCTCTTATTTCATTTCATCGTAGATGTTCTCATTATTAAACGCTTTCCATCGAGCTTTTTAGGCATTGATCTTGTTACAGGAAGTTCGTTCGCCGACAGACGATGGAGATAACATAGTCATCTACTTGGTGAAGTGTCACCTGAATACCTCGAGTAACATTGCGAGCGTTTCCCTCTATCTAAATGCAAATGCATATAATTTTCCGAATCCTTTTAAACTTACTATGATCCGTGTTGTCAGTGACTGGGTTACAAATTGTGCCGTGACAGTGTGTCCTTATTCCAACTGGCTGATTGGGAATAATGCAACTACGGTCGGCTGTGGTTCCAGATTCACCTTTGGTACTATAGTATGACAACTTGAATATATGCGTAAATGTACAAGGTTCTATGTTGTTCATGAATGACAAGCTGATTCGCGTTTTCAGGCTTCTCAGGTTTCGTACATTTGTAAGTAAACATGTACAAACTTAGGAGTCTTAGGCATCACGGTGAATGCGATTAGTGTAACCCACTGAATGTGTACAGAGTTAATGACTTTGGATTAATGAAATGTTTGGTTGTAGCTTCTATCAAGCTCGATACTTAGATAATAATTTGTATCTATTCGATTACTTAAATGAAATACACTGCGACAACTTTGCGACTAACCAACGCTCGGATATTAAACCACGTTCCATGCATAATATTAAAGGCGACAGATCAGTTGCTACAAGGCATTTTATTTCAAAAAACTAAACCAAGAAAATAAAATCGACAAAATTCTAAATTAAGTAATTCTGCTGTTAAAACATACTGTGATATTCATACCAAAAAAAATATACAGTCAGTTAAATATTATCCCAAGGGATGTTAGAGGCTGCTACGTGCAATTACAATCAATTAAAACTTCACATTTAATCAACATAAAATCTAATGTTCACTTTAAATAACCAGTAATGTAAGTTGTTAACCTAGAACTGCTTTTAAACCTGACAAATTATCCATTCTGATGATGCAATTTATTACATATAAATTATTGATTTCCTAAAGGTTTGTAATTTTACTTGTATAGATCATTAATAACTGATCTTCAAGTAAGATTAGAAAGATATATGTACGCATGTACAAATGACTGTAATGATTCAGTGTCCATTTTGATCTCCCGTTGTTTCAAAAATGTTTCTTACATAAACCTGCTTACATTAAATATACCAACAATAACCATATATATATGTATAACTCTGCCTGGAATCCCCCTAGGGTTACTCTTGGTAGCAAGTCCGAATAAAGAGGATGGTTGAGATTCAGGTTAGCAACCCCATTCCGTATAAAATAATCTTGATAAAAAACGCTAACCAGATAAAACGTTAAATATAAATATATAAAGCAAACTGCAAGCCTGTTACGTTAAAGGGAATAATTACTAAGATATATTTAGGGGCTCTAACTGCCTCATGGACATCGTAGCTTGTACTCACAGTACATTTCTCTGTGGTATACATGTTCAACGCATTAGTAAAACACATTATTTAAGCAGTTCTTGTCCGCCTGAAGACTGCTTGAAATTGGATTGCTTGTTGAATGAAATTGGTTCCAAATATAGGATTGCACACTCCAGCATAACGACTTATTAGTTAATATGCAATTGATAATTATTACACGTGGGTAACGTCAAAATGACTTATTCGGGACTACGTGCACTAAATACAGCTAATTATCTAAACCTAGCGTAACAGGGAGTTATTCGTGGATTTAGTTAATAGACGTTCTCATTCCTACATCCAGAAGCGCTTTTCTACATATATAAATAAATGTGTGCTGCTCGTTATGGAGTTATCTCATTACAGTCTTCTATAATGTAATACTACAAAGTAAAACGAAAGCGGAAAGAAGTACCTATCTAAACACCACAAACTAATATGAATAAAATGCATGGTTTATGTGATACTCATTATCTGTTTAATGACTGAATTAAGACCAACTAACCAATTCATCTTATTTTCAAACTGATTGCAATCTAGAGTATACTGCTTATTTAATTGGTTCAGTTTGTCAGAGTGGTCTGAGAATAGCTCAACAATCTCAACCAGTAATTAATTAAAGATTACCATCTCTACTCAGTACATGACCCCAGTATTACCTACTTAGTAGTCGTCCTATATAGAAAAAATGATTCGACGAGGTCTGTAGCAAAGGACTACTAACAATCAACTTATGTCCTGTACTTCTAAAGATAATGTGATTTTGAAACTGAAATACTGAGTGACTATCTGACCTACAGGCTGATTTGACAAAGGTCACGTACGATTTACCATTATATACATAAAAAGAAGGTAGTAACCATCATCTTGCCTCTCAATTATAAAATCGACTATCTTACTCAGTGCACACAAGTACTCAGCCACAATGAATTTTACGTTATAATTTCTGATCTCTCTTTGGTTGTTTTTAAGAATATCCAGTGTTATTGGGAAAAATTGACTTAGTCAAGGTAAACTGTTTATTTGGTGAAAATAAAAAACGACATAAACATTACATACATCACTTTTAATTATCTATTTGTGTTCCTCGATCAATGTTGGTTGCAGGCCTCCTTCCCTTGGTTGTCTTCATTTCTCTTAAGTATTATGATCAGGCTCCACTCTTTGTCACCTTCGCAACTCACTTCGTATACTGTTTACTGTTTCTACTTTTACGTGACGTCCCGCTACCTACCACTTATGGACGACTTTATGAGTAGTATCCATCATATTATGTTGATATGTAAAGTAAATCAAAAAGATAGTATGGCGGAACCTCTTACGCGCAACGGTGTTCTAGAACCATTATTTAGATAAAGATGAAGACGCATTTGGATCAAGAAGACTATTGCTTCTAACCTATAATCACTCCCATTCCACTGAATCAACAAACAAAGCTGACATACTCGCTTCCATAGCTCGAAAGTCACTAGATGATTAGTAGAAACTTCTAAAATTCGATAAAAGGGGGCATAAATAAACTGTGGTACAACTGTCAAGGTAATTAAGCAAAGTGTAACTCAGGTGACTTCATGAAAGTTATTGCTGGTTATCTTGCAAGTGGATC
This sequence comes from Schistosoma japonicum, assembly GCA_025215515.1. Classification (NCBI taxonomy): domain Eukaryota; kingdom Metazoa; phylum Platyhelminthes; class Trematoda; order Strigeidida; family Schistosomatidae; genus Schistosoma; species Schistosoma japonicum. The sequence goes on from CM046064.1 coordinate 11,929,288, forward strand.
CGCTTAAAACCAAAGAACTTAGGTCCAATGCTATCACTAGGCACTGATGTGATAGAACATACCACTAATCCAACGCGTTAGTTTATTGTAACAGTGATAAGTTGATTCGCTTATAATCATAGTATCACAATCTTCCAAGTTCACTTCGTCGATCAACATCTCTGAACTGATTGGATTCTGTTAGTATGGAATCTCAATGAATAGGTCTTTTAACGTTGTCTGTATTTTTATATCAGACCTAATATAGACTGTTGCCAATTCACATAATTAGGATCGTAGTATGGATTTTTTAACAATCGGAAAAAACATACCTACTCATTTAGTTGTATTAAATGAAGCCTACTTTACTTTGTGTATGCTCAGTGAGGTGATTAGAAATGAATTGCAAATTGATGAGTTTATCTGACATTGTTTATCCTCAATCGACTACAAGTAGACACTGCACAAGGTAGGTTTTAAAACAATCTGCTCGTGATCTCACTCAAGAGAGGTCTCAAGAACCTTATATCTGATTGGAAATATTTGTAGGTAAACTGAATGTCATTCAGAATTTCCGAACATAAAATCTATTGGTTTTCCATACCAAGTCACTTTGTAAAATTTTAAAACCAGGTTAACTACCAAGTAATCAGTTACAAATGCATTAGTTGGAAACTTGTTATGTAGTTCTGACTGCTTTCAAGCTATTCAGACATGTCACCCACTATTCCCTCTCATTGACCATGATCATCCCATCGACCCCAACCACGCAATCCCCACCTGTTAACACTGTTTAAAACAACGGGTAATGACTTCATGTAGTTGACTGTCCAGTCACCTCTAGTTTACTTACACTGCAGTTCTAAACCAGAGGTGATGAGATGTCTTAACCGCTTTAATCGATGAAGATTCACGAAAACAACCGATTCTTTATCAATGTTTATTATGCGTTACCTAACCCCAACATTCACTCTCAATTTAATGAACATCATTATTGTTCAACTCCGGTGAGTATGCCTGAATCTTAAAACCTAACCAAGAAGGAATATTTGATCAGTACATCCGCGTCCGATTGTGAAGTCAACCTGGTTTAATCAAATTCGCTATTTCCTAGTGTTGGGTGATTATAAAAGCTAATGTTTTGAACACCACTAGTTAAAATGTTTCATTTATGGTTTCCACGAAAGGATTCCTGCCCCTTCTTATAGATCGTGGTGATCAGCGACAACAGGAAAAATTCAAATTTATTCACAAGTCACAAAAAATACCTTAAATTGATTGAAATTAGAAGTGTAAGCCATTGGATGGTAATGTAGAGCTTCCGCCACGAAGCCTGAAAGACATTAATTTGACCCCCAACTAAGTCACCGAAGCACGACCTTAAGTGATCCCGAACAAGAACAAAACTACTTTTCAATGCATACTGGTCTGGAATGGCTGGGCAACTAAGGCCAGTTCGTGATATCAAATTTTAAAATAACTAGTGTTGTTTACATCAGTATTAACCACTCCTAGAGCAGTATATATTCAAATTTAAATTTATGAATTAGGCCAAAATAGGTGACTACCCAAATTACTGAAAATGTATTTTTCAGAAGCAGGAACTTGTGTGTTTTTTTTTAAATTGTTTTATTCTATTTCCACGCAGAACACCTAATAATCTTCATACAAATTTCCACAATAGTAATAATAATAATCACTGCCACAGTAGCGGTAATAATAATAGTATTTGTAATAACATAATTCAAATAGCATATTAAAATATAAAATAAACAATATAATAAAAATGAACTTTAGAAATAATGTCCTGGATGCTATAAAGTCTGGCTTCTGTACGTCAGCAGTTAGTAGTACATAAGTATAGCTTAATAATAACTTGATATCAAAACATAGAAAACAGGAAAACAATTAGTTTATGGAAATAATATTTCTAGTCAACAGAAAACGACATCACACCTCTGTTTATTCACGACTAAAAGATTAATACCGATTAACAGGAAGCATAAGAAAGAAGAAAATAACACGGCTTTTCCAATTTGTCGAAACACTAGGAAGTGGAAGGTGTAGACATGATTCATAATGGCATTTAAATCGAGATACGAATTAGTGGCTGCAAGTGAATGATTAGAGGGATAACAAGAGAAAGTCAAGGAAAAACAAGTAAAACTTCGAAGGCAGTTTGTAATGAGATCGAATTGTTTTGTTTACCCCTCCTAGTTTTATGTTTTTTTTAAGGCATCACTAAGAAAGGAAAAAATGGTATACATTTGTAATCACAAGATAGTAACCAATAAATATAACAGTAATGTTAGTTACATTTTCCTGAGCAAAGAAACACCAACGGTTACTCGTTAGGTGAATTAAAGTCAGTGGCCCAAAATACAAAAGATGCAGTTGATTTCACTAAGTAATATTGATAAGTATAATGGCCTGCATCTAATCAAATATAACAACAATAATAAATAATAGAATACGCATATAAAGTAGAAAAAGTAATACTTGAAAAAATGCATTGCCTATGAGTACATTTCAATCCAAAAAATAAATGAAACAATCTCTCATTTCATACTAAATTGTCCAAAACGAGATAGTTGTATGTTGACTGAATTCTGTTCACCATCACCACCACCACCACAACCTCTGTCGTCATATTCTTCCGTTTGCCCCTCTTCAATTTTCCTATAGCCGGAGATTACTGAACGTACTAAACAGTTAGATGGTAAGCCTGAATCTGTAGAGATTCGTTCATAAATACTAGGGAAACGACTGGAAGAATAAGGAATTGATGAGATAGTAGAACATTCAGTACCACAACGCAATAGATGTGCATCAGATTTATTAGTCTCCACAGAATTTAATTGACATGGGTTACCAGCAGGATTTGGTTGATTATAGCAAGAGTTTGAAAAAACATCTGAAGTACAATCCATTGTAGTGCAATGTCCCGACATTTGATGTGTATTTTGTTCTAAACATGAAGCAGTGAAACGACGTGAAATCATTCCGGAAGCTTCTTTATTCTGAGCAATGTCCTCTATTTGTGTCAACCTACTAAATGAAGGCTGTTCATGCACAGCTTCAGACAGGGTGGGAATGTTCATCAGGACTTAGTAGATTGATTTTTAATATCATTGAATCAGTTGGATTCAAGGAACCTCGTAATACACCGGGTATATTAAATTTTACATGGCCACCATGAAATCCTTCAACAAATATACCTGGAAACTCAACTTGATACAGACCTGTTAGCGGTTTCGGATTTTCTCTTCGTGGACGACCCAATGGAGGACTATCAGATATACTACTGTTACAGCATTGACCAATATCATGAAAGGTAGTTTGTCCAAACATTTCATCAAACTGAAATACCATTTCATCATCATTGTCATTTATGGAAGTAGTAGTACTAGTAGTATTTATGAAACGATTGTTATAACCACTTGTTGTAGAATTATTCGTAAATATCCCTTCATTATCGTTATCGCCTTTCAGATTCGGATCGGAAATATCATCAATAATTCCAAAAAATCTTGATCGACCTCTTTGACTGGGGTTAAAATTTTCTGTTGAAATAAGCATTGTAAAACGAAATATAATGAATAAGACGATCACAGTTTATGATAAATATATTTGTGTCTTGTATTATATATATATATATATCATGAAATCAGAATAAGACGGTATTTTGATTGGTTAACTATGATAGTTTTAAAATAATTTCGTCATCGTTCTGGTCATATATTTTTATAGCTGTTAATATGTTACTATTATTATCATTACTATTATAGTTTTACAGGCTGGTAATTACATTAACCTAAATTCTCACCTTTTAATTGTAAATATTGACAAATTAAATAAATAATAAGGACATAATTCATTCAAGATTACACAAATCCAAAATATATGTTTACCGGCACATGTGTATCTGGTACATTGAATGTTTTAGCCGTACGATCAGAGTATACATATGCTAAAAAACTAGTTGATATTCAGTCTTGAATATTGACAATAAAGTAATGTAAACCTTTACGGATAAACAACACATTCGCTGAACAAGTAAGTGGCTATCTGGACTAAGTACCTTAGTGGATGATGGGTTGACGTTTAGAGAAATTTAATCTACAAGTCTCTCTACGATACAAAAATCTAATTTAATAAATTTGGAATTTAAAATTTTCCCTTAAAACTTCAGATATCTAAGCTATAATCATCATGCATGATTTACTAAGTTGTATTCATTTTTTTCGATTATTTAGCTGGAGGTTTGTAGAAGGCCGATATATGAAGTTTTACAGAGGTGTCATACATAGTTTGAAATCAACAGAACCTAGTATACAAATACTACATCATGACTATATGAAAGCTCCTATTAAATGTACTCTTTCTCGTTTGTATCTTCAAATAAACGATTCAGGGAAAATCCTTGAAATCGATCAAAGATAAGGGAATGGACGTGTTGAAAACCCACACCCTATAACCACACAAGCTAAAGAAATAGAAAAAATTAAGTTTATAAATGATTAGTTTGAAATATCAGATTTCAATATAATGTTTCTACGTGATTTTCACTTGAAAATATTACATTACTACAATTATTACTCAGCGTAAAATAAAATCCATTTTACACAAATCCCACTTCATACTGGACACAGAAATTGCTACATTGTTTCGAATCGAATGATTACTTTTATTCTCTTAACAACGTCTAGCCCAATTTCATTTTCAGGTACCTTCAGTGAAAGAATCAAACTACGATTATAATAACTTAGAAGTGGCAGCTGTCTCCATACTCCTAAAAACAATTGAATCGCCTTGTTTGGGCCAACCTGCATGAGCACTGATTAGCACTGAGGAAAGTGAGCCTGATATGCTACTGAGTGATATCACTGCACGTAGATAACCACAGATATGAATTCTACTGTGATAGTGCCTGAATCTTAGATGGGGGGGGGGTGGATTTTGAAAATTCTGGAGAGCTTCTAGAAGCGTAGAATTCAGGTCAATGAAATACAGACATAGATCTAATTCATCAACCTGTATAGAAAAAGTCAATCAGTTACATGGTCGGAAGTCAACCGTAAAAGATAGTCACCAGCAGTGCAAGAACAAAGAAGACAGTTAATCACAAACAATGTCATCAGAACAAGCTGATTTAGCACTTGTGGAATAAGTGAAAAGCTCACTTCTACACAAAATAGGTAATGATAACACTATGCAGAACGATAATAAAGGCTTCACAATTAAATCATTTAGATTATTGAACATAACTCCGTCAGAAGACAATATATTTTTAGTAATACGAAAGTAGTGATATAGATAACTCTGCTAAAAGTAACACCACTGAATGAATGTATGTGTGACATGATTAACAGAAAAAATACCATGTGTGGATAACCCCAGCTTTAAAAAAACCATCCAAGTGTCTATTTATGTACCCTTGAAAGTTCAACATGAACACCATTAATGTACTGCATCATGCTATTTATTACGTTACATTATATGCCAGACAGAAAAGCAAACAATTTAATAACAAGAAAAAGATTACATTATCACTTCCAGATTACTAGGTCATCATATCCTATGAAATTATAATTCATGTATGTAAACAAAAATAATATATAGTAGAAGGCAATGTTTACATCAGAATTTCACCAAAACGTAAGACAAATGTGTGTCTAACGTTCTTATTCTGAGTGATAACCATCAGAATAAAGGGAAATGTAAGAATAATGAAAGTATGATTTATACTACATGTAATGAGTGTATTCATCACAATAAAGCATCATATTTTTTTAAAAAAAAACGAGAGTAATGATAAAGGAACAGCTTAAACATAATGAAATTGAAATTGACAGTTTTTCTATTCATATATCCTATTCAAATAATGGGAAATGTTCTTTTCAGTGTTCGAATTTGAAAGGATGCGAAAAAAACAAGTGTCTTACGCTTTCACTACGTCATTCACCTTCCCCCTCCCCCCCTCCTGCAGATAAATTACAAAAAGAACAAAAGCTAAATGTTTTCTTGATATTTGCTTAACAACCTGTTTTATTGATGATAATGACTTGTTTCGATAACTTCTACTCATCTGTAAATTTTCTACCGGAGGATATTTTTGATTTATGTCTTGAAAGTAAGTCAACAGAACTATATCCATTATAGCTGTCGGTTAGTCTATACAGATGTCTATGTTCATTCACTTGTATCAAATTCCACTAAATTATGAATTTTACATGACGGAAACAATTTTTTGTTATTGAATTAATTTAAAAACCAGAATCTAGGTCAAAATAATGGTGATTGTAACCATAATCGTCATCATATCTTTCTTAATACAATCGACTAAGTATAAATCACATAAATACTTACTAATAGACCCTAATTGCAAATCCCAAACACCTAGATTGGTTACAATTAATAACTAGCATACATATTCGACGTCAACGCAGTTATTGGACTGTAGTTATCCAGTGTGTTTTAAGCTATTCAAATATAGGCTTGTGGCATAGCTCGACGACCAATGTCGCTGGTATAAATTCTTATAGTCTTTACGTATCTGAACTCAATCAGTCACTACTTTTCAATAGAACTTCGGCGACATCTTGAGGTTAGTGGCCCGAATAATTTAGTTAAAGTGGTTTCTGTGGAGACTGGTACTTAATTTTTTTGCTGTTTGTAATCGTTACAAATTGATCCTGATTGAGTACGACTAAAACCATGGTACACTGGACAGTTGTTTCGTCATCGTTTGGGACTTTTAAGTATCCAACCAGGAGATAACTTTAAGATATTCCCAAAGTTCTAGTGAAAAGTCGTGACTGGTGTAGCTCAGACATATCGGGAGTGAGACAGTCACAACCAGTGGGACTGACTGTTCATCACCCTATACAACAAACTGACATAAGTTCCTAGTAGTGCTGATGGTTAAGAGGTTACCTCGAGTCGTGAAGGTCCTGAGTTCGATTTCTCGGTAGGACCGCAGGCGAGCACTACTTAAAAGTTCCGAACTAAGACGAAACAACTGTCTAGTGGCTCCATGGCTTTGGTGGTACTTAACCGAGACTAATCAACAACGATTAAAAGCAACACGAATAAATACTAATCTCTACAAAACCATCTTTATTAGTTCAGAATAGGCTTGTATCTTCCCGTTGATTTGTAATGGACTGAAACTGGTCAGCCTCTGTTGCCATATGTGCATCCTGAGCGGATTGCCTCTATATAGCGGTATTACACAAGTTATATTAAAGTTGGATTGTGACTGGCAAGTGGAATCCAGGACGCGCGTTTCGTCCTATTTGGGACTCGTCGGCTGGATGTACCTGCATCCCAATGTTGATGTTCACACTGGGATTCGAACTCAGTCCGCTTCGTGTCAAACGCCACCGCGTTCACCACTAGGCTACTGTGTCCAGACAGTCACACTTGTGCAACGGGTACATATCTAATTCAGAATAGGCTTGTATCTTCCCGTTGATTTGTAATGGACTGAAACTGGTCAGCCTCTGTTGCCATATGTGCATCCTGAGCGGATTGCCTCTATATAGCGGTATTACACAAGTTATATTAAAGTTGGATTGTGACTGGCAAGTGGAATCCAGGACGCGCGTTTCGTCCTATTTGGGACTCGTCGGCTGGATGTACCTGCATCCCAATGTTGATGTTCACACTGGGATTCGAACTCAGTCCGCTTCGTGTCAAACGCCACCGCGTTCACCACTAGGCTACTGTGTCCAGACAGTCACACTTGTGCAACGGGTACATATCTAATTCAGAATAGGCTTGTATCTTCCCGTTGATTTGTAATGGACTGAAACTGGTCAGCCTCTGTTGCCATATGTGCATCCTGAGCGGATTGCCTCTATATAGCGGTATTACACAAGTTATATTAAAGTTGGATTGTGACTGGCAAGTGGAATCCAGGACGCGCGTTTCGTCCTATTTGGGACTCGTCGGCTGGATGTACCTGCATCCCAATGTTGATGTTCACACTGGGATTCGAACTCAGTCCGCTTCGTGTCAAACGCCACCGCGTTCACCACTAGGCTACTGTGTCCAGACAGTCACACTTGTGCAAGTGTGACTGTCTGGACACAGTAGCCTAGTGGTGAACGCGGTGGCGTTTGACACGAAGCGGACTGAGTTCGAATCCCAGTGTGAACATCAACATTGGGATGCAGGTACATCCAGCCGACGAGTCCCAAATAGGACGAAACGCGCGTCCTGGATTCCACTTGCCAGTCACAATCCAACTTTAATATAACTTGTGTAATACCGCTATATAGAGGCAATCCGCTCAGGATGCACATATGGCAACAGAGGCTGACCAGTTTCAGTCCATTACAAATCAACGGGAAGATACAAGCCTATTCTGAATTAGATATGTACCCGTTGCACAAGTGTGACTGTCTGGACACAGTAGCCTAGTGGTGAACGCGGTGGCGTTTGACACGAAGCGGACTGAGTTCGAATCCCAGTGTGAACATCAACATTGGGATGCAGGTACATCCAGCCGACGAGTCCCAAATAGGACGAAACGCGCGTCCTGGATTCCACTTGCCAGTCACAATCCAACTTTAATATAACTTGTGTAATACCGCTATATAGAGGCAATCCGCTCAGGATGCACATATGGCAACAGAGGCTGACCAGTTTCAGTCCATTACAAATCAACGGGAAGATACAAGCCTATTCTGAATTAGATATGTACCCGTTGCACAAGTGTGACTGTCTGGACACAGTAGCCTAGTGGTGAACGCGGTGGCGTTTGACACGAAGCGGACTGAGTTCGAATCCCAGTGTGAACATCAACATTGGGATGCAGGTACATCCAGCCGACGAGTCCCAAATAGGACGAAACGCGCGTCCTGGATTCCACTTGCCAGTCACAATCCAACTTTAATATAACTTGTGTAATACCGCTATATAGAGGCAATCCGCTCAGGATGCACATATGGCAACAGAGGCTGACCAGTTTCAGTCCATTACAAATCAACGGGAAGATACAAGCCTATTCTGAATTAGATATGTACCCGTTGCACAAGTGTGACTGTCTGGACACAGTAGCCTAGTGGTGAACGCGGTGGCGTTTGACACGAAGCGGACTGAGTTCGAATCCCAGTGTGAACATCAACATTGGGATGCAGGTACATCCAGCCGACGAGTCCCAAATAGGACGAAACGCGCGTCCTGGATTCCACTTGCCAGTCACAATCCAACTTTAATATAACTTGTGTAATACCGCTATATAGAGGCAATCCGCTCAGGATGCACATATGGCAACAGAGGCTGACCAGTTTCAGTCCATTACAAATCAACGGGAAGATACAAGCCTATTCTGAATTAGATATGTACCCGTTGCACAAGTGTGACTGTCTGGACACAGTAGCCTAGTGGTGAACGCGGTGGCGTTTGACACGAAGCGGACTGAGTTCGAATCCCAGTGTGAACATCAACATTGGGATGCAGGTACATCCAGCCGACGAGTCCCAAATAGGACGAAACGCGCGTCCTGGATTCCACTTGCCAGTCACAATCCAACTTTAATATAACTTGTGTAATACCGCTATATAGAGGCAATCCGCTCAGGATGCACATATGGCAACAGAGGCTGACCAGTTTCAGTCCATTACAAATCAACGGGAAGATACAAGTGATGCATAGTTTACAATATTACATGTAACTTTTGTTGAATGAACATGTAGGTAGGCATAATAAAACGAGTAATACTATAAAACCATCTTTATTAGGATGCAAGTTTAGTATTCAAGTAAATTTTGTTGAATGAACATATAGGTAGGCATAAAATGAGTAATATATATTTGTAAAATTCCAATGAGTAGAAATTAAAATTTCTGACGTTTCGCGGCTTAGTGTAAGTCGCTTCTTCAGAGAAATGAATAACCGAATTGAATTAGCACAAGGTTAAATAATACAATGGAACAAATCATAATCAAAATAAGTTCGTACAATCAAAATTGCGATGTAGGCGTGTTTTGATAAAATACAATATTTTTTTCCGATCTGCACTAAACTAAACAATCGGAAAATACTACGACTTCTACTTCGCTATCGGTAGATAAGATTAAATTTAATCAATTAAATACTTTTTTAAAAGAACTAACTTGAAATTAGAGTGCTTCTATTATGGACAGATTAATGAACAGAAACACCCCTAAATGACTGCAATGCTACGCTGACATATTCCGAGTCTAAAACATAACTCAAACCTAATAATATGATCTTTCAGTGTCAAATCTAACTAAACAACTGGCGATATTGCTTACATTTGAAAGCAAAATGTCCGATAGTATGTAGATAGCATGTAGATAGCATTCATAGAGAAGTGATAAAAATATAACGCAAAGCCATATAGCACACAGTTTATAATAATTTTCTTTCTATTTGAAATTATATTTACACAAAACTACCTTGACCAACTTAAACTGAATCCTACTAGATAAATCTTATGATATCCTCAAGAATTGGAAAATAAACTGAACTTGTATTTGCATCTTAGCTATCGGACTGATTTGAAAATGTTAACAAAGACGATCATTTTTACTCAACTTAGGCACTTATGAAACTATCTAAAAAAATTATTAGAAGAGAAATGGATATATCAACCAACAAAAGCATGAGAGTTGTATGTAATGTGCATAGTGTTTGTATGCATGTATGTATGAAGGGATAACTATACTTATTGTCTACATGATTAAACAATTGCAGGTACAGCAACGTTTAAATTTATAATCAACTAATAATAATAACATAACGGGAGGTATCCATAAACTAAAACATACGTTATATTTGCAAATGAAAATTATTTCGCTCTTTCAGGGGAAACAAAACGAACAAGGATTCTCGCAAACATAGATACGATTTTATTGAAAATGTGGTTCAATATAGCGCTCTATCTAGCAACAACCAAGCAATATATATGTACTCTATAGATGAAGTTAATATTATCATACCTTTCACTTTTGTTTGTAAAAAAATAGTAAGACACTCGAGTTGTGTTGGTAAATGAACACTGTCTAGTTATAATCCGTGCGAATATCGTGACCAGTGGTCGAAGACTTTGGTGAGAGGACATGGCACAGAATCAGTCCCAATGAGGCAGGGGTATTCACTTTTTATCTTCCCATAGAATCTGAATTTCTAATTATCTAATATATTATATCCCATGAATTGATTACTTCACGGGCCATACCTTCTAAGCCCGCTTTTGTTAATGACTTTCACTACACAACTACTCATTTCAACTTGCTATTCCTCTTGATTTCATCGTACTACTACGATCTTCTTACCATAAGCATTTTCTAACCCACTTCTGTGCCAGTCAGCACTGTCTGTTGGTATAGACAGGAGCTAGGCCAAAATAACCATGAAATATATCAAACAAGAAGGTGTATGATACTGCAATAAGTATTTTTGACTTTATGAAGAATTCAATATACACAGTTCTACTATAAAGCGGTGATATAATAAAACCAATGAAAATATTATGAACAACAACGGTCTTTTATATAATATTTTCACATAGCATACTTTGCATAACTTTAATACCTATAAATTAACTTGCTTTATTACCATTCAAACACTCCAGATAATATGCAAGACTAATTGTAAACTCACTGTCTTAAAATAGTAGTGTACTACCAAGTAAATCATGCCACATATATTCTTGATAAGCATGAAGTAACTATGACCAATTTATATTCACCTGTCAGCCTTCAACCAGTGTAAATTAACTGAGCATAAATAATAAATATTTATTTCCTGAATCGTCAACTGTTTGACATTTTAAGTTTACTACAGTATTGGCTTGGTTTTCACTACAATCTCCAGAATAACTCTGATTATCAACTGAAGATATGATGAGTTTATTGTGAATTATAAGAAATGATACATCTTGGGACTTTGCTTCATACTCTTGGAGTTGTAATATTCTGATTATCTGAAGTTATTGTTTAAAATTATGGATACCCATTGGTTTAATGTAGAATATGCCTCGTTTCATCATAATGTCGTAGAATGTTTCTTTTTGGAAATTTAGTTTCATAAGTTTGTTTCGTAAGTTCACCGGTGTCCGGGATTACACTTATTGACTACTTATCCTTCTTAATTGCGAAATCTAAAATAATTCTTTCGAGATGTTCGAAAATTTCCATTCAGCTATGTGAGGATATAATCATTTAGATCAGTGTGTAATTATCTTTTAATATCATCTGATATTCGTATATATGGTGTGTAATAGATCAGATTATCCAACATAATGTTAACCACAGGTTCTTGAAGTTGATTTTCTAGATTGTTAATCATTTTTCCTTGCTTGACTGACTGATCTTTTTTGGTAGCATAGAATACTATGGTAAGATTGTGTAGTCTTGTCTTACAAATACCTCGCATGACTAAAATACTTTGCTTGAAGATTGTTAGATGAATAGCTTCTTATGACGTATATGTTAACTTTACAACCCCATGAAGGTGCACTAAGATGACGTCTAAACTGCCCATAAAACATCTATATTGTAAATCAGTGCATTTTTAATACAATTAAACATATAGTTATAAGTTTGAGCCTTTCTACACCCATTTTGAACTGATCGATTTCGCCAATTCGCAAATTCATCATAAACATTCTAATTTAAAAGGTTTATACATTTATACAACACGTTTTCCCTAAAATATCAATTCCATGGTGAGACATAATCTCGTTACTCTTAATAATCCTCACCTAATTTTATTTAAAAGCTTAAAAATGACAGGAGTTTAGTAAAATTCTATGGATAATCAAGATTGTCTTTGATACAATCCGTCATTTTCTGAGTGTTTTGAAATATTTACACATCAGTGATAAATCAAAACAGACGAATCATTTTCTCCACTAGCTGGCTGAAGTACAAGGTGAGTTTAACTAGAATGTTGTTCGCGATTTCTGTAGTAATAGAGTATTGCCTATCCTTTATATGCACAATTTTTACACTGTAGAGTTCAAAGCGCAAATTTAAAGGGTTTACCAGGTATTATGTCGATTGTTATTCAATCTTTTAACTTATATGAATGGTAATCTAACAACAAAATGAACTGTCTTAAGATTGAAGTTTAAACCACAGGAGTAGTAATAATAATTCGCTTCAACATGTTTATAGTCCATTAAGAGAGTAATAATACTTGTCTATTCTCTAGAGAACAATCATTAACATGTATCATTCCCACTGTATATCTTTCTAAAATGACCTATATTACAATTAAAACTTATAGTGAATGGTTTCATTTTAAGAATCTTTATTTGAAAAGAATAGTTTGTAAGGGCCCCATTTAGCCCTAGAAAGATTAGTTGCTAACTGTAAACCTACACATTGGTATGTATTTCCAAGGTATGGTCAAATTCTTGAACTGCTAAGGCTCAAGATATTGACTCCCGTGCTCGTATGTCCTATTTGCATCTGGGATTTATTTAGTTCAAATATAATCCTATTTAAATCATTTAAATTGACCTTCGACTAAAAAATTATTGTACAGTTATTGAATGTGTATGAGTCAATGTGATTTTGAAAAGACTCACATGCGTATGAATAATAATTAGAACTGAACTTAATCAAAATCCTACATAACCAAGTAACACCAATTCATTTCTGATTTTAGCAATAATCAGTCATGCACATGTATGTATGTAAAACACAAGAAATGGAAAATGATAGAGAAAAATAAAAAATATACAACTAAATTTGTCAAGTTAGTATATGGATGATAATTACTAAAGTCAACTGATGCTAGATTGTTGACAAATAGGATACTAATAATTAAAAAATAGAATTATTACGCAATTGAATGAATAAACTCAAGGAAAAACATCTTAATGAACACTTGGAGATACGACAGGTCACTTCGATTATTTAAATAATTATATCCAAACAGTGTACTGATTTTCGTGTTACATGAAACATTTAAATTTAAATAACTGTGACACAGCCAAAACGCCATTCAAAAACCGAAGAGTTTACTTAAAGGTCAGTTTGAATCTTGTCGACAATATGCATTCCATGATTGGATTGAATATTTCTCTATGTAAACTAATAAATATTGCAATTGCTACTGAGCTAATGGTTTCGAATTTTGATCAAATTAGTTGCGCAACACAGCCGTCCTTAAATATTATGATTACAAAACACTAAATAAGAGATAAGAAAATATAATCTAATTGCAGTAGGTAATTTTCTAAAATAGTGTATTATGGTATACAACTACTCTGTAATTTATCCCACAGACTCTGTTACACATAGGATAGGCAGTGGAATAGTAATGGCAAGAAATAATATATTTAGAAGAAAATGTTCATTTTTAGTTAAGTGGTGTGTGGAGATTAGCTACATAAGACGTTTTTCACTACAAACTGGTGTCTGTTGAGAAATCTGTAAGGACTATGGAAAACTGAATAATTGTTCCTCTACAATTTCTTTTATCAGAAGTACGTACCCATGGTCTAACGCAGGACTAAATTCGAGATTGCAGGACTAGCGTTCGAAATGTATGGCGCTCGGTGAAAGTCCTACAGATCGGAAGTTTGATCCTATGCTGACGCATAGTTCCTCACTGATAAGGAAGAAAATGTTCAGTGTCCCCTCATTTTCAAGGGTTCTCCAATCGGCTATAGATTGGAATGTATTCTCTAATGAATACTTTCACACTGTTCAAAATGTCTTGTTAATCAGTTTCACAATATAACCTGTTTACTTTCTTTCCTGAAACCTGACAATCTGTTCGTAAACAAAACTCAATATTTTTTATATTCCCGGAGTAAGACAAAAATATGGAATTAACTTTTACGACATAAATAAATCGATTTCCCTTTAATAACTTGTAAGATGTTAAGACGTAATTGAAGTTAAATTTTCGTGTTACGGAAATTACATCATCTTAGCTGACAGGAAAATTCGAAAACAATTTTCGCAGAAACAGCCGAATTCTCTTTAATTGGCAAGAACTTCGGAGATTAACAGTGTTCCAGCGAACTAAAAAACAATCAGTTAAGAATGATAGTTGAGTGCTTTAGCTGCCACCTAACAACTTGGACAAGATTGTGAATCATCAGTCATTGAATACTGAAGAGATACAAGATGATTTTATATGCTTTTAATCTCTTTCATAACTGGATATTACTCTAGAAACTAATAAACAAAATCAGAGAGTGCAAAATCTTAAGATCTCTTTTACAGCGTAGTACCTCTGGCTGATACTGCGATAAAATCCAGTAAATCACTAAGCTTTAACACTAAACAATGACAAGTGATGTCTTATGTTTAATTCACCTCGAAATACATTGCAATGAAATCTGTGAGATATTCCTAATTGAACCTAAGAGTGAATGCATTCTTAAAAACTTTCAAGATTTTTACTGGATACTTATGAATAGAATTATTGAGCACTAAAGTACTTTAAAGACAGCAAGAGGAACGTAATATAATGCAGTTCTATAGTAAGATGAAATAACTGTTTACTATTCTACAATATGTGACATCAGCTGTGGTGCGGTTGAAGAGGGCACAGTTGTTTAATATGCCAGAGATGAATTGGCCACAATTACGATAATACAGAAAACGCTAACCACTTATTAACTTCAATATTTTAGTTTTGATAAGACAACCGCCTAAAATGCAATGAGACAAATATCTACTATAAATGTTTTATGTTGTACACTTTTACTGATATTAATAAGAAACCTAAAAATTGTGTAAAAATAGAAATATCGATATTTAAGAGTAAGTACATGCATCAATAATCTACATCGCAAAAACAAATGGGCTAACTCAAGTAAAATAATCTGTTGTTAAAATGCGATTGTTCGAAAATATTTACTTTCAAATATTCGAAACTTTATAAGTCCTTCAACTTTAAATGCCATGCTACATAGCTGTATATTTAGAAAGAGCGGATATCGGCTGTGGAGGGATTTTGTTAGACACCAACCGACCATGGATGAAGAGACTTCTATGACGAGTGCAGTAGTTAGTGAGCCCAACTACACCGATCCCCCATGGTCACATTAAGTATTGACGTAGATCAGTTCTGAAGCAACATTTCTCATTTAGATAGAGAAATGCATCCTAAACAATTTCGCATTGTTACGTAAGCTGATCAGAATACTCTGCATTTTGCTAGAACCTTAACTAACTAGATTCATGACATCTCGATACTCTAAGTCGATGATTCATCTTATATAAAGTCACTCACTTGGAAGTAAGAAGAATCTTACAGAACTTAAGTGAATAAATATTGCAGAGAAACTTATTCAACACATAATGGCTTTTTTCCAGTTGTTCAATTTTAATGAAAGTAGTTTCTTTAAAAAGAGGAAAACACCTATTCTACAAAATCTCTAGTATCAACAAGAAACAAGAACATTGTACCATGAAAGATAACAGATAACGAAAACACCGTACAAAATTATTTATAACTTACCTGACATTTATTTATTGTCCGAGATTCTTTGTTTTGTCTCGTATTGTACTCAGTAAAATAAGTAAGTAGATGAAATAACTATTTGAGTTAGATTTTCGAAACAATATATTATTGTTAACGGAAGTATTTTCAGCGAACAGCAGTAGTGACTTGACTATGTAATTCTCCTAATTAAATGTAGGCTCGCTAAGCATGTATTGAGAAGAGAAATCAAAAATGAAAGGAACGAATTGAAAGCAAATGTTGGCAAATAAATACGATGAAAACTACACAAACAGTATGCACACACACACACACACACTATATATATATATATATATATATATATATATATATATATAAACATGTGCAGCACATGTGTCAATATTTCTTACTTCAATGTGATTCATATAGAGTATAAGAAGTAATAATATCAACAGTATTGAGACCGAAAGAGAAAAGGTATCACGTGTTCTGCTGTGATCGGATCATATATATATATATATATATATATAGTAAAGTTTCGGCTACACAGCTCAAGTATTGAGGATTTTGTTAAAAATTTCTACCTTACTAAAATTATATTCATAAGTAATCTCACACTATGACCTTCATGTCCATTATAAATCGTAAATCACAAAAGATTATTGAAGATTTCCACCCAGTCCCCCCCCCACACACACACCCTATCAAAACTGTGAAAACTTGAGAGAAATCGTTAGTTTCGTATCAGTGAGTCTCCTTGATCGAATACTGTATAAGCCTATTTCTGGTTTAGAACTAAGACTTTCATCTTGAACTGCAAACAGGTTATGAGGTACAACCTTAGACTGGAATCTGATAATTAAGGATTTTCAAAGTACTGTTTTAGTGGAAAATGTGGAGTGTTTGTGATCAGTAAGTAGGGTGTAACAGATGTTTAGTCCCAGTTGGTGGTGGGAATGACCGTTTCAAATACAACATGACATGAAAATTCTTAATACAATGACAGTAAAGACTTGTAAATTAACTGGTCACTTCTCAGTGACCTATGTTACACATGTCGAGTTGTTAGTGCTGGTCGAATTATATCACGTTGCAATATAGTTAATCACATATAGTTACATAATATCGCTGTAGTGTCTTCTTTCTTAAGCAGAATGGTTTAATGTTGAAGCTTTGATTCTCATTCTAAACATTCGTAAAAGTTTCAGTCCAAAGTGAATGATTAAAACTTATTCACAAGTGGTTTAACCGTCTTATTTAGTGATAGGCAAACCAATATAGTGCAGAAACTACTACAGTAATCACTCGTCTAACTTAAATAGCGAGCATTAAACTTGGTTTCATTTAACGGTCAGCTGAGAAACAAAGTAGGACTAGTTTGTAAACTTTTAAAACTATGCACTCATCGCCTTCGTAGAATAAACAAAACGTAGCGTTTACAGTTTAACCACTGAGTAGGGATATATTATTCGATATTTGTTAACTGAAGTTGGTGTAGTGTTTGTTTCCTATTCTCCTTTCCCAGCTCGAATGATTATAAAGGTAACTGATGAGACTGTGAATGAATAAATGTTTCGGTTGGTGGTATAAGGACTGGCAACATTTTTAGTGTCTCCAGACGGAATTCCTTAATGTGAATGGGGAACATAATGAACAACATTCATCGATCAACTCATACATAATCGTCATTGCATTCTCAAGTATTTTATTCTCAAAGATCGGTTGTTAAGTTATTATTATAAAATAATTAGAGATTACGAGTCTTTATTGCATGAAATATTCTACAAATCCGTAGATGGTTTTCTTTGAAAGTAATACATGCATAGATGGTGCTAAGTAAATTTCTAGGGACTGTTGGAGGATCTACTTAAATAATGAAAATAACACTTTATGCTAATTTGCCACGAAAAATATTATTTATGAAAACAAACCTAAGTGTAAATAAAGAAATGAGTAATAATTAAATAAGAGTCATAAGAACATCACGACAGTGTATGACTAATTAGGTGCAGCACATTTACACTGAAAATTTAATGTGTGGTTGTTCAGCCAGTTATCAGCAAAGTAAAACGTAATACATGTGTGCACCTGTTGAAATTGTCACACTAAATTAGCATAGTAAAATGAACACCAGTGTTAAAGGTGGTATTAGTATCAGTGGTGGCTGAAATGTTCAGAGAAAAAATATGATTCAGGAAAGCATTAATGCTAGGTAGGAAGGACATAAATTAATTTTAGTGTCAGTGGTCTCGACTAAATGTGAACGATTCCGTGACAGTGCAACTAATTCTGAGTCACGTCACATAGTCTCCAACCAGTGATTACGAAAATCGCCCTGAGTCGAACTAAGCAGTTCGTACCAACAAACATGGCTCATACCAACTGTCAGCGAGATTATGAACTGATGTTACATTTTGATTTGTCTAGCCCTCTTCAAAACTACTCCAACACCATTCAATAACGCATCAACAAAGATGGTCAAGCATATAATAATAATATTATTATTATGTAATTCGGATGTGTTTGGATTTTCCCGTTTATTTGCTATGGACTGAAATCAGTCGATCTCTGTTGCCATACGTGCATCCTGAGCAAATCGCCTCGATATAGCGGTAGTACGCAAGTATCGTCTGAATTGGATTGTGACTAGCAAACGGAACCCAGAACGAGTGTTCCGTCTTATTTGGGACTTGTCGGTTGAATGTACTTGCATCCCAATGTTTATGTTCAGTTCGTTTCGTGCCACACTGTCGTTTATCTTCTAAACCTCATGAGACGAAATGTACTATCATACTGATGTGATTGAATGATGATGATGACGATATATTAGTAGTTGTAATTCACTGATAACACTACAAGTAATATCTAGGGTAAAGTAATTTTTCAAAACTGAAAACTTAATCTAATGGTGTAAAACCAATAGAAATGGGTAGGAAATGGTACACCTAGCACTTTTGCATGTTAGTGTAGAATAAAAAAATAGTTTATGATTGAATGATTTAGGGATTGTTAAATTTCATACGACGAATTGATCTGGGTTAGAAAACCACTGAAAATGAGAAAGCACTATACAGCTATTTCGTCCTAGGAGGGAACTTACAAAGAGTACTTATCTTGTGCTCTTAACTAGAGATCGAGCTCATAACCTTCTGGATCCGAGTTGAACGACTAATCCTTAAACGAATAAGTGACTTTACATATTGCCATTGGTTTTCAGTGGTTGTCTAACTCATATCAATTTATGATATCACATTCAAATAAATGTTGTTATCTTCAAAATTGATTTACAACTTGGACTTGCACTATCAGTCGTTTGTTAAAACCACAGCAGAATCTGCCAAATGTACCAACTCAAGTTACCATACAGCATCAGTACGTTGAGATGGAATTAATAAGACGAATAGTAGAAAAAAACCAATAGTAGCAACAACTATAATGTGAAAGACTAAATATTAACGAATACTGTCTTCAAGGGATGATTTCGATTTTAAAAAAATATTGGTTTATTTTAAGCGATATCACAGAACATCTCCAACTACTGGTCAGTTATATGCTAGCAATGACCAGCCAGCTTAAACCTATCTACATAAACCTGACTGAAAGTCATTTGTATCACGAACAGATGCTATGTTTTAGTTTGATTGCATCCTTGAAACTTACTCGCAATCTAATTTCACGTTGTTGGTGAAAGACAAGTTACTACGTTGTTGGGAACAGATAACAAATATCCCAGACATATCAGTTAATCAGGATTCATTGTCTAATTAACTGATTTCCATCCCTATTACCTTACACATTACCTCAACGTTGCTAAACTCAGTTGTCCCCTAAAAAGTGAGTAGTGTTTCGAAGTCCACTATGATTAAATACTTGCAGCCTACGTTTGTCTTCTATATTTATAAGTCCTGTTTCACTCATAGACAGTGAAAAAAACTGCAAGAAAAGGAAATATGAAACAGCTATATGACACAACGAAGAAACTGGCAGGTAAATATAGTTAACCAGAGCGACCAGTCAGGAACAAATAAGGCAAGCTAATCACCGAGATTCAAGAACAAAGGAACAGATAGGTAGAGCACTTTGAGGAACTCTTGAATAGGCCAGCTCCACCGAACCCACCAGACATCGAAGCAGCATTTACAGACCTCCCGATAGATGTCAATCCACCAACGATGGAAGAAATCAAGATAGCTAACAGACAAATCAAAAGTGAGAAAGCAGCAGGACTTGATGACATACAGCCGAAGCACTCAAGTCAGACATAGACATAATGGCGAGGATGCTCCACGTTTTATTCAAGAGGATCTGGGAGGAAGAACAAGTGCCAGCAGACTGGAAAGAAGGATACCTTATCAAGATAACAAAGAAAGGAGATTTGAGCAAATGTGAGAACTACAGAGGGATCACACTATTGTCAGTACCAGGAAAAGTCTTCAACAGAGTTTTGTCGAACAGAGTGAAAGATCAACAGGCTGGTTTTCGTAAGGATCGGATGTGCACAGACCAAAACGCAACATTACAAATCATCGTTGAATAATAAACTGAATGGAACTCGTCACTGTACATCAACTTCATTGACTATGGGAAGGCATTTGACAGCGTAGACAGGAGGTCGCTATGGAAACTTCTTCGACACCACGGTATACCAGAGAAATTCGTCAATATTATCCGAAATTGTTATGACGGACTACAGTTCAAAATCGTGCATGGAGAACAGCTGACAGATGCATTCCCAGTGAGGGCCGGTGTCAGACAAGGCTCCCTACTCTCACCTCTTCTCTTCCTTCTAGTAGTTAATTGGATCATGAAAACGTCCACAACTGAGGGAAAGCACGGAATTCGATGGACAAGTAAGATGCAACTTGATGATTTGAACTTCGCGGATGATCAAGCTCTTCTAACCCATATGCATCAACAAATGCAAGTAAAGACAACCAACGCAGCAGTAACCTCAGCATCAATAGGCCTGAACATACATAAGGAAAAGAGTAAGATCTTCAAATACAACACCGGGAGCACCAACCTAATTCAACTTGATGGAGAAACTCTGGGGAAAGTGGATACCTCCACATACCTGGGAAGCATCATCGATGAACAAGGAGGATCCGATGCAGATATAAAGGCAAGGATTAGCAAATCAAGGGTAGCATTCCTACAGTTGAAGAACATATGGGACTCCAAACAACTGTCAACCAACCTCAAAGTCAAACTCTTCAATTCGAACGTCAATACGGTTCTTCTGTATGGAGCTTAAACGTGAAGAACTACTTAAACCTCATCAGAAGGGTAAACGTATTTATAAACAACTCTCTAAGCATGATACTGATTGTTTATTGGCCGGAAATCATCAGCAACAGCCTACTATGGGAGAGAACAAACCAACTTCCAGTCAAAGAAAAAATTAGGAAAAGACGTTGGAAATGGATAGGACATATACTGCGGAAATCAGACTACATTACGAGACAAGCACTAAATTGGAATCTTGTTGAGAAACGGAAAAGAGGAAGGCCAAAGAACACACTAAGTCGAGAATTGGAAGCAGACACTAGAAGGATGTACAGCAACTGAAAACAGATGGAAAGGATTGATGAGAACAGAGTTCAATGGAGAATACTGATGAGCGGTCTATGCTCCTCTGTGAGGGGTAACGGGCATAAGTATGTTTCACTCATATGGATCAATGTAAAGTGGACTGCTGAGCAGTATATACGCCTCTTCGTTGGCAGATGGACACCTTATACACTACAATTGACGCTGAAACCATGCTGAGATCACCTTAGAAAGAAATTTGCTATGGTTAATAAGTGGTCAATGTCATCAACTACTTAACACGCACATACACCCAACAATCAATCTACAAGTGTAGACCAGTCCTGAAACATGATATTATATCAAAACACTTATACTCTATAGTACTATAATTGATGGTTACAATATCAAATTATCTGAACTTAAATGATCAAATGCTAAGCTATATAACATACGAGAAAATGTTACCAGAGGTAATCAGTGTCTAATTCTAGCCCTCCAAACGTGAATAACAACACTATTGGTTAGAATTATATAAAGAACAGGTATGAGGCCATAGTGAACTTTCTGATTATTAAGTTGCATTTTGCACTGACATGGATACACATTCAAGCTATAGTAGAAATCTTCAGGTAATGGAGAAGATTCGAAGTTCGTGAGGATGATTCTAATGATGTTGCATTATCTGAGTTGAGTAGTTTAATCGTATTAATTGATTAGAAACCGTTTACCTAAGACTTTTTTGTAAGTTGATGCTTATCAGCAAGTCATACCTACAACCTTGAAGATAACGATGTTCATGTACGATGATAATCCCATTTCATAATCCCAGATAACACCATTAGGCAATCTTAGGACAATTAAACGATCTAGTTCACAGAATCTAAGATCATTATTGACCATACGGTTGGATATTAGTGAAGATATCAAAACTTGATAAAAACAAACATATTAGCCTTTCTTACTCTCAGAAATGACTGAACGAATACAACCCTACGATAAACGCCATAAAACGTAAGTTGTAAATACGTTTTGCAATGCACGCCTTAGTTACAAAATATAAGCCTACTTATAACCGATACAATGAATCCTTTACAGAAAGACAACGGTGACAATCCCAAGTAGTGTTGTCAAAGTCAATCGAAG
Organism: Schistosoma japonicum; assembly: GCA_025215515.1. Classification (NCBI taxonomy): domain Eukaryota; kingdom Metazoa; phylum Platyhelminthes; class Trematoda; order Strigeidida; family Schistosomatidae; genus Schistosoma; species Schistosoma japonicum. The sequence continues at coordinate 11,952,370 of CM046064.1, forward strand.
TATGAAAGACACAACAGAAGTTTGGTGTTAAAGAACTTTGGTGAAAGTTAAAAAGCAACTGTAACGTTACGTTACGAAGGATGTGTTCATCTTACTATCTATGGCCTCATTTGCAATTTTTTTTAGTTCTCCTGCTTTAAATCTTTTCCTTTTACTTTGTTATTTTTTGGCAACTTATTTTGGTATTACCATTATTATTATTACTACTGACGTTTACTCCCATTTGGTCCCAAACTATTGAACTATTTCAATGTATGATAAAGTGCACGAATGTCTGAATTTTTATGACAAATCTATCAAAGAATCCTAGCAATCGAGACAGTTCTCGCTGATTGTATAAACTAATGAAACTGTTTTAAAAAAAGTACTCATGAATTTAGTCACATTACCATGACTTATCTGTTACTAAAATACAGGAAAATTTACAAAACAACGAGAAAAAAATAGTTAGTTATATGTTTTTGTAGTTGTAGATTAAGTGGCTGAATTATACCTTAGTTAAAGCAAAAATGATACATATATTAGTAAGTAGCCAATGTAAAGCACAGTTGGGGTCGTCCACATTTTGAATGTTCACTAAATGTGTTATACATGGCACTTCCTGTCATTTTTCTGTCCATTCAGTCAATGAGTAGTATTTGGTAGTGTAATTCTCATCAAAAATTTTATTTCAAACCCAACCTATTGTTATATTTATGTTCTTCATTCCACATGTTGTAATGCGTTACACAGAACATGTACAGAGCAGGTAGTTTCAGATACTAGTTGACCAAATAAACAACGGACTCGGACTAGTGTTTAGCTTTACTTGTGACATGAGTGTCCCATAAAATCTTATGGGGATTGTTATCTGAAAGTTTAGCTGGTTGATCATTGGACAGCTAGTTATCAGATTTGGTAGTGGCAAAGCTATCAAATTGTTAACAGCAATAGTCAGTATTAATAATAATTTTCTGTCGCTACATATGTATCAAAATTATAGTACAGTGCTGAAACAATGAACACGATATGTTAAGTTGTGACAATTTTCACATCTGTCAGTATTGATATCTTAGTATCTTTAGCCCACAGGATCTAATCCAGTAAGTTAGTCACAACGTTAAACTTAATGCGCGCGTACATCAGTTCAAGTAGTTATGCCCCAATTAGCAGACAGGAATGAGGATCTGATTAAAGAAGTATACAAACTTGTCAATCAATCACTGGACTGTTGAAGCCTTATTCGTTTAAAGGTAGACCTGATTGATGATGGCAACATCAAGAACACCAGTCGTACTTGTTCCTCATTTGTTACACTTAGAATACATTGATTAATAGGTGGAAAATGACATAAATTGACTAGTCATACAACATAGACTGCTATAAGTCAGACTATGTGGGATAATGGAATTGCATAAGTACATACGTTGGGTGACCAAATATGTTCACCCATTTCACTCAAATTAAACAAGATTATAAAATAATCACTAAGTTTCAGATTTTATTCGAGAGATATGGAGCACTTAAATCACTCAAGTGACTGTAAATTTTACGAGTAGTTTCTAACTAGGTAAAAACATTAGGAACTCAGCATATAATGTAAAAAACTTAATTCTATTTTTTAATACTACACAATTTTATTTTAAATGATACAGAATCATAAAGTAGTTAAATTAAACATTTCCCATATGTAACAAATAAAATTACCCACTTACCACAACAATGATCCACTCGCCAAACGTTTTGATATTAATGGCACATTCATTTATATCTTAAATGGTGTTACTAACGTACATTCATAGATGGCAGAACAAGTTCACTGTTTTGAAAAAAATATGCATATGAGAAGAGGGAAGCAGAGATTGGTTGAGTCATCTTAAAATAAATATAATCATCTAGGTGTACACAATTTATCACCCCTCAACTGTGCTTTAAATATAAGCCAATCAATGAGTTTAAAACATATGAATCCACCCTCCTACTTATAACGGCATACATGCATTCATAAACATACACACTGTGGCACACAATCACCTAATGTCGAATGAGCTGTTGGGCTAATCTAGTTTATATAAGTCATCATAAAGGCATGTGTCAAATAAGATATGACCTAAAGACAATTGAAGAAAAAGTGGTGTGATGATTCATGATAATAGTATGAATGAGTCAGGTAACGATCAGATCAGCGACAAGAACTCATCATGTCTGATTTCTATTAATGTTTAAGATTTAAGCATTATGCTAATAAATTCGAAGCATGAAAAAAAGTGTTGGGATGTTTATAGCAGCACCATTCCTATGATGAAAAGTTAGCCTGTTAAACAAGTGACTTAAGAATAATTGAAGATCACGAAGCCACAACATACGCGTTATGAAGAGGAGCATTAATTTAACCAAAAAGGAGAATTCTTTGTATTAACTAATCATTGTGTAGTTAGTCACCAGTGTTACGCATGCTTAGTTCATAATACAGACCAAATTTTATCAACCAAGTTGAAACAGGGTGATGCGAGTATCTAGTATCCACTTGAGTCTACTCAAAGTTTGACTATGATATTAATACTTCATTTACACTGATTAATTGTATTTAGATGTCGTTGTTGATAAGATCAAATAAATTCTGTCTTTTTTCCTTTTTTTTTAGTTTAGCCACATCAAATTCGGATCAGTTACAACACTATGTAAATAAGTGATTATGAATATTATGTGGTGAACAATAATCTAACTGAAAATGAGTTAGGTTCTGTGCCATAGATTTGAGGTAGTAGTATATCATTAAGACATGAAACATGTTACCAACCTACCTGACAGCCACCTGAGAGAGGACAACACATAGACATTGTTTATATGAGATAAAAAGTATGACTACTTAAATTTTGGTAGATTCATAAGTATCGTGTTTTTGTTTTCAGAGACATATCACCTACGAATTTTAAGTACAGCAGCTTTGGTAACTGGAACATACACTATATCTGATTGATATGATTTGTCATAATAGAATGCTTTACACTATACTCAGCTTTCTTGGATTAATTGATTATCGAAGAGTAATAACTCGTTTGACGTACAAAATTGGAATGAAGTTTAAATAAAGATTTTTTAATAACGTATTTGTGAGTAGACAGGATGTTACTTTCATAACATTGGAGTAAAGTTGCACATGAAACATTGTTCAAACCTATCAGGAAGACATGGATACATATTATGTAACCAAGCCCTTTCTAATACGCTAGAATAGTTATTCTGCTTATTTATAAATACATAGTTAAGTCTTAATTTTAACATTACATTTTGTGTTTCAAACAATGTACTGATCTCCGATGAACGATTGATTCCTTGATTTGTAAATAGGTTAATATCTCGAACTAACTGAACTTAAGTCTGTACGTAGCTGAAGCGATAGTAACGGATTCACTGTATACTTCAAATATTGTTACTACTGTTTTGTTTGAAAACATAAAGTTCTGAAAATTTGAATTGCTCTTCATATATGTATCTGAACAAAATAGTAAATATACATTCAGGGTTACAGAGAATACAGGTGAGTATTATTTTCAGACAGTTTGACAAATTAGACAACACATGAATAAGTTATCTTGAATTACCCCGTCCTAACTGAGTACTAATAGTTAAAGATTATTGAGAAAAGTAACATTAAGACGGCTATGTATGTAGACTTTTTCTCATTTAGAAACTAGGCATTAAATTTTGATCACAACAGTCTGTAACTGATTTTGGTAGAATTACTTAGATGACATAGTCAATAATGCTTTTAGACACTATTTTTAATTACGTACAGCTTTTTAAAACAATTGGCAAAAGAAAAAAGCTTAAATTATGCATTGAAATACAAATCACGATATTCCATTTTGATTTTTACAATCAATACAATGACTTGAATTGATTTTTCACTCAATCTAGGTCAGGGTTTATTTACATAGACGTTTTCACTAACACTGTAACTCATACATATTATGTCATTATTTCGACCTTAAGCTCCTAATTAACTCTGTAACAATTAAAATAATGATTTCACATGGATTCTGTTAAAAGTACACGGTGTTTATGAGTATTTTGTGAACGTTAACATAATTTGAAAAGCGTTAATATTAACTGCCTCTTATCTTACAAACACCAGGTAATCTCCACTTAGCGTGTATATCTTTATTTCCCAGTTATTTATTAGTTACATTCCACAGTTTCACAATTCTATTGATATTAAAGTCTATGTATTGGCATAACAGGACACCCATTCTGGACTCGGTATAGTAACCCTCAAATATCACAAAAATAACAAATAAATGTTGTGCTAGTGTTAAAGCTGATTATAATCAGAGAGATTATCAACTGGCTGACTCCGATTCAGATCCACTATGGAGAATCAGTCCCATAAAGATTGCATGTATATCATGCTGGGTGCCTAATACGACGAAGCATGGACCCAACGTTTGCTGCTGACAACTATCAACCACCTAGTATAATCATAAACAGTTTTTAATATTTCTAATAGTAATAAGTAGTGTTCACTGTCATTGACCTGTAGTTTGCTCAATTTGGACACTCACCACTAACATTGGAACAAATAGCTAAGGCAGTCTACACAGACTATTCACATCACTGAATAACATGAAATTGAATCAATATCCCAAAAGTATTAGTTTCTATTACATTTCAGACGGGTAAATCTTTGGTTATTTACTCACTGTTAAAGTCTATTGGGAGCTAAAAAGCTGTGATAACAAAAAATAGAAGGTTAAAAACCATAAGTTTAATTGCACACAACAAAGATATGCATTAGTGTCGTACAACGCAGAACCTAGTACACATGCTTATTTATGTAAGTTGCCACACTACAATAGCGCAATGAGATCAAATTAACAGGATTAATGCTACAGTATAGTTAAACAGGAAGAAACGAAACAAAAGTGTTTAGAGAACGATAGTGAGACTTAAGGTTTCTAGAATAAAAATGTTCAAATTCCCATTTGGAAGATAACATTTAAGGTGCTGTTTCTCGATAACAGCATACATGCATAACTATGCATTACTGTCCACAATATATGAATGACGAAGGTTACATAAACTCATTAAAAAGAATTCCACGAAAAAAATGTACACTTCCACAAATTGTTGGTGCCAAAGGATTCGATTGCGAAATTCCTCACACAAATTTTATAGTTGCATAAATGAATAAATATATTCATAGATATCTAAGGACATACATAGTTGCTACTATGTTACTTATTAAATAAAATAGGATGAGGAAAAAATTGAAGTTACTTGTTATAATAATTCGATCAGTGAGGAAGTAACTGATTTGACGACCACTTTACGTCACAATATAATCCAGGGTAGTAACGGCGTTTCACATTTACTTGACCGTCATATATGTCAACACTGTATGAATATTTATTATTAGCACCACGAGCTTTAAATGAACAAAATGATAAGCTGATAAGAACTAATGAAAATGATACATTCTAAACCTGGTAATTGTATAGATTCAATGAACTTTTTAAACCTTATCAACATTAAATAAACAGCTTTATAAAACCAAAGTAAAGAAATAATTGAGCAGCTATGAACTAAATTGATGTTACATTAACATATAGTTTACGCAGCCTTATCGTAACGACTCCTTGAAGACGATTTGTTCGAAGCATTCAGCACTTTCAGTTCCGCCACGTAAGCTGGATTAGCTTAAAACTAGCAAAATCGAAATCAAAAAATCTCAGGCAATGGAGTGAACTTAAACTAATAATTGTATTAAGTTGTTGCAGCAATCAAGTAATTTTGATAGATAATGACATTGCATGAGTGTTAACTTCCCACAGTTGCAAGGAGAAATACTTTTAAAGTAGTAAAACATTCATATCTCCAATGTTCTTGGTGTGCTAGTAAAGTTAAAATAGTATGGTGATAATTATTTAAACTGAAAATAAATTTTCTACTACAGCAGATTATGTAAGTGGACGTAATCATTTATCCTCTGAACGCTTTGATCATGCCCTAAAGTCAGATAAACCAACAAAGTAAATCTCGTTTCCTGCCGAGATTCTGCAATAAGAAATAAATTTCTATTTGAATGACCACGAAGTATTAGTCTTTCATACAAACAATACTCAAGTGTATGTGTCCATTCTAAGTAATGATTGAATTTCAATGATTAAGACACTGCTTAACAATCAAACGAAGCGTGTCACCACAATGTTGCCTATTTTAGTATGAAAGTTTAATGGACAGTTACTAGGATCAACGTATTTGTTGGTACTCATCATGACAAAGCATATGCAGTCACAGAGAGAGTCTTTAAGGCATGGAGCTGTACAGTGCAATCAAACACATGAAAAGTCTCTTGATAAGATTAAGCATGTTTCCATTGGGTTATGAATAATATTTATAAGTATTGGAAATCACAAAACTTGATTTTGGGTCTCTATATCAATTACAACTGTTGATTTAATACTAGATAGTATATACTGCCCTATATTTAAAGTCCGTCATTCATATAATACTAGGATCACAATTAAATAGGATCCCTAACACAGCGTATCTGGAAACAAATTATTTAAATACATCTAAGGTAACGCAATGTAATTTTAAAAAATGGCTTAGTGGTTTATCTACGGTAACTTATTATCAATATTCGAATTAAATCGAAGAAAGAATTAACTATATCTACGTGAGAACCTCCCTAAAACTGAACAAAAACTAGTAGGTGGATCCGAAAAATATCTCAACTTTATCTTTTAAAATGGCTTTCAACAGAGTATTTGAACATATTGTCAATGTTACAGACAAGATTAGCAAATTTAATTAAAATAATCAATGGGAGGGGTGGGTAATATATAACTAGAGAATAAGTGATTTCGATGAAACAATGACGTTTGATGATAAACCGAACAAGTCCACAGACAAAATGAAATATATGACTTAAGATGGCTTTTCTGGAGATGAGTATTTAATTAATTTCACAAGAGGATCGAGGGTGCGTACTGCTGAATAGCCCCATACTAGAGCGAGACAGCCCTCCAGGGCTTTCTGATTTTCGATGGTATCCAACCGAGACCAGTCTGTGACGAATACAAGCAACAAGATGAAACATTGAGAATCGTGATAATAATCCATTCTTAAATCAGGTCCCCGTAGACACTTTTATCGTAAAAGCTTAGCAATATTTTCATTTGGTATTTCAATAAATTCAATATTTCAAACTAACCGAAACTGACTTTGAAAATGACTCACATTTATGAAAAAACCTTTATACGATCTAGAGTGATATGAATTAATTTTCTAGACTTTAGTAAGCTAAATAAAAATACAAAATCTATATGACTGAACTGATTCTGAATATTCTAAGTGGATAAAATGGGGTCATTTCATTGTCTTATTTGCTGTAAAACAAGAAAGGCATTCATTACTTGTGCATAATAAGAAAACACCAAGAATTAGCTCCACACTATCTGGTTTATAAACTCGAAGTTCTTCGATTTTGAATCTTAAAAAAGCCGTCAAGCAAGTATCGATCAGCAACTGTTTGTACTTAAATAGGTTTAATAAGTTATCATAGAAAATATGTAATACGATTTATTAATGAATACTACATCCACTATACGATACTAAATGAAACATCAGTAACGATTTTACGAAGTTAAGGAGAATCAATGTGATTGAACTGTGTATACTCTAAAGAGTCAAACGAATATAAACGGGCTACAACAACAATCAACATTGTCATCTAAGTCTTATAAGCCAGTAACGAGGATTTTAAAACCAAATGATGTCACAAAATTTTCTACACTACCAATAAGCATAACTGGTCAACCAGTTAGTATGATTTCATCCCTTCAGAGTAAATGTAAGCAATACACTATCTAATAAACGAAGTATCATTTGTTTTCCTATGTAGAGATAAGAATATACTTTTAAACGGAGCCTATCGACACAATTTTCTTCATAAGCACATTTAGGAAATAAATTGTACCTTGTGACCTGAACTTTCAGACAGTTCAAATAAAAGAACGAAGAAACCACTCACCTCGTGATTCATGCTAATTCACTTGAATGGGCATGTGTGAAAAATGTCGATTAAATCATACCATTTACACGCACTGAGCGTGCTCTGTTCGTGTGTCTACCTAACTAACTTTAATGATCATAATTTAGTGTGTCTGTCTTATAAGACTATTTAATCTACTGTTTATTAAATTGGCTGTGTAGCCCTCGATCTAGGCTACTAAAGCTAACTCATTAGGACCTTTATAGCGTGTGGTGGAAAACTAAAAGTAGTCAATTGTCAGGTTTTGAATGCTAAATTTATTTTTACCATCATCTAGAAAATGTATGAATTTAAGTTATTGCAAAATGACAACCGAGATTCTACATTTATGTAGTGATGGTTGGGAATTCGTGTGTCATGACATATTGGCTATGGGTGGCGATGACCTGATGACCTAATATAATGTCCCTATGGTTCGACATCCAATCCGAATTTCCATCTAGATAACAAGTCATGGATTGTCAATTATAATAAATGACCTTAAAAATGTGAAATATAGTTATTCATTGACCATAAAGATTGTATTTGTGGCTTACTAATAGTAGAGGTACAGAGTGCTTACATAACCTTGTCTAATTATTTTGACACCAATTTGCCCTCAAAACTAATTACATATGTGAATACAACTTTCTATTGAATTATAAACAGAAAAGCGAATAATCTACTTACTTGCGGTTCATTAGTTCAAGAAGAGAGAAACTGAACAGATTATAGTGAGTAATAGGGATCATGGCAATAATTACGATAAACACACAGACTATAGTGGAAAGTTGTACAGAGCTTAGATTCGCAACTTCGAGTAAATTTTCATTGTTCTGTTCATATCCATGTTATCTGATGTGCTCAGATCATTTAACAAATTACTGCGGAAATGGTAAGCTCAATCAGATATCTATCACCACGAAGTAATGAAATGAACAAATATGGAAATTAGAGCATGTCACTCGCTAAACAATTAAAGTTAGTCACCCACATATAGACAGGTATGATTAACTTAATTAGTCAAACATTCTACGTCCTAGGTTGAATTGATAAGAAAAATTTTGAAAATTAACTTAGTGGCTTATACATCATATTACCCATTATTTAATAAGCTGTTTTTCATTTACAAAAATGGCTGTCCTCACTTGTGTTTTGGTTCGAGTTTTCTCACTAAACGATGTGGTGGTGTAGTTAACAATTACTCAATTTGTCGCATGATACTTAATAAGTTATACATTCACATTTACCTCGAGAAAATACGTTTTTGTTGGATATCAGACTGTCGAGTTAGAAGGCTACGTAGAATGATCTCTCGAATGCAACCAATTTTTGTCTCGACCATCTTCATTATGACAGTCATATTCCTCGACAACCGTCGTAATTAAGGTACACTGGTGTTTAAAGCATCCTTCCAAAGAAGTGATTAATCATAGTGGATGATTTCTATGAAGTTTCTAGTAAAATCGTACTGAGTTGTTTTTTGCAACATAACAGTAAATGCCCTCAGTAAATAACGAGTATTATTACAAGTAGTTTCTGAAATTTAGATTAGGATCGGCAGGTCTTTTAACTTCAATCTTAAAACCATCCATAGTTTCATGAAGAATGTCCATATATTAAGCACACAGCTGACTTTTAATTCAAATAGTTTTGATTTAAGTACATTCAAACTATATCAAACAGTTGTATTTGGTCAAACGTGCTGCATAAGTAACTTTGATGATAACAGACAGTTTGATATATTTAAGTTGGATTGTGACTGGCAAGTGGAATCCAGGACGCGCGTTTCGTCCTATTCGGGACTCATCGGCTGGATGTACCTGCATCCCAATGTTGATGTTCACACTGGGATTCGACAGTTTGATAGTTAACATTTTGAATGAGATTTCTATTTAACCACCTTATTCAACACTCTAATAACACAGTTATACTATTTGTAAGGGTGTAGATCTATTTTTAAAAGTTTATTTTGAGTGAATATCTTAGTTGGGAATTCAATATAATATTTACTAACGATAAACATAAAACGTTTATATGGAAAAAAGTTAAGTAATAGTTTTGGATTTAGTAGTGTAAATGAATAGGAGGTTAACAGTAGCTTAAGTAATTTACTGAGTTACTTTATTGCTTGGAATCTATCAGTCAAAGTATACAAAGTGAGTACTGACCTCTACGATTCGTGATATCATGATACGATATACTTAATTTTATGTTTTAAATTTTATATAGTTTGTTCACAACTGTCATTTAGATCCCCATCTCCTAATCGGCAGATTTCAGTTAATATTGAAAATCTTAGAACTATAATGTTCATAGTAAAGCAGCATGGCACAAAGAAACTGCCCATGTAAACAGATAAGTTAAAGTAGCAAACAGTTCTGTAACGAACTATTTGGCAAACATAGATCCACATATTTTCCCAACCCAGTCAATATATAATTAATCGAGGATAGTCCTTAATTTTAAATCACAATGTATTTATACTGTACTCAAATTTAAATAATATAGAATAGATTGTTGAATGAAATCATATATAAGAATACAGATGAAACATATAAGTCAACTACTTTACTGATACTTAACCGAAATTCTGCTGTTTTTCTGAAACGAAGTCGGTTTATTACAACAGACTGAATCAAACCATACTTTCAGAGAATTTTTACTTATTGGAATTATATCACAAAGTTTATAACATTGATGAAAATTGACATAATAAACAGACACAATTCATACATGTAAGAACTTATTATGAAATATCTACATCCAAGTAACTCACCAGGGATGCGCATATGACAACAAAGACTAATCAAAAATCTTTCCTGAACTTCGATAATAATATAAATATATACAACCAATATACAAATCACACCCGTTAAACTAAATACTGGCTATCTGAACTTAGAAACTTGGTGAAAATGGACTCAACTTAGAGTGTAAACATCAACACTGAGATGCAAAAAACATTCAGTTGAAGAGTCGAAAAACACGTGTCTTGAATTCCACTGCCAGCCTCAGTGCATACCTCCGAATGAGTAAAAGCGATTTTGCTTGAATTTGACTAATTACAAGCTTGCATTATTAAAGGAAACATCAAAAAAGTAAATTTATGAGAGCTCTTTCGTAATTTGGTGTGTTATCAAGTGATTCAAGTGCAATCATAATTCAAGCGAACTAGGATTCAGACATTCTCGACTCAGTACATTCGAATGGGTTGACAGCATAAAAGATATCTAAAGCCAATGAGAATAGGAAAATGGTGATTATTTCTTTTAATGAAATATTAACAATACAAACATTGTTATTTACATCAATTAAACCTATTTAGTTGATCTTCATTCATACTGTGAATGTAACATAACACGTGAGATTATTACATGTTATTTATCTTTGTATAATTAATGTAGTAAGTTTTTAATCTGTACTACGAGTCTAGAACTAATAAGTATTGACACAAACAGATTTCATACAGAACAATTAGCTATTCAGTCTTAAAAAAATTTATCAAGCTACAGTGGAATATGTAAGGAAAATTATATCTCGATCAAGCCATCCAGACCAAAGCGCAAGCACCTTCGACACCCCACTTTCCTAAGCTATGGGTTATCATTATCGCAAAATTATGGTGACAGCATGCACCTATTGTTTGTACATACTTCACTGATTTTAAAGAGGACTAAGACAAGGCGAATAGCTTAAATGTGGTCTCAGAGACCGCTTATAACTGTAAGCAAAAATAGTCGAGATTGAAGTAAGTTGTAATTATTTTATGGGAACATTACACACCAACTATACTCAGGAGTCAAGAAATTTAAAACCAAACCCATTCTACTTACCAGACAACATGAGGAACTTAACTACACTCATATGCTGGTACCAGGTATATACACGGTCTTGTCAGAATCATTGCTCTTTCGAGGTCAAGGACAAATTTTCATGATGATTTAACTCTTTTAAAGCATATACACTAACTACTGACAACTCCGCTCTCCTTTGATATTTCCACAGCTAATTCTATTCATCAATTAGTAGTGGAAAAGTTTGACAATCTAAAATATTTGTGCATAAAATATGGGCTTCTTGTGGTCATTTTACGCATGTGCACAAACGTTTTCATTCATGAACATCAATAAGATTTCCACTAGAAGAGTCAGTATTATGCATTACGACGAGAAAATTGATTTGAAACTGTTGCATACCAGTGAAAGACTAAGCACAATCGTACTCATATCAGTGACAAAGTGACATTGTTAACTCAGATGCTCTTGTAGATTAGTGTTAATTCCTTGAATATATTATATGTATCAATGTCATACAGTACTGCATATGTACATATATATAAAACAACGAACAGAAATTTTTCTTAAATTCTGAACGATTATTGTGATAGAAAAAATGGATGAAGATGACTGGTTGGATTTCAGTGTTAATTGAATGAAATGACAGAACGTAGAAAAATCATTTTAGAGTAGACTTAACTATTACGTGGTTGTGTCTTTTGTTCTTAATGCTGCTTACGTTATTATTGCAATCACTAATTTTGTCCTCTCTAATTGTAGATGATTTTATATATATAGATTAGTCAGATTGGAATCACTTTGTTCTACGCTACTTAACTTTTCGCCTTCATAAACATGACATCACAGTCATTTAATTAAGAAAACCACTGATTCCTAAACACTGCATACTGTGGCTACCGTTGATCAAAAAGTCAATTGCACATCTGAATATGATGCAATGGCCTTGTTGATTACATCAATTACATCAGTTTCTCTCTACAAATTAAATTTATTTTACATTTTTCTAATGAACAATCTACCCGTTAGATAATGCAGTACACGAAAGTGTTGTGTATCCTTAGCCAATAAACTGTTTACTGTAAATTGCTTGGTGTAGAACTGAAATTTATCATTTGAAAGCGTTCATGATATGATAGTTATATGGCTTAGTGTATTTCTGCTTTCAACAAACTACCTATTAAGGATGACTTTTTACGATTAAGGTATTTACAACAAAATACTATATGTAATCTAAAATACTGCCACCTCTGACAATACATTTGTTTGCATTGTAAGCTTCATATTATTAACATATCTGTGACAAATGTTCAAAAACAATAACTAGTGAATCACATCTTTTCAAACAACATATCATTATCTTTTATTAATGCTGTTTAAATTTTTATCAACATGAACAGCTCTATTAACTGGCATTATTATCAGGTTAATTTAAATTAAGTTCACTCTCATATGAAGATATTCGCTTAGTATTTACAAGACAAATGTTATCTAGCTGAATGTTAGTTATCGTACCCATGTATGCTACGTATGTTAAATAGTCATAATATTAAGTATATCAATTAACATTTACTTTTTGAGTAGTCTAATTATATTTTTAAATGTTATCTACAAAATTTATAGTTCACTTGGCTCACAGCTGGATAACGATTGTAGACTACAAATTATTTAGCCTTTTACTTCTTTTTAGTTTATTATCTTTGCTCACTAGTCCTTTCCAGTGACGCTACACTATTTCGAAACAAGAACTTTCATGACTTAGGTAGGGCATAGCTTTACTCCACAACTGAATTAGAATACAATACTCTGAATTCTTAACCTTAATTTATTTGTTAAATAGTACCATCATAAAGAGCAAAGAGCACTAACAGAGATTCACATACTAGAATAAAGTCGATGTACAATAATTCGGGATTTTCAATGGCTCTCTAGTTGATGATGAAAATCAAGTTCAGAATGTGCAAAAATTTCCAGGAAATAACGTAATGAGAAGGCATACTTCTCTTATCCACGAATTAAACTTGACTGAGCAAATAATAAAATTCAGTCTTTTTCTTTCGAAATACTTCTAATCCATTCTCATTAGAAGGCAAGTAAACTTCTTTTTCTTCATTTTCAGAATGAAATTCATGCCTGCTTATGTGTTTTGATAGACTGATTTTGTTAGGAATGAACGAATCGGTTGCTGATCATGCCGATAACTTCTACGTTAATTTAGCAGTTGATTATGTAGGACTAATATTATTCACAATATACAAACAGAAACATTTTAGTTTATGTGGATTTCCTTTTAAATAAATACTATATTTAGAATAAAGCGAACGCTTAGAAAATACTGTTTATCACATGTCTCCACAAAGAATCTCCGTCGACAAATTTTCTGCGCACACTTAAGTTTTGTCCATATAGGTTTAGTAATTAAGTGGCTAACTCAAGAAAAAACATTGAGTTAATAGTTTATTTTCATTTGTACACAAGTGTATAAATAAATACAACAATAATCAAATCAAAGATTCTGAAAATTGCACTGACATCTGATTGGCAGTTTGAATGACCTTCTTAAGGACAAAATAATCGTATGATCTTCCGATTATGACCTCTAAATTTAAACAAATTTCTATTATTGCAAAAAATTATTTGTCTACTGAATTGAAATGAGTAGTATTCATGAGTTATTCCATTTGGAATGGATAATTCATTGACATTTCAGGCGACAGTAAATGGTCCCTTAACTCTATTTTAACAGAAATAAATCTTCGCTTAGTTTGACTGGAAAACTAAAGTGATGGAGACACACAGTCATTTGCATTTCATGATTTCACTTCTTACATATTGATATACATTTTTGAAGTATACATAATGAATTCTTTCTCAAGCATCTTTATTTTACGTTTCGAATAACGATATTGCAACGTATTTTGTAACAAACCATTTAAGTGCTAACATCACACCGTCAATAACCATTAGAAGTGCTGTTTAACTGACAGCTAACTCTTTTATTTTAAAGTTGGTTCGAATATCAAAAACTGGCGGGAGACTGAGTGAGTAACCTGTTTCAGTTCTTAGAAAATGAGGTGTACACAGTGTTATTATCAAAGTCACGACTTAAGGTTTTCAAAAGCAATTCGTTCTCAACGAAGTTTAAGTGATAGTCTACTTATATTCTTGGAAAAGTTAAAATGTCTTGTCATTTCATTACTTTTCTTAAGAAGCCCCAATATAATAATTATACATAGTTGTATAGATGCAGATAAACTGCATCTACTACACAATTCCAATATTTTGCTTACTGTCCAATCTTTTTAATAAATAAGAAAATTAGGGTGCCAAGATTGATGATTAAACTTCGGAAATCAATTCAGCTTCAAAGATATATAGTGACAACATGTTGAAAATGTTTTTTTTTCAAGTTACTTACTGTTTCGTTGACAGCCATAAAGATACAAGGTTGATGAGAAAGTAGAGTGATACCCGACTTTACATAAAAGATATCGTCGATTATATGCAATCAGTATTACTTTCTAATAGTCTGGATGAATACTGATAAACTGAATTTCTGGAAATTGCTTTTATACAAACAGTTAATCGAGGAAGCAACTAAAGAGCTCAATTTCCAAAGCTACGAGTTATATTTTAACGAACGCACGGTAACAGATGAGAAATATTTTGTAAGGAAAAAGTTAGTGTACCTTAAATTTTCTGCCAGTCAGTGTATTTATTGGGCAGGTTATTTATAACATTTTGAAAACAAACGGTCAACAGCGATCACTGGATGTGGTTACCATATTTTTTAAGATGATCACAAATAATTTAAGTCGTCACTAACTATTTTCATCAAGAATAACTCGACTAATCACGATGATACCATAACCAATTTAGAGAATCATGCATATAGTCTAGTTTCACGACAAATAAGTCTAGTCTAAACAACATGAGTCATCACATTGCTAGTTTGCCTTAACTGTCTAAGACTCAGACTTTTGGATACGCTGTCGCGTCAATATGTAGTAAACTGTGGTTTGAAGTTTATGATTCGTTCAACAAAAAATATTACCATTATATATTAGTTGAACTAATGCAAGACAACTTCAATTCAGAACTTGGTGACGTGGAAATGTGGAATGTCGGTATCTTGCATATTGCTAAGCCAGACAAGATTACAATATAGCAACAAACTAAATGCGATATTTTAAATGCCCACTCTCACTTTACAAAAGGGACAATCACCGTCCCCATTAATAATCACTTTAATAAGATAGAAAGACTACTAATGACTAAGTAGTTTGTCGAGAAAAAAGCTATTTTATTACAGGGGGATATAAATATCTTACATAATAAATAAATGAATCATAGTTTTGTGGTGGTATCTCCTCTGTTAAACAACAGAAACGACTAGAAAAGAATTCAATCAAGTGATTGTAAGGCTGTCAAGTCATTTCTCAAATAATCTAAAGTGGTGATTTATCACAGTATGCTCCCCTCATGATAATCTTCACTAAGACTTATTCACAGATGGTGCACATCACGGTAGTCCCAACCATTTATATACAATGATCTCACCATAAATCCAGTCTTACTCCATGGTCATATGGAAAAGGCATACAATAACAAGCCTTATTTCACTGACCATGCAAAAACTTATTTCCTAAGTAACAATGCAACTATTAGCAAACACCGTTTCCTATTTCACCAGGCTTTTAACCCAAATTACAACGTCGAATTCTAACCTTGAATCAAATTTACAACCTTAAATACTAATTCCAGTACTACATCACATTTTCCCTATCTTGCATTACGTTTGCCCAATCTTACATTACTGTTGAACATTAGTTCAGGAATATGATAGGGACCTAAAACTTGAAACAGCATCCATCGTCTGGATTAATATTAACAACAGAATTTAGGAATTCTAGTTAAAACTAAAGCTTTTTTAGTCCCAGGAACCGCGTTTTGGCTGTATGTACCTGCATCTCAATGTTGATATCCATGCACGTCATGGATTCTGCTTGTCAGTCACAGTCTAACTTAATCATTACTTGTGGTTATTAGTTATATCGAGGCCATCCGCTCAGAATCCATATAGAGAAGCAGAAGCTGATCAGTTTCAGTCCATTAGTAATCAATTGGAAGATATAAAGCTCAACCTAATTATTACATTTTTACAAATTGTGACATCCTTCTCTGTTAACATCTTATTTCAGCTTAATTTCTCTATTTTACTCACTGTTTACTATGGGACAATGAATAAGAAAAAATATTCATTAACGTCATATTATCATCAAATTGCTTAATTTTCCAGAGATTCTCTTATCAGAATATGAATTTAGTGAAATTGATTACTTTTTTGAATATCAACCTTAACCATTTTTCAAAACTTAGAAAGCAAACGAATCATCTTATATTATGCAAACGAAAATGTAACCACTTTACATTTGAACCAACATACAACCATTAACATTTCTTATTTTAGTCAAACCTAAAGCTTGCCTTCTTTCTATATCATTATCACATTTCGATTACTTACTTACTTACTCCTGTTACCTCTCTCGGAGGAGCATAGGCCGTTCACCAGTATTCTCCATTCAACTCTGTCCTAAGCAATCCTCTCCAGCTGTCTCCAGTTACTGTTCATCCTTTTTATGTCTGCTTCCAGTTCTCGACGCAGGGTGTTCTTTGGCCTTCCTCTTTTCCGTTTTCCAACAGGATTCCAAGTTAGTGCTTGTCTCGTGATACAGTCTGATGATTTCCGCAGTGTATGTCCTATCCATTTCCAACGTCGTTTCCTGATTTCCTCTTCAGCTGGAAGCTGATTTGTTCTTTTCCAAAGTAGGCTGTTGCTGATGGTTTCCGGCCAACGTACATTCAATATTCTACGTAGACAGTTGTTGATAAATACCTGTACTCTCCTGAGGATGTTTGCAGTAGTTCTCCATGTTTCAGCTCCATACAGAAGAACTGACTTGACGTTCGAGTTGGTAGACAGTTGTTTGGACTCCTATATATTTTTCAACTGTAGGAATGCTGCCCTTGATTTGCCGATCCTTGCCCTTACGTCTACATCGGATCCTCCTTGTTCATCGATGATGCTCCCCAGGTATGTAAAGGTATCCACTTCTTCCAGAGTTTCACCATCAAGTTCAATTACGTCGGTGCTCTCGGTGTTGAATTTGAGGATCTTGCTCTTTCCCTTATGTATGTTCAGGCCTATTGATGCTGAGGTTACTGCTACTTTGGTTGTCTTCACTTGCATTTGCTGTTGTGTATAAGATAGAAGTGCAAGATCATCCGCGAAGTCCAGATCATCGAGTTGCATCCTACTTGTCGATTGAATCCCGTGCTTCTTCCCAGATGTAGAGGTTTTCATGATCGAATCAACCACTAGGAGGAAGAGGAAAGGCGAGATCAGACAGCCTTGTCTGACACCAGTTCTCACTGGCAATGCATTTGTCAGCTGTCCTCCATGCACAATTTCGCACTGTAGTCCGTCGTAAGTATTCCGGATGATGTTGACGAGTTTCTCTGGTATGCCGTAGTGTCGAAGAAGTTTCCATAGTGATCTCCTGTCTACGCTGTCAAACGCCTTCTCATAGTCAATGAAGTTGATGTACAGTGACGAGTTCCATTCAGTTTATTATTCAACGATGATTTGTAGTGTTGCGTTTTGGTCTGTGCACATCCGATCCTTACGAAAACCAGCCTGTTGATCTTTCACTCTGTTCGAACAACACTCTGTTGAAGACTTTTCCTGGTACTGACAATAGTGTGATCCGTCTGTAGTTCTCACATTTGCTCAAATCTCCTTTCTTTGTTATCTTGATAAGGTATCCTTCTTTCCAGTCTGCTGGCACTTGTTCTTCCTCCCAGATCCTCTTGAATAAAACGTGGAGCATCCTCGCCATTATGTCTATGTCTGACTTGAGTGCTTCGGCTGTATGTCGTCAAGTCCTGCTGCTTTCTCACTTTTGATTTGTCTGTTAGCTATCTTGATTTCTTCCATCGTTGGTGGATTGACATCTATCGCGAGGTCTGTAAATGCTGCTTCGATGTCTAGGTGGGTTCGGTGGAGCTGGCCTATTCAAGAGTTCCTCAAAGTGCTCTACCTATCTGTTCCTTTGTTCTTGAATCTCGGTGATTAGCTTGCCCTCTTTGTTCCTGACCGGTCACTCTGGTTAACTATATTTACCTGCCAGTTTCTTCGTTGTGTCGTATAGCTATTTCATATTTCCTTCTCTTGCAGCTTTTTCCGCTGTCGTTGCAAGGCCTTCGATATACTTACGTTTGTCGGCTGGAATGCTCTTCTTTACTTGTTTATTTGCTGCTGTGTATTCATTTTGTGCTTTGATTTTCTCTGCTCTAGTTCGGCTGTTGTTGATTTCTGCCTTCTTGTTCCTCCTTCGTTGAATTTTGTTCAAGGTCGCTGTGGAAATCCATTCCTAATGATGGTGGTTCTTGCAGCCCAGAGCCTCTTGACAAGTTGAAGTTAGTGCCTCTTTGATTCCTTTCCAGTTGTCTTCCATAGTGGTTTCTTCCTCGTCCAGCAGATCTTGTAAGGCTTGAAACCTGTTGTTGAGAGTTATTTTGAATTCATTGAGTTTGTCAGTATCCCGAAGAGAGGCTGTATTGAACAGTTTTAATGCTGTTACTCTAGTTATCCATTGCTTCTTTAGCTTCATTTCGATTGCTTTAATTAAAATTTTTCAGATAAAATATATAATTCAAAAAGATCGAATGTTTATATATATATATATATATATATATATATATATATATATATATATATATATATATATATATATATAGATTGTTAGCCGACGATAATATATAATGTTTGATGGTTGGAGGCGGTTAACATGAATTTCAGATGATGGCAAAATATTATGTCACATTTCACAAGGTTAATCTTTATTTATTACTAACTATAAATGGTTAGTAATAATTCGAAATTATCTCGTAGTGTATGATAAATGATACTTATAACATTTTATTTTGTCAAAATGTAAAATTATTCGTCTATAATTTGATTGTATCTTATAAAGTTTGATATGTCACCCGCTCTATTTCATTACCCTACGTTCATCTATTTATGAATACCAAACAAACTGATAAAACTTATGTCACCCAGATGTACTTTGAGTATTCACTAATTTCCAAACTAAGCATAAACATTACACAATATTAACTGGATAAGGTAGTGTTCAAAACCAATTACATAATATTTATTGAAATGGTAAAATGAAAACTGAAATATAGATGAATTTCTAAAATGCATTATTAAAAACCACGTACTAAAGTATGGTCGTTTGAGGTGGATTGTGACTGGCAAGCGAAATTTAGAATGTGCATTTTGCCCTGGTTTAGAATCATCAGCTGGGTGTTACTTTTGGCACGAAACGAACTGAGTTCGAGTCTAAATGTGATCATCCACACTAAGATCTAGGTACATCCAGCTGACGAGTCCCTAGTAGGGTGAAACGCGCGTTCTAGATTCTGCTTCCTGGTCACAATCCAATTCAAACAATACTTATGAACTATCGCTATATCTAGGCAATCCGCTCAGGATGCACGTATAACAACAGAGAGTGATCAATTTTATTCCATGATAAATTAAAGTAGAATCCAAACACATTTTAACTAATCGTATTTTCCAACTTCATTTTAATAATGCTATAAGACTGGGCAAATCATAATGCAAGGTACACCAAAATGTAGGGTAATATTCGATAAGCTGATGTAAAGTCAGCAAAACGTTGGATAAAATGTCGTAACAATAGAAACATTGTTCAGTGTTGCAAAGCCCTTCATTTTTCACACGTTTCTCACAATGTTTTACACACTGTCTACCTCAACAATATGTGATATGGTACCGAAATCTTGATTCACTAACTTAGTTCTCAGTTTCAGTGTGACTAGGATACAAGGCTGAATTACCTGTTTCAGTCCTAGCGATAGGAATCACTCGGTTGATCCAACTTCTTTTTTAATATGTAGACGAAAGGAGCAGCAGCTGAAAGTTGAGGTGAAGAATTTCACTTGTCTAACTATTCTTACTATATAACTTATTTGTCATATTGAAACCTGACATGAAATCATATTTATAACACTAAAAGTCGAATTTTAACAAAAGTCCTCAATCTTTTACCTAAATATTAGTTCAAGTCAAGATATATTGTCTATGGTGCTCATTTTTGATTCGAATTCACGACAACCCTGACGCCAATAACGAGTCTCATATTGGTTGATTGGGAAGTTACACTTTCATCCAAATGTTACATTCGCTCGTTCCTATACTGTAGTCTAGACGCTAAGCGATTCGATTTCAGTGAGACGAGAATGTCTTAACTGTAGTCTATGTGAGCCACGTTATATCCTTTAGGCTTAGCAACATACTAAATCCGCTTGGAATTCCCCTTGGAATGCTGTCGGTCCCAAGCCCGGATAACGGGAGGAGGGTCGGACATGGAGTTAGAAACCCTATCCCGTAAAACAACAATTTTGCTAAAAAACAATAACCATGGAAAATGGTTTTAGCCATTTTAACTTTGTCCTGGGAGTTGGAAGGTTCTTAGTTTGAAGGGTTATGATGACTCATAGTGAAGGCCGAGTTTCTTCGGAAGTCAGGAGGCCGATTTCCCTTCTGACAATCAGGGCAACAATTAATATAGGTATGTGGAATGTTCGCACTATATGGAAGACAGGAAGAAGCATCCAAATAGTTGACAAAATGAAATTATACAACCTGGAGATACTTGGAATATGTGAAACACATTGGCTACAAGCTGGACAGCAAAGAATATCTTCAGGAGAAGTGCTTTTATACTCCAGCCACGAAAAAGAAAACGCCTCACACAAACATGGAGTAGCACTAATGATGTCCTAAGTTGAATGGAAGGTCCTTATAGGATGGGAACCTCATGGACCTAGGATCATCAAAGCATCATTTAAGACAAACAAAGAGGGGATTGTAATGAATATCATCCAGTGCTATGCACCCACCGACGACAGCCACGAAGACTATAAAGATCAGTTCTATGCGAGGCTGCAATCAACCATTGATAAATGCTCAGCCAAGGACCTGGCCATTCTGATGATAGACTTCAACGCCAAGGCTTGAAATTGACAACACCGGATATGAAGACGTTATAGAACTACATGGACTGGGAGAAAGAAACGAAAACGATGAGGCCGCAAGGAACATTACCTTAAAGAATGGGTTTCTGTTGGAACTCTGTACAAGATCCAAGAAAGGACGAGCAAAAAGTTAGCAATCAATAATAGTCGAAAAAGAATTGTGAAAACCAAGACACAGACCGAATACACTGAAGTCAACGAGCAAGTGAAGAGGAGCATCAGGCTGGATACACGAAAATACTTGAGGACCTAGCAACAACGACGAAAGAAGCTGCAAGAAAATATGAGGCACCTATACGATACAATGAAGAAGTTAGCTGAGAAATTCTGTAAACCAGGACTGGCCAATCAAGAACAAGACTGGCAAACCGATCACTGAAGTGAAGGAACAACGAAACAGGTGAGTGGAACACTTCGAAGAGCTGTTAAATAGACCAGCCCCATTGAACCCACCAGTCATCGGAGCAGCATCTACGAATCTCCTTACAAACACCAACAGTCGAAAGAATCAAAATGGCCATTCGACAATTCAATATTGGCAAATCACCAGGGCCAGACAACATACCAGCTGAGCAATGCACTGAAGTCAGATATAGAAGTAACTGCAGAAATACTCCACATTCTCTTCAGGAAAATTCGGGAGGAAGAACAAATCTCAACAGACTGGAAAGAAGGATATCTCATCAAGATACCAGAGAAAGGAGATGTTAGCAATTGCGAGAACTATAGAAGCATCACTCTACTTTCTGTACCAGGAGAAGTCTTCAATAGAGTGTTATTGAACCGAATGAGAGATCCGGTCGATGTCTAACTTTGAGATTAACTGGCCGAATTCCGTAAGGGCCAATCGTGTATTGACCGAATTGCTACTCTACGGTTCATTGTTGAGCAGTCGATTCAATGGAATTACCACTTTACATCAACTTCCTCGACTACGAAAAAGCATTCGACAGAGTTGGTACGAGAACATTATGGAGCCATCTTAGATACTATGGTATACTCGAGATAGTCAATCCCATACAGAATTCTTACAATGGACTATACTACGAAATCGTACATGGACAGCAACTCGCGGATTCATTCGAAGTAAAGGCCGGTGTCAGATAAGGCTCTTTGCTCTCGCCCTTCCACTTTCTGTTGGTGGTTGACTGGATTATAAAAACCGCAACATCTCAAGACAAGCACGGAATATAGTGAAGAACCTGGATGAAACTAGACTACTTGGACTTTGCAGATGACCTAGCTCTTCTATCCCACACACAGCAATAAATGCGGGTAAAGACGTACAGTGTAGCAACAGCCTCTACAGCCAACAGTAGACCTAAACATACACAAACGAAAAAGCAAGATCTTTTGATACAAAACAACGAATAATAATCCAAATTCACTTGACAGAGAATCTCTGGAAGATGTGAAAACATTTACCTACTTGGGCAGCGTTATCGCCAAACAGGGAGGATCTTATGCAAATGTGAAGTCACGGATTGGCAAGGCATGGGCAGCATTTCTACAACTGGAAAACATCTGGAACTCAAACCAACTTTTAGTCAACATCAAAGTCAAAATTTCCAATGGAAATGTGATGACAGTTCTGTTGCACGGGGCTGAAACGTGGAGAACGACTAAAAGCATCTTTCAGAAGACACAAGTATTCATAGAAAACTGCCAGATACTGTTAGCAACAACCTTCTGTGGCGGAGAACAAGTCAACCACAATCTAGTCGAGGAAGAAATTAGGAAGAGATGCTGTAGGTGGACAGGACATACATTGAGGAAATCATCAAACATTGTCATAAGACAAGCACTACCTTGGAATCCTGAAGGCCGAAGGAAAGAAAGACTACCTAATAACACACAGTGTGGGGAGTTGGATACAAACATGAAGAAAATGAACAGAACTTGGGGAGAACTGGAAAGGAAAGCTCAGGATAAAGTTGGTTGGAGAATGTTGGCCGGCGGCCTATATTCTACATGGGGTAATAGGCATTGATTAATTAGCAAAGGGCTTGGTGACTGAAGCCCGAAACTATGTAATTTCTCAAAGGGAAACAAGTACTGGTTCACATTTTGAAGACTACATTGAATAAAACGATTTTTGGCTACACTTTAATTATGCGAAATCGATTTAAAATAAAATTATTTTCAAGGAAGTTGTTGGATCAGTGAATAATGTATCTGACGTTAATTTTGAACACTAGACGGAAATAGTCGCAAATGTATTTCCTGAATACTCAGACAGTGATCGGTACATGACGTATATTTAAGTTATAATAATAATAATAATAATAATAATAATAATAATAATAATAATAATAATAATAATAATAATAATAATAATAATAATAATAACTTAGCTGGTTTATCTTCCTTCTTGCAAACTGAAAACGATGGGTTAGCATCTTAACGAAACATAAAATCTTATTCAAGCTCGGATAATTTCCTAATATGAAAAAGGGTTTTATTGCTTTGCAGAATGGAGAAACCTTATTTGAAATAGTGCAGTAAATTCAACAAATGTGTTAGGCAATCTATGTCAAAAAGTGTATGTGCAACAAATATATTTAGTTATAATTTTTACTTTTGATAGATTTAAGGAGTAAAAGTACTGTTTTTTTTTAAAATAATGACACATTACAACTGAAATAGTGAATCGTAATTGCCTGTAATGATGTTTACATATTCTTATTAAATTGCTTGTCTGCAGATTGCTGCATAAGTAACGCAGTACGTATTATTGGATCATGACTAAACATATTTTGTTTAAAGTCAAGTCTTTTAGTGGAATAGATTTTGGATAGCAACAGATTACAAAACGTGAATCTCTTCTTATTTAAGTTGATTTAACTCGGTATACCTACAGCTGGTTGTTAATAATCACATTATGACCTGAACATAGTACTTCTAGTTTCTAACATCAACGCTTTTCTAACTAAGATATGAAGTTCAGATATCCACTAACTTGTTCAGTGGTAATCCAACGACTGGATTTACATACTTAAAATGATTTATTAAACTAAATTTTATACTGAAAAGTCAACTTTTAACTAATAAATCAATGTCTAATTTCATAACAAACTTTGCTTCTCAATACAAGCTAGTACGAAACTCACATTCAACTCACATTAATTATCTTCAATCATTTAATATCATGATGTATTTTGTAATACAATAACTAGTCAAGTGACGTAGTTATACAATAAACACAGATTTTATTTTATTTAAAAACCAAATTTCTAAAATCTATCGTTTATGAGAATGTCATGGATGAACGATAATGAATACTAAATGCAGTTGAATTTTGTTAACGTAATGCCTGAAGATTAGGCATAAAAATCAAATTTACGGTAGTGGTAATAAGAACAATAATAATGCATAAAGTTCAACTTACATGCAGTGGAGAATTCGTTTACAAGCTTAATAGTTAATCAATATATATATATATATATATATATATATATATATATATATATATATATATATATGCCTTAACACATATCTTTACACATTAACTAGCCACCAGAGTTTTTACAGTTAAGTAATTTCAAAATAGTCATGTGGTTTTCTTATATAGTAACTTTTTCTCTCATATGCCGTTAACATTGATGTTATAAACATTTATTTTGTCAAGTAAACTTTGTCAAACTTTCAAAAATGTATTACGTAATAATATGATGAATTAAAAAACAATGTAGTGTTTGAAATAACGAATACAAGTTAGTACGTATAAACCAGTCAGTCAGTCACCAATAGCTCAGAACCTGGCATATTTACCCATAGGTTCAAGTTGCCATACTATATTAGCACTATTAGATCAATTTTACAGGAATAACACAACAAAACACAAAGTGAAGGGATAAAGTGATGGTGTGTGTGAGAGAATAATAGAGCTTCAGATTCAGATGAAGATAAAGGTGAATACACAAGTGCCAATGTGACCTACTCTGATACACGTCACCCAGTGTCACCACTGATCACGACTACCATGTGGATCACAACCAGGTAGTCTGTATCTACCAATAAGGTTTCGATTAACAGTTAAAGGCTACACGGACTGATCCCATGATTTGGTTCAGCTGCTCCCCCTACCACCTTTCTACTATCCTGCTCCTACCTCAATCAATATAATGCAGTGAGGCAAGCGGTGGTCGTGAATATGCAACACAAATCCTAATCATTTCGGTCGATATCGGATTACGACATTTTTGATTGATTTGACATGTTTTCCTAGTACTCTGTATCTAACATCAATATCGCTTATTCACTCATTTCATGATATACGGGTGATACTACGAATACTTCTATGATCATACATGAAGCCTACGTATGTCTTTCTTTCTACGGTTCATGTTTCTCATATATAGGTTGAAACAGAATGGACCGCTGAGTATTACACTCGACCTTTCGTAGAGATGGATATCTCGTCTACTCCAAAGGCAACGTAAGTTGAGAAAAGCCAGGAGAACTTTCTGAATCTATGATGATATTTTATCAGACACTGACTCATCAAGAGTAATGAGGTTTTCATGATAAGTGAAGTGGTCACTGCATTCACTTTATATGACTAATCTGAGGGCTTGAGTAATTTACTGAAAATTATGTTGTAATATGCAGCACTCCATCACGAAATGGATACAGAATGACCAAAAGTTGTGTACAGCAGATAAAAATAACAATGTATACAAACTAAACCATAGTTGCTTCTCTTAACGATTTAAACTATTGGTTGAGTCCATCTGAATAGGACATGTTAATGGTTCTATGCCTTAAATGAATGCAGAAATAGTCTCATTTTTCCAGAAACAAGTTAAGGTTTTAGTACTAACAAGGAACCTAAATTTCTGGTAGTTTGTTTGTCCCTTTCACTGATATAATATCAAAATCATAGCATGACACTGAAATTTCTAGTTATTTTGATGAATAAAGCTGTATTTCACAATACGAAAGTAGTACAAACTGCTTGGCTTAACAATTACGTCTTCAAAGACTAGGCCACACGGTGACTATGTTATATATTTTCAATGTTTCTCATTAATGTTGGTACTGAAAAATGAAACATATCGTTTTGTTTATGGGGAGAGATGCATACTTATATTTCAATCATGCATTGAATAACTTACGGTTTAAATAATTCAGCAGCAAAATTTACAATTTAAGATATCAGTTACATGTATTTGAATCACAAGGGAACCATAAAGTCACTTATCGGGAGAGATTAAGTTGCATACATGGCACTTACGAATGCTTAGCGACAATGTGCTGAGCATGAATTGAGAGGGTAGATGAATCCACCACCAGGAGTAAATACACTAATGAATAATATGAAATTCTATTGAAATTATAAATTATAGATGACAGTGTTGTTGTATTTATAGAATAACATTGGCCTTGATTATAAAACAGCTGTCAAACTTGAAACGTGATCATAATCAGTCGCGAATAATCAATGGGTCAAGAGACATAAGAAATAATGGTTCGAAACATTGGCACAAGAAATGACAGAAAAATCAAAAATGCTTAAGTTTTAAAGGAATAACAGTAAGCAGAGTAAAAATGGACAGGGAAAAATAGGATTCTCAACACTTATAGACATTAAACTAATTTATTATAATAGGTGTGGCCCTTAGTATATACATTCATATCGATTTTTCTAATCAACAAAAAGTTTTAGTATATGTAGTAAACAAATTGTTGTAAGCAAAATTACGTTTTGTATGATAGTTTTGACTATAGTAAATCACATGCTCAATGTTAACGTTCTTTATTTTTACAAGGTAAATGAAATAGTGCTGAGCTAAAATTTCAAAATAAGATTGTTAAATATGTCTATAGTTATGCACAATGTTCGAAAGTTAATGTAATTCTGTCAACCATTTTAAGAAATTTGCATAAGAGTAGAACAAGTAAGAGCTCATGGAATATTTCCCAGTCTAAATTCACTCAGTTACATTGATAGTCTAAATAAGAATGAATCAAAGAATATACGAACTAATAGATGAATGAATACATCGACATTACTGACACATAACGATCAAATGTATCGAGAACAGGAAAATATATAAGAACACTAAAGCATAATAACCAAAGAGAAACGTCAAAACTAGACATAATATAAATGAATTTTTGAAATGTGAGGTGGCTGGTTTTGTTATGAAGGACAAGTTAAGAAGGATGATTGAACTTCCGAAACCATTTTCCAGAAATTTATTCTATATATTTGGATTCCGTATACACTGAACATTTAGTTTCTATTAATTTTATATTTTCCTTGTTTTGAACTCTTATGTGACTCACTAACTGTTGTTATGTCATTTTTCATTCAGGAACTGATTGTAATTGTTTACGTACTCACTATGCTAATTGCTTGTCAATAATATCTTTGGTTTGTACCTGCCTTATTATTATTATTGGGGTTATATATGTGGTCTTGGCTGGATGTCTCAGCATCAATTGTTCTTCTAATTGTAACATACTTCTAGTCTTTAAGACTACTTAGTCATTATCAAGAATTGCGTATAGCTCAGTCTCTTGTCATAGTCGTTAGTCGTCTGGTTAACCGATACTTCAGTATTCTGCGATTAGATAACTCGTCGACACATCAGAGGCAGTTAGCAGGAATTGCCGTTTGGCCTAGACCCCGTACAAGCCAGCATGCTTTAGAAGAGATGTATATGAAATTTTTCTGGGACTGATTCCACTCCTATAATTCCAATCCTTCTTATCCAACTATCTAGTTTGAGACGTTAACGTCGAGTAATCTCGGCCCCAACTTGCTTCCTTTAGGATTGAAGTATCCACTGAGTAATGACCAACGTTGTGCTTGATTAGTCTTTAGTGCTGGTCATCTAGTGTCGATCAACCTTTCAATGAATCATGGAATTATTTGAACTGGTTTGAGGGAACATTGTTTAGAGTATCTGAGGTGTCAGAATATAAACAGTTACATAACATAAAGAAGTCAATTGGCAGTTGAACACTAAGTACTAGAAAAATAATTTAGAAGCATACATTAGGGTTAGATGACTAATATATACATTCCTCCCCACCCCCACAACTGCATTCTATTAATTAATATTATTATTGTCATTATTACTATCACTACAATTATTATTATTACTAATAATTTATTGAACATAACTGTAAGAAATACACTCAAATGACTTAATTTGGCTTTCTGTTAGTATAAGTCTAAAATCTAGAGAAGATATCATGATTTCTAAACAAACGTCATTGAAATTGATGTATTGCACTATGTGACAGAAGCGTGTTAAGCAAACAATTCGTAAATATGTGTACTAATATAAACAATGATTCTTAGCCTCATTGGAAATCAGTAGTATATTATGATATTCTTCGTCTTTCAAGACTAATAATATAATGTCCTATATATTTTTAAGGAATTTTAAAGCATCAAGTAGATTCGACAAGTATACATATTTTTCATAGGAATAAATTCAGAAAATTGCCATCCGTTGATAAAGTAAGTTAAGCACACTTAAATTGTACATGATAAGAATAGACCCACGGTGTCATCCCATTCATTACATTTTCGTTACCTAGTTACATATAGAAATGTACTAATAAAAGTATATTACGTTAACAATATTTTAAAATCACAATGCATACTGTTGTGATGCAATTCTAGGACAATTCAAATATGATACTTGCCCAAGATATTTAGTAGGTGGCTGAAAGTAGTAGAGAGAAAACTCTAAAACCTGGTTTCGCTCTGTGTGGTTTCCATTTGTAAATCTTATATGCAGTCTTGAACGGATTGGTTCTCGATCTGCAGTAAGGACTAGTTAAACACAGTTACTACTCAGTAATGAATCAGCGTATGCATCTCGATTACACACGAGGTCAGCCATACCCAGAATGGTTTGAAAGTAATGATTGTAGTCTATGAGGCTGAATGCCTCAGAATCAAATAGTATTAATTCGCGTCAAGGTTTCAGGTACACCTTGCTGATGAGCAATAAACTACGCATCAGGAAGACCCACAATTCTCTACTGGCTACTTTTAATCAATCAACATCAACCGCCACACTTACTAAATTATGGGAAATATTAGAATAAACCGAACATCAACCATTCACATATAAAGACCTGTTCATTACCAAAAGTTGTTATAACCCGGTAAAAATGAGGAACGGTCGCTGACTATTATATGAATATTCATTTTCATCCTTCAAAAAAGCAAAATCAAATAACGGTTTAAAATAGGACAAATTCATTTTATTTCTTTTTGTAACTACAGTGATAAGTTTAACTACAATGTGGACAAAAAAATGTCATAATGTTACAAACATAATTAAGATATATAAGAAGGTTCCAGATAACCAGTTAGTGCAATAACAAAAGCTACCAGACCGAAACTGATCATGAAATGAAGGGATAGAACGGAACTTGACAATAATTTAGAATAATTAGTTAAGCCCAGTCATTTTAAATGAAATTTTTATCAAACTTACCTCTATTATTGCATTAAAACTTATCTAAATGTTGATTCTGTAATATTATAGGTTGTACTGCAGCTGATGAGAATCAAACGAAATCAAATAAACTAGTCTTATTCTGAACGGTTAGTTATTTGTGCTCCTTTTCACTTAACAAACAAAATGAATTGAATGAAATTAGTAAGTTAATCACAGTCACACCATTTTAGTTACATATTTACAGCACAAATAATAACTTTGATCTTCTCGAGTTCATTCATGTAATCAATTAATCAATTGGCCCATCACATTTTCTGTCATGCTGAAAATTGGAAATCTGTTGAATGTGACGAATTTATCTTATATGCGTAGGGAATTTAGTTCAATGTAAAATGAACTTTATTCTGTGATAAAATTTACTGATTATTATTTATTGTTTAAGGTGATATTGTGCAAAATATACTTTGGGACGTGATTCAGTTAAATATAAAAATATGTAGAATAAAACCTACATACTACTTTAAGTATTTCCAGTAGTTAGATCTGTACATCTTTCATTTCATTACAGTCGTGAGGTCAATAAGTCTGTACTAGAATAGTAATCTCTATTTGAGTAGTCTAGGCAACATATATAGTAAAAAATTTTGTACAAAGAAGTTCAAGTAAATTGTAACTATAAAACTAATAAATCATGATATTTGGATAAGTGTTAAGTATTATTTATAACTTTTAAGACTATTTTCATCACATACTGGTTATTAACTTCAAGAAGTTTTGATGTTTCGTGGTTGATACGAATGAAATACCTTGAAATAACTGACGGATCCTTTCAAATTATCATCACAATCATCCTTAACTACTTGGAAACGGCTGGAAAGTTAGTGAATACCAAAGAACACATAAAGTTAATAAGAAGACCACCCACCCAAAATGTTCAGTTGATATGGGCCATCAAATCGACGTGAATACAGCTTGAAAAATGGCATACATAATCTCAACTAATTTATTATGTACCTCTAAATGC
Source organism: Schistosoma japonicum (assembly GCA_025215515.1). Taxonomy (NCBI): domain Eukaryota; kingdom Metazoa; phylum Platyhelminthes; class Trematoda; order Strigeidida; family Schistosomatidae; genus Schistosoma; species Schistosoma japonicum. The sequence continues at coordinate 11,983,768 of CM046064.1, forward strand.
CGACTTTAGCAAATAGCGGAAGCCATAGGCATCCAAATCAATAAACCAAACCTTGTATTCTAAAAAGGCCTTTGCAACGTCTCTCTTCTCTGGTCATTAAATCAACTTAGGACGCAATCGGGTGTTGTGGAGACTGTTGAATATTAATTTGATTCACGAATGAGTCTGAATTAGACAACCATTTGTCACCAGGAAGCACTGGACAGTTGTTTCGTCCTCTTACAGGGCTCTTCATCAGTGTGCATCCATGACCGCACTAGCAATTAAACTCATATACTCAATCTTTGCGGCGAACGCTTTGTCACTAAACCAATGACTCTGTTCCAGAAGACTGAATTTCTCTAATCCAGTCGATTTGTGATATTTCAATATCAACTCACTAGTGACTAACTTCTCGAGGTAATTCCTGGAGCTCGAGTGAGAAGACGTGACCAGCGGAATTCAACTGCTTCGATTGTGAGGCATTTACCCATCAATGGCAATGAATGAGGACTCGCAAATGTATCACGAACTAACTAAATTAGAAATATTACTCGTTGGAAGCCGACTCAGTGGTCTGATGGTAAGGCGTTCGCTGCGGAGCCAGGAAGTTCTGGGTTAGGTCCTTGGTTTCATACTAGGACGAAATAGCTGTCCATTCCTTCCTAGTGGTCACTGGTTATCTAATTCAGATAACTTTGTTTCATCAAATCAATTTGGAACGTGTTTATTCATTTCTTGTTCTTTATTCTAGTATTATTGTTGTAAAATCATTTCTTATAATTAAGTGATGAATTCCAAACTCACTCTTTGTTTTCTATTTCTTATGTCATCAACCTGAATAACTAACTGATTTCAAAATCTAATCTCATATGTTTCCACTCTTTATTATCACAATCACCGTAGACAACTAACTGAGTCTTATAATTACTCTTTCGAACCTTATCATTATGCAATCAGTCTTAATTATCAACGAACTTACACTATTTTTATATTATTTACTATCATTATCATTAGGATCATTATTTACTCACCACTATTTGCTAGTAGTGACAAATGTAAAACCATGTGTTAGTCTTAAGCCTTGATGTGCTTAATTTGTTGCTCCTACTGTCATCATGGGATTACTTAGTGAATTAATGTTTATTTAAAATACTTAGTCAAACAAAAACTTGTAACAAAGTTAAAACTGGTTCTTTGCTAGACAGTCACATTGAATTTAGTCTCATAATTTAGTTAAAATAATCTAAACTAACCAGATGACTCATCCTGAGGTCACGAGTCTTAAGGTCGAAGGACAGGACAAGAATGACTAACCAATAAATGGCCTACTTTCAATCGATCACAAAATGCATCGACCAATAAAATGAGTTATGACCAAGTTAAATTGATTGTATTTTCTTGATAATTTCAGGATCAAATGATTTGATCACAGTTATCCATTGAAGCTGGAGGCGCCAAGTTTGTGAACCCTGATAAAGGCCAACTATTTCTATAATCAATTTACGGACTTCATTTAATGTCTTATTTAACTTAGTGTTGATAGGTCAGTCGAAAACAATTCAATGGAAGTCGAAACTATGACATCTTGGTCGATTTTATTGAAACCAAAATATTTATTTATCGTTTTCCAGAATTTATTGCTATTACACATCCACTAGATTGAAACTAGCGTCTCCAGAATCAATGAGTAAACTTTCCATCTCTAACGTATTTCTCATTAAAGAATTTGCCCTCGTTTAAGAAAAAGTTTAATTTAAACAAGTAACTTCATTAGTTAACAAAATAACCAGTTTAAAAAAAAAGTAGTTTCTCTATTCCCAGACTTGAAGCCGTAAAATTTCATTTGTTAGTGACTATGTGGTGGTAAATCATGGCCTCATGTAACTTTTGTCAACTACAGTGATTTCTCAAATATTCAACACTAACCAACTAAACGAGCAGAAAAATGTCCTAGTGCTCCAAATTTAGCTTGTTTACTGAACATTTAAAATGTTTCGAATAGCCAAAGCCAAATCTCCCTATTAACCAAATCAGTTTCATAATAACCTTATTTAATTGTTTAAGGTTAATAAAAGTCTAAACCTTGAAAGCGCCGCATTAATGGGAATTCAAAATTAGTTCCTCTTGTATTTATTAGTTTAGAGATCGAATGTTGACACGAAATCTCAACATACTGTCAGGTTTTTTACATTACGATTTATAACAAACCAACTATAAACGTAGTATATTCATTTTAACAAATTCTTGTAAAGTTCTTCACTTATAAATCCAAATTAATTAATTCGAAGTGAGTAGTCAAGATTAAGGCATAAATATCTTCTAGATTAGATTGCAGTCAATGAGTTTTGGATTGTTAATGTTAAATGGCTAGTTCATGATGTTAATTTCAATCAGTTTATACGTTATTTGAAATTTTTACAGTGATCGTGTAAGCTGTTTTTAGGAGTGACTGGGGCTGAAATGAAAGAGCAAACCTCAGGTTAGTAAAACAACTCGCAAAGTATAGGACTCTAGAGTCTCAGAGCGTTGTTGTGTGCGTGTTGCATATTACACCTGTTTCGTGAAAAGTAGCTCTGGGAGATAATAAAGTCGAATGCTAAGGAAAGCGATTGGTAGTGTGGTGACAGAGATCCTGGCAGGCTCTCCATATTTCGTAAGCTGGATCGAACTAGTGTTAATCGCATGTATTCAGTCAGTAACTGAAGAAGCAATCTTAGGACCAGAGGTGAACAATCTACAAGGTAGAAAGTGAACAAAACAACTATGAGCGAAAGCCCAGTAAGATCGTCTGAAACCATTCACGTGCAGATTCTAAATCGGCACTCGAGCGCATCATGCAAGTCATACAGTCGTGAAAATCAAAATGAATACCTCTTTTGACGTGAAATGTGGTTAAACAATCCGAATATAAATCAAAATAAGTGATTTAACGATGGCTCAGTTTAACGTATAAAGTAATATGAAATAATGAAATGAAGGGAGTGTTCATTAAAGTTGTTCATGTGATTACGGGATGAATAATACTTGGCTAACAATCTCACATTTATATACTACAGTCTGATTTGAAAGATATTTCTGCTTTAAGCTTGGCTATTTACTTTGGATTATAAATTAACCCAGGTTTACAACATGTAGACTCCGATAAGGATTTGTAGAAAATAATATTATTCACCCATAGTCACCGTAGTCTACGTCTAACTAATAAGTTCTCTTAGATAACTGACATCTTTATGAAGACCTCTTATACCTTTTGATATGAATTTAGGTGTCATGAATAACAACCATTTATAAACGAGTTATTCGAAATCTTTACGAAACAACATCCACGTCAATAATGGAAATTAAAACAATCTTTTTTTACAAACATTTAAACATTTTGATAAACAATGATAATCTAAACAAAGTGAACCAACAATTTGTAATTAAAAAAAATTTTTTTTCTAAGTAGAATTCAATGAACTTTGGGTTACACATCCACTTATATTAGTTCATGCGTACAGTTGTTCTGTGCAGTTTCAACATTATCATTGTGAAAATCTAAAAACCTTTTAAAAAATATTATATTTGGATATTTTCAGAAATGTTTTATCGAACAAACACTTGTAGTAGGAACTGATAGTAGACATGTGTTTCTCTGTTAAAAAAGTGTTGAAATGGCGTTTTCACACATGTAAGTATCACATGCTGAACTGAGTAGAAAGCATAAAAAAGATTTATTCATGTATGTGTGACTTGTTGGGTTTTAAAGCTTTAATCACCGGCTTGTTGCTAACCCGTTTCAATTTAGAACCCCCTGTAACATCAATTATTCAACAACATGCTAGATATCTTATCCTTCACATAATCACTACCATATCATGCCAAATTACGTCGATTTTATGGTTTTCGATATTCGATATGTTGCTTAGCTATTCTAATGGACTCAGATACATCTATAATGAATCTTAGTTTGATTGAGTTCTAATTATATTTAAATTGCCTAACAACACTCTGGATATCTGGAGTCGATTTTACAGAAAAATATTGTTTATCTGAGATTAAGAAAGTCAGCTACTTGGCTTTGGATATTCATCATGTCATCAAGAAATATAAACATAATGAAGTTAACTTGAACTATATTTCGAGCTACTTTTATCTCATTGTATTTGTATGACGTAGAGCATCTCGATAGCTCTACTTAGGTTTCGCTTATAATGAATGACTGACTGGATACATAATCTTTTCAGTAATGGAAATGCTTTTAATTTTATTTTGTTATGAGAAATGAAGTCTGTGTTTCTTGATCTTACAGATTTTATAATGACTATTAAGGAAACAGGTGTGAGAGATTCTAGTAATACATATTACACTTTAGTTTTCATGACAATTTAGCCGTACAAGAAAGAAATGAGCATATTGGTATACATATTATGCAACACAAAGAGTGAGTTATTTATCATAAGAACGTTAGTACGCTGAAGAGCATTAAACAAATTCGGGTCTTTGTTATCCACGATGTTACTAAGTAATTCAAATAAAATTAGAATGAAGTAGAATACAAACTTTCTTTACTTAATACATTTGAATGGCTAAGCGATATGCTAGATTTCCAAAATCCAGTAATTAAGTTCTGATATAGGTGAAGAAATTTAGTTTGACTGTTTTATGTTTATAGTACGATCAAACGGTTGTACTTTTTTCAATTTCGACTAATTTGATCAACTTATAGTTCTTGGAGGTATTAATTAATTCCTGGTATCACTAAATGTGTTTCAAAACAAACTAAAATAATAAGCATTTAAGTAATACTTCAGTCGGTAATTTAAAGGATTTCGAATGTAGTATTTCACATGATATCTCAGTTTGTAGTGACAGAAATTCTGTTTAGTAATAAAAAAAACTGAAATATGAATTTCCAAAGTTTTAGTTATAAAAAGTGATTGATGGAGTGAAATAGGTATCACTGATGGCTTGGGTGACTTCAAATCGACTAAGATTGGTGTGGTGAACCACTGGTATACGAAGGATGTGAATGTTTAAAGACATTGTTATTTAGTTGTGTAGAATTGTAAATTTAAGTGTTATTTTGTGAATACCACAAGGGTCTCATTCAGATATTAGTTCTCCTTGCATACCATTTATTCCATCAATAAAGTTTGTCCATAAATGATTGGAAGTCACAATATTTTTGAAATCAGTCTTTCTTTCAGTACTCATTTAGAATAATAGATAATAGGGAATTATGTGCATACATTGGATATAAAGCTTTTTTGAATAACCATCAACAGGAAATGAGATGGCACCTCTTAGTTCTTCAACACTAAATTCCGTCTATTTGAAATTAAATTTTACGGATCGGACTTCAGTGAAAACTCTTGGAGTCGGATGACAGAACAAATCAATTTATGAAAATTAAAGTACGAGTAATAACGAAGTACACACTAAAAGTAAATGTCTTATATGACTACTAATTAAAATCTGAGTGATAAAGAGTGGTAATCATACTTAAAAGTAAACGAGAGGGAAGGCGATGAAATGGATTAAAATATTGTCACATTAACTGTGACAAAGAACTAGTTGAGGTAAGCTTTCCTTCAGTTATATGAAATATCCTAAATTAACGCATTGAAAAAGGAGTTTTTCCTTTCTGAATTTATGGCAAAATTTAATAGTAATGTAAATTGTTGGTTTGTTTTTGAGAAATCGTGTTATGGTTTTCTCTGTAGTGTCCAAACCACACTATGCTATCTGTTCGATATCTGCAATGAAGCTGAGTATAAGCAGAATATTTACGATATATACTGACAAAGAGCTCGACTATGAACAATCACTGGCCCCAATCGATGTATTCCAACAGTTTACCCGTATTCATTTGTACGGTAAATTGTAACGCTGGATCTAGACAATGTCGTTAAAACTTGGTAATATTAATCAGACACACTAATACCTGTAACTAATTACTTTATATTTGTGAATTAGTTATCAAGCACCTCGTAGCAAGTCGGACATTACATATTTCAGGAAAAGTAGATTCGAGTGAAGTTCTTTGAATTTCCTATAAAAGGACGGATACTTAATACGACTTTGTTTACATGGCTTGATGTTAAGCCAGTCAAACGTACTGGGTCGTAAGCGCCTAAGTCCTAGTTTAAATGAATTCCCATTGTGTTTCGGTCGCTTGACATAGAACAGAATGAAGTTAAAGAATGGTTGCAATTCAAGTCGGTTGGTTTCAAACATAGATAAGGACAGGTGAGCTGCTCCATTTTGAATTTGCTTTAGATACGTTGGGCTATATAGAGTTAGATAGACATAAACTAGAGTGGTTATGATTACAAGCGACATGCGTTTTTATGAGTTTAATAGACATACATGGAAGACATGTGTGGTTGTCGTTACGACAATAATGAAACATACTATTGGTTTATGTGCTATGACCTTTCATTGTTTTCAAGGTCAAACGTACTGACATTGTTGCATATCTACATCCTGCAAACCACTGGAGTGTTTCTAGGTTCCTGCAAATGCGCAGTAGTGCTCCTGATTAAGGTTAGTAAAACTTAATAGTCACTAGTGCATAGGTTGCATGAATAAATAAATAGCTAAATAAAATGCTCATAACTATTATTTAATTGTGGATTCAGGATGAATGAATCAATTACCATGTACGTTATATGTATATTCGCAGATAGTGAAGCTAGTGATTTCCAGTTGTACATAATTTAATGTGTTTTATTAAAATGTGCAATCGCAGCGTATTTGCTTTTTTAGTCGGTAGATTAGATACATTTTATCCCAGATAACAATCTTGAGATCGCATAGGATGACCTAGTTTTCACTAGCCAGTTTCGACATTTTAATGCTGCTCCGAACTGTTTGATTTTAGCTGGTTTCATAACTGATATGTTCCTAGATGAAAAACTTTCTTCATATGGCTTTCTAAAGGATCGATCTATCAGATTCACTTATCAGTCTATTAAAGATGGTTTTGTATTTTTAGGTGTTGGCAAGACTCATTCTTCTGAATCCTTTTAGTAATACATTACCAGAATATTAGGATGCTCTCCTTTCTCTAAAAGTAAACTTTCTTCATCAATTGTCTAGGTCTACGTCTCAGACGAATTAGTTGAGTTCACTTACCACTTCATTGATCTTAGTGGTCTGACCAGCCTTTTTGGCTTTAGTAGCTAGTGAAATCTCGACATGGGTCGAAAAGTTCCTATTGGTTCTTATCAATTTTAGGCACAGGAGCTGTATCCTTACGCCAAGTATGTTACTCAAGAGTCCTCTGTTACTCTTTGGCTTCGAGACCGCCTATAGAATTAAGAGACCTATTTAGGTTGCAGTACTTCCATCATAATTGTTTTTGAAGTTTGCTTGGCAAATGTGGGGGGGGGGCGGAGGGTATTAATTAAGCAGCGCCGAGTCAGAACATTAAGTAACAATGATACATCAGTCGGTGCTACAAATCTTCATCAACTGTACTATTTGGAACGTGTTGCCTATTTCTTGCCACCGCTTTGCCGAACGCACTTCGGGAGCCAGTGCAGAAGCAGTTCGGAGAGAGCCAATTACAGGAAGATGAGTCATTAGTCACTGACTTGTTATAAGTCTTTGGGTGTGAACTTCGTGATTATGGTTATTGGAATCGGTACCGGTGACACAGTTGCATTAATTTTCTCGTGAATCTCGAGTTCTGTGTCATTACGAGCTTTCCAGTCTCGGATTTCGTTTACTTCGTTTGGATTAACTATCGCACTGACTAGTTCTACATTCCTAATAAAATCTTTATCGTAAATTTTATCTTGTTAATTCCTTTTCTGTCCACTCCTACATTTAATGTTAAATCTTTAGCGTTGTCTGTGACTATCTTAATGACATTTTTAAGCGACAGCTTCCTCATAGATTGTCTCTGCATTTCCAGTTGTTGTCTGAATACGGAGTTAATAACAGTGTCTCTACCCCTTAAGCATACTAAGGTTCCATGCATTAATACAGTTTTATCATTATCTGTGAGAAAGCATCGCTCTAGCTAAAGTTCTAAATTTTAAGTATTTGTAGTAAGTACAACCTAGGAACCACATATAAATTCTCGTTTATTTAGTAGTATCATACTTGGTTTACCAGCAGATCCACTTGCCACCTGTGTCAATATTGTTGTAAGTTGTTAAGAGTTGGTTACTGGAGTGTAGCTGAATGCCAGTTGAGCTGTTTCTTCCGGTTTGATTTGGATTGATAATGGATTATGTTTTTATCTTTTTCTGTCATACTCTCAGTAATAATCAATTTGTTATTATGTTTCCTTTACAATTCGGAACAGTTGCCTAGTGTTACTTGTTGCTATGGTCTTCAACATCGCTTTTGGTTAAGCTTATTTATTTTGTTTAAACACACAATCTTACAAAATGATACTTTAAGTATATGCATCACATAATTACAAAAGCAGTCAGTCAGTCAGTTACAACGTAGAACTTTGTACATGCGTACATCAGTTCAAGTTGCCATGCCTCAATTAGCAAATAAAGATTAAATTGTCGGACCAAATCCCAGAGTAGGGAAGGTAGTAACAGAGTAAGTACTAATGGAAAGGCATAAAGATCAGAGATGAGATTTGAGATAAAGTGATTCGGTAAAGAGAAAATTATAATAAGCTCAAAAATTAGAATTTGGAGGAAGACAAGGAGTAGATGCACCTGCGCCATTGCGAACGATTTTGAGCCATATCACCTAAAGTCTCTAACTATTTGTTACGATCACCGTGTGGGCCCCAACCAGGTAGTCTACATCTATTAACATGGCTCGGCCCAATTGTCAATGACTTCATGGATTGGTGCCATGTTTTCTTTGGCCACCCGTAGCTTTCTTCCAGCCTACTCCCACACCAGACAACATTGCTCGTTTCGGTAGATGGTGGTCAGGCATAGGTAACACATGTCCTAACCACCTCAGTTGATGAAGATTCAATACTTCATCGATAGACTTACTGTATTTGCCTAGTGCTCTATTCTTAAACCACGCATTGCTTACTCGGTGGTCCCAGCAAACACGAGCGATGTTTCAGAGACATCTGTGATCGAATACTAGGAGCCTACGGATATCCTCTATCCTTAATCGCCATGTTTCACATCCATATAGTAAAACGAATCGAACTGCTGCAAAGTAAACGCGTCCTTTCGTCATTAAACGAATGTCTCGCCTACGCCACAAGTGACGCAAGTTGGCAAAAGCCAATCGGGCCTTATATATACAAGCCGTGATCTCATCAGACACCAGACCGTCAGGACTGATGAGGCTCCCGAGATAAGTAAAGCGGTTAACACATTCAATAGCTTCGCTCCCTATCACTAACTTTGGTGCCGAATTAAACCAGTCTTGAAGTAACATTTTACATTTGGATGGGGAGAATCGCATCCCAAACATGCTTACGTTCATGTTTAAGGTAGTCAAAAAATTCTGCATTTTATCAACATCTTCACTCAATGGGACTATATCATCTGCATATTCTAAGTCAGAAAGTTTATCTCCTGGAAGGAGGTCAACATCAGAGAAATCAGACGATGATAATGTTAACTCTAAAAGTATGTCAATGATAAAATTAAATAAAAATGGAGATAGCGGACAACCCTGACGAACACCACTAGAAGTGGTCAATTCCGAAGACAATCTGCCATAAGCTCTAACACGACATGTGGTGTTCGAGTAGAGAGCTTGTATAAGGTTAATATACTTCTCCGATACGCCTTTCAGTGATAGACATTGCCACATAACCTTACGATCAATAGAGTCAAACGCTGCCTTAATATCAAGGAATACAGCTATTGTTGGGTGTCTGAAAGTGTGCCTATGTTCCAGAACCTGCCGTAGTGTGAATATTTGGTCTATACAACCACATCCGGGTCTGAAGCCCCCTCGGTTTTCTCGAGTTTGCTCTTCACGAGCTTTAGTTAGACGTCGAAGTATTATTGAAGCTAGTATTTTAGACACTATATTCGTTAAACTGATTCCTCGGTAATTGTCACACGAGGACTTCTGTCCTTTCTTAAAGACCGGAATGGTTAGTGTTCGAGACCAGTCAGATGGGATTACGTCTAGTTCCCAAATTCTAGCCAAGATCTCAGTTAATCTCGCTGCTATGGCTGGACCACCTTCCTTAAATATCTCAGGGGTCAGTGCATCTGGTCCTGCCGCTCTCCCTTGCTTTAAGTTTCCAATAGCCTTCACAACCTCATTGAGACTTGGGGGACCAATGTTAATTTGCCATTCAGATTGTTTGGGGATGGTGGGCAGCAGGGATGACGCCGTGGGCCAGTTGAACTGTTCCCTAAAGTGTTCTGCCCATCGGTCTAATCTTCTGGATTGACAGTGAATAATGGAGCCATCTTTTTCGGAGATAGTTTCACTTACAGTTGGGTTCCTGATACCCGTTTCCTTGATAAGTCTGAACAGTTACCTACTGTTACCTATTGCCACTGCCTTTTCCATCTCTTTAGCTTTCGCCACCCGCCACTGCTCACGATCATTGCGTAAGCTTTTGATTAGTTTGTGTTTAAGTTGCCTACGTTTCTCATCATGTTCAGAACCAGACGGGATGTGTTGCCGAGTATCTATCAGTTCAGTAGATGCAGCTGAAATCCACTGAGTTTTCCTAACCTTTAGGTCTAGTTTATTAGTAGATATTACTGCTCTTTCGACAGCTTTTTGGATATCATTCCAGGCTAGCTCAGGTTGAGAACAGTTTACGCCATTTACTAATTGGTTTTTTAGTTGTTCCTGGAATGTATTCTTGACTTTTTCATCATTAAATTGAACTCTGTGGGGGATCCTTGTAGTGGATCTTTTACGTCCAGTGAGTCGCAGACTAATACGCGCTCGCACTAAGGCATGATCTGAGTCTAAACATGTGCTCCAAAACGAGCGGCAGTCTTCTATCGAGCCTCTCCAACGATGACTAATAGCAATGTGGTCTATTTGAGTCCAGCGTTAGGTTGATTGTGGAGGTCGCCATGTTAACCGATGTCTTTCCTTATGCTTAAAGTTGGTGTTTGCGAGAAATAAACGCTTATCTGAACAAAGTTGTAGTAAACGGTCAGCCATTGTTTGTTCGTTGAGCCTCAACACCAGTATGAATTCACCTAGGTGCCTTTCGGTTTCATCTAGTTTAATTACTTGGGACATTAAAATCACCCGCCACCTATTACTACTACTACAAAAGCAACGTTGTGAAAAAAAGAAGAGCAGAAAGCAATCAATGGGTAAATGTGAAATATAGTAGGATAACAAGAGAATTACAACGCAGAAAATACAGTTCGGATATAAATACAAAGATTTCATTCCTATGAAGAGAAATCATCATACTTTGATCAATATTGTAATAGGGTTACCACTGGCTTTTATTTTGTTCCACGTCTGATAGGGTCTCAAGCACTGATTCGTAACGTATCTAGGACCTCGGATCCGAAGTATCCTACACAGAAAATTGTTTGTAAATACTTGTATCTTTCGGATAATGCTTTTCGTAGTTCTCCAAGTTTCATCTCCATACAACAGAATTGTCTTCACATTTGTATTGAAAATTTTAACTTTAATGTTGGCTGACAGTTGGTTTGAGTTCTAGATGTTTTCCAGTTGTAGAAATGTTGCTCTTTCCTTTTCAATCCGCGCCGTCACATCTGTCACAGATCAGACCCTCCTTGTTTATCGACGATGCTGCCAAGTATGTAAAGGATTCTATATCTTCCAGAATTTCTCCAGTCAAGTGAAATTAGGTTAATGTTGGTTGTTTTGTATCGTAGGGTCTTGATTTTCCCTTAATGTATGTTGAGGCTTACTGCTGCCGAGACTGTTGCTACACTGTCCGTCTTCATTTGCATTTGTTGCTGTGTGTGGGATGGGGGAGCTAGATCATCTGCGAAATCTAAGTCATCTAGTCGCATCGAGGTTGTCCAGTGTGTTTCGAGATTGCCTTGGGATGTTGCGGTTTTCATGATCCAGTTAACTACCAGCAGAAAGAGAGGTGGAAGGGCGAGAGTTAGCAGCCTTGTCTACCACCGGTCTTCACTTTGAATGAATTCGGGAGTTGACCTCCATGCAGGATTTTACAATGTATTCCATCGTGAGAATTTCGTATGATGCCGACTATCTTCTCGATTACACCATAATGTCGTAGAAGGCCCCATAATGTTTTCCTATCCACGCTGTCGAATGCTTCTTCGTAGTCGAGGAAGTTAATGTAAAGTGGTGAATTCCATTCAATTGACTGCTCAACAATGAACCGTAGAGTAGCAATTCGGTCAATACACGATTGGCCCTTACGGAATTCGGCCAGTTAATCTCGAAGTTGGACATCGACCGGATCTCTCATTCGGTTCAATAACACTCTATTGAAAGACTTCTCCTGGTACAGAAAGTAGAGTGATGCTTCTATAGTTCTCGCAATTGCTAACATCTCCTTTCTCTGGTATCTTGATGAGATATCCTTCTTTCCAGTCTGTTGAGATTTGTTCTTCCTCCCGAATTTTCCTGAAGAGAATGTGGAGTATTTCTGCAGTTACTTCTATATCTGACTTCAGTGCATTGCTCAGCTGGTATGTTGTCTGGCCCTGATGATTTGCCAATATTGAATTGTCGAACTGGCCATTTTGATTTTTTCGACTGTTGGTGTTTGTAAGGAGATTCGTAGATGCTGCTCCGATGACTGGTGGGTTCAATGGGGCTGGTCTATTTAACAGCTCTTCGAAGTGTTCCACTCACCTGTTTCGTTGTTCCTTCACTTCAGTGATCGGTTTGCCAGTCTTGTTCTTGATTGGCCATCCTGGTTTACAGAATTTCTCAGCTAACTTCTTCATTGTATCGTATAGGTGCCTCATATTTTCTTGCAGCTTCTTTCGTCGTTGTTGCTAGGTCCTCAAGTATTTTCGTGTATCCAACCTGATGCTCCTCTTCACTTGCTCGTTGACTTCAGTGTATTCGGCCTGTGCTTTGGCAGTCTCAGTTCTGGTCCGACTGTTATTGATTGCTAACTTTTTGCTCCTCCTTTCTTGGATCTTGTGCAGAGTACCGACAGAAATCTATTCTTTATGGTGTTGTTTCTTGTGACCCAAAGTCTCCTGACATGTTGAAGTTATTGTTTCTTTAATGTTTTACCAGTTATCCTCCATATTAGTTTCCCCCTTTTTCTAGTAGATCATGAAATACTTGGAACTTATTGTTGAGAATTATTTTGAATTCGCTGCGTTTGTTATTATCCCGGAGAAGGGCTGTGTTAAACTTTTGTGATTCTGTCGCTCCAGTTGTCCAGTGCTTCTTCAGTTTCAGTTTCATTTTAGTCACCACCAGATGGTGATCTAAAGGTATGTCAGCTTCTCTCCTTGCTTCCTACGTCTTCCATGGTTCTTCTGAACTTGTTATTGATGAAAATGTGATCGATTCGGTCCTCGGTGTTGTGGTCTGAAGAAACTCATGTGGTTTTGTGTATGCGTTTGTGGGAGAATATGGTACCACCTATTAACATTTTGTCAATGCTGATATCACGAATTGATCTGCATCAGTCAACCATTAATCAGATCAATACGTGATATCAGCATTAACAAAGTAACTATCTCCACAACAACCCCCTTAATTGTGTATAAACATTTTGTTGAAGGCACATAGGTTTGCATACGTCTCACCGTTTTCGTTCCTTTCTTCCAATCCATGTCGTCTCATGATGTCTTCATATCCGGTGTTGTCCATTCTAACCTTGACGTTGAAGTCTTTCATCAGAATAGTCAGGTTCTTATCTGAGCATTTATCGATGACTGACTGCAGCATTGCGTAGAACTGATTTTTGTCATCTTCGTGGTTGTCGTTGGTACAGAAGCTGAAACCAATTTACTGGTGTCATTCAGTTTAGGCCAAGATGATTGCTGGCCACTGAAATGTAAGAAAGGTGTAGCTCGAGCCAAACCACGATCTTAGTCCAGATAGGTGTTCCAAGAAGAACGGCGGTCTCAAACACAGCCACACCGGGACTAACTGACAGCATGTGTGACCAGCGTCGAGCAGTTGTTCCTTGGGCACTGAGGTCACGCTTCTAGGCCTTTAAGACCAATCCTAACTCAGTTTATTTTTCAGCTACGTCAAGAAGAATCTTTCCACGATGTGGGCAACTGGAAAGAGATGACCACCCTCATGCTTCTAACTACAGACGGAATCACTGACATTTTAATCAAACTCCTAATCTTAATATTTATCCTACCTCTACTTTCAAACCTTGATCTCTATCTTCAACTACCTCCTGTACCATCAGTGTCGACGATTCTAGCCCACAGAATTAAGTCCCGAGTTTGCTGGGACCACGCTCCAAACTTCACATTAGTTCATTCAATGTACAAACCTTGTGACAAATTGAACAGCAAACCTCCCTAACCAAGACATTAGAAACCCGTGCCATTGATGTATGTTGTATCTCTGAAACACATACAGAATCCTAGCGTGGTCATTCACTTGATCTCATCTAGGCAGTATGAAACATCAACGCGATACACTCTTTGTTAATCAGACGACTCGACAGCAACTCGTGGGCTAACCGGTGTAGGTATTGCGTTTAGTATGAAGACAGAACAAGCACTTTTTAAGTAGGATTCTTGTCGACAGTCGCCTATCTGCCGTATGATTAAATTGTTTGGCGACGTCTGCTGAGTTGATGAATTTTCGTAAATTTATCCCATCAGACTCTGAGCACGATGAGGAGTGAAGAGCAACTATAAATGAACTGGCGAAAAGTCTGCGAAACAATCGGGAAGAGTGGTGGTTAACAAAGGCAAGCGACATGGTAAAGGCAGCGGCGTTAGGTAACACTTGACAACTTTTCAAGTTAATAAAGAAACCGTGGTTAAAAAATCAAGCGTTAGCTAAACAATCTCCGAAAGAGATGGAATTCTTATCCACTCTCAGTCTATATGTTTAGAACGATGTGGTGAACACTTCGAAGAACAATTCATTTGATCTTCAGCTACTTTATAACTACTCACTATTTCACAGAGATCTGAATGGTAGGTAGACTTAGGCCCCTCGACTCTTGTAGAAGTTGGAAAGGCGATAGATTATCTTAGGCGGAGTAGAGCAGCAGGTCGGGATGGATTATCTCTAGGGGTGTTTAAGGATGGTGGTCTCACTTAGACGACTAATCTGACTAATATTTTGACTAAATTTTGGGGATTCGATATAATTTCGTCTGACTGGTATCGACCGTTAATCGTCTCAGTATATAAGAGAGAGTGAAAATCGTCCTTTGATAACCATAGAGGAATTGGTTTGACTAATATAATGTCTAAAATATTAGCTTCTATAATTGCTCTCGAACATCCCATAAATCTTGTGAATGCTCTACTCAGATACTATTAGTCGCATTTAACTTTACAGCGAACTGTCATCTGAATTCGTAACTTAAAATGGTGTCAATCATGGCTGCTCACAATATTCATTTGTGTTTAATTTCATAATTGCTTTACCGTTGGAAATTACACTCTGATTGATCCCCTAGCAAGAGATCCGCTTATTGATTTAGAATATGCAGATGACATAATCGTGTTTGACGAAGACGCTGATAAGATGCAGAATTTTTTAATCGCAATAAGCACTATTGCAAAGCATGTTCGGAATGTGTTTCTCTCCATGTGAATGCAAACGACTTCTGTAGGACTGATTTTCTTCAACACCTGAGCTAAATATGGGGAGTGATGTAGCTGAGCACGTCGGCCACTTCACTTATCTTGGAAGTCTGATTAGCCTTAATTGGTTGGTGACTGACGAAATCCCAGTCCAAATTCAGAAAGCTGATTTAGCTTTTGTCTCCCAACGAAAGGAAGTGCAGTGTGCAACAGTTCGCTCCGTCTTACTGTATGGATGTGAGACGTGGCCATTAGTGGTAGATGAGACTAGAAGTTTATTAGTTTTTGACCATCGATGTCTTCGAAATATCGATCGCATTAGCTGGGATCACCGAGTAAGTAATAATGAGGTTATACGCTGGGTATTAAGCAAAGGTAGTAAATCAGTGGATGAGGTTGTGAATCTTCATCGATTGAGGTGGTTGGGACATGTGTTACGTATGCCCGACCACCGTCTGTCTCGACATGTGATGTAGGCTGATGTATGAACAGGATAGAAGAGAGTTATTGGGAGGAGGGGACCAAACCAAAACACGGCATCAATCCATGAAGTTGGTGATTGCTGGTTTGAGTCGTTTTGGTAGCTGTAGTTTATGTGGTTGGGGTCCTCGTGATTACCGTGACCTGTGGTTGGAAACGCTGTGTGACATGGCTCAGAATCAATCACAGTGGTGCAGGTGTATTTACAGTTTGTTCTCCCTTAAATCGTGAGCTTAAAATTATCTCATAGCTTTCTTCCCACGCTCTATTTCTTTTCTTCCTGGACCATATCCTAGATGTTCACTCTTCTTCGTCTTCGTAATTATTGTCATTTAGGTGACTTCTGCTTCTACTAATGTGATGTTAATCTTGATGTGTTTTGAAGGTTTAGTAACTTGGACTGATGTACACGTGGCAAGTTCTATGTTAATCTTACATACATACATACAACTAACATCGGTGTGATAAATGTGTATCCAGGCCTAGGTTACATAGGGGAGACGCCGGATAGCACAATCGTGGCTGTGGTAGGAGTTAGCGCTGGCCAGAAATAGATTGTTGTGTGCTCAAGGCTGTTGAGGACAATCACCGTTATCTGACATGTAACCATTTAGTCGCCATTGGCTACCTAGGCGTCTTTCCGCTCCTAGAGTATTCAGCTGCACATTCAAATTTCCAGTTTTTACTACAATATCTGTCGAGTATGCTTTATTGAGGTCGTCTAAATTATGATAGAACTCATCCTTGATTGCACCCGGGCTGCAATTTGTCGAAGACTACGTAGATACATTGTTCTCTGTCAGTATCTTTTTACTTTGATGAAATTTTCTAATCGAACCGTACATAGGCAACTGTTAATGGGGATACAGTTAACTAGTGCTGCCTCTTTGGCGCTTGGTGCAACACCAACTCTGGCGGAACCGGACACCAATGCTACAGGGTTTTTGTAAAAGCACACAGAGTACATCCTTCGAATAGACAAACAGGGGGCAAATTTATAACACACACCAGAGTCCTGAGTACTTTTCTTAAATCAACGACTTTTGACCAAACTAACAGAACAAAAATTTTATTATGAACAAGCTGCTAAGTGAAAACAAACGAAAAAAACAATGGCGGAATGCAAGGAAATGGAAAAAGTTTCCATTAAAATGACGGTAAATATCAAATGAATATAAATATCGTTTGGGCGAGAAGCAATATGATATGTGGACAGTTTTTTCATAGTTGATTGTTGTTGTTATTGTACGTGTGATTAAAAACTGCTTGGCCACCCAAACCAAACAGGTAGTTTTCTTAAGGGACCAGTTTCAGAGCCTTTGACCTAAATATCGGTACACAAGGCGATGGGGCATCGCCAGGAGATGCAGTTCCGGTGACCATAGTTAGTTCGTACCTATTTCGTTCCTTTAAGATCATGGAGCTCTTGTCCACCATTTATTTGGAATGTAGGTTTCTCAACTTCTCTAGACGGCCCCTCCATCTCTACCGACCAGATTTAGGCTTCGGTCATTCGCCTTCTTTCCACTTTAGTAATCAACAACCATGCCGCAAGAAAGAGAGGTGGCTGGGACTTTCCTTACAGAAGCTGGATACGTGGCTATATAAGGGCATTTCGAGGGACGGGGGTGGCAAATCATCAAATCAATAGAAGTTTCTGAAACTCACTGACCTTTCTTAGCCCTTTGGTTTAAGCTGTTGCAGATTTCACTACTGTATTTACGGGTGCTTTGATATCATCACATGCATTTTGCATAAGGACATTTTTTCCTTAAGGGACTAACTGCTTAGCTAATTTCACCCTAAATGCATTCTTGTTTTCACCTTTAAATTAAGATATAAGGGGTATTCTTGTAGTAACCTTTCCCCGTGCCGTAAAACCAATGGAAGTGCGTGTTCTAGATAGAATATGATTCAGGCACAATGCATTTACTATTAAATGAGCACCAGTGTTTTACTGAGCACTAAGGGTGACCAAACAGCAACGTGTCATCAGTCCATGAAATCACTGACTGTCGTTCTGAACCCTGTTAATAGTTGCATACTACTTAGTTGATGTCCGCATGATTATCGTAACCAATGGTTGTAGACTCTGAGTGACTTAACTCAGAATCGGTTACAGTGTCAGATTCCTTTACTCCTTGTCATCCCTTAATTCGTAAACTTAGAGTTATTTTATACGTTTCTTTTTATGAACTAATTCTTTCTGTATG
The DNA here is from genome assembly GCA_025215515.1 of Schistosoma japonicum. NCBI lineage: Eukaryota > Metazoa > Platyhelminthes > Trematoda > Strigeidida > Schistosomatidae > Schistosoma > Schistosoma japonicum. The sequence continues at coordinate 12,002,072 of CM046064.1, forward strand.
TTCACATTGATTTCTTACTGCCACTGATGTGACTCCTAGTTATACTATTTCGTTTTTCATCCTACTGTTTTGTTGTGGTGTGGCAACTTTGACTGATACACATATGCCATGTTCTGGGTAATTCATGACTAACTGACTTCATAATTGTGAATAACCATGTAGTCTACTTGCAAATTACATTTCGACACCATTTGCTTTACTACTAAAAGTAAGTAGTTCTAACTCACTTTTTTGTGTTGATGCTATAGCTTAATTTTACCAAATTTGTGCAACCAGTGATGGGAATTTGAGCGCACAAATTTTAATGCTTAGTTCTTTGGAACTTCACTTCTAATTGCATGTTTCAACTTAATGTTCGGACTCCACGTCATATCAGGTAGAATGTTTCTGTAAACAGGACTCTAGTATTCTGTGATGTAGATGTATTCTGTAATTTTGATAATCTTACACAATTGTTAAGTGTGGTTATCCCTTTTATCTATATCTAAGCAGTTTAGAAAACCAATACAATCCACCCTTCTAACTGCAGATTAGTCAGCTACTTGTTTTAACGTGAGCTCCCAGCACTCAACCGGACATATCAGTTAAAATCGACCAGGCACTTATGGCTATCGGTCTTCCAGTTCATCATACAGATAAGGCTGGTTGTATGCTTCAGCTATGCTCAAGTGACAATCGTAAATATAAAAGAAGATATTGTTTTACCTTGTGATTGCCAGCATCAAATCGATTATGAACATTACTACTAGCCATTGTTAGGATAAGTCAATAAAAGACTGACTCTAACGTATTTAAATACCTGTTCGTTCTTATATTCAGTAGTACTCATCCATCATTCACTGTACAGTGGAGGGCGGAACTTTTAGACTTCACAGTGAACACTTCGTAATTACTCAAAATGAATAATATTTTCATCGTTCGTTAGTTAAATTCTCACATTTTCTATGAATTCATTTAACTCAATCCTCTACGTTCAACTTTCAGCTTTTTAGTCACATGTTTGATTTGCGCTCCATTTTTTTCACTATTAGGGTTGCACTTTTTGGCCTGCACCATATAACCCAGAGCTTACTACGAAACTTATACTTGATTTAGATACTTCATCTTTATGTCCCATTCCAATTTATATAGCATTTATATATCTCGTGTATAAACGACATTCATAATATTGTTATTTGTATTTGGCTGCCACTGCGTTGTTGTGCAATTTCGTTCCCATATGCTTCGTTTTTTTAGTTCAGGCAGTCAGTCAAGTAGTATCTTTAATCCCTACACTTAAGATATAATTTAGAGCTAAGTGCATCAGTATTTATATAATACTGATTTGGATAAACACAAGCGTTTATTCTATGTACTGTATTCGGTGAAATATGTCAGAATTTTTATGATTGATCTTTGATGTTTGTTATTGGCTACTTTGTTCTGCAATTTTTCCACTTTTATGCTTGATAGTATTCACGTATCGTTTGGCGGTTTAGTCATCAAATTAAGGTTTCGTAAGTTAACTAATATATTGTATTCTGGCAAACTACTGTTATTCTTTTCGGTTACTTTTTATCCTTGTTATATCTAATTATGATTTATTTTTCCAACCTTAACTCATATTTTTTTAGGGATTAAAATGGTTGCGTTGGAATTTATTTCCCAGCTAGATAAACTACACTTTGTCGATTCTGTCGGACTAGATGATTTCGCAGATCGATGCTCCTATATGTTATCTTTTGTGCTTCTGGTTATGTGCTTTACCATTGTTACGCTTAAATCATATATCTTCGAGCCATTGTCATGTTATATTCCAACTACATTCTCAGGTTCTAATTTAGGATCGTATATTAATGCATTTTGTTGGATTAATGGGACTACACCAATAAGCGTAGACACAGATCAACTAGATAATCCAGCATATTGGCATAGTTTAGAAGATAAAAAGATCAGTAAGTCGTTTTGCATTTTATTATATTTAACTGCATAATATTTTTTAGTTTGTTGCGACATTTTTTGACTAAGGTATTTATAAATGTAATTTTATGTCGAGTTTCTTGTAACGTCTAGGCATGTGAGATGTTTGAGTGGGTTATAAGTATACGCATGACAAATATTCAGCTTGAAATTCTCTAAACTCGTCAATATGAGTTCTAAATTGATGTTCTAAGCGTTTTTGTTATCCACTGAAGTGACTGATAAGATTTCTTAGATATGGATACATTTACTATTTTAATGGGCTTGCTCCAAATCACACTGGTGTCTAGTGGTCGTGTTTGGTACTAATGTTATTCATCTATTCAGTCAAATTTCTGATGTGTACCTAATCTTTCTTGACACATAATAATCCTTGTCAACTTTATAGGTCTGCGTAGTTCCGCCAAAATGCTTTTAGTAGTTTGAATATGATTTTTCGAAGTAGTTTATAAATAATGAATCATGTAGTCAGCTTATTTAAATGTTTGGATTAAGTCAGTGAAGACAGCCGAAGTGTTTCTGGTTTAGAGTTTAGCAACTTTGTTACGGTTGAGATATTGAGGCTGTAATAATGTCATATATATATATATATATATATATATATATATATATATATATATATATATATATATATATATATATCGGAAGTTTCGTTAGTGTTCCGTAAGTGTCTGATGAAATCTCAACCTGAACTCAGAGAGCTCGTTTAACTTCTGCCGACTTACACCAGTTGTAGCGTAGGTGAGATTTCCGTCTCTCAACTGAGTGTAATGCCCAACAGTGAGTTCCGTTTCAACCTATGGATGGGAAACATGGGCTATAGAAATAGAAGATATTCATTGACTCCAGGTCTTTTATCATAGAAATCTTAGAAATATCTCCCGTATATCATGGGATGAGCGAATAAACCATATTAATGTTAAACACAGGGTACTAGGAAAACATGCCAAATCAATCGAAGAGGTTGTAAACCTTCATAGATTGAGATGGTTGGGACATGCATTATGTACGCTTGATTACTGTCTGCCTTGTGGCGGGATGTTAGCTGGTGTAGGAGTAGGATTGTAGAAAGGTGAGCGGAAGCGGCCAAATCAGATCATAGGATCAGTCCATGAAGCCATTAACTGCTAGTTGGAACCATGTTGATATATGCAGACTACCTAGTTGAGGCCCGAGTGATAATCTTGAACAGTGTCTGCAGACACTGGATGATATGACCCAGAATCGATCATAGTGGTGCAAGTGTACTCACTGTTTATGTTTTTTTTTTAGATCCTAAGTTCTGTAATTTTTACATACGTTTACTTCATTTTTTCCTGTTAAATCATGTTATGACTCTAATCTTATAAAGGTAATGTTGTCGTGCTTAAGTAGTATGGCAACGTGTACTCATGCGCATATGTTCCAGGTTTCAAGTTGTTCATGATCGACTGACCGTTTACATCCTAATAAAAAAGTGAAGAATTGGCTTGGCAATATGGGTTTTTACCAGTCGATCGAAAAAATGAGATGTTACAATATGGACTAATATGCAGTGAAGAGAATGAGATCAATGTCTTATGCAGAAGTAGTATGATTAATAATATTGATAACGGCATTTTACGGCGTGTCAGTTTGTTGTAATCCATTGGATATCTGACACAATTATGTGTTCACATTATTCACTCTCCGTTAGTAAGAGAGCAAATTTAAATGAATGACAATTAAAGCAGTAATAATTATAATATGAGAAGTAGTGGAAGTGAACTACTAAAGATACAACTCAATAATAGCGAACTTCTTAAATATCCTTTTAAGAATAATTTTTATTCTAAATGTTTAGGATAATAAGAGTGGCGAGATAGGGGTAGAAAAGGCTACTATGTTGTTCCAAATTGTTGACTAATACACGAAAGGTATTTCAAGTGTTTTGGATATTTCAATTAAAGGGGAACTTTTATAGAATCAAAGAGATCATTGTTACTAACTTTTTGCAAACTGCGTTTAAAACCAAAACTTATATCTCAAGCGAGATGACCGATTTTATCGATTCTGATTCACATATAACACGATATCTGCCGCTAATCCCAGCCTTACCTTAACCTGATACACAGACACGATAGTCCGACAGAACGATCAATAACCAGATAGGTTAGGCACAAGCGTTTATTCCGAAAATACCGAGTGACAAACCACACATATCAAATGAAATGGTAAATTGCTATGACGCGAGAAATTTTTGGTTGGTTGATCGAATGCCAATCGGGTGTGCCTAGTCGATAATTGCGCGTCTGCCCTATGCCCACTGAGTTTCAAACCGAAATAAAAAGAACACAAGCCGATATACCAACCAGACAGAATTAAATTAGATTTCATACATTCCTTTATATAGACAAAAAAACCTGACCGCACAGAAAACCAATTAGGAATCTAACATTAGTACAGAACAAAGGAAAAAGTGGTAGCGAATAAGGACAACTTGCACACAACCAATTAACTGTAGTTGATAGTAAGAAACAATATACTCAGAGTAAATATACTAAACGGAAGGGCAGAGTAAGAGGAACGTAACAATCATAGGAATGAAATGTTTACATTACTTACAACTAAAATAACTGAAATAATCCCCCGAAATACAGTTCTGAAAGTTCGTTACTCTTCTTTAATCGCCCAAGATAACATAAACACATAAGCCACGGTTATCTATCTACTCACTTGTGACTTGTCACCTATCTGTCTACACTTTCACCAACCAAGCACCACACGCGTAAGCCGCATATGTCAGCAACCATATTCTACCCTCGTATGTAATTAACAATAAAGAAATCAATTGTTTCTTGAAAATGTTCTGAAATTTCGTTATGATTCTGTCAGATACTTAGATATTCACTCTCATTAATCTACATCCCCACTTATTTTCACAATTCAAGTCAGTTTGTAGGTCGATCGGGACAAACAGTATGCGATAGTCTACTCTTAGTATTAACAATGAACAGTTGTGCTGAATTGTTTCGGTGTTAACACAGAGTGTAACAGGAATATTTTCTTCAGAAACCATGTTATTTTTAGTTTAATCATGTACACTTTTATTAAAATACAAAAGCCATATTTTATCATGTCCGTTTGTAACTGAAATGATGCAAAATGTTTTTACGATTCCAAAATAATAATGATTATATACTTGTTTTTGGAGGAAATTAAATCAGTAGTATTATTTTCATAAATGTATTCATTAATATTTCTGCTGATAACGAAAGGTTTCATCAAAGTTTTCTACTGGATAAACAGTAGTTTCATGGTTTTCAATAATTTATTAGAAATAATATAAAATCCAGCATTTCGAAAGCATCTCTTTTTAAACATATCCTTTGTGTTCTTTGAATGAGCCCCTACAGATTAGTCAGCCAAAAATCTCATTACAGTTTCTATTGGATGCATCAAAACTGTATCATTTCGTACATAAATGACCTGAAAATACTTCAACTCCAACTTATTAAAAATTTACTGTAATTTCTTTCATAATATCATCCAATGTTCACACTTTATACTAAATAGATCTCCAAGCCAAATAAGTCAATTACCCTTGTATCCATTTCCATTAGTTTATTATAATGCCTCAGCACCATATATATGCCTTTTGTCGAGGATTAAGTCCGATGGAAGGAAGTTTGATACATAACCAAAATGTATTCGATTATCTGTCGTTTATTGTTATTCTCTGTGAACCTGGAAGAATTGTAACATGACTTCATAAAATTCAATCCTTTACACAGTAAGTCTTCCGTCCCAATGAACTGATGATTTGTCCACTAAAATGGGACCACGAAAATCACTTCGAACAACGTTTGGCAGATATAAACACTTTGTGACTTTGTATTTTCCGGTAACCATAAAACGAAGGTCATATTGCTATTATTTCTTCATGAAGAAACTTACTAAAGAATTGTATTTCTTTGTCATAGTAGATTTGCTCTTCTCTATTCAAAAGCGGATAACAAAGTACATTCAAATTACAATCATAACTCCAGATTTCTATGAACTAAATGACACCAATTTTAGGCTAGAACTAGTCAATGGATGGAAAAATTAAATATCGATTAGGCATATAGAGAGACATTGTGTAACCTGGCGACCTCCAACATCAGCACAACGATGGATGCGAATTGAGCATATAGGCATCGGCTATCATTTGAGAAGCTGTACAGAGGATTGGCACTCATTCTAGGGCACGTATTTAGATTCTGACCACACCCTGGTGAGTGCACGGATTTCAATTCATTTTACTGGTCGCAGAAAGGTCACAGGCAAAGCCCCTTAACTATCGATTCGAGACTGAAAATGTCAAGATTGCATTTAGAAATGGTTTGGCTAAATATTTAGTTTCCCACAATCAACAGATTCATCCTGAAACAGCTTGGAACGATTTTGAAGCAAGTGTAAACGCATCAGCGTTATCTGCATCTAACTTCAATCCAAAGGTTATGAAAGATCAATGAATCTCTGGAACTTCTAGTAAACTGATGGAGGCTCGAAAACTCATTCAAGTAGGCTGGGAGAATGATGAAAAGCGATGACAACTAAAACGTAGACTGACAAAGAGTCTGTATGGATCGTGAACAGTACTGGGCAACAAAAGCAAATACGATGAAAGCATCGGTGGCGGCGGCAGCCAATAGTAGACAGCTGTTTTGACTTATCAAGAACACCGGTATTAAGAAATCGGCGGTTAGTAAAATTACCTCGGGAAAAGACGAGTTTATGATTCACTCTCAGTCTAGAAGATTAAAGTGATAGGCGGAACACTTTCAGGAATGATCCAACTGGCCCTCAGCTACTCTTAGCTTACCTACTATTGCCAAGCTATCTAAATAGAAAACTGACACGGGTCCACCAACTCTCAGTGAGGTTGAAAAGGCTATCAGTAACTTGAAGCGAGGGAAAGCAACAGGACCTAATTGGTTATCTACAAATATCTTTAAGGATGATAGTCCAGTTTTAACTGGTAAGTTGATTAATATATTAGCCGAAATCTGGGAACTGAACATCATCTCATCTGACTGATCTCGTTCTCTGACCGTTCCAGTTTACAAAAAGGAACAAAACTCCTCTTGTGGTAACCACAGAGGAATCAGTTTGACCAATATAGTAGCTAATCTATTATCCTCTACAATCATTCGGCGTGTATAAAACACTAAAGAACAGCAGACTCGGGAAAACTAGGCCGGTTTCAGACTTGGATGTAATTGCATTGATCAAATATTCATCCTGCTCCAGATTCTCGAACATAGACATAGGTACCAAAGTCCGACTATAGTTGTATCTCTTGACTTGAAAGCAGCTTTCGACTCCGTAGACCGTGAAGTTTTGTGGCAGTGTTTATTATTAAAAGGCGTACCTCAAATGTACATAAATCTTATAAAACCTCTTTACTCGGTCACCACCGGTCGAGTCAGAGCATATGGGAAATTGTCATGAGAAATATCATCATCAGGGTTGCTCCTTATTCCTTTTTTATTTAATTTCGTGATAGGTGTTCTCTAAAACATCTCACTCACTTCTTTTGACTCTTCAGGAATTAATCTCCTTCCAGAAGGCCCTCTTGTTAGCTTATAGTATCAGACGATATAGTCTGCCCGCAAGCTTAGTGCTATGCCTACACCAGCAAGGCCACACGATCCTCCTGTAGGGTCTCCAGATAAGCGAAGAGTGAATTGTGCTGTTTCGCTGCATTGATTAGGTGAAATCAAACGGAAAACCATGCTGGGGTTTTGTATACGTGTTTTGGAGACACAGCGTATATCAATTGCAAGTGATCCTAGTGTTTTAGTTAAGGCAGCTTGTTGACCGATTTGACACAACGTACGTGCGTTAAAAGCTCCAACGTGAAGCTTAGAGCGCGGTTTCAGGAGACCTGGTATGGCATTTCGGGAAGTCGTATAACTAGTACAAGTGGTATGCATAAAAGATATAGTGGGAAAAGTGCAAATAGTAGAAGCCAGAGAAGGAGGACTTGTTTGATCGCGAACAATCTGATCTCGAGTGCTGTTAAAAGTATGATGGGGGCTATTACTTTCCGGTCGCTCACACCGTGGAAGGTTTTTCTCGAGGTACCTGTAAAAGAAAGTGGGTTAGGGGAGGTCTTAATGACCCGAGAGTGTGACCGCAGTGCCCAGGAACAACTGTTTGAAACCGGTCACCTATAATAATTGTTGCTCCGGTTATCAGAAAGGACAGTAGTCTCGTGATTTCCGAAGAAACTTGGCTTTAATCATGGGGCGTCATAACTCTTCGAAGTGAAGACCCTCCAACTCCCAGGGCGGAATTTAAAGTATTTAAATGGTTTTTTATGATTTGCACTTTTTGGCAGGGTTGTTGTTTTTACGGGATGGGGTTGCTAACCCTATTCCCAACCCTCCTCTTTTATTTGGGCTTGGGACCGGCAGTAATCCCGAGAGGGCTCCAGGCAGAGTTTTATTTGACCGTCGATGTCTTCAAAACACAACGCACGTTAGCTGGAATCACTGAATAAGCAACTACGAAGTTAGTTGCCGGGTATTAAGGAAAGGTGGCAAATTAGTCGATGAGGTTTTGAATCTTCATCGACTGAGATTGTTGGGACATATGTTACGTCGACTTAGAATACGCAGACGATATAGTCCTATTTGGTGAAGACGCTGATAATATGCAGTTTCCTGATCATCTTGAGTAACGACGCAAGCATATTCGGGATGCGCTTCTTCCCTTTTAAATGCAAAATGTTACTTCACGACTGGCCTACTTTTCCACCTAGATTACTGATAGGGAGTGAAGTAATTGAATACATTGACCAATTCGCTTATCTCGGAAGTCTCATCACTCCTGGTGGGTTGGTGTCTGACGAAATCTCAGCATGGATTCAGAAAGCCCGATCGGGCTGGCGAGAGATCATCCAGTTTCGTTGGTGATGACTGTTCTAATCGGGTTTTTCTTAACCTCAGTCACAACTTTTTATCAGAACTTCTAGAGTCTTGGAATAGGTCACTAATGAACGGATTCTTATGGTTAATTTGAAGAAGTCTTATGGAAATGTAGTTCTAATGTATTGTTTTGTATCCGTCACAGATTTTGGTTAAGTGTCAAGTTGATTGGAATGAGAATCTTGCCATTGGATGCTGGTTCATTTATATTTATGTCACAACTTGTCCTATATATCTTTTGGGTTCTTTTTTTGATGGGGTCGTTGATGCACACTTCTAAGGAACCGTTTAGTGTACCCTGGTCTTCACTCGTATTCAATGGAGATTAAAAACTGCAACTTATACAAAATAGCAAATAAAAGCCATATTTTCACAAAATCACCATAATTCAATAATAATTGAAACACCATTTGAGTTTAGGTGTTTAAGATTATATCTTCATGTTATTATCCCTGGATTTTCCGCTGTATAAGATATATTATCCTTGTCTATCTTAAGGTTAGTGATAGTCCAACGTTTGGTTTTCTAGAGAGTATAATGTCAGTGATCCCATTAATATTATCTGTTTATATCTACTTTCACTTACTGAAGTAACGGCCGAAGCAAATTTTGGGTGAATTTTAAATAATATAGTTCTAATGGTCTGACGTAGAATATATATATATATATATATATATATATATATATATATATATATGTATAGGGGGCATTTGAAAAAGCGTGCCTTGTTAGGCCTATACTCTATAGTAAATCTTTTAAGTGAATTCATATAATTCCTAACAGTGTACTTGATCATGTTTGTCTATTTCAATTTAGTAATATAATATGAGCACACTTGAACCAATTCCTGACAATTACCCATTCTGTTTCATTCGTTTAACAATTTGCTTAGTACAGTGCAGTTTTTTGCGTTTCGTGTTGAAATGAAATAAATTTTCATCGCTGTATGCATAACGAATCTCCACATTTCATAACGATCATCCGTGTGTCAACGATTGTTTATTGTATTTTTCAGATTATTATCAATGGGTTTCCTTAGTTTTGGCATTACAAGCTATTCTATGCTATCTGCCTCGTCTTATTTGGGAAGCGATCACCTTCAATCGTGTTGGCACCAATTTAGGATTCCTACTTGAGTCAGCACAGGCAGCTTCAAAGGAGACCGGGAAAGAACGATCCAGTCGTATTCAGTTTATAGCAAATGTTATGGATACGTTGCTGTTTGCTCGTCGTGATCTGCGCAAATCAGAAGATATTCTCAAACGGCAAAAGTTTTTCAAAACATTTTTGCATGCTGTTCAAAATTTGTTTCCTCGCAAAAGACTTGGTACTGCGTTAGTCACGTACTACATGATAATAAAGTCGTTATATCTTCTAAACTCAGTTGGGCAACTTTTGTTAATGCAAAGATTTTTGGGTATCAATGGAGACAACCGCTTATTCGGGATATCAATTTTAAATGATTTACTTATGGGTAGACATTGGAATGAAACTAGTGTCTTTCCTCGAGTGGGCTTTTGCCGTGTACCGATCAAATTGACAAGTACACCTATACCCACGGTCACCGTACAATGTACATTACCAGTTAATATGTTGAACGAGAAGATTTATGTGTTTTTATGGTTTTGGTTTGTGTTTGTTGCTTCACTGGAAGTTGCAAGTATTGGAGTTTGGATCTATCGTTTGGCTGCACGACAATCAAGATTGAGGTTTTTGGTTAGATATTTAAAAATTGCAGATGTTTATGAGGAATCGATGGATCCATTACTTGCTCGATTTGAGATGACGTTTCTTCGACTGGATGGTAGTTTCCTTTTACAAATGATGCGCCTAAACGCTGGGAGTCTTATTACGCAAGAGATATTGCAAGCAATGTTGAAACGTTATACGGAACAAGAACAATATGCTCAGAAAAAACGTGCTGAACAACAAGGATCTACTGGACCAAAGTCAGTAGAAATGGAAAAGGCTGGTCTATTACTTCCGGAATCTCCTGATTGTACTGTAACAAAGCGTTTAGATGCTGTTTAGTTGAATAAATCCCCGACACATAACAACATAATGATTTGCACAAATCGATCTCCTTTTTGTATTAATTTATCTTTTTCCAGTTGTCATTTAGGTAACTCCATCGATCTGATAATGTTTTTTCTGGTAATTTGTATCCTGTTTAATTTACAAAACTCTCAGGGTCACCTTAATTTTTTTTTCATGCTTTTTGTCGTAATAAATTCTAAAACTTATGATTTACTTTGATTTTTAATTTGACTGTGTATTATCGAGTTGTAAAATGCATACGACACTATCAAATGCCCTTAAGCTTTTGCTATCAAGCTGATTATCAATCATTTTTTAAGTAGAATATTATTATTTCTACGTTATCTTTATTAGAGGTTGGAAATGTCTTTGTTTACTTCATTTAGCGTCTTTATTGAAATATACAAGCTATCGTTGGTGGAAGTTGTAAAATGTTCAGATGATTTGGCCGATTCAATTTTTGAAGCTTACTAATGTGTTTATTGTAAAATCGTAATGGGAAATATTCGGATAAACAACCGTTATTTCTAAATACTCCATGGATATTTTTAAACTATAAGAATTAATGTATTTTAAAGCTTGAGTCATTTTCAGCAAATCAGTTACTCATTCGAGATTATTACTGTCTTATGTAAACATTCTATCACGTCGATTTTGCATACTTGTGTAACATTATTACCCCTTCCAACTAGATATAGTTCACAACCTGATAAATCAGTCTGATTGATTACTAAGCTTGCTCCCGTTGTTGTGAAACTTTGAAGTATTTGTAGGATTCGTAGGCATGATTTACGTGTGTACTAGAGCAGTTTATATTGATTAATTACTGGTGGATATACGTAGGAGTAGGCTAGAAGAAAGCTAGGGGTAGCCAAACGAAAACATGGCACCGATTCATGAAGTTGTTGACAATTGGGCTGAGTCATGTTATTAGATGCAGACTACCTGGTTGGAGCCCACGCGATGATCGTAACAAATGGTTTGAGACTTTAGGTGATATGGCTCAAAATCGATTGCTATGGCGCAGATGCACCCACTCCTTGTCTTCCTCCAAATTCTAGTTTTTGAGCTTATTATAATTTTCTCTTTACTGAATCACTTTATCTCAAATCTCATCTCTGATCTCTATGCCTTTCCATTAGTACTTACTGTTACTACCTTCCCTACTCTGGGATTTGGTCCGACAATTTAATGTCTATCAGCTTATTGAGGCATGGCAACTTGAACTGATGTACACATATACCAAGTTCTACGTTGTAACTGACTGACTGGATATACGTAGCGACGCTGCATTTTTAAGTGCTCATCTAAATTTATTGACTGGTTTGAAAGGGGTCTTTACGGAACATCAGTTGCAGCTTTTACTGAACGAGCTTTGCTAGGGCTTCTAGTGACCGCCGAGACTTTTGAGATGCCCTAGGGATACCTGTCAGTCAAATATAAACAGTTGAAATCAAGATAAGGCTTATTGGGTTGTTCTATCGCTTAGAAAATCATGGAATTTCAATGAGTTACATGCACTTATCTTGCTCAAGACTGAATTATGGGGGATGTATTGTATAATCTACCTGTAGTGTAAAAATTAGAAGTTAGTATATGATCAACCTTGGCATGATCCTCTTCAGTTTGTTATGAACATTAAATATATGTTAATCCTATCTTAAGGGTAATCCTATGAGTTTTTTTTGAACAACCTTTCTATGCTTCCTGGAAGTAGTTTAATCACTACGCATTCAAACTCTAGCCTCATAGTTTATAGCTCTTAATTTCATGATTCTCAATATAAAGCGTTACACTATTTGTACAAATCCATAGTTTACATTACCTATGATTAATTACTTCGTAGTATCCTTTAGACTAAATAATCGAAAAAAGTGGTACATAACATTACTTAGTATTATAGAAGACCTATCAATATATCTTATTTTCAACGGGACTTCTATATACACACGATTGATTTGAAGGTAAGATTGAGAAAACGTTAATTTTCCAATCAGCACACCTACGGTTCATGTAGATTAAGAAATGACTACTGAAAATACTTTGTCATTTTTCATTCAGTTATGTGCATCAGGTAAATGACATTTTGGTTCTGTTAATACGAAGTTAATGTGGTAGAATTTGTAAGCAGATCGGGTTGCTGAATACTTCAAGATTATGTGAATGTTGAGACTTACAACTCACTGACTATTTATTTGTTTTCCGGGCTAATACCCTCTTAAATGTATATTTAGTTAATTGCAAGGAAAATATTTAAGGTATATTGGTGACATGAATAACTATTTCGGAACTTATGTCAAATGAAAAGTATATAGATAATGAGAAGATATATACTATCATATCTGGATCAGTAACCTCCGGATTACTTATCAGTAACCTTCCGGCTTTAGTACAATATCTAATTGTAAAAATGATCCGACTAACTGTTGTGGCATAAAGAATGATATTCTGATATCAAGAGGAACGTAACAATAATAGAAGTAAAATTACATTACCCACAAATAAAATATAAATGAAATATTCTAAATGACGGCTCTGAAAGTTCATTACTCTTCTTAAGTCGTCCAGCATAACACTAATGAAACCCCACTAATTACTTGAATTAGTAATATAATGTTCACTATTGACTTAATCCGAGTTGAAATTTCCGAATTTATTTCCGGACAAATGATACACGTATTCAACTGAGTCTATTAGATGCTCAGCAGTCATATTGACCTATATCTGGACCACTTTATGGAATTAATTTTGGTAAGTGTAGATCGATTGTCGCGACTCCGTTGGCTTACCGTGCAACATCAATGTTGGTTTTGATTTCATATTAGCTTACTAGCACATACTGTTAGGTACTTTTGATTAGAATTAAACACGTCTTGTTTTCTTATCGTGATAAAAATTGCCTCGATTTGTGTACAAGATCTTGAATAAAGTCAAGGTTTTGGAAATGGGTGGTGATTAGTTAGCTCATCGGTTGCTGAGTGATATTTGTACATTTTACCTAATAGTTGGAAATCACCTCATCCACATTCATTTGATGAATGTGTGCGGTAGTTTTTTTTCACGCTAATGTAGTTTAAACAATGATTTAGTAATTAGTACAGATATTGTTAGTTTCTCTGATATTTAAGTTTACGAGACCTTTTCTTTTATAGAAATGTAGTTTATACCTGTATCATTTTTTATTTCTAAACAATCAATATAGGCGTAAAGAAACCCACGAAAATCGGAAAATGGTTACTCGGTAGCATTTGCAAATAAATATAGCAATGAATAACTTCAAAAAACTAAAGTTGATAAACCCACGAAGAAACAAACACTCATTCAACTAGCGTTTAAAGGTGACCAACTCACTGAAAACATGAAGAACTCAGAACAGCCATTAAGCTAACATATCCTGCCGCCAAACTATTATATACGATGCAATGTTCAATAACTTAAAAGTGAACAGATGTCCGTCTGGTGTCACCCTCAATTGTAATTACCAGTTAACATGTACATTGGGATGACGGAACGACGAGCATCTCTACGATTTATTGTATATATCTCGGTGAATCTGCGTCTATAAAATAGTAGCATTTAGGAGTTCTATCGTACGTCATCTATTAGATACAGGATACGAAGTATACAAACTGCATGCATCTAGAATAATCAATAAGTAACACAAATCGATATGGTTCGTTAAGTCCAGTACAGCTGGAAGACTAAAAACTGACCTTGTGTCCAGAAGAAATTAGTGATTAACCTTCAGTTGCCATGGTAACGGAAATCGACTTAGGAGCCTTTCCAATTTTTATAACCATATTTCAATAAATCCTATTTTTGCATTTCCATTTTGTTTCTTATCGTCATTTATCCACAACAAATCATTTTCATAACTACGTAAATCTTTTCCACTATTCTCCAGAACTGTCATTCCTACAAGATGACCCTTTGATCTAATTATGGTTACAATCAGTCTTTATCATACTACGTACTTGAATTCAACAGTTTCTAAACTTACCATCCAACGCATTTATAAGTACTCTAAATTAAAATATTTTATAACTTCACCTTCCAAACAGTTTGTTATGTATTGGATACTTCAATTCTTAATATATGTGTATATTAATATTTTGAACTGCCTAAAACTGTCAGCTTGTATGCACTGGTTAATGAGAGTACAACCAAACGTTGAATTCAATGTATTCTGTAAATGCTGCTGTTCTTGATCATGTTCGAAAGTGTATGTTTGTGACTTACAAATACCTTATCACTAACGATTTAACCCTTTACACCTATTTTTTTTATTTTCCGAATACCTGACTTCATGATCGGTAAAATTTCCTTTCGAAGTCATTTGTACAAAACAAATAAGATAAAGTTTTGATAATGCTAACAGGATATACTCTTGAGCGATGTCAGTAGTTAGGCACCATCCACGTCAATCTATAGTTTTTACCAGAACGGTCAATTATTCAAACACTGAAATATCGCTTTGGCTAGTTTTTATATTGGTCTTATTCCTGTTTTCTTTTTATTGTATAGGGTACTACTATTATGTTTTTTGAATACTTGACATAGCACAGGAGTCAACATCATGAGTAGGCAATAACTCTAATTATTCAATGACTTAGTTCGAAACAATCAACAAGAGAAAAAAGCACACAATGTTTATTATCACTTCCGACTGTTAACAATACGATGTGAAGTGAGATAGCAGATTAATTAATGGATGCTCATGCAAAAGTCTAAAACATATAATGTCACAACATATTGATTTTTCTGTTGTTGATCTGTAATTTGATAGAATTTCTTACGTTGGCTAACGATATTCATCTGTATATATTTTCCAAAAGTTCTATCAAACTTCTATTTGTTTACTACAATATAGTGTCGTTATTCAATCAATAGACATCTGTCTAAAACTCAGCGTCGAAGATCTATTTAAGTCATATGGTATGTTAAGTAGTGTAAACTATTATACTAGTAATGTGTATTTAAAATGTAGAAATTTATTACTAAGACCCAGACATTTCATACTCTGTGTACTAAATCTGTATTATTGTAAAACTGAATGTTTTTATAGTAAATAAATCATTTACATTTGTTGATTTTAGTAACTCGCCGAAATATATTTTAATTTATCATGAATATGTTTGTAGGTTCATATAAGCCCTCTTGCTTAATTCAACAAACGTGCGAAAAACATTATATATATATATATATATATATATATATATATATATATATATATATATATATATATTATATACGATTCTGTCTGGCTGCTTCAATTTGTACTCTCTTATTTCGGCTTGGGATTAAGTGGGCATAGGGTAGACATTCAGTGACCGACTAGGTACCCATTAGTGTTAATATTGCAAGCCATAGGTTTTTTACGTCATAACATTTATGTTCCTTGCTTACTCTGTGTTCCTGTTGTTTAATTGTCAATACTAATTTGTCCTAGGTGGTTGAAATTATTCAATCGACTGTTAGGGTGGAAAATCTTCATTAAGATCTTTGTGTTATATTTCTTTGTTATTCATCTTTTAAATAATGTTTCCATACATATATTTTCATTATGATAAATAAGATTATTGTTATAATTTCAGGCTTTTGTTTTCGGCACACTGTCGTATGAACATTCCCTTCTTGGTTTGAAAGGTGTACTGTCACTTATGTCTGGTTATTTTTTCTAGTTCGTATGAAATGGACTATTCCATAAATCTTAATGTATTAGCTCTTATTTTCACATTAACGATTAGTGGGTTTTTAAGCACTATGAAGTAATTCTACAGTACTCTGTTTTGAAATTGTATCTAACGGAGTGATCGCAACAGTAAGTTCATTGTGGTTATATCAACTTTCTAGATATTCTATCCCATTTCGTTTTACAAGCTTGTGTTCGATTAATGTTTTGATTGTCTTATGAACTTCTCTCTTTATTATTTTTTTTTACTAAGAATATTGGCTGATTATTAGTTTAATCTACTCCTTATATTCATTGGTGTTGGTATACCTGATTAACTTACAATTATTGACTAAACACTTACGTATAGATCAGTCACTTATTATGCGGGTTTCAGTTTTCGTCCTTTTAATCTTACATTTAAAAGTTTTATCAAGATATAGAGGTTGTATGGTTGTTGTTTAGTTTTAAATTCGTTTTCATCACAAAGATTCATATCACTATTAGGTAACCTACTGTGAATCAGGAAGCACTGGATATTTGTTTCATTTTACTTTAGTACCTTTCATATGTGACCGGACTCAATGCATTTGTATCTCGAAGTAAGATACCTTTAGATCAATCATTTGTGACCCAATTCGTTACGCTGAGTGATTTATTACATGCGATCGGTAGTATCTGTCTTACACTAGTTTTTAAGGACCTATGATGGAATATCAACCAATGAAGATTTGAAACAGCTTTTAAACGTACACTGTGAATTTCACATTACAACTGATTACAGCAATCAAGTAGTGTAAACCGCGATATTATGTCGCTTAGTTTACTTTTAGGTCTCAAGATTTATTTAGAAAATAAGGTGACTCCTTATTTTTTAAGCCGAACTGTTGTGTTGACTACTTAATTTCCAACTTCTGATATTTGTGATAATAAATTTTCTAGTTGCTATAAGCTGTAGGGACTTCATGCTATCTGTGGCTTAGTTGTTGGAACACTCAACTTCGAACAACTATGTAGCAGATTCAACCAAACTCATTTTAGTTTATTTTTAGTCAACTGGTAGTACTATTACTGGCTCTTACAATCAAACTATAGCCCAAAGCTGAGTGAGAAAATCCATACTTAATAAATGAATCACATTAATATAATTACTAAAACTTGGACTTAACAATCTAGTTGGTGGTGTAATTGCCTTTGTAGAGTCAGACATAACTTAGCGTCGCTTAAATTTAATGATAGATTACTAATATTTTATGTGTATCTATTCGGTCAGTATACTTATTGATACACGTTTTAACTGTCTTTATTTAAATGTATCAAAATGATATACCACACTGTACTTTGTTCTTGCTGTTGTACATTACTGCACGTACGCTCGTCTGGTGGCTAATAAAGTGGTCGCGTCAGTTCCGTGTTCTTAATTCTGTTACAGTTGTGAAATTTTTGATTAGTTGCAATAATTCAACTTTGCAGTTCTATTAACGGAATTACCTAATTCATCGTCAACTGCAGTAACCTACAAATCCTGGTCATAACATGCTTGGTCTTTCCATCGTCTGGGCATCAGAAACCCACTATATGATTGTATACTCAATTTCTAGTAGTTCATTGACCCTTGCATTTTAGTAAGCGTCTCGGAGTCTCGTCACTTGACGGGAAACCGGATTATGTAAACATAGTGTTGTGATGGCAGACATTTGGATTCAGCCATCGGAACTTCAATTGCAGTCTTCCGAGTAAACTAGCGTTGTTATTATAAACTTTTACCAGTATGTACTAATATATACATATAACTATTACTAAGTGTATATACAGACTTTTTACTTAATTTTTACCTATAAATATTCGTGTGCTGATGAGTTCTTTTTGATCACTACAATAGTAGTTATTATTCTTGTCTGTTGTCAATTTATATCAATTCACAATATCGAGCGGGTTTAATCTCAGTTAATCAGTCTACCAGATGCAATTAATATTTTATTAGTATTGTATCGCTGCTTTACATAAAAAAGAACATGATTATTTGACCTCATTCAATCAATTGTTACAGTAATGCTAATATCTAGCCATTATCCACCAAATGTTAATCGATTAATCTAGTGTATCGGTATTATTAGTAAATGCAGTGAAATCATAGAATTACTGTGTTCTACAATGTGAAGTATTTTCGTGATCTGAGGTATCAAAAAACGTTACCTACTATGGGCTCGCGTGAAACTAACTTAATTTTAACATAGATATACGTAAATGATTTCGTAATGGATACAGCTCACTGATTTAACTAAATTACTCTGTTTAGAGTTCCGAATTTGATGTAATTCTGGAATTAGTATTTAAGGTTGTAAATTTGTTTCTAGGTTAGAATTTGACGTTAATTTGGGTTAAAAGCCGGGTGAAATAGGAAATGGTGTTTACTATTAGTTGTATTGTTACTTAGGAAATAAGTTTTTGCATGGTCAGTGAAATAAGGCTTGCTATTGTAGGCCTTTTCCATATGACCTTGAGTAAGACTGGATTTATGGTGAGATCATTGTATATAAATGGTTGGGACTACCGTGATGTGCACCATCTGCGAATAAGTCTTAGTGAAGATTATCGTGAGGGAAGCATACTGTGATGAATCACCACTTTAGATTATTTGAGAAATGACCTGATAACCTCCCAATCACTTGATTGAATTCTTTTCTAGTCGTTACTGTTGTTTAACAGAGTACATACCACTACGAAACTATGATTAATTTATTTACCATATGAAATATTTGTATGACCTGTAGTGTAATTGCTTTTTCCTTGATAAACGATTGTTATAAATGCTGTATTCTTATTGGTATAAAATGATTAATTAATGGGAACGGTGATTGTCTTGTTTGTAAAATGAGAGTAGGCATTTTAAGTATCGCATTTGTTCATTCTTATTTTTATGAAACTGCTTGATTTTCATATGTTTGTTAGATTTGTTTACGGAGCTTGTTTGATTTACCTATAAAAATGCCGTCATAAAATGTATTTACAAGTCTTGGTAGAATTTTGAGGTTATATGGTTTTGTTTAAAAAGTCAAACGTTTTATGTGTTTTTATTTGTCATGAATAAACTCAACCTTCAATCTTGTTAAAACTCGAGATCATATGACACTAACTGAGTGTTTATTAATTGTGGATGAAAAGTTAAAGTTAATTACAACACAGTTAGTATTCCCCTCAGTTACATAATCTTTGTCAATTTGTATTATAAAAGGAAGTTCGCCATTCTATTTTATTGATATATACACTAAAGTTTATTAAAAAATGAACTTTTACATAACCAGCATTATTGCATTTTATCTAAATATGTATTCATTTTCTGAATATAGTGTAAAGTTTGATACAATTTCAACATTTTAAGTATAGTAAGTAATACAAATTTGATAACTATAACTGTTAAGTAATAAGTTGTTTTGCTGTATATTTTCAGCTGGGTGGTTCGGTCTAAATTTGCTAAGGCCATATTAGAAGGGATATGCTGAGGCCCTCGTTACCTCTTTTATTTAGGAAACCTTTACACTTCTCTATAGTATATTGTTGGAGATATGGTTGAACTACCTCCTTTCACGGGCTGTTAGGACTTTGCTCGTTTGTTTGATTATTTTGATTCCGAATCCACTACTATCCAATTCTTCGTATCAACCTTTACATTTTCGTTCATCCTATTAACCGTTTATATGCACATAGTCAATTGGTGTATGAAAATTATATTTACATAGGATTTATATTTATCTGATTCTAACTTAACTATAACTCCGCCCGCAGCTCTTCTAGGGTTGTTGCTGGTCCCAAGCCCGGGTAAAGGAGGAGGGTTGGGCATAGGGCTAGCACCCCTATTCCGTAAAACACAAGTTTGCTAAAAAAAACGCTAACCAGAATAAACAAACTTAACCATTTTAACTCTGCCCTGGAAGTGGAAGGAATCTATATGACGCTTCATAATGAAAGCCGAGATTCTTCGGAAGTCATGAGGCTAATGCTACCCCTTCTAACGACCAGAGCAAAAATTTTTATAGGTACATGGAATGTTCGGACAATGTGGGAGACAGGGAAGATCAACCAGATAGCAGCAGAAATGAAGAGATACAATTTAACTGTGCTCGGGATCAGCGAAACCCATTGGATTCAAACTGGACAGAAAACATTAGCCACGGGAGAGGTGCTACTATATTCCGGGCACGAAGAGGAAAATGCCTCACACACCCAAGGAGTTGCTCTGATGCTGTCTAAGAAAGCGCGTAATGCACTTGTAGGATGGGAACCACATGGACCCAGGATCATCAAAGCATCCTTCAAGACAATGAAGAAGGGGATTACAATGAACATTATCCAGTGTTATGCACCCAGCAACGACGGCAACGACGGGGACAAAGATCAATTTTATGATAGGCTGCAGTAAATTATAGCAAAGTGTCCAGGAAAGGATCTGACAATCCTGATGGGGGACCTAAATGCCAAAGTCGGAATGGACAACACCGGTTACGAAGACATCATGGGACGATAAGGACTGGGAGAAAGTAATGAAAATGGTGAGAGATTTACAGATCTATGCGCTTTCAACAAAATGGTCATAGGTGGTACAATATTCCCCCCACAAAAGCATACACAAAGCTACATGGATCTCACCGGATCATACTACAGAGAATCAAATCGATCATATATGCATCAATAAAAAATTCAGAAGATCAATGGAAGATGTGAGAACCAGGAGAGGAGCTGATGTAGCTTCAGACCACCACCTAGTGGTTGCCAAAATGAAGCTGAAGCTAAAGAAGCAATGGATAACTGGAGCAACTGCATTAAAACGGTTCAATACAGCCTCTCTTCGGGATACTGACAAACTCAGGGAATTCAAAATAACTCTCAACAACAGGTTTCAAGCCTTACAAGATCTGCTGAACGAGGAAGAAACCACTATAGAGGACAACTGGAAAGGAATCAAAGAGGCACCAACTTCAACTTGTCAAGAGGCTCTGGGCTGCAAGAACCACCATCATTAGGAATGGATTTCCACAGCGACCTTGAACAAAATTCAACGAAGGAGGAACAAGAAGGCAGAAATCAACAACAGCCGAACTAGAGCAGAGAAAATCAAAGCACAAAATGAATACACAGAAGCAAATAAACAAGTAAAGAAGAGTATTCGAGCCGACAAACGGAAGTATATCGAAGGCCTTGCAACGACAGCGGAAAAGGCTGCAAGAGAAGGAAATGTGAAATAGCTATACGACACAACGAAGAAACTGGCAGGTAAATATAGTTAACCAGAGCGACCGGTCAGGAACAAAGAAGGCAAGCTAATCACCGGGATTCAAGAACAAAGGAACAGATAGGTAGAGCACTTTGAGGAACTCTTGAATAGGCCAGCTCCACCGAACCCACCAGACATCGAAGCAGCATTTACAGATTTCCCGATAGACGTCACCCCACCAACGATGGAAGAAATCAAGATAGCTAACAGACAAATCAAAAGTGAGAAAGCAGCAGGACTTGACGACATACAGCCGAAGCACTCAAGTCAGACATAGACATAATGGCGAGGATGCTCCACGTTTTATTCAAGAGGATCTGGGAGGAAGAACAAGTGCCAGCAGACTGGAAAGAAGGATACCTTATCAAGATAACAAAGAAAGGAGATTTGAGCAAATGTGAGAACTACAGAGGGATCACAATATTGTCAGTACCAGGAAAAGTCTTCAACAGAGTGTTGTTGAACAGAGTGAAAGATCAACAGGCTGGTTTCCGTAAGGATCGGATGTGCACAGACCAAAACGCAACACTACAAATCATCGTTGAATAATAAACTGAATGGAACTCGTCACTGTACATCAACTTCATTGACTATGAGAAGGCGTTTGACAGCGTAGATAGGAGATCACTATGGAAACTTCTTCGACACTACGGTATACCAGAGAAACTCGTCAACATCATCCGGAATACTTACGACGGACTACAGTGCGAAATTGTGCATGGAGGACAGCTGACAAATGCATTCCCAGTGAGAACTGGTGTCAGACAAGGCTGTCTGACCTCGCCTTTCCTCTTCCTCCTAGTGGTTGATTCGATCATGAAAACCTCTACATCTGGGAAGAAGCACGGGATTCAATGGACAAGTAGGATGCAACTCGATGATCTGGACTTCGCGGATGATCTTGCACTTCTATCTTATACACAACAGCAAATGCAAGTGAAGACAACCAAAGTAGCAGTAACCTCAGCATCAATAGGCCTGAACATACATAAGGGAAAGAGCAAGATCCTCAAATTCAACACCGAGAGCACCGACGTAATTGAACTTGATGGTGAAACTCTGGAAGAAGTGGATACCTTTACATACCTGGGGAGCATCATCGATGAACAAGGAGGATCCGATGTAGACGTAAGGAAAGGGATCGGCAAATCAAGGGCAGCATTCCTACAGTTGAAAAATATATAGGAGTCCAAACAACTGTCTACCAACCTCAAAGTTAGACTCTTCAACTCGATTTTTAGCTGAATATCTATTTTTAATTTGACGTCACTGTCATGGGATCTCCGACATTAACTTATATTAACAGTGTATTCACAAATTTGTTGGGTCAGATAAAAGGCTTTTACCTCCTTAGCATGATTAACCCTCCCAGGTCTCTATTGTAATCCAGTCAACTTGTGAGCCAATTGTCACTCATAAGAACTATACACCTCCAGTTACCTAAATCCAGGCAGGTTTTGTGTATTATCTTCCCAATATACTTTTAAGAACCAAACCCTGAGTGACAAGGTAGGTTACAGGAGTGGATTGGGATGAAGGATTGTTTTATTGCAGGCATTGTATAGACTAACTGACAACCTGTACGCTAGTTATCTTTGGTAGGATGCATCTCCAAAGATGTGTCGAATAATGACAACGACTTTAAGATTATTGAATAACCGGACCATAAGATACCTATTGTTCTCCTTTGAGTAATCATCGAAATAAAGATGGTTAATGAATGTCATCTTGTTGAAATTCAGTGAGTCAGGGTTATTTCTGATGCTAGCAGATATATCAAATTGCACTGTAGAATAGTTGCACTCAACTTTCTATTTTTTTTATCATTATTACCTCCAGCATTTCATAATAACTAGTAAGGTATATCTTCGTCAAAAACTCAGCTGTAGTGCTTACCTAACTGTTTAGCCATGTAATTTATTTGTCGCCGCCTTTTAATGTTCACAAGATAAGGGCATTGTGACCTAAGGTCATTTTAACTTCACGGTTTCGCAAGATTATGATAATTACCTTATAGTTGAGCATGAGGGTCAAGCAGCATCGCATTGAAGTCTTAATTAGGATTACTGAGTATTTCGTCAACATACATCAATCTCACCTTTAGTGCTCGTTGATAGTAAATGTTCTGAATCTTCGCGATGCATGTATTTGGTTGATTATGTGTTATGTCGCGAGAAATTGGTTGATTGATCGAACGCCAATCGGGTGTGTGCCCAGTCGGTGAATGCGAATCTACCCTATGCCCACTGAGTTTCAAACCGAAATAAAAAGAACACAAGCTGATATACCAACCAGATAAAATTGAATTAAATTTCATACATTCCTTTATATAGACAAAAAAAACCTGACTGCACAGAAAAGCAATTAGGAATCTAACATTAGTACAGAACAAAGGAAAAAGTGGTAGCCAATAGGGACAACTTGCACACAACCAATTAACTGTAGTTGATAGTAAGAAACAATATACTCAGAGTAAATATACTAATCTGGAGGATAGGGTAAATGGAACGTAACAATCATATGAATGAAATGTTTACATTACCCACAGTTAGAATAATTGAAATAATGTTCTAAAACAGTTCTGAAAGTTTGTTACTCTTCTTTAATCGACCAACTTAATATTATGCTATAATTACAGTTATCAAAAATGATATGGATTACAGTTACCTTAGCCGAGGTGTATTAAGTAGAATGCCCAAAAATACGACGAAAACTTCGTGGTAACTAATGCTATCGTGATATCGATCTCGCAAGTTAGTGTTTCAACGCATTATCAAACCAGCTGCGCTTAGATCTCAATGCTCATTTGATCTAGTGATCAAGAGTATTTAGAACCATGTGAATCAGATAAACGAGCTAACTTGGATACGACTGAATGTAACTTGGTCATATCTGATCACAAGCCATCCATACACATGATTATCATACTCATTGTTACCGACCTTCGCTTCGATACCTGTCGTGTTATGTTTGAATGTTTGGGAATCCTAAAGTGATTTTCAATTTTTTATGCTGATGCACTTCATATTATTGATGTTATGGACACTAAGAATAATGACAGAAATTTTCTGCAAGAGTTTAGATATGTAGCATCACAATAAAAAAATAAATGTTCTTCCTATTTGATCTGATTCGTTTTTAGTGTACGAACATGTACATGCTGCAGAAAATTAAGGTACTTAATCTAAGGTGTGACTGACTGGAGTGCATAATAAGTGTCAGTCAGGCATACTGCTGTATGTCATGAAAGATAATTGTCTGCACCGCTCGCTTAAAGTAATTGGTGTTAAATATGAAGTGTACCCAATATGTGACTAAGCTACGTCTGCCGTTCAAACATAGAAGTCATATTTGATTGAGAATAAAGCCTTAACAGGATAGCAACGTCTAGTCTGGCAAACTAGAGGGAGATATGCCTCCCACATTAGGTTGTGTCGTGATCTGATGGTGAAGCGTGACCGAATGCCTTCAATTAGTTGTGTCCGTCAAATCAAATATGATCAGCATCAATGTCAAAAGCTTATGCGACTATTTATTTTGGGGATTATTTATTGCTACAAATGTGTAAATCAATATATATACACATTCTCCTTTAGTGTATTACTGGTGTTTCTAAATATAACTTACTTCATGTTACTCAGGTAAAGCTACCTTGTATGGCATAATTCAAATTCGGATTCACTAACTTCGATGTTTACTTTATTCACATATTGATTGACTGGTCTATTTTATATGCTATTTTTGTAATTATACTAATCTTACAGGTAAGCCGTTTGTTGTTGTTCCTGTTGCTGCATATTTGAAACTATTTTGTCGTATCGTTGAGCTTTAAGTGCATGGAGACTAACTGCTTATATGCCAAGGAAAGATAAATGAGGAGAATGACGAGCTCATAATTACTGTAACGCAAACTGAGAGAACAAGCGTACCATAGTGACTATATTGCATGCTTAAATATTTAAATGCCAGGTATGTGTTCTGTGAGAGTATTACGACGTGTGAAATAAGCATTTGCATTGGTGATGACTAGGAACGCGTGTGTGCACGTTGTTTGTCTGGGCATACTTGTATTAGTTAGTTTCTGTTTGTAGGCCCAGCCCCCAGGAGCCCAAAACAAGTAAGCTAAGGAAGGAAAAAGGTTCACGTTCGTTTTGCTGGGAAGTATCACGAAAGTTCGACATTATTACCACTGAGTGTTATTTTGTTAATTCGAGTTCCGTTGTTCGTAGCCATTGGTTAGTGTTTCTTTGATTTCTTTCCAGTTTTTTCCGTAGTAGTTTCTTCTTCCTTCAGTAAATCTGATAAGGCTTGGAGTCTGTTGATGAGAGTTATTTTGAATTCCCTGAGTTTATCAGTATCTCATATAAAAGACCCTATTGAACCATTGTAATCTTGTTATTTCAGTTGTCGATTGCTTCTTGAGCCTTAATTTCATTTTCTGCAACCACCAGGTGGTGATCTGAAGCTATATCAGCTCCTCTCTTGGTTCTCACATCATCCATTGATCTTCCAAATTCTTTATTAATGCATATATGATCGATTCGATTCTCTGTAATATGATCCAGTGAGACCTATATAGCCTTATGTATGCATTTGTAGAGGAATGTTATACCACATATAACCATTTTGTTGAAGGCACATAAATTTGTAAGTGTTTCACCATTCTCATTTCTTTCTTCCAGTACCTGTCATCTCATGATGTCTTCATATTCAGTGTTGTCCATTTCTACTTTGGCATTTAGGTCCTTCATCAGGATTGTCAGATTCTTTCCTGGACACTTCGCTATAATTGATTGCAGAATAAAATTTGTCGACGGGCTGAGCCAAGTTGAACATCACTAGAATATCCAGTTACTTTAGAATATAAGTGGCTCACCCTTATCTTGAGTCATCGTCTACCACGACATGACATTTGTCAACCCAGTAGGGAGGGCATTTTTCTCTTGTGTTCCAGCTTGTGGATAAGATAATCATGACCCAGTCATGAGCTCTCGAGATGTCCAGATATACTACATTGATGGTTTATTTCTGATCAAGAATGTGGGTTAAATTGTTAACCACGGATCAGAGATTTGTGGTACGAAGACATCAGCTAAGTCGTCTTGATCACTATATGGTTGTTCAGTGAGTTTGAATTTTTGAAGACTGATGTCCCCTTATGTGTCCCTTATGAATGAGAACATCGTTACTTCAAACGCTTGATTGTCGTACTGGATATCTGAATTAGGCTTTGTGTATATGACCTAAACCAAACATAACGTGGTTTTTGGAAAGTTTACGGATCACCATACAAACAGGGAAGTTCTTGAATTTTAATTGGATTTGCCTCTAGTCAAGAGTTTTGAATAAGGCAGACTTACTTCCTACACCGATGTTTAATTATTGTGAAACAATGTCATTTACGACATTTTAAGCTTATCGCCCGTGATCTGATATATTCGTGTTTATTTTATTTCTAACAGATGGACATTACATCCATTATTCAATTCACACAGTTTGTTCATCTTAATTCCAGGTATATGTCTGTAACTCCTTATAAAATTCTAGTTGTATTTGCCGTGCAGCAAAATAAATTCAAAGTGTATTGACTTTTTATAGTGGTTCTCAATAATATCTTAGTAACCTGTGTTCTAGAAAAAAATACTCTTGTTTAGCGCAACCACTAAACACTCAACCGCCCACTTTAGTTTTGCGATACACCGCGTGTTTTGCAGGTCCGCGTAAATCCTGTGATGTTACTCCCTATTACTACTCGGAATAGCATTTTTGAAAAGGTTATTCAGGATGGCGTGCTGACAGCGAGAAATGACGTTCGACCATGCTATAATCATCCAACGATTAACGTTCGAAATCTTTACGTAATTAAGACAATGAGGTCGTTGAAATCACGAGGGTATGTTCGTGAACAATACGCTTGGAGGACTTATTATTGGTTTCTTACGACTGATGGAATTAACTATTTGCGCGAGGTAAAATGTTTTTTCCACCTCCCAATTTTTAGGTTCTTCACTTGCCATCTGATATCATTCCAGCTACTCTGAAAGCTCCACCCCGAGATATTCGAACACCAGCTGCTGGAATGGATCAGAGTGGACAGCGTGGTCCTTCCGATGGTCGTATAGCATTCAGACGAGGACCAGTTACTCCTGGAATGACTGGTTTCGGTACTCCTGGAAAAGATGCAGCCATAGCTGACAGTGAGGTTCATTTCCATGGGGGTTATGGCAGAGGCCGACCTATGTAAATACCTATTAATATATTGATGTCGGAATCAATAAGGTCTTCTTACTCCCGTGTCAAAGTATTTCTGTCCATATTTTCTTGTTAGTATATAAGTAGACGTTCATATCACACTTACCTCATAATTTGTAAGATTTTCTGGTATGTATATTGCTGAACAAATTTGATTTATTTTAAGCAAGTAGGTACATTTACTTCTGAATTGGAAAATTCAAAATCTATGGGTATACATAGATTTGAATTAGCCAACATTTGCTTTTTATCACCTTGGTTTGATAACCATAAGTATCAAAATGAAACTGCTATATAGTGCATTCATATTAAATGAATTTGGGGTAAGAAGCTGCAGAGCTAAGTCTAAGTCACTGAACTTCGCACAAGCAGTAGTTAGTATTGTCGATGACACTATCAGTTTAATGGGTATTTTTGCTCTTGGTTCCTTTATTCTGTGCTCACTTTGACGTTTAGTGATTTGTATTTGTCCGGAAGTATACATTAGTGAAACTTTATAGACTAAACTTTTGTTACATAAAGGTTCCCTTATTTGGCGTGTGTATTGCTTTTGACATTTGTCACTGATTTAGTTATTAGATTTGAAAATATCTTAGCATTTTAAAACAGTACTTCCGCTTGAAGTTATAATAGTGCCGATTGATGTTGCGTCTTGAGTACAGCTATTTGTCCTCTACACAGTCTTGTTTGCAGAACTATGTTGATTGTTTATCGATTAAGTGAACTGTGCTTGTGGAAACGGCATTTTCCCATATTCTGCTTCAGTTACTGCTTGTTTGCGATATTTTCGACGCAGTATACTACGGTAGATCAATATCATAATTATTTAAACTGAAAAATATCTGAAGACTGCCCTCACCAATTAAATGCTACTCAATATAATGAGCATACTAACTTGGGATGGGAATCAACCACTTCATCTTTTTCGAATTTTATACCTGATTGATTGATACCCGACTAAGTCTCAACATGTATTCAGAAACCTTGTTTGGCTTCTACCAATTTGCGTTCTTTAAAGCTTAGTCGAGATAATTGTCTGCAACTCAGTGGGTGGGCATACTGCATAGCTACGCTCTTTGTCTTACTGTATAAACATGTAGCACGTGGACTCTTGGTGTTTTGTCATGGATATTCTCTTAACACCACTTACACTTGTTGGGAGTGTCGGATCAATGACAACGAAGCTTGATACGTGGTGTAATAGAGAGATAGTAAATCAGTTAGTGGGGTTATGCACCTTTATCGACTGAGGTCGTAGTACGTATTGCATATCAGTTATTCGGTTACAACGTAGTACTTGGTACATGCGTACATCAGTTCAAGTTGCCATGCCCCAATCAGCAGATAGAAATTAAGTTGTCGGACCAAATCCCAGAGTAGGGAAGGTAGTAACAGAGTAAGTACTAATGGAAAGGCATAGAGATCAGAGATGAGATTTGAGATTAAAAGTGATTCAGAAAAGAGAAAATTATAATAAGCTCAAAAACTAGAATTTGGAGGAAGACAAGGAGTGGATGCATCTGCGCCATTGCAATCGATTTTGAGCCATATCACCTAAAGTCTCTAACTATTTGTTACGACCACCGCGTGGGCCCCAACCAGGTAGTCTACATCTGTTAACATGGCTCAGCCCAATTGTCAATGACTTCATGGATTGGTGCCATGTTTTCTTTGGCCACCCCTAGCTTTCTTCCAGCATACTCCCACACCAGACAACATTGCTCGTTTCGGTAGACGGTGATCAAGCATACGTAACACATGTCCTAACCACCTCAGTTGATGAAGATTCAATACTTCATCGATAGACTTACCGTATTTACCTAGTGCTCTATTCTCAAACCACGCATTGCTTACTCGGTTGTCCCAGCAAACACGAGCAATGTTTCGGAGACATCTATGATCAAATACTAAGAGCCTAAGTAAAGCGGTTGACACATTCAACTGCTTCGCTTCGTATCACTAACTACAGTGCCGAATTAAGCCAGCCGATTCTTGTCGAAGTCGAAAAAACTATAGCTAATGTGAGGCGAGTCAGAGCAGCGGGTCTGGATGGATTATCTCCAGAGGTCTTTAAGGATGGTGGTCTCACTTTGGCGACTAGGCTGATTTGTATTTTGACTAAAGTTTGGGAACTTGACGTAATTCCATCCGACTCGTGTTGACTGTTAATCGTCCGATCATATAAGAAAGAGTGGGAACCGTCCTGCGATGACCATAGAGGAATTGGTTTGACTAATATAGTGTCTAAAATATTGGCTTCTATAATTGTCAAACGCTTAACTACAATTCGTGAACTGGTTTGTTTTAGACCTTGTCGCTGTCGTATCAACCAGTTATTCACCATTCGTCAGGTTTTGTGACCTAGATATACTTTTTGGCGCCCGAGAATGGTGATTTTTCTTGACTTGAAAGTGTCATTTGACTCTCGACTTAGTATTTCTATGATAGTGCTTTTCATTGAAAAGCGTACATTAGAAGTATATAAATTTTGTCAAGGCTCTTTACTCAATTACTATTGTGGTAGACACTACTTCGACGACTTCGAAAATGAAGTTCAGGCAGTTTATAGGAAGAGCAGCACTCTACAGCTGCTTTCTAAGGAACTTAAACGAGATCGCTGCACCACTATACAAACGATTAATCAATGAAAAGTTTGTATGGACAGGAGGCGCAGAAAACATTTGATCAGATCAACCGGCCATTAGACGCCAGGCAGATGACATGCAAACTACTTGTTTTTAGGAAACGGTTCACAGTAGCCACAGACGACAGTGATTTTGGCTCAGTACTTCGACAAGACGAGGTAGTGGAGTATTCTAGCCTGGTTTTAACACCCACAGAAAAAAGTACTCGACCATTTAAAAAGAGTGCCTATCGATCGCTTGGGGAGTAGTTAAGTGGAGACCGTGTCTGCTGGGCCAGCCATTTTACGTTGTGACTGACCGCAGGCTTCTACAGTGGTTGAAAACAGAAAGAGACCCGAGGGAAGTTGTCACGATGGACATTACGCCTGCGAGAATACGATTTCACGATTGGCCACATACCAAGAAGTCGAAATGTATTAGCTGACTACCTTTCACGACCATAAAAGGACGCTGGCTCACCGGAGGTTTCTTTAGGAGCCAACAAAGTGAAAGCAGACCTTGAAAGACTGGTTCGTTGCCAGAAGTCCGATCCAACGCTTAAGATAGGGGGACGAGCGCTAACTTAATGAGTAGATGACGTGTGTAATGTAGTGGATATTACTCAAAGTCGTTCATAAGTAGTAGGTAGCGGAGCGTTGCGTGAAATCCGAAAGAATCAAGAAAACAGCGAATAAGGCGAGTGCCGAGAAGCAAAGCATGATTAGAATACATAAGAGAATCGAGGACAACCAAGGAAAGACAGCCTTCAAACGACATGGGTCAGAGAACACGAATGATGTGCAAATCGATACTTAAAAGTCATGTATATAATATTTAATGACGTTCTCTGTTTTTTCACTAGGTTGTCTATTCACACTATTAGTCGTCTTTAACTTTATAGCGAACTGTCATCTGAATTTGTAACTTAAAATGGTGTCAATCATGGCTGCTCACAATATTCATTTGTGTTTAATTTCATAATTGCTTTACCGTTGGAAATTACACTCTGATTGATCCCCTAGCAAGAGATCCGCTTATTGATTTAGAATATGCAGATGACATAATCGTGTTTGACGAAGACGCTGATAAGATGCAGAATTTTTTAATCGCAATAAGCACTATTGCAAAGCATGTTCGGAATGTGTTTCTCTCCATGTGAATGCAAACGACTTCTGTAGGACTGATTTTCTTCAACACCTGAGCTAAATATGGGGAGTGATGTAGCTGAGCACGTCGGCCACTTCACTTATCTTGGAAGTCTGATTAGCCTTAATTGGTTGGTGACTGACGAAATCCCAGTCCAAATTCAGAAAGCTGATTTAGCTTTTGTCTCCCAACGAAAGGAAGTGCAGTGTGCAACAGTTCGCTCCGTCTTACTGTATGGATGTGAGACGTGGCCATTAGTGGTAGATGAGACTAGAAGTTTATTAGTTTTTGACCATCGATGTCTTCGAAATATCGATCGCATTAGCTGGGATCACCGAGTAAGTAATAATGAGGTTATACGCTGGGTATTAAGCAAAGGTAGTAAATCAGTGGATGAGGTTGTGAATCTTCATCGATTGAGGTGGTTGGGACATGTGTTACGTATGCCCAACCACCGTCTGTCTTGACATGTGATGTAGGCTGATGTATGAACAGGATAGAAGAGAGTTATTGGGAGGAGGGGACCAAACAAAAACACGGCATCAATCCATGAAGTTGGTGATTGCTGGTTCGAGTCGTTTTGGTAGCTGTAGTCTATGTGGTTGGGGTCCTCGTGATTACCGTGACTTGTGGTTGGAAACGCTGTGTGACATGGCTCGAAATCAATCACAGTGGTGCAGGTGTATTTACAGTTTGTTCTCCCTTAAATCGTGAGCTTAAAATTATCTCATAGCTTTCTTCCCACGCTCTATTTCTTTTCTTCCTGGACCATATCCTAGATGTTCACTCTTCTTCGTCTTCGTAATTATTGTCACTTAGGTGACTTCTACTTCTACTAATGTGATGTTAATCTTGATGTGTTTTGAAGGTTTAGTAACTTGGACTGATGTACACGTGGCAAGTTCTATGTTAATCTTACATACATACATACAACAACTTCCGAAACATATACAAATCGGGTCAAACCAAATCGTCTCATCATCCATTGTAGTCATTTACTATTGCTCTGAGCCGTGTTAGCAAAAACAAACTACTTAGTTAGCATCTTCGTGATTATTCACTTTTAATCTTTAAAGACTGCGTGGCATGTCATTCATTAACAATATTGAACCTGGGACTTACACGGATAGGTTCAATTGGCTGTACTACATTATCCTGACGAGATCAAGTTTACTAGAATAACAATAATAGAATACAGAAAGGAATGGTCAGGTAAAGTTGTGTATAGAACTTAAGATCTAGATGAAGATATAGGGTGGGTACACTTTCGCAAGTGTGACTGATTCTAGGCCGTGTCGCGCGGTGTCTCCATCTATTCCTTTCCATTTTTACGCGAACCTCAACTACGTAGTTTGCATCTACCAACACGGTTCAGAATAATGCTCAAAAACATAGACTGATGCCATGCTTATCTCTGGGCTCCTCTATCCTACTTCTAACCCAGCCAACATCGAGCGACGAGGCAGGCAGTGGTTGTACATACGCAACACATCCCAGCTGTCTTAATCCCTGAAAGTTCGCTACCTCCTCGATTGATTTGACATGTTTTCCTAGTACTATGTCTAGCACCAATATTGCTTATTCGCTCATTCCATGATATATGGGTGGTATTAGGAGGATGTACATGATCAGAGACCTGGAGTCTGTGCATTTCTTCTATTTCTATAGTCCATGTTTCTCATAGGTTGAAATAGAACGGATTGCTGTGAATTGCACGGCTTTTTGTTGAGTGCGGCGGGTCTGAGCGACTGCCTAAAGTCGATTGCAGTGGCATAGATGCATCCATTCTTTATCTTCTAATAAGTTGTGAGCTTAGAATTATTTTACACCTTTTTTCCATGAATTAGTTCCTCCTTTATGTGTCATATTTTGTATGTCCATATTTTTGTCTTACTATCAATGGTTCAACTATTACTATTAATTTAGTGTTCATCATGTTGTGCTCAACCCCTACGTTATTCATGATTAACCAACTTTGTGGTGAGGCAGTGCACTGTGCTTATGGTTAGTGAAATTGAAGACGTTCGTGCAGGTTGATCGCTCACGAACGCACATATGTGCTAAGTTCTATGTTTTCCAAACATACGTACATAAAGATCGGCTCCTTCTATTACTACGTTATTGTAGCAATTTCTCTTTATTAGTTTTCTAAAACACCCAAAGTTTTATATTAAGAGAGTTGACAAGTTTTTTAAATTTTGAATTTTGGCCTTACTGGCCCGTCACTCAAGTACAGAAATCTATGCTTGCCAAGTGGATTGCGTCATTTAGTGGGAAGCAATTTTCCTCAAACTAGTGTGTTACTTATCTAACAGTCATTCTACGGGAACCATCATTATATTCTATCATGGTTGCACAACTATTGATAAATCATTAGTTTATGGTTTCACTAAGATCAATTAAAAAGATCCCGTTTCGTTGAAAAATAAAATTTATAAGAAATCAAGCCAAACAAAGCATATTTGTCACAAATGAGTATCAATACTGAGTTTAGATATTTTATACATATAAAGATGTTATTTAAAAACATTAAAGTATAGGTTGGTGTATCGTCATTATTGTTACTACCGTTACTTTACTATCAGTGGTAGTTTTGATATGGTATGAGTTTTAGAAAGTCAAGCAATTGACTGTCTTAAATTGATTTATGCATAGTTTACAGATGTGCGTGCGTATACGAGCATATATATATATATATATATATATATATATATATATAATTGTAGGAGCATCATAAAGCATCTCGAGAACGTTTGCAATCGTTTCGTTGATTTTATGGTAGTCATGTTAAATAAAATATAAGTTATCAAGAAATAAAGTGTCAGCAATTAGGAAAGCATACTGAATAAAATAAAAAGATTTCACCACTTGAAGATTGTGGTGTATCAGAGCAAGTCACCGAAATATACAAGTGGACTTTTGTTATTGTTACAAATAAACTTCTGAATTCCTTATGAAGGACAAGAGGTAATTTAGAAAATAATATAATCTATCTATAATAATAATAATCGTGTATAAAAATTTTATCATTTATGCGAAATAGAAAAGTCTGATGAAGGCGAATACGGTGTCCTACGATGGACTGGTACTTGTGTATTAGGCACTTGATGATAATTTGTTCGCCCTGAATTCGTTTTTCTGTTATCATAATAACTTGACTGACCTGGTGAAACTACTGGTGGCTGTCTTTGCTTTGGTTCAGCTGAAGTATACTGACCAAGTCGCTGGGTTGCATCTGTAGAATGTGCTTTCGTTCGTCTTCTCATAAAACGTTTACGTTTAAAGAAACCAGCCTAAAATAAAACAGGTTAACGTTAGGTTAAGTAAGCTTGTATGAATATTCGATTTGTGTTTAAAAACAAGTTTTTATCTAGTGGTTACAAGCAGATCATTTTGACTTATTCTAACTCGCCTTTAGCCGTTTGCTTAACATTTATAAGTCAAATCAAGCATAACCGTGTTTATTGTTAACATTTGTAGTGACTGTCATTAGTAAAACGTACGTCGTTCCGTTCAGGTCAATCATTATTTTCAAAAGATGAGAATAGTTTTGATGTTATTGTGATGGAGATGTTCTTTGAAATCCAAAGTCCTATTGATCTACGCTTTTTGATACATTTTGGTATTTAGTTGCGAGATATTATCAGTCCTTATCATTGTTCTACTCTTTATAAAAAACTTCGTGTAGTTGTTGTTCGCTTCAGCTGTCACGCTTTAAATATTTCGTTACTGTTTGTTTTTGTCTGTGATATATTTTGAGAATATTCTGTTTCGTTAGTTTCAAATTCAAACTTCTTCAGTCATTATTATATCTTTTATGTGTCTGGATTACACTATAGCTCAGTACAATTCAACTACTGTAGTTTAAGACTTGGTTGTTTATCAAGTGCGTTTTAGGGAAGCTTGTTTTGTGCAACACGGCAATAAACACTTTCTATTCTTGAATTTAAACTGGATAAAACTTATTCCTTCAGTTTTTTTATTCGTTCTAACAGGTTAATTATTTTTCTTATCTATCCAAACTTTATCGAATTGATACGATAACATTAAATCATTTATCACTGCTTATTAGTTGTCAGCATATGGTGGTAGTTACCAGTTATTAGGTTCCTTGGCTGTGTATATTCACAAGAAACCAAAGACCAGAATACATGAAATATCATGTTAAGCTGTATTGGAGTTTATATTGGAATTGAAATAAAACGGAAAAAACCACTAGGCACTACAAAGTCAATGAACAGCTTATCGTTTTGCCTTTAACAAATTTCTGTGGTAGATTCAGATAAAACCCATCTACTTTGAGAATGTACTAGATAAGTGTATTTTTGTCGTATCATTTGAATAAAACCTAGCAGTAATTTCGAAATGTCTACTAGTGTTGTCTGGTTGTTCTTCTCTAGCTTTAGTGGTTGTGTGAAACGCACATTTACATAGACTACAATTGGCTTTTGCTTTTACGCTATCTATTGCTACGTGGATTAGGCCGCTAAGTATTGTGAAGTACTATACAACTGCCGTTTGTGGAATTACATGAAGCGAAAATATAAAGGTCGATTCTTACTAGTTGTCAACATTTGTTTTCTTCCTATTATAGTCATTTTTACATTTAGCAATCCATTTTTCAACAAA
Organism: Schistosoma japonicum; assembly: GCA_025215515.1. NCBI lineage: Eukaryota > Metazoa > Platyhelminthes > Trematoda > Strigeidida > Schistosomatidae > Schistosoma > Schistosoma japonicum. Next base: position 12,038,597 of record CM046064.1, read on the forward strand.
GGCCGTACACTTTATGATATAATGAACAGGTAATTTTTCCAATTAATATTTGTTGACAATCAACTCACTTTGTAAAGTATAATGACTAGAATGGATAGAAGTAATAAACCGCCGAATACCGCTAATCCGATATATAAGGCCATATATTTAGGGGGTATTGGTTTTGGTTCTAAATTGTTAAATATATGGACTTCAATCTGCAGAGATCAAGCAAAAAAATAAGTTAAGTAACAAAGTGTAGGCGTTGTTTCTTTGTGATCAACTAAATTGAAAACAATATTAAATGAAAATAAAACACTAAAAAGGCGCATATTGGAATGGACGATTTATAAAGAACGACTGTGGCTGTTTGTGAGGCTACTGGTATTTGCTATTTGCATTGTGATCAGAATTTCTGGTCATTTATTTCGTTCATGTAGCAGTATAGCTTTCGTCAAAATTTCATTTTAAGGATTTAGAGTTACCTACAACTGTGAATATGTCAGCGTATCTCAGCTCGACACTGCAGGTGCAAACTACGTATTAGAAGTTAGGGCTTGAAATGAATTTTCGGTGAGAACAAAACCTTTATAAGCAGCACTGTAATCATTAAATGACCGAAAATGATGAGTACAACAGTAAGCATTAGAAGAATCTCAGATAACTCCTTGTATGCGATAGTTTAACGTGACAATATCAGCTTTATGACACAACAACATCAATGATAACGAATTTTCACTTTTAATTACAGTAAGAGAAAAACGAATAACCGGTAAATTGTTTTGATAGTGATATGTCAAATTAGGTCATAAAAGTTTCGAAGCTCAGCTTCTAACTAAATTTCAAATCAAAAGTGAAGTATATGAGGTAATTAATTAAGCTGTCTACACCTATCGGCTAACAGACCGCAATCGACTTAAAGCTTATTAACTATTGACAAGTTTCATTAAAGACAGCGATATCATCTGAGCTGTTTTAGAGTTTGTGGTAATGGTTATTATACAAAATTGATAATGAAGAAGAGTAATATACATATGGATAACAAAAATGCAGTTTACGTTAATTATTGGAGTAAATCAGTCTAGAAATCACAGTAAGCTTTTAATAAAAACCAATGTAGGGATTGTGTTTTAAACAGCGAAAAGTGTTTACTTTCAGAAAGGGATGATGGGTAAGATGTTAGGCAAATTTATGATTGCATACCTTAATTTATTAGATTCTCTAGGAAATAGAATTACTCAACAATAAAATTTCCAATCATGATTTTAAGTAGTTCGACAAAACTGGATACTTTAGAGAATGTTTTCATCCTATAATATTAATACTCGGATAAAGTGATTCTCTATTCAGAATCCCGATAATATCACTAATGAAACTATGCAAGCTGTTTGTCCCATCTTAAGATACCTTAACATTGCACGTCTATGAGATTTTATTAATTTCTATCGTCAGAAAACCTTTCAGTACATTTGCATAGAATTTTGTGAATAAGTTTCGTATTTTTTAAATTAGATGGAGACCAATGAATTTATGAGTAAAATTTGAATGACCATCCACGTCAGTGATGGGTTGTAGATCTATGCTAATAGATTAAATGAAGTTGACGAAAATTAATTTCTGGATTCGAATCTGGAGTGTTTACAGATAAACTTAATCATACTGAATCTTATCATTCTGGACGATGAATATATACTTTAATTTATATTGTGACTGGCAAGTGGAATCCAGGACGCGCGTTTCGTCCTATTAGGGACTCATCGGCTGGTGTACCTGCATCCCAATGTTGATGTTCACAGTGGGATTCGAACTCAGTCCGGTTCGTGTCATACACCACCGGGTACACCACTAGACTACTGAGTCCAGACAGTCACACTACAAATTAAATGATACTTGTGAATGATCGCTATATCGAGGCAATCTGCTCAGGATGCACATATAGTAACAGTGACTGACCAGCTTCAGTCTATCACAAATCAATGGGAATATACAAATTCATCCTACGATGAATATATACGTTTTTAAGATTCCAAAATCAGACAGAGACACTGTTTAGTCTACATATATGACTAAATATAAGATGTGCTAATACCATTAATAACATTGACAATTTATTTGTTTGTACAGATAACATTGAAAACCGGTGAATACATTCTTGATAATTTTAGACAAGTATATGTGCAATAATAATGATGATAAAGAATTAATAGCATGGAAAACACATAATCGTGAATAAATAGTTGATACACAATAAGTGTCAACAGATTTGCATATACATTCATACATATGAACAATGTGATTCCATAGATAATTTATGTACAAACAAATAGCAAACAACTTTGTTCAATTGCAAAGCAACATTAGTACAGGTTTCAATGTTCATATTTCTATTTTGTTTGAGAAACATAAAAACAAAAATGGAGGAGAATACAATTATTATACTGTTTCATAGAATCTAGAGAATCAATCAGTAAACTAAATAGTGAGTTCTATTAATAGCACATTTAGTAAACTTTAACCTACTAAGTGTAGTTCATAGATGAGGTAGATGATATGATTCAATTTAGATGGTTTTGCAGTAACTGGTATTTAGTTTTGTTGTTGGTATTCGTCACAGGATGGTTCTAGGTTGAGTACCTTTTGAAAATCAGGGGACGCTGTGTAGCTGTTACCTCCTAATATGGGGTTCCTCAGCATTGCACACCTTCGATTCTACTAGGGAATTTGATCTATAACTTTCAGATTTTGGGCTGGACTCTTAACCATTAACACCACTGGACCAACCTCGAATAGCATAACTTTCATTCCAGTCGATTTGTGATATATATGTGGTTTCGTAAATATGAACAATTTATTGCTCTATTATATTAGGCATAAAGATTTCTGCATGAGCTCTAGTTTGTCCTTAGTGTAATACTCAATTGAACATCTTACTTTTTCTATTTGAAAATTATGATCTTTCATTTTTATTGTGTCTTCTAAAGACTGTAGACCATTTAATAACCCGATTTGAACATATTCTCAGTGAACGGCAAGTGTATTTGGTAAATATGATGGAATTCTGTTCCTTAAAGTTGTGAGGATGTTGAAAGACAAAAATAATACTCATTTCGAATTTCTAGTATTATTGTTGTTGTGTCCTTCTAACATAAGGGAAAAGGACTTTGCCATCTTTGAAATATATTAATTTATTCAATTCGTCACTCTCGATGTAAGTTTTTTAAAATAATAAGTCTGTTTAACTACAAAGTAGCTACCAATGCCATATTTCTATAGTTCTTACTGTCAGTTGAATTCCATCGACTAAGTTGCAGTGTAGCCACTTGTCTAAATGACTTAATACTGTATGTGTTATCCTTAGATGTTAAGTGGAATCCAGGGTCTTCATTATCGTAGGTATGCCTTGCTAACATGTTCCAATTAGTTCTGGGTTTACTTACGACTAGCTTTAATTAGAAAACATCAGATAAATTTCTTGGATTTAATGTAAGACTACTAACAAAATCATCACTGAGTTAAACAATCAGACTACAGTCATCAATCAGAATCCGTTCAATTTTCGAAAAATGATTAGTTGGAGAAATGACTTTCCTGTAAGATTTAGAAGTTATGATTTTGTTTTTTTGATAGAATAGGTAATTTGTTAGATCACAGTAATAAACTAGAAAACAATTATTATTTTTCCCAATCTACATGAGATTGTTCAATTAATGTTAGTCTACGATGTAAAATAACTTAAGAAGAACTAATTTCCAGAAAAACAAAAGTGCATTTAACTAAACATAATTAACATTTGTACCGTATTTGTAATGATGAATGCAAGAATTTCATTAATGGATACATTAGTGTTATTTGAATGAGAGAGAGAGAGAGAGAGTAATTTAAGTTAGTTAAATATAAATTGAAGTAATTATAATTTGTAGTTCAGAACAAATATATAAATAATAATGACAATTTTATTATTCAAACTATTTAGAAATAATTGAGAGATTGATATTTTGAATAGATTAACATTTTAGTCAATATGTACTCTAAAAGTGAATAATAGATTGTTCAAATTATGTTAAAATATAGAATTGTAATTTTTTGATGAAAGTTTTATACTACTCATTTAATGCATTACATTTTATTGATACGCATTTAACTGTGTTGAAATGAAAAGTTCGCTTAGCTACTTGTATTATTCTCAACCGATTCAGTTTGTTGCAATTTATAAATTATTTATAGACTACTAAACGAATTATACAATTCAGTTTCACTATGATAGTTTCGATAAGATAATTGAATACAATTTTGGTATTTTCAAGTATTACAGTAATTTCACGTTTTTTTCAGTTTAGTTACCATATGACTATTTAATAAATAAACTCAGTAAAAAACTAGTCAGTCAGTTAGCTTGCAAACTTTCTCACTTGTTATGGCTTGTTAATATATAGACACTTAGTATGAATGCTGTTGGGTTTAGTAACTGGAGTTGATAAGTTAATTAAGGGACAACCATTTTGATTATACACAGTCCATTTTAAAATTACTAAGTAAACGTGTATATGAACTGGGAACTTAAACAATGACCAATATCTGGCTCAAATTTTAAGCACAGATCTGAAGTATATCATACAAAAAAAAATGAAATAAAACCGATTACTATCAAATACCTTAGAGGAATAATGTTTCTAAATATAATATTGAGAGATATTCATAATAAACACTAAGGAGGTTTACCTTATTACTGTTCAGTGTAACTGTCATTGTGCATATTTAGTGTTTACATAAACTTAGAGGACGAACAAGTTGTATTTATAATATGTAACATATAATAGCTGCTGAAATCATTAAAACACTAAATTTCATTTGAAATTTGTTTCATATCGAGAAAAGTTACTGAGATGAAATTGAAATCCCATCAACTCACTATAACTATTAATTACTGTTTCATTACGTTTGAAATCTATCAAATTGAAAGGATTTTGTCCGCGTAATAACTTTAGTCGGACATATAACCGCATTCATATATTTGTAAACGTTTGAGTTTTCCCATTGCCGATAAGAACGGACTGAATTTAATCAGTTTCTATTGAGATATGTACTTCCTTAGCAGATTGTCTATATAATGTCTTTAATCAAACGCTTTTTATACAGTTGGATTGTGGTTAGTAGTGAAATCTCAAATGCATACCTTGCCCTAGCTCATTGGATAGCTTGTTGCCATCTGAAGAGAAAGCTACTTGGTTAGAATCCCAATGAGTACATCGACACTAGGATGCTGATACATCTAGTTGATGAGCCTCAAATAGGAACAAAATGAGCGTAGTGAATTCAATTACTAGCCTAAAATCTAAACTTTCCAGTACACTAGTTTGTTCTAAATGTAATCATGTAAAACATCTATTTATCTATTTGGAATAACATTTGTAATTTTTACCGAGTCAGGATAAAAAACTACCCAAGTTAATAAAAAAACATTTGAAGAAACATAGGTAACATCATGTGTTTTCTGGTTAACTTACGGTATCTTGAGCATAATCGGAACCTCCAAGATCTATCCCGTATTTAACATCAGCTCTCCACGTTGCGGTCAAGTGTAATTTGGTTAAGAATACTTTTAGAAATTCCTAAAAAATAAACAGAAACAAGATAAAGAGGGTGTATACTATTTTAATTATAGTGTAGGAGATTGATGGTAACTGTTCAACTTAGAGTTGATAATCCAGACGAAATTTAATTAAACAATTTAGAAACCGGTTCTATGTGTATGAACATTCATTCAAATTTGAACGAATAGTTTGACAACGATTGGACGCCAAGTTTATTAAAGACATTAGAAGTAGAATGCATTTGAAAAGTCTTAGCTATTGGAAAGTAAATAAATTTCAGCATTTCACCCGGTGAACTGGTTAGACCTTCAAGGTGAAATAATCAAAATTTTCAAAGATGTATATAGGGTCAAACAACCAACACATTTGTCTAATCGTTCCATGGGATGTTCTCTGTGGTTCATGCAATAAAGTTATCGATGCTTCATGTTGAGGAGTCTCATACTAGAACGAAACAGATGTTCACTATGTCTTAAATTTTCAGTCGTAGTCTAATTATAATCATAATGCCATATTAATTTATAAGTAACAAATAAGGTTAAAAGAGAACACTTTGGCCTTCCATTATTATTTAAACGAATAGTATCCACATTTAGTAGCGCACAACTTAGTTATGGGATTTGTCTATCTCCTAACATAATGTAAACTTCACCTCAGTCATCAAATAGTTTGTTTATTTAGACGTGTCCTCTCATGAATTTGTCTATTGTTAATGTGATAGGACTATGTTGTAGGTGAGAGGTAAGAGAAATTGCTGATTACATTATGAACGAAACAAATGACAATCAAATTATTGATGGTATAACATCCGATACAGTTATAATGCCTTGAACAACTTCTTAACTTACAACTTCACTAGTATATTCTTTGAATTAGACAGTGTTACAGAAAAAGATAAGTGAGATGAGATTTTATCACTACAAATTAACTTATCAGGAATTCAATCATAGAAATGCGTACTGTGTTCAGCATTTCTTATAGCTAAGTGATTCTACCACCCAAGTTGTAATAGAAAGTTGGATAGTTGATTCATCATCACCAATGCCATACTTTAAAGATGGTAAAAGTAAATAAATAAATGATAAGGATGAATGCATTAATTTCATATTCGGGTAAGTAAATTAGCTGTAAGTTTTATATAAACAGGAATATCTCTTTGCGTGCAGAGGATTTAACAAACGAACACCAAGTTATTAACCATAAGGGACTTGTTTTAGAAAAATAAAGAAACTTCAACAGCGTGAAAAACTAGTGACTACAAGTTTTTAGCCCCTCAGAGTAGTAACCTACTTATTGTCAGCAGGACACAAAAGTTTCCTAGAGCAGAACGAAAGAACATCTCAATAAAAATTGACTTAGTTTTTGCGAAGAATTTGATAACATCACTTAGAATTTAGTAATTTTATAATTCCACACTACAAATCTTCTATACCAAGTAGGAAAATCTAGTGTCTACCAAGTGAAATAATTATCCATTAGTCAGCATTTCTGTAAGTACTCAAAGGTAAAATCTGGCTATCGGTTGGTGGGATGTAATGTTAACTGGTATAATTAACAACATCAGTAACAATTTTACTTCTTAGAGCATACACTAGCCTCCCATTCGTTTGTTAACGGACCATCCAATTATTTTAAATATCTCATTAACCATTGTCAAATAACAAAATATTTCAACTTAATATCACGAATCGGTCTGAATTAAACAATCATTGAAAACCTGGAAGCACTGGAAAGCTGTTTTGATCTTGTATAGGACTATTTAGAAGTGCGTATCCACGAAGCCATCGAATTCGCATACTAGGACGAAATAGCTGTCCAGTGCTTCCAGGTGATCATGGTTGCCTAATTCAAACCAATTCCGTGATATCGAAATTGACAGTCAACAATCTCCACAACACCCAATTATAACAAGATATTTGTTGTAATAAGAGATATAGTTAATAAGACAAAATACCATTTATGTAAGTATTTGAAACTAACTTCTCGCATCGTATTATCCCAGAGTCTGGCAATAAATTCCAGTGTAATTGGCCCAGCTTTATAAGATAACCTGCCTAAATCACAAATGATTGGTATACAACGTATTCGACCATTATAACAGCTCTAAAATATAATAACATAGTTAAAGGAAATGAAACAATATAACATAATAAGAAAATACATAAAATGATCCATTTACATACTGTTACAATAATCTGATAACTGAGCTTATTGTTTTATCTAGTGAATGAAGATGTATACAAGTAAATAAGAATTATGAATCAAAGCTTTATTTAATGCAACTGACCAGTGAATGACTTTTGTTATGTCAATATATTTTAAGAATGAAGATAAAACATATTTGTTAAAACTACTGGGTAGTTTTAGGTGATTTGTATGAATACCTAGTTATCTGTTTGCGACTGGCTTTCTGTGACACGAAGCTGTATAAATCTATCATAATGCTGAGTGATTTAGTTTAGAGGTTTGTATTAAAGGTCGATAGAAAGAATTAGGCAAAACTTAACGTCGATAATCTTTCAAAGACATATTATTGTAATTAGTAAAATAAATACGTAATTTGTACATTTATAAAAATGAATACCTACAATTGTAGTCATTTTTCGATCAACTAATTTGTTTGAATCTGTTAAACGATCAGGTACCGGTTCCAAGATCATTTTATTTGATAATGGTGGATATGAAGATGTGTACTCTAAAGGTACATCAATCGGCGCAGTTCTTACAGGTACACCATCATTCGATTTTCTTAATCTGGAAAATACCTTCAGAGGAAAACGATGAAAATAGCATTATAAATTATATTGAATATTCGACTCGTCCTATAAATATGCTACATTTGTGATGTTATCTACTATAGATTTTTTGTGAAGAAAAATCGTTTGAGGGGTAGTGTTCATGTAGCCAAATTTATACAATGTTATTAGATAGCTTATGAACCACATCAACTTAGCCACGTATTCACTAGTGATTGTCTGTAAGTTTTCGGTCAATCGTTTGGTCACTGTGGAATTACCATAGTCACTCAATAAATTTAATCTACTCGAATTTCTCTTTGTTGCTGAAATGAGAAATTTTCATATGGGTTGGGACTATACAGACCAAAAAGTTAAGCAACGAAGCAGTTGATAAGGCCGACTTTAGCGAACTTAGATAATTTGAACACAAGAAAAGGTAACAGAATAAGTGAACATTCATAAACGATGACCTTTTTAAGGAATAAGATTGATGTACAGTAAGTTTTGAAAAATAAAGTTTATTTTATCCTCAGTTTAAGTATTTATTGGATAGCTGAGTTGATCATTTATTTCTGTCTAATGTAGATTCGAACTCTGATTTTCGTCACCTATTGATCAATTTTGCGGATGAAAGAAATTACAAATGATTACCTTATCACTCCGTTTATAAATATATTTTATAATCGGCCAAATACATTTGGTTACTTCTGTTTTAGAAGCCTCTATTTTAAATAGTTTTCATAATATTGAGCTAATAAAAATGACAGGAAACAAAAAAACAGAACTCACCCGATAATTATGTGGATTAACAACTTTTCCTAATGCCTTAGAATCACAAACTACACTAGTTGATGTATTGTCTTCTGTTTGACCAGGAATTTGTAGAGTATGTTGAATAACATACGGATTTTCAAGTAAGTAGAGAAGATACTTTCCACGTGGTTCATTGATAAGTCCAGCAAATTCAAAAGGCCAATCAATGATTAGACGTGAAGCTGGTATTAGACTATGCTTACGCAAATTTCGTACCTTTGTTTTAACAGGAAAACAATATCAACAGTAAGAGATAGCACAATACTCATATATATATATATATATATATATATATATATATATATATATATATATATATATATATATATATATATAAAGAAGGTTAGAAATATAGTGTAAAATATCTGTTTGATACTGACGTTGAATCGTTAGTAAATAATATCTTTTGATGAAAATCAATCTGAAAGTGATTATTTTATCTCAATTTAATGATTCCAGAGTGGTAAACGGTTTAATGTATGTGCTGGTAACGTCTTTTGAATTTACCGATTGCTTATGACACACACACTTTAAATATGATGGGGCACAGTTTAAAGTTTAACTAGACACTTATTTGATTTGGACGTTGATGACAACTTATTTGTCACTCCCTGATAAATCACTTCAATAATTAACTGCGATTGTGTAAAGTTAAGAATGAAGTGATGTCACAACAACAACTACTACTAATAATAATAACAGCATATAAAAAGGAAACTTTAAAAAAAGATTTATAACTTACAGTGAATTTCCCAACAATTCTAACATCACCTATTTGATTTTCTGCTGTCATTGAACTAATACCATCACTAACATTTCCACTGAAGTAAATTGTATTTGGATCAACTGTTCTGTAATAAAATCAAACAGATAAAATTATGGTCCCAGTTTATGGTATATCGGAAAATTTAGGGTTAATGATCACACCATAATTTTACACAAACATGTAATTTATACAATTATCATTTAATAGGATAGTCTTTTGACTATCATTCATAGTGTAATTTGATGAAGACAAGTTGATTAAGTGGACAAATAAAAATGTCAAGTGTAGAACAATAAGTAAAATTACTGTTAGTTGAAGAGATAGATTGTTTGTTTATAGAGGTCTTATTAATTTGACGACAAATTTCGTCACAGACAGACATAACTCTATAAAACCATTGAAACCATTAGAGCTTTTGAGTTTTAAACTGTTGGTGACTAATGTTTATTTGTAATGAAAATCATTTGTAGACTAAACAGTTAACATGATTTTGCTCAAATATATGATGAGATGACATGTAACTAGGAAAGATATTTCAGAACTTTATATTTGTTTACCAAATCTATGTAACGGTAAATATTTACAGAAAATATGTACTACCCTGTTAGTTTTCATCGATTTACATAAGAAGTCTCATGTATAGTTTTCTTTCTTACAAAAGACTAACACATAAGTAGCACTAAAAACAAAGAAATAATTTCTCTAATATTAATTTCTGAGGATTCTCAGTTTTATTATGCAAACATTCGGTTCATCTGTGAAAATACTATAAAATGAGTGAAGTATGCACAGTGTTAGGTAAGTAATACTTGGATCCAGCTAGATAAAAAAACAAAACAACATCATAAGATATTGATGTTGATTTGTCGTATCGGTTTATAATTTCTTGTTGTTAGATAATCTGAACTTTACTGATCAATCTTTGTAAGTATATTAGCTTCTCGAATGGATATTTGTACTGGTATGTTGACTATATTTCGATAATCACTAGCTGTAGTATTCAGGGAGTAAGTGGGACCCAAGTATGAATATGAAGTGAATTAAACACACAACCAGCCATGCATCACTTTTGATCCTTAAAATAAATTGATTCATTATCCAACAAACAATTTCTTACAATTTTCGCGAATATCTTATCTAAATAACAACCAGGAGACATATGTAGTTTACGGCGAATCGATAAAAAATAGACTAAATGTAATATCTATAAAGGTTACTAAGTTGTTTACTTTATACAAATTTACGCGCTTAGTTATAATGTTCATGTGTGCTTCTGATATGGCATAGCTACAAAAACCTAAGTAGATAGAGCGGAGCTCAGAACTGAGGCCTACTGGTTTAAAACACAAATAGTGTTTTTAAAATAACTTTAACTTCAGATTTTTTCTATATAAATCAGAGATCGTTACTTCTGTCATCATATATGTATTCACGCATGGTATGTTAACAGTTCTCGGACATCTATCATATCAGTCGGCGTTTATGTATAGATCTAGATAGTTACATTAAAACGTGTAAAACATATTTGTTACTTTAAATTTTACATGCATCATTGAGTATTCTGTCGATTATTTTATAACACAAATCTAGTTATTGAGTATTAGAGATAACTTTGATCTATATGTTGTGACGTAATATTCAATCTATTCAGTGGTCGAATATAATTTTAATATTCGATAGAAATGAACAACTTAGACGGACAAGTGGAATCCAGGACGCACGTTTCATCCTATTTGGGACTCGTCGACTAGATGTATCTGCATCCCAATGTTGATGTTCACAGTGGGATTACGAACTCAGTCCGTTTCGTGTCTAACGTCACCGCGTTTACCACTAGATTACTGAGTCCAGACAGTTCACAATTGTGCAATGGGCGCATTGGTAAAAAAATGGTACTTGTGAATAATTGCTATAACGAGGCGATCCGCTGAGGATACACATATAGAAATAGAGACTATCTGGCTTCAGTCCATTAAAAAAAAATCAACCGAAAAATACAAGTTCATCCTAATACACATGTGCCTGTTGCATAAGTGAGACTGTCTGGACTCAGTAATCTAGTGGTGACACACCAGCTTCAATCTATAACAAATCAATCGGAATATACAAATTCATCCTAAAACTTAGAGTTGTATTATTCTTCTCCAAGAAACTTAAGGAGAACTAGAAGAATTCAGTTAAATTTACCATTTTACATAGCCCTCTAATTTACTGATTCATAAAATTTTTAATAAAATAACAAGATACATTGAAGTCTAAATTAAACATTAATTTATGAGAGAGAATAAAATCACAAAGTTAAATGAGGTAATCGGTCTCATTTGCAAATATACAGTAGTATGTCTTACTTCAGTTATATTGAATTACTTAATTAAGAAATAAAAGTGATGCGTAATGTCAAGTTTTCTATAGTTGTAACTGATTTACGGTTACGATTAGTTCTGACAGAATATTGAAAGTCACAGTAATAACAATAGTAACAATAATGGTAGTAAGAATCATCTAAATCAAATTTGAACTAAATTTATTAGCTAGAAAGTACAAAATGACAAGAAGAAAACTAATTGTAAATAACTTAATCTATAAATAATAACAGAAAGAAAAAATTATTTTTATGGTTTTTACAAAATGGTGGTCAGTCATAAGTAATGAAGAAAATGCTACGATTTAGGTTACTATATCAAGACGAGTAAAGTCAGTAGAAGAATTAAGTATAGAAAATATTTTAACTTGATATCACTAATTGGTGTGAATTCGACAACCAGGAAGCACTTGATAGTTGTTTTCTTCATAGTATGGGACTCTTCAGTAGCGTGCACTCACGACCCCTCTAGTGACTGAACCTAAGACCGTTTGGCTCTGCGGCGAACTAAGAATGGGTTTGCAGAATAAAATGCGTGAAATAATTGCGAAGTTCAGAATATATAGGTGAATGCTTCTGTGGGACTGCTATGGATTCAAAGTGATATTTTCCAGCCTTGTTAATCATTAGTTGAGTTTCATCGAACAGATCTTAACGAACTAATTGACACCTACTTACGAGACATAGATGTAAAAGTTAATGACTTTATGGATTAGTGACAGATTTTTAAAGCCTATGGCAACGTTAACCAACTAAGCACATAAAAGTTAGCAGTTTGGTTAAGCATATCTAATACATAATTTAAAATGATTCATACTGACGACGGTGACAACTAACTATCACTTAGGATGAATTTGTATATTCCCATTGATTTATTATAGACTGAAGCTGGTCTATCACTATTGCTATATGTGCATCCTGAGAGGATTGCCTCGATATAGCGATTATTCACAATTATTATTCAAGTTAGATTGTGGCTGGTAAGTGGAATTCAGGATGCACGTTTCAATCCTATTTAGGACTCGTTGGCTGGATGTACCTGCATCCGAATGTTGATGTTCACGGTGGTATTCAGTCTATGACAAATCAATGGGAATATACAAATTCATCCTTATACCAATGTGCCCAATGCACAAGTGTGACTGTCTGAACTCAGTAGTCTAGTAGTAAACGCAGTAGCGTTTGACACGAGACGGGCTGAGTTCGAATCCCACTGTGAACATCAACATTGGGATGCAGATACATTCAGCCGACCAGTTCCGAATAGGATGAAACGAGCGTCCCGGATTCCACTTACCAATCACAATCCAACTTAAATAACTATCAATTACCGTAAGTTTGATTATTTTCACCTATACATTTTACAAGAACATTTATCATCCATACAAAGAATTTATTCAACCTAATGGTTTCATTTTTACAGTGTAAATCATAAAATGATTAAGATAAAATCAATTATAATTTCTGAGTTAAAATGACTATAATTTTGGTGTTGCTGTTAAAGATTACAAAGTTAGAAATCCCATAGAAACACTTAATAAAAGAAACAATAAGAGTGAGGAAATTTCCTTTTATTGGTTTTTTTTTAATAAGGCTTTACATTAATATATTGGCACATCATTTACAATAATAGTAAAATCAAATGATTGTGGTGTCATGTCAGATTCTAACATTACAAGTATTAATGTGTTCATGAAGATAATTACGAATGATTAACAAAAGGTGAGGTGGATGATATAACTAATTCTGAAAAGTGATAAATTATAGGTGATTGGATACAGATATACCGAGTTGTCATCGAGTCGTAGAACATATTCCGTATTGGTTAAGCAAAAGACAAGTTGAGCAGAATAAAAATTCTATTTTGGCCCGCTTGATTGACACAAGACAACGAGGCAGCCTGAATAAATCTTTTAGAGTTATTTATCAAATTTCATCAAGCAATACACATACTTTACAGGTTTATTTTTTACAAACGGCTGACCTATTGTCATCCACATCCACAAATCTGGTCTGTGTATTTAAAAAAACTACTTGCACAACCCGTCACTCTATCTTGGCCATTAACATAGGCCATAACAAAGCAAAGTTAAAACACAAATTAGCTTGGTGTTTACTTTATCTTTTTCTTACAATGTTTCTTGACTTTCCCGAATCTTTCATTGTTGTGCGTTTACATCATCTTAATAGTTGTATCTTTATTTTTAAGTAACTACTATTTAAGTGATTTTCTAACTCTATTATCAGTTTACATATGAATCATTCAAACTTTCCCTCCTCTGTGACAAGTATTTTCAACGCTTGGTCTATTCGAAGGTAGTCTATCTTTCTTTTGTGCGTAATTCATTCTTTATACTCATACAGATGTATTATTGATATTCAGTTCCCTTATTAAAACATTTTGCTTATTCTCTAGACAAATTACATAATATGTGTGAAGCGACTACCTACCAATGGCGATATATGAGGTCGCACAAATATATCGTGAATTGACCGAGTTAGGAATATTAACTGTTGGGAACCTGCTTACTTGTCTAATGTCAAAGCATTTGCCACGGAGCCAAGAGGTTCTGGGTTTGGTCCATGGTGAGGTCGTGGATGCACACTGTTGAAGAGTCCCACACTAAGACAAAATAGCTATTTAGTACTTCTTGGTTGTCAATGTTTACCTAGTTCAGACCAATTCAGTAATATGAAATTAACATACTATGCAATTTGTCGATTTTATATAGACATCCTTATCCATTTATTATCACTTTATGACATTTGATTACAAGTTAATTCGCCCACCATACCTTTTGGTAGTCATTTGCAATTATCTTTATGGACACATCGGTATTTATTATGTTATAATTTGACATACCACCACTGGTGTCAATATTATTATTATTATTATAAATAATACGTGGATACATTAATGTAGAGTCTTGATAATAACATTATTTCAACTTACCCAAATATTGAAACATTGACAATCATTTTAATATTTACTCGTAATTCATTGGTTAATTGACCCTCAACATGTATAGGACTATTGGAACTTCTATAATTTGGAATATGAAAAAGAACATGATGTATAAATAATTATTTTTATATGATAATTTTGCATATTGTTTAATCTAGGGGGTTATGGAGATTAATTTAAATTTAAAATGTTTTTTCTCCATGGATTGAATTCAGTTAGGAGCACTACAAGAAATCATAAGGCACTAGAGAGCTATGCGCCCTAGTTTGATAGTCCTAAAATAGTGTATTACCATAACAGAGTTCGAACTTGTATCCAAAATCTTTAGATCGAATGGAGTAAGGATTACTGTCACATCAGTGAATTTGAAATCATTAGTCTCTATGAGCAGCCATAAATCAATCGTAATAGATAAGCTATCTCTTCATAATGCAATTTGACCGAGGTTGATAATGAAAGCCATCAGATTGTGACTAAATAGTTTATATAGTACAATTCCTTCGGACTTTGTACGTCTTAGTTGGATTTCTAGTGAGGAGTTGAATATGTATATTGAGGACTCCTGTATTATTACAAAACAATTATTTAGTACCCTTTAGCTTTCAGTGATACGTTAACTAGTACAGTTTCGTTAGGAAAGGCATCTTCAAATTTTGTAATGATAACAGAAAAAAATGGGTGACATTTGAATTGCTTTCATTTGTAAGATGAAATAAATTAGTATGAAGTTGTAAAATGAAACTAAAATAGATATAATTAATATCCTGTAATATGATGATGTAATTCGATATATTTATATGTGTCAAACTGATTAGTTAAAAAATGTTGGTGTTAAGAAAAGATCCAGAATTAAGAGAAATAGTTAGTTACTTCCATTTACTTTAGGACGTTTAAAGCAATTTACAAGTATAGATTCGTTATGAAGTTAGCAGTACACACATTTAAGATCTTGGTTATTATTAGATTAAGATTAAACGACAGTTGTTTTGAAATATAGCTATACTCATATACATCAGTAACCGAGCTTTCTGTACATTTAATGTTAATAATACTTTCCTAATAAGACGCTGGAGGTGGATAGGACACACATTGAGGAAACCACTAAACTGTGTCACAAGACAAGCATTAACATGGAACCCTGAAGGTCAAATAAAAAGGGGATGATCCAAGAATACACTGTGTCGGGAATTAGAGACAGACATGAAGAGACTGAAGAGCTGTTGGGAAAGGCTGGAAAGGAAAGCTCAGGACAGAGTTGGTTGGAGAATACTGGTCGGCAGCCTATGCTACACATGAGGGTAACATGCATTGATTGATTGATTAAATACTTTCTAAATTATGTAGTCTGCGAATTTAGAAGTAGCCGGAAGTAGTGAAGTTTCATTCATAGTAACATATTGACCAACTTAGACGGCGACAAGTTTAGTGGGACTATCATTCAATAGTCATCTGTAGGTATTCCTGGTAATACCTATCCTAGTTAACACTATATATCCCACTTACCACTTCTGATCAATTTATCAATGTTAACTAAATGATAACAGATATAAAATGCCTTTCGGTTTTCAAATATTCTTCAATTAATAAAAACGTGTCTGGTATGACAGATTTACGTTATGAAGGCAAGAACACCAAAACTGTTTATATATATATATATATATATATATATATATATATATATATATATATAGACAGAGAGAGAGAGAGAGGAGGAGAACGTAAAAACTGGTAAACAAGTTAGAAACTAGTTTATTTACGACTGGAATCTTGAAAAGGAACCTCCCGTCATTTATATTTGTATATTTACACTAAACAATAAGTAACAAATCGGAAGAAAGTACAATAGTACTACTCATTTTATAATAACAAGACATTGAAAACCAAAAAATAACTTACATTAGTAAAGTGCTATTTATATGGAATTTAGCCATTTGTACAGTCAACTGATGCCCAACAACAAGCCAGCGTATTATACATTCACTTGATTCACCAAAAGCTAAAGGATATTTAAGATGACAAATAGCTGTATTTGGTTGGATTAGACTGGCTTCTTTTAGCTAAAATTAAAATAAAGATAATTTTCAGAATAACAATAAGACAGTGGCTAGCAAAGAAAGATAAATAAATAATTGAACAAATTATAAATGATACAGTGTTGTTTATGTATGTTATAACAATGATGAGAGGATAGACAATGGAGAATAAGTCAGCACTAGACATGGATAGATGAATCTATTTTGATTTCTATCATCTCTCGTATAAACTAAAGTATATTTGTTACTATCTCTTGGAAGATCACTAAATGAAGTAGTAAAACAGTTGGTATGACATTCATATATACTCATGTAAATAACAAAATCTTATAAATATTTGTTATAAACTATATACAGGTGAAAAAAGGAAGAGGTGAATTTAAAAGAAGCAGAATACAGTATATCATATACACATAGAAACGCATTCTTATTGAAAAAAACATGAATGAAAAGAATTCAAAGGAATACTTGAAAATTTAAAGAAGAATGACATTCAGAACATTCTACAGTAACCAAGTATATCAACTTAGACTCTACACTAAGTAAGCAGCTGGATGGTAACAGAACAAAATAGTCGACAAGAATAAGTTGATAAATAAAGTTGTCATAATATTTGAGATAAATTCATCAGATTAGGTTGATTTAAGGCTTGTAGAATAATTAAACAGCTTACTTTTACTTCAATTGATTTTGCGTAGAACGACGATAAAGCCTTGTATACAACGCAACTATAGATATTCACCATATCACAGATAACTACATGCGTACTGCCAAAGTGATGGGATTAATTAGTTTACATATATAGGGTAAAATAGCACGTGGTAGTGAGGAAATATCATATACAGGATTTCAGAGATTGAAAATAGATGTAGATTAAATTGGTAAATACGAAGGAACCATGAAAGAAAGTTAAGAAACCTCAGTTTCGAATAAGTTGGTTTGTAGGTAACGAGGTTAAGAACGATCAAAACGAAACATTCCTTGACAAATGCTTTAATGGTTAATTCTTTAAACAATTAACATGAATTGGCTTCTTGTGGTCACTGACTCACATATATAGGTGTATGTATAGTAGTAGAGTACTCATAAATATTGTGAATCTACAGGAATAGTTAATAAGTACCCAATATATCGATTTACACCATCTACCATACTGTATTACAAAATGAATATTCCTCTTTCTTAATTTATCTGTAATCTTTCTCCCAAAGTACTTAGTCATCGTCAAAGGTTTCAATATATAGAAACTACTTAACATTTAGTGGTATAACTTTTCAAAGCTAATAGAGATATTTGATGTAACTTTTGTTAAATCACAAAATAGTCCATGTAATACTGTCATTAAAGTATTCCGATTATTGTATGCACAACTCTAATGATAAACTATCGTATTTAAAAGTACACAAATAGAAACTTATTAGTATTAATTCATATTGCGTTTAATAAACATTAGGAATATTTGATCAACATAAAACTGAGTTCTTATTATTGAATATAAACTTTAACTGAAGAACTCATTTTTATCCAGCTGACAACCAACTATTCAATATTCGTGAGTAAATAAAAACGGCAATAAGAATTAATTTTATTTAGTTTCTTTATTTACTTAAACTTAAAGGTTGTTACCTTTTAAATTTATGACACGAATCATACTCTACATTGAAAAATATCCTAGTTTTCTAGCACAAGAGATTGTAGAAGTTATTGAAATTTAATGTTTGTATCATGAAGTGATCTTAGTTAAATAATCATTGAAAACTATAGAGCATATGACAGCTGTCTCGTTCAATTATGAAACTCCTCAGTTTTACGCATCCAAGACTTTATTGGAGGATCGAAGACATGACGTAGAGTCCCTAGTGACAAGAGTTTAACCTTCAGATAATCAAGTTGGTGCCATACTATTTACATTTCTAATTCTAGTCAATTTGTAACCATTATTCAATACAGTTTGTTTGATTCCTTATAATTTTTTACATATAATTAACTGATCTTATTATAGGGGTTATAACAGCCAACAAAGAGGGAACTATTCATTAAGCGACTAATCAAAAATTTAAGTGAACAATCATATAACGTAGGATGGGATACGCTAGTTTATGTACTATATTACAGACTTATTTAGCACCGAACTTATTGTATACGCAAACGGTTAAGTTTTACCGTTGTTGATTTTAAGGAGTATATATGGACAGTCGCTTTGACTGAATGTGGATCCTAGGTGGATGGCTTCTATTATAGCATTTAATTACAAGTTTGTTAATGTTGGATTATGACTTTCGAGGAAATCCAGAGAGCACCTTTAAACCTACTAGGGACTTACTAATTGTATTTACCTTGATCTCAATATTAGAAATTTCCAATTTGAGTAATTTCATAGTTTATTAACATGGTTCAATGCTGGTATCAACATTAATACATTAATCATTGGACTTTTCCTTGATATTTCATCTATATCCTCTCAATATGATTCATGGAATTAAGCGCCACTTGCTTTATGTATCAGGAATTCTAAGAGACATAATATCCAATGAAACTGATGCTCATGTTGATTGAAATATAACACTTTATTTTTCTGTCAATAATCAATGAATATATCTAAATTTTTGATCAAACAGATAGTGTAACTTACAGTTGAATCAAGTTCCAGTAAATTTGGTGGAAAATTACTAACTAGTCCATTTACATAAGCTAAGTCGTCACCAATATTTGTTACACGAACGGAAATTTCAATTGTTTGGTTATTATCATCACCCACATAAACAACAGGTCCAGTTTTATCTCTAAAATGTTTTGGTAAATTTAAGGAAAGAGGATAAAATATACAGATAATTATTGAAGATATGTAAGTGTCTAGTTAATTATAAGGCTTAATTAAGAGTGAAAATATATGAAATCAGATTTGGAGATCAGATCATTTATCAAGTTGATGACATAAGAAATGAAGAAGCGATGAGTGAGTTTGAAATGATCAGTTGGTTGCGAAAAGTGGTTATATAATGAAATGGGAACGAAAAATCTGAGGCAGATGTACAAGAACAAAAGGTAGTTTGATGACATGGGGAGAGTGAGGGCATACAGACGTCTTTTGGTGCAAAGGTTTGGTTAATTAATATGAATACTTATAGCTTCAGCTGTTTGCAAGAGTCTGTATCATGAGGCGAAAGGTAAGTTGGTTGAGATTCTGTATATTACTTTGAAGGCGATACTCATGTCAATTTGATGTCCGGTATCGACTAGATGTTCTACAATTGAACTTCTTATACTCACTCATCCCAATCATCTCAGTCGACTGAAGGTTTACGACCTTTTCGACTGGATTACCGTGCTTTTCTGATACTTTGTATCCAACATTGATATTACTTACTCGGTCATTCAGTGATATACAGGCGATCCTACGAAGATTTTCATGATCAAAGACCTGGAGTCTATGCAATATCTTCTATTTTCATGATCCATGTTTCGCACCCATATTGGAAGAAAGTGAACTGCTGTTCAGTACACTCAACCTTTCGTTGAAAAATGGATATCTAGTTTACACCACAAATGATGTAAGTTTGTAGAAGCCAATCGAGCTTTCCGAATTCGTGCTGAGAATTTGTCAGACACCGACCCACCAGGGTGATGAAACTTTCGAAATAAGAGAAGTAATCAACGTACTCAATTACTTCACTCCCTATAACTTACTATGACGTCCATTATTTCATAATAGACCATATATGATGTATCTTATATCTATTTACTGTGGTAGTTTCAATATTGAAATCGAATTCTATGATTTAAGTATTACATTTTTTAATACAGTAGTTTATATAAGGTGTAGACTAAATAGTCACTGTGTATCAAGGTCTTTCATCAAAATGTTTTACTATTCGAATGTTATACACATAATTTAACGAAGTGAAGAATGTTCATCGATTAGCTACAAGCAATTACTTGTGTATCCGTAATGGTACTATGACTTATTCCAATTCATTCAACTTTACTAACCAATTGTAGTCTTTTACATAGTACAACTATCAGAATAATCAAAACTTATGAATTCTTTAAGCAACAGAGTTACTCAATAAAATATAAAACTAATGACTTCTGAACACTTTTTTTTGAAAATGTGAGTGTTTGAATTATTCAACCGCTAAATTAATCTTCTTGTAGTGGTCAACTTGCTGACAGTAACTAGGACATTTAAATCATAAAGTATACGTTTTCCATAGAACTATTCATAAGTAAGTCACTTTAAAATAGATGAACTTTCAGAAGACATTTCAATGTAATGTAACATGTAGATGACTGTGATGTTAATAACCAGGATCATGAAATCTCGTTTTTAGTGTCTTTTAAGCTGTGATATGGCTAACATTATCTTGACATAGTGAAACGTTTCTGTGGTTTCGAGGTAATTAGTATCATTCATCACTGAATCACAGGGACTATTGGTTCTCAAAAAATTGTAAAGACGTTTTATGAACATGTACTAACTAGTAGTAATTCTACAATGAGGTTATCCTGTTGACCGTATCAGATCACTTAATACTTGGTTGTATTAATTCACGAAATATTGATTAGTTTGATATGTTAAGACGACGTATACAACTCGTCAATGATGAGACAATGAAATGTCCTGAGTTACTTTGGACAGGTTATACGTATACACCAATACAAAGGTATTGGTGTTGCAACACTAAAACTTGCACAGTCAACAATTAAAGATGACATTCTAGTCAAATAAAACAGACATAAAAACTAACAATACTTATATTTAATGCTTATAATGATGTATTTTTTTGAATTAAGTAGTATTCGCGCAATTAAAGATAGTCACATTAACAACTAGGGATTTCGGTTTAATGTGGTTAAATTAGTATTTTATATTCTGCTGGTTCATTATTACATATAATAGCCACTTCTTACTTTTGGAGAGTTCTCACTTACAAGTAATGTTACAACTACGTCATAAAAAACTGCATTCAGTATTCCTCTACGTTAAAATTATTACTGATGATAACCTATTTATAAGGTATGTGTTCTATGTGTCTACGGTTGTATCGTATTGGTGTAATCAGTTCGTTGCATAGAATAGGTGACAAATGGTACAAAATCCTACCAACATGTACTCAAATAAAGCATTCGGTCTAAGCGAAAGAAGATAAGATAACCTTATGGAAGTATGTGAAATTTGATTTTAACGTATCCCTAATGGACTAGTAAAACTTATCTGACTTGGTTAAGAATTAGTTAATTTGGTGTATGCCGAATCCACTCTATTTCATAAATCATAGATTATGCACTATTGATCAGCAAACTGGTTTTCTAACAATGATAACTGTATGTGCCGCAACAATACAATCTTGTGGCTAAGTGAAGTGATTAATCGGTGGTTAAGGCACTCGAACTTTGGCCCATATTTGCACATTCTAATCATGCTCCACAGTTTCTATTTAAGCAACTAGGTAGTGTCGTTAGTATTCATACTTAAAGTGTGGCTCGTAGAGAAGTACACGAGTCTGTACTTGGTAAATAAATTAATCCTGCGGTATCTTATGTACTGTATAACTGTTTTAACTTTATTAGTTTATCAAACATTATTAAATCAATCAAACAATGATCCACTTTTAATAGTGTAACATGTGATCTTGAATATACGATACAATTATCTCAAATATTTTATGAATCTACTTAGAAATTGTATCAATCTCATTCTAATTGACGTAGAATAGATTTTCTATGAACAAGACCTAGAATTTTAAATTTTTACATTAATTCACTAGTTGTTACATTTTACTCTAAGTTTAGGTTTTAATGAAGATTTAAGACAGGAGGTTTATTCTGTTTGAACTTTCATTGTTAACATACTTGCAGTCCTAATTGCAAACATAATAGAAGAATTCGATTGAAGATATTTCATACAATCGATAACTCAAGATTACTAATAGAGAAAAAAAAACCGTTAGAGAGGTCCTAGATTATCATACGTGCTGATGAAGCTTTGAGTTAGTTATCTAAGCTGGTGAATTGTTCAGTGCTAGTATTTATCAGAATAACACCCATTCTGAATGTAGACTGATTTTTACTTCAGATTCCTTTTATTAAACTGTTGAAACACTAACTGATTTTTTAAAGTAAAAGTGGATTGAAATAGAAGGAAATGAAAAGAAAGAAATAGAACTACACGGATATTATGATAAAAAAAAACTCGTGTGTGTTGTTGCCGAGAAATGATGTGAAATTATGGACTGGAATTACTATCAGGGTTTTCAATATCAAGCGTGTTACATCCAGTACTTTCAACCAATTTAACCGTTCAA
Source organism: Schistosoma japonicum (assembly GCA_025215515.1). Taxonomy (NCBI): domain Eukaryota; kingdom Metazoa; phylum Platyhelminthes; class Trematoda; order Strigeidida; family Schistosomatidae; genus Schistosoma; species Schistosoma japonicum. The sequence goes on from CM046064.1 coordinate 12,062,149, forward strand.
TTAATCAATAATTGAGGCACATAATGGTGTAGATTTCGATAAGCTGAATTGAGAACACGTATATATGGAACATTAAACTTATCTTTGTTAAAGCTAACACTCTAATATGCTGCAATCACTCATCAAATAGACGGCAAAGTGGTTAGAAATACTAACTACAACACATTAAATACTGAAAGCGATGTGGATAACCACAATCAAAAAAATGTCATGATTCCCTTAATAAACTTCTTATTCAAAATAAATACAATTCTTCCGATTCGACCTAGTTTTTTGTTCTCGATTAGATGAGTACAAAGCAAATGTACAGTTAGTAGAATATTTTTTCACCTACCTGGTAATTTTCACACTGTAGCTTACTCGTATACTTGGGCAACATTGTCGAACTGCACACGGATTATCAAATGATAACTGATAAAACAATTAAAATAAGAAGGAATTGAATTTCTAACCTTTATAAGTAGCATAATATTGGATTTAGTGAAACAGTTATTATAGTATAACATCGCATTTTAGGTAATTTATTTTCGCCATAAAATAATCCTTAAAAATGTGATGTTTTTAACTAGGAAATAAGCTTATGTAAGTCATGGCAACTTATACTGCATATGCGTTTGAAGTAACATGGAAGATTTCGTAAGTCCTTCAAAAGTGACGACTTCTTTTGAGGACATTTAAAAGTTGCAAATTTTACAATCATGATACACCTGTCTTAGTGAACTAGTTTTCCTTTTCGCTAATGTGCTTTCAGCAGGAATTCATGCACAATACTCAGCATTCCCATACCAGGAGGAGCCAGCTGTTTAGTGATTCTAGTTTCCAGGGTTCTTAATGTAAAATGATGTAAAATTCAACAATCTTCAGAACATTTAATATTGGAAACAATTTGTAGCCGTTTGTATCTTCCCATTGATTGTATATGACAGACAGATACAACGTAGGACGAGGCACATAAGTGCATTGATTGTATATGAACTGAAATAAATCAGTCTTTGTTACTGTATGTGCATTCTGAACAAATCGCATCAATACAGATGTAGTTGGTAAGTGTCAATTCAGTTGGATTGTGATTCACAAGTGGAATCCACGAGACACGCTTTGCCTTTTTATTTGGGATTTTTCATCTGGATCCTAATGGTGACGACGTTCACATCGGAACATGAAAACATTTCAAAGTTATGTTTCTGTCACCAATTAGTCATGGGAATGAATTATAAGTTACGCTGTTTATTAAATTCCAACTAGTTTTGATTTTACAAGAAAGAACAAAAATTAATGAATGTTAATTAAATGAAAAGTAAGGGCAGTTCACATTAGCTAATGAAAAATGTATTAGAAACTTTATTGTGATACGTACATAAAGCTACCTGACAAACGTTAAGAATAAACAATATGTAATAACAAAGTGTTGAGTATCAGAGTTTTAAAAGTCAAAAGTTAGATTTAGCTAGACTGCTTTGTTCTTATATGTGACTCTTTATTAGCCCTTGCTGACCATTTTTCATGTAAAACTAAATCCAAGACATTTAGGTTCTCTGAAAGACTCGATAGCTTTGAACTACTAAGTCTAGATTAAAAAATTTGTTCTTTATTTCGCCTTCCAGTTCGTGTCATAACTCATTTCATTCAGTAATATTAGTGGTGAGTTGCATATTGATTACTGAATGTAAAGGTAACTAGAAGTTTGACAGATAAACTTGTAAGTATGAGATAACCTAATTGAATGTACCATAATATTTAAGCAATAACTTCTATAACTCAATCAGTCAATTACGTAATAAATAAGAGATGTTCTGTCACCTACAAGTGAATTCTCGAACCTTTGGCTACCAGATTGATTCCTAGTGCTTAAAAGTTTGATAATCATGTTTATACAATAAATTGTAATTCGATACACAAATTTTCCAATATTTTTTATCAGAATCTAAATTGTCAAGCAATTATCAATATTTTGTAATGACTCTGAAACTTTGAGACTTAAAGTTTAAACTATGCAAGAAGCATAAATTCCTTGAAGATTGTAGATATATCTTGCTGACAAGTATCAAATGGCATAGAATTAAGTTACAATTAAGGGGGTTGTTGAGGAGATAGTTAATTTATTAATGCTGACATCACGAATTGATCTGAACCAGACAACCATTGATCACCTCCAAGCACTGGACAGCTGTTTCATCCTAGTATGGGACTCCTCAGCAGTGCGAATTCACGACCCTGGTTGGGATCGAACCCAGGACCATCTGGCTCCGGGACGAGCGCTTTGCCATTGGACCACTGAGCCGGCTCCTAATGGTTGATATTTCTAATTCAGTCAATTCGTGTTACGTTAGCGCGACCTCATCCATTGTCATCGGTGAGTTACGGTCTCACACCCGACACGATTGAACTCCACCGGTCACGTCTTCACACTAGAACTCCAGAAATTACCTCAAGGAGCTAGTCACTAGTGAGCTGATATTTAGTTACTATTAATGGGGTTGTTGTGGATATAGTTAATTTGTTAATGCTGATATCACGAATTGATCTGAATTGATCGAGTGTGAAGACTGTGACCGGTGGAGTTCAATAAAATTAAGTTTTGATAGAATTCTCCACGTTTAGGCAGTCTAACTTTACGGCTTCAGATGATTTACCTTCAAATACTTAATATGAATAACAATAGAATTCTTCATTTTAAAAATAAATACTTTAGAATTATATCCTTAAGGTCTATTTGTTAGTGACGTTAGATAAGAAATAGACAAATGTCTTATTTTTAACCATGTTCAGTTGGGGAACTGTAAACACAACAAGTTTTGAGTGTGACAATGTTATGTGATTAAATATTTCATTCCAAACAAGCAAGAATATAGTTTGATACTGTCGATAACCTTCAGAACAGATACGTAAAAATAATCATTTCGGTTTATCCAGTTGTTAGTATCCGTAGGCTTTTAATCTGACTGCCCACTTATTTAATTTCACCCACTTAGGCCAATAACGTTTCTGAACCAACTTGCTTTCCAGATATACCAGTAAATGTTTACTATATTTCGCGACACAACATCATCTATTCATCTCATTGACTAAATAAAGACTGCCATCATTATAAATATACTACAAAATGTGTATAAAATGAGTATACTTGAAGTAGTTCAGTATTTTCACGTGGATCAGTTACAGGATATTCATCAATTTGATCAGCTAATGGATATGGTTCAGTCATTTTGGCAATCCATTTGGCTCCGATTTTCAAGCCGATCAGTTTGATCAATTAAATATGTATCCTAGGTATGTAAGAGAAAAATAAATAATAAAATGGATTATAGTGCATCTAAAATAAGTATAGATCAGGTTGGTCATTAAAGTATTTGTTACTGGATTATGTTGTTATTGGCCGACTCATTTTTGAATGAGGTTATGTGGAACGTTTTCAATATTCACTAAGCGCACTGTATCCGAAACTTTTGGTCATTTTTCCGTTGGGACATGAATGTAGAAAATCAAAGTACAATATTCGTCCTAAAAATTTATTTTGAGCGTCTGAAGTTAAATGCAACTGACTGGTATGAACATGTAACGCAGCCCCATGCACTGGGTGTACGATAAAAGCACAGTAAAAGTTGTACATGGAAACACAATTTTTATTAAGTAATATGTTGCACTGACTAGATAAATGGACAAAGCTTTTATTTTTTCATCAGTAGGCTTCTTTAATTACCTACATAAATCATTGTCTTAATGGCTCATGCAAAGACTCAAAGTGTTATTTGCCAAAAACATTTCTAAATATTTCTATGATTACAAGATATTCTGTTGAATTTGCATAACTAGTTTAGTAGGTATTAAACGAAGGAGAGTTTCTTGAGATCTGCTCTAATAAATGCTGCATGAATGTTGACAAAGAAATGGTCGATTAAGTGAACCTGCAACTTAACCTACTTGTTTAGATTCTTCATGTTAACTATGAGTTACATATGTGCATAACTGATACATAATGATACTTCTAAAGTGCATATGCCTACTTAAATGAAACGAAGTTTAATTAACAACCTATTAGTTCTTTGTGATATGATAACAAATAATCATAGAATAACTAAATTAGATTGTATTCTAGTGATAATGTTCAGTCATTAAAAACGATTACATTATTCAACAATGACTGATTAACTTGAATAGTTAGTTTGACTTTATGATACTGTTCCATAAACTTGATTGATAAATCGGAAGCTTTTCGTTTTTCGTTGACATGGTAATCGTTATACATTATTCTTAAAACATGATAACTTTGAAATAACTTCATAATACAACTGCTGTTGATTAAAACAGTATATATATAAGCGAACACTACTGTTTTCAGTTCAATTTACAAATAGTTTACCTTAATATACAGTAATATTAATATGTAAATAGGAAACGCATTGAACCAATTAAGACAATTCACGACCCAATGATAGCAGTGAAATAGAGTAAGTGAAACTTGATAACAAGATGAGAAGCGTACTATTAATGATAGGAATAATAACGGCTTAATTAAATATTTCAACGTAGAAAGAAGGTCAAGACTTTGGATAAAAAACATATTAGAATGATAAACATTAAATAGTATGTATTGGAATGCGTGAATAATAACTTTAAATAAATAAATAGTGAAGTAGAGAAATGTAATTGGTGAAGAAACACACATGCAGCTTTCCTCGACACTATGGTGTACCTGATATAATAGTCAATATCATAAGGAATTCTTACGACGGACTACATTGCGAAATTGTGCATGGAGGGCAGCTCACAGATTTATTCCAAGTGAAGACCAGTGTCAGACAAGGCTGTTTACTTTCACCCTTTCTTTATCTTCTAGTGGTTTACTGGGTAGTAAAGAGCCCAAGACCCCTGGGGAAGCACGGAATACTGTAGACAGCTTAGATGCAAGTAGACGATTTGGACTTTACAAATAACCTAGTTCTTCTATCCGACACACAGCAATAAATGCGGGTGAACGCGGCCATTGTAGCATAAGTAGCATGACTCATTGGAGAAAGTAAGATATTTAGATGCAAAACAACGAGCACTGATCAAATTACACTTGATGGGGAAGCTCTGGAAGATCTAGAAACTATTAAATACCGAAGAAGCATCATTGGTAAACAAGGAAAATCTAATCTGGTGAAGGTATGAAGACAGATTAGAAAGGTAACGCAAAGGTAGCATTTCTACAATTCAAGATGAACATCTGCAACTCAAAAACAACTGTCACTCAACACTACAGTCACAAATTTCAATATTTAAACGTCAAGACAGTTATAACATATGGAGCTGAAACTTGGAGAAATACAAAAACTATTAGTTACAAGATATAGGTGTTTACAAACAGTTATCTATGCAAGATACTCTGGATCCTTTAGTCAACAACCATCGGAAACAGCCCACTGTCCGAGAGAACAAACTAACTTCTAGCTGAAGAGAAAACTGGGGAAAAGATCTGGACCTAAATAGGACATTTATTACAGAAATCATCAAACTATCACAAGGCAAGGTCTGAGTTGCAATCTTCAAGACGTAGACAAAAGTGAAAGACCAAAGAACATACTAAGTTGGTAATCGATGGCAGACATCAAAAAATGAATGGCACTTAAAAGGATCTGGAAAGGCGACTCCAGGACATAGTAAGTTGAAGAATCCTTGTCAGCGGCCTATGCTACAAGCAAAGGGATAAATAAATGCAATTAAACAAGTGTAAATAATGTTATTCGCTTGTTTAAATGAATTTGCCGTAAAACAAATAACATTCAAGAGGTTTCCATCCACCTGTCTATTCACTTTTTTTAGCTTTCATTTATATAATACTTTTTACTGATATGGACTTACTCGAAATATTAATCGTAATGTACTAGCTAAGTTCAATTCATCATGATTGAATGGTGCATTTTCTTGTACTTTATGAAGATCACGACAAAAAGCATTTCCTTCTAATTGTAAATATCCACCAGGACTATCAAAACCAGAAAGATAGGCGGATTCATTACGTTTAAAATAATCTTTAACTATCGTTTCACTATCCGATAAGCCTTTCTCTCGCATAAAAACAATTGGTGATAGAGTATAATTTTTATAAAATTCATTCATAATATTTTTAGAAATTAAATTTGAATGTTGACTAGTACATTTACTTTCATAATTTAATAAATTATTTTGTAGATTTTGTTCCCATCCTTCTGAAATCCATTCAGTTGTTGGATTATACTTTAACAAAACTGATACTGGATACATTTTACGTTGATTACACGGTTTACTGTTTATAAAATTAGAAACATAAAAATAAACAACAATTAATATTATATTGGAGTGTAATTTATATGATATTACTAATAAGTAAGATGCTATCCGTTAAACTATTAGGAACCACATAATACTGAACTGCTCCATTTCGGTGCTCAATCACAGGTTACCAATTCAGTGGTTCAAAGGTTTGGGATTTACTAAGAAATATGAAGATCCTGGATAGATCTTATGCAATTTTGAAATAACATCTTGTATTCACCAGTCTTTTAATGGTACCATAATTTTGTAGCGGTAACTATTCTGGAAGTAGCTAGATAGAAGTAAATCTAGTCCTGAAATATTGAGGTACGTTTCAATAGAGCTTGATACTTTGTGAAATCACAGAAGTGAATCAGTATATAACTCATAAAACATGTTTCATTTATGTCAAACCAAGATATAATATTAGTCCATAAGTTCATAGACTGTTGGTATGAGTTGTATTAGTAAGTGGAAACCACCTTATAAATATTGTATTCATCACTGTGATCACCAGCTATTGTTGCTAAGCTATGTAGCTCAGTGTTGGTAGCAGTGTCACAGATGCATTCACTAATGATTCCGTATTACGTGTGGATTTCCAATATTTCACCATTCATACCTGTTTTTTCTCCTTTCAAATTTTATAATTAAAAGTGAGATTATTATTGTTATTAACGCTACCGTATCAACGTGATAATTTCATCTTAGTATGGCATTGCGGTATGGTGACCTAAACTGTTATCTTTTTGTACCAAGCTCTAAGTTGTGTTTCTTTTATATTTCTTATTCAAATTTGAAGTGTGGATTATCTCTTCGTAATCCTAGTTTAAACAGTTATTTTCTGAATAACAAAGTTTACTGTGTACTTCATCACTTTCAAATCAAAATTTAATAGACAGGTCTTTTCTGAAAACTATGTTCTGTATACATTTAAATGTTCACAAACTTTCAATTCAGTTGAAAAACATGCCAATGTAAAACGCATACCGTTTTGTTTGTCATGGACATATCTGACTATTAAGTGGATTTTATTCATGTAATTTTATCAATGACATCATAATATACGTCATTTGCTGAAAATAGCGGATTGAATATCTCAGATTGTAAAGTTTTATTATTTGATTTAGAAACCGACAAGGAAACCCCGTTCCATGCAAATCAAGGAATCTCTTGGTGACGAATGTTAAGTGACTCCACACCCTTGACTACCGTCCACCAACTGACATCGGATTTAACATCTACTACCCAGACGTATATGGAACGTCAATTTAACAGTATGCAAACAGATGAAATTCGATTTATTGTCCTTATTCAGTGTAGCAGTCAGAGATATTGTTATCGAGGTAGTAGCTAACTCACATAATTATTCACACATAATCACAAACATGAAAAAGTACACTTATAGATAACGGAGGCATTTCATATGTTTAAACATTACTGATTACAATAATTATTCTTGTTGATCTCTGATCTCTGAAACATTTGTGAATTACCGATGAAAACTATAATGAAGATTAAAGTGACTATGATCAGTATCAAACATATTTTAGTTTCACATGTTCATAACGTTCCTCTTGTGATATATATGTAACCGGTATTAATATTCAACATTCTATGAATTATCTTACTAATTATATTACATAATCTACAGATTTTATCAACACATTTTTGGAATTCATTCATTTAATAACTAATATCTTCGAATATTATATAATCACCTCATCCACCTCATCTTTTTATAAGTTATTGGTAATTAATTTCACCGGCACGTTATAAATTTGTATGATCATCGCATTTGTATTATCATCGCTTACAGTACTACTTAATTAATATCGGTCTTATTGTTAAACATGTATGTACTAATGTGGAGACATGATAACAATCCGTTTGAAAAAAATAAGTCCCTTATACCATTCAGCTGTTTGTGGGAAATGTCAAGTAAGTAGACAGAAAGAAGAATTATGTACTTAAGTTTATTTTTTATGGCCGGGGGTGCAGGCGGGAGGAAAGCTTTGAATCAAGTTTTACAGAGTAACAGTTTGTAATCGCCGAAAAGAAAGATCATATTAATCACTGATATTTATCATATGCAAAATGATGCAATTTATCAAGATTAGATTATTATAAACTATTACTCGTATTATAGATGTTATTAATTATGGGTGAATAAATAAGTAGATTTCAATAAGTGGTACAGTTAACAATAAGGAAATAGAACTAATTTCATTTAATTTGTATTGTGACTGGCAAGTGGAATCCAGGACGCGCGTTTCGTCCTATTTGGGACTCATCGGCTGGATGTACCTGCATCCCAATGTTGATGTTCACAGTGGGATTCGAACTCAGTCCGGTTCGTGTCATACGCCAACGCGTACACCACTAGACTACTGAGTCCAGACAGTCACGTTTGTGCAATGGGCGAATTGGTAGTAGAATGAATTTGTATATTCCCATTGATTTGTTATAGACTGAAGCTGGTCAGTCACTGTTGCTATATGTGCATCCTGTGCGGATCGCCTCGATATAGCTATTATTCGTAGTTATCATTTAATTTGTATTTTGACTGGCAAGTGGAATCCAGGACGCGCGTTTCGTCCTATTTGGGACTCATCGGCTGGATGTACCTGCATCCCAATGTTGATGTTCACAGTGGTGTACGCGTTGGCGTATGACACGAACCGGACTGAGTTCGAATCCCACTGTGAACATCAACATTGGGATGCAGGTACATCCAGCCGATGAGTCCCAAATAGGACGAAACGCGCGTCTTGGATTCCACTTGCCAGTCACAATACAAATTAAATGATAACTACGAATAATAGCTATATCGAGGCGATCCGCACAGGATGCACATATAGCAACAGTGACTGACCAGCTTCAGTCTATAACAAATCAATGGGAATATACAAATTCATTCTAGAACTAATTTCATTTCAACAATATTTGATTACAAAAACCTTGGTGGAATGTTATCCAATTTTTAATAAAATTAAAGAACGTATATCAATAAAGATCCTAACAATATAATAAATACAATTTTCTAGATATGTATACATCTTAAGCTTGTTCGATTGTATCAAGTACATTCTGTTCAGGGAGAGATAAGCGATCGGCTTAATACTACATTTTACTTAAGATGGAATAATACAAGATTTATGATGGAAACAAAGCGATATTGATGATAGATTAGCAGCATTTAGTAAAAGGTTCAATATCTATAAATTAAACAGCTAATTCGGCGATAAAGTCTCACAGAGTAATGATAAACAATTTAGCTATTGAACCGAGGTGATTTGGAAAGATAGGTATTAATTTTAGTTACTTGTACTCAGTGGTTAGGTAACATGTGACCTGAAGATCTTAGTTTCGATTCTCTGATAGAATCAAGGGTGCAAACTACTGAAAAGTCCCATACTAGGAAAAACTAGCTGTCTAGTTCTCCCTGATTTACAGCGGTACGCAACCAACATCAATCTATGACAAATGCAAACAAGTAAATTTAGCTTTTGCTTGCTTATAACCACATACGTTTCATTCTATTAAGAGAAGATAATGCAATTTTCCGAATTTATTCAAGTGTTTTGGACAAGAAGTTATATAATTTCAGCTTTCTAGTTTTATATTATGTACGAATATAATGTACAGATAGAACTAAATAATCACCCAATATCTAAATATGTTTACTTTCTATATAGTATCTGGATGCAATAATGACATCTAAACAAGCTTTAAGGTGTTCTGAAACTCATTAAATTCTACTGAAGTTATCACCACCAAAAAGAGATGAAGGTATTAATCTAGGTTTAACAAACTTAGTTTTCAAAATGCATACCAAATTTAACTGGATATCATTACATTGCCGTGTTCGTAAGAATTCACTGGCAACCTGTTTTTAAAACTCGAGTTCTGATTCTTTAAATTTTTTTCACAGTGGCGTGTATACAGTCAGGTTTACATTAATAATGCTACCCAGTATTCATATATTAAGAACCCTGATTTGTATCTGTGTTAAGGATACTAAGTACCGTAAATAACTGATTTCGTAATTTATATTAAGTAAATTTGAATTTATTATTTATCGCGCCAACATTTCTTATCTAATTTGTCTATGAAATAAACCTTTTAAACAAACTTGAATTTCTATTTCTATTTAGTGGCTAGGAAAGTCAAAAAGAATACAAAGCAGTTTATTCATTGATATGTAAGTTAGAGCTTATCCTTGTCAATGTACATATGGATCAATCAGCTTATCAGCTTTATTGCCTATTTTTAATTATTGGAATACTCAATCATTTTTATGCATTCATTAAACTTGTATATAATTCTGTTTAGAATACACACTTTTATGCTTTGTATATTTCATTTCTATTTCTATCATCAGTTGTTTTAATTAATAAATTTTATTCAACTTGCTATAAACATGTGTGTATGTATAATTTAACTTGGGATCACTTATGGAGAAAAGTGTTAATGAGACGCCTTGGATACAATTTATGAAGAGAAAAAACAATTCAATAAAACAACTAAAAAATTATATTTGATTATACTATCAACAATATTAAATACAAGATTATTCGGTGGACATGACTTCTACGACCGTACCAATGGGGAACAAAGGAAACGTTACAAGTTCACGGCGGACATTTGAAAGCATCATGTTAACGATAGAGCATGTTCTAGATCGTATTAGTGATAAAAATTTCGTTATTCGTTTAAAAACTATGGAACTGCTAATAAAAGCGTTAAATTGTTAATGTGGCAAGGAAGTGACAGTTTTCAAAGAAACATTGATTTGTAAACGAAAGTATAATAGGAGACGCCAGGTTAAAGAAGACTGGGTAAGCGGTTCCTTTTTCTAATATTTGTGGCTCTTTGTTATATGGGACGGAGCACTTAATAAAGAACATTGTGAAAGGATTCCTGATAGATCGGCCACTACACTCCTTGGGCTGGTAGAAAAATACATCCTATATGGGACAAAAATATATAGTGACAACTGGAAACCCTATGAGTCACTTCCGAATATGGCGTACGTACACAAAGTCGTAGTACATAAGATACATGTCGTTGATCTGTCAACGGGAGTTCATACCAACAATATCGAATCAATGTGGAGTAGAGATAGGTGTCACCTGCGACTATAACTTGGATCACAAGAAAGGATGCTATGGAGTCATTTGGATGAATATTTATATAAAATGCATCGTACCATTAAGTCTGGAGAGTTCAAGAATAACTTATATAAGTCTTTTGATGACACAAAAGTAATATATCCTGTATAACTTTTCAGTTTCAATTATAAATAATTTATAAGAGTTTGAGGATTTCTTATTATATTTCCGGTTATGTTTAGGCCTTAATATTAACTGTATATCGTTTAAAAAGATTATTTTTTCGTCGTTTATTGAAGAATTCCGTGGGGGAGGCATACTACAATAAGTCTTAGTTTAGAATTTTCTAATAAATCACTAAAACTGGAGATGAAACGTTGATTCTGGCTTGAAGAGCCGTGATTGGTTCAATACGATTAAGGCTTTTAAGATCATTTTACAGTCGCTCAAGTTCGGCCGTTAAAGTCATATCAACCGATTATTCATTGGAAGTAGACGTTACAAATCTGGAATGCTAATACTTTTGAATAGAAAATATGATAATTTTTATTGAAGTATTTAAAGTTTATTCAATTTAATTTAATGTAGACTAAATTATTGACTAAGGAAACTTCTCAATGAAATATTTGAACGATAACTAAACGTCAGGTTGCTTAAATACACTTTTCAAATGTATATGTGTTCTACTTAAATTAGTTAAAAATAGTATGTTTCATGTAATTTCGTTAAGTAACAATAATACAACAATGATACACTTTAATTTAGTTACTATGTATCATAATGTAATTTTTTCAATGTATTTGATAGTGTAAAGCACAGAAAGGGAGTTTAACAAATAATTGATTTTATTTACTAATCAATAAGTAAATTTAAGACACCTATAAACTGTAGAAATGTTTTAAAGTTAAACTATCATCCTTAAGTATGAATGATGCATTAACAATTACAAAACTAACTATTAAATTATCTTATTCAATAGTGACCATCAGTTATGAAGTGGAGTGGAGAAGTAGCTTCATTGGAGTTTTACTACGTGTTAGTATTTGGTCGCGTAATTTAAAAATAAAACAAATCTAGTAACGAACTATAAATTACTAATTAGATGATGCGAAATTCTTACTAACTAGATCTATCCTCATGTTTATCTCCACTTAAAGTTAGTGTAGTGATTGTTACACATTTCATTGTTAACCTAAACACAACAATGAGTGGAATGTTATAATGAGTCAGCCAAAACAGAATACAATTAAGTTTCGAGTAAAACTCAAGCATTTAATAATTCAGTAAGCAGTTTTTGATCCAGAACATTAAATCAAACATTAGATTTCTGAGTATAATATTATAAAACAAATATATTACAACTGGGAAAATATTGTTTTAAGTATTTTTATGGAGAAAAAAAACCTTAAATTGAAAGAAAACGAACAGTCGATTTGCTTTTTTCTCGGGAGAAAAAAATGTGGTTTATTTTAAATGGAACTCCGCCCGCAGCTCTTCTAGGGTTGCTGTCGGTCCCAAGCTCGGGTAAACGGGGAGGGTTGGGCATAGGGCTAGCACCCCTATCCCGTAAAACACAAGCTTGCTAAAAAAAACGCTAACCAGATTAAACAAACTAGTAAGTATTTTGAATGGATTCACATGGGCTAATATAGTATCTGTATTGTAAGATTAGTTTTACTAGCGTAAAGTGATTTATACACTAGTGATCATATTTATTAAGTATAGAAATTGAAAATATAACATTATTTGTAAGTGATCTAAGCAAAAAAATAGATTTATGTTTTAAAAATATTATTGTTAATGTATTTTATTAGTAATTTATATAAAATGAATACTTACCCATCAACACTAGTATATGTAAGAATTAATTTTAAATCAACACATTTAGCTGATAGTGATTTATATCCAGTGATAGATTGAGCTTCATTAGTACAATCCATTAAGGAATTTAATGAACTTGGCAGACTAGTACTACCATCCATTAGTGTTAAATATGCATTAAGTCTATAAGTAATAAAAAATATTCATATTTTAATATACCAATATATAATATAGGAATAGTAAAGTTATCATTGTGAATAAAACCATTAGAAACAATATTTTAAATGATTGCTGATAATTTCAATGTAAAGTTATAGGATTTCAAGATAAAATTTAACTTAAAAATTAGTTATGTTGTAATCAATCAAAGGAATGAAGGATGTGCATTCTGTGCTATTTTGAAAGTATTCACTATTTATATTTGTACAGTAAGTTGAATTAAATACCTTCTTTTTGAAAATTTCCCTATCTACTAAGATATTGAATCCCGATAGAAGTTACTAAGGTTTTCAGTGGGTATGAATTTATGATAATGGAAGGGTCTGGGCTTTATCTCGTTATTGATATTATGGATAACTTACAATAAGTTTTCGATAGTATATGTGAATTCTGATCAAATTACTTCGATATGATCTTTAATTGCAATTTTAGGAAAGTTGAATAATGGTAGTGACAATGTGTATCAATTTCAAGGGATGTGTTGAAAGTCCTGTCATTTAGAGATAGTAATAGCTCCATAAAAACTAATATTCATGTTACAGTTAACAGAAATGACTAAAATTAATTATAATTAGAAATTGTCAATAAAAGAAATAATTTTACACTTAAATTACATTTGCAAACGAATACCAAGTAAAGATAAATTAAAAATTAGACAGTTAGTGGATTCGAACCAGAGATTTCGAAAGATGCCTTTCAGTGTTAGTGTTTTGATTAAAATACCTGAATTAGTCATTTCCTACATAAAACACAATTAGTTTTTCTATAAAAAAAATTAATTTTCTAAAGCATAAAGGAAACTTATAATAAATGAACTTCTCAATGTTTCGTATTTCATTAGGATGTTACCATTTAGTGAAATTTGTCCAGCAAATGAAAACGTCTTTCAACTAACTAACATACTCAACTCTAATGTGTATAACAGACTGCAGAGAAACATTTTGAAATTACCCAGTTTGCTTAGATTAATTTATTCATTGAATGATACTCTTTTCATTTAATTAAATGGCAAATGTATCTGTGGAGTTTAGACAGACTTATTGTTTTCATACAGAAACTATGAGTTATTATTAAATTACCGTCATTTATGATTAGGTGTTGACAGTTAACTATCTCCAAAACACTCAATTATAACCAATATCAGCTCACTAGTGATTAACTCCTTAAAGTAATTCCTGGAGTTCTAGGGTGAAGACGTGACCGGCGGAGTTCAAGCTCGTCGAGTGTGAGGCAGTTATCAACCGATGGCAAGGATGAGGTGGCACAAACGTATCACGAATTGACTGAGTTAGAAATATCAATCATTAGGAGCCGAATCAGTGACCTAATGGTAAAACGTTCACCTCTTAGCCATAGGGTTTTGGGTTTGATCCCCAATGGGGTCGTGGATGCACACTGCTGAAGAGTTTCATTTGAGGACGAAACAGCTGCCCAGTGCTTACAGGTGATCAATGGTTGTCTAATTCAAATCAATTCGTGATATCAAAATACTGTAGCTTAATTTATTAGTTTCACATCATTTATTTCTAACATCTCTAACCAAAGTATATAAGGTCACCAATAAAAAGTTTGTACGTGAAAGTTTCGTAATTTTTATGTACTATTGAATATCACGTGTATATGCTGCAGTACAAGTTAATAGTCTGTTGACTTTTTCCACAGAAACTATTTGTAAACACATTGTAGTTTTATCGATGGAGTTTAACCAGTACTAAGGGTTGTAGAAACATGAAAGTGATCACCCGTCAGTTATCAATAATTGTAAGTAGCTTAGTCCTACAGGAGGTCAGTTCCAGCTCGAGGAGCTCAGTTGTATTGCCTAAGAATGTTGAATCAGGTGATGTAGTTTCAAATAACATAAATACTAACGGTTTCCTAATGATTTTAGTCACATATTGCTTAAAGTACAAGACTGGACGAGATTTAGATCTAGTGTTTCTTGTTGATTGCCACCAGTCACCCACCAGTTTGATATAGATTTAGGTAGATCAAAGTAAAGATACTCAAAATCATAAGTATTGATATAATTAGGTGGAAGTCAAGAAACATGAAATTCAAATAATTTAATTTATTTATAAGGGTAAGCTGATGAAATCCTGCTTAGTATTTGAAGAGTAGAAATTATAGCTCAATGGCCGGCGATATGTGAATTCTGTCAGCTATTTCTAAGAAAGCTAATAAAAAAATTAGATGTAGGTTATAAACAGTGTTATCGAGTATAATGTTATTTTGAATAAAAACAATACTTGACAACAGGCCTAGCTCGCAGTACTGCAACGGAACTAGACAAAGTCGCTCCAATCGCCATATCAGGATAACCATTTTCATCTAAATCTGCGCCATTCAATCCAAGTGAAAAACCGAATCCTTCTAATGGTCTTGGACTTTGCAAATCAGTTCCACAAATTACCTATTAGATATAATAAAAAAAACTAGTAAATTAGTCAAAATGTTATAAACTAATAGTGTTTTAACACAGAAGTTATTAAGTAGTTTGCATTTCTACACCAACGTCGGGTGATAATGAGAAAGTTTATCAATAGGTAGTCAGTAGCTGCGAGATTGTCCCTCAACACAAAGAACTAAGCAAACATAATATTTAATATTACTTATTGATGAATTGTTGCTAAGCGTAATGTATTCAGAAGAGTGTATAATAATGTATTTTTGCGGTCCATATATAGGAATGTTTAGGAAAACATAAAATATAGTTAATGAACTTACCATGTTAGAATATATTTGAATTTTACCGTTGATTTGTCATGAACTGTAATTGATCAGACTCTGTTGCCATATGTGCATCTTGAGCGGACTGCCTCGATATAGCGATTGTTTATAAGTATTGCGGTTAGTAAGCGGAATTCAGGTCTCGCGTTTCATCCATAACAAATCAACAGGTAGATCCAAATACTTCTTAATTATATAAACATACCCGTTGCACAAGTGTGGTTGTTAAAACCCAGTAGCCTAGGGATGAACGTGATAGCTTTCTGCACAAAACGAACTGAGTTTAAGTCCTGGTATGAACACCAGTACTGGGATGTACATACATCCAGCCAACAAGTCCCAAATATGACGAAACACGCCTCCTAGATTTCACTTACCAGTCACAATTCAATGAAGTGTTTTGTCTTGTGGATTAAATTTCAAATCATATCGTTTGTGCGAGATTTGGCTGTGCAATGTCATTACGCAAACAAAAGTTGACGAAACACAGTGTAAACTGATATTCGAATGTTAAATTTCGAATATTAAGACACTCTGAAAAAGTAAAGGATCACTTATTTTAGTGTAATAACTAAAAACTAATCAAAGATTCTGTCTAAATATATAGTTTTGTTAATTTATTGATGTACCAATGGAAAAAACCGATTAACCAACAGATGAAGAGATGGTAGTGACTTGCAGAAAAATGTTTATTAGAAGCTGTAAACCGAGTATTTTTAATAGAGTATAGACAGGGTATACTTTGAAGGGTTTTAGTATGATTTCCAGCTTATTCTCATTTGTATTCAATCACAAAAATAACTTTAAAAAATCGAATGAATATTGCTAGTCACTTTTATATTGTGTTTTAGTACACCAGCTAATTTGTAGTATGAAAGTTCGAGATGGTGATCAGTAATTTGTCTAGTCCTAAGAGTTCGATATTAATCGTACAAAAGAATGGCTTAGTTTTGATGAAGGTTAAAAAAATCCCATAAATGGAAATCATTTTTATCAAGACTGAGATTCCTGACAACTATTTATGACCAGATTACATCACTACAAGTGTGTAGATTTATAAGACAAAAAAAGTGAATCCATAATACCATAAGCTTACAGTCCTCAATGAATAAACAGAAGTTAACTAAAACAATAAAGGATTGTTTAGTAATCAATGGAATGTGATCAACTTTCTCGTAAACCTATTCATATGATTAAGTTAATACATAAAACAACATCAACCTAACAAATATCTATCATTTAAGGGGTTGTTGTGGAGATAGTTAATTTGTTAATGCTGATGTCACGAACTGATCTGAACCAGACAACCATTGATCACCTCCAAGCACTGGATAGCTGTTTCATCCTAGTATGGGATTCCCCAGCAGTGCACATCCACGACCCTGGTGGGGATCGAACCCAGGACCATCTGGCTCCGTGACGAGGGCTGCACCATTAGACCATTGAGTCTGCTCCTGATGGTTGATATTTCTAATTCAGTGAAGACGTGACCGGTGGAGTTCAATCGTGTCGGGTGTGAGACCGTAACTCACTGATGACAATGGATGAGGTCGCGCTAACGTAACACGAATTGACTGAATTAGAAATATCAACTATTAGGAGCCCGCTTAGTGGTTCAACCGCGAAGCGCTCGTCGTGGAGCCAGAGGGTCCTGGGTTCGATCCCCACCAGGGTCGTGAATGCGCACTGCTGAGGAGCCCCATACTAGGATGAAACAGCTGTCCAGTGCTTGAAGGTGATCAATGGTTGTCTGGTTCAGATCAATTCGTGATATCAGCATTAACAAATATCTATCAGTAGAAACATCTTGTAACAATTTGTTGATTGTTTTATCTGAGTTCAGTCAATTTGCTATACACTAAGAAGTATTCATTGTTAACACTTATAATGATATTTTATTAATTGAATGAATAAATACTTGACTTATCTCAACGTACAAGTCTGAAATAATTTACAAACAATACAGGTGGTATAGACTGTCCAAAATAGAAAAAAAAAATTTATAGACAAACAGTTAATCTACTTAATATACTGATGATTTGCAATTTATACCACCAAGCAAGTTAAAGGATGAAGTTGAAAGTTAGTTGGATTGAATTCAGGATAAAAAGAATAACAGATATTGAACTAGCTTTCAAAGTATGAATTTCAGTTTTCCATTACTTAGTAAAGTATAATTAAAAATCAGTAGAAAGTCAGTTGTGACTCTTTGATCAAGAGTAGTTGTTTAATGGTTAAAGTACTTAACTTTCAAACAGTAGGTCATAGATTTGAAACATACTTTGACTGTTTCAATTTGAAAAATTAGACCACATGACTGTTACTTTAAAGAACAATCCTGTCGAAATAATTTGAATATGTTTCAATCGTCTCGTGGATTTCTTATGGACTAAAATTGATCAGTCTTTGTTGACGTACGTGCATTCTGAGCGGATTGCAGTGTAAGTATGAGTTAAGTTGGGTTGTGATTGGCAAGTGGAATCCAGGAATAGCGTTTCGTCCTATATGGCGTCAGCCAACCTGATGTATTTGGATCCCAGTGTTGATGTTTACACCAGAACTAGAACTCATTTCGTCTTGGACCAAGCGCCACCGCGTTCACTATTAAGCCACTGAGACTGTTTTACATAGGAAGAAACGCGTAACCTAGATTGAACTTAACAGCCACAATTCAACTTAAATCCCTGTTATTTAAAAGCTCAGTACATTAACCCGTACTTAATACATGAATTATAGTATTGATTAATTCGACCAGGAGAATGTTGTAATGAACGTCTGATGACTTGTGAATACAAACTTGCTTCAATTGTTAATCATCATTCACTATCCAATCTATTAAGTAATTAATTAGTATTTAAGTTACAGGTACATACAGATTAAAACAACTAGATACACAAATCAAATTCACTGACATTTTTTTATTCGTCTGTAGAATTAATATCAAAAAGTAAGTTTTTTAAAGAAAAGAAGTACAATTGTATATCATTTTACAGAAGTAGTATCAAAGTAAGTGAATCTTATTGCATGTATGATTGTCATTATTCATACAAACAAAAAGTCAAATGATACTACTAACTAGAAAACAAAATAAGAACAATGAAATAAATTAAAGTACTATGTATACATGTAAGATTAAATTATTTGTAATTGAATCATTCATTTAATGATAAGAGTGATGAATGTCTAACTTTTCGTTTTGTTTAGTGAACGGTTATAATAAGTACTACTGAATAATAAGTCAGTAACCTTTTCACTATAATTCAGGAAGTAACTTTCTACTTTACTGTGTGATTTTTGTCAGTAGTGACAATAATAGTTACTAACTCACTTGACAGAAACAAATAAAACAAAATCGAATATCATTTTTATATTCATTCAACACAATTAAACGATGAGTTTTTTTTCGATACCACTCAGATAACAAAACATTCTCGGTAAAATAAAGTTAATGTTTTCAAAAGACAAGATTATCAAAAAAGACGCTTAATCTTAAAGAAAAACATTCAATCATAGTATTTCTAGCTCCACTTTAGACAAAAAACATAATTAACTACAATGTAACTTCTCCCACTTATAAATTTGAATAAAGAAAGAACAACGACTGTGGTACAGTTAGATAAGTTAATTTATTTCACAGTTTCGCTTTAGCTGTTTTACAACTCGGAAGGAATAAGAGTAATTGAATAAAGGTGGTTTTTTTGTGGAGGTAGGTACTAAGTTTTGCTGTTTGTATTCACCTAACTTTAGGATGTTTTTGAAGTATTCGTGGCTAGTCGCGGCTAGTGGAGTTTGAAAATGTCGAGCGTGAGACAGTCATCATCAATGACATTAGATGATTGTCCCGCTATATCACAAATTGATTAAAATGGGAATAATATCATTGGACGCCAACTGGCTTATTGGCACAGATGGTTAAGCATTCGCCATGAAACCTGAAAGCTGTGCGTCCGATTGAAGAATGTGCACTAGTGATGAGTCCCATACTATGACGAAACAGCTATCCAGTGCTCCTTGATTTTAAGAGGTATTCAACTAGCATCAATCTCTGACGAATACAAACAACTAAATAGTAATAATTACCATTTAAAATCATTGCACATACTTTATATCCTGTTAATTGTGAAGAAACAGAAGGAGGGCAATACTTAGGGATGAATCCTAAAGTGTATTCAAATCAACTGCATATTTATATGATAACAAATATGAAAATAATGGAGAACATTTCTCAAAACACATGTTGACAACCTATTAGATAATAAAAATTAAGGTCAAGAGTTAACTAATCACAATCAGATCAATAAGATAATATTGAGTAGTGCTCACAAACTAATAAAAAACTTAAAGCACAAGTTAAGATGTTATGCAACTAAACTCCTGACAATAAAGTTGCCGGGACAGTGTTCAACTGACTATTGTATCTTTTGAAAATATAAGTTTAGTTTTAGCTTTTTAGTAACAATAGCATTGACGAAACTTGATAAATCAGATGTTTTTTGAATACTGATTACTTTGAAATGCCAACCTTTTATCATTCATGGAGATGATGAGGAATGGCATGATTGTAAATACGTTAGTCATTTAGTTTCAATTGTCTTGGTGTGTGCTTAGCATTGCGAATATTCACCTTTCTGTATGTTCTTTCAATAAAAATTTTCTGGGACGGACATGTAAATAGGGTGAACGTAACTAGAGATAACATGATGTGAGCATTTGTCCATTTATGTCAGTTAATTTTATTTCTCTTGGTCTGTGGTTAATGCTTAGATTTGAGTAATAAGTAGACAACGTGGTGTAACTAGAAAGCTATAATACACTTTTAGTTATGTTTAGCTCATTGAGCAAACTGATTTAATTAAGAGGCGCCTATTTCAAATAATTCATAAGTCACCTTAGAGAGCATCAACTAATCACATACGTAGATGTCAGCAGTACAAAACAGCCAGCAGGGACAATATGAAATATGAAAATAAAAGTAAATAGAAGAGAGGTTATCAGGAAGAACGGACTTGATATTTTTGGTAAAGGCACGATGCCTGAGGTATTTTTCAAAGTAAGCAATGTTTATTGTGTCCAATAAAGCTTAGAAACTAAAGCACTCAGCTCAGAAAATTCAACACTTTTGCGAACATTCATCTGACTGATAGGTGTTTTTCCATCATCTCTAAAAATATTGAAATTATTCAAGCATTTTCGTGTACAATCTAATGTAAACAGAAGTGTTCTGTGAATGCGAAATCTCACATATTTCAAATGTTGTTAGTCATAATCAATTGGGATCATACAAGAAGTGAGATGATTGAAGATAAGAGAACGCGAAATTGTTTCACATAATTCAAGTTGGGATTGTGGTTGATAAATGGAATCAAAACACATGTTTCCTCTTAAATCAAAACAATCCATTCAGGATGCGTATATGACCACTGAGAATAATCTATTTCCAGTCTGTAATAAATCAACTGCAAGGTTCAGTTGCCTTCAAATTACGAACGGTTTCACCTTTCATAATTCTGGCCAGGAATTCTACACAAACGGATTCTTACTAAAATGCTAACTATGATCATTTGATTAATCTTGACAGTGTGAATAAAAACCCAGATTGCTTAAAAATGAATCTCAAGGTAAGAGGTGAGGATTATACGACCAAGGAGTCCTAGACTAGAAAATGATAACTATCTAATATTTAATTAATAAATAAAATAGTTTATGATATCGTACATACATTCTGGTAATAGAAAATGGAGAATAACACGAAATTTAAGGTATAATATAAACATGAATTGTCGGAATTTTAGTTTTCAACAGAAAAGTACTTAGTTGGTGTTCTGGGGTGAAGTATGTTCAATGTAAATTCTACATTATAAACTGACTTCAGTTGGGTAATTATTGCGAACCGAGGAAATACTGGAGATTTATTTTCTTTGTGGATGGGATTCCAGAGAAGTGGGCATCCAGGAGGGGTAACCTTCACAATTCTGATGAGAAACCGTAAATAGTTGGGTTCAAAAGTACAGGAAGTGAACAGGATGTTAGCACTGGTTATAGCCGGTGATCACACATAACCACGAACTGACTGGCGTTAGAAACGTGAACAGTTAGGTGCCAATTTAGTTTTATAAAGCTTACGCACTTAATGTGATGTTCTAAGGTCCCTGGTTTATTTGTAGTTAGTAGAATCATGGATGCTTATTGTTAAGAAGATTCATAGTAGGACAGAATAACTATCAAATACTTTCTTGTTTTAAATGATTGTCTAACTAAAACCAGTTTATGAAGTAAAAATCCTAAGTATTTAACTGGGGTGAGGGATTTACTTTCAGCAGACACTTTTAAACATCAACTAACATCGAGTGTAGTATTAATAAAAACAAAAGAAGTTCCATTTTAAGATCGTATAAAGTTGAGTACTATTAGCAACAACACAATATCAAACATAGTACGAATACTTCCTAAGTTCAAATTAAACCTTTATCTAAGTAGATTCATTATGTCAAATATCTATCTTGTTCACTGTTAAAGAAAAATATGAAGTTCTTTTTTTTTATTATCTACATATTTATTTACCTAAAGGCATAAAAATGCCTATATGATGAGTATAATTAAATTGTTATTCGAAGTGGGCGTATTTGTAACCATTAACAACATGAAGAATCATTCATCTTAATAAGAAAACTTAAATTGAACATAAAATGAATATTACAATACATGAATTATTTCACATTTAAATGTATTTAAAGAAACACGTAATTAAATAATCAGTTAACCATCATTAAAGTTAAATAATTCTACTGGTAACTTTAAAGATACAAGAAAATCTAAACATACCACTCATGGAGACAGTTTATTTCTTATGGCACTATATTGATAGCAACTACCTTAACATTTATGTTTCAAACCAATACTTGAAAAAACTACTTCTTTGATTTACCTTTAATGAGCAATTTAAATTCAATTGTGAGTTATATAGACAAATTAATGATATAGCAATTGGGCCACCATCTGATCTTCTTTTAGCTAGGTTCCCTCACAAGTCGAGGAAATACTATTCTTAGACCATATAATTGAAAACTTTCATCTTTATAAGATATTTAGACGATACTTTCATAATTTACGATGACAATACCGATCTCAACGATATCCTGAATATGTTTAACAGTTGTCATAATCTGGTCAACTTTACTTTAGAATCAGAGTCTAATTCAAGACTCCATTTCTTGAATGTTTTGCTGAAAAATGGACAAGGTAGATCAATTTACCGACTGTTGAGCTGTAATAGACAGTAGGTGGGCTTCCATATTTGATTTCCTTAGAAAAAAAAGAACGACTCATTCTTTAGCATCAAGGACTAGATTAATTTACACCGATGATACCATTAAGTCAGAATTGAAGAAGCTGCGACTGATACCAACAGTGGCTATGCCCCAAGGTTCATTGGAAGAAACCTGAAGCCAGAAATGCTTCATGGTAAGATCCCGACAATTCCAAAGAAATACATTTCATGAACAATATTCCAAGGAGGTACTGCGGCTGAGATTCTGAAAAGAGACTTTCGAAGCAATCCAAAGACGTTCTATGCTGCCCAAATACGTATTACTTTTTCCAG
This sequence comes from Schistosoma japonicum, assembly GCA_025215515.1. NCBI lineage: Eukaryota > Metazoa > Platyhelminthes > Trematoda > Strigeidida > Schistosomatidae > Schistosoma > Schistosoma japonicum. The sequence continues at coordinate 12,085,906 of CM046064.1, forward strand.
TAGGACTTTGGTTCGCGATCATATTAGAAACAAGTTACCACCTTGGGACACATCAATGTGCATATACAAGTTTACTTACTGCGGTGAAGCAAGCTACATTAGTCGCACAAATCATACTCTATCAAAACGGATTTCTGAACACTACCTTCCTGGGGTATCTAAAGGAATATGTAGATCGATCAATAGTACTGTTGTTAAACACTAGGTGACCTGTTATCATGTCATCCCCACTAAAATCATCCTACCGCATTACTGACAAACTAAACAAATTGGTTCCAAAAGGATGTAAATCAGAGGAGGCTATTGGCATTCACCAATTCCAACCAACACTTTGCATTCATAATACACACATTCAAAAGTTTATTTTGCCTTGTATCTAATGTTATTTTGTTCTCCATAGTTAATTTTCAGTTCTCTCTTAAATATTGATATGCAACTATCAAGTGCTCCCTGGTTTTTAGTGGCAACTTTACAAAATCATTTTGTGACGAATTCAATTAACTAAAATTTTCAACAGTTATTCAGGCTATTACGAAACCTATTTCTGTCTTCTTATATTATAACTATTACATAACTCTTAATTGATACTTGAAATCATTTTGATTTTCTCTCAAATTGCTCTGACAACTCTTGTCTTAACGTGACATTTCTATTTTAACATAGGCTATTAAGTGTGCAATTTCTTTATATATACGATTGCACAGCTAATGTAGATGACATTATTTGCACTTTCTATAAAATCAGAATTGAAAATTCAATTAGGTCAGAAAGTGCAATTTAAGGAATTTACAATTGTAAACTTCAGGTTACGGTAATACAGAACATTCATTTAGTTTAAACCATGAGTTTTTAATATCACTTCAAACATTTACCATGAGAATACAACTTTGATCTCTTAAAATTATATCTTCTATGCTTTATTTTTAGTCTCCGTTAATGTTATTCTCGTTAGTTCTATCTTACTATTCTAATACGATACAGGATCTCGAATCGATGCTCACATGTATCGTATCCTTTTTATTCATTAAAACCAGCTGAGAGATGTATCTAACCGTTTTTGTAATAACTAGTAGTTCGAAACTTGTCACCTTAAAAATAAACAGTTCTTTACACTGTAAAATTACGCTGCATAATTCCTTGAGAAGTAGACACAAATTCTATGCGAAAAATCTGTTTATCTTACTGCAGTGGTTACTTTTGTAAACATTGAACCTTGATTTATTTTATCGCCACTACATTTTGTTTAACTTTTTACACTAATGGTGGCTAAAAACATATATCCAAGCTCAAATTTATAAGTTGGGTTTACTAAGTGTGATTGAGCACGGATGCAAATGCTCGCAAAGGCTACCAAAATTGTTCTTGGGTTATGACTATCCATTAAACTGTGGTGAACAACTATTGAATCATAGTCATAATAGCCAATATATGGTCAAAGTAAAGAATTCTTAATAACATACATTGTAAATCCTGAATTTTAGCTATAAAGTTTAGGAATTGTAGATTCTACTCTCTGTAAAACAGAAAATCGTGCCTAGTGATTGGCTTTCCAAAATCTGTGTTGAGATATATACTTTAAACTCATCGTTTGGATTATGCTTTCTTTCAATCAGCATGGGACTGTTGATATTTTTTTAGCAAACATTCTCTAAGTAACATCCGGTTCCTTATATATAGTGTTTCCTATCCAAATTTGTTTAATCCGTGAGGATAGCGTGTAAGAATTTACTTTACTGACTCCGGGATACTCAACGGTAAGAATTTGTACATTATGTGTTCTAAGCCAGTCAAACCAAGATCGGGAACATATTTATTAAAGAATTGAATGCAATCTCATCAATACTAGAGAGAAATTTCTACCTCCTCAGATTCATTTAAACAAACATGAAACTCAGACGACGTGTGGAAAGGATACCAGTATCGAAGATCTCGGTTTTAAGTGTTAAATCCATGAAGGCCTTAAAATGATATAACTAACAATGTAAAATAGTCAGTATCTTATAAGCGCTTACTTCAAGACACGAAAACTGTAGATTTTATCTTCTGTGAGTTTTCAGATGTACAATGCTGAATACTCTCAAAATCAAGACAAAAATATTTGTAGGAATTTTCATCTAAAGAAGAACGAAAGGATTCACCAAATTTGGCGTCGAGTGTATGTAAGACATATGAATAGAGTATGTTTGCAAATAATCTCAGAGAATGTAATTAAAGAACATTTCGACGTTTTCGTTCAGTAATCTGGTTCGAGCTTCAGGGAAATGACCAAAATCAAAAATTTTCGAATGCTAATGTGAGGTCAAATTTCATTACAAATATCCTACCGTATACAGAGTAGAGTATGAAAATACTACATAAGTCATTACAAGTGAAATAATGTTGAATTGTTGAATATGAAGAAAGATGTAGTTTCATTTACAATTATTTGTGCACATATATTATTCTGATTTAAGTAAATATCAAGGATAGAGTACCAAAAGAAGAACAAACGAACTGTGTCTATGAGATCAAATGCAAGGAATCTAATGCTATATACGTAGGAGAAACATTACGGCAGTCGAATGTAAGGATGAAGGAACACATACTTTCTTTAAGGCATATTCCTAAATCCTCTGAAGATCTAAGAAAACCTGAGAACAAATTGGCAATAGCATTACACTTAATAGAAGCAGACAACAGTATCACTTTTGACGGAATTAAAATCCTTCAGAAAGGTTTTAATTCTTACAGAGAGCGGTTAACAACTGAAGCCTTACACATACAAGCAAATCCTAACAATATAAATCGACGAGATAGAGTACTGTTAACTGTACCATAGAAATAAATGAATAAAAAATGAATTCAAACATTATCTACTACTCCAACTTCAAACACATGCCAACGTTATTTATTTTCGCAGTTTAGAATCATTTAGTCTAATCACACAGGTCAATGTGTTACCATTTGTAAATATACACCCATCCTTTCACTTATAATTAACATCATATCCATTTACTCCCAATCAAATTTATATGATTGGATAAAGCGATCTTCAGATTGCCTAGCCCTTTCCGTGAACATAAGTCAGAACAATATATGTGCACATATGATTGCAACATGAAACTACACACACAAAGCACACCTTTCTTCATCTTCAACAATTCAACATTAGTTCACTTATAATGACTCATGAAGCATTTTCATACTCTGTATACTGTTGGATATTTGTAATGAAATTTGACCTCATACTAACATTCGAAAATTTTTAATTTTGGTCATTTCCCTGAAGAAGTTCGGACCAGCTTGCTGAGTAAAACGTTGAACTTTTCTTAAATTTCATCCACTGAGATTATTTACAAATATATTCTATTCATATGGAAGACAAAGAATTGTTCAGTGCTTACCGTTGTGCTATGACTTCACAATTAATGCCATTGTACAACAATTAATTTCAATGAATCACGTAATTAAAGTGACGAAATCGTTTTAGTTTGTAGATTAGTAATTCAAAGTTTTTGGTGTGTTCAGTGCACGATTATTAAACCGAATTGAAGGACCAAAACAACCATATTAAAATTGAAATATACTCAAGTTATATGAGAACTTGTTAGAAGTATATGATACTTATCTCAGCTTATAGTAATTGGTAAACTACTATTCGATTGTAACATCGATTCATTTACCGCATATTTTAGCTCTTTCATCAAGTTAATTGTTCTTTTTAGACTTATTACATGGAACATTAATACCATCATGATATCAGCTACACACCTCAATCATCGTAAGTTTAAAGTAAAGCTGTCATCCTCAACATTTTCAGTGTCCACTAAATCTGTTGAATCAGACATTTCCAGTCAATATTTTGTTCACTTAAGGGGTGGGGGGGCGGTGGGTGATGAATATTAAGGTGTAATTTCCACCAGAGACCTCATTTCAAGCTCTAAGTTTAAATACTTTTATAATTTCCATCAGAATATTAGGTTGCGCTACACTGATAAGTTCGTGGCAGACCATTGTGGATAACTTTAAACAACTTAAGTAAAATGTTTGGTAAACATTTCACTCATTTATGCAAATAATCGCTGACTAAATCAACTGGAAAATGGCCAAAAGTGGTGGATAAAACATATTTATTGGACACTGAAAATGTGTAGATATTCCCAGTTCGAGTTAGGTATCCGTAAACGAAACATGATTTCAGAATGACAGTTATTCACTGGTTACTTCAGAGAGACCATAATCTATCGGTTATGATAGTTCTTAGTTTAAGTAGAGGCTAAAATGCATTACTAGGATAAAATTGTATCAAAAAGAGCATCATTAAATAATCATTAGTCAAAACTTTCATAATCAGTTACTAGCTTCAACGACTTTTTCAAATTAACATTTACTAAAATTATTTAGAAACAAGTTCCTAGTCTTGAAAACACATAATAAGATTAATAAAACAAGCAAAATAACGAAACAAAACGGACGATTCTAAAAATGATAAAATAAACAAAGTACTAAAAGCCAAATACTATTGTTTCTACATGGTTTTGATGAGAACTGAAAGCTAGGGAGGTGGCCGAATCAAAACAAGACACGAGTCCATGAAGTCATTGACAATTGAGCTGAGCCATGTTAATTGGAAAAGACTGCTTGGTTGGAATCAGCACAATAATCGTAATGAGTAGTTAGAGACTTTGGATTAGATGGCTTAAAACCATTTACCATGGGGCAGATGCATCCATCACTTGTCCTCCTTCAAATTCTAAGCCTCTAAATTCGTCACAATTTTGTTTTTACTAATTTATGCTTTGTTAAATCGTATCTTTGGTCTCTAATCCTCTCCACTAATACTATCCCTGCTATTACCTGCATTACTTTGAGATTTGATCGATAATTTAATCTCTATCTGCTTATTAGGGTATGGCAACTTGAACTCATGTACACATGTACCAGGTTCTACTTTGTGACTGAGTGACTAGTTTTAATGAAAAATAAACTGACAGAGAACATCTATGCAATCATCTTGTTGCTTCAATGATGTTCTCAGTTTAGATCATTTAACCTTTCTTTATTATGACTTACTTAATAATCAGCTCGTTAACCTACTTGGTGACATAACAGAACCATGGTAAATTGTTGGTCAAAATAGAACAACTGAGTTTATAACTTTCGTTTTGTTTAATGTCTATACTGTAAGCTAATTAAGCTGTTAAGCTAATTAATGGACTAACTAATTGAGTACCATATTGCTATCCAATCGTAGTAGAAACTACCTTCTTATAAATTATCTTAATATTTTCATTATGGTCACTTATTTAGAAATGAAGTAAACATATTACCTATTGTACATTTGGTTTACATTAAACATTATCCCATTCAAATAACTTGCATTGTTACAATTGTTTATCTTGAGTCATATTGACAAAGTTAATTTTTTTGCTTGAAGATGAAACAAAATACAAAACAAATGATTCATAGACTGATAGTGAATCAAATCAGGTTACTATAAGTTACCGATAGTAAACAAAAAATAAATAAAACACACATGCCTTATAATGAAACATTGAACAGTGCATAAACTGTATGATACAGTAGGATGCAGAACCAATAGGAAAGGCGTTATCCTAATTCGTTTCAAGTCACTTTATATATGAATGTCACTATAGATAATAATCATTAAACTTTCCTACATACAACAAATCAACCAACCATATAATAAAAGTATAAAGTAAATAGACCAAAGAAGTATGTCAAGTGAATAGCTCTCTATTAACTGAAATTACACTATTTATCGTGCAACAGAAATTTATACAACAACATAATCGAATGTAAGTTTCATTGTCAAATGTTTGACTTAATAATTTCAAATAAATTGAACAATTGAATGGATTGTTTATTGAAACAAATAATGAAATAATGGTAGTATTTCAATGGGTAGAAATTGAAAATTCTAACGTTTCTAACTTAATACCTCTTCATCAATGGATAAAATAACCGAATTAAATTAACATAAGTGTTATTTAGGTTTCTACACGTTATCGAATGTAATCAAATACAATTGCTGTTTGAATATTATTAGAAACGGGGGAATGAAGGAGGGTAGTGTTCAGATAGTTTATTATCAACAATCTGTAACCACTGATGACGTTTTTCGTACGCTTGCAATGTTATACAGTATTACAGTTGGTGGTGTTACCGTCTAGTTATTTTTGTTCTAGTTGACTAGTAGGCGAGTTATAACGTTGACATTTTTTTCTAAAGTATCATAATTCTATACGTAAGTAGAATCTCAAAAAGTAGCTTAACAATAAATATTTTGGCGGAATAAACTGGTAATAATCTAACTGAAATTACTAATTCAACTTGTAGGTTATGCCAAAAAATATTGAATTTTATTTATGAAATATTTATCTGCAGTGATTGATAAGTAACCTGTAAAACGAATTAAATATTATTGTTGATGTTCATTGCATAATCTCTTATGACATGTTAATTAGTGTTGGCGTGTAACTGTCAAGTTACATCAATTAGGAAATATGAATAAATGTTCACGCTAAAAAAGAGTTTTATGAAAAACAACAACAGGTTCGATTGAATATACAAGTGAAAAGTAGGACAATCAACAGATAAACTACGATCCTTATCAAACTCAAAGCGAATTGTTGAACAAGAACTTTACAGCTCTGAATTTAAGCTGAAAATGAATAAACTTAGAGATTCGATGATAGAAATAATTCGATAGTGCCGATTAATTATAAGTCTTTAATCAGGAGGTAAAAAATCAGTTGTACTTCACTTCTAGAAGCTTTCAATTGTTTCGTTGATAATGTTTTTTTTTACAAGTCAATGCATTTTTTCAAATGATCACTTCGTTCTGTTAGTTTTATAATTACAACTCGTTAAGCTGCACATATCACATGTTAGCATTATTGAATTTGCTAACAAGTGTTGCAGTATTATATATCCGTTTATTTACCTGTTGCCCGTCGTGGAATATAGGCCATCCACCAGGATTCTTCGACTTACTTTGACCTGGGCTCGTCTTTTCACTTCTTTCCAAGTGCTATCTATTCTTTTCAGGTCTGCCATCAATTACCGACGTAGAGTGTTCTTCGGTCCGTTTCTTTTCCTTTGGCTTTGATGATTTAAAGTTAGTGTTTTTCTTGTGAAGCAGTTTGATGGCTTTCTCAATATATGTCCTATCCACCTCCAGCGCTTTTTCTTAATTTCTTTCTCACCTGGATTGTGGTTGGCTTGTTCTCTGCCGCATTAGGATGTTTCTGATGGTGTCTATTAAATAGATCCGGAATGTTTTGTGTAGACAATTTTTTATAAATACCTGTATCCTTTAAATAATAGTTTTCGTATTTCTCCAAGTTTCAACTCCATAAGTTATAACTGTCTTTGCGTTTATATTTAAAATTGTGACTTTGGTGTTGGGTGAGAGTTGTTTTGAGTTGCAGATGTTCATCTTGATTTGTAGAAATGCTCTCCTTACGGTATCTCGTCAATCTGTGTCTTTACATTTGCTACAGTAGTATTAGCTGACAATTCGAAAATGGATCACTATTATTTTCTTCCAAGTAAGAATGGAAACAATCAGTTGATTGATACAAAGAACTCTTCGAATTTCGGACATAAATTTCAGAATCTTTAAATGTTCTAGCAAACATTTTATTGTGAGTGTTAGTGAATTCATTAATTAAACTAAGATAGAAGATTCATCTACAGTGAAACTCTTAGTCTTTTAAGATAACTCGCGGTTATTTATGTAAGAGATTTGACTATTTCTATTATAATCAATTGATTATTGCGCAGATTCAATTCGTAGATTATAGGCGATAGAGAGAGAGGTATGATGCGAAAAAGGAAACTGATAATAAACGAGACGAACGGAACTTAAGAAGCTATTGTAATGAATTTATTTATACGTATATATATATATATATATATATATATATATATATATATATATATATATATATATATATGTAAAGTGCACTAAGTTGATATTTGAGTTACGTAACTTTTATATTTACTTATGTGTAAGCTTTTACTAGACCAGTTAACTATCGGTATACCTTATGACGTTCTCAAATAACGGTTATGTGTCTCTGACTCAGTTTTATATATTTTTTGATGCATCCCGATTGTGTAATTCATCTAGATTATATGACCCTCTGAAAAGTATATATGGAAGGTAGCTTAGCTGATCTTATGTATTTATCAAATGTTAATCATAGAGGATATTGTGGTGACCAGTTAGTAAAGAAGGAGCGACTTTTTTGTCAGCTAAAATGGAAATGCAAAAGACATGATAACGAAACAAATTATTCTTTTAATACATACTTAGTTCGCTATATATATATATATATATATATATATATATATATATATATATCCTATGCCACAGAAAAAAACTAAGATTCAAACAAAAATTAGTAATCTGTCTTACGGAAGTTTGAGAGCTATCAATGATATGTAGTTACAACGCCACATGTGAGAAATCTAGTATTCTTAGATTTACCGCTAAACAATTCAATGATTACTGGGTACTGGCCAGTGTTAAGTTCGTCTAATTTTTACTGGTAATTGAATTTTGTTAATAAGCTATCGAATTGTTTACAAGTCTAACCCCACAGAGCATAGATATTGCGTTTTGATGTGAGACGACTGGAAGGAGTCTGAGGAAAGTAATTTATTCAGATTTTGGAGAGGTTGGTAATCGTTAAGTATGGGGTTTTTGGAATCTTGGGGAAAATCTCTCAATAAATAAAGTGGTTAGGGATTAGTGCAGACTACCCACAGCCATCTAACATCATGACACTAATTAAACATTAAATTACAACTTCATTTTCGGTAACACTACTAGTCATTACAATGTGATTATCGCGAAACAAAATAATTCACAACGTAGTAGGTATGCATTGTAAGGATGTATAGTGGAGAATATGCCTAGAACTCAATGAAATTTAAGATTAACAATATCAGGTGTGTTACTATGGTTATCAAATGTATGAAGTTGAGAACAATTCAATTCCTATTTAGGTGAATTCAATCATTTGACAAATGTTCGGATGACTTGGCTTCATTGTGGCTGTTCTTTGGCTGATGCTGTCAATGTTGAGTTGTAAATCATACTTAAGTGCATATATATATATATATATATATATATATATATATATATATATGGCTTCTTTAATGGTAGTAAATAGTTTTAATCTTGAAACACTTATGAATATGAGTTGCTAGCATAAGGTTTAGTTATGATGTCAATTGACAAGCAGACATTATTACACATACATAAGTGTACTATAGTAATGAAGATGGTTTATTGCACAAAGAAGATAAGAATTCATGAAAACACAAAATGATAAATGCTAATATATTTGTTACGAATATATGACTATTGTTTTAATGGTATTGATAGTTCACATTCTTTTGAGTTACTTTTTATCTTCAATACGGGCTATCGTTGTTAATGAATGTTGTTGTTTCAGTATGCTGATGCTTAACTTACAATAAACTATACAATCAATAAAAGAAAATTTAATTGTTGGTTTACAGTTTTTGTAAATAAGCTGAAACTAAATTCAATGTTACAGTGTAGATAGAACTGTAATGGATCAAGCTGTAATGAGTTACTTTAATTGATCAGTATACTGAAGTTTTAGAACTGTTGTAATTCTAAAAAAAACTGATTCACTTACAAATGTAATACATTTAGTAGTCTACAGTAAAAAATGAACTTTGTTGAGCATGGATGTAGATATCAGAAACGTTTACAATGTCCAACAGATTCATTTTATTTAACGATCTTGATCATTTTTACGTTTATTTAATAAAAGAGTCCTTCATGTAAGAGTGTATTATAACAGGATTTTGTCCAAATGTTTGAGCTGCGCCATATTAATACTTTAGAGATGCTTAGGGACAACTTAAACTATGAAAGTGAAATGCCTAATAGAAACTACAGTAGATGGACCGTTTACAGGAAATGGGATGGATTGTTGAATTCTAAATTTTTCCGTCTTTTGAAATCTACTTATTTGATTGGTTTAGTGCTTGGTTATCAAATCGAGATTACTCTTACAACTAAGCTGATTAAAGTAATTCGTGGGCTCTTACTGTTACATCTTGAGAAGGATTGATAAATTAAGATTCTATGTTTTTTTAATGATCTGGTTATTAAATACTGTCAACAATTTTGAAAAAGTTCTATCGTTTTATTAATTGTTGTGTAGCATATTAAGATAAACTGACGTATTTCATAAATTGTCATCAGTTATTAACAATCTAGAAATACTAATAATAACCAAACAAGCCCGCCTGTCTTACATTAGAAACGTCTTGATTAATTTTGGGTTTGAGCTTCTGTTAAATGTGCAGGTTGTTCTCATTACATTATTCTTGTTTATAAAAAGACATATTTACACTATGGTGACACAGAAGATTTGTAGCTAGAGAGGATGATTTTATTCATATTGCTTTCAATGAACTGAATGATTTAATTGAGAAGCTTATTTCGTCATTCTGGCAGCCACGTGGTTTAAGAGTTAAATGTTTGTCAACAAGCCTGGATGTCATGGGCTTAATTCTCAATCAGAACATGAGCGCGCGATGCTCTATTAGAATGTAACACCTTCCCTATCCAATGGCTATCTAACCCACATCATTTAATGATATCAATCCTGTTGTAAACAAATCACTTACTTAGAAAATTAACTAGTCATATGTCTTTCTAATAAAAAAACAATGAATATGCTTTCACAGAAGAAAACATAACAACTTACTTGTGTTGGTTCTTGGATTTTCCCAGATTTACATCCATGATATATGTAAACTGCACCACCATTGTCTTCATAAGGAGCACCAATAGCAAAATCTAATTTCGTGAAAAAACGAAACAAACAATTTAGAAGGACGTATATAAGAAAACAATTTTCTTTTTAAATAACTTTTTTTTTAAATTTTGGACAAACACAAATCATATCATGTAAAAATAGAGAGGAAATGTATGGCATGTCGTTTTCGTCATGATTACATAATCGTTCGTATACAACACTGTATATACATAAGCACATGCACGTCAACACACACACACACACAAGAAGTTTATAGACAAAGAGAAAAACAATTAGAGAAGATTAACACATAATTTGATGGATAACAGAGCTTGAAAGAAAGAAACACATAATGAATATGTACTCATAATAGACGAATATCACTAGTCTTAAATCAATTACATGTGCCTAAAATAGAAAACATTACGATTTTAGTTTCATGATTAACAATTAGAAATGATGAAAAGTATTTTCTAAGTTGTATACATTTTGTTTCTAATTGGTTGCTACACTTGATGATGTCATAATGATGTAACTATTTATTCATTAAAGTGAAATTAGTTTAAATACGATTACAGTGATCTTAGAATAGATATATTTGCAGTTAAATTGATATGATGGATGATAGTGTATGTAATTAACTATATACACTTCGAATTAGTAGTATTAAATAGAAACAATACGTGAATAAAACTGAACCACGTGAAACTCTATTAAAAATTATAAGTACGTACATTTACCGATCGTTTGAATCAATCAATTAATTAATGAATGTAGCCAATGTAGATTAGAAAGAAAAAGAAAATTTTTTGAAGAGGAATTCGAAGATATAGTTTAAGGGTGGATAAAGTTGCTAGAAAAATTTATTCCCTTGAATTATAAATAGATATGTGGAATACTGGATTAGTTACTAAGGTAATCTGATGCATGAATCCTACTTCACATCAGTAAGTGATATTGATATTAGCCACAGAGTACTAAAGGAAGATGGCAGAGCTGTCGACAAGGTTGTGAGTCATCATCTATTGAGTTGGTTGGGACATGTATTATATGTGATCAACAACCGCCTACTCCTTCGCATGATAATGTTCGGTGTAGAAGTAGGATGAAAACAATCCGAGAGAGGTCAAACCAAAAAGTGTTATCACTTCATGAAGTCTTTTTGTTAGATTAGTTTAATCGAACAGGCAGAAGATTCAGTTGCTAAACTTGTTAGTGTAACATAGTTGAAGTCAACAAATAGGAATCTATGAGTGTAGCCATCAGACTTACATGAAATTCCTTAATAGTGAGCATCTATTACATCATTGCGTTGTTCTGGTTCAAATGTTTTAGCAAATATTATTTTTCTTAAAACTTTTTTATTAGATGTTTCCCAAAAGTTAACATTCATAAATTCACATCAAGAAATATGCTGAATATAATCATAAGGTCAAGTCAACTGAAATTCCATTTAATAATGTTTCATATCGTTTAACAGGATAAATTACCCACCGAACTATACTAACTTAGTCCATAGCCATCAGAATGGATCCGTAATTTGACAATACTATCTAGTGTGTATTAACTTCGTATATATAAATTATACTCACGAATTCGTACGAAAGTCTTTCATTCCTTAATTTCATTGTTAAAACAATGATGATAACGTAATTTACTTCATAAACATAAGTTTAAATAATCTTCAGCATGCTAAACTTATGTGAGTGTTAGAGATACAATCAAAGCTCACCACATTACTTATATCCACTGTTGAACGTGTAACAAGAAGAGATAGTTACGGAAGCGCTAACCTTTAACTTTTCTTACAATGAATATAATTTCTGAATATAAAAATCCTAACACAGGTGAAAAAACACAAGTACATGATGAACTTTACTACTACTCAGTAAGGATGAAATTCCCCAAGTACATGTCTGTGCACTCAGTTAGAAGCAACATTGTGTAATATTTGGTTACCAAAACCGAAGTAGGTAGGAAGTAAGTCGAAGCTAAAATACTGTAATGGGGAAGGAGGAGAGATAAACTGAACACCTCAGTCACTAAGCCGACGTCAAATAAAAATTAATGCTCTCCAAGACACTGTCATATTCAACCATGACATTACCTTGATAACCGTCATGATTAATATCGCCAAGTTTTGTAATTGCTGCTCCAAATCCAGGAATACGTGAATTACCACAATTATGAGATGGTGGTATAATCATTTGAAAAGTTTCAGGATAATCATAACTAAACAAATCAACGCCGCTAACTTCGTCCACTGGCGCATACAAAAATGATTGTCTATTTAAAAATATATACACTGCTCCATGTCTTCTATACCCACCATCAGTTGCATTTGAATATTGGAATGGCGCACCAATAATTAAATCATCCCAACTGTAGAAAAGAAAAGAAAAATAAGCTGTTAAAGTAAAAAGCGATTGGTAATTTTAAGCTTTATTAATCACTGACTGCATTAGATGTTTGTTACTGAATTACTACAATGTACTGACAACTTACATTATAATAAAGTTAAGTCGGACAAACATCCGTATATATGATGAAAACAGAGAATAAAGTATTATATAGGTTACTTTTAATCATCGGTTCGCATATTCTTCTTGTTCTCTGATCCGTGTTGATTGTAGGCATTATTCCCTTGGTTGTTCTCGAGTTTCATATGTATTCTAATTGTGTTTTGCTTCTTGTCACCCTGTAACTCGTCTCATACGCTGTTTCCTGATATTTCCAATTCTACGCGAGTCCCAAATAAGTCGAAACACGCGCCCATGATCCCACTTGCCAGTCATAATCCAACTTAAATATAATTTGTGTCCTACCGCTATATAGAGGCGATCCGCTCAGGATGCACATATGGCAACAGAGGCTGACCAGTTTCAGTCCTTTACAAATCAACGGGATGATACAAGCCTATTCTAAATCTGATACATCAGTATTAAAAATGTTTATTTTGTAATGACAAATAGTGTTTACTTTCTCATGATTCCAAACATTTTGAGTACAATTTGAAATGGATCTTTGTTTAGTGTTTTAGTCAATATGAAGGTAAACTCATTCATTTTTTTAAATTTTATACATAAACTAATTACCTTAAAACGTTTCCGTTGGGTTTGCATTACTCAAGTTTGTTCCTAAACTATTCTTTTACTGATCTAATTATTTTAGTTAGAATGTATGAATAAATGATTTGAGGGTGAAATTAAACTTTTCTGACGAACTTGAGAAAATCAATGCAAATCATGATATTGGTCTTAGGGTAGCGTGCATATTCCAATTTAAAACTCCAGTTGCTTGTAATTTTTTATGATGACATTATTATTAATAGTCTGCAAGCTGCTGCATTACTTTACACAGAGTGTACTTGTATTGGTGGGCCCAATATAGCCTTAGAAACATCCACAGACATATGTAATGAAGTTATTTTGTGTTGACTGCTAGCAAATAAGTGAATTAAAACAGGAAATTTCTTTAGGTCTTTTAGATTGACACTCGAGAAAACCTCTTTGTCAGTTGTATTTCGGATATTGTAGTTACCTGTTATTCTCTGGCATCTTCGTTTGTAAATGTTGCTGAATTCATCTACAACTGCTATCTCATTGTTTAAAATGCACTTCATGATCATTTGTAGTCATTCAAGTACACCGACAAACTTTAGTTTCACTAAGATGTATACACTGAAATACAATAAAGCATCTTGGAGGTAGCATATACTTTTAACCTTCTACTAAACAGACTACAAGTATGTAATAAAGTACCAAAACTTGAAAACAACTGAGTCAGTTGTTATTTTCACATAAATGTTAACCGAACGTATTTATGATTATTTCGTGTTTAGGCATAATAAGTAAATCTACATATGTAAATAACAATTTTTGATTTATATTAAACCGAGGGAATAATTTACTGATAATCTATTGACTGTACATGAAAGCACAGTTATGTTAAAATTTCAATATTCATAGCAATTGATATTAAGACAAAGCAACTAAGGTTTTATAAAGACATTATTTGATTAAGTTTACGCACTTCAGGGAGAACGTTGCATATGACAGTTTATTATCAGTAAATATTTATCTCAAGCTTTAACTAGTAATACATTTCATCCTAATTATCGTGATGCACTACATTACATTGTAGTCCTACACGGCATCAGTCGTGGCCTAAATACCTATATAGAAACGATCGAAGACTGTTAAATTAACCTACCCGGGATCGAATCAACCTTGGAGCATAAATCTCCTCAGCAATTACAGGTACATTTTGTCAACCAGTACAAAGTGCACAAAAACCTACGCCTATGGCTCCCAGAAGACTCCTCCAAAAACAGCTTCAGTTTACAAACAGTGCCGATGATATCGAGACACTCAGACTAGTGACCACATTAAAACTCAATCAATAGAATTCAGTCAGTACTATAAAGGATTTATTGAACATTAAACTAATCACTACAGACTGATCAATCAACGTACTAATAGGTTCAGAAAAGAAGAATTCAAATAAAAAAATCTGTTTGAAATGAAATCTTTAATAAATTAATACTCTAATCTATCTATCTATCTATCTATCTATCTATCACTACAGCTATCTATATCTATCCTATCTATATCGATCTATCTATCATCTACTATCTATACTATCTATCTATACTTATCTATCTATCTAGATTATCTATCTATCTATCATCTAATCTATCTATTATCTATTATCTACTATCTATCATATCTATCTGATCTATCTAATCATCTATTATCTATTATCTATCTATCTATCATCATCTATCTATCTCATCTCTATCTATTATATCTATCTATCTATTCTATCCATCTATCTATTCTATCTATCTATCTTCATCTATCTATCTATCTATCTATCTATCTATCATCTATCTGCTATCTATTATCTATCTTCTTCATCTAAATCCAATCAACAATCAATCTATAACAAGTTGTTACTATACTCTAAATACGACATTTTTTATTTCAAAAAGGTACAAAAAGGCTGCCTTTTAATAATAAATACTATCTTGTTTTCTGAAGTATGCTTGGTTTTGCTCATAAGTTTGTAATGCAAAAATGTAATGTAACAAACTATTTATCCTAAATCTAGGCTTTATTAATTTTAGAAAACCATTTTGCGACACATTCATTCATCATTTTGGTTTGTTTGTGTTATTGCATCTTGTTACATGTAGTAAATAAGTCATACAATAGAGGCAATAATGGAGTGGGGGTTATGGGACTTAGTAATCAAGATCTAACTACGGACGTATGAGAGTCATATATTGTGAATACATAAGATTACTTAACTCATTTCAACTACATCAAACAGAGAAAAGTGACAGCCAGTATGATAAAACAGACAAGTGTATTATACAGGTCTTTAGTCAGAGGTGTCATTATGGAAACACTTGTATAATTTAGAACGACCAAATAAGCAGTGCTGAGATTAAGCACAAAATAGTGGAGGAAAATAGGAAATCGGCTGAGAAGATTGTGAATCACCGTTGACTGAGGTAACTGGGGTGTATTATGCATGACCAACCACTTTCTACTTCGACGGGTGATTTTGGCTGGTTTCGGAATATGATGGAAAAAAAAATAAAGACATCCGAGCCAAAACATATTATCAGTCGTTGGTTGTTGTCCAGAGTCATGTTGGCAGGTGTAAGTTACCCGGTTTGAGTCTGTATGATAATCTCAATAAGTGATTGGAGACACTAAACGACAGTGCACTGAATCAGTTACAGTGGCGTAGATGCGCTTACTCTATATTTTTTTTTAACAGATTCTAATATCCATTATTCTTTCATACACAACTTTCTTCTTTTTAGAGTGTATCCTGGTATTAATTTTGTGAATTTGATCTTATTGTAGTAGTGTGATAAAACAACTTGAGTTAATACATATATATGCAGAGCTCTGCGTTTGTTTATGATTATGATACATCAATTCATTTTGTACTTCCTTCGTATATATAAATGCTAAAATCTAACAGACTATCAAAAAAAGTGAGGTACAGTCTCGGTAATATAAATGTAATGCTGTCAGTTCGCCAGCATACACCACATTCCCCAGAAAATTCTAAACATGTGAATATGACAACAATCAATTTCAGGCAAATTCCTTTTCATATTTCACCGTAGAATTCTGTCATTGTTTACAACTATTTCGTTATTGAATTAACGAGAGATTCCATTTGATAAATATGTGCGTTGTAAGAACAATTAAGATTTGTTATTGTGTCATCTAAACCTTGATTATGGTTCGACTAAGTGAGAACACTTTTCTCAAGAAAACTGCCAATTTCAAATTAAGTTAGGACAAGCGGTCTACTATTGATTTCGAAGTATCTATCTCGTAAGAAATTATTGATAAACACGAATTTTAATATCCAGTCGCTAATCTGATATTTAATATAGAGAACTTATTTGAGTAGAAACGTGAATATACCTTATGAATAACTCAGCGTTACTTAATCTAACTGATTCTACTGGCCACAATACATCAGAGTCAATGTTGTAAATCACTTAGTGTTTTGCTTTTAATGCATCAGTTCAATTGTAGAATGTATTTAATTTAGTCAAAAGTAACTAACCAGTGCAATTTCATCACTGAAGGTATGCAAAATTCAACAATGTCAAACATTAAACTCTATTAAAGTTTTGTCAGATCCACAATAAAAAAAGTTATTTCAATATTCAAACTCTTCCAATTCTAAGTAAACCATCAAAACGTAAACGAAATCATAATGGTGTATCTAAAGAAAGGAAGCTTATTAAATAACTAACATAAACAATTCCGTACAAATTAGTATTTCAATGATACTTTACCAACTTACCTAGATTATGTTAGATATTATTTCATTGACACTAATCAGTAGTCTTTATTTCGATTAGTTAAAGATCTGTCTTGGGATTTTTTTAATCAACAGTTATCATATTTAAGAATATAAATGACAAATTTATCTATTTATCTTTACAAGTAAACTACATTAAATGAATCTGTTTCTGGTCTTTTGACTGGAATCGAACTTACACTGGATAACTTATAATACAGAGTAATCATTTTCACATTCAT
Organism: Schistosoma japonicum; assembly: GCA_025215515.1. NCBI lineage: Eukaryota > Metazoa > Platyhelminthes > Trematoda > Strigeidida > Schistosomatidae > Schistosoma > Schistosoma japonicum. The sequence continues at coordinate 12,103,802 of CM046064.1, forward strand.
GTGATCAGTGATTTAATTACGTTGGGATAATTTTACAGATCAGAGAAAATTATAGAAATTAGAAATCAATTTCAGTGTAGTTGGAATGTATACAAACGATAATCAAAAGAAAAAATCTAGAAAATAAAAGTACAACTGAGGTAAATTGTAGCCTTCTTAAAGTTTAATGTTTGTTGTACACGGCATTTTCTTTTTGTTTAATGAATGACAGTTTCATAAGAGTGTAATTTTCATTTAGGATTTCATTTTAAAGTGTTTGCAATTATTTCAATTTGAATTGAGATGGTTAGTGGAGATTAGTATTAAGTTTAGTTGATTTGATTTGTCACAGATTGAAAACTTTGGAGCACTGGAGAGCTGTCTCGTCCTAGTATGAGATTCCTCAGTTTAAACAGCAATGACATGCGAAATGATGTTGTAAGCGTTAAGGCGTAATATGAAATCTTTCAGAATAATTACACTGTAGCATGTAGTGTCCATTCATCAAATAATAAAATTACTGAATACATTACATATATTGAACAATCACAATATTCCGTATTAACCTTAGTATTAAAGTACTTGTAAATTTATGCATTAAGAATGAAGGTTATAAATAATTGGCAACAATATACGCATAGTTTTAAAGATTGATCTCATGGTATACTTTTTTATTTCTTATGTTTTATACGTTAAAATACAAATATGCAAAGAAGAAGAAGAAGGTGTAATCACATTAAATAGCAAATTGGTTATTAAGCTTCAATAAAAGATACAAACATCCAAATACTTGTTTATAGAACATTTCTATACTGATGGACTTTATGTTATGTTATAAAAATTCAACAATTAGTTATCTAAAGAGATCTCCAAGATTTATTTCTTGAGTGATGTTAATTCAGTAAAACTCTACAAAGAGCTTATGTAAATACGAAAATTTTACATGGACATTCTGAAGACGGTTGTGAGAAGAGGTGATCTTTCGGCGACAAGCTTTTTGAAAAAAAAACAGTCACCTATTCACAATAATGGATAATAGCCCAGTTATGTTGATAATCAATTAAAACTGGAAGTTTTTATTAGTAAGTTTCGAAATGATAGTGTAAATTTTATCGCATATAATACATTCATTCATGTACGACGTAGAACTCAATGCGTTTGCGCATGCGTCCAAGTCACCATACTACATTAGCACGATGAGACCAAATTCAGAATATAATTCAACAAAAAGGCAAGAAACGGACGAAGGTACGGAAGAATGATGAAACCTAGGACCTAATAAAACATGAAGAGTGATTCACTGTGATCGATTTTGAGCCATGTCACCCAGCGTCTCCAAATACTAATCACAAATGTCACGTGGTCCCCAATCAAATAGCCTGCATCTACCAACATAGCTTAGACAAAGAGGTCAAAGACTTCGAAGACTGGTGTAATGTTTTGGTTTGGATGCTCTTACTTTCCTTTAATCTTACCGCCATCGCAGCCAACGTCGCGCTGCGAGGTAGACGGTGATCGGGCCCTCACATCACATGTCCCAATAATCTCAATCGATGAAGTTTTACGACCTCTTTGACTGGATCGCCGTGTAATACTGGTACTTTGTATCCAACATTGATATTATTTACTCGGTCATTCCAGTGATACCCAGGCGATCCTACGAAAATTTCCATGATCAAAGACCTGGAGTCTATGCAATATCTTCTATTTTCATGATCCATGTTTCGCAACCATATGCTGGAAGAAAGTGAACCGCTGAGCAGTATACTCAATCTTTCGTTGAAAGAGGGATATCTCGTTTACACCACAGGTGATGTAGGTGTTTAGAAGCCAATCGAGCTTTCAGAATCCGTGCTGAGAATTTGTCAGACACCGACCAACCATGATGATAAAACTCCCGAAATAAGTGAAGTGGTCAACGTACTCAATTATTTCACGCCCTATGATTAATCTGGGAAATAATGTTAGGCAGTCGTGGAGTAACACGTTGCATTTGAAAGGAGAGAAACGCATCATGTATATGCTAGGGATGTCACTAAAAGTGTTCAAGAGACTCTGCGTATTGTTAGCTTCTTCATCGTGTAGGATTATATCGTCTGCGTATTCGAAGGCGAGTATGGGATTCATGGAAGGTGTTGAATTCCTGAAAAGTTAGTCAAAGAGGGTGTGATTCCCAAGAACACACTTGTGATAAAGTTAAATATAGTAAGGGATAAGAAGCAACCATAACGTACACCACTTGAGGTTGACAGTTCTCGTGACAGTTCACCATATGCTCTATGTCGACCAGTGAAGTTCGAGTAAAGAACCTTTTTATAGTTTATGTGCATTTTACTTAGACCTTTTGATAATAAACACTGTCACAGTGCATCATGATTCAGAGAATCATATCCATCTTTTAAGTCAAGAAGCACAAACATTTTATGATAATTGATATTAACTTAGGTTATGAGCAGTTCTCAGTTAGAGCGAAACTACTTTCTCCAGTTCGTGACAAAAAATTCTCCTTACACTTTGTTTATTGACAAAATACAATAGAAACACATGCAAGATAAAGGTAGTAGACATGGTTTTTTCAATTCTGCTTCCCAGCGCACAATCCAAGTATGCTAAATATCGACGAGAATGTTATAATAACACACACTAACAAAAAAGTGAGCTGTTTACAAAATCATTCGACACAATTTCAATTGAAAACTATATTCGATCATAAAGAGAATCACTCGGATAAATAAACTTTAGTCATACAAATGAATATTTATACCACAGGTTATTTAATGTTGTATATCACAAGAATCTTTAAGTCCAGTTGTTGGCGCGAGACGAGCCTGATTAAAGCACGCTCAAAGCATACTCACGAAGCTGTGCTGTGATTGGTCGATTCTTAGCCAACTAGAGCCAACGACCAATCGGGAAGTTTCTAGAATACTCGATACCATTGTTTATATAAACCCTAGTGTAAATCATTTTGCTTGACTTGGCCTTTTGCCTCCTGCCGTTATTTTCTCAATATATTTTGCTACCTGTTCTCTCTTGTTCTGATTTGGGATCCAGTCGCGGTCGTTATTGAATCGTAGAATACTAAGCGGGAAGGACAATATATAACACCAATAGAGAACAAAACGCTTGTCCTGGAATTCACTTGCCAACCACAATCCAACTCAACTCATTTGAAAATATTATTCTAAGTTAAATTGTAATTATTGCCAATTACTTTTTCTACTAAAAATAAAGTATTCAGTACTTTATCAAAGTTCAATTAAGAGAAATTCTTTTGCCCGTAAATCATTTTAATGCAAATGTCATTTATAATTTACTTACTTGTCTCCATTTATATCGATAAATAATAATGAATGACCAAATCGACTACCAAAACTTTGTCCTTCTATTCTCATTAAAGGTTTGATATTATTTCTACCATTTTGTTTATTACTTTGAAAGATTACAACAATTCCATTGCCAAATTTTATATTATCATAGAAACCACCATTTACAGTATTACTTGGTACACCTGGACCACCATAAGCTACATAAAGTTCATATGAGTTTAATCCTGGTAATGGAGCATACAGCCGATCAGTAGTATCAACGGATGAACCTTGAGACCAAAGAAACAGAAATAAATAGTGTAATGTCAATATACTGGTTGTATAATTAACATTTTGCCAATGTTGAAGTTATTATTTCTGTTAAAAATAATGAGAATTAGGATCTGTTAAGAGAAGTATAGTGAGTGTTACCTGTACCAGTGTGACCTATTCGCAGTGAATGTCGCCAACGACTGATGCAAGTTATCATGAAAACCAGATAATCTGCACCTACAGACAGCTCTAAGAGAGACAGTCAACGACTTTTCGAGGGAAACAAGTTAACAAGCCCTAAGTATAACATGGTGATAGTCTTTCATGCTTCTGAGAATCACAGTTTGAGTTTACTAATATATTCATGCATATTTGTATACATCTATGAAGAAATTTAAGACTAATTTTAAAAATAATTGAATGGTTCAACTTCCGATCCGTAAAACTTTCTTGTACATTTCTAAAGCCAACTGCCTGTTATGTCGAATTGTGTAATTAGTTGCTCATCGAAAAGCGAATAATCGATTAAAAGGCAAATTATATTTATCCAAACGCTTACATTATATTTGAGTACTAAATAAAGAGAGAAGAAAGTCATATCTCAGCCAACATATCTAAAACCCATTTAACTTTTAAACTTCAGATTAGTTTACAGTTAGGTTATTGTTTTATATTTTAAGCATACTTATGATCAAAACCAATTGAATAGTCTATTATAACTTTAGTGTCCAATGATAATGAACATAAAAAGATAAGGAGATTTAACAGATATTTCGTTCCACTTTGAACTTTTTCAGTAAACCATAGCTATATTATCCTTGGGAGTTAATAATCTTTCATGTGATAACAGGCTGCCAGTTACAAATAACACTGTATAAACTTGGAAGATAATAACTGTATCACAACTGACTATTTATGAATAACAGATTGGGCAAAAAAACAAACACTAATTCATGGATTAATTCACAATGAAGAAAACTAAAAAGAAAAACGTGTTTATATCTGAAGAAGTGAGGTACAAAGAAACACAAACATAAAAAGTACCGTAAACTAGGCTTATCTACGACTCTACTATAAACACTTAATTAATATTTTCCTTTTGATTTAGTTCTATCTACTAAATACACTTGACATAATGTTTAACTAATCTACAGGTCAGTTTATTAATGAAGATCATCAAACAATAATACACTAATTGACTTATTTAGGAAAAAGAAAATACTGTTTTAAATAAAGTATAAACAACAATAGACATCCCTAACCATAGGAGGATTGAACTTCATGATTGTAAGTGTGATGTAGTCAAGAAACAATGTCAGAACACATCAAAATTGATGGTAACTGTAAACAACTAATTCAATGCACTGATAAATACATCAGATTTTATTTAATTCCATAGTATTCTACAAATACTAAGCAATAAACAGATAATTTAAACAAACAATTCAAAGTGCATGAGCAATAAACACATACCTTTATTGCATATGTATGTGTATATGCGAACATTTTACTTTAAATAAAATATTCTAAGTTAACTTGACCAGCTGACTTTATTTTTAACTGAAGAAAACTTCATGATGAATGAAATCAAAAGGCTACGATTTTGTAAGACAGTATATTAAGGTATTCTTCTGAGTAGTGCGTTAGAATGTTTATTCCAATTAGTTCTTCATTCAAAGATATGTCAAGGACAGGATTAGCCACTCTCAGTCACCTAGATGTGTATTTACTAGTTCACTCGGTAGAATAAAGTATATTATAATAGACTGACACTTCAAAAACTCATGTCACAAGTACAATCTTATGAAGCTGTACAAGGAAGGTAAGTCATTTGATGACTTGAACTCTGAACACATGGTTAACGTTGATTATATTTTACCAAGGAAAAATCAGTCAAGATTATCAGCAAGATCAGAAGAACTGAATCAAATAAGGTACATACCTAAAGCTATAGTTATTCACCAGTTCAGGTTTGTCTTTATGTTAGAAAATCATGCCTCTTGTGCAGCTCGCAAAAAGAAAGTTTGCAAAGGTAATGTGAAACTTGAAGTGTAATAAAACATTTGTATACCACCTAAACAAAATTAATTTATGATCGTAAATTACATTGGATTGTTTTTCATGTGAACTATCGAGAACTGAAAGGCTACTTATGATAATGCATTCCGTATTAGTCACTTAACCATGAAATTATATCACCAGGTTTAATAATCAATCAAGAAATATGATACACAAAACGCAATTACAATTGATGTGGCATTAGTTATCATATAGGCCTTTTTTTCAGATTTAGTCACGCTTTATAGACGGTTAATTAAACTTTGATTTTTTCAGGAATTTCTTTTAAAACTGCATGCTAAATTAAAAACTAGTTGTGATTTTTAGGAAACGGCTAATTTTATGCAGTTTTAAGATACACGCTGATCAACAGGTAAAGATAAAAATCACAATTTCTGGCAGAGATAAATATTTGCGCAGTCAGCTTTATGTTGTGAGAAGGCTAGTAATACTGATTGACAATCAAAAGGCGGGGGATGGAGGAGAATGATTTATACCATGAAGCTGTATGTTGAAATTTTAGCACTTTAACAAATGGTTATGGACCCAGTATGCTAACTTGTCAAGTGTGTTAGTCAACCAGCATGAACATAGTGTGATAATGTGTTTTATTATATATATATATATATATATATATATATATCAATACCAAGAACACTTTGCTCCGGGAATGGGAGACAGACATGAAGTGAATGAACAGCACTTGAGAAGAGCTGGAAAGGAAATCCTAGGACAGAGTTAATTGGAGAGTACTGGTTGGCGGCCTTCGCTCCAGACGCGGTAACAGGCATTGATATATATATATATATCAGTTTATAAATGACGATATCTATATTCAAAGTCTGTTTGTACGAAATGAATTTCTATAAGTATATCACTGATGACATTTATTTCAGATAGATGAAATGCATGGTCATATTATGCATCTCCTGAGTATTAACACATTTTTATCATGGCTTTTAGTGTTAAAAAGTGATATTTTTTATATTTTTCACAGATTGATGTTGGTTGAGTACCACTGGAAACCACTGAGCACTGGATAACTATCAGAAATGGGAAATTTATCATCAATGACAATGGATGATCATCGCTCTATGTCACAAATTGATGGAAGGGGGAATTCTGCCATTGGAAGTAAACTGACTCAATCGCGCGGTTGTTTTTCCTCGAAAATTTAGTAGCGTTGGCTAAACTTTATGGTGGAATGGCTGGTATGCACTGCTAAGGTGTCCCGTACTATGCCGAGACAACTATCCAATGCCCCTTGGTTTTCAGTGATACGCAAATAACGTTAGCCTGTGACGAATGCAAACAACTAAAAATACTACATGTCACCATCACAAAGCCACCTCAACTCAAATCAAATACCGTTTAGAGCAATTTTTACTGAAACCACAAATAATTCATCGATGATCTATCCAGCTGTATGAAATGTCAATGCAGAATAAAACAGTTTCAAGTGAATTAAAAATTGTCTATGCTATAAACTTTAGATTACGTTCAATGAAACAAGTAAATACACTCATCAAAGTACAATACAACTAATCTAGACAGTTTATAACAACTACTACATCTGCTACAATTATACCGTTTACAATATTGTATTAGTATGAATGTTAATGTAAAAATAATTTATTTTTACAAGAATGAACAAGTTATCAGTTAAGAAGATATCAAATGATGTATAAATATAAATACCCTTTTCACTTCATTTGATTCAATATTTTATGTTTATCGCATCAATTGTCCAAAAATTAGTTGCATAGATATCCGGTTTTCATTTACTTGTTATATATTAATTTTAAGGGTGACTGGAGAGAATTTTCAATGGTTTGTGTATATACATATCAACGGATGGTTGATAAGAATGAGAAAACCTCTAGAAGTGAACACTTATTGCGTTGTAATCAAATATCATCAACGTTTACTTTTGTGTCCAGACACTAAATTCAAATACAGTCTAAACTTCACTACCGTGGATGTTCTCTAATTCCTAGATGAGTAAGGTTAGAAATCATTGACTTCATATTAACTGGTGCTTTGGTCTAATCACCTAATTTTATTCTAATGAATCTAATATTAGTCAATAGTATACATATGATTAGCTGAAAAAATAGGACTTCAGTACTGTGCTTTCGCACTTAAGTTATGTTTCATAAAACAGATGATAAATGCGGAATTCATATTTTATGAAAATTATTGAATAACGTAATTTGTCGGAAAGTCCACCATCTAAGTAATTAGTGTTAATCCATAACTTGTATGCTGACAACTATTTTAACTCAAATTCTTTGTATAACAATAAACCTTGCCATTACATTCAGTATAAGACATTATGGTTTTATTAGTGTATAAACCTTTAGTTTCCATATATATGCATAAGTTAATACAACTTTCTAGTTTGAATATCAAAAGTTTATTAATATAATCAAGTGTTCAATGCATTATTTACATCTTATCAAGCACTAAACTTTGTCAGTTAACCTATTCTACGATAGTGTACTCAACAATTGAAATTACAACTGACCCTATATTGTCGATTAAGTACACCAGCATTAGATATTGACACGAAACATAACCAGCATTTATAGCAATAAATTTAGTAATTAATTGAGAATAAGTGAAATATCTGGTAGCGTTACTATTCTACACTATTATTCAATAGAATAGTACTGGTAACTGAGTTCGGTAGATAACAGGATAATGATTAGGCTTATGAAGTTAAAGGTACTGTGTTTGAATCGTAGAATGAATGTCGATAATAAGATGTAGATACATTCGGCTGAGTTTAGAGTAGAATGAGAATTGTATCACAATCTATATATTCATTTTTTTTATTTTGACTTTTTTAAATCATTTAAAACACTAAATTAACAGTAGGACTATCACCCTAAATCACTGATAAATGAAGGTTTAAAGTTTTTAAATCTTGATATGAATTGGTAAGAGGTGGTCGGTAGGAAACTTTAGACGTAGGTTTCGGGCTAATTAAGACATCAACAAGGTGAACTTGTAATATTGAGGGTTTATAGTTTCTAGCAGTTTACCATCAATTATTTAACAAAAAACATAGTAGGTTCAAAATCAAGCCACTTAGACTAATTACCACACTGCATCTTAATCGATAAAATCCGTTTAGCATCAAAAATCAGACAAAAATGATTTTGGTTATGTTTATTACATGTAAGTGATAAGTTGTGGTCTGAGTTCTAATCCCAGTGTGAACATTAACATTGGGATGCAGGTGCATCCAGCCGATGGGTCCCAAATAGGACGAAACGCACGTCCCTGATTCCACTTGCCAATCATAATTCAACTTAACCATTACTTGTGTACTATCGCTATATCGAGGCAATCCGCTCAGGATACACAAATGGCAACAGAGGTTGACCAGTTTTAGTCTATTACAAATCAACGGGAAGATACAAGCTTATTCTAATTGAGTTCTGGTCAAGTAGTCTGAAAATATTTGACTTCTTAAGCCACTTAAACGTTCTGGGTTCAATTCTAAATATAGATTGCTAAAATTGCCTAAGATAAAAGCGTTTTCCGATTATAAATCATTTTCATATTAATGTGGAAAGCTTGGAAAAAAGTAGTTTGGTGTAGAATGATAACTTCATTTTTAGATAAGTTTTTGTCAATGATGCTTGGCTTTCAATCTGATCATTAAAATAAGAAAAAATTCAAAAGGAATGTCAATGTATTAATTGTTGAAGTGACTTACGTTTTATGTGTGTGCGTATTTCTATGATTAATAGTAGTATAACCTGAGCGCTTAAACTGAAGTATGTGGAGTGATGTTTGCATTTATGACATAATTGTTAAAATCAGAGTGTTTTAAGCACAATGATATCTCATTTGATATTATTCTTAGAGAAATGATAAAGTTGATTGGAGCAATCTTAGTGAATACAGTTTGCAACATAACTTTAAACTTAGTGAATAAAACGTTCTTTAAATTTTAGAATGTTGAATGATTACAACTATTTACATCTCTTTATGTAACTGCAAAGGGTGAGATTTGTAAACCCTCCATGTTGATTTATAAACAGCCAAGTCCTATTCTTCTGATATATATTGAAGCCTTATTTACAGATTCAATGGGTTACGATGGGTAATCTTTCTTTGGTTACAATAATATCATTACGCTTTTATTACATCACACATTGTTTTCAGCTCTTCTCTCATTTACTTACTTCAATTACATAATTTTTTGATTCTTCTTGTTTAATGACTTTTTTTTTAATTAATTGAGCTTTACTTAGTTTATGTAACTATCTATTTATGACGCTTTAGTCTTTCGCAGCAGTTAATTCTCTCGAATGTCCTCTTGCATTATAGTATATTTGAATTCACTATCACTAATTGATTTAAGTGAGGCAGCTACTGAAAACGAAGAGCCATTGAACAGTCGTTTCGTTTTAGTATGGACTCTTCAGGATTTCATATCCATGACCTACACTGAAATCAATTCAAAACCTACAGGTTTAGCAGTAAATACAATCATTAGACCACTGATTCTGAATCCAACTATTGATATTTCTAACTTCAGTTACTTTGTGGGATGTATTTACGCGACATCATCCATTTCATCAGTGGATACCTATCGGTGAGTGAATTTTCGGCATCAAGTTCAAGTTCAACAGTCTACACGACACTCAATTATGATATGAAAAATAACTTATTTCGTCGTTTGATTTTATTTACATCTATGTTATATTATGTTGATGTGTGCCCTTGGTCACCTTCAGACCAAACACATTCATATAGGCTCTTTCAATTAACTTTGTAAAGCAGCTGTCAATAACCTAACAAAATAACAGGAATCTATGTTATTTTATTGAAGTTGTTATTCTGATTTTCATCACTCTAAACATAAAATATGGCTGAGTTCTTTTTAAACTTTTTTTTAATATACAGTACTATTTTATAGCTTACCAAGGAGTGTATTTGAAGGAATACCATCAATGGAAGTTATGACTCTCTCAAAAGTATTCATATTCACTGAAGCTCCAACACCTTGAATAAAAGTAAAAATATGAGGAATTAAAGAAAAGGAACACATACATTAAAAAGGTTGTTACTAAGTTTGACTTTGCATCCACATATACAATGAAGACAAATTATTCGATAGATAAGATTGATCAAGCTTTCAATATGTTCCCAAAAGTTTTTTTAATTCATGAGAGAGTGCATGATCAGTCAGTCTTTCACCCTAACGTTACTCAATGCTCATAAGTGTAGCTATGACCTAATGAATCTCCATTTTCAAGGAGAACATTAAGAAAAAAGTCTTTCATTTTACTGAGTTGTCTTATTTTATCTAAACAACTTCAATCCTACCTGATTGTGAGTGAAGATTGATTGACTGTGTACGACAATAGGCTGTGTGACACTGTATACTCCATCATGGCTTTTGATAAAATGTCTTATGTAGAACTTTTGCACAAATTGTCTAATTTTAGCATAACAAGAGAATTATAAGATTACATTAGGAATTTTCAGTGCAGTCGTCAATAGAGAATTAAAGTCAATTATACTCTATGGGGATGGAATCCTGATGATAGTGGATTACCGAAGGCACAAACTTAGGCAATTCATTATTTTTGTTATATATCAATGGGTTGCCAAAACACTTCATCACTGCTGCTTGCTCATGATGTTGCACCTTGGAAGCGGGGGGGTTATATACAGGAAAGCTGATAGACCGTAACTTAAAAGCGATCTAGATGATTTAGTCAGATGGCTCAAAAACGGAGGTTTGAAAATAAACTCTACTAAATGTTCCTTAAAGGCAAATCTAATATGAGAATAGCTCTCACTACACGATGAATAAATCACAGAGACTTGATAAAAACAAATACACTCTGCTTCATAAAATCTGTCACCTACGTACAACTAGAATTTGATAAAGGATCAGAAAAAGAAAACCAAAATAGTGATTAAGGATTTAACCCCATACGATTAATATGTAAATTAAGTAATTAATTAATGGTCTTTAGTGGCGAATGGTTCATTAATAACTGTATGCTCATATAAGCAATTATTGTATTCACTTAAATATAATGTGTTGTTAGGATGTTAACAACTTGAAAATGTCCATATCCGTGGCAGAATAAATGTCTTTGTAAAAAATTTCATCAACTTTGTTTCATAATGTTTGTTTTTTCCCATCACAGAATTACCCATAAATGTTGTCTATATTCTAACTTGTAAGTAAATTAAAGATTCACAAAGAAATAAAAATATTCATTAACTTAAAAGGACAAAATGCTACTAGAATGCATTGGTTATTCTATGTAGTTGTTTGAAGATGATGATGATTCCTTGAAAATGTATTCGGAATCTGGCGAAATGCTAAAATCAATGTTCATTATAAACTAACAAAGAAACCTAGAAAAGAACTGATTGTTTTCCATATCTTCATTGGATGAGTACTGATTTAATAGCTAGTTTAAGCAAGGTTTAGGAAGTGTCTATGAGTTCAAGGCCATGTATAGACTCGACAATTAATTTGTATTTTAGAAAAAAATTATTTTTTTCACAGTTCCTGCCTTTAGTACCTCCATTCGAAGTTCATGAGTATAAGATTACTGGAAACTAGGAATCCGTTTGAAAGTCGGTATCAAAATGTTCGAGCTCAAGGTGTATCTACAATCGTGGCAACATAGTGCTACATTTCAAAGCTCATAGTATGTAAATCTAGTACGTACTTAATGAGTGATAAGAGATTATGTGAAACATAGATAGTGAAACTATTTCAGTTATTGAGTGAGAAAATTCTATGCTGTCTCAAGAATGTAACTATTTTAATGTAAAAAAATGTGTATTTGAGAAATACCCGTATGAAGAAAGAGTTAAAGAAAATATAAAGATTCAATAAGCACGGAAGAAAAAGGAAGAATAGTAACGTACAAAATATGTGATTTACAGAGTAATATTGTGATTTCGGCAAAAGAAAAAGTGAACATTTTAAATTTAGAATGTGTATCTAGGTGATGCTATAGACAATACTGTTGAAAGCATCATCCAACAAATAGGAAAGTAGAATATAGTCCAAAAGAATATTAAACAATAGTTTGGAAAGATTATATAGACTAAATAGTCACGTCAGCAAACAGAAATTGATAAGATTGCTTATTTTGTATATACGTACGCATGTATAACATGGAACATGACACATGTGTGCACCGGTTCAAGTTGCCTGTACCTCAGGGGCACAATAAGATTAACACTAAAGTACTATAGGTAGTAATTACTTCACTGATGTTGAAAAATCAGTAAACGATAGAATATGGTCCATAAAGAACGAATTAGTTTGTGGAAAGGAAAGCATGAAGTAATTTTAAACTTAAGAATTAAGGGAGGACAAATAGTAAATACACCTCTGCTACTGTGACCGATTCTGAGTCATGTTTCCCAGAGTTTCCAACTATTGGTTACGGCATTCGCGCAGAACCCAACCACGTAATCTCCATTCACCAATACTACTCAAATCAGCAGTCAGCGAGTTTATGAACTGATGTCATGTTTTGGTCTGGACTCTCCTAACTTTCTTCCAACCTACTCCTATAAGTCATCATAGTGCGTCAAAGTAAGCAGTTGTTAGGCATATACAACACATTTACCAGCCGAAACCTCACCAACAGTAAATGTTTAGGGAAAAAAGATTGAATATGTACGAAATAAAGCGCATACGACTAGAGAGCAACAACACGATAATATTCGTAAAATTTATGCTCAAATTAATGAAAAAAACTTGTCAATCATGATAATTTAGAGAAGATTGTAGAAACGTTAGTGAGTTCTAACTTTTTTCGTAGTATGAGAATTGGATATAAATTATTACTGGATAATTAGTTATCTAAAAGAGGTAAGTTAACACTATAAAACAATAATCAGTCGTTTATAATTAACGTAGAGTTTAACATCGATGTGCACCAACCCAAGTTCCCAAACCATATGAATATGAAGTGGTGTAATTGACGAAATGAATGGTAAGAGAAGGTGAATTAATAGCAATAGAAATGTTACTATAAAAATATGTAAACATTCAGTTCATGATCCGAAAAAGAACCAAAAACTACCTGTATAAGAATGCTGGAACCCATGAATTTGCGGAAGATTTGAATTCATTACATCACAGCCATTATAATCTATACTGATTCACGTCAACTGACATCTATATAGATTTGAGACAGACTTTTATGTGTGATGATTAATTAAATTACTATTTCGTTCAGCATAATTTAATTAGAGGTAGATTCAAATCTATAGTCTAATCGTTTTATATCTCGTTATATCGGAATCGGTAAATGTAAGCGTTACTGAACATAAGGATATCCAACGAGCATGAACTTTAAGTGAAATAACTTTAACATATTATTTACTTCCTGCAGATTATTCATATACGCAGTTAAAAATATGTACTACAATTTCGTTGAACTGATGAAGCTCGACAAATCTTAAAGTAGAATGGCACGTAACCTGGATATGTAGGTGAGTTATAGTGAGTAATTGTATTAATCAAAAAAGTTATCTACGCTGAAGTGTCTTCAAATTAATATTAGTTGATGTATCCAGGGATCACTGGATAGCTGATTTACTTCATTAAAGGACTCCCTAATAATGCTCACTGACGATAATAGACAAAAGTAAGTTATACTACTTACTAAATTAGGTCCGTTACGCCTCACAGAGGAGAATAGGCCTCTCACCAGTATTCTCGATTGAACTCTGTCCTGAGCAATCCGTTCCAGCTACTTCCAGTTGCTGTTCATCTTTTTAATATCTGCTACCAGTTCTCGATGCAGTGCGTTCATTGGCCTTTCTTTTTTCCCCATTCCAACAGAATTCCAAGTCAATGTTAGTCTCGTGATGCAGTCTGATGATTTCCGTAATGTATGTCCTATCCATTTCCAACATCGTTTTCTGATTTCATCGTCAACTGGAAGTTGATTTGTTCTCTCATGGTAGGCTGTTGTTAATAATTTCCGGCCAACGGACATTCAGTATCTTGCGTAGACAGTTGTTTATAAATACTTGTACCATCCTGAGGATGTTTGAAGTAGTTCTCTACATTTCGGTTCCATACAGCAGAACTGTCTTGACGTTTGAATTGAAGAGTTTGACTTTGAGGTTGGTTGACTGTTGTTTTGAGTCTCATATGTTCTTCAACTGTAGGAATAATGCCCTTGCTTTGTTAATCTTTACCTGTACATTTGCATCGCATCCTCCTTGTTCATCGATGATGCTTCCCAGGTACGTGGAGGTATCCACTTCTTCCAGAGTTTCTCCATCAAGTTAAATTAGGTTAGTGCTCCCTTTAGCTAAACATAAGTAAGTACTGGTTTTTAATTTTCCTTGCTGCATATTCTTCAGTCATGTGGCAAATAACGCATACTCATACTGATATAGCGAGTGAGTCAAAGAGACTGACTAACTTTAAGTACTATTTTCCAAAAGAGCATTCCATACATTTTGATGTTATATGTATTAAACATTTTAGTTTTATTACTTTTTTACTCTCCTTGCACTGTCCTTCCATTTACCCCTAGTACTTGTTCCTATGTCCGTTTTTGTTCGTGAGTCTTAACTAATTAACAGTGTACGTGTTCCATTAGTTTCCTTTCATTAATGCTTTCGTTGTATCAATGTTATTTTTTTAACTGATTTGTTGCACGGTCAGCTTGTACATGCTTGTTAGGAAATGACTGAATTATGTAGTGAACTTGTTCGACTGTCTTATAAACTTGCGTCCATCTAATTTAACCTAGGACCAGTAAGCGTCTAGACAGACAAACGATCATTAGTAGCAATCTTACTGTTTTCGCTCACTGTATTGGCCTGAACAAGGTAGTATCAGTAAATAGTCAACAACTCACGACATATCACTTACACACCTTCTCTAATTTCCTTTGAATACATCACACATTTAACTACAGAAAATGCATTAAGTCAGTTGGCTGGCCAATCGATCTGTCCTGTAGATTCTATTCAAATATTAAATGGGTATTGGTCACAGCAACAGATTTATAAATTTGAACGAACCATTCATTTCAGTTCTGTCACAATGAACCCAATATTTTCAAAAAAAAAAATGGGAACCATACATTATTATTTTGCTAGAACAAAATAATTACATCAAAGATATTAATTGAACTAAATTAGTTACTACTTACCTTTCTCAAAATAATAGTGTGGACCACCCATAAATAATTGTTTTGGTTTATTCGGATGCTGACTAACTGATGCACCAAATGTACAATATCTTAAATCAATGGATTTATCTGAACCTTCAACATTTAAACAAATTGCAGTTGGTGCAGGATTTAGTTGAGGTTGTTCCAAACGTTCATTTAATTCAAAACATCCACCAGGTAAATAAACTGATGATGCTGATGACCATGAAAGACGAGGTGCACAAACCTATTTTGAAAATTTACACCAAAAAACCAAATAACAAGTAACATAAGTAAAAATAAACCTATAAGATATGTTTCTTTTATTCAAGTAAATATCACTGTGTATCCAAAGTTTTGATTATGCATGGTGTTTTTGCTTTCAGTCAATCTCCTATTCATTTAATAGACGAATATTGAATATTAAAATGTAAGTTCATAATAAAACTTGCATTTTCCAATCAACTAACATTATCAAAGCCAACTTTATGTGTTTCATTTAACATTTCTGGTCATTTATTAGTTAACATAATAGACATGTAATGCATATTAATGTAATTATTGATATAGATTCTATTCCAATCGTTTGAAGCTTTGCAGAACTTTCTGCTACGGGTATGTTAGTTTGGCTTAAAGCTGACAAAGTTAGCGGAAGTCAGAAATATCTTTAGAGTTAGGGTTTAAAATGAAATTACATTCCATTGTGCAGTATTCATATACTCTATGAATAGAAAAATTGACTTAAACTGCTAGTAGCGAGAAGGTTGAATTCATTAAAAACAATATTTAATAATTTTGAACACAAAGAAATGAATCAGTTTCACTTTTAAAGCTACATTTTATAGATATAATTGTCGAGATTTCATATTGTTCTTACAAAAACAGTAAACCGCTTAATGATTGTTTCGTAAAATTCACTTGTTAGACAGTCGTGGATTCTCTATCAAAATCATATTTGCCAGTTGTATTCTCTTATCCATTTCAACCGTCATAACAATATGTACTAAAAGTAATAAGCAATGTCTGCAACCACTAAAAAAAATCATCATTACATTTAATCAGAAAACTGTGTTCCTATTAGGATAAAGTAGGCATAACTTTATCATATAAGTAGTAAATAATTATTTTTACAATAAAATTGTTTACAACTATGAAACATATACTATTAAAAGTTATGAAGAATTATTATTATTATTTTATCGAAAATTAACAATGAGTTGATGGTTCAGTAATATAATTTATAGGACAGCGTCTATCTACCTTGCATCGTTGTATGATGCTGGATAGTGCAGAAGTTAGACAAAGAAAGGCTAGGGGCTACCAAATCATGACATCACTTCATGGAGCCTAATTCCGAACCATTTTAGTGGTTGTGGCTCTACGTGATAATCGTGATAAGTGGCTTAAGACATTAGATAATATGGCTCAAAATCAATCATAGTAGAGCAAGAAGTATCTTTTTTAGATCTTAAGTTCGATTATTCTTTTGTATACACCTTTGGTTCATTACATCCCATTGAGTTATTTTGTGGCATTAGTTTTGTAAATGTCGATTCCAGTATGATGATGTAGTATGACAACTTAAATCTATGAAAATGTGCAAGGTTTCAGAATGTACATCAATGATTAATTGGTTGATTATCTGTCATGTATAAAATCTATTAAGCTTTGGTAACCTTCCATGTACATAAAATTTTACCCCTTCTGCCCCCCCCCCACCTTCTGTTATTCACTGCATCAAAAATAAACGTTTCTTTTCAACTATAGTTATTTACTGATTTTTGAATGATGCCTTACTTACGACTATGTTGACTTTACAATGCATCTTCTACAACAAATCACTATCAGTACATCTATTTATTAATAAATATGCTTTTTATGGTTTTTCTTTGTTTCTATGTATTGAAATTAATTTAAGATAAGTTAATTTTATGTCATACATTAGTCTGACTTAGATAATGATTGATCAGTGATAAAATCGTCGATGTACACTGTTGAAAAGTCTCATACTAGAACAAAACAACTGTCTAATGCTACCTAATAATCAATGATTGTTTAATTCAAGCCAATTCATAACATCAAATTAACATTGAACAATCTTCACAGTATCCAATGCCAATAGTTGAAAATATATCCAACTACTATCTAGAACCAATAAATTAACTATCTCCACAACAACCCCTTAAATGTAACTAATTATCAGCTCACTAGTGACTAGCTCCTTGAGGTAATTCCTGGAGTTCTAGTGTGAAGACGTGACCGGTGGAGTTCAATCGTGTCGGGTGTGAGACAGTAACTCACCGATGACAATGGATGAGGTCGCGCAAACGTAACACGAATTGACTGAATTAGAAATATCAATATTAGGAGCCGGCTCAGTGGTTCAATGGTAAAGCGCTCGTCGCGGAGCCAGGGGGTCCTGGGTTCGATCCCCACCAGGGTCGTGGATGCGCACTGCTGAGGAGTCCCATACTAGGACGAAGCAGCTGTCCAGTGCTTGGAGGTGATCAATGGTTGTCTGGTTCAGATCAATTCGTGATATCAGCATTAATAAAATTTTTTTTTCTTTTTATATTTTACTATAAAGGGACAATGTTCATTCATTACATCATTTCTATTTGTCTACTAATCTAAAATCAACAATAACATAAAGTATAATTTAATAGATCTATAATAAGGTAACTATAGATTACATCATTTAACAAATAAATCAAGAAAAAAATAATAATAATATAAAATTGAGTACATAATAATTGTAGTATCTATGCGTATAGAAAGAAACAAAAAAAATAATACAACATAAATTTACGTAGAAAAACTTGTTTCTATGTGAATAATGTTGAACACTATTGAATTGAACTACAGTTATGCACATTTGTATTTTTTTGTTGTTGTTTGTTTTCTTTATTTATAAAATGGATAAACATATTTCAATAGGACAAATGACTAGAGTAAACACAGTAAAAATAAGTTAAAATACTTAGAAGTCAATATTCTAATACTTGAATGACTCATTAATTTAAACCAATTAGTTCTCTTTTTTTTATTTTTATTTAGAAATTTCGATAGTGTAACTAGTTTTTTGTTGTTGTTCAGACCAACTTTGTCTTCTCATTGTACTATAGAGACGTATTTTCATTTGTTCTTGTGTTTCTTTTCTTTTTTTTATTCTTTTTATCTTTAGAAATGAATATAAACTACTTAAACAAAGTGAATGCTGCTACATGAATCTCAGTTCAATATTTTACTGTACTAACATAATTACTCATCCTTTAAATACGTATATAAGTGTACAGCAAAACAAACTGGTATCCTACACGTATATATATTCATATATATATATATATATATTCATATATATATATTCTATATATATATATTCTATATATATATGAATATATATATATATTCTATATATATATATATACTCAATAACAAATAAATGTTTAGTTGGTGAGTAGAATTTGTTTAAACGATGTATGCTTATACACCAGTTTATTTCTATGTGTATATAAACTGTTAAAGTAACTAGAAATTCTTCATACATGCATACAGAATGCATTTTGAATGCCTATCATTTAGATTTGAGTAAAATAAAATATAAAATTACATTATTTTAAGAAATATGTAAAATTTTGTTATCATTATATTCAGTAGTAAAGAAAAAGTTACTATATTCACGTGATTGAATGTAGAAACCGTAGGCAACATTGATTAAATGATTAACAGTTGATACGAAGATATGAACAAAGATCAGTGAAAGTAAAGCTGACACAATAGATTGTATTACATAGATTATTACTGCCAGTTGTTGTTACATGAATAACATACTTTTCACATTGCAATGCAAGAGCATAAAAAGATTGATTATTAGTTAAGAAAAACTCGACTTCTAGTTCGTAAGTCATAGGCTCGAACCCATACGCCTTAGTTAATTCAGTTTGGGTATATGAACTTAATATACGAGTACATAAAGTAGGGAGGCAAGTAATTAAACTATGATGAATCACTTCATAATAAGTCATGGTGTTTTAATTTCAGTGTTATTTTATCCTACTTGATTCTACTTATTTTTATCCTAAAAAGATAACATAGAAAACTTGCACTGACTTGTAAAACTCATACTAACTGCCAAAGATCTAGTAAGTTGGTTTTATAACCCAGACTGGCTATTTTGAAGTTTATTCTCACTCCATCTACAGTTGTATATTGGAATAGACAGTGATTTGGCAGGACATAAGAAATTTTATCGACGTTAATTCGTTCCTTTCAGGGACAATGTCATCTGATCTCGACATTGTAAATTTAATATTCCCAAATTATATGACTAGTCGGTATTGTGTAGGTACCTGAAAATTTTTGTAATTATATCTAGTATTAATAGAATATCCAGAATCATGAGGTTTCTTTCATCGAAGCAGGGACACACTGGTACAAATCAGTTTCTGAATGGATTGCAGGAGCGTGCTTAACAAAGCAGCAATATTTCGCAAACTAAGTTAGTCTGTTAATGTAAACAACAGAGCCTCACGTTTTATTAAAAGCGTGGTGGTAGTCATCATTTCTTGATTCTCGATATCTTTAGAAAAAGTAAATTGAAACTGTATTAGGGGGTTGATGTAACGTCTTGAGAACGCAACAGTTGTTTGAGGTCTAACAAACAAGTTTATATTATAAGAAAAATTTAGTATGTTAGATTTGTGCTTTACAAAAGTTATTATTAGCCATGAAAATCTTTAAAGCAAGCGGTAAAGTTGACTTGTCTCTAAGTCTATCCTTCTGCAGTAAGTGCTGGTTGTTTGAAGGAAGCAACTTACAGTCATCACACATTGACAGTCTACAGTATGACATCACTTTTAAACTTCAATTTCATTGCATTTTGGTCTAATTGTTCTCCCAGTGGTTTGCCTGTTTTGGTAGTACCTACATTAAGGTGCATTTCAACTGATAGCATTTGACTGGGTCAAAATATGAGTAATGGTGTAGATATTTTTGCTCATTGTTAGATTAAACTTGATGATAGTCTGATCTTACCTTAGTGGATTCTAGTCAAAGTGAATGAAATATTCAACATCTACTTGAAATAAGTTTCAAAGGCTTCAAAAAATGGCAATTAACATCAATTCAATCGAAGAACTTGTAAGTATACATTGCCTCAAAATAAGTTCTTCTTAGGATATTTAGTGGATTGTTATTAACTAATAATAACAATGTTTTATACAAATCAAAATGACACGATTTGTGCTCTCGATTTTATAGTTCCTACCAATACACAGAAGGAATTTCATGTTCGGCACAATAATACCTGCTTTTTGAGGTCAAATTAGTTTGTTAATAGTTCATCTTAGAATGTTGGGACTCAATCGCAATAATTTAATTAACAAAAATCTAGGAAAAATAAATTGGATGTATACATTCTAATGGAGTTTTTCAGATAATTGTAGCACAAACATTCTTTTAATATAAAATTCCGAGTTATATTAAACTACTGAACTAATTAGTCTTTAGTCAGTCGCTTTGAAAGGGTTGTTGGTTGTTCGATTGTTTCTAGAATAGTATCGAAAAATTATGTGAGATGATTTGAGCTGACGAGAGAAAGTATTTGACATTGTTTTAAAGTAGATGTGACATTATGTGCCTGTATATACATTCATGTTAAAGCAAGTTATATTAGCAAAGTACGTGAAGAAAGACTAAATTTTAATTTTTAACCGTAGTTTACTGTTAGACAAGTCCTTAGTGATGCACTGAATAAAAGGGAAAATTATATCATTCAAACTCCTAAACTAATTCAGACAAATTTGGCTAGTTTTACATCACTGATCAGCAAAAATACCATTCGCAAACAGCATTAATCAAATCTTAGCTGCTTTAAATAGCAACTATTTAGGATGTAAGAGTTACAACAATTTCCTATATAAAAAACCTCATCTGACATTTTAACATAAAACAAAGTGAATCTATAAATCAATCCACTAATGGCAATAAATAATTATTAAAACTATGGAACGAGAGCAAAACAGTTTCAACTAATTTGGCTGTTTAAAATTATTTTAATCTGATAATAATAAAATAAGTTGTATAAGAATAGTATAAATCTTATTTATGAGTGTAAAATGAAACAATTAGAAGGTTCCTTAGTGATATTATATTATTTTCATGCACTGAGACATCATAACTCAAAGGTGGTTAAAAAATCTACAAGATTAGGTTAGGTTTAATATATAAACTCATATGCAAACATTTTATAAAACATATAGTTATCGACTATCTGGGTCAGTCGACTTGTTAAACTGAAAAGTTCATTATTGTGCTATGGATATGCTATTATTTGAAATGGAAAATACTAGTAAATACCTTTAGATCTAAATTATCGACGATTAATTGGCAGCATTCGTATTGCATTTTATAAGCAATTCTATGTATAGAAAAATATCAACTAAAGTGGCAAATTAAGCTACATATTTCAATGCACAATATAGCAAACAAAGCAAACAATCTCAGGTGTATTTTAAGTTAAAAACAAGTAGAAGCAAACTGAAAAATATGATTTTTCTAGTAAACAGGTATATAAATTACAAAAGTTTAATTCATCAATAGTTTACACACTGGCTGTTTTATATATGTAGTGAGCTGAATTGTTGAGATTAATTTATCTCTAAGCTCTTTCAAGAAAAGTAAAAATTAAAAAATGCGTACATCATTACCAAGGTTAACTTTGATAATTTCAAATAAATTGAGCGTCGGATAGGTTATTTATAAAATGAGTAATATATATTTGTAAATTCCAATGAGTAGAAATTTTGAAAAATGCATTTTTACAAATTATTCAGGCGTATAATTAAGTCGGATCACTTCGCCACAATACACCAGACTTTAGAAAACTTTTGTTATTGTTTTGATCATTATTTGAGGTTAACAGCATGAAAGAAAATAATGAAGATTAAAAACCTAACCTCCGATACAGATGGTAGTATTCAAACTTAGTATTTATTTGTACAGTGTTAACATCACAACTTAATTACACGAAAGCATTTACAACAAGGCGTTCTTACATAACGTTAATAGTTATATTATACTCTATCCAAAAGTCTTGCTTATGTATATATCATGACTATAGCAATTCGATTATAAGCCTGAAAATTTTGTTTATAAGTTTTACTTAAACAAACAGCCTAAATGGAATCAGGCAATTCGTCTTCTGTATGATAATAAACCTTAGCAAAACATGAGCAGTATATAAATTATTTTGAACTAAGATGTTGTATCTGCAAAAAGCATAACGCATATCATATGAAATGTAAAATAAAACATTATGGTTCCAGGTATCAAAATTAGCCAATGAACATGTAAAATAATAGAGAGCATAATGAATGTCTGTCGGATAATAGGCTTTAAATCATAAATTCAAAGTAATATTCGTTCTTTACATACTCCTTTAAACCACGCTCACAAAGTATATAAAGGCCCAATTATAATGAGTTATGAGAAATATCTGGAAAACCTGTACAAATTAAAATGCTATAAACAGTATTCGGTTATCCTCCAAATCCAGTAACCTACAGCCAAATAGTTACTTTTTGGCATAAAAAAACAAAATTTGTGATTTGGATTCGTGATAGCCATCCATATGACTATAGCACCTGATAGTGATGAACACTATAAGAAACTGGCATTTTTCAAAGATAATTTGAATAAATACAGTGCAGTATGATGCGAATATCATTATTTTTCGTTATTTAAATATAAATTACTTTACATAGACTGGATATCTGACAGTATACTTACTGTAATTGGTCCTTGACTGTTAGTAAAAGCCGAAGACATTGAATACCCAAGAAGAGCTCCTTTCAGGCCAGGTTGCATATGAGTCTCTTTTTCTAAATTAATATCGATTCGACTACATGTGCTTTTTAAAAGTGGACACCAGAATAGTCCACCATTATCACCATCTGTTGGAGATCCTATAATTACACTAAAGTTGTATGAACATAAAAAAGAAAAACAATATACCCTTTTTGTCCTGAAAAATGAGTATATCCTAGTAATGAAAATCCAAAACTGCAGTTGTCTTTTCCAGTTTTGAGCAATGGAGACTTAATGTCAATGTTGAATCCATTTGCTAACTTTATATTATCCCCAAATCCATGTATTAAAACCAGTGTCAAGAAAACAGAATGGTAAATGATAGTGCGAATTTTCATCTCATTCAAACATTGAGGGGCTTTCCTAAAGAAAGTCTACCTTCGTTTTCCAAGTGAATAAAGTTTGTTCAGTATTCATTGTCCAGTGTCCATTTCAATGGCCAATTTGAATTTACATTATTTATGAAGTCCGTAAATAGTGTCACTGTATAATGAGAACATACCATAATTATATTAATCAATTTATTTAGAATAACTAGTTTGATTGGTATTATTAGTTATTAGTACCGTTGCCGCAACACATGTTACAAATGCACTCATTAGTACTGCTACCGAAATGTAAAATCTTGGATGACCCAGACACCGCTTAAAATAAGTTTGCCAATATGACTCTTGTTATGCATGGAACATCACCTTACTGGTTTATTTACCTCCGGGAAAAATTTATTTCAGTATGTGAAAAGTCGAAAGTTATTCGAATGATAGATAATAATTTATCCTGGCAAAAGTTAACAATTTCTAATGATATACTGCGTTGTTAAGCCATTACCAGATGATTGTTGAGATCTATTTTTTCACGAATATAGACCTATAATTTCGATCTCCTAGCGGGGTGTAGCGTATCACCTATTATTACTGATTCAATTCAGTTCGCATAAATCAGATAAAGCTCTTATTGTGTTATTACTATTCGACCATTACTATATATTCATGGAAAGCGTTTTCCTTAGCTTACAGCTCTCCAGTGAGCATATTCTTAAGGTAAGGTTGTTATTATTTACTCCAAAAAGAATTAATGTCATTAGCGTAGTTTTAGCAAACATATTCTATTAAAAATGGAGCCCCAACATCGAAAATATGATCCACGCTAAACGAAAAAAGAGGTATAAAGAACAATAGATCTCTAGAAGCCAAGGGGTTCTATATCTTGCTTTAGCTCAAAAAAGCTGCAGGACGAACATATTGGATTGATAAATTTGTTTATCTGTGTCTGCGCTTATCTGAAACTGCAGATTTTTCTGATTCTCCAGAAATCAGTAAAAACGATAACTCCAGCCTCAGGTAACTGGGAGGAGAACTAGTGAAAAGGCTCAGGTTATTCTTTACTCCTACGGCTGGACATAATTAATCTCTGAAGGTGTGCTTAGTTGAACTTAAGTAGGATTTAAGTCGACATATGATATGCAGATAAATTCAGAGGATCACAAACTCAAAAACTATAACTCAAGAATTAATTTCGGGTAGAGTACTTGTTATATGTAATTGCTTCTTTAACTGGAAACCATTTGTGATTGCTAGTTATCTAGGAAACGAACACTATCTCTTATGAGGTGCTTATAGGTTTGATGCAATTTTTCGAAATAACTTAATGCTTGTAATGAGTTGTTGCACTCTAAATTCACCAAAGTATCACCGACGATTTTATCTAGTGGTGGCTAAGTTAATTGATGTTCCACTTTTTCTAACTTTACCCGTACACTCCAGATTCCAAGTCCTCTTAATGCATAAAATACTCATATTTTTCATAGAAGCTACATTCATTTATATTACTTACTAACTTACTTACGTCTGTTACTCCTCTCGATGGAGCATAGGCCGCTCACCAGTATTCTCTATAGAACTCTGTCCTTACCGATACTTTCTAGCTGCTTCTAGTTGCTGTTCACCCATTTATTGTCTACTTCCGATTCTAGACACAGTGTGTTCTTCGGTCTTCCCTTTTCTAACAGAATTACAAGTTAATGCTTGTCTCGTGATGCAGTCTGATGATTTCCACAATGTATATCCAATCCATTCCTAACGGTGTTACCTGATTTCATCGTCAGGCTGGAAGTTAGTGTGTTAGCTTCCATAGTAGGCTGTTGATGATTATTTCCGGTCAACGGGCATTCAGTATCTTGCGTAGACAGTTGTTCATAAATACTTGTACCATCCTGAGGATGTTTGAAGTGGTTCTCTACATTTCGGCTCCATACAGCAGAACTGTCTTGACGTTTGAATTGAAGAGTTTGATTATGAGGTTGGTTGACAGTTTTTTTGAGTCTCATATGTTATTAAACTGTAGGAATACTGCCCTTGCTTTGTTAATCTTTACCTGTACATTTGCATCGCATCCTACTTGTTCATCGATGATGCTTCCCAGGTACGTGGAGGTATCCACTTCTTCCAGAGTTTCCCCATCAAGTTGAGTTAGGTTGGTACTACCTATGTTGTATTTGGAAATCTTGCTCTTTCCCTGATGTATGTCCAGGCCTACTGATGCTGAAGTTGCTGCTACGTTGATTGTTTTCACTTGCATTTGTTGGTGTGTATGGGGTAGAAGAGCTAGAGCTTAAGAAAACCTGCTAAAAGCTGTTTTTAGAAATAAACAAACATTATGTGAAGCAAGAAATTCTACATGGAATTTACGAACACTAAATATCACGAGGCAACAACCACTTTCATCAGCTTATACTTTCAGTCTCGCGTTTGTTTCCACAAATAATGGATTTTGTTATTAATTCAACGGTCACTATAGCAAACTTTCAAGAAAGATTACTGAGGATTTCTGCATGTAACTCTGGATAACCAAGAAATAGTAACGTACGTGCTACAAACGTAACGTAGCGAATTTCATGCTTTTTCTAAGTGGACCTAGATCAGCGATATTATCTTACCTGTAATTACTTATTTTTACAGTGATATGTGTGTATACGCGGCTTACGGCCAAAAATACTCGATATTAGAGAACTATTATACTTCAAACGACCTATGGCATTTAGTGAAATCTGAAATGACGTAATGGTCATTGGTAGCAAACCTTACTTTGATGACTTCCAGCTACTCCGTAATGTCAGGCTTTTCTTTTTAGTCGATGGAGTGATTCTACACGTGTCCCCTTCATTCAATGCCCATGAAAATATTATTACTAGTCTTACATATATTGGCGATCTGCAGTTCACTGTCAAGAAAAATCGCAGCTTCTGCCTGGTAGGAGTTCATCATAGACCCTATGAAGCCCCGGATTCTTCAAATAAGTCCCTTTTTCGATTATCCATGTAGCTCTTTACTTAAATTTTACACACATACTACTAATAGATCTCTCTTATATCCCCCCGTCTCTCTTCTTTAAATAACGATTCCAAACTAGTACCTCACTTTGTGCATTTACTCGTCGATCATGGGCTACTCGGCAACATAACTCACTGTACATGCCTAGGCTCTAAGGGACTGCCTCTAGATTACAATGCATTTTACTAGAGTAGCTCAAGTTTCGAAGCAGAAATTTTAAGCCTATTGGTGACAACGACTATGCACTTAAATTTTTTAAACTATCCCACTTTTTTTTTTATCTTACAAAGGAACTTACTGTTCGTAGGAATTATAGCGACACGAAATTAAAGCAAACCTGGAATACTAACTCAGTCCAAGTAGACATAACCTTGTCGACGTAGAGAAAATGTGGCGTCAAATTAGTGACACTCTCCTTCATTTGACTGGTTATCATGCTTCTCTACGCTATCCTTGTAGTAATAAAGGTTTTCAGCACTTAGGTATGTCCCGTTTTATTTAACAGGAGAAACCAGAATATTTGGTAATAGGTTTTTACTTCAGTATCGTTGGCAGGAGACAGTGGAACGGGATGCTAATCCTTTAAACACACAATGCTTTTCAGCACTCAATACAAGATAATAGGGAATATAATCCCTACAAAGGATATGGAAGTAAATGAATACCTAAGCCTTATTATTTTAGTGTATACATGAGTTCTGAAATCAACTCTTATCTAGTCAACCGAAGTTGCTACAGATTTACCTCCTGATGAAAGTCAAACACTCGCAAAATCACCAGGAGTGTGTGGTACTGAACTTATAGCAACTCTCCAATGATTCAATAGACTGAATATCATAGTGTCCAACTCAGTAAATACACTTTCAAAATTAAGAGTAATGGTTAAGTATACCAGACTGTGCTGATGAGATCTGTGGAACTCAGTAATAAGCTGTTGTGAAGGCATATGAGAGTAACGGTTAATCTAACCCTTCGTTTGTTCAATAGGAGCTTATTGATGATACACAGCTATCATTCTGAAGTTGCTGATCTGCTAATCGAAGAATTCCAATACAACTTTTCTGGAACCAATATCGATACCCTATATCAACTACCCTATCATCCTTTAGTTAGGCCCGACTATTGTGGAGTTTAAGCCTATTATTAGTAACGACATACTGGGGGCGCTTGAATCCACACAAGACTCATGAGATTGATAAACTCAATCCCAAAAATCTTAGAGAATATACGGATCTACTACTTACCCTCTGCTACTTTCCTCATTAAATGCTCTCTGACTTCGAGCATGCTACTTTCCGATCGGAATAAAGGTGTGTTCATTATGGTACATCAAAGGAGAAACAAGGTATAAGCTTCTAACTACCATCTGTTTTTCTTAATCTTGATGGTAGCTAAGGTCACGAGAAAAATAATTAATAATCGTCTTCGCAACCATTTCCTTAGTAATTCATCACAATATGTTTCCCAGCACAACTTCTAGATAGGTCTCACAACATTAATCTTTTGAAAGAGTGAAATAGTTGAACTTTGCCAGTAAAGTACAATTGTCTCACGCATATTGCTATTCTAGGTTTCTCCAAAGCCTTTGTTAAAATAGTTGATCAAATCCTTTGTGGGCAATGACAGTGACAATCCCCTAAATCAATAATTGCATAGCTCTCGTCGTTGATGCTGACCATATTTATTTTTGTGGACACAACTAGTTGAAGGCGCTCGGTCATGCTTCACCTCCAAATCGCGATACAACAAAACGCGGGAAGTAATTCGTTCTCTAGTCAGCCAGCTTAGACGCTGTTATTCCATTGACGCTCTATTCTTGATCAAAATATAACTATCACCTACATCTCTCACTGCCTTTGATTTTTTCTAACTGGTACGTGTAGGCTTACTCGTTAAAGGACGCTCTGGTTATACGACAAACGTAACTTGGCCAT
The DNA here is from genome assembly GCA_025215515.1 of Schistosoma japonicum. Taxonomy (NCBI): domain Eukaryota; kingdom Metazoa; phylum Platyhelminthes; class Trematoda; order Strigeidida; family Schistosomatidae; genus Schistosoma; species Schistosoma japonicum. The sequence goes on from CM046064.1 coordinate 12,132,733, forward strand.
ATACTGGGTGCGCTTCAGGTATTAGTAGGCGTCTACTGGAATGGCTAAAAGACTACCGAAATTACATGTCCTTCGCATTCAAAGTACTCTTTTTTATGTCTAGTCGGTTTTTAATGACCTGAAGAACAGCAAGATTTTTATCTTTGAAACATTTTCCTTCTTAATATTTATAACTGACCTACCATCGAACTTAGGGTCATGACCCCTTCTATATACAACTGATCTTAGGACCTGGAAGGGAATTCACAGTTCCTGTGATAATAATATTCTTCAGGGCATGCTAAAATGTATAAACGAATAAGCTTCCGGCTACTTACTTCCTGTTTGTACTAATAAGTCCGAAATCTTAGTAGTGAACAGATGAAAAACATTATCTGCTCGCACACCTGGTAGGCCTAATATTGTGAAAAGCCAAGTAGCACAAGCGATTGTATATTTGGTGAAAACAGAGAATGTCATGAAATATATACGTTACTTTCAATCAATGATTCGTACATCATTCGTGTTCTCTGATCCGTGTCAAATTAGGCTTTCTTCCCTTTGGCTATCCTCGATTTTCCTATGTATTCCAATCATGCATTACTTCTTGTCACCTCGCGACTCACCTTATCCACTGTTTCCTGATGCTCTCCGATTTCATGTGACTTTCCGTTACCTGCTACTTATGAACGACTCTATGAGTAGTATCCACCTCACTTTTACTCCTTAGACCCCAAGAAAAGAACTTTTGCGTAACCCTCTGGGAAATCGTAGGGATATCCTTACAGTTAATTCACCATAGACAATAAAGCCAACAATGTATTAGGGTTTTTGTTTAGAACTTCAAATTATTAAACTCATGTACTCCTCACCTTACTTAAAAATTATGATATACAATGTTACTCTATCCTAATTCGGATATTACTACATTGGAAAGTGCCAATAGAAGGGCATTCAATCGAAAAGTAAAGCTACAAAGTCAAACACTGCACGGCTGCACTCAAAGAATAACATTTATATCCTGTACAGTATCAGAGAGTTAGAGGGTAGTATGATCGTGAAGTATCACATAGCCCGTAGTAACTTTATCCTAACAAACCACTTATCGAATTCGATCTCAAACTAAATTTTAGACGACATCTTTAAAAAATAGAACACGAAAAATCTCCCCCCCCCCAATAACTTGGAGTTTATGTTTTTTGTCTGAACAATCAAAACGTAGAACTTCGTGCTTAATGCGATAGTGTTAGCACTATCTGTCGAATCTTTTGGAACAAGGTTAATAAATGTCTAAACTCTTTGGGTATTTAAGAAAAATAATGTAGGTACAACACCACTGTTACTCCTTTTAACTATACATTTAACCAGTTTCAGAATCAATATAACCAGTGTTGCACTTATCAGAACTAAAGACACAGCTTCCACCTAGAAGTAGATCTAGGGAAACTCCACTTTACAAATTCTGCTAAATAAAGTTGTAATTATTATGAAGGGTTTTGTTTTAATATGCCAGTTATTTACGTATAGATAAACATTAGATAAGCGTTTATTCGTTTCGTGATGCTTTTACGTCTGATAATTATTACATCTCTTATAAGTTGTGTTTACTCAGAAGCATGCCAAGAAGTAAGTATTACTACGTTCAATTAATCTTGTTTCATAGAATGATTTGGTGGTAAAAAGTACCGACTGTGATGCTAATGGTAATAGATGGCTTTTTAAAATTCCAAAGGATGATAGAAAGTGTGACTTAAATGATTTGAGCCTACCCAAAAGAGTTGACAACTGTGGTAAGGCCTCGTTTAAAGAGTTGTATTTCTTTCAGAAATGACATGTCCAAGTGGAATGCATCTTAATTTATTGTCACAAAATTGTGAGATCGTGTCCACCTGGAACCTATTCAACAGGTGATATGCTTGAAGTTACAAAGTGGAATACGATGCCAGATTTTTTAACAGTCTGATGTAACACATGGGGGTGCGTTTAATGAAAAGTGTAATTTGTAAGTGTTGAAGTGTTCTAACATTGGCCTGTCTTCATACTCTAAATTTTATTTCATATAATATTTGTAAATACTTAGTATTCCAAAGACTGTTAAACTATGTTTAAAAATTCGCAACAAGATACCACAATATACGCTATTTAAGCCCACAATGTAACCTAACAGTGATTGAAGTTTGATCCTCAATTAGATGATTTTATATCTTTTAAGCTTAATTAGATAATCGCGGCAAAATGGTTACACAAAAACAACACTAGTTAGCAGTATCTTTGGTATTTTTTTTACAAAGCAAATTTTATACTTTAAGCAACAGTTAGTTGTTGAAGTTACTAAGATATTTTTATCTGCAATATATAAGTCAAATGTTTACTCAATGATTCGTTAATCACCTATTGAGTCCACTCAAGACCATTTTACATAAATAATTTCCCTTTGAATTCTTGAAATGTGATTACTTTTTTATGTAATTGAATTTTTGGCTGTTTAGTAATTGTCAACATAGAACGGATTTTGGTGTGCTATATTTAACTTTTTTGGTTTAATTTATCTTCTGTATTCACTTTAAGACAGTCTCTGTAGATTTGTAAGTGTTTTTTAAAGTCTCAAGTGATGCACAAACTATAACTGAAGTTTATCTATAATTGTTTTGTAATTTTTAGCATTGACTATGTGATCTTTAATTCTAAAAAAAATTATAAATAACTAAATTAATCATATTTTAAACTTTGAAGAAATTAAAATGGTATATTGCGTGAACATGTAGGCAGTAGAAACTAATAACAGTTGCATATATAAAGTGTACCACAAAAGAACTAGGCCGAGAGGCATTACGTGCAATTGAAAATTAGGTCGTGTTTATACAACTCCCCATCCTTTACAGCTCACATCGAAACAATACTGTTTACCATACTTCCAGTAGGATCAAACTATGCTGAAATTAAATGAAGTCTGGAGCAATTTTTTATAATTGTTCGTTAAATTCCACTGTCCACATTGTACAGTTTTACAGTTTTACTAATATATTCATATTTATTAGACAACTTTGAACTGATACGCTTAAAGTAGTTTAGTCTTTGTCCACGTATATGAGTTTGCATGTTGTTGCTTTTTAATTCGATAATCATTATTATGTGATATTGTTATAGGATGAGCCTTAATAACGTTCTCAAAGTCAAATATTTTACTCGAGTGAAGTTGAATCTTTTAGCCTTAGAGTATTACAACTTTCAATAACTGTTTAAGCTAATCATGCTTCTAGCCTCTCATATTTTACAGTTTAGTTTATTTCAAATAATTCTTTGGGTATCTTAAATTCCCTTGTATTTGTGCTGGCTTTTATATTCAAAAAATGAACTATCCATGGGTTTTCTAAAACTTACTGCCATTTTGTCTTAAAATTATTTGTTAAGTATATTATGTCATTAAGTCTGATAAAATAATGCAACTAAACTTCAAAATGTTAACTGTATGAGATCGTAGATAACAAGAGCCCCATTAAATAACTTTAAAAGTTAATTCAGTGGTTTAATAGTGAAAAATTTCCCGTTGCGTTTCAACATTATGCCTAAAACGCTTGTTAAGCATAACAAAAGCAGCTGGTGAGAATAGAAGTCTAAGGATTTACTGGTATATACAAGTTAAAATACACCATACGGAACTACTGTTAATACTAATAGAAAATGTTCAACGAAATGTATTTTGTCTACTATTAACTTTGGAAGAGTAGTATTAATACTAATGCATAGGTGATTTAAGCTGTAACCTATTTGAGGCTTTAACTAGATCTGTTAGAATGAATGACAGTAAAAATAACCTTAAACTATCAAAAAGCATGTAGATATTTTAGCATAAAAATTAATTAGAAACGTGATGAATGCATTTCAAATCGTTTAGAAAAATGAATGTTACTTAAAAATATTGATATAAATACTTTCAGTTAAATAAGGCATTCCAAAACAAAATAGCTTAATTAAAAAACGTTGCAAGCCAACAGAGTTGTCTAAAAAATTGCAACAAAGCTAGAGTAGTTAGGTTCTATGTTATTTAGCTTATCAGTGATAACAAGTTTGCTACAACTGTGAAAACACTACTATGTTAAAACCTAAGTTGGGGAAACCAGGGTTTAGTTGCTACTCGAGTTCACTATGCTATCCAAAATTAAGAAGTAAAACAAAATTTGGATGTCGCTAAGACAAATTTCTGGTCCTTACGGAAATATGGAAAAACTTAGTAAGATTATTTGTCGTCTGTTAAAATTTTTTCAACTTATTTATAATTGCTACAAAAGTCAGTTACTATATATCATTTTATATAAGACATATATGCTAAGCCTATAAATTTGTCTGCGAATAAAAGTATATACCTGTTGTTTAAAAGGTTTTACAGTTATTTTCTTTTACTCTTAGGACTGGATGGTCAGCTCAAGGCAAGTACTTAATTGGAAAAACAACAGATAGTTGTACCGTTATACTTTCAATGAACATTTTTAATCAAAAATCCGGGACAATAACGTTTACATATCAAATTGAAGAATATGGTGCTATGGCTTTTTTTATTGTAAGTAATAACTGTACAGTTTGTTTGTTTAGTGGGTGTTATAGATAGTTACTAAACCGCAAGCCGCCTCACCGAATATATATTTGCATACACACAAATCATCACCTTAGAAACTTGATACATTTTTGTTTCCCGTTCTGAGTGTACAGACCAGAAATGACTGAAAGTTCATGATTCTGAGTAAACGCACTTTGTATTTTTAAAACGTTTTAGCTGAAACGAGATGAATTTAAAATAGGACCATACGTATCATAATATCACGAAACTTGAATAAAAAGTAAAGTTCGTCAATAATGCCATTCATTGTTAGTAAACCTAGAGAAATCCTTCATCAATAGCAATAATAAAATGCTATATAGATGAAGTCTTGGCAATATTTTGTGTTTAATGAATAACGATGAAAATATGACCTAATTGAAAAATGTAAACTCAATGTAAACTCAGATTCACGTTTCAAATGAGTTGTTTACCAAGGTAACAATTTATTGGCAACCGTACATTGAGGAATACTCTATTTTATTAAAAAAAATTTAAAAGTTTGGTACTGTTAAAGCGGATTATATAAATAGGGTATCAATACTGTAAGTAAGAGAACTAAATAAAAAAAGTAGAATACTAATAAGTATGCTGTCTATCCGATTAATGGCAACAGTTAATCACATTTTATTATAGTGTGCGATGGAGAAAAACTTCGGTTTCTCAATTAATTTCTATCATACATAATGTGTATTAGCTTCACAGTTTACTCCACATACTGATGTCTCTTGTGTATAAATTTTTATCTATTGCACGTTAATTATTATCAGAGTTTCTTTTAATTCTTCATTAGCAATTAAAGACTAAATGGTCAGCCTTTAGTATCATGTAAACTTTTATAAAAAAGCTCTAATTCTGCTAATGATTACAAGTGTAACGTTCTTGGTAGCGACGAGTATTAGAAGCAAGGACACATGTTTCAGCGATTTAGGACTCTTAACTTCAATGAGGATTGATGTGCTGATTTTGACTTTAATAAAGACGATAACAGTTCAACTCTTCATAAACATAAGCAATTACTCTTGTTGAATCGTCAGTTTTTCTTCTTATTAGCAAAACATATAGTGTTGTTAAAACGTATATTTTAGTCAGGTTAGTTTTGTAACAATAAAATATTAGGTTACATCATATTGAAAAAAAATCCTTTAATGTACTTTAGAATAGAATGTGGTTAAATAAAAATTTGAAGTTTTAGTTGGAATTAATCTGTAGATGAAGCACCATATTTCAAATTTATGTGCAAGTAATTATGCAATAATTATAGTGCGCATATTAAAAAAAACACAAAATATGTTCGATTTTTATCGGTAAGTTTTAGTATTATCCGGTTGACAATATTTACAATTGGAGTCTTGGTCAGTCTTTTTAAGTAGACACATATTTAAGAAGATTGTCTTGATGTGGTCATAATGTGACATATGTGTGCAGCACATAGATTATACTTAACATTCGGGATCTAGAACTGGCGTCTCCTGCTAGTTGGAACTCGTCAGCTGTAAGTGTTTGACGAATAAATACTACGTACCATTAAAATAAAAAATCATACTTATTTAATAATTTAGTGACTACCTCGAAACATGCTTTGGTGTTTGAAATAAAAGGTATTGAGTTCGGATTTTAGTACGAACATCAAAACAAAGATGCAAATACATCTAGTTAATGAGTTCTGAATTGGAAGCAAACTCGTTTCCTGAAGTCTTACTGTTAGCCACAAGTCATGTACACTAATCACTTAAGTGAGTAATTTCTATATATGTATTTTAGCAAATGATAACGTATACTGTAGTCTTACGAGCAGGAAATTTTGGTCCTATTTTTTAATGAAGCGAATGAAATGTTAATATGTTTAAGTTGATAATTCAGCATGATTTATAAATGGTTTCTTTACTACACACAATTTTCTTTGTTTCATTAGTTCATTACATAATGATGTATGTGATCTTAAACTAAGCTGAGTTAACAAGACTCTAGACATTTTACTTTAATTGCTTAACGATTTATCATAAATTATCAGTCTATTTTTTAGACGTTAGTATTGATACCATGATTTGTTAAGTAATGTAAGTGATATCAAATACTTACTTACGCCCGTTACCCCTCCCACAGAAGCATATTCTACTTATCAATATTCGCTACGGATTCTATCCTCAGCAATGCTTTCTAGCTGTTTCCAGTTACTGTTCATCCTTTTGATGTCTGATTTCAATTCTAGACCCCGTGTGTTCTTCGGTCTTCCTCTTTTCCCTTTCCCAACAGAATTTCAAGTTCATTCTTGTCTCGTGATGCAGCCTGATGATTTCCACAATGTATGTCTTATCCATTCCCAATGTCGTTTCCATATTTCTTCTTCGGCTGAAAGTTGGTTTGTTCTCTCTCATGGTAGGCTGTTGTTAATAATTTCCGGCCAACAGACATTCAGTATCTTGCGTAGACAGTTGTTTATAAATACTTGTACCATCCTGAGGATGTTTGAAGTAGTTCTCTACATTTCGGCTCCATACAGCAGAACTGTCTTGACGTTCGAATTGAAGAGTTTGACTATGAGGTTGGTTGACAGTTGCTTAGAGTTCCACATGTTCTTCAACTGTAGGAATACTGCCCTTGCTTTGTTAATCTTTACCTGTACATTTGCATTGCATCCTCCTTGTTCATGGATGATGCTTCCCAGGAACGTGAAAGTATCCACTTCTTCCAGAGTTTCTCCATCAAGTTGAATTAGGCTGGTGCTTTCTGTGTTGTATTTGGAAATCGTGCTCTTTCCCTTATGTATGTTCAGGCCTACTGATGCTGAGGTTGCTGCTACGTTGATTGTCTTCCCTTGCATTTGTTGGTGTGTATGGAGTTGAAGAGCTAGATCATCTGCGAAGTCCAAATCATCTAGTGGCATCTTACTTGTCCATTGCAATTCCATGCATTTCCCTCAGATGTGTAGGTTTTCATGATCTAATCAACCACTGTAAGAAAGAGAAGAAGTGAGAGTAGGCAGCCTTTTCTGACACCGGTTTTTACTGGGAATGCATCTGTCAGTTGTCCTCTATGCCTGATTTTGCACTGTAATTCGTCGCAAGAATTCCGGATTATCATTTGATATCAGTTTGCTAACCAGATGAAACAAACTGATATCAAATGATAATCAGATATTATTAACTAAAGTCTTAAGATAATTATTATTACTTTATAACCATGGTACTCAATAAGAATATGCATATTAGACAGTTGTTGAAGGATGATAGATCCTAAGTTGATTTTCTATTACTTTTCATCACAGTTGAATTTAATTCAGTGTAATAACTTTAGTTGTAATGACTGTATCATTTCAATGTAACTTTTTACAATAATAATTGTACTTATTACTCATGTGATATTTTTTACTTTATTAATCATTTTCTTAATAATTCACTGTAATCTTATTGATAAGTATACACATGAGTTGTGTACTGTTTGTTCTTATTTCCGTCTACTTGCAATATGCAATCATCTTGCTCACATCAAATTTCTTGCTCTAGATTAATTGATTTGAGGCTCAGAGAATAGTTTAGTTAAGTTCAGCATCATTGTGTTGTTTCTTCATTGTATCACAATTTGCTCGTATCACTGTAAGATCATAATTCAGGGAACACTATCAATAGTGATTATAAAATACATAATAATTTCATAAACAAGAGGAAGATAAGAAGAAATTGTTTATGGCTCAATTTGATTACATTGAAATTCCCTAACTATTATTTAATTACGATTGAGGGGGGGGGGATATTTTGAAAATAGGTAGTTGTCAATCCTGATATCACGAATTGATCTGAATCAGGAAACCCTTGATCACCTGGAAGCACAGGACAGCTGTCTTGGCCTAGTATGGGACTTTTCAACAGTGCTCATCTACATCCCCAATGGTGATCAAAACTCAGGACCCTCTGGCTTCGAGGAAAACGCTTTACGAATGAACCACTGAGTCGACTTCCAACAGTTGATATTTCCAAATCAGTCAATTCGTGATACGTTTGCTCGACCTTATCCATTGTCATCGACGAGTAACTGCTTCACACCCGACACGGTTGAACTCTACCGGTTACGTCTTCACACTAGAACTTCACTTATGTATGAAAATTTTTTTTTAAAGAAGGTTAGCAATAATAATAATAATTTTATAAATAGTTAATAATCATTAATATAAAGTAGTAAATGAATTTGTACTTCAAGTTATAAGTCTATTTGATATGAGGGTGTTGTTAGTCATTGAATTACATTTTGTCAATTCACATTATCATGGTAGTTTATTTTAATTTTTTTTTTGTTATGATTATTTGAAAAAAAATTTTCCGAAGAATTAATTTTTATGTAAAATCAATTCAAAGCAACAACAATAAGTGATTGATTGATTGATTTTCAAATGTAAAATGTTTCAATTTTTAATCATAAAATTGAATTGATGAATTTTCTATTTTATATTGAAACACCATTATTGATTGATTTTTTTTATTGATTTCGAGTATATTTTGATAACTTTGGTTGTATATGGATCATCTTATCTCTTAATGTATACTGAAATAGTCACAAATGAAGTATTTTACTGAATTGAAGTGTGGTTTGTGGAAATAGGTATTCATCACAAAATGATGTTGATTAGGTACTAGTGGAAACTATAAAGCACTAAACATTTGGTTAGTCCTTGTATGGGACTTATCAACTGTGTGCACTCTCGATTCCACTATGGGTTCATGATATTACGCTCGAGCCTTAATAGATGTTTATTTGTAGAATTATTCCTCCTTCTCAGCTCTAATGCGAAGTTGTGACTAGTAGAATCCAGACTTAACAAGAGTGAGACAGTTATTATCAATAACAATGAGTAATCGTCTCAGTGTATCATTAAGTGATAAAAGTAAGATATCAACCAAATAGTTATGCGTTCACTGTTAGACAGTGAGTTAAATTACCTGGCGAAAATATTAAATATCAAAATAGACAACATTGTTAAATGTTAATGAATTATTTCAGGGTAATTAATATTGACAAAACGTTAATTCAGGTGTTTAAGTATATGACATGCTGCATACACTCATAGTATTGTTATAAACGTGATAGGAACGTATTTGTAAAGATTTAATAATTATGTGGGTTGATATTAAGATTCAGTTGATGTATTTATTAGATTATTTTGAGATAGTCCTGAACATCAACAACTGTTGAATGAATTAGTAGTTATGTAGTCCCAACAACAGAATATTTAATGCGTTGACATTCCAAAAAGGAAACTTCGGTGGGTTTGATTCTGATAGTGTACATTAATAATTGAACTCAATGCACATCAAGATGGTAAGTCTTAAGTATGATGAAACGCTAATGTCTTGAATTATGCTGATAACTACATACCAAATATATGAAAACATATAATAAACGTTTTAATTATTTCTAAATATCATGTATTTTCATTAATATTAGAGTGTGATTGAATTGTAGACATCATTTTTCAACAAAGTTTTACTTTTAACGATATACATCTGACACAGGTATACGTTGAATTATATCACCACATGTTATATTGGTAAAGAGGATAGAAAGTTAACATGATGAAAATTAAAGGAGTACGAAATAATGATTTTATATTGTTAAATATGGGCTTAAGAATGGACTTTATCATATAATGCACTAAATGTTAGCTAGGTAATTGTTAATGATTTTTAAACAACAACTTCGTAAGTGAATGATTTCTAAGTGAACAGAAATTGTGTTTAGCTATAATTGTGGAACAGCGAATATTACTATAGAGCTGAACTATTACTATGGCGAGTTTCTGTTCATTTAGTCATATCCATATCTGACAGTGAGAGAATAGTTGCTACAAACCTACTGGTGAATATCACTATAACTTCAAATAACTGCTGCGAACTAGTGACTCTGTAATGTGTTAGTATTCCTGTACCATTTTTCATGGCGAGTAATCCTAAATTATATCTTGCTTTATCGTTATAAGATAACTGTTAAACAAATAACATTACTGAATTGGTAATCACTGCTGTAGCACTTATGGATACCACTTATGTTATGACTACACAATAATATCAGTACTATTTGGTGGATATGCTTGTTTTCACTGATGGGTGGTCTTAGTAAGATTGTGAAAATTACCAGAGTTGTCACAGAGAAACGGGATTATAATAAAGGTAAAAAGTCAAAATTGATTTAATTAACAACTTTTAATCCAATAAAAGTCAATTTTTTTAAACGGAAATCTTCATGAAAAGCATGTTGACGTAATAAAACACTAGGAGGAGGGGAATCTATCTTAATCCTTATAATCATAAAGTAGATTAACTTATTCGTCAAAGTGCATGACAGAGATTTTGCAGGTGTCTTCAGAAATAGAGATATAAATATGAATTTCTCTACAGGCGCATCTTTTGATTTCAAAAGGTTGGTACCTACCTCGAACATAATTACAATATTTTTGCTTTATATATGTAAACATAAATCATTATTCAATAACATCTGCTTAATGATTAACTTAAAATTGACTTTGTTCCAAGTTGATTGAATGGCTTGTTAACATTCGACAGTATACCATAGTTTAACTAATTTTCTTTTACAGTCAAATATGTCAAATTAACTAAACTAAATGTTACTGTAAAGAGAACACATATGTAATTCTAGTTTAAGATTCATTCAAATTAACTATTCATAATGTACTGGGCGATGAAACTCTGTTACTGAATACATTCTACTACCCTTGTAAAAATGTTACCCAAAACAGTCATACTCATTTATTGGAACAATTCAACTGATCAATCAATTCTTATCAAATTTATAGATTTTGTTAAGTAGTATACAAACTAAATTAGTAAAATATTTATTCTATTTTATAGATAAGAAATGAACGATGTACACAATTACCTGGTGGAAGTTATATTTTAGGTCTTACAGGATCGTATGCATATGAAACTGTAACTTTTAGTGTACCAGTTGGACATAATATTCTTCAATGGTATTTATTCGTTGAAAATGTATACGTACAAAAATTATATGGATTAAAAGATCCTGAAATACATATTAAAGAAATTCGTTTAACAGGAACACCACCAGTAACTACATGTACACCTTGTGCAGCTGGTAGTTTTGGAGCAAATAATAAAGCTGATCATTGTGAACTATGTCCAAGAGATACATATTCAATTGAAGGAGCTACATCATGTCAGTCATGTCCAAAAGATCAATATTCAGGTAATGTTAATACTTGTAGGTGATAAATGTTACTATAGCTACTCATTTGTTAGAAATCATTAGTTATAATTTTCTTTGAAAAGGCCAATCAGACAATCTTTATGTTGTTAAACTAGCCAGCATCATGATGTACAATGTTTATTTTAAGATATAATTCTTATGAGAGGTAAGATAAAGATAAATGTTTGAAAGTCAAACTACTTTTCTTGTAAGTACTATCATGATTAAGAGCAAAACTATATTCACTATCCTAGAACTAGTAAGTAATTTAATGATTACTTAACACTATTCATAGTTTCAGTCTATTTCCTAATGAGAACTCAGTTGTTTAGTCAGTGAGTTTGTAATTTCTAAAGATTATGGCTTCCATTAAACTAAGAATACACCTTCACAGTAAATATTTAGGAATTCAGTAGCTATTGAATGCTAAATTGTATAATTCACCATAATAGTAAGCTTTCCAATGAAATGATCATACTTATTTATCAACTGTAATTACTTTTGAATTTCATTTTATTTGAGTCTGAAACACATTGCCAGATTATAAGGGGTTCTGATCAACTGATGAAACACTCTAAGTCATTATTTTGTGCATCATTTGCACTCTTCTTTTTCACCTTAATCACGTGTTAGCTGTGATTACGACATACAACATACAATTCAATACAATTATTTTCCCATAGATACAAATTAATAACTAAAGTACTTGTACACGTGGAGACTTGAATGAAGTTAGTAATCAAATTGAAGAGCTTCATATTTAGAAAAGATGCTCGTTAACTACAAGTTTTCTGAAAATATATTTTACTCGTCATCACACTGATTCAATCAGTCAGTAACAAAATAGAACTTGGTACATGGATACATCAGCTCAAGTTGCTATGCCCCAATTAGCAGATAGAGATTAAAATTTTCGGATCAAATCCAAGAGTAGAGGAGATAGAAAGAGAGTAAGTACTAATGGAAAGGTATAGAGATCAGAGAAAATATAATTCAGTAAAATGAAAATTATGATAAGATCAGAAACTTAGGATTTGGGTGGAAGCGTTTATATACGATCTTAAGCACAACTATATCAAGAAACTATAAGACTACTGGACGATTATGTTATATTTTGAAAAGTTATTAGTAAAGTTTACTATAATTTTGTATGCGCATGATTACACTTTTATAATCATGGAAACTACAACTAGATAAACATATCAGATCGTATTTTGACTTAGATTGTAAATGACTGACTGTCTAGCAGTTATTAGATAATCTGTTTACCAACACCAAGAATACAACTGAATTCAAATGACCAATCTGTAATGAAGTTCAGGTTTATCATTTCGTTTTAATATGTATATGGTGCATATAGTGATATTGTAGGGACTCGTGTATTTTATAAGCTTGCTAATAACGACTCAGTGTTGTTGGTATGCACACAAATATACCACCAGACTATAGTTCTGAACTTTTCGATATATCACCATATATACCACGTCAATAATTATATCATTACATACCGATACCTTAAGTAACATCCACTGGTGTGGCAGAACTAGATGTGTCAGAAGCCAGTGCACTAATGGCAACACTATTTTGTATTAGTCTGATCTTAAAACAACAGTATCATTCAACAAATTTTCGCAGCAATCTAACATTGTTTGGGTAAGATAGAATGGCCTCCCTCTACATTAGGAAAAAACATTGTCTTGCGATGCACATTCATTTTACATTCCCTATGATTTTGATGCCAGCAGCATGTTCCTCATGAGTTTGCATTGAAAACTCCCTTATGTTTGTCCCTAGACCATAACCAAATGACACAAAAATGCTAGTGGTACTAATTTCATTAGATTGTGAAGAAGTTGCGAATAACCTCATGAAATTTTCTAGACATTAATTTTCACCTAAGGAAGAAATTGAATCGATAAGGAGATTGTATAAACAAGCTAGTGGGATATATATAAATCAACTAGTTAAATATATTCTACAAGAATCTAAATATGATGAAGAAAAGTCAATATGGTTAACTTCTTTGTTTCACAAAGGTATCCATCAGTGATTTCTATCTACGAATATCATGTATATCAAACTTTGTAAGTTCTTTGATTACCAATAGTATTGACTTAACATGTTTGAACAAGTTGAAATTAGAATGAATTCAAACAAGTAATTTATTCTAGATAGTTAACATTGACAAATATGCAATTCATAAAATGTATCTGTTGAATGTCTTATAACTAAATAGAATGTTTTAATTAAAGATAATTCATTGTAAAGTAAATGACTTTAAAGTAAATCTTAATTTTATACGACTAAACAGTTCAGTGTTCTAAGAAAAGAAAAGCATTTTTTAGCTATAACTTGACTGTATTCAATTATTCAACTGTATACAGATAACGTGTAATTCATTAGTTATGATTATCAGTAACTTACCTATTTTTAGCTAGACTAGTCATACATAACACTTGAGATCGAATGGACCTTCATCAAGTAGATGAATTATGATTTATTTACTTAAATACATAAAATTTAATACAAGTAATCACTAAAGATAAATACATCAAACAAGTACATAAGTAATATTGTGAAGAAAATAGGAACAGAAGTCAGTCAACGGAAAAAAAGATAAAATATTATAAGGCAACAACAGAATTACAAGGTTAGAGATATGGTTCTGATGAAACTACAAACAAGAAAGTTTCATTCTTATTAGGAAAAGTCATCATGTTTTAATAAAGGTATTAACAGGTAACAATAGCATGGTCGTTACTGGCTTTTATTTTGTGCCATATCTGATAACATCTTAAGACAATGACTTTCACTAACTCTAGGACATCAACTGCGAAGTTTAGATGGACTGACAGATACCGACCCTCTCATACCACGGAGCTAAGTCATTACCGTAATTCTTTTAACCAGTTCCAGCGTCAGTAAATATTGCATGATGTAAAAGCCAGTGTAATGACATTTGTAAAACACGACCAAGCCACCGAAGCCGGTGTTTCAAAATGGTGACAGTAATTGAGCTGTCATCAGTCGACCTTAACGCAGATAGCCGAACCTCAGAATTAATAACATGATGTTCCCACCGGATATCAACGTTTCTTTGAGGGAACCAATGACCGAACACAGAGAGACGCCAAATATCCTCATCTAGGAGAGATCAAGTTTTGTAGGCATTGGGTAGAACGTCTCTCACCCATAGATTGTTAACCCGAACTTTTACTGTCAAACTTACACAGTGACAACACCAACTTAGAATTCCCACTTCCATTAATTTAATAATGATAATTATAACAAATTTATTTTCAAGTACCATTTTATACATAACACAGGTCGTCGATCATTCATTGTTATTGATGATGAATATCTCACACTTGACAAATTCAAACGCCACCAATCAGAATTTCTCACTAAAACTTTTGGAAAATTCTGGAGTTGATCGCTATTGATCTGATTATTTTAACTAAATTGAGGTGGTTTTGTAGAGATAAGGGTTAAGTTTAGTTATTGGTACTTAACAAACATCTGTGACTAGTGAAAACAACTAAATTTATTATCAATCTCCACAAAAACCAACTTAACTGAATTGAGATCGTGACCATTTCCAGCGTCACTGAGGTTAACTTGAGTCCTGTGTAATTTTAGCTGGCATAGTTGAACTGATCTAATTAAGGATTCCTCCCACCAACCTTTATCAAATTTTTTTATCTAGGTATTAGATAAATTCATTATTAATTATTAGTAAGTGGTTAGTTAGTTCACTTGTCTTTGAAAATAATAAGCATTATAAATTTAATAATATTTAACAATAGGTAGATTAGTAATGTAGGACAACCTACTGAGCAGTGATGACGTTAGATACAGAGTACTAGGCAGATCGGTTGATTCTTTATGGAGTACGGTAGTTGAAGCATATATTATGTATTTCCAGTAATTGCCTAACTTGACTCATGATGATAGTTAAATCCCTTACACGATATCATTTTATGGTGATTGTTTACCTGAGTTACATTTGCAGACTACTAACTACTTGATTAGGAATTTAAGTGATATTCATGATCAGTGGCTAGAGACGTTGACTAATATGTACTCACCTAGATCTTGATATTCACGATTACTTTGTCTTTTATATTTCACCAATTCATGTTTTCTTCTTAAGAAATAGCTGAAGCACATTTTTCTATCTAAAGCTTATTATGATTGAAAACACACGAGACAATTACTAAAAATATCGCTTCACAATATCATTTAAAATATTTGAATACTTACACACTGTTGTAAAATTGTATAACTATCCAGTAGATACTTTTATTGATTTCAGGTTGTTTGGATTCATCACAGAATTGTGTTAGTTGGGTACCACAGAAAACTAGAGAGCACTAGACAACTGTTTTGTCCTAATATGGCACCACCTCAATTTAATTACTTTTATTAATTCCTAATAAAACACATTAAAATGTATACTTCGATGGAAGGTTCTATTTTTAACGGATTCCTTATCAAGTTGTGTAATCGTATATCTATCTCTCTGTCAGCTTATGTACGTATGTACTATATATAACAAATTAGTAAAGAATCTATGAACAACAAATCAACTTATACTAGAAACTTCTAAAGAATTTTTTCAGACAAACAAATTCATTTATGTCAGTTAAGATATTGAAAGTGTTTACGTCACAAAAAATAATTCAGGGTATTAAGAATATTCAATGTAAGAATATCGTAAACAGTTATGAATAAAATTGAAAGTAGTGCAGGGTGCAAATAAATAATAAAAGAATAGGGAGATTAACATTTTTATCCTAATGAACAATCACTAAGATATAATTACTGCAACCATTACTGCTAGTAATACTAATGTCAATGCTACCATTAATGCTATTACTATTGGTATTAATAATAATAATAATATTAGTAATGACAATAATAACAATAACATTAAAATGAGCTTAAGGCCAATTTAAAGACAAAGAAATGACAAACACTTTTCTTCTGCATACATAGTTTTAGTTTTATATAATGAATAGTCCGTGGCTTATGCAGTTTTAAGGAGTTGAATATATAGAAGTTTTGGCAGATTTGAACATACTGTTTGTATACTTTTCAAAGTTTTCTAGTATGTAAATTGAGACAACTCTGTGGAGATGAGTAATAAGTGCAATTGTAAGTACTCGTCATAGATTCATGTCATTTGGATACAACTGAAAAGGAAACAGTACTCCCTAGTTTTCAGTGGTATCCATCCAACACAGTCTGTGGCGAATACAAACAACTAAACTTAATACAAAACCCCAAAAAACTACCATGATTCAATTCATATAATCAACTCAGTAATGACTACATTTAGGATGTTTCTAAAGTTCTAGGGAGAAGTTGTAATTAGTGGAGTTTTTGACAGTTATCACCAATGACAATGAGTGATCATCTCTCTATATCTCAAATTAATGGAAGTATAAATTCTTTAAGTGAATACCTATAGGTCCATTAGTGTTGATAATTAAGACTTCTCTATGAAACCTAAAGACACTGGGTTCAATTCCATTGTTACTTTTAGTATTTATTCATTTAATGTTAATATATTCCTCACTAAATTGTTTTGTGAAAATTTCATGTATACGTACGATTGTAAAACTTAGTGAATTCGTTGAGAAGAGATCCTTTCACTGAAATTCACGTATTACATATTTTATTAGTTATAAAAACGTACTAAACAATCCAAGCCAACAACATAAATGATTGTAAACGTGTTAACTAGACTTTATATGTTTCATGAAAACATTTAAATAACACTAAATGTAATTGTATACACAGAGTGTGTGTATGTGTGTGGATGTTTAGTTGTTCTAGTGATCTTTTTGATATGATTTCTAAGTAAAAGAAAGTAAGTTACTCACTCAGTTGACTAGTCTGTAAAAGTTTTCATTGATGTACACAAAAACTGACATGTCAGTTTCAATGATAATCAAATAATGAATTCTACTACAAAACATTGTTTTCTATACTCTTACGTAAAATGTTTAACAGCTTTCAATGTATATCACGTGTATGGTATTTAGCATGGTAAATTGTTTTCTTTTTTTGTAATTTATGCATTTAGTTTTGAATATTAAATGGCATGTTATGACTGCGAGAAATTTTCGGTTGATTGATCGAATGTCAGTTAAGTGTGTCTAGTCGCTATTTGTGGGTCTGCCGTATACCCACTGAGTCCCAAGCCAGAATAAGAAGAACACGACCCGATAGACCAACCAGACAAAATCGAATTATATTTTATACATTCTTTTATATATACATAAAACAAGACCACACAGCAGACCAATTAGGAAATTAAGATTAATACAGAACAAAGGAGATAGTGGCAGTGAATAGGGACAACTTATACACAACCAATTAACTGTACTTCATAGTAAGAGACAATATGCTAAGAATGAATATACTAATCGGGAGAATAGGGTAAGAGGAACGTAACAATCATAGAAACGAAATGTTTACACCACACACAGAATAATTGAAATAGTGTTCTAAAACACAGAACTGAGAGTTTGTTACTCTTCTTTAGTGGTCCGGTATAACATGCCGATTCTCGTAAAATACAATTATAGTTTCAATGAATTCAGTTGATTTACATGAGATTGTTGTTGTAATGTACAGTAATTTACTCAAATAAAACAGTTGAAGTTAGTCCTAGGCACTCAAAATGATATCATTATTGAAAATTACACTTAAATATGCATTTTTTATTCACCAAATGAATGGATAAATGACTGAAAAATGATGATTGTAGCATCATGAACATTGAAAGCGTTACGGATAACCTCACTTTAGTTAGCCGATGGATGAACTTATTGTTGTTTTTCTAAAGATAATTGAATTTAAAGATTGAAAAAAAGTAATCTTATAGAGGTAGAGAATAGTTTACGTGACTTCGTGATTCACAACTTTGTCTATGCAGATGAATGAGACTAAACGGTTGATTCAATCTAATTAATATAGTATGAGGTATAGATGTTAAAATATCAGTTTATTAATACAGTCTGCAATAAATTTTGGAATTCAGAAAATGGCATTTGAAGATCAAGTGTCAAAATAAGAACTCGCTATTTAGGTTATACGAGAAATCGTGTAGAAACTATCTGCTCAAATCAAAATCCTAGTGTAGTTCAAAGGATAAATCAAAAGAAACTTACTTCTGTAAGTCACTAAGGATCAGTTATTGCATACTTACGTCCATTAATTTATCTTTACTATTAGCAATGGTACATTCAACTTATTTGACTGATGATAATGATGTTTAATCTGCAGAGAAACTCTTGTGTAAATCTGAATTACTATTTGTTTCTGACTAGAAATTCACATTGGAGGGTATCTACATTGGTTAAAAGAATCGTTTATTATCAATCAGTTGCTTATATGGTATACCTGTTTTTTCTAGATATTTTCAAACATTATGTGAATGTATCTAGAAGCATATGATATTTACTTAAATCAGTCTTCTTTACTCACAAAATACTTCCCTTTTGTTAAAGTGTATTTAGATGACTGCCATTCAGCTTATTTTAAATAGGGTAAATTGTAATATATCATGCAAACCAAATGAATTGTTCTCATGGTAACAAAAGATAATTAGTAAATGTATTCATAAAAATCATTTAATTTAGTTATTTGCAAAGTAAACCAACTTTGTCTGGACATATAGTAAAAATCATGAAGTATACGTTTTGTCCTTGTGTGGAACTATATACATTCATACTAATGACAAAGACTAAGTCTATGAAACACAGGCCTCATCGTAAGATGTAACCACTTGAGTCCAGTTATGTCATTTGTAGTACTTACTTACCAATTGCACTGAATTGCATTCGCAGAACATCACAAATTGACGAATGTTGGAAATGTAAACCAATGAATGCTGACTTCGTGGGAAGAAGGCTAAGTGCTCAAATCGAGGTCTGAGTGATCTAGTTGTGACCCCTGCTATGAAGTTTCATGTTAGGACGAAACACTTACTTCATGTTTTTATTTTTTAATTAATTTTTTAGCAATTGCCATACAAGCTATATATAGTATTACAAGTTAATAGTAACGATGATTAGTAGCAAATGGTTGACTAATCTTCCACTGAATCATTTTAGAATTACATAAACTACTGACTAATTGTAAGGAAACACTTTATATACATAAAGTATAAAATATAGTCAAAATAAAGACTTTAAGAGGGGAAAATGTTTACTTTTCGATGACATCATTTACTAGGATTATACATTCTAATTTGTAGTAAACTTAACAAATAATTGTTTATAGTAAAATAGAAAGGAATTGGATCATTTATCAAAGTAATAAGAAGTACTGACATTCTGAAGTATTCAACAAAGTGTGTGGGGGGAAGTTATGATTTCTTCAAGCAATCATCTACGAAGGTGTTGCGTCACATAGGAAAACTAGTCAAAAGTAACTAACTAAATAATTAATTAATTGAATCAAATTAAGATAGTTTCGTGAAGATAGGTAGAAAGTATATTTGTGTGTATTCGTTATACGTTCATGTCAGTTGGGTACCATTGTAATTTAGAGAGCACTGAACTACTGTTCTATTTCCACTAGTGAACGACATAAATATATAAAGAACACAAACAATCAAACTTAAAATTTATCTCCATAAACCACCTCAATTCATTTAAGGTAATCAAATCAATGATGGCTAACTTCAGGAGTTTAGATATTTTAACAGTGAGGCAGTTGTCATCTAGGAAAATGAATGATCGTAGTGTTATATCTAAAATTGGTGAAAGTTGAAATTCTACGATTGGTCACCGACCTAGCCTATTGATGTCGATAATTAAGAGTTTGCTGTGCAATCTGAAGGCAATACGTTTGATTACCTGACGGAATCAAGGCTACGCACCTGTGAAAAACTCCATACTAAAAAGAAATAGCTGTTTAGTGGTACCTGGTTTTCAATATTATCCAACCAACATTTATTCGTGAAGAATACAGTCAACTAAATTTATGTAAACCATAAACCTTCACTTAATTGAATACTTCAGAATGTGAGTACTTCTCATTACTTTCATAAATAATACAATGGCATTCTATTTTACTATAAACAATTATTTGTTACATTTACTACAAATTAAAATGTGTAACCTTTGTAAATGATGTCATCGAAAAGTAAACATTTTCCTAACCGAAATGTCTTTATATTGATTTCATTATACAATGGGCTTTATTCTTTACTAAAAATGTAACTTTGTGAAACACATAAAATTTTGATAATGTGCTAAGAAGATGAAGTTTGTCAGTGCTATGTGGTATATTTGTGCAATACATTTCGAATAATCTAATCACACATACACTTGTTATATATGAAAACTGAATAGTCACTAGACAAATTAGAGTATAAGCTAAATAAACAAGGATAATAAAGGGAACCATTTGAATCCCATTCTATCAAGGTAGATTGAGTGAAAGTACAAAATGTTTTTAAACAAACAAGTAGGGTTTGAACTTTTGTATAGCTAAGACTTCAACAAGTGTTAGTATACATCTGATAAATGTCGTCTTCTTGTTACATTATTTAAATTTATCAAAGGGACAAAAATTCCACATTTTCTGAAGACCAAAAAAGTGTGTCTAAGACAACTACCACATGTATAACACTTTTGTACATTGAAATACACTAAATAAACTTTTATACTTTAAAAAACCCGCTAAAACTTATGATAATTTGATGAATAAAATAACTTTCGTTTAACATTTAACACTATTTCACGTTGACAGGAGTTCACGTGATAATCATAACAAATGGTTTAGAGACTTTAGGTGATATGCCTCAATATCGTTGGCAATAGCGCAGATGCATCCACTCCTTGTCTTCCATCCAAATTTTAACTTTCTGGGTTTATCATAATTTTCGTTTCACTGAATCATATTTTTTAAAATCATATCTCCAATTTCTATACCTTTTCATTAGTACTTACTCTGTTTCTACCTTCCCTACTCTTGGATTTAGTCCGACAAATTGAATCTCTATCTGCTGATTGGGGTATAGCAACTTGAACTGATGTATGCATGTACCAAGTTCTACATTGTAACTGATTGACTGACTAACTGACACGTTGATAGAAATTGTTTGCATCAGAGAATGAGATTGCTTCAGTTTACTTGATTTTCGTTGTTGATGGATTTATTCTAATGAAATGAAAGTATCAACAGTCAATAATGAATACAAATATCATTATTATTAGTAAATGGAAGTAAAATGGTTGTTATAGTATTTTCATTACGGTTACATGTATAACTTGATAAATAAACTGTAAAACTTACTAAAATTCTGATGAAAATTAGGTATTGAACATTAATTTTATTCTTATTGAATGATTAAAAACAAACAAACAATTTGTCATGATTTTTATTGTTAATAGGTAATGGATCTTCAAGTTGTAGTCCACGGCCTCCATGTAAAAAAGAAGACTATACGAGTTATTGGACATCGTGTGATCAACATCAAATGGTAAATCATTATTAAAGTATTAATTATTAATTGTATGTAATAATCTGTTAACTTATGTGATCAGCGTCCATTTGATTAACCATTCAATGAAGTATTTACTACTATCAGATCATTCCTTTATTCATCTCATTACATTGAATAAATGCATTTGTAAGTGAATAGATTTACTATTCTCCTAACTCCATATATTACTGATAGAGTTATATAGTTGATGACTGCTTGATCTTATTCCTAGATCTCTTTTTATAAAATTATTTGGATTTCGCATGAATTCATTTATTTGAATTACTACTGAATTGTAAGTAATATATTTTGTATAGACGAGAATGATATTTCATATCCAATGTTATTGCGATGAAAGTGATGGTAATCTGTAACATTGAGAAATGTTACATTTTTTTTAAAGTCACTATCCATCTACTTAGTATGTGCTAACTTGCTTTCAGTGGCTCTTCAAGTAAATTGATTCATTAATAAAAATTTCTTCAATAGATTACAAACTTCTTTTTTTTTAAATTATTGTGTCAAAAACTGAAACCATTCAAAAGGAGTATGCATTTGTGACTCAATAAGTAATAGTTGAATGCATAAGAAACTATATTATAGTTTAATTACCAAAATATGGCATCATTTTATGAAATCACTGACTGATGATCTAAACAGCGTTAGTAGATGCAAAACAACTTATTTGGGGTCCACACGAATACTGTAACTATTAGTCGAAGACTCTTTGTTCCTACCTAAGTTTTAAGCTTAAGATTATTTCATACATACCTTTCCACTTACTAATTCTTACTTTATGATCTTTATTTCACATATATTCACTCTTTTATTTTTATCATTGACGTAATTACTACTTCTACTAATTTGGTATTAATCCTATTGTGTTCCTGTGGTGAGGTAACTTAGACCGATGCACACATATGCCAAGTTCGATGCAGTGCATACATACATACATACATGCAATTACACTGTCATACCATTTTGTTTAATTATCACAAATAGAGATGTGAAATTAGTAAATTATACTTTCAATTTTGTTAGTAACAATGATTATCGTCTGTCAATAAATTCATTCATTCTTGATGTTTTGCCTCCATTTACAATCACTTCACTATAGTACTGTTCTATTTCAAACATTCTTTTATGTAGATTACTATAAACTACTTAATTTGATCATCTTTATTGGAAATTATTATTAATAATTTTATTTGTCTACTGATTAATGACAACATGTAAATTATGATCAGAATCAATCAATATCATGTAAGAAATTGTAATCAAATCGAGTAGTTTTAAGGTAAATAAAAATGCTACATGGTTGATAGATGAATGTACATATTGGTGTTAACAAGTGTAATGAGAAGTTTATCCGTCAAGTTAGAGTTGTTATCTATGGTGTACTAATTTCTTTATTATTATTTACACTTTACTGATCATAATTATTGTGTAGATACTATATCAAGTGACTTGATATTATGGTAATCTTTATTTGACTGATACCTGGGTCACTTATCTTCAATCGAACCTAATTGTGAATTAGATCTTAATTTCAATTCATACTACAATTGGCTGGCATTTTAATGAGATTTAGTATTAACCTTTGATCTAAATTTGTTTGATTCAATCTGAATGAAGTTAAGTTAATGAAGATCAGTTACTGATTAATAGCCAACTAGTTTATCCAACATACTATTGATTTGGATACTATATTCTGTATATCCAAGCAATCATTCGAATATAACAGAAATCTGTGAATTTGATTATTATTTAATAACTTTTGACTAACAGATTCTTCTTATCAATTTCGTGTAATACCTTCGGCTTTGTTGATCTAATTAGTTCTAATCACATACTACTTAAATAAAAGCATCCGAAAATTTATTCATTAAGATGCTTTTTCTTAATGTTTAAATTGATAAACCTTTATTACTACACGAATTTATTCAACGGGGACATCGATGTTGTTTAAATGTCAATTGATTATATTTTACAGAAGGGTTAGCTTTAGAATCAAGAACTCAAACTTCAGTCTGTTTCATACGCTTCAGTCGTATATGCACATATTCTGATCTTAATATTCATTTAAAATCAAACTCTATTTAATGTCGAAAAAAATCAAAATTTTATGCCAACAAGGAAATATCATAATTGGATGTTGAGGAGATTATTGAATTTCAACTTAAGCATCCATAATTTATCGATGTTAGAAATGTTGACCGCTAGATTCTGGTAGGATCATTTGAATTCTGAATGTTAACAACTGGGTAATGCAGACTTTTACGATTACTTATTCGGATCACAATCATCGATTGATTGACGTTAAGGTGACTCAGTGGTTCTGTGAAAGCGCTCTGACGTTTGAGTTTAAGTCAAATTTTAACCATAAACGCTTGGTTGTAAATAGACCTAACTGGCTTATTCCAAATGGACTAAGCTTATCTTAAAATCCACTGCTGGCAGTAATCAAGATTGATAATATAATCTTCATAGTTTGAAACCTGATGGTAGTAACTATAGTTACTTTCCACCAATTTTATTGTATTTCTTGTTGTGTTTCGTATTTCATTTGTGCCTATTTTTTATTTTCAGACTCAGCGTAAATGGAGGTGGATTGAACCAAAAATATGTAATGAAGATACTGGTGTTTCGTTACCACAACCTGAAAATCCTATAGAATGTCATAAATGTCCAGCTGGTACATTTCCATTAGATGGTAATACATGCGAATTATGCTCATCTGGTAAAAATAAAAACGACGTAAATTTAGAAACATGTATTACCTGTCCATCTAATGAAATTCCAATGTATGGTTTACGTTTCGATAATTGGTATCGTATGCCATCACTGTTGACATTGAACTGTTTCAACTTCTTCGGTAAGTTGAAAGTGGAAATTGTCTTATAGTAATAAATGTGTATACGTTTCAATTTACAAGTGAGTGGCAAAGTTAATGATTAACCTTTTCTAGAACAGAAAAACGATTCTAATAACAATCAAGTCAAATGAGTGTCATGGTATTATGTATTGTAATATGAATTCTATTATTTGACGATGAAACACTTCTTTTATCGATTGATTCAACAGATTCAAAATATGATGTGCACACAATACCAGTGAAACTGATACACATGATGTAAAAACTAAAACTTATGTTGTCTTACTTCAGAATGAAAATGAATTTTGACAGTATATTAAGTTTGATTCTCAGGAGTGTTATTAGATTATCTTTTGAATAGGTACTGTTACTAAAGTTGTTTAAAGTCAGATAAAGTAATCTGAGTATTGCCAAAGTTACTATTCGACTAGACTTTGATCTTATTCTTTGTTATAATTAAAACCCCTGTTTGAATTCCATTGAGACCAATATACCCCTCGATACTGAAAGCATGTTTAAAAAAAACCTTGGTTTGTTTAGAAGGGTTTCCTGTAAACGTCTCCAACCACCTAAGGACTATGGCAGACTACTTACCTTTCTGCATGGATTTATCAATCTGGTTGTGAGCATGGCAGTCGTGTTAATTGATATGAAAAGGGATGTTACTATGAATTTCATATACAATCAATCTAACCAACTACCTTTGAAAATAGAGATTTAGTAAAAAAGTGTGTTCACTGGAAGTGGTAGATCTTGGCAACTAGTATAATGTAATTTTTAAACTATGAACTTATAAATTAGGTTATTTTATGTGAATACATAGTACTTTTTAAGAATGTAAAATCACTGTTTTACTGTAAATGGAAACTAGTACAGAAAGCTACTTAACAGAAATTTAATGAGTGATTTGAAAACAACTGATATTAAAGTTTTAACTAAGATTAATAAGAAAAAATGTTCATGGTGTTATTTCACATCACGAACTAACATTACGTCACTGAAAGTCAGAGATACTGGACAGAATTATCGGACGTTAGATATCAACTAGATTATACACTTCATTAGTTCTGAAGGTTCTTGGTTTGATTTCTGACAACGTTATGGATGTATACTGTTGAGACGGTACTTGTGTCCAGTGTTTCCTATATTTTGCTCATTTTCTAAGTGAAGCCGCTACGTGATGTATGACCACATAATTCAACACTATCTAAAGCCATTTTTGCTACTAACGTTTTTGTTTATTTCTTCTAAGTTAACTAAGTGGGTATTTGTTATATGTATCTTTTTTTGTAGGGGTTAAATGTCAGACATGGGAACGTGACTTGACATCATTACGTGGTGGAGTTGGGATGCACTCAGATGAAGTGGCAACATTAGTACTACCCATTAACGATGGTTTTATTACTGCATCATCATTTGATTCTACTAATAAATATTCTTTTTATTTTCAACCACCTATGTCTAATACATATGTACGAATTGACTTTCAGTTAGATTGTATTGAAAGATGTCAATTTTCAATGAAACTAGTAAGTTATACCTTACAATTTTCACTTTGTTTTCAATAAAAACTATATGTATATTGATGTGTCTATCACCTGAAAACCGATAATATAGTATACACCTTCATCAGTAAGACACTTTGTAACCTTTAAATCGAAAAGGCTTTTTTGAAGTTCCTGGAAATCATTCTAATGACATCGATTAACATTTATTTTTGTAATATTCAGCTTATTTTAAATATGAACAAGTGGATGTTTATCATGAGAAAATCAGAATATATTTCAATGTAGTGGGTCATCATTTTCTTGTAGATGGTTGATGAATATAGACATGAATGAACTCTTCAAATTTTCTTAAAAAGTCGCAACTTGTCTCATGTTGTTTGCAATCTACAGGTGAATCCATCTAACCTCCTAATGTTTTAAAATGCAAAGTTCTGAATTAAATAGTTATGACCTAGACTTTATGATAATGATATCATGTTCAATGAGTTGTTGAAGAGTGATTCTAACTTATGACAACAACTATATTTTATAGCTCTATGTCATAAAAAGATTTCAGTAAGACAATTATTGAAAACTAGAACGTTGTATGAGTTTATTTTAGTTAACTATGTGAAACGTTTTAGCAGTATATATTCATTAGCACCATTAAGAACTGAACCAACGTGTGAATAAATTACTTTACCTACGGACAACGTCAATTGAATAAAATAAATTCTTGAAACTTGTCCAAGTGGGCTAAAAACCAGAGTTACTAAAAGCGTATTAGAATATGTTTTCATGAAGAAAGACGCTTATCTAAAGTTTATGTATTTAAAAATAAGTTACAAAGTGGATTTAGCCTGGCTTCTATTGAAAACAGGGGTGCAATGGACATCTATTTTGTTCTAATCTGGATATCTTGAACAGTTTATGCGTCACGGATTAAATTCAAAACTATTTGATCTTTCTGAATTTAAAATATTCATACGGTATCTAGTAGTCGTCAACATTTTCAACTTTAAACAAATTATTAGCACCAATGTGAAATGTTTATGGAAAACATTTTCTCATCGTTAATTTCCATGGCAACATACTATGTAAAATAAACATAGGCATGAACAGTAAAGATGAACACAATAAGTTGGGATCAGTATCTTTTACTGTTTAGTAATTTTAAATCAGCTAGTTCAAATGTCAACTTGGAATTCATCTTCACATTTATGGTCGTTTAATAATAAAAGCTGACAGTCATGAATGTTATCACTGATCGTCTTGAGCATGAATCCTTCTTTGCAATACGTATAAAAATAAGCGTTACTGTAATGCAGAAGTTAAATTTTTTCATGTTAGGGTACATATTTATAATTATATACCATTCATTCATTGTTCAATTTCTTTTCATTACAGTATTATAGTGTTGTTTATTTTAAAGTTGTTAAGCAACAGTAACGTAAATAAAAAAACACCCAGGTTATTGATTTTGTTAATCAACAGGTAGCTGATCGGTGATGATAACAATAATATTTATTATATGCCTAAGTAAATGTCCCTTTTTTCAAAGTTGTATTCAATTGATACTACTTACTAATACTTGATATATAAGTAATTGGTTTATCAATTTTGTCAGTAAAATAAAAAGGATTCTTTTGTAAATATGCTTACTTAACAACATGAAGATTAGAAATAATAGTGAACAAATGATGTATTCTAAAATTGTTTTTATACTTTAATATTAAATAATTTGTATAAAATAGTGAATTATACTGTTGTCAAGTTTGACACTATTAATTCTTGTTGACCAACATCCCTGAGATGGAATACCATGTTACCGTCAGCGTTTGATCAAATTATTCAAGACAGTTATAACGTGACTTTCCACTTAACCTTATATTAGCTGAAATACTACAATAACTCTGTAAAGAAAATGAATATGATAGTCAACGGTGAGTCTATAAAAATCTTACATCTTACGCAGTATAAATATTATAGTTACTAGGTAATTAACAGATGCGACCTATCGACAAGTGTCCCGATAACATGGTGAATAAACTTCATAGACTGTGATTCCCGATTCTTTGTTCAGTTTTAGTAATATCATAAGACAAAACCAACAGCAAAAAGCATAAGTTTCTCTCTCAAATATAATATTATGCCTATATACAAAGTATGAACACAGATAAACATTACTGAATATCAAAAAGGACTAAAGGATGTCATTTCTGTAGTTCACCAACACCAACATGTTAAAATCTTGCATACTATGCTTTACACTTAGTGCAAGAGTAATCATGTCATTGAATGAATGAGAGCCTTAAAATGTAATATAATTTGATGCGTGCATAATTTCATTTATGATCTCTTATCAACAAAAAATAACTAGAAAAAAATGAAGTAAAGTTAAATTCAAAAATATTACGTAATGACTGAATTCACCTACTAAAACTTATCTAACTTTCATACGGTTTATACTGCAAAATTATGAAAATCATAATGAAACACTTCAATAAATATGAATAATGAATTTATGTGTCATATGAAATCATATAAACGGTTTTAACTGGTTAGCGTTTCTTTTTAGAAAGGTTGTTGTTTTATGAGATGGGGTTGTTAGCCCTATGCCCAACCCTCCTCCTTTATCCGAGCTTGGGACTGTTAGTAACCCTAGAAAGGTTTCAGGAAAGGAAGGCTCGGAATAGAGTTGGTTGGAGAATACTTATCGGCGGCCTATACTCCACATAGGGTAACATACATTGATTAATTGATTGACTGATGAAGTCTTATGGTATTTATTACTTATCTGTTAAAATGTAACGTAAGTTAACTCAACAGATTAAAACTGAAGGATTAATCAACTGATCTATTTTCAAATATGGTAGAATATAAAGTAAATAAATTGTTTCTATAATTATAATCAAAGTATTTCATCATACTAAGTATTCATTAATACAGTTTTATTCTATATAATTTGTCCCTTTTATAAGTTTTAATAAGGTAAGAACAACAATTGTAGCAGAATATTTTTTTATTTCATGGTTTTTCGTCAACTAGACTACAACGTATCTGACATAGAATATTGTCTCATTAATTATTTATATCATTTTTTGCTTGTTCTAAGTTGGTCATAAATATACCTGCAAAGATTGCATCTAGTGAGCTTCCTATATCAACTCCATTGATTTGGTGACGCCTAGTGTTATTGAATTGAAATTGTACACATTTTTAGTACAGATAGTTGTTTTAATCCAGCTTCTGGTAGTGAGAGAAGATCGGACTACTTACATATGATTTGTATAGTTTCTTCTAAAGAGAATGTAGCAAACAATGATGATACGTATAATGAAACCATAAACTTATCAGATAAATCAGGTGATCTTTCAGAAAAAGGAGTTATTTGTAACTAACAGGTAACAGATTACCCTTTATTAATGACTTGCTGAAAATGTGTCAAATAAATCTACATTATTGTACTTCGTCTGATTATCTGATTTAGCTACTTCTCGAGATCTACTGGATTACCGGGATGTTGCTTTTTGTAGCTTTGAAGTTTTTTCCACGAATCATGATCTCTTGGAAAGATTTATTAACATAAAAGGCCACACAATTGATACAACCTTAACATGTAAACACAATTTTGTGCAGAAGTGAATAGATTCTTTTCTTTTCTTTGCAATTGAAGCAATCAGAAGTGTGTTGGTTGCTTTATAGAATGATTGCACTAATTCATGACATTTCATTTAATACATTATTAGTCAATAAGTAGGTTGTTCTATTTTTATCCATTTTTTAACAAGATTCATGGGGAAATTATTAAACTGTATTAGTAATTACATTCTTTTTACTTCCTATTGTTTATTCTCTCCTGATGTAATATGTATGGTAGCTCTTCTGAGATGCTTTCTTTCGCTGAAATTTATTCATTTACACTCATTTTCTTACTTAATCATATTGATTTAATTTCAATTTGTTAGGTTTATATTGCTGGTAATGAGAAAACAGTTGCTATTTGGGGTGGATCATCGAAACGAATTAATCATACGTGAGTTATTGTTTATTGAACGTAGTTACAAGTGTTTGTAGGGTTTATTTTAGATTTTATAGATTCAGTATTTAAATAAAGTAGGTAAATCATATATAGTTGTCAAGTGCTTCTAGTAAATAACATGTTCGTCAATCAAATATCAGTAATAAGAACCATTGATGTATTAAACTAATACCAGACATGTTAGGGGTGAGACAATTATTATTAGTAACAATGAATGATTGTCGCTCTATATAACATGAATTCATGGAAATGAAAATTTTACCATTCGATTACGACCTAGTGGTGCAGAGGGTTAAGTGTTCACCAACTTGATGCCGCTGTGGCGAAATCTACGTTGCACAGTAGTGAGGAGTCCCATATTAAGGCAAAACAGCTGTCCAGTACTCTCTGGTTTTCGATGGTACCCTATCAACATCAGTCTATGACGAATTCAGATAACTAAATATAAAGTCAATCTCCACAAAATCTCTCCAACACTAATATCTTGACTCTTAGGTTGTTTTAATTGTTATTGTATATATTATTAGTTATATTAAGTTAACAAAACTTTGTATTTATTATTATTATTATTAATTAGATATCATGTACAAGATGCAAGTGCAATTACATTCAAATGGACTTTTGAAAAACCTGGTTCACGAATTCATGTACAAGATCATGTGAAAATTTATCAAATCGAAGTAACAAATGTTAAAAATGACAACGCTATCGGTTGTCAAACGTGTATTAGAGGAGTTGAGAATGGAAAGTATGTAAATAGAAGTGACAGTAATAATAATAATAATAACAATAATCATTATTACTATTATTATATTCCATTGATTTATTGGTTTTTATTTAGCTTATTTTTCTCCATAGAAAGTACTGTGAATTCCTATTGTTCCTCTAGATTCCCATTAACTGATTACAATTAAATTAATGCATAAAAGTTAATATGATTACTTAAGTAATGTTAAATTAGGGTTAAATTATCTCTGAATCATCTATTACTATTACAGTTTATCAACATGATACTTGGTGTCTCAAAATGGCACTGTTGAAAAACTTCAATATATTAAGCTTAAGACTTTATTAGTTATGCCTTTGAAGTGCACATAAAACCATTCATTCTGTTCAGTGATTGTGTCAATTTTAGCAGATATATGTAAATTTATTTACGGAGTTTGAGGAGAGACAAGAGAGAAGGGTATATCGTAAATGAGATAACTGTAGATCTTGACATTAATGAATGAGTGATTGTATTCAAGATGAAGGATTCAGTCATACGAAGCGTTCTTGATAATTTATATTGTCCTCAATTAATTGTCCCTTTCTTACTGTTGAATAAAATGATATCATAATTTTTTTATATTATTTGGAAGATCATTAAACAAAATCTAAGGAAAATGACATTATTTAGATGCATATGGTTTTCAATAGATATTTGTTTGATATAAAACTTAATAACATACAGTAATTAACAAACCACCGAACATGACAAGCGAAAATAGTTGGTAGGCATTTCTACTACTGGATGATCAGTTTGGAGTATTGTTAATGTTTTCATCATCTTACTTAAAAACCACTCTGTTAAAATGAAAATTATTAGAATTAACTTGGAAGTTTTGGAGAGGCGGGGAGAAGTCGTAAGTAGGACTGACATGGTAGTTTTCAGTTAAATAGTCGATAAGATTAACGCTTATAACTTTTGAGAGAATAGTGCAAACGCTAATCGGTTGGCATTTAGATTAATGATTAAAATTTCTAAGGTGAAAGAGGAGATAGGACACACCCAAATAATGAGTCATTTAATAATGCAGAACAAATAATTTTATGTATCACTTGACGGACCACTTCATAAGGTAAAGAAACAAAAATAGTAAGTTGTTTTGTCCTAGTATGCTTCTCTTCACCAGTATGCATCCTCATTCGAAGCCGTTTGGGCCTTTAGGGTTTATGAAAGGACGAGTTTAACCAGTTCCTCTATTTCCGTAAACATCAATAGAACACTCGTAGTCGCTGTATCACATATCTTGAATTTTCTTGTAATCTCACCAAATGATTTCTATAGTAATGGTAAATCTGTTGAATCTTCACATATGGTTAGTTTACTAGTCCGAACACCGGTTACCACGTCGCTCAATGATGACTAGTATTGGGGTGGGTTGGAAAAGGGTTAGGGGCGGCCAAACAAAAACGTGGCATCAGTCGTTGAAGTCACTAACTTCTGGTCTGAGCCACATTGGTAGATGTCGACTACCTGGTTGGGGTCCGCGT
Source organism: Schistosoma japonicum (assembly GCA_025215515.1). Taxonomy (NCBI): domain Eukaryota; kingdom Metazoa; phylum Platyhelminthes; class Trematoda; order Strigeidida; family Schistosomatidae; genus Schistosoma; species Schistosoma japonicum. Next base: position 12,165,688 of record CM046064.1, read on the forward strand.
GACTGCCGTACCCAGTGGTTGGAGACTCTTGGTGACATGGCTCAGAATCGATCACAATGGCGTAGGTGTATACATTCTTTCTCTTCACGTACACCTTGAGACTAAAACTACTCTACCTTTCTTTCTACAAACTAATTTTTTTTCTCTCTCTCTCTCTACATATTATATCCTTATATGCAATCTTCCTTTTATATATTACTACTATTAAAGTAACTGATTCTATGAATTCGGTGGTCATCTTGCTATGCTGTTGAGGTGTGGCAACTTGGACCGATGCACTTATGTGCCTGGTCCTACGTTGTAATCATTCACTCATTCATGCATCCTTCATTCCGCCAGGGCCTTCAGATCTCACTAGGAACATTAAACCTCCTCACTTCCATTAATTCGATACATAGCGCTGTAATTATCTATTGTCATTGGGGATATCAGTTTCACTTTCTATGTGTCTGAACTCCACTATTAATATTTTTCACTAGAACTTCAGCAACGTCTTGAAGTTAGTTACTAGTGAACTGATTGTTGTACTAAATCATTCTCTAGATCACATTATTTAAGATGTTATATGTAAATATTCATTATAATCGTACTTAAAGTAATTATCACATAATCTGGGCATTAACTTTATGCAAAAACTAGATATATCTATTTTTAAAGTCACTTTTTATCACAATCTAACTTCAATTAAGCATCGAAAGTCACTAAACAAGGAACCCCAAGTATTTCAGAGAATGGATTCAGATCAATTAGCGATTAACTGACAAACTAATAAATAGACATAATTACATGGTAAACAGCTAACTAAGATGAATAGTCAACGGAAGCACACAAAAAACGACAACAATTGAAAGATATAAATCTTTCAAAATTGATACATACTCATTGTTCCAGTATGAATGTTAAAACTTGGTTACTTAGTAGTTAACTGTATATTTTTTGAAACCAGTTAACACTAGAATACAGGTACATTCAAGAAATGAGTCTTCACTGTTAGGAAATGCATCTTCTTGATTCCACATTCCAGCCACAACCTAAACTTTAATAAGCAATAAATTTGCTTTAATAGTATAGTGAAAATATGAAAACTTATGAAATTAAATGGTAGATGACATGTGTTTTTTTTTTAAAAAAAGCAATGACTTTATAAACTGAATGAAATTAGCATTAATTATTTTCGTTATCACCATGACGACGTACTTAAAACTGTTTTTTGTTTTTCAGAAAAGGCTTCATATTTAAACAAAACATAATTTATATCAAATCACTGAACATGGTTATTTATTAAGTTGATATTTTTAATTCTATGAGATTGTTCCTGAGAACAATGTAATGAAACTGTAATTCACATTACTAAATGACTTCGAATATTTTTTATTAGTTGAAATTTATTTACATAACTAGAAAGAAAACCTCAGGACAGAGTTGGTTAGAGAAGGCTGATCGCCGGCCTATGCTTCACATGGAGTAACTGGCATCGATTGACTGATTGAACCTAAGATATTAGATAATTTTTATTAAATGTATTTGATTAGTTAGTTGCATTGAGAGTAAATAATTCCATAATATTGTAGTTATTGTCAGTAGTAGATAAGAAAAACTGTTTAGTTCTCAATAATCTCTAAATATCTCATTAGGTCATGTTGAAGTCATGTTGTAGGTTGAAAATCAACATTATTCTTATATTATAGATTGTTATTCAAGGGAATGAGACTTTTTTAAATAACTTACATCATGGAAATGGGAAGATATTACGAATTGATCATGTGTGTAGAAATGTCTAAAAAAGAGCATCGAACAGGATTGTTTTGATAGTCCTAAAACTTTGTAATATATTTTACCGCAGAGAATAACAATGATTTTTATTATGTTCGTATTATGATTAGCCCTGAAATCCAAGACTTGGGGTTGATGTACTGATACCTCAACACTAAATTTAATACTTAGTTTTGTTAACTTCAGTATCTACTATCGATTTAAACACCAACGTATTATCTACTAATTTGCTGAGTTTTGACAATAATGTTTATTCAGGATTAGGGTTGATCACTCTTTGTTAGCAAAAGCACACTTAGAGCAAATATCCAGATATTATCTTTTAATTAGTTTTATTATATTAAGTTTATGATTATAAAGAAAATTTGAAATGTATTTCTTGTTCTAATCGTGATTTATTATCCACAATCACAATATACTATAGTACACACTAGACATGTTAGTAGCTGTCTGGGCTTAGTAAATTAGTAGATAACATGTTAATGTTTAAAGTGATAGTTATTGGACTCGACGAAACTCATTATTCACATATATGTTAAAATGTATATGCATCTAATTGATGAGTCGTATCTAAGTTAAAGTATACGTCCTGAGTTTTACGCCTTATAACAATGTCAATAGACTATTAATATTTAACTTAATTGTGCTTGTTATAATAACACACATTACTAAGTCAGTTGTAAGGCCAAAAATTATTATTGAAGCATTTACTGGCAATGGGTATGTTCTAACAGAAATAACTAAATATTAAGTATAGATGAGAATTTCATACTCATTAAGGATTACTTGACTTCATTATCATTTTAAATATTGTAATTTGAATAATTTAGGTTAAAATTCATTTGGTTATTCATAACTACAAAACTTTATTTCCAATCCTCATTAAAATGAAGCGATTATTTGTACACTGTGATTTGTTCTACTAATTCATGTTCAAGAATTTTATAGAAATTCTTCATATTGGTACTTATAAACTTTATAATTCCTATTAGTTACCAAACTCATCATTATCAGGCAATATATTGGCGGCCTGCTTAAAATCTTAGGCTACCACCTTTTTACCGAAATCTCAACAGGTTAATTTTTGCTTTCTATTTTGTTTTAATTGCCTAATCATGTCCCGAAGTCGGATTGTGTACACTCACGCCTTTATAAAAAAGTTCACGACTTATCATCAATCGTTCAGTTAGATCTAAATGAAAACATCATGCTGGCTGGTAGCATATGTGGATAATAAAACCTGTTGCTAAGTCACAGGGTAAACGATTATTTCTATTCCGTAAATAAAAGATATGGCAGCATGGAAGCGTACCGGAGTGAAATGTGATCAATAAATTATTGGTGATTCAGTGAATCGAGAACTACTTGAAACCTATGTTGTCTCATGGTATATAACTAATCCATATTTATCATGCAGACGTAAATTTGACTTGTGTCTATGTTCTATTTAATCCAATGAAAGTGTGGGTTTATCGAGATGAATTTTCTCGCTTCTCCAGTACACGCTTTTCATTTGATTCTATTGATGATCGTTACATACATTTGACAAATGTTGCCGTACAAAATACTGCATCTGATTATGATTCTGAATAAAAGGTTGTAAATGGTCAATTGGTCGTTAACGTCATTATCTAGCTAAATATGGCTGTGAAAAGACATGTATACGGCAAAAAAGTAACTTATGAAGACACTGTATACTGAAAATTCATATTGTACTAAACATGCTATTGAATAAAGCTGTTATTATTGAAAAAAACTTCTGATTGATTTTAGTTTTAAAGACTCTTTAACAATGCCTGTCTAAGTCTCCTATTCAAGTGATATAATCTGAAATATCCAATTCTTGTAGTAAAGCACGTTAAGTTATTCACAATGTTTTCAATGTTTACTGTGTTTTATAACTCCTTTCTTTTTTTGTTGATTAAGCAAATGATTGATATACATTAGTGAAATTAGCGTCAAACTGTGTGTTTTATGGTTTGACGTTTATTATATACGTTTACCATTTAACATGTTCATTTGTGTTATACGTAATGTTCAAGCAATTGAAATAAACTTCAATTACTTGTTGATATAAACTACTGTCTAACATGAATTCACTCAAATATCCACAAAATGAATGTGTATTCATTTTTATGGTTTGATACTTAGATTGTTGTCTAGATCAATTCATTATAACTCACTTCATTTATGCATTACATTATTCTCTTTTTATTATTTCTATTGTTTTATTATATAAAGTATCAATTATTAAATGTATCGGTTGTTTATACTAACAAAATAAACTAATTTACATGTCAATAGATAATCATGATTTAAGTAGTTAGACATGAATTGAATAGGTAGTTCATGCTTGAAGGGTGTTTGTTTTTTAATGGACTGATTTATCAACTGATTAAAAAGTCACATGAGAACTTGAATTTACAGAAACAATTTGAATTGATACTAAATGAATTAATTGTTGGCAGTATTTATACTACTTACAAAAAAAATTAATTTGATAAAAAAAAACATATTTTAATATCTACATCTTAAATGTTTAGTTTGTTAGATTTTCACTGGATGTATATTGTAATGACGTTTTGTTTTGTTAGAATGAAATAGATGTCGACTGCTTCATGATTTTCGGTGAAGCTCAACCGAAATCAATGTTTGATTAATAAATAAAAAAAACAATAAATTTGCAATTTGTTGGTAGTTCGCGTCGTTGACTGATATCAGATGACATCGAATTTGCTAAATGTACAATATATTTGCAACTAACATCACGAAACTATATCAGAAGCATTGAACATATCGGTCTTATACTAGTTTGAAACTTTTCTGGAATGCATACATACAACTCTGACAAGATCAATCATTCAAGTACTTGCTGTGAAAACTAAGTTACCTGAACGCTAACAATGAGTCATATTATAAAAATGATTTCCGAAAGTGCCAAGACACAGGTTAATTTATGCCAAAAATCATTTTTAAATGAAACGGATACCCATAAAATGTATGAACAAAAATTTAAGGATACTTGTGTACCATTGTCGAACGAGTAAACTCATGGCAAATATTGGTAGGGTACAATTGAAAACCAGAGAGTACTGAACAGCTGTATCATCTTAGTACGGGTCTCATCAGTTGTATGGAGGTTTAGTTTATCTCCAACCTGGATTATATTCCTATGGGGAGTAATTGGGCCTGCGTACTGCTGAAGAGTTTCACACTAGGACAAAACAGCTATCCAGTACTCCCTATCAACAGCAATCTGTTGCGATTCCAATCAACTAAACCTAATATCAGTCTTTACCAAATACGGCGATTCAATTAGGCTAAATATCTCAGACAGAAATGTTGCCTATCGACTGTATAAGGAGATGAAATTATATTTCAATCAATTTTTGTAATGATTAGAGCTGAGAATATGGTTAGAAATTAAGGTTGCAACTACGGTTGGGAAATGGGTTAGCAACCTAGAGTTTGTTCATATATGCACTACTGAAATCGCGCTAAAAGTATCAAGTTAGAGGATTTCATTGATGTTACAATCAAATATATCAATTTTAATTCTTATATTTCGTATTACTAATCATTCATTCTATATTTGCTGTTTTCTACTCATGTGAACAGAGTGCATAATTTTCCAGTTTCCGTTGAAGTCTCCCTAATTTTTCATTGTTCTTAGGATTTACTGAATTTGCTCTAATTTAAAATTTCCCACATTTATAAATACTTACTTACTTACGCCAGTTACTCCTCTAAGAGGAGCATAGCCGCTCACCAGTATTCCCCATTGAACTTCGTCTTCATCAATCCTTCCCAGCGGTTTCCAGTTGCTGTTCAATTTTTTAATGTCTGCCTCCAATTCTCGACGCAATGTGTTCGTCGGTCTTTCCCTTTTCCGTTTTTCCAACAGGAATCCAAGTTAATGCTTGCCTTGTGATGCAGTCTGATGATTTCCGTAATGTATATCCTATCCATTTCCAACTTCGTTTCCTGATTTCCTCTTCGTCTGGAAAGTTGGTTTGTTCTCTCCCATGGTAAGCTGTTGCTGATAATTTCCGGTGAGTGGATATTCAGTATCTTGCGAAGACAGTTGTTTATAAATGCATGTTCCTTCCTGAGGATGTTTGAAGTAGTTCTCCACGTTTCAGCTCCATACAGAAGAACTGTTTTGACATTCGAATTGAAGAGTTTGACTCTGAGGTTGGTTGATAGTTGTTTTCAGTCTCACATGTTCTCCAACTGTAGGAAGGCTGTCCGTGTTTTGCCAATCCTTGCCTTTATATCTGCTTCAGATCCTCCTTGTTCATCAATGATGCCTCCCAGGTACGTGAAAGTCTTCACTTCTTCCAGAGTTTCTTCATCAAGTTAAATTAGGTTTGTGCTGCCTGTGTTGTATTCGAGGATCCTGCTTATTTCCTTATGTATGTTCAGGCCTACTGATACTGAGGTTACTGCTATGTTGGTTGTCTTCACTTGCATTTGTTGGTGTATATGGGGTAGAAGAGCTAGATAGTCCGCAAAGTACAAATCATTGAGTGGCATCCTACTTGCACACTGAATTCATAGTTTAGAATTAGGAGGTAATGTTATTGTATCAGTGTTCATTGTAAATTGTATCACAGTGATAATTGAATTAATAAAATATTTAAATTAAACGGAAATAATGAACATTTGGTAATTGTACGTTGTAACAAGCTGATTTTATCATTGTCTATATACTACACTCTATTAGTATGTATTCGTATAAAGTTTTCATTTGTTTGACATCAAAATGACATTTCATAGGTTACATGCATTCTTCATGATGAAAATTGTAAATTCACCTCTATTTATATTGGTCAATTATTCAATTCATCCTAATAGTTTAAGCACATCTATTAAGGATTATTGTATAAAGATAAGAACATATTTTACTCATTGGACTTCATACGTTCTTCATTTAATTGATTTTGATCTGTTTTAAAGATAGAAACCAAGGTTATTGATATATGGGTGTTAAATTATATCTACATCTATATCTATCTATCTATCTATCTGTCTACCTTTATATATATATATACATATATATATATACATATATATATATATATATACAGAGAGAGAGAGAATAGGTATAACTGAATGATCAAGTGATAAAGACAAGGCGTCATTATTACACTTGTGAAGTTATTGCAACATGATGAGTTTGTCAATTAGTAAATTTAGTTCAACGATTATACCTCTATAATATCTATTTCTTAATGAATATGAGTTTAAACATGTATTCAACAGTCTGCTTTCACTTTTGCATTTGTTTATCACTGATAATTGATTTATTCATTTTATTAGAAGAAATCTTAAGTAAATATCTCATATGAAGTACAATTATCGGTTATTATCATTCAGCATCATTAGTTAAGTTAAATTTTATATAGAAGAAATGAAAATGTATTCAAAAGTCTTTTTTAATTGGTGTCACAAGAAGTTTGTTTATATTAATACGTTATACTTGAACTTAAGATGGAGCCTGATTGAATTTAATTTCTTAGCTAACTTTAAATTAAGATGTTCTTGCTTAAATTTCATTTAACTGGTTTAAATATCTTTTCTACTTTGTCTTTAACATCAAGATATTATTCAGAAACCTTGTAAAACCGAGAAATTGGTCATTCTCTGTTTAATATTTTATAATATTCTTTAAGATGATTTATAAGTTATCTTCATCTTCTTTCATTTTCACCATGTGTAGAGAGTGGGTCTTCATATCAATCGTCTGTCGATAATTTCTTCTCATGTTTATAATATTACTACATATTTTATCACTTTTCATTTCCTTTTGGCTTAGTTTTTGTCTCTAATACTGAACACTTAATTTATATTGTACTACTCGTTATATATTAAACCAAGTAAATAGGAAGTAAATAATCACTTGCATAAAATTTATCTGTTAGCAACCCCTCTTTACTTACAATAATCATTTGGCCACTAGTAACTAACTTTGACGAGTTACTGTTGGAAGTCGTGAACAGTGTAGTTCATCCATTTAGAGTATGAGGTCATAAATCACTGGGATGACCACATACTCGCTATTGATTATAGTAAGTTTACCAAATTCGGATTTATAATCATTGAATGCAGAATCAGCAGTCTCTAGGTTAAGCACCTACTGTGATGCTTAACTATTCTACGCAAGATCTGTGTTTGGGTCTGGATGTATACTAATGATTATCTTTATATTAGTACGAAATATTTGTTTAATGTTTCTTAGTTTTCAATTGCTGTCCGACTACAGTCAATCCATTGTAAAACTATAAAATCATGATATTATTTGAAAATGGAACTCCAATAATCATGACGATTATTTCTTTGCTTATTTTATTTTGCATTTTAGATGTAAAACCTGTCCATCTGGTTTATATTATTCAGTACAATATGACGAAATTAATAAAACAAATATCATTAATTGTGCAAAATGTCCAAATAATTCTATTGTAGTTGCTGATGCATCAAGTTTGCATACAGTTAATGAAGCATGTCATACTTGTGAACCTGGTACAATTGCAGTCAATCATAGTATATGCGTGACAGATACTCAACCAATTACAGCTTCTGGTTTTCAATATAATCTAACTGAAGTGATTGACAGGTAACATTTTTCAAGTATTATTATTAATTAACAGGACTTCATGTTTACTCTGTTGGCCATCTTTAGGATTAATTTAATTTATTACTGTTGATACACATATGAATAGACATAAGTTGATCATATTCTTACAGTTGTTAGTAGATTGTGGTATATTAAGTAATGGACACACTGTCCGTATCTTGGAACAATTCTATTCTAACAGATGTTCAACAAAAGGGAAGAAGAAGGTGTCTTATATTTACATGTTCTTTTGTTCAATTGCTGATGTATTACTATTTTATTATAGATTAAGTAACATAATTCACTTTGTTAACCTATCAAACTAGAATACTAGTTTACTTATGCAATAATATAGTAATGTATATTATTTATAAGCTACGGACAGACATTCATCACTGTTTTATTTTTAAATCTAATTGCTTTGTGATTGATTCTAGAGTTCATACTGTCTCGAGTCCAAAAATGTTTACTCCATCAGGAACAGGATACTATCATGAATTTCTTATAAGTTTGGCATATGGCAAAACAGTACAGTGTGTAGAAAATTCTACAAGTTATGTAAGTGACTACTTTTTTTTTAATCTAATTGTAATACAACATTATTATAAAGTTTGAATGTATAGTCTATTTAAATGCATTTTAATGCGGGGTTAGTTTTCATGAAATACTTACACCACCTTGAATAGTCAATGAAAATCAACTACCACTGACCAATTGTATTGTTCAGTGAAGAGATCAATTGTATGAATTTATAGACTGACTAGAGAACAAGATCAGGACTCTCAGATCTCATAATCAACGTAGAGCTCTGGGTAAATGTGAGTCACTCTTAATACATACAGGTGAAAGTAATAATACTAATTGAATGAACAAATTGAATTATTGGACATTTAAAACATGGTTGAGAAAGATGGAATGAAAATTTATGTGAGAAGTAATACTGTAATTCAAAATCTAAAAAGATGAAAAAACAGCGGCTGCACTGGGGCCGATTCTAAGGTATGCCAGTCAGTGTCTCTAAATACTGATCGTGTTTGACGTGCATACTCCCATCCGCTTAGTATACACGTATCAACATATTATAGAACTATTCTCCTTTACAAAGCTTACCGTAGATTTTTCACTTTCCCAAACACTGAGTTTTTCTCCACGCTAACGACGTATTTATGGCTTTTTAAAGGAAGTGTTTTTCTAATAATACGTAAATAGTAAGTTGAAACTATTTGTACATAGGTTCTTCTGATTATCAACTGCACACCATAAAACAACCACTGACTTAAGTCTTTAATAATGTACCTTTTTGCGAAATTGGACTGTAGATTGCTATTAAATTCAAGACAAGAATTTCGTTCTAATAGTGACTTGTTAACTGGATAATCCTACATTTAAGTTTTGATATTTTCTCTGACCAGTTGAAAATACGACGTAGCACAAGTTTCGAGTTTTATTATTAGTCATAATCTTACTTTTACCAAAAGGATTTGTGACTAAATACAGTAAGTAACAAGAAAATCTACTCAAGATGTACACATACCAATTGAAAATGATAAAATATTATCCTTAATCATTAGCAATTTGAAGATTTAATCTCCTCCGTCTATATTAATTGCATAGCTTTACAAGAAATTGAGGATAGCCTTTTTCAAGAAATGATATATCGGATCATATTTAGAAATTCACTTTGTACTAAATGACCTTATTTATTTACCCGAATGGAATTAATAATATCTTTTGATACAAGTAGATGCTAATTAATAAGAATCTATATACCTGGGTTTCGAATTAGCTGGCACACATTATTAAGGTACATCGGTAATCTCAATGGAATTCATATTTTGTATAAGACTTGAACTATGATATCAACAGGGATTAGTCGCTGAGGTGTAGTCAGTGTTATGTTTGTTTGGTCCTTAGTAATGATAGATTTCTGTTGATTATGTTACTGTATGACCACTAATCTAAATGTCACCGTCTATCACTTAAGATCAATAGATTGTGCAGGAGATATCGTCTAGACTAGTGACTACATAACAACTTGAATAGAACATTATCACCACTAACAACTACATGAACATGATATCAGTCACTATTCAGTAATTAGTCAATTTAGCTATCATAGTAAGTGTTAACAATTAATCAAGTTAATTCACGACTTAATTGCAAGCCAAATGACTAATTATTTAATAGTGATTAATCACTGACTAGTGATCAGTATAATGTTCATCTAGTTATTTATGATGCAGATCGAATTCTACCGATCATACTGCAATATGCCCACTAATTTAAGTGATTTAAAGTTGAGATTACAAAATACTAATAGAAACTTAATAATGTAAACTAATATACGTATCTAAAAACTTCAGTGGAATTTGTCATTAAAAGAACCACTACTGCTTTAGTGAATTTTTAATGGTTTGTAATAACTAATTACCTATATCATATTCACCATTTTAATAATAGATACTATATCAGTTGGCAATATATGAGTAACAGCACATTGTTGATAACCGAATATTAAGTAGTTTTAAAGACTCAAATATTTGATTCTACGAAGTTTTTTTTTTTATGAAAAAAGCAAGTCAGCTAATATTATGTTGAATGTTATGACCTCCGACAAGGCAGAGAATCCACTTTTTTTTTTATAGCTAATGCATAATTTGACAATATTCTATTCACTGTGATACTTCTTTGAAATATTATTTACTACTTAGGTATTACTTGTGCCCAAATGACTAGACATTAGAGGGGAGCAGGGTTGTGTAGAAAATCCAGTGATCTACGTTTAAAAGTATCTTAGTTTAAGTTCTAAACAAGTAGAAACGTTTTCTTGTGTAATCTAGTTTTTGTAACAGAAATAAACTTACATTGTATATTCCAAATGAAAGAGAATCCCTGGTCACTTTCGAATTTTATCCTAAAGTTTTACTATGATACTGACTGAGTACATTAATGTCGAAATATATGATCATTTTAATAGCCATGTAATTCAACCACTGGGAGTTTTCGTGGTGAACAAATTGTCAAGTTTTCGTCAAAAAGGTCTGATGGTCCTGGAGTCGATCGTTAGTGGTATCGTGAATACGCACTGCTGAAGAACCCCTTATTAGATCGAAACAACTGTCCAGTGCTTTCTGGTGGTCGACGGTTTTCTAATTCTGGCCAAGTCGTGATATCAAATTAACACTAAACGATTTCCACAACACAGAATTATAATACAACTTTACTTTAAAAGTTCAATATGTGTCGTTTTACACAAATTAAAGACAATATCTATCACAGACTATCAACTCAGTAAAATCGATGACGTTCCAAATGCTTAAGGTATCTGGTTCTGGATCAAGCCTAATAATGGCTTGTTAAATAAAAGTTTATTGTGTCCAGATGGTTTTTGATACAACCTAATAGTTTAAAACTAATGAAGTCATAACTACATGGTTATGTTTTCAGTTTATTTTGTCTTTACGAGTCTTTAAGATTCCGTCACATGAATACAATGTCATGGTCTCGATTGCTGTTTGTCCCAGTTCCTAAGATAGGATAAACAGAGGGATTATTTTGACTAACAGAGTGTCTAAGATATTGGTCTCTGTTTGCACAATCGTCTATCTTACTCAAGGGATAGACAAACTTGCGATAACCAGGCTAGTTTAGGATCTAGAAAATCATGCAGTGATCATATACTCACTCTGTATCAGCCTCTAGAACACACACGGATATTTGCCAACGTCCGACATTGATAGAATTTCTTGACTAGAAAGTAGCTTTTGGCTCTGTAGATCGAGACGTTTTGTGCCAGTATTTATCCTTAAAATATATACCTCAAAAGTGCACAAACCATATAAAACCCCACTTCTCGAACACCACCAATGTCAACTTCATGTGGTATTCATCAGGGTTGTTCCTCATACTTTAGTTAATTTTGTCATAGTTGTCCTATATGTTTCACTTTCTTCATCTGAATTTTCATAAATTGACCTCTTACCAAAAGTTTGACATTTCGATTTCAAATGTACAGATAATATTGTCTTATTTTCTTAAGACACTGACGATATGCGGCGTCTTCTGGTCACCTTTGGTAACATTACAATTATAATTGATATGCTTTATCCTCGTTTCAATGCAAAATGTTATTTCAGGACTGGTCTTGATTACCGCCTAGGTTGTTCAAAAAGAGTGTGTTAGTTGTGCACTCTGATCACTTTACTTATTACTGAGATCTCATCAGCCCTTATAGACAAGTTTCTGACAAAATTTCGGCATGGATTCAGAAAGCCCACGTTTCTTTTGTCAGCTTACCTCACATATGGCATATGTATGATATCCGTCTTTCATTAAAAGACCTAGTGTACTGATCAGCATTCCGGTCTGTTTTAACCTGCTTATGCAAAACAAAGGCTTTGGAAATAGAAATTATACGTAACCTTAAAGTCTTTCATCATAGAAGGCTTTGAAGTATCACCTATATGTCATGGAATGATAACTGGTTCTAGTGAAAAGTGACAAATCAGTTGATGAGGTTGTACATTTTTATCAGCTGAGATGGTTAGGACATATGTTACGTATGTCTAACCACAGCCTACCTTTTGAGCGACGTTGGCTAGTTTAAGAGAATGATGGAAGAAGAGTAAAAGCGGCCAAACCTAGCATGGCATCAATCCACGAAGTCTGTGACTGTTGGTCTCAACCATGTTAGTTGATGCAAACTACCTGGTTGGGGTCCATAGGATTATCGCGATGATTGACCGGCAACACTAGGTGGCATAGTTTAGAATCAAATACAGTGACGCAGATGTAGTTATATATATATTATTTTTCATAGATTAATAGTTTTATTATTCTTTCGTCCATGGTTTGCTTTATTATTTCCTGTTGAATTATATCATGATGTTATTCTTTTAAATCTGTTCTCGTTGTACTGCTGTGGTGTGGTAACTTGAACCTATGCATATATATGCCAGGATTTATGATCTCTAGGAATGACTGACTTTAAGTATTCGTTTTAGTTAAATGTTGCTTATATTGTTACATAAATGGAATACAACTATAAGGGAGATGGCTGAATATCTTAACTAGTAGAGAAGATAGAGAAAAAAATATGTTCAGTGTTTTTTACCCATGATCTATTAATTGCTCGATTACAACTTTAATAGTAATAAGTAATGGTTTTTATTATGTTTCTCTTGTTTTGATTGACTTAGTTAAAACACAAAACCTGATTAGTTTACTTATATTTAGTTTTACGACCAGAAATTATTATTTTACGTGTGATATAATCAAGTTTGTTTAGTTGTATTTATGACCTAGTTATAAGGATCAATCTTTAAATAAAGTATATTTCTTTAAGTTGGATTATTACTGGTAAGCGGAATCTAGGATGCACGTTTCTTCTTATTTTGGGACTGTTTAACTAAATTTACTTGCATACAGTGTTGATGTTTACATCGGGTACTCGAACTCAGTACGCTTCGTGTAAAAAGACACCATGATCACGAACAGGCTATTGAATCCAAACAAGCACACTTGTGCAATGAGTATATATATATATATATATATATATATATATATATATATATATATATAGAATATATTAGGATCTTTCAGTTGATTTATCATCCACTGAAATTGATCAGTTTCTGTTACCGTATATGCATCCTGAGCGGATTAACTTGATATAATGAAAGTTCACGAGTATTATTTTAGTTTGGCATGAAGTGGGCTGAGTTTGAGTCCCGATGTGAACATTAACACTGGCATGCAGGTATATTCAGTTGGAGAATCCCAGATAAGACGTAACTCGTGTCCTGATTTCAACTTGCCAGTCACAATCGAATTCAATCAATACTTGTGAATTATCGTTATATCAAAGCTATCCCCCTCAGGGTGCACGTATGATTACAGAGATTGGTCATTTTCAGTCCATGATAAGTCAATCGGAAGATCCCAATACATTCTAATTATAATACATATTTCTCGGGAATTATTTTACTTAGATGACGTTGTTGAGTAATTTGTTCCACCTGAAGTAAGTAATGACTTGAATTTCCTTTTAGATAATGAATTCAATCAAAATAACAGTGATTAATATACAATAGAATAGTTTAGCTTGTATAATCTTACGTTTATTGCTACAAGTGATACTGATAATTATTCCATAATCACTAACCATATCCATTTAAACAATATTCCAAAACTGAAGTAGTGTCAACGTTGATTGTTTAATATATAACATCTCAGGCTGTAAAGCTTGATGATGTAGGCTCAAATACCATATGGAATATCCATTCCCTTAAGATCAGTTACACTTTGATGAAGTCTGCCTACCAGTAAGATGCTGAAATCTACATTTTTTCACAGACTACTTTTAAACACTTAATATCGAAAACATAATGAGCATTCACTTAAAGTAGTAGAATTATTTCGGCATTAAGAACTAGACAAACATAATTTTTATAAATTTCTACTTAGTGATTAATCAATGAATATTATTTTTTTGCTAAGAATAAAGTCATGAAAATATTTTTCTTTAAAGAACATGAAGATATACAATTGAATACTGTATGATGTTATGTGTCTATATTGATGGAATTTAAACAACAAATTATGAGAGCAGTTTACTTTTTCTCTTGATAATCAATTATTTTCTAGATGATATCAAATTGTTATTAAAAAAAAACAGTCTTGAAAATAAATTTTCAATTGTAGACATAAGATTGTTTCTTCACATCATTAAGTACACACACATACAAACCTATGAGTAGAATGTATCATATGTGTGCAATATAAAGACTCTATATTGTTCTTCTTTACAAAAACAAAAAAAAAACAACAAAATAATTGATTGTTTAAACATTGAAAAATTCTAGACTCTTATAAATTTGGATAAATACATAAATTAAAGTCACTTATATTTGTATATCATATGTCTTACTTACGCCTGTTACCCCTCTCGGAGGAGCATAGGCCGCTCACCAGTATCATATGTCTAATTTGACAAAGTAGAACATACTAACTTCATTTTTTTTTGTCTTTTTGCATTAAAATATATATCAGTCAGTCAATTGTAAACAAAACATTGAATATGGTACATATACTCATCAAACCAAGTTGTCATAGTAATAAACCAATTACTTTGAATGTAGTCATTTGATGATTATGTTAGTTGATTGGTTTTTAGTTATTTTGAATTTTAGGTTTGTTTGTTAATTCTTTTTCAATATACAAATAGTAGTATGTAGTAATTCTGTAGAATGTGATAATATACATTGTAGAAAATTGACAATTGAATTGTTTGAATGAATCATTTATGTGAATAATGTGTTGATGTTAAGTATAAGATGTGGATTAATAAATTAGTTTATTACTTAGTTAAACAAGGCTTTATTCATGAATTTAATAATCGATTACTCAATTAAGAATCAATAATATGTTGATTACACTTTAATTGATAAATTTAGTGATATGTTTTCTCTTAGATGAGGCAACGTGTCGGCTCTTATTGTCTTTAAACAGCTCGCGATACGATCTCTAGGGTAACCGGATTGTATGTCGAATTCCGTTGTTAATCGATACGATTAATACGAACGCTATCTCTGATACTTGTACTTCAGATGAATACCGCAACTTGTTCCTTCCAAGCCCACAGCTATTACAAAAGACTAGGCTTGTAGGAAGATTGTATTGTGGAGCAAAACTGAGACGAGACTAGTGAACCAGCAAACCAGCGAATTGTATTGACAGTGATTATTCACCAAATGAAATCATTAACATTTAATTAATGCAATGAAGTACTGTCAAACTGTAATAAGGAGTAGGACTCACGTTGTAATTAAATTAATGTGATGAAAGTGTACAATCAATCTTATAAGAAGTCGATACAACTTCTTTCGCCTTATTAATCAATCATTGTATTTTAGGGGATTATGAATCCATAACACTTATTTAATTTACAATGCTGATATCACGGAATTGATCTAAATCAGACAACCAATTATCACCTGGAGGGACTGGACTGCTGTTTCGTCCTAGTATGGAACCCTTCAGCAGCGTGCATCCACGACCCCATCGGGGATCGAACCCAGGACCCTCTGGCCCCACAGCGAACGCTTTACCATTCGGCCACTAAGTCGGCTCCCAGCGATTGATATTTCTAAATCAGTTAATTCGTGATACGTTTTCGTGACCTCATCCATTGTCATTGGTAAGTAACTGCCTCACACCCGACACGGCTGAACTCAACCGGTCAAGTCTTCACATTAGAACTCCAGGAATCACCTCATGGAGTTAGTCACTAGTGAGATGATATTTAGTTACAATTGGTGAGTATGTTTGTAATAATGAGGAAATGTAACAGATGAGGATTATTGAAAGTGATCCAATTGTATAACATAGTATCATAATTGATAGAATTCAATCACCATCGATGCCTAAACAAACATGATGTTGATAGTTACTCACTGTTAATATTTTGGTTATACAGAAAGTCGAGTTCTGCCCATGAAATTGGACGATCTAGGTATGAACAGAACAGGAAGCAACATTTCTATGAGGATTGTAAGTAAACCTTCCAAACAATCACCAACTACCTTAAAACCACAGGTGCAACTTCAACTGTTAGCTACTTTTGATTATCTCAGACATATTTTTTTTTGATACTGAACTACTGTTAGTTTAAATGTCATTAATAGGTTCACTTTTATTATTTTTCAGTGGATTACCAAAAAAGCATAGAACAATTAGTGTTCTGTAAGACACAGGATGATTCTAGTTGAAATTTTCATTGATCAATCCATCAACTTCTTAAGCAGATTGATAATTATAATTGATTATTTGATTATGTGAATTGTCAACACTTCCTTGATTACACACGAGATTACGTGTTGTTGTATCTAGTATAACTTAAATGCTGTTTCTGAAACGATTAGGAAATTGTGTGTCTTTATTGGATGAGTTTGGTAATTGTGTGCTTCCTTTGTTGAATAAATCAAATGTTGGGCTTTCAGTACTGTTTTTAATATCATCGTCTATTTTAAGCAGAAGTGAATTTTACAGAAATGTTGTTGTACGATAAGAAAATTGCCTCCGTTTGCATTCATGACTGCTAATGTCCACAAGTTGTATTATTTTTATGATATCCATTCTCTTCTGACTATTTAGTTTGGTTCACCTTTGATCGTGTAGTTGATAGACCTTTTTCTAAACTGAGTTTATACCATCGTATCTATTGATTGAAGACTGACTTGAATGTGATTCTTTCGGAAATTCTCAAGTACCCATGGGGTTTTTTCTATCCAGAATTCTGATGTTTTTCCAACCAAACTGATCTACGTTGTTGTTCTCATTGATTCATCCAAGTATGATCATATCATTCTAAGTTTTGTATGCGTATGCGTGAGCAATGTCTACTTTATTTGATGAAATGTTATGTCTTACTCCCATTAATACTACTATTTTGTAAATAAAGTAACTGTTAATCAATAGGAAAATTCGCAATATAATCTGATAGTGTTGTTAACGGTATCTAAGGCACAAAACAACAAGAAATGATAATTCATTTAATAAAATGAAAGTACACCAAGCTCACTGAGTAAATTCTTTGTTTTTCTTCATGTTTACAACCTGTTCACATAGTTACAATGATGATTAAATGTAGAACTTTTTCCCACAGGAAAATAGGTTCTCCCCAAATCAACGCATCTATATTTAATTTTTGTGGTGTTGTGTTTCCTTAGCTAACTGATTTTAATGATGGAACTTTAATTGTTGTTATTGCATACATTATCAGTTCCTTTATCATTTATCAGTAAGCTGTATTGTTATTCCATGTATATTTTAATTATTGAATGACTAAGAACCTCACATCTACTTGAAGTAGTTACTATTGATGTTACCCAGAATGACAGTGAAAAGTTTACAATCAAGCCTGTTCGTTAAGGAAACGTAACACTAATAGAAGCAATTACTTGAACTATAAATAATACCCATCATTTACAGTGATCTATCATTTGTTAATAGATATTACGTTTCTGTATATTCCATATTTAATACTTCAAAGGATATCAAACTTAGAACACTGAATTCTTAATTCACCAAAAGTATTTGCCAATGAGCAATGATTCCATACTTGGTCATAAATGTACAATAAGTAACCTATTGAATTAATATCCAACCCTTGAAATTTAACTCATTTCATAAAACTGTTTAACCAAGTAATAATCAGTTTATTCAAAAAAATAATGTAACTAACTGTCGATGATGTCTTGAATAAAGTCACTTTTGAAGTTGTTAACATTCCATATTATGTAATAAGCAAATTATCATTGTATTAAAGTAAAATTGTAAACAAATTAGATGAGTTCTAATAGAACGACAACTTTATAGTGTTCATTTTCTTCTATCTCTTATGATTTGAATGAAATTGATTATCTATCATTCACCATCTCTTTGCTTAACTACTCAATACATATACTTACATTACTGTTTGTTAGAACTGTTAGAATTTATAAGTGAATTATAAACAATAAGCGTTTAGAATGAAGCTTTATGGTTACCATAGGTCATAATTTTGTATTCATTTGGCTGTTATCAGTGTATTATTTCTACACATTGATAGAAATCTTATATCGTTCCAACATTGAATTCTATCTTCATTATATTTCAGCTTAATATGTTACATTGGCTAGTAAAATACTGGTAAAATCAATTTCTGTAAACAAAGTGAATGCTGTATAGTTAAATGTCACATTTTCAAAAATATACAAATATCTGACCAACATTACAATCAACCAATAAAATTGAAAGTTTCGCCTTATTTTTTCGATTGTCTTGAACTCATAGTTTAATCAATAAATAAATAAAACAATTTAGTGAATGTCTGCATGAAAATTTTATCGACTTTAGACTATATGAACTTAGTATTAACAAGAATGTAAATTTTTCGAGTTGGTTTGTGACTGGAAAGCAAATTCCAGGTTAACCGTTTTGTCCTATTTAGGGACTCATCAGATGTATCCCAGTATTGATATTCACACATGAACTCGAACTCAGTTAATTGTCTGCCAATTTCGCTTGTCAGAGACAAACCAACTCAAAAAATACTTGTGAATTTTGCACTATATCGAGGCAATCTGATCAAGATGTCTATATAGCAAGATAGACTTATCAATCAACGGGAAGATCTGAACTTATTCTAATAATAACAATCTAAATTCATATATTTTTGTTGTTTTTATGAAGCCTAAAGAAGACATTTCATAATTTTGTATATACACAATACTTTAAAAGCTAAATGATAGCTTACATTCATATAGGAATAATTTGGGCGTGTATAGTATGTATTAGTGAAGTTGGGAGATTCTATAATTAAGGATGTTATCTGGAATCTATAGTTGCATGTTTTCATTATTTTGTGATTCTTCTTCCTGTATGTGCAGTGTGTAAATATGAATATCTAGATTTACAAAATTATATTATATTCAATTTGAATAGGCTTGTAACATCCCGTTAATTTGTAATGGACTGAAACTGGTCAGCCTCTGTTGCCA
Source organism: Schistosoma japonicum (assembly GCA_025215515.1). NCBI lineage: Eukaryota > Metazoa > Platyhelminthes > Trematoda > Strigeidida > Schistosomatidae > Schistosoma > Schistosoma japonicum. The sequence continues at coordinate 12,185,620 of CM046064.1, forward strand.
TATGTGCATTCTGAGCGGATCGCCTCTATAAAGTGGTTGTACACAAGTTTTAGTTAAGTTGGATTGTGACTGGCAAGTGGAATCCAGGACGCACATTTCGTTCTATTCGGGACTCATCGGGTGGATGTACTAACACCCCAATGTTGATGTTCACACTGGGATTCGAACTCAGTCCGCTTCATGCCAGATGTCACCACGTTCACCACTAAGCTACTGTGTCCAGACATCCACACTTGTACAACGGTTGACCAGTTTCAGTCCATTACATGTTAACGGGATGTTACAAGCCTATTCTAAATTACATATGTACCCGTTGCACAAGGATGACTGTCTGGACACAGTAGCTTAGTGGTGAACGCGGTGACATTTGGCATGAAGCGGACTGAGTTCGAATCTCAGTGTGAACATCAACATTGGGGTGTTGGTACATTCAGTCGATAAGTACCAAATTGGACGAGACGCGCGTCCTGGATTCCATTTGTCAGTCACAATCCAACTTAAATTATATTATATTCATTACTCAGTACAACTGAATATAGGAAATCTATCAAGTAGCAATTCATGTAATCGTCTTTAATCTATAGTTTCGGTTCTTAGCTTTACCTACACTGATAATAATAGAATCGAAATGTGAGTATACAATGTGATTAATAAATTCTAAGCATTTTAACCATAAAAGAAACACAAAATTTACGCGTCAACAGTTTTCCTTGCACTAAAAAAATTTTTTTGTTCAAGTCTGATATTTTTGAGACAAGACCAAATAGTTGATATTACTCGTAAAACTGCTAATATCCTTTTTCAGTAGTTTATCCAGTTTTCTTAAAAGCTTAGAGTTTATTAAGTTTGATTTATAGGAATGTAATTTCAATTTGAAATAATGAGCGACGATGTATGGTAATAGAAAACTGTTCAGTTTTTAATTACTTTTCGGAGTACCATAATGTATGTTATGAATTAAATTTGATTTTGACAGGGCTAATGGAATCTAGGCTGCACCTTTCGTCCTGCTTGAACTTCAGAATTCGAACTTAGTTGGTATTCTACCAAACGCCACTACGTTCAGTATTATTGGGGCAAGCCGATCAGAATATAGATTTGATACCAGAGACTAAAACATTCTTGTCTATATTACACCGATATAAAATTTATTAGTTAGTTTTCGGTGTAAGAAAACTGTTAGGGCTCTGTGCCATGTATTAAGGGCATGTTATAGTTCAATTTGACAGGGGATACTTTTTTTCTATCCTGTACAACCAGTCTTAAATTATCATATGCTTCAGCCTCAGACCATATTCATACTAAATGTTCATCACAACTTTTATCATCTTCTTTTTCACTTATCTTTGAAGTATCTCATTCAATATATCTGTAAACTACTTTTATCCCTATTCTATCATTTTCATACTAAATCCAAAACTATAGTCTTGTTTAACCGAACTGAGACAAACTAATGTTTATTGCGTCCTGTTTTTTTTTCGTTTAATCATATTGAGTGTTTGTCTTCTTGACATACAGTACTAACTATTTACATCACAAATCTATTATTAACTCATAGAGAAATGGATTCCTAATGAAAGACTGAATACATTTTTACACCGTTTGTTGATGTATTTTACCGATACAGGCCTCTTTGGTTTTTGAGCTATGAAATATTCTCTTTTTTACAAATAAAACTGAACTTGAAAGTGGCTGTTTTAAATTATAAATTCTCAAATGTTTTTTGCATAATTTGATTTTCTTGTTAACATGACAACAATAGTCAAGACAACAGTTACATACGTTTATAATAAAATGTAAATGTTTAGGTTTACAGGAGAATGGGTAGTTTCAGAATGATAATTAAGCATATCATCATATACCAATCTTATAAGATAGTTGCTGAAAATGAAGCCAAGTATTAAATTATTTAAATAGATTACTATAAGATAACTGTCACTTACTGTGTTATCGCCTAATAATCTACTGAATGTCATTCTCACTTAATTCAGTATGTAAAGTTTATGAAATGACCATGAGTGTGTTAGTGTAGAAAAGATATCAGATGACTAAGATAGGTTAATATTGACCTTGTATCTAAGCAAATCGGTGAGACTTGTATTTTGAGTACGACCTGACTATATGGAGGCTGATTGTTCGGCACTGTGGCATGGTGACTAAAGACTGCTCCAAACGTAGAGAGTAACAGAATCACACCAGTAAATAGGAGAAAATACAAAGACATGCATCCTATATTAAAGCAATCAGTTATAGAAAGGACAAAATGCATTAAAGACTTAGCTTGGAGAGCTGTGTACAAAGATCGGGATAATGGGTTCATGATAAAATGCATTAACTCAGAAAGGGAAACAGATATGACTGTCGATAGTGTGTTTATAAAAGTTTATGATTTAAGGAATAAAAACATCATAGTTGCTGAAAATATGTCAGATGCCATTTAGCAGTTAAGCGTCCCAATTCCACGGTGAATATACCGATAAGTTGCGAATCTCTATTTTTTGTTCCATTATAACAGTTTACATTCTTCTTAATCTTACAGAATACTGTTTACCAAATATCATTCATGGACAAAGTACATCAGTGGATTGTGTGTACATTTATTTCTATCCAATATTGTTCATGCAAATGTTGACTCGTGTTTATAGATAAACTCAACGTGTTACATATACTTTAAGCATATCTTATATATTGGTTTGTACTACTAGCTAATTTTAAGTAGAATGTATTGACAATATAAATGTCTATTTACAAAATCAAGAGAAGAGTAAATAATATTATACTAACGATTGTATACATTATGAAACAACAGTAATGAATTCAATTTTAAATGCAGAACATTTTGTAAAGCTTCCGTTTATTATATTTCCATACTAGAGAGTATCCAGTCAGAGCCCTTTACTGTCTTAACTCACGCTAAATTGATTCTATAACAGATTTTTATTAGTTAATAGTAATCACATGATTAGCATTAGGTATGACATTGACTAAGTCGACTATGAGACAGTTAATTATTGTCTATATCGAATTAGAATCTCTCTATATTGGAATACAACAGACAGAAGATGAAAGTGCCAAAGAGTGGATGCATGCACAATCATAGGAAGTTACATTACTTTTGATTAAAATAGAAGTTCTTCAGCTAAACTCAGAGAGTTGTTATTACTTAATAATAATATGTTTACAGCGCAGTCGAGATGATTATTCATTGTTCAGTTCTTTTACAATCATCCTTTGAATGATATTATATTGTCATAGAAATTACTTCCGAATCTTATATAATGAAATTTAGTGAGTTTTAGATAGTTTCAGAGTCTTTCAAAGAGATGAACAATTTTATATTTCCCGGCATATTTCTAGCACTTTATAATTACTCTATGTTTGTAATTAGTTGACTGAATTACAAATACCAGCCGGTTGGTATCAAACTCAGTGGTCTAATGGTAAAGCGTTCGCCATAAAGTTAGATTGTCATAGGTTCGATTCCTGACTGGGTTGTAAATAAATACTGCCGAATCCCATAATAGAATAAAATAGCTGTCTAGTGATCAATAGTTGTCCAGTTCAAACCAACTTATGGTATCATACTAAAGATTACTCTGCGTATCTATGTAGTCAATAATTAATGGAGGTAAGGGGGGGTGTTGTAACTAACTACACAGGGCTATTGAGAAATGAGAAGAGAAACTCGTAAACAGCATCAAGTGATCTCTTAACTGTTAATAAAATGGTGACAAATTTTATGGCCTTTTATATTGATTAACTATACATTATCTGCTTTGTTCAACACTAAATATGAAGCATTTAAAGACTGAATATGCGGTCAGTAAAGTCTTGTGGCTCATAATGAGATGATAAACTAACTTGTAACTTAAAAAGAACTATGTAAAACTTGTAAACATTTAGTCTTTAAAACGTTTAAAACTTATAAACATGTCATCCGTGCAAATGCACAGTAAGTAGTTTTATTTAATCATTCACGAGGAACTCCTGTTATTGATTTCATTTGCGCCTCAAGAGTCTAGCAAACTTACTTAACATAATTCAATGGATAGTCAAATAATATTTTTGAAAACTTATTATTCGTTTAAATGAGAAGTTCATTTATTTAGAAAACTTACTTCGAAACTTTAAATTTACTTTCCTATGATAGATTATTTATTTATATAACCTGTGCTGTGATTGGTCAGTAATGAGGTAATGATTAGTGACCCCGTTTTTCAGATATTCAGTGTCGTCGACTAAGTATAGTTACACAATTGAATCTTATTGGTCAGCTTATTTTGCAATGAGCATCAATTTGTGGTAGTGAATATTTATATGCATAAAGTAAACATCTGTAGCACGTTTTAAGTGAATAGGTCAAGTAATCAGTAAAATAGTAAAGAATATAGAATACTTGAGGCTGTGAATACATTATCACTAATAACTTGGATCTGTGAAGAGATAAAAGTAAGTTGGCTTGAGCTATAAAAAAATAGCCTTTCGACAATCAAAATGTCTACATATATTTGAGTTTTGCAGCTTGTCATAAGTATCTAAACTTATACTGTTAAATAATAATACATAGCATATTGTATGCACTATTCACCCTAATAGTTTGTATATTACAACTTGTATAAGTAGATTGTTAACAGATTGCAAGGATATTTTTGATAATAAAACTTTGAAGTGATTGTCTTTTACTACTTATCAGTAGTAAAATGATTAAACAGTTTAGTAATTTCATATACAAAATGTTGAGTAAATTACTTCTCACCGATGTATTTATTTCATTTTATATTTAAGGATCATCACACTGTGAATGCTTCAATTTGTCGACATACTAAATTCGAATCATCCAGTCATGAACATAGAAAAACATACTCGAAACCAACAAGGTATTTCATTGTTGTGTAATAAATTGATTTCATGTATCAACGTATTGATTAATCAACTAATGATTTAGTTGATTTCTGCATGAATGATATTTTCAGAATCAACTGCAATTGTTTACATATATTTTAATGAGTTTTCTTATTTCAATAAAAAAAACCAACGATAAGGAAGTGATTTTTCGAGAATTTAGTTCATTTAACCAGATAATCACATAGTTACAGTTAAATGAACAGTAGTCGGAAGCTAACTTGTAGTAGATTTAATGTTACATATTGTGAACAGATAATAATATTTCTGTTCTTCTAAGGCAAACCATTTATAATATATACTTTATTATTTAGACCTAGACTTAATGAATGCTCTGTATCCTTCAGAAATCATCTGCTTTTAAAACCTGGAGACAGGAGCAAATAGAGCTCTATTTCCATAATTCGTTGGAGAACAAAAACAATAAATTTTTTTGTAGAACAATGTGGAATGTTGTAGTAGCTGAAGCATCAGTATATAACATAGAATTCATCATTTTGTAGAACTTACTTAGATGAAATTAGTTGATGAAATTTCATTACATTAACTTCTGAAGACATTTTGGAGGAACTATTGACAACTGCTTGTTGTTACAGTATTTTTTGCAAACAATGTGATGAAATTGTATCATGATGGTAATGTTTGCTAATTGGTAGGAACGAATTCAACTCTAAATTAGCTTATGTACACGAACAGTGCATTGTGTAATGCTTTAGATATCAGGTAGTAATGCATAAATCTTAAACAACTTCATAAATTTATATGCACAGATGTAGTACCTCGTAGTAAAAATGTATATTACTGTATTAGTATGAATTTTCAGTGTCACTTTATTATTCTTATAATTTCAGATTAGCTGATCGTCTTATTCGTATGGTACCAAGTAATGTGACAGCAGAATTTTGGCAAGAAATAAATAAAAATTTGACAAAAGCAGGTTGGGAAGAAGATAGTAAGTATGACGGCACTAGGCATTCCTAACAGAACGCTTTCTTGATAACCCATTAAAATGATAGGAAATATTAATAGTAATTTTTCATGACCAAAGCCGTTGTTACAGCCCAAACGTTTGTCTTTAGGTTGTATCGTAGTATGGCTGACCAATTACAGATCATTACACTAGAATTTCCGTTTATTTCATAAGACTACGTTATATAATATACAGTCAAATAGTTACTGTTATTATTTTATTATGGATATGACCGCATTTCGAATTCCAAATCAAGGAATAACTATAATTAGAGGATCGCTTAAAGTCATTTAGCACTTCAAGAATTTTCATTGTTTTATAAGATTCTCAGTAGTAAATATCCATAATCCCATCTGAAACAGAACATTAGAGCCACAGGGGTTTGTGACATGTAATTAACACTTAATCTTTTGAGATAGTTGGAATTTAGTTGTTTACATGCGTAATTTCAGTCAGCTTTTGAAGTCGTACTATTACCATTTGTCATCGGTGATATTTATTCCACATCGGACATCGTTAAACCTCATTTGTCAGGCTGTTTCTAGGACTACTGAAAATACATTTTAAATTTAGTCACTAGTAAACATATCATTTTTGCTTACTTTATGATGTGATTTTGAAGTTGATTGAAGTTAGAGTTGTCATTTTTTGAATACTAGTTCAGTATTTCGATTACTCAACTAAAATACTGTGTTCGGTCTTCAATGGGATTAAAGATGGGCATTGATAAAATGTCGCATACTATGAAGAAACAGTTATTCTGTGCTTTCTACTTTTTTTTAATGAATATCTAATAACAATTTGTAAACTGATACTTTAGACAATTATTGTTCGCATCATAATTTAAAATGTTTGTCAATCGTATTGATGAGTCAGTTACTTAGTGCACTCATCTTGAATGATTCTTTTAAGCTTTTGAGTCTCTGTCAATTCACGAGCATAGTTGAGACAACTAGATGTCTATATTGCTATCTCAATTCTGAATGCATCAATCAGTTCATGGTTAGTGAGTTTAGTATATCATTAATGATACAACTCTGTTGTTAGTGTACATAGCTTGGACATTCGTTTACATACATTACAGTTATAAAACTGTTCGAAAATGTAGTTGTTTACTCATTTCTAATGTAGCGAAACCTGATAATAAAAGAAGTGACTTATTTTAGAGTATCCAAAGCATTGACATCAACTTAGTACCCAACTTTATAATTACATAATTACATAATTTCTTTATCGCTAATTAACTTTTATTCATTACAAGGTAACTTGTGCTGTCTAGACATTTTATTCATAGTTATAGAATGCAACAAAAATTTCTACTAATATAATTTCACTATGTACCACCCATTTAGGTGTAGACATTTATGCATATATAAACTTAAATGATAGAAACAATAAGGAACTATAGGATTAGTTCATAAGTAGAACTAACTGACAAGTGTAATTCAGCACATGTAATTGAACATGTTAACTGAAAGTACCTTCATTTCCATTGTTAATGTTTACACTAGGACTAATTATTCTTCTTATTATTGTGATGTTCCTTGTTGAATATGTACTTACATTTATCCTTTAATTATTCACATTTACTTAGTGTTTTTTCTAATTAAAGATTATATATATAATAAAAATTTTTCAAGGTTGTTCCGTTTTTTTTTTCAGGAAAAAATCGAATCTTGATTGTTTCCTCTCTCTTCTTTTATTGATTTTCTTGTTTTATTTACTTTTTTTTTTTTTTAACAGAATACGGTAATGATTTACATTATATCTTTACATCGGATGAGTAAGTTTTGAATATAGTTGAAATTCATTTTGAATTTACTGAATATCTAAATTCACTTGGTTACTAATTGTAATCAAATGTTACATAAGAAAATGTTGTAGTTATTCGTAAGATTTTAATTAAGTTGATTAAATTCATTATGTCTGGATATTTTCTTCATTATTCTATGAATGAGTATTAAATAGTAGTATGTAACTGTTAATAAAGTTTTAAAGTTTTAACTTAAACGGTAATTGTGTTCTTCATTCAGAATGTTCATCTACACTATACTGACATGTAAATAAAAGAAGCAGTTGAGGTTAACTGTAGACTTTGGTAAAAAAATATCTTTAATTATGATCACATACTAATAAGCAGCCATGACACTTCAAAAATGAATGAAAATATTTGTGAGAATTTCGATGATATTGGTCATTACGAAGATTTAAAATCTTGTGGTAAACTTTAGCCTAATAGAGATACCATTACATAATTAACTGAATGATAGGAATTCTCAGTCAACTATATCATTTAAGTACATGTCGTAATCCAAATTTAAGTAATATGAATCACTTAATGCAATCAATGTGATTCAAGTTGAGCTCATTAGATTACTTATTCAATGGAAATTCGTTGGTGTCCATCTTAACTAAGTATCTAAATTGATCATTTATTTGAAAAAGCAAAAACAAATGTAATGCAGATTGAATATCGAATAGCATTCTGTCCATTTGATATGGAGTATCAAACAGACTTGTTTTTTATGTAGAAATAGTATTAAATAGGCCACATTTACAATCATATAAAATGAATCTCCTACTTAACATTCTGTCTTCTATTAGAGGTTAACGTCAAAATTCCACGTGTACGTTTCGTTCTATATAGAACTTGTTAGAAATATTTACTTACATCTTATATCTCATAATTGTTCTTTTCCTGAAAACTGGTATCTATGAGTTTTCAATTGTCATTATATTAAATATTATTGTTCTGTTTCTAAGGTAGTTGGTAATTTAATAAATCAGTTCTAGAATGCAGTATGAAGTTCCGGTTACATTAATACAGATATAATAATCATATAAATATTATGTTCTGGAGGTAGTTACAGGGTGATGTTTTCTGTTACATTATACAGCCTTGTTACACTAGTTTCTACTTAGCTAATCATAAAACAATTAAACATAGAAAATCGCTAATTAACGAAACGAATATGACTTTTTACACTTGTACCAGCTCATCTTTAAATAGTGGCAGTAGATTTTTGCTCATTTGAAAGGACAGCATAGTTGTATTTAGCTCTGTATAGATTTTGAGGTAGAAATAATATCCAGGGTTAAAATCTATGTACAAATAGATTAATTCTATCCATATTCTTAACCGTAATCCCTTTAGCTCATAAAAAATTAAATTAAAAATAACCATCTGTTTTGTTTGGTAGCATTTTCCTCATTGAAAGTGTACATTGTGCAATCGATTTCCAGCATTTTAATTTAGTTTATATACGGTGTGATCTTAAGGTGATCTGTATGGAAGGGATTATCATAGTTTGACATTTACATCAAATTAAGAATATGATTAGGTTACCATAAAATGGGTCAAACATTTAAGAAAGAAACGGTTGTATTCTGTTTGTTAAAGACGTGATTCGTAAACTATTATGATTGAATATTTGTTACGTAAGCGTGATAATATGAAGTGCATGATGCTTGTAGAATACATAATTAAAGTTTATAACATCTTCAAGTAGGATGTTGTTATGAGAGCATAGTTACGATTTCTTGAACGCTTTAGAATGGAATATATTCAACAAGACTCAGCCGTATTGATAGGAGGACTAATACATTGTCATTGTTTAAGAACAGGAAAAATAAGTAATATAACGTAAGGAGACGAAAGGTCCGTTAAAAATTCATCTAAGTGATAAAATTCAATAGTGTAAGAAGATACCAAATGAAATTATCTAGTAATTTGTTTTCTGGTATCATTTCATTCCCAGTCATAGTTACAACTGTCCAAGAGGACATACCACCGTGCTTACTCTACGTTGTGTATTCACTGAAAATATTGAAAAATTTATCTATCGAGTTAAAGATTTTAGTGAATACATTACTGGTAAAATTGAACTACCACCTAGTTGTCCTGATGGTACTTGTGATGGATGTACATATCATTTTCTATGGACTACAATGTATGCTTGTCGTATGTGTCAAGAACATGATTATGAAAGAATTCTTGGTGAATGCAGTTATGGTCATAGAAAAGTTCATTTACGTGCATCATGGTAAGTTCGAAAAAAAAATGTTTTAAAAATAATTTTCCATCATGATGACTTAACGAACAACAAAGTTAAACTACTAAATACATACAGGCTAAGTAGATGATATAAATAAATCGACTATTAAGTTAATTCTCTTATAATGAGAAACTTAAATATACAGTAGAACAATTAATTCTCTCTCTAATCATTATCATATAGCCGGAGGAATTATCAGTAGTCACTATCATATTAGAGATTGAAAACAACATTCACTTACAAAATACAACTCACTACATACTGTTATGATGTGTGAATTTTGAGGTTGGTTGAGAGAATGCCAATTAAGGCGTGCCTAGTCGTTAATTGCGCGTCTGCCCTATGCCCACTGAGTCCCAAGCCGAAATGAGAAGGAACACAAGCCAACCAGACAATACTAGCGAAATGCAAATTATATTTACATAAATACATCGATTTTTATATCAATTAATTCACAGTGATTATTCATCAAGTGAAGTCATCATCATTTAATTAATACAATGAAATACCATCAAACTGTATTAAGGAGTTGAACTCACATTGAACTCAAATTAATGTGATGGAAGTTTACATATGAAGCTTACAAAAAATCAATACAACTTTTTTCGTTTAATTAAGTCAATCATTGTATCTTTGGGGACTAGGAATCCCCAACACATGCATTCTCATCTACTTACATTTACAATATGAAAATGACTTAATACTGTACACTAAATGGTTGAATCATAAAATAAATTACAGTTCATGTAGTATAAAGAATCAAGAAATGGATTAAAGGAATTTTGTTCACATTGATCAACAGTCTAAAATGTAGTTATCTATTTACATCATAAATTATCACTTTAGATTTTTGATTATATAACGTCTTATCTATGTATTATTATGTTGTATGAATTAAATATACAAAGGGAATAATATATTAACTTGTCTAAAGATTGTTTATGTTAATTCTGGGGGGGGGGAATAAGTGTCTAACACGTACCAGGACAAAACAGCTGTTCTTAGTTTTCACTGGTACCCTACCAGCATCAATCTGTGATGAATTCAATCAACTAACACATAATACTGATCTTTACAAACCACTCTAATTAGAACACAATTTGTTAAAGATCCCCATAGAGGATAATTAGAATTATTCACATGATTGGATTTGTTCACTGTTGCATTGAATGTAACTCAATAGCTTATGATAATCATTTATTATTTTGTTCAATCCTTGTTTTAATTGACCTTCTAAACTTACTATCGATTAATTTTAGATGTATTTTAGCAGTAATCGATGTAACAGTTTATCATTCTAACCAATGTCATTGCTTTAACTATGTAATTCACTCAACAAACTTCTATATAAAGGTCTTAATTTGGCTATTGTAAAATAATATTTTGTGTATTTCTAACTGTAATAACCTGATGATGAAGTTATCAAAAACAATGGTTCACTGAAACATTCCTAACAATTTGTTACTTAATTAAGTATTATTGCCTCAAGAATTGAAATGTAGACAGAGAAAGGTAGACTGGAAATTAGATTATCTAAGATTACTAAGTACTCAGTAGTTATTATTTATTCATTTCTTGTTGAATTGATTTTCATGAAGAGAATAATCAATTTTTACATAATTTGTAACCGGTAAATTTCATCTAATTTTATTAGTCTGATTATGTAATAACTGTCTATAATTTGACAGTAACTAGTGTTGAATTCCTTGGGGTTTATAGAATACATGAATTATTGTCTTACTGATGAGTTTATTTAATTAATAGTAAAAATGTTTACCATTCTATTCCAAGTCAGTAGTTTGTTGGTAACGTATTCCATAATTTTCTTTTGTGATGTTGTAGTTGACTAACGTAGAAAAGCGTCAGTTCTTGACAGATCTACTGTTCGAAAACTTTTTAATTTATTTTAAATAATTTATCTGTTATGAATTCTGGAAGAAAATTGCATTTTTTTAAAAATCAATGTTAGGAAACATATTACTCATTAATCTACTGAATTTATATATTCAACTATTTGTTTAGCTAGTATGATTATATTAGATGGTGCTTGCAACTCTGTTTTGATGATACTTCTGATTGTGAATGAATAGTCTCTTTAATATTTAACCAGGAATATTAAGGTGAAATACTTCAATTGATTATTATTAAATATACTAGTTAATTTAACACTTTCGAGAATTCATTTTGTCTAAAACTTTAGCTGTGTGTTATACCACATTTCATTAATATCCCGACAAACTATATTTTCATTTGGTATCATTAATTAGTCTCAGTTAGACAACCATTGGAAACAACCTCCACAACGTCCAATTACAATCAATATCAGCTTACTAGTGGCTGACTTATAGAAGTAATTTCTGGAGTTTTTGGCTAGAAGACGTAATCAGTGGGGTTCAGCTATGTCGGATGTGTTGCAGTTGTCTACCGAGGTTGAGTAGATATATCGCAAAATGACCGAGTTAGAAATATCAACCTATGGAAGCCGGATTAGTAACTTAGTGGTTAAGCATTCCCAGTGAAGCTTGGAAGTTTTGGGTCTGACTACTTTGTGGGGTCATGGTCGCTCACTGTCAAAGTGACTGATACTAGAACGAAACAACTACTTAGTACTAAGCTGTTTTCAACGTTTGTTTAATTCACATTAACTCGCGACATCAACTTCACATTCATTAATTTTAGCAACACTATTACAAACTTTACTTTATTTACATAGTTTCTAACCATTATTTATCTATTCACAGTTTCCTTGTTAGTCCTTATGGCTTTAATTTTCGTCCATCCTACATCCAATCCAGGGTATTTTAACTTAGACAACCTCACATTTATCACAGATTTCATAATCACTCACAAGTTTTTGTTTATGCTATTTTAATTTAGACTGCCGAATAGTTGGGTTACTCTTTACCTGCTTCAATAACTATTATCAAAGTCGAAATATCCTATGAACTTTGTAGTAATCCAGTTATAAGAAGTAATTTCTTGATTAGTTATTAATGTTGAACATCTGTTATATTTTTGATATGTTCGACCAAAACCACAACGTAGGTAAAATATAGCGTTATCTTGATAATTACCCATCATTGTTCCGCGACTACCAGTTCCCAAGCCGGAATCAAAAACACAAGATGAATGAGCGAACCAGACAGAAATCATATTATATTTCATACAATCCTTTATATATACACAAAACCAGACCATACAACATACTGATAGGGAAAATAAAATTAAAAAAACGGGGACAATATTCACTAAGGACTGAGGCCACAGGTGCATGACTAAGTGATCTTAGTTTTTGAATAACAAATGATATGACAACAGTTCATTAGTCTAATGGGAGGTTGGGGCTATCGGAACATGAAAATATTCGAGATAAAATAATCTATTTATATATACTCAAAATAAATGATAAAATCATCCGAAAAATAGTTCGGAAAGTTAGTTACTCTTCTTGCATCTCCCCATGTGACAAAATCTACTTTTATGGAATACATATTCATAATCCAGAATTTTACATTTAGATTGTCATTTAAACTGTAAGCTCCATCCTTTATTCTTTCTCTTACAACAGGGATTGCCGCATTGAACATGGTAAAAACCTTACAATCACTGAAGGCTGTCCTCTTCTGTCGAAATCTCAAACGGCTGCTGTTCTATTGACTACATTCATTTTATTTATTTTGGGATTGATTATCTTTATGTGCCATCGTCGAAATAAGAAGTAAGTTAGGGATTCTTAAATGAGTTTATGCTTGTATGAAAATCATTCACAATGAAGTTCATGTTCATAACGTATTGATATCGAATGAAGACTTATTTAAATTTATGAAGTACTGGCTAGATCTTTTTTCCATTTCCAACAATCCTTATTACTTTTCACATGTGGCATTATACATGATGTAACTGGAGTTGATTAAACACAAAAGCACTATTGATTTATATCTTCCAGATCAGGTATAACAAATCCACAATTGTTAAGAGAATTTGAAAGTATTGGAATGGGACTGATGTTCGATTCAGATTTTAAATAACACGGAACTTGCTGGTTTCAGATAGATATAACTTACAATGGTAATCAGGAGAGATTATACTGCAATTCTCCACTACACTCTTCATAAAACTGAAATTGACCATCTTAATAAAGAAAAATCTGTATTGGTTGTCTTTCCATTTAAACTGTCTTTTTGATTGAAAATCATGAATATTGAACACAGTTACATTTTTATATTTCATTACAATAATTTACAAAACTACATTCAAGTATTAGAATGAATTTGTATAATCCCATTTATTTGTTATAGACTGAATCTGTTTAGTCACAGTGCATCCTGAGCGGATTGCCTCGAAACAGCGAATATTCATAAGTATTAGTGACTAACCAGATTCAGTCTATAACAAATGAATTGAATTACGCAAATTCATCCTACTACCAATTCGCCTTTTATACAAGTGTGACCATTTAAACTCAGTAGTCTAGTGGTGGACGCGGTGGCATTTGATACATAGCGGACCGAGTTCGAATCCCACTGTAAACATCAACATTGGGATGCAGGTACATCCAGCCGACGAGTTCCAAATAGGACGAAATGGGCGTCCTGGATTCCTCTTTCCAGTCACAATTCAAATAAGATGGTACATTCGTGTATGTTGTTAGTTAATCAAGATCATTCGATATCACGGTCATTTTCGTTTACACTATTAAGTAATAAGGAAAAAAAAACATCAGTTAGAATCCATTAGACTAAATCCCTTGCTAGTTAACATTCGTTAGTAAATTGTATCTGAATCATCTAGAGAATTGAGGATTTATGTGTAATTCGGTCACGTAGCATATTAGCCTAATTAGAATACAATAGTTCAATTCAACTTTTTAATCTTAAATTAGTATGTTCAGTTTTACTAATCAAGATATCGATACAAGTTTATAAAAGAAAACAAACAACATTAGATGTAGGTTAGTTCAAGGCCTCTTTGTTCCTTTTCATTGACTACTAATCACTTACATGTTTACCGATTGTTTTTCTTCTATGGATACTGTCATAGTTGATATATAAATATAAAAAAATATCCTATTTTTTATGTTTGCTTACTTTCTTAGACTTGAATATAAATACATGAAACTTGTTCAAAGTACATCAGGCAAAAATCAAGTAACTAGTTGTGCATTAGAAAGTGAAGGTGAAACGGACAAAGGGGGAAGTGTATATTATACCACAATGAATAATAATAATGCCGATAATATTAACAATGTTGATAACTATAATAGAACACGAATTAAATCACCACCAAGTTATGCTGATTCAACTGGAATTGTACTAGAACCAAATGAATTTCTTAAAAATGATCATTTCACACAAATGGGTTTTAAAGGATTACCTAAAGTAAATCTTCCACCGATTATTTACAAGGTAAAATAATTATATATAAACCTTATATATTAACATTTTGTACAGTTTAAAGTGAACTGACATTGTCTGACTCACACCCAAAATGTGCAGTGAAGCTGGTTGTTTCTGTTTAAAGTAATTTTTGATCACCGGCAGATCTGAGTATTTTTGGTTTTACCTGATGTGTTTCTGATAGGTCTCCAACTCGAACAAAACATATATTCTATAGTGACGCCATCCCACGAATGAAAATCATTCTCAGATTAAAATTAATTTCTATAGACTACTTAACGTGGAAGGTTTTGGTAGCCAATAAACAAGAGTTTTATTCCTTGTTATTGCATGATGTTTAGTGACCTGGAGGCAGTAAACAGGAAACCTTACCTGACTTAGGTTTCATGCCAGTATTAGTTAACAGTAAAACATGCCTACAATCCTATTGAGAATCTTACTGGCGCTTGACGATCGAGAATGCAAATCCCGAGTTATTCGTACTACGACCGACATTCTGTAGGAGTGTGTATGCTATTTCAAGTCATTTAGACTGAAAGCCACATTGGTCGGTAGAAATCAACTAATACTAAGTACTAGAAAAATATGACAATGGTCACTATTCTACGATTAATCAATATCATTATATCTTACTTAAATACCGTAATACTATTAAATGGTGAGCCAAAATATGAATAATGTCATTTATGATGGATACGTCCGATATGTTGGTTGAACCATATTATATTAGTTAAATCAAAAAACAAAAATCATTCAACGAAGTTGTACTTATATATATATATATATATATATATATATATATATATATATATATATATATAATAAATTATAGGCCATTGAATGATTGTAAAGATTCGACTGCTTGTTATGTGAAACCTTGACAACTGTCTTACAAATAATCAGTTAGTAAGTAACATGATTAATGTTTAACTAGTAAGAGGGGGGACAGAGTAACTGTGATTATCGTTAGATAAAGATGTATAAATGAATATCTAGGGATTCACATAGTGAAACATTTTGTATTGTCAAGGTATTAATAACAGTTATTATTATTATTATAGTAAAAGTAAATAGTCAAACTGGACATGAGATTATATTGAAAAACATAAAAGTACAAGTGAATAAACTAGGTGAAATAAATCATATACTAAAGTCATGGTAGAGAAACCAATTTGGTAAATTACATCCGTATGCATAATTTAGTCTTCAAGTTGTAGTGATGAATCAGAGGCTGATACCCTGAACCCACTATGCGGCTATAAATTTAGTACCTTATTATTACTAAGATTTTCTCTAACCAGATTTCTTGACTTGGATTTACATAAATTCATCCTAATCTAATGATAAAATACAGTTACTGTGTCTCCATCATACTAATTACATATTTCTTATCTTCACATGCCTCGTTCTTCAGTTACCAATTGAGTATCAAAATCTAGATAATCAAAATTTGACATTACACCTAGTTGTTTGCATTCATCATAAACTGATATTAATTAGGTACCTTTGAAAACCAGAGAGTACTAGACAGCCGTTTCGTCTTAGTTTGAGACTCTTCAATAGGTCATCAGAAGTATTTCTTACACAAAGTTTGATTTTCTAGGATTTATGTATAAATGGTCCTCTATAAATATCTGTTTATTTTGGAATAAAAAATTATGAAAGATATAAACGATAGACCTAAATACTAAGTATATCCTAATTTAATTTCCATCAATAATACTATTGAGATGGCTATTTTTATGGAGATTGGTATCTCATTTGATTGAATATGTCACAGATTCATGTTGGCAGGGTGACATTTAAAACCAGAGAGCACTGGGTGGCTATTTTGTTCTAGCGTAAAACTCACCAGAAGTATGCACCCCAGATTTCTCACCAGCAGCCTCAGGTTAGCGAACACCTTACCCTCTGCACCACTGCGTCGACATTCAATGGTAGAATTTCCACTTTAATGAATCTGTGATATATACAGCGACGATCATCCATTGTCATTAGTCATAACTGTCTCACTCCCAACCTGAAGTCCATGGTGCGGAATTCAGAGTGCACCATACTGAACAGTTCTACACTAGAACGTAACAGCTACTCAGTACTCCCTGGTTTTAAATAACACCCTTCCAACATCAATCTATGACATATTCAATCAATAATATTATTAATCCTTTCTAATTAACATTACTGTATCCACCTGTTTCAGTCACATCAGTTTTGTTATGAAGTCGATTAAAGTTTCTTGATTAGTTCACTCATTCACTGTTCTATATATTTATAAGATAGTCTTTATTAGTAGTATAAATTTTCTTTATTTTCTTTTTTATCCAAAATTGAGATCATTGTTTTTACATTAAAATAATTCAAAAGCATATTTCTTCTGTAGCAACAATTTGAACATTGAGCATAGACTCAAATTTCCAAAAAAAAACCTTCTTTTATTCTTTCACAGTTTTTTTTTCTTGTTAATTTAAATAGTCTTCATCCTACACCCTTCAACATCAAAAAAAAAAAAAGAAGAAGAAAGGAAACGAAATTATTTTGATTATCAAAAAGTAAAATTCTTTAATCTATTGATCATCACAAAAAGGAAATTGTAATTAACTACTACTATAACTTACAGAAATAGATGGATAGATAGATGGATAGATAGAAACAAATTAACTCATTGATAGCATACACTATGTACCGTATCATTTAATCTTTAATCTCATTACATTTTTAATCTTCTGTGATTATCATGAAGCTGATACAATTCTTAGAGTGACATATATATATGTGTGAGTGATTGATAGAATAAATTAGTGAGTTAATGGTAGTGTAAAGAGTAGTAAAGAGTTAGTGAAAAGAGAAACAAACTAAAAGAAAAGTGATGAATCAGTAGATGTAGTAGTAGTTAGTAGTGATTAGGTTTCTTTTTTGATTATTTATAAGTTGGGGCTGAGGGAGAGAGGAAGTAGGATTAGTTGTTTTAGATTACGATTATAAGACAATTTGCATACAAACGAAACAAATACCTAGATAACTCATGTTATTATTATTTTGTATTGATGGCGACTATCAACTTGTTGAGTGGACATAGTATTCAATTGTAGATTATGATAAACAAATCAGTCATCAAATGCTTGCCATATTATTCGTGCCTTCATTTCAAGTTGATTAGCATAACTAACAAGCACTTAAATGTCTATGGGTATTTTATTATCATCAATGAATAACGATTAGAAATAATGAAGATAAAGTTAATTTCGTTTTGTTGTTATTTCTATAGCGTAATTTTAGGACAAATTAGATTTTTTTCCACTTCTAGGTCTTGTTGTTTTGTTTATATCAAAAAGAATAAAGTACCATTAGAATACATTTATTTGTAAGGATTTCAATAATTGTTAAATCTATATTCAGGAAGAGGTTTAATATCTTGGCTTTATGTTAATTATCAGTACAGTATGATTCATATTCAACAAGTTACTCTCCTTCATAGGATTCAAACCTAGATGCACTAGTTACTTAAGCCACAACTATTCACTTGTAGGAATAGCTGAGCTCTAAGCGATATATCGTGAATTATGAGAAATCATGATACTTGAAATAATAACCTTGCTAGAGTTAATACTACAACAAGACACAAAGACTGATTTTTCTATGCTTGTAAGTCTGTCCTGATATTGCTACGCCGTGAAACAGAGAGAAAAACGCAAGGCAGCTGAAACAACTAGATCCAATCAATTTATGCTTCATACATTCCTTCATATAAATGTAAAATTCGATCACACAACTTAACCACTTAGGAAAATTAATTTGAATTTCCATCAAGAGCAGCAATTATGAAGAACTCAAGTAACAAGTACATTAATTAGTTATAGTTCATAACTAGGAAAATCACACAGCGACAGTTAGCAGGTCAGATGGGAGTTAGGATAAGAGGAATATATAAGTAATACCAATGAAACGCTTATTTAAAATACAACCTAGATATCTGGAATAATTTTCAGGATAACAGTTCAGGAACTTATTTATTCATCTTGATCCGCCTTATCTATAATGAAATAGTAATAATGTCGACTTATTGAGTACTGGTTATAATGATTATGAACTAAAAATAAGATAACCTGTTGAAACTAATGGAAAATTGGTTATTAAAGTATTTACGTCAGTATAGTTAAGATTTCTGAAGTAATTACGAAATAATTAAAAATTTGGTTTTGATTGTTTAGTGGTTGATATCTACGATGTGCATGCCAGTTATTTGAGTCTCTTCAACTGGATGTGCTTTCTGTATTCTAGTATTGATGTACACACTGAAACTTGAACTAGTTAAATTCAGAGCATAATAACATCAATCGGCAAGAAGTGACATTAAAAAGTTATACCTATCCCCATTATTCATGTGTTATTGTTTAAACTCAGTGGACAAAACGTTAGCGTTTGTTAACATTAACACACGGATATATCAACGGCATCTAACTAGCGGGTCCCAAATATGATAAATAGAATGTCATGGGTTCCATTTGACAATCAAAATCCAGGTTTCATCGTAATTATGAATTAAGCTGCATTAAATCAATTTGCATATTAATGAACATATAGCCTGAGAGTGATTAAATTAAGCCCATATCAATATCAACATGAGGTAGCAAAGGCATTAAACTGAATAACTAAAGCATTTTTCTTAGTAAGGATTCATATTTTATAATTATTTATGCATAAGTCTGCAACTAATCAATCACTCGTATTTATCGTATATACATCTTGATTGAACTGCATCAAGCAATAATGAAACTAGTCCTCGGTATATAAACCACAGAAACATTCTAAACCAGTATAGCACCTTCATGGAACACAGTGGCATAGTGAATAACGCATTGGTACTTAAAGCTATAATTACGTGGTTCAGATTTCACTGTGAACATCAAAACATAGACGAATGGGAATCCTAAACAGGATGAAATCTGAATTCTGGATTGCACTCCAATGCTAAAACTTACGTGTACTATAGAGTAGAATAAATACTTGATTACATATTTTGTGCATTAAATAATTTTCATGCTTCAGTTAGTTTTATACTGAAAACTTGCAATTTTACATGATTCTTTGACTTAACCTATAAAATGCAAATTATATTATATTGTTTCACTGTTCTTGAGATTAAGTGTTCACCCCGAAACTAAAGACCATGAGTCTGACCCTTGATAGATATTCCTGGTTTTCAATAGTTACTTAACGATGGTTGGTTTGTGATGTAAAAATTCTATTGTCAAATAGCAGGTTTACTGTTAGTTTGCATAAACAACGTCAGAGCAATTTGTATGTGGTAACTTTAAGAGTCACCAATGTTCTACCGTTTCTTTTAGTTATAACATTGAAGTTTCCAACATTCAAAACATATTAACATCATGCCTTAATTTGTTTGTTACAGGATTGTTTCCTTTTTGATAAATTTTATCGCGTACATGATGAGTAAAATAAATATTACAAACAATACAACAATTTAAGTCCAAACACTATTTCTGATTCTCAGATAAAGACGTCTGCTGAATTCATGCACGGAAGTCGAACGACAGATACATTTAGACCCAAGTTCGTTTTAGTCGTCACTCTTCCTAATTATTAAGTGAAGTTATGCAATTAATTATTACGTCATTTCTCATCTTAATTTAGTCTGAAATGAAATAAGTAAAGTAGTAAGCGATCAAGTACGTTTTATTTATCTTAGCAACTATTCAAACTTCTATTTACATGCATCCTTGACTTAGTTGAAAGATAAATATATTGAGGTTTGCATCTGTTTCCAATACAAATAGACAAACCATTCACTAAATAATCATTTTAATAATGAAGATTATGTTCTAATATTTTATGCCTGATTTTACGAGAGATACTACTGTTAAATTATGAATGTTACTTTTTGTAAGTGTGTTTAGTGTTTTAATTATTTAGGTTGAGGTCGTGTGTAACATCTCTAATGTTCATTACATCCAGCATACTCAAATATTTTCTATTCATATGTTATATGTCTAATATTCATTAAATAATCTTAACTTAAGCATGAATAGTTACCTTTGACTATCTTCAATGAAAATATCAATGTAATGCATTCTAATACACTGAATAAAAGATAAATACATTCAAAGGTTAATTCATATAATGAAATCTGTAATAGCAATTATGCTCTAATCAAAATCTCTTGTCTATTAAATCAATAAAAGTGAATAATTGAAATTGTTGAAAGTTAACAAACATACACAATATTGTAAACGTTATGGATAACCACAACTTGTATCTTTTCATTTTTGTCCAGTCTATTATATAACAATCAAATATTAAATTGATTTTTCTATTTATTTTGAATTAATATTTAGAATAAATCTGATACAGATCGTGATATTCTTACAGAAGAGGATCAAGTTTTATAAAGAAGAAATAAATTACTTTCAATAAAAACAATAATCACCAAGTTATTCATCATTCCCCTCCCCACCACCCCTCTTAAAAGAAAACTCATAAACTTTCTCAGTGTAAACAAACAAAGTGGAATTATTGTTGTTGTTTTTCCTATCATATTCTTACTCATTATTAAACAGAACATTCATTTATTACCTTTAATGATGTTTATTGTTCATGTATGTAAGTGTATCTATGTATACAAGTTCAGTTTTCATAGTGATATCATTTCGTTGATTGTTCGCCTAAGCTTTAATTTATTCAAATGACGTACACTTAGTCGTGTATTTATATCAACAATCATTACTATTTTTTATTCAACAGTCTGTTTTTTTTTGACAAACAAGATAAACTTTCATGTTTCAACATCGGTTAAAAGTGTTTTTATGTATCGTAGGTAATACTACATGAATATATCGCTTTTCTATCTCTGAAACTGTATACTGTCAATATTATTATTAAGTACTTTTATACTTATTATCATCCTAACAATATTTTACATTGTTTTCTATGTTGCCGTTTTGTAAATGCCTTTCTTTTTTTTTGTTGTTGTTGTTGGTGTATTCCTGGTACTCATCCTATTTCATATCAAGTTTGGTTCATGTTTATATTCATTATTATTTTCAATTTGTTTTCACATCGCTAACAACTACATATCACTGTGTAGCCCTATTCAATTTCTTTGATTTTGAAGAAGTCAAGTTTATAAATATTTTCTTTCGAAAAAAAAAACCGTATACCTTTGATGTACTACTCATTTAATATTTTTAATGTTTTTTTTCTATTCATATAGTTACTTTGTCATTAGTTTTCTTATTAGTGTGTGTGTGTATGTATGTGTGCGTATACATTTTCCCAATGTAATTTATGAATGGAAATGGTCATAGGATACCTATTTTCTCTATCTCTAGGTATGTATGAAACGTGTTTGTGTTAGCATAACAATTGCAGCCCATTTATCTAAACACTTTATTACATACATTTAATCAGTTATTTCTTTTTCATTTAAATATCCCACCCTATAAAAGATTTATATATGTAAGTTTCTATGTTTTTTGTTAATTGAATTTTTGTACGACATCATTGTGCAAAATAAAATTAAACAATTTATTTTAAAGTGAACAACTTTGTAAATATTCGATGTAATACGAATTGCTACTTATAAATTACAGGTGAACATTGAAGACCACCATGGAACTCATCAAAAGTAGGCGTCGATAACTCTACTAGGGAGAGAAAAGAAACCTTTTAGGCTTCTCGGCGAGCTCTTGATCTTTAGGCTAAAGTAGTATTATATTATTTCTGTTGATTTTTTTTTAACTTCAATCCAATACTGTTAATGTCATTGCCGAAAATTGACATTATTAACTTTATTTTGCCGACAATTATGAGCAAATCTTCACAGGCAGTGATAATTGAACACAATAAGTCGTAAATCATTCTAACCTCAGTGAGTCATAGTTTCACATGGATAGACTACATTCACTACCGTTGATGCATTGTAAACCCGACTCTTTGCATGCAGTTATAATTAGGAATTTTCGATGGTTTGTAATTATTAACTGGCAATCAGTTCCACCAAATTTAATTCTGTCATCAGTGGTAACAAAGTTCTATTTGAACTATATATGTTTCATGAATAAGTCGTAACTAGCAGAGTTCAATCAAGTAGGCGTTATTAATTTATAGACATTTCTATGGTTATAATTTGACTAAAATATTAACTTTTAGGCTTTTAAATCATAGTTTAAAAAGCCCAGCATACCAATAAAATTACTATGACACTACTGGAGCTAAATCAGTTTATTATAAATATATCCCTCTCATTCACAAATCGGTTGTAATCTACCAAGTTATGATGAAACAGCTGTCCGCTGCCATAAACTTTTCAACTGTTATTGAGATAATGAATTTATAGCACACATTTTATTAGAAATTATGAAAGAAGGATATTATATATATACCGATTTTAATTGTTTGTAATTGTTACAGACCGATGGTAAATGAGTACTACTGACAACCGAGGAACACTAAACAACAGTGAGCACCCTCGATTCTGCAACAAAATCGGACTCCAGACCTTTAGGTCAAGAAACACATAACCGTCTGCACTAATGGACCAGTCGTCGTCCAGTTGTAGAATTCACACTTTCGTTGATCTGGGATATAGGCGCAACAATCATTAACGGTAGAGTCGAGAGTGTGCATAGCCAAGGAGTCACATACTTTAAATAAACAGCTACTAACTGCTCCTTGGTTTTCAGTAATACCCGAGCAACATCAGTCTTTGAAAAATGTAAGAAACTAGACCTATTATCTGTCTCTGCGAAGCCACCTCATAACAATATATTGATTTGTTAACTTCAGTGATAGCATATGAATTTACATTATACAAAATTTGTTCGAGGTTATTTAAGTAAACGGAAGTGGAGTAACATTTTTTTCAGAAAATGAGTTCTAAAGATAGATATCCATGCATGTAGGTCAAATCAAAGAAATATGAATAGAATATATTTGTTAATAATCACAGCGGATGAAATTAATGAAAAATTCTAACGTTTCGCTCGGCAAACTGGTCCGAGCTTCTTCTTTATTTTTTCCTTGAAGAAGCTCGGACCAGTATGCCGAGCGAAACGTTGGAATTTTTCATTAATTTCATCCGCCTGAGATTATTAACAAATATATTCTATTCATATGTCTTACATACACTCGGCGCCCAAGTTTTGTAAATATTTTTCGATCATTTTTGGACGAAGATACCTATCAAATCAAAGAAAGTTCGAAATACTTGATATTGCCTCACCATATGACAAGTGAATATATATGAACAGTAGGTTAACTGCTAAAAGTATTTTCGTATACAAAGTCATCTACAGTTAATCAACACGTAACGTAGTCAGTAGGAAAGTATCACATTTAAAAGGTTACAACTGTTCAACAAGAATACAGCAAATAAGTTGACTAGAAGTGTTTTAGTAGATCCTACTTTAACAAAGTTTGTAACATAGATTCACTACAGTTAAAAAAACACACAATAATTACCTTTCATTGTTATAAGATGCAAGATATTCTGAATTTGATGCATTCTATGTTAATTTGATGTCTTTCAAAGTTATGTGTATCCACAATTTGGAGCATTGAATGTTACTACTGAATTTTACATTGAAGTTTATAAATGTATCATCTTTGTGAATTGACTAAAACTAAGCAACAAAAATATAATTAAATATTTCTTGATCTAATTGAATGAACATGGAGTTTTAATGATAAATATTGATGGTAACAATAGAATTCACTAGAAAATTCAGGATGAAAAAATTGTAACTGTTGAAAATTTCTTAAAAGGTATATGAAGTCACCAAATAAATTTTAAGTCAATAAAATTGTTATCGACTATCAGTCAGTCAGTTAAAACGTAGAACTTGGTACATGCGTACATCAGTTCAAGTTGCCATGCCTCAATTAGCAGATGGAAGATTAAATTGTCGGACCGAATTCCAGAGGAGGGGAGGTAGTAACAGAGTAAGTACTAATGGAAAGGCAAAGAAATCAGAGATGAGATTTGAAATAAAAAGTGATTCAGCAAAGAGAAAATTATGAGAAGCTCAAAAAACTAGAATTTGAAGAAAGACAAGGAGTGGATGCACCTGCGCCATTGCAAACGATTTTGAGCCATATCACCTAAAGTCTCTAACCATTTGTTACGATCATCACGTGGGCCCCAACCAGGTAGTCTACATCTATTAACATGGCTCAGCCCGATTGTCAATGACTTCATGGATTGGTGCCATGTTATCGTTTGGCCACCCCTAGCTTTCTTCCAGCCTACTCCTACAACAGACAACATTGCTCGTCGAGGTAGACGGTGGTCAGGCATACGTAACACATGTCCTAACCACCTCAGCCGGTGAAGATTAAATACTTCATCGATAGACTTACCGTATTTACCTAGTACTCTATTCCTAACCCGACCGTAGCTGCTACCTTGACGTGGTGGTTGGGCTTGCCTATCGTGATGACCCAACTGAGCTATATTGGCTGGAACGCATGTTCCTCAAGGTCCTACCATGCCAAGCAGGTCTGTTGGAGAACTGATAAGACCAAAGGCAGCAACCTAAGATCTAAGGGCGAAATCGTACTGCTGACTGCAGCGAGGTGTGACACCAGTAAGGTGTTTCCCTCGAATGACCAGCATCTGCAGCGATGCTGCCTTCTTAACAGAAGGAAGGGGTAAGAAAAGGTCGACCCTAAAAATATCACATCCCACCTTACTCCATGGATTTCCGTCTCCGGCAGTAAGACCTACTAAAGAACTGAGTTAAAACTTCAAAGACTTCCCTTAATAAGGCCGTGTGTGATCGGCCTCAAGCAGTTGCTCCTTGGGCTCTGCGATCGCGCTTCCAGGTCACTATGACCAATACTAACCCCTTTTCTCATTCAGGTACTTCAAGAAGCAATATCGTTCCATGGTGTTGGCAGCCAGGAGGTGAAAATCGCCCTCATATCTCTAACAGCACACAAGATCATCTTGTTCGAGGTCAAATCTCACCATCAACTCTCTTATCGACTATTGGTCAAATGAATATAACATGAAGGTGAACAAATGAACTCAACAAGTAGATTTATGTGGCATAAATAATGATTTGAAATCAATAACCGTTTTTTTATGATTATGCAATTCGTAAGTATCATTTATTTTCAAGTTTTGAGTTGTTAACCAAGTAAAGTAGTAATAATAAGAATGTTTTTTAATACTTCACAACCATTTATGTAAGTAATTTCTTCAATGAACAAATAATTAACCGGCATTATGTAATACATATATATACAATACGGTAGAAGAAGCATAGACTTTCAAGAAGTGACCTACATGAAGTATCATAAAGTCATCATTTATACAGTTTCCTACTTATTCGGATGATACAAAAGCATATTAGTACAATTTCTTTTTAGAAAAAAAAGGTTACGTAATTAAATTTATTAACATACAACAGACTGGAGATTGTAAAATTTTCTATCCAACTGAAGTAAATGAAAAATCAGATGATCTTGGTGTGCTGATGTTTTTCAATGAACAATTTTAGTTAACAGCTAAAGTGTTGAATGATGGCAACTATCCCACATCACATATTAGTAACGTTATCGACCTGAAGATATAAGCAAGTACATCAAGTTTATTGCACTGTTTTATATTCAAGAGGAAAAACTGCCAGTTTTCAACATTTTCCAGTACGATTAACAAGCAAATACACACACATTTGTCTTCACATAACTACAGAAATATATACATATTAATCAGCATCACCATCCGAAAAATCAAGTGGAGCAAAACAACAGGATCAGACAGCTTACCAGCTAAGACACTTAAATCATATATAGAAGTAAGTGCAAATATACTTCACGTTCTCTCTGAAAAGAACTTTGGTGAAAAAACAAGTAACAACAGATCGGAAAGAAGGATACCTCTACAAGATTACAATGAAAGAAGACTTTAACAAGTTTGATAATTAAGCAGGTTTCAATTTAATTTCAATACTAGGAAAAGTCTTCAATAGAGTGTTGTTGAACAGAATAAGAAATCCAACCAACACATAATTTTAAAAAATGAACAAACTGTACTCCGTGAGGATCTATCATGTACTGACCAAATCACGAAACTACCAAACATTGTCGAACAGTCTATTGAATAGAAATGACAACTATATCAACGTCGTTGACTATGAGATAGCATTTGACAGCATGGATAGGAGAGTATTGTGAAACTTTCTTCAGCCATTATGGTGTACCTGAAGAGGAAGCCAATGTCGAGGAGAATTGATTCGACGCGCTATACTACAAAATCGTGCATGGAGGACAGTACATATGTTCATTATTAGTGAGGACAGATGTCAGACAAGTTTAATTACTTGGGTCCCTTCCTCCGTCTTGTGATGGTTGACTGGATTATGAAAACTTTAGGCAATTCGAGTAGAGTGGGGGGACAGGGGTTGATGCACTGAATACAATAGATAACTTGGATGCGGTTAGACGAATTGTAGTTCACAAATGATCCTAGCTCCTTTATCCCACAGACAACAACTGATGGGAGTGAAGATGGATTGTGTAGCATAAACAGGAGTGTAACAGGGGAGCAGTTGACCTCGACATGTACAATGCAGATTAGCAAGATTTGTAGAGTACCAAACAAATCACATTCGACTTGGCTTAGAATATCTAGGATTTTTGGAAACTTTTACATTCCTGGGCAACAGAATTACTGATGAACAAGGATGGTTTGATGTAGATGTGAAAGCGTGGATTATCAGGGCGATGGCAACATTTCTACAATTGAAGAAGAACACCTGAAACTGAAATCGGTTTCCAGTCAACACTGAAGTCACAATTTTCAATACGGATGTGTAGACAGTCCTATTGTGTAGAGCTGAGATTTGGAGAACTACGAAAAGCAACATTCAAAAGATACAGGTATTGATAAAGAGTTGTTTGCACTAAATACTTTGGATCCGTTGATCAAATCCGTTCAGCAACAACCTACTGTGACCGAGAACACACCAATATCCATGTTAGGAAGAAATTAGTGGAACTTATTAGAGGTGATTAGGATGCACAATTGGGATATTTAAGTGGTGTGTTACAAGGTAAGTACTAATTTGTTATCCTGAAGGCCTATAGTAGGAGAGGCTGACGGAAGAAGCAATAACATCGGATAATTGGAGGTAAATATTAGAATAATGAATAGGACTTGTGAAGAAATGTAAAGTAGATCCGATTAGAGAGTAGGTTGGTGAATGCTGGTCGGCGACTTATGCTTCACGAGGCGTAGTAGGCATTGTTTGATTGATTGATTGATTCCAAAAATTAAACTTATATAAGGATTAATGAATCAATAAATGAATAAATAAGTAAATAAATAATGTCTAGTAACTAGTTTCTATTAAAATATTATATATTTCTTTACAACATTTAAATATTATTGAAGAATCTATCGGTAAAATGAAATCGAAATAATAACTGATCTAAGATTCGAAATATTTGTTTGTATACACGTATATGTGCGTATATAGGTGAATGTGTGTGTGTGTGTGTAGATGAATTTGATTGAAATTCATGCGTATCTATGCCTTAACGAGTGTTGATATGTGTGAATGAACGTAAGAACTGCTAGAAGAAACTAGCATTCATTTGATATAATATATAGTTATTAATAATAATAATAATAATGAATGATTAAAATGATAAGAATGCATTTTGCATATTACCAAGGTGTAGATAGAAGAATATGAAGTAAGAATATGAAGTAAAACACAGAATTATGATTAATTATAGAAATAAACAGCAGTTTCATCAAAAGTTTGCAATAAGTATATATATATATATATATATATATATATATATATATATAAATCGTGTTAGTAAATCTAAATTAGGAAAAGCGGAATGTTCATTAGATTAACCGATTAATATTATTAAATTAACGAGTTAGTTATTTCATTAGATAGATCGATGATTAGATATTAGGTTGCATAGATATAGATAGACGCTGGAATTAACGTTTCTGTGAATTAACAATCAGTTTACATAACATTAAATAAATATGCAACTAGTGGCTTAAAGATAAATTTATTGGATTTTGTTGATAACTGAGGTTACTACATAGACAATCTGTGGAATTGAGAAAATGATAAAATTATTCATCTATGAAGCCTGATGAAGCCTATACCATGGTGAATGTTGTTAATTTGGAATTTATTTCTGGGAATTTCTTATATGCTTGTTCGACTGACTAAAATAATCATGTAAGAGATTTTCTCACTTAATTCACATTTTGTTGTAAATTCAATGTGTTTGAAGATTTGTCTATTGTATGTCGTATATAGATCATTAGTTTCATTATAGAGGAAACTATACGTGGAGGTCATTACTTATTACCTCATCGATTAGTCCTACTGTAGAGGCTCCAACTAAGGTTCTTTTATTCTGTTCAACTGTTTCATCTTTTATTTGGAAAACATAATACGAAACAAATCTGCGATGCCCATTAAACCTGACCATTGTATTGTGGCGTGTTGCAAGAATCGTTTGTTAGTTTGTGCTATAAAAAACTAATTAATGCAAGAATATTGAAGTAAAGTAGGTTAAGATTCGTAAACAAAATGATATTCCCTGACATGATTTGTTAATATCAGGGATTACTATTACTGCTGAATGAAAAATAAGGCAAAATTATCAAATTCAGAAATTTTCCAACTTCCTTAATTAGGGACATAGTGTTTTCCAGTGCTTAATACACTTTCGACAATCTCTTTCATGACTATTCGTGACTATATTTTAGTTAACATTTAAAAAAATTCGAGAAATTACAAGTTGATTGTTTTGTTTCTTAATGAACTTCCTTTACATTTTACTTAGTGATTAATGCTAGTATGATATTTTTTTATTGTTTTTATTACTTTGTTACTAAAATATCATACATAATCTTTTCGATAAATACTCTCCAGATTCTACATTTATTAGTTCAAAATTAATTATTACATAAACAGTCCAGTTCTAGGGCAAACATAACATCATTCAACTATCATGGTTAATTGAATATACACTTTTTCCTTTCAAGTTATTTATAAAATATGAATATTAATGTTGAAATAATCACCATCATCATGTGGTTTGCAAAAAAACGTAAACGACAATTGAGGTAAACAAGATTATTTATCATTATATATTATAGGTACTTTTGTATATAAGTGAAATAGGAGATGGGATAGTACCACCTATTCTACCCATATACAGTGAAGCCTATATATATTTGATTAATAATCTTGTTTATATGAATTGTCGTTTACGTTTAACATACTACATGATCATGATTATTTTAACATTAACATTCGTATCTAACAAATAACTCGAAAAAATTTCGATCTATTTATCATTGATATCCAAATCATGTTGTATCTGTTTCAGAATTGGCTATTTTTATGATGACTAATTTTGAACTCATAATTATAGAACCTGATAAACATCTATCGAAAAGAATATGTTATGCTTATTTGATTGTGTGCAGTTCAATAGATTAGCAGGTTAACGGAATAAATGTTGAAAAGCAATTAGTAGCAGTTGATATTTTTATCAGTGTATTAACATCTTACTTTCTAAAGAGGGACCTAAACCTAAAAAAAAACTAGAATACATATATTTTGTGCCAGTGAACAAGTGCATTTTCATTTGTGCGGAAAGTTCATTTATGTCGACTAACTTTGACTAAACCGAATTTTTTGTTTTACAACAATCAGTGTCAGATCCACGACTGATTGTTACTTCTATCTGTATCATGTTAGACTTTCGAGAGATTAGGGAGGTAGTTAGTGCATATATATATATATATATATATATATATATATATATAATAACATGACCTTCAAGTTGTTTTTTTCAGTAGTAGTTTGTGCTATCAATATTAGAACATATAAACTCATATATCTTGGTTGTCTAACTGATTTATAGACTACATTCGTCAATTGCTTATCATTTACAATGAATTAGTATGTCGATGGCACTTATATAAAAGTTTTTATATTAACAATCCAAATAACTCAGAATTGCATACAGTTTGCCTATATTTGAAGATAATGTAACACAACCATTCAAAAATTACTTAAAGTCAGTAAATTTACCCGAAACTATCAACAAAATCAATACGCTTTTCCCAGGGAATGAGTATTTTCTTTGTTGAAATTATGAAATATTGACTAACCAACTATTAAAGAAATTAATTTAAAAATTCCAGTCACTTCCTACTAATTTCTAAAAATCAATTGTTTACTTAGAGATCAGCCAGTATCTTGGTCATTCAACAAATTACGTTTCTAAAAATTACACTTGCTAACAGAACATTATTCCCTTACTAATTTTTATCTATCTAAGTTACAGCACTAGAAGAAGGAATATAGACGATATCAAAGGTATTTTCTATCACTTATCTGTCAGAAAATTATCTACTGATTATCATCCAAACAAGTAGACTAAAATATGTAAATCATACTAATAACAGATATTGTATGAGCTGATGACAGAGCAAGAGAGTAAGGTAACCATTAAATTTCTAATGTTGTTTTCATGGAAATGATTTATTTTGATAGAATCATAGTTAGGTAATTTTGTTTAGAAATATCCGTGTAAAATCAATAATTTTGTTTCATTTTAACCGTGATACTGTGCACTGTCTCTGTGTAATATTATCACAATGATGACGATAGGGTATAGTGAATTAGCTGAAGTTAAAAAATATGTATCGCTAGAGACTACAGGGCAGTGATGAAATGTATAGGTAATAGGAGAGATCTTAGATAAGTTTATGTATACTCTGGTTAGAAGTCATGATCTAAGAGGATGTTTGATTCTAGTGTTGTTTACTAGTAGTTATGCTAATGTAAACTGTTCATAAATATTATTTCACAGTGAAAGTATGCACTTATATGAATTAAGTAGACAATTTGTATAATAAAAATATCCATGGTAATAACTCATGTTAGATAATGAGACGTTTATATCAGTTGTCTACTTAA
Source organism: Schistosoma japonicum (assembly GCA_025215515.1). Taxonomy (NCBI): domain Eukaryota; kingdom Metazoa; phylum Platyhelminthes; class Trematoda; order Strigeidida; family Schistosomatidae; genus Schistosoma; species Schistosoma japonicum. The sequence continues at coordinate 12,217,937 of CM046064.1, forward strand.
TTAGTTTATGTGACTCAATTATTGCTATGGCCGAAACTGTAATTGATAATAATCCAGGTTGGACAATTTTATAAAAGCTGAAAGTAATTCTTGACGTGAATCGTAACCAACTATAAATGCATTAATAATCAAGCAACTATAGACAGTTGTTTTATTTTTGACATTACTCATTCATAAATGCAAGATTTATGTTAGAGTAGATATAAAACAAATACTCTTTATACTCAACATTGTAATGGCTATTGAGCAGCTACTGAATATGAAGAAGAGGAAAGTTTCTACAGATTTATTTTATCTCTAACCAACAACAATACATAAAACAAGTCGTAAATGTTCACATGATTTTCAACTTGACTTTGAGAACCAATCATCAAGGAAATTGGTTTTGCAGTAATTGATTCGATGATTCATAACTTAGGTTTCATGTGACTACATTTACACCGCTTTCTGACACAGTATAGTGCATACGATATCAAGTCAATTAATTAAAATATTGTCATTTGATAGATAAAACAGTTTAACACTATAAGTGTGGTGGATGCTATTTACAACGCCTCCTATAAGTAGTACTTACATTTGTTGGTGTGTATGGGGTAGAAGAGCTAGATCATCCACGAAGTCCAAATCATCGAGTGGCATCTTACTTGTCGATTGAACTCCATGCTTCCCCTCAGATGTAAAGCTTTTCATGATCTTACCAACCACTATAAGGAAGAGAAGAGGTGAGAGTAGGCAAACTTGTCTGACACCGGTCCTCACTGGAAATGCATCTGTTAGCTGTCCTCCATGCACAATTTTGCACTGTAGTCCGTCGTATAAATTTCGGATTGTGTTGACGAATTTCTCTAGTATGCCATAGTGTCGAAGAATTTTCCATAGCGATCTCCTGTCTAAGCTATCAAACTGCCTTCTCATAGTCATGAAGTTGATATACAGTGACGAGTTCCATTCAGTCGATTGTTTAACGATGATCTGATTTGGTCTGTGCACGACCAATCCTTACGGAAACCAGCCTGTTGATCTCGAAGTTGAGCATCCACTGAGTCTTTCATTCTATTCAACAACACTCTGTTGAAGACTTTCCCTGGTACTGACAATAGTGTAATTCCTCTGTAGTTCTCACATTTGCTCAAATCTCCTTTCTTTCGGTATCTTGATAAGGTATCCTTCTTTCCAGTCTGCCGGCACCTGTTCTTCCTTCCAGATCCTCTTGAATAAAACGTGGAGCATCCTTGCCGTTATATCTTTGTCTGACTTGAGTGCTTCGGCTGGTATATTGTCAGGTTCTGCTGCTTTCCCACTTTTGATCTGTCTGATGGCTATCTTGGTTTCTTCCATCGTTAGGTGGATTGACATCAATCGGGAGGTCTGTAGGTTTTGCTTCGATGTCTGATGGGTTCGGTGGAGCTGGTCTATTCAAGAGTTCCTCAAAGTGTTTTCTATCCATCTGTTTCTTTGTTCTTTAATTTCAGTGATTAGCATTGCCTTCTTTGTTCTTGACCGGTCGTTCTGATTTACTATATTTGCCTACCAGTTTCTTCGTAGTGTCATATAGCTGTTTCATATTTCCTTCCCTTGTAGCTTTTTCCGCTTGTCTTTGCAATAGCCTTCAATGTATTTCCGTTTGTCGGCTCTAATGGTCATCTTCACTAGCTTATTTGCTTCTGTATATTCACTTTGTGCCTTGATTTTCTCTGCTTTAGTTCGACTTTCTTTGATTTCTGCCTTCATTTTTCTCCTTTGTTAAATTTAGCCCAGGGTTTCACTGAATTAATGTATTTATTACTGGATAGAAAGTTAATTTCATTTTGTGCATCAAATTAAAATTTCAAATACCACAAAAACATTTAAATCATTTCCAGATAACATACATTTAATTATGTACGTATCTATTTTATTTTTATGATGTTTTATAGTTTTTCACTTGGTTTCCATCCGGTCATAATACAGTTTATTTATAGTAATAAATACTTATACATAAAATTACATGACGGAGAGAGGAACGTGCAGAAAAGTTAACAAAATTCCCTCCTATTTCTATTATTCAGTTTAGAAAGATATCAGATGATATGCATATTAATAATAAGTATCTTAACGATTATTTATTTAATTCTGAATCTGTTGGAAGTTATGGATGCTGAATATATCAGATAATAATTTGATGCCACGAATTGATCTGAATTATAAAACGAATAACCATCAGAAAGTACCGGATAGCTGTTTCGTCTTGTTATGGTACCTTTCAGTAGTGAGCATCAACTACCACACCAAGGATCGGGCCCAAGACTTTGTGGTTCTTGTCTGACTTTCTACCATTAGACCATTGAGTGGCATCTTGACGGTTAATATTTTTAACTCTGTCAATTCGAGATACATTTAGGGAAACAGGTGTCCAGTGCTTCTTAGTTGTTATTGATTATTTAATTCATTCCAATTCATAATATGAAGTTGGCATTCAACAGTCTCCACTGTACCCAACTTTAATTCAAGAAATTAATTTCTTAGCCTTCTAGCACTTGATGTTATGTATCATGGAAGAAAAATGGGCAAATCATTTTGAAGGAGCTATATATTGAATGTTGGATAATGTAGAAAATCATATGTACTGATATTTATAACCTGAAAGAGGACATACTCAATTGTTCTACCAGACGTAGTAAACTTAATGAAGTGCTTTCCAGATGCTTCGCCGAAGTCTTTCAAGTGTACTAATTAAAGTATGTTCCCCATTTTATATACATGCTGGAGAATTGTTCAGGGAGATCTAGATGACCCCCAACTTTTAGGTGTGTTCAAGCATATTTGTGAGTGTCTTACCAGAATAATGTTAATGATGATTAAATTATTTTATCACAAATAGCACAGTAACTTACACATTTCAGAGATGTTGGAAATTTAGTATTAAGATAAAGTTCGCATATTCCTATTGATTTATTATAGACGGAAGCTGGTTAGTCTCTGTTGCCATATGTGCATCCTGAGCGGATTGCCTCGATATAGCGATTAATCACAAGTAATATTCAAGTTAGATTGTGACTGGCAAGTGGAATCTAGGAAGCGTATTTGTCCTACTTTCGTACTTGTCGGCTGGATGTACCCGCATCCCAATGTTGATGTTCACAGTAGGGGTTTAATAGTCTAGTGCTAAACGCAATGATGCTCGACACGAAACGGACTGAGTTCGAATCCCACTGTAAACATTAACATTGGGATGCAGGTACATCAAACCGATGAGTCATAAACAGGACGAAACGTGGATCCTGGATTCCACATGCCAGTCACAATCCAACTTTAGTAATGTTGGTAATTTATTCGATATTGTTTATAATATCTCATGCATAAAAACACGTGCCTATATTATTATTTCCATGACTTCTTATCCATGGTTAGTAACAATATCAAATTTTCATATCTGAAGACTTTCCAACATTTTGAATAAAATATAAAGTATTACTGTTTGTTCAATAATTTTGACATTGTTTTAATGGAAATGACTTATTTTTATCCTTAGAAAATAAAATTAGGCCTAGATATTACGTGAATAAGGATTTTATGTAAATGTTGTTTCTATAGAGGTTTTTATAAAGACAAAGAACAATATAACAAATAACCTTTCGTATACAGTATGACTAATAAATTTTATATATTAACATGAGGATACAATTATGATAGTGCTAACTTCGACAAATTAATTTACATGAAATCTTAAGAATAAGGTGGTTCGGGGATAGTTGATAAGTTGCTTGTTAGAAGATACATGCTAGTAAGTCACTTGAAATCTAGGAAGAAAACAACTGATGCTGTTTGACAAATTTAAATCGATGTCACACATCATTACACCTGGAGATAATACTGATCCCTACTCAGTGATTATTCAAAGCAAATATTCAGTCAATTTTATTAATGGGACATTCGTATTTAATGAAAATATATTAGAGATTAATTTCTTTTCAATATTGATGGTATTGACATGAGTTATTCAAATTTGCAATGTAATAATTGATATTGTGTGCATGTGTTGATAAATGTAAATCTAAGCCATTTTAACATCTTGCTTAATAAACGATGGGGTTTCGAGCATAGGCATCGTCTCTACCATATACAATCCAGGGAGAAAATCTCCAAGCAAATATGTATATATATATATGTATATATATATAGGATATTTATATTTCTACTGTTTAAATAATGAAATTATCTTACTGAATAGGGATATTTTGACTATTAATCATCTTCATTATTTCGATATTCTCTACACCTACTGTTATTAAAAACCTTATTATCTACTTAACAGCTTTTAAGAAATAAAGTGACAAAGTTTTATGATTTGTTAAGTACAAAAATCTTACTTATTGAGTGGTCTAGTGATACTCGACTAATCAGTAACATTAGCTGAGGATTGCACTATACATTAATGAAAAGAGAGTGTAAACCATTCGACTACAACTTTTTGACGAGTAACACTATTATTATCTCATTACTTGAATATTACGGTTTAGATCTAGTGTTGACTCATTAAATAATATTGTTGTATTCGTAACAAAGCTGAAATGAAATATCTATCTTAAAGTCTATGTCCTAGTCGTCTAGAAAGATTCGAACATTACCATCGACGCTAATCTGTCTCAATCATATCTCTTCAATTAACCAATTAATCACAGTTAATTCAGCAGAAGGTTCAAAAAACCACAAATTTTGTTTCAAGATTCATTAATTTGACTGAAAAATATTGAGGTATTTATAAGTATTTCGTCTTCATTTGGTACTTCATTATAAATCGTTATCGAAATCATAAATTTGCAAATTCCTGAACATCATAAAATAGAGAGAGAACTATCAATGACAACAAAGAAAATCTACAAACAAACGAAAGATAACTGTGAGATTCTAATCACTGAATACATTCTTTCAATTGGGTAATTAATGTTATGTTGTAATAACTACATTATTTGGATTTAGTGGAATCATTGAAATTAAAGACTAAACTCCAACTCTTTTATACATAATGAGTCAGTCTTTACCATTCACTTATCATCATTACATAAATATTGTTGTAACTTCGTTATCTTCCTTATTGTTATTCCTCATTTAATCAAGTTCACCATCGAGACATTTGGATCATTTTGATTGTCTATAAATATTCACAATGAATCGATGTCACAGTTACATAATTAATCTAGAACTACTATTCCTATATGACTCTCTAGGTTTGTTGCATTCACAATAAATCTTTGTTATTGGAAATTTCTTTTATATTACTAACAAGCGCAATTATGAATTTACATGTATATTTCAAAGCAGTGATATTGATATGAAAGAGAGAAAAGGCTTGCATTTTTGGTTTTAATAATAATTTCTTTAAAATAATTCTTCAATTAAACAGTTTGAAAGCTAGAGATAATATCACTTTATGATAGTATATTAGTCCAAGCACAAGAGTGATATGTCGAAATCTTTAAGTATAATTAATAAACAATCATGCTCTATGTTATGTTTTATGACTTACAACCAATGACTGCTTGAGTTAGATTCACTTTAAGCTCGTCGCCAATTGTTATGCATTGTGATTTACCCAGTGCCCATGATGATCGCTAATCACTGTACGGACACATCTGTCCCGCGACTACAAGTCACCGAAGCCGGAATAGAGGAAAAGCAACAGTTGATAAGCCAAACAGACAGAATCGAATCGAATTGTATTTCAATCATGCCTTTATATATACACAAAATCAGATCACACAGTAAACCAATTAGGAAACTAACATTAACACAAAACTAGGGAAATGGTGGTAGTGGATAAGGACAACTTGTACACAACTAATTAACTTTAGTCCATAATAAGAGACAATATAATAACAGTAAATATGCTAAACTAGAGGATTGGGTAAGAGGAACGTAACAATAATAGAAATGTAACGTTTACACTACTCACGACCAGAATAAATGAATTAGTTCTCTAAAACACAGTTCTGGAAGTTTCTCCCTCTTCTTTAGTGGTTCGACATAACACCCTGCTGTTCTTAAATCTTCTGGAATTTTAGAAATCAAATTTCTAAAACTAAGTGTGTTTAGAAACATTCAATAACGAATCATTTTCTATCATCACACCCATAACTTTACTCTCTTTTATCATTTATCTAATCATTTTCTCCTATTTTAATCAAATCATTTCTTAAATTCATTCGATTTTATAGTCGTATTTCTTAACTGAACTAGCTTATGATATTCTTACACCTTGTTTACTTATATCCAGATAGTTTATTATGTAATCAATTAAAATTTTTAACTTTAAGATTTTTGACTTATCATCTCCCACTGAATGTTCCTAAATGTTGGCTTCACTAATTAGTTTCGACCATTGAATTCATTTGAATGTTGCTATATATTCTCATCTAATTGATTAAGTTATATGCAGTTGATGGAAAACTTAACGATGTAAACTAAATTATCCAACTTGAATCTATGTTCCAATTTTCTTCGAGTTTATAAAGAAACTTATATGAATGAAGTTTAAGTTTAGTGATTCTTAGATTCATAATCTTACTCAGTTTCTAAATACTTCGTTGTTGTAGTTCAACTCTCTGTTTTCTTTATAATTCAGTTTTCTTGAAATAATAATTTGATTTTACCTGATAATCAATTCATTTGTTTATATAGGCCTTCATTAAAATTTTGCCTAATCTGCAACCAAATAACTTCTATGCAACTGATGTGAATGCGACAGGATACAACAGATTCAATGTATGATATAAATATTGTTATTCTTGGTTTATTTAGAAGAAAAAACAATAGAGAAAAACTAACAACAACAAAAAAATGAATGACAGTAAGAATAGTGACTAATGAAACAAAGTTGTTCTCTTCTGAGTTTTTCTATCTTCATATTTGATGCTACTTTTTTTTCGTTGAGTTTGTGATTATTTTTCTTTTCAAACTTTGTAATATACAATCAAAGGTGAACATTTATGTACTGGTTATTGGAATAATCAATTCACGTAGTATGAGAAAGACATAATTTCTCTGATGAATTTCTTCTTTAAAACTGAGTTATATAACACACTATGAAAATGAATGAAGATAATTTAAGTGAAAAGATACCAACTAATAAAAATCAAATGAATTGGAAATATCAACCGTTAGGAGCTGACTCAGTGGTCTAATTGCGAACCGAATGTCGCGGAGCCAAAGGGTCCTGGGTTCGATCCCCAACGAGGTCATGGAATGCGCACTGCTGAAGAGTCCCATACTAGGACGAAACAGCTGTCCAGTGCTTCAAAGTGATCAATGGTTGTCCTAATTCAGATCAATTCGTGATATTAGAATTGACGAAATTCTTATAATTAATTATGTAACACTTTATCATTTCATATTAATTATTACAGTAATAAGCCTTACACCACTGTTAACCACTAGTTACATAACATTAAATTAAGCAATCAATATGTTGTGAAGTGAACATAAGAATTTAATTCCTAATTAAAGGTGATATTTGTTATGCAGTTGACTAGAGAGGAGAAGAGGATGGGGAAATTCATGGAAAGTATTTCATTCTTACTTTGGACTTATCATCTGAGTGTATGTAAATCACAGTATATGGACATTCTTACTGAAATACGAACAAAATGCAGATTCCATCAAACGTATACGCACTAATTAGTGAGCTGCTGAGTGTAGTTTGATACTAATTTCCTCAATGTGTACACGGTTGTCAGTGACTATCATCTTAGCATCATGGAGAAAGAATAATGAATTTTTGATGCATACTAAAAATATTGATGTTATCATTAGTCTATTGAAGTGAGGAAAGAAGTGAATGATCAACAGACTTTTTATTGAATTATGGTGGTTCTGTGATGGTGGTGGGTATTGAGTTTAGTTGCTTGTGTTCATCACAGATTGATGTTATTTGAGTACTTCTAGGACTAGGGAGGACTAGACATTTGTTTTGTCATAGTATAAGATTCTTCATTAGTGCACATAATCAATCTCGCTAGGGAATAGAACCATAAACATTCTAGTTTGAAGGCTAACGCTTACCTTGTGCATTTCTTGGCCAGCGATAGAATATCAACTTTTATTAATTTGTGATACAACACGACCATCATCAATTGTCATTGGTGACAACTGTTTTGCTTTTGGCAATACTGAACTCCATCAGTCATGACTTTTCCTTAGAACTACAGAAAAATTCTAAAGTTCGTCGACTATTCACCATGATACATGAACGCTGTGTCCTATTCCTAATTGGAATCAAGGGTACCCATTTATAAGCAGTCTCATAATAGTACGAAACAGCTGTCTTGTGATTTCTGGTTTTTAATAGTACCCAAGTAACATCAGTCTACGATGAATAGAATTAGTTTATCTCATTAAATGTTTGATTACCATTAAAGATTGACCAAAAATTGTTTTTATATTTTCTAGAATTTTCATACACTGATTAGCATTTTAGAATAATTAATTCTGTGAAATGATTCTGTTACCGTTAGTTCATTTTGTTATGTAAGCACTTCCGTGATTTCACTATGTCACTTTTGATTTGATTAAATCATACATAGATAATTAATTTCTAATAGTCAATAGTAGTTTAGAAAACTCTGAATTAAAAAATTCTACAAATAATTGCAAAGAGTAATGAGTGTTAAGTATTCCTATTTACTTAAAATATTTTCGTAACTTATCAAAAGGAGTAATATTCAAGTTAAAGTTGGGGTGGCTTTGAGATGATTAGTTTCCTATCTTGTTGGTTGCATACGTCACAGGTTGATCTCAGTCGTGTACCATAGAAGATCAGACAATACCGAATAAGTGTTACGCTCTAGTATGGAATTTTTCATCAGTGTGCATTTTAGACCTCTGTAAGGGATCAAACCTTGGACCTCCAGTTCTCTTTATGAATGCTTAATCATCAGTATAACATAGCTGACGGTAAGCTCAGTTACATGATTCTCATTTTGATCCATTTGTTAAATAGTTTGATAAAGCATACTGGTGATAACTGATTGAATGGTGGCTTGACTAAATTCTACCAGTCATGACTTCTCACGAATACTTTTGAAACATCTTAAACTTAATCACTAGTGAACTGATTACTTGTTATGACTCGAGAAAATTTGGGTTGAGTGGCCGAATGCCAAATTAGGTGTGCCTAGTCGATAATTACGCATCTGCCGTATACCCACTGAGTCCCAAGCCGGAATAAGAAAAACACGACCCGATAGACCAACCAGACAGAATCGAATTATTTTTCATACATTCTTTTATATAAACATAAAACCAGACCACACATCAAGCCAATTAGGAATCTTACATTAACGCAGAACAAAGAGATAGTGATAGTGAGTAGAGACAGCTTGTACACAACTAATTAACTGTAGTTCATAGTAAGAGACAATATACTAAGAATAAATATACTAATCGGAAGGATAGGGTAGGGTGAACGTAACAATCATAGAAACAAAATGTTTACACCACACACAGTTAAAATAATTGAAATAGTGTTCTTAAAACACAGTTCTGTGAGTTTGTTACTCTTCTTTAATGGTCCGGCATAACATTAATGTAGGTGAGGAAGTTATGTGGAGATTACTTTATTGTTTATATTCCTTAAATATCGATCTCGGATTAGTACCAGTGAATACCGAATAACAATAAGATGATAAAAGTAGACAGGATAAAACTGTTTTATATAAGTTATGAAATCTTATCTCATTTCAGATCCATTATAAATTGCACACCTCTTTATTTTAATTTATATGATTTCATTATATCATAAATCTCAAATATTCCTTAATGCTATTCTTTCACTACTGTGCATTACTTTATTACGGTTTTGATAATTTCAGTTATAACTCACCGTCTTCTTTATATATATCGAGTATCTAAAGAAGATTGATTATCTTCTAGAACTATTTTTCGGTAGTCTATTTCATTTATTTTGTTACATTTAAGGGGTTGTTGTGGAGATAGTAATTTATTAATGCTGATATCACGAATTGATCTGAACCAGACAACCATTGATCACCTGGAAGCACTGGACAGCATTAATAAATTAACTATCTCCACAACAACCCCTTAAATGTAACTAATTATCAGCTCACTAGTGACTAGCTCCTTGAGGTAATTCCTGGAGTTCTAGTGTGAAGACGTGACCTGGTGGAGTTCAATCGTGTCGGGTGTGAGACAGTAACTCACCTGATGACAATGAATGAGGTCGCGCAAACGTAACATGAATTGACTGAATTAGAAATATCAACCATTAGGAGCCGGCTTAGTGGTCCAACTGGTAAAGCTCTCGTCGCGGAGCCAGAGGGTCCTGGGTTCGATCCCCGACAGGGTCGTGGATGCGCACTGCTGAGGAGTCCCATACTGGGACGAAACAGCTGTTCAGTGCTTGGAGGTGATCAATAGGTTGTCTGGTTCAGATCAATTCGTGATATCGTCTTTTATTTTGGTTGTATACAAAGTGGAACATTTTATTCCTATTATTATTATTACATTCCTGTTACATTGTCCTCCCGTTTAACATAATAACTATTAGTATATCATTTTTCACTTATGAACTATGGTTAATCCAGTTCACTATCATCGGTTGCTCTTGTTTTATATTGAAGTTAATTTGCTAGTTGGTTAATTGTATAGTTAGGTTTACGTATGTATTATTAGATTCTGTTTGGTTGCTTCATCATTCTAGAGTACTTCTTTACTTATGGTCTGGGACTGAGTAGCGACTAGTCAGACATAAGGGCATCGACTTAGGTACTCTTATGGACATTACTGATTGCATTTGTCAGTACAAGATCGAATTCAAGTAATTGGTAGACAGTCTCTTCATAACACTTTTAGCACAATTTACCTGCATTTCCTAGATTCATCACTTGAAGTTTCAAGTAGCATATCTTTTTCATGCATTAAAATCGTAATCAACGTAAATAATCATTATGTCATTCTGTCAACCTGTAGGTATATATATTATAGGATTCATTGTGTTTAGAGCCTATTGTTTAAGTTGACTAAGAAAATTTTCTACTAATAATTTGAATTTTCTTGATGGTTTATCATAGACTCATCATAGATTAATCAGTCTTTATATAACAACAAAAAACTGATCAATTTCAGTCTATGATAAATCATCTTGAAGATTAAAATACATTCAAATTACACATACATATCCGTTTCAGTAGTATGACTGTCTGGATTCAATAGCTTAGTAACGAACACTGCTTTTAACGCGTAACGAAAATATCGAAGTTTAACAAAGTTTTTTCTCAGTAACTAATTCTTTTAATCTATAATAAGAGTTTAATAGTTACAATCAAATTGAGAATAAAATTTTCATTTAAGTAATTTAATATTCTTTTGTGAAATTATTTGCGTGTAAGCAGATGTTTTTCTTTTTTATCCAGTAAAACATTTTCAAAGTATTTCATTCATAGAAACAAGAAAACTCAATCAATTAAACTACATTAAATTATATAATTCTTCATTCCTCATAGAAAAATATCTAACATTATATAAATACTAAATGAAATTTATTACTTATGATTTGATTGGAAAATTATTTATTATAGTAGTTAGTTATTATGTAACTGGGTAACTAAGCAGGTGAATTGATATGATTTAAAGTAGACGAATGTGATATCTGTTCACCAGACTCAAATATATCGGTACATTAGCCTATTAGTGATGGATATCATAAATCGGAATAAACGATTAGTATATTAGATTGTACGGAATATGTAAAAGACCAGCTTACTGATTTTTGATGAGGTCTAGGAAGGGTTGATCACATTTTTACTCAGCTAAACGTTGGAACAATGACACACGTATTGCAAACCAATGACAGTTGTATTTCTTGCCATCAGATCAGTCATTGACAAGATGAACAGGACTGTGGTCTGGAACTGTCTGTTGGCTAAGGATGTACTGAGAAGTTTACTACCATCTTAAAGGCTTTAAACACAAATGCCTCAATCAGAGTGAGGGCATTCAGTCAAATTTTTCCATTATTCCAGTCGAGCAATGAGGTTAGGTAGGGTTGCGCAATCTCACTTTTCCTCTTATATCTTGTTGTCGTCTACATACTAGAAACAAATTCTGAAGAAAGTGCATGACGGTGGTGCGAATTTATTAACTGAAGAGAAGTTTTCCGACCTTATGTATGCAGATGATATTGTTTTACTGTGCCAATACACATACGTCATACAAGTTGCACTTAATCACCTGAAAATTAGTATTCCATAATTATGATATGTGCTTTGTACTTTCCAAGATTACATCTGCGATACTGGTGAGAGTTCGTACATACTCTTGTTTCTTGTAGTGAACGTTTGGGAGTATTCGAAAAGTTCGTGTTTCCGGGTAGATGTAGGAGTGTTGGTGATGATAAGTCAGATAACATCTGTTTACAGATAGTGAAAGCCAGATCAGCTAATGCCCGACTGAACCATCTTTTGTGACGTAATGATGTGAGTTTGGCCGTAAATGGTCCATTTTACAACAAGTTGGTACGAATGATTCTGCTCTGTGTTTGCGAAACCTGGTTTCTCCTAGCTGAGGATGTTTGGTCTCTTTCTGTGATTGACCGCCGTTCTCTCCGACAAATTGCTGATATCCAATGAAACATATCATTAATCATTAACTAACCGCCAATCAATAGCGTATTACGAAATTAGATTATCTTTTTCTTTAACTGTTTATCTACTCAAAAGCACTAGACAGTTGTATTATAAATGCATATTGTATTTCAGCGAAATACGTGCCTTTGATATTTGAAGATGAGTATGCTATCAGTTAGCTTGCAGTCCTAAAGTTTTATTTGCTTACTTTTATCTTGTTGCTATAATCGCTTAATCACATCAGTCATACATACATCACTATCACTCGTTTTAATTGTTTAACTCCATCAGAAACGACTTTCCAATCAAAACAAAGAAACTACTTTTTGTGAGGTTATTGGTACACCCACTCAACTATTCAAAAATTACAAACGTCTATTGATGTACACTGACCTTCTATCAATCAATCTTACTAATATAAAATCTCCTATAATCCTTTTATTACAAAACTTTGTCACATGTTTAAGTAGTATGTGACTTATTTTCTTAAAGATATTTTTAAATCTAAACAAATTTCCATTGAAACAATTTCTGAATGAGTTTTTTTTCCCCTAAACAACACAACTAATAGCATCAGAAAATATAATTATAGTCCGTTCTTTACTACTTTCGACTTCTTTTCTCACAGCTTATTCATATGTTTACATATATATATATATATATATATATATATATATATATATATATATATATATATATAGCTTTATGCATACATAATGCTGGAGAATTCACTGTAATCAAATAAAAATGTCTTGTATGTTCATTATGTGTTTAAGTTTGTGGTTATACTGGAACAATTGAAAAGTATAACAAACACTTATATTTGGGAATATTTTATCATTTCTCTGCCTATTCTGTTTTTACTTGACGATAGAATTTTAAGGAAAGAAGAAAACAATTTTGTAGATGAATTTTCTTCACTTTAGTAACTTATTTAAGAAGAGGTAATACATTGATTTTTTGTTATAATATAATTCAATGGTATTTTTTTTTATTTACTTTTAGTTACGTTATGTGAATTGAATCATTTAATTTACATGTGATATTGGCAGGTATGAGAGTAAGCTAAAGAAAAGCTAGGAATATATATGAATAGAATATATTTGTTAATAATCTCAGCGGATGAAATTAATGAAAAATTTCAACGTTTCGCTCGGCAAACTGGTCCGAGCTTCTTCAGGGAAAGAAAAGAAGAAGCTCGGACCAGTTTTCCGAGCGAAACGTTGGAATTTTTCATTAATTTCATCCGCTGAGATTATTAACAAATATATTCTATTCATATGTCTTACATAAACTCGGCGCCCAAGTTTTGTAAATATTTTCGTTCATTTTTGGATGAAGATACCTATAAAAGGTAGGAATGGTCAAAAAAACTAAATCATGTTTTCATTCCATGAAGTTATTGACTGTCAGTCTGAACCACGTAGGTAGGTACAGACTACCTGATTAGGGTCTTGATCATTTTCATAACTAGTCAGTAGTAAGGCAGATGGTTTCAGTTTATATGTCATCTATGATTCTATGGGTGGAAAGTATTTTATATGAATAATTTCTTTCTTCTCAATTCGTATTAATTTTATAGATACAAATGATATTGTTATTCAGTTTGCTACTTTGATATTTATTTTGTTTCGCTAATGTACTGTTTTAACTTGGACTGATGCGCATTATTACAGGACTGATTGACTGAAAAACTATACAGCCTGTCTAGATAATATCGCTAAGATTCAATCAGTTCAATTCTTAGCAGTTCATAACTTGACTGGTTGATTCAGATTAAAACCAATCGATACCAAAATTAATAATTTATTATTACGATTCACATATAATCATTACTATTTTTTTTGTTTTAATTGAAGTTTTTGAGTTTTTTATACCCATCATTTTCTCAGTATATCTGTTTATGATTAAGTGACTTAAGTGTCATTCATACTGTAATTTACTGGCTTTTAATATGATGCTAATAGTTAAGATCTAGATTAAGAAAAACTTATCTCACAGTTGTTAGAAAATGGGACGTCAAGTTTCATAATGACTGTTACAAAATAATCACAATTTCCTGTTGTCATGATTCAAGTCTGCAATCGATCAACCACTTTCATGCCTCTTCAAACAATTGATTTGGTGTAGTTTTTTTAGCAATAGCTCTCTTAATGTTTTTAGTGTATGCTTAGTATTGTAGTTCTGAATAATCATTCTGTTTCGCACTCTGCCGTTCTTTATTCGTCTCTATAAAAAAACAAAATACTCATCTGAAATGTCACTTCTAAGAATGCATCAGTAGTATTTCTGAAACTATCATTACCATTTCATAGGATACATTTTGTAATTTCATTACTTTTTCAATTACTTGTTATTTTCATGATACTTAAAAAATAATTTATCTACATTACTTCAGGATCTAACTCCGCCTAAAGCACTTCTAGGGTTGCTACTGGTCCTAATTCTCAATAAAGGAGAAGGGTTGGGAATGCGGTGTCTAACCTAATCCAGTAAATAAAATCTTGCTATAAAATGCTGACCAGAAAATGTCGTTTAAAGCAGTTAAACTCTGATTCGCCAGTTTGAGCGTCTTTATTTCGAAGAGTTATGATGCCTCATGGTGAAAGATTTCTTCCGGAAGTCACATGACCAGTGCTTCTTCTTACAAACAGAGTAACAATTAATATAAGTACATGGAATGGCTGCACAATGTGAAAGACCGGCAAAATCACTCAAGTTGATAAGGAAATAAAAAGATACAATCTGGACATACTTGGAATAGGTGAAACTAATTAGTCGCAAGTTTGATTGAATAGACTAGCTTTGGAAGGGATTCAACTCTACTCTAGCCATGAAGAAGGTAATGTCTCGCACACACAAGAAGCTGCGCTAACGTTATCCAAGGAAGTGCTGAAAGCATTTATAAGATAAAAACTTCATGAACCTAGAATTATCAAAGTATCTTTCAGGATAAAAGAGAGGACCACAATGAATGTCGTCAAATACTGTGCTCCTACCAAAGGGTGCAGGGAAGACGATAATGATCAGTTTTATGAGAACTTGTACCCAGACAAGTACCAAAGTAACCTAAACGCCAAGACTGGAATTGACAACACCGGATATGAAGATATCATAGGACAACATGGACTGGAAGAAATAAACGAAAACGGTGAGAGGTTCGCAAACCTACGTGTCTTCAACAAAACTGTCATAGTCGGCGCCAGATTATCCGACAAAGGTATACAAGGTCACATGAATTTCATCACACCATGCTACCCGGAACTGAACCTGTCACATCTGAATAAACAAGGAATTATAAATGACGATGGAAAACATTTGGACCAAGAGAAGAACTGATATTGTATCAGATTACTTTCGAGATGAAAGTAAGACTAGGAATGACCTGAATGACTAGAACAACAGTATTACAAAAGTTTAGTACAACCCATATTCGGGATACTGTCAAACTCAACTAATTCAGAATAACTCTTAACAATACGTAGCGGGCGTTTCATAATCTACTAGAGTTAGGTGAAACTACTATGGATGACAACTGGAAAGAGATAATAGAAACAATAACTTCAACATATCAAGAGCTTTTAGACAGAGAAAAAGCTGCTGTAGGAAATAGATCTCTGTTAGTACAACAGATAAAATCCAAGAAAGGAGGAAAAAGTGAACAGCAGTCAGTAACAGCCTAACAATAACTGTGAAAGTCCAGGCACAGGCCAAATACACCGGAGCTAACATGCAAATGAGGTAGATATTAGGGCTGATAAAAGAAGATTTGTGGGAGGCCTAGCAATGACAGCGGAAAACTCTGAAAGGAAAGGAAATAGTGAATCGCCAAAATACTAAGTGGAGACAGAAAGTGCCTCTCACTTCCAATTTACTTGTATATCTGTATGTGTACATGTTTAGAACAATAAAATATTATTTTAGTTGTGTTACATTGAATTGTTTATAATAATTTATAATCTCTTAGTATTTCTTAATTCACTTACATCTTAAGATGTTATTAGATGAAACTAAACTTTGCTGATAAACTTGAGAAAACGAATCCACATGAAGGTAGAAGTTTCAAGATCGTCGTATATATTCAAATTTACGGTGTTTAATTTAAAAAGTTTGATTGCCATTTTTAATGAGAACGTTGTTATCAATATTTTACAAAGTCTTGGACTAATTCATACAGTGCTGCTTTGTGTTTATGGATTAGATATGAGCTTAAGATTAGCTTTTAACAGATGTAATGAGCTCATTTCACAGTGTATTGGCCGTCGACAGAAAAATTCAGTCAGAACAAGTAGTTTCTTTACTCACTGAAGATAAACATTGAAATAAGAATTTATCATGGTTGCTACGTGGATCATACAGATGCCGGTAACCCCATCATTTGATCTAATGGTCACTAACGAAGTTACTGGCTTCTACTGGTGTTCACACTACCGAGACTTTGGCTGTGAAATAATGCTACGATCACATCTACATTTGGTAGGAGTCAGAAAGATTGTTGAAGCTGTTGAAACATCTGTCAGAAGAAGAAAGTATAATAGAGGGAGATATTTCAGAGGCAGGTTTTTAGTATTTACGATAGAACATTAAGAAAGGGATATTTTCACTATGTTTCATCATCTCAGTATAAAACAAACACCTGCTAGTGTGTATTGAAGAAGTGACAACTAAAATCAAATAGGACAAAACGCGCGTCCTGGATTCCACTTGCCAGTCACAATACAAATTAAATAAAATCAAATTATTTATTCTGCAGAGCATTATTAACCATGAGTACGGATTGTCGAAATCAGGTCTCGAGGTTATGTACACAATGCAACTGAATCTAAGCATATATCACTGTATTAAAGAAATGTTATTAAGACGTAATATAGGGCTAGATTTATGCTTACAAAAACAGTTCAGAAGATCATTTTACATTTCATGATTCCAGTTTCTTGTATACTTTTATTCCCACACCACTTGTTCTTTTAGCACATCGTTTACTCTCTCTCTTATCATATTTTGAGGCAATTTATTATTTTTAACTTTACATCCATTCACACTCTTATTTGTAACGATCTTCATTTATTCACCTACTAACTGATACCTAAATCTCTTTACCTCTTACGCTTTACAAATTCTAGTTACTGTGATTTATCTATCCAACAAAATATAACTAAACATAACTTTTGTTTGCGTTCCCGCACATCCGTTTAACTACTGTATCTGATGATGAAAGTTTTTGTCAACTTCGTATGAGTAGTCATTGATGTATTCTTCATTAAACTTAGCATAAGGTCTATGATCAGTGTCTTAGTTTCAAAAATGTGCCATGACATTGAACTGTATTACTCATTCTAGGTTGACTAGGTGTTATAAATAAAATCAACAATTAATGTGTACTAGACAGCTATTTCATTCTAGTGCATGACATCTTGTCAGTGCGTAGTGATCCTGCCAGTGAATTGAACCCAGAGACATCACATCTCACGGCGGATGCCTAAACCTGTGCACCACTGAATTGATGCCCAGTAGAAGAATTCCAACTTACATCAATTTGTAATACACTTTTATAAACGTGATAATTGTCTCACTCCCAACAAGTGTGAACTTCACAAGTCATGATTTCTCAGTAAAAGTTTAGGAACATTCTGAAATTATACACTAGTAGGCTGACTATTTTAATTCAGTTAAAGTAGTTTTATGAAGATAGATATTAAGTTAACTTGTTGTATTCGCCAAAGATTGGTGCTGGCTGGGTACCATTGAAAACTCAAGGGAGGGGCACTAGTCACCTTTAGGCACCCCATAGTTTCATTAGAAAATTCAATCCATACTAGAACGAAACAGCTGTTCAATCCTTTCCCGTTTTAACTATTACCCAACTGATATCAATCTCTGACAAATACAAACAATTAAACTTTACACCAATCTCCATAAAACCACTTTAATTCAATTAATATGTACACCATACTTGTATTACTAATAACTATTAAAAAATCTGTTAATTTTATTTACCACTAAAGTGAAATAGTGATTTCGTCAAAAATGATACCATTTAAACTTTGAGATCAATAATTTATTCTTGTTTAGCATTATGTCTTTTCTTCATAAATGATATTTTCAATTGAATTGTAGTAGTTGTTAGTATTGTCTCCCAGCCCATCTCTCCCATACGCTTATGAAACTAATTATACCTTCATAAGTTGAATCTATTTTCTTATAAGTATGAAATTAATCAATAACTAAATCGTTTAACATTTTCCTCTTCATATATCCATCTACATTACCCTGAAGTCTTCATTAAAATTAGGATAAACTTGTATCTTCTTGCTGATTTATTATAGACTAAAGCTGGTCAGTCACTGTTACCATACGTACAACCTGAGAGGATTACCTCAATATAGCTGTTAATCACAGGTATTATTTAAGTTGAATTGCGACTGGCAAGCGAAATTCAGGAAGCGTGTTTTGTCCAATTTGTGACTTGTCGGCTGGATGTACCTGCATCCCAATGTTGATGTTTACAGTGGGATTTGAACTCAGTCCGTTTTGTCCCAAACGCCGCAGAGTTAACCACTAGACATCAACAGTGAGATGCGAGTACATTCAGCCGACGAGTTTCAAATAGGACGAAACATGAGTCCTGAATTTTTCATTACCATGGTATACAAAACCATAAAAATAAAAAATGAAAGTAAAATTGTAGTTACAACGAAGTAGGCTACATCAAAGTCAAAGAATGAAATGAATTGCACTTATTATAATTGTTCGTTACATGATCATATTTCTGTAATGCCAGTAAACTCATTTGCATTCCATTAGATAACAAATATAATAAATATGTATGCACACACACACACACATACACAATCACTTGCAGACATATTGTTAGCAGTTTTAGTTGTAATGGAAATTTTTCATTAAAAAAATTTTTTTAATATCCGGTTTCATTTCTACAATTCTTATAGCTAACAATCTTTCTCATACTCTCTTATAACATTCATTGTTTCTTTGGAATTTTTTCTGTTTTAAAAAGAACCTTCCGAAGAACAAAAGTAAATTAATTTATCTTCACTACTATAACAGGAAGAACATAACAAAAAGGTTAGTTTTATACAATGAAATGAGTTAGTTTTCAATGTCATCAGTTTCTTTTTTTTTTGTTTGTTTTTTCTACAGTTCGACGATTATGTAAAACATGTAGTTTCTCTTTGTAGTGGGACAAAGATTTTTTTATTTTGAAAAAAAAAAACTGTCTTACAGTTACTCATTTCAAAGTTTTAACTATTCAATGTTGAATTGCTTTAATATTATCAAGTTACACAATCTTTTTGCATTTTCTTTTGTCAATTCAAAATGAATACAAATATCATATAAAGTGAAAAAAGATCAATGTATTACATAACTTAGATGTAGGTATGTTATTAAGAGGTGGCTTGAAATAGTTTGATCTTCTTCAGGCGTAAACGTACTAACTATAATTGACTTGAAGTGATCTGTTGAGATCAGTATTCAATATATTGTTCTTATTCTTCACTTAATGATCTCGATTGGGTACTATTGAAAACTGGAGAATATTGAACAGCTGTTTCATTATAGTGTGGAACTCATTAGCAGTACTCTATCTCGATCCTACCAGGAAATCGAATTCAAGACATTTAGGTCTCTAAGTGAACGCTTAATGATCAGCACTACTAGACTTAGAGGCGTCCAGTAGTGAAATTCTCGCTACAAACAATTAAGATATATCAGAACAATCAAAATGTTTTCAAAGTTTTAATGATGGGATTTAGGTGGGTTTTCAGTACGACAGTTGTCACCATTGATATATGACTGATATAAAACCCTAAGCTGTGGTAGGAAATAAAATGGCCATTTTTTCTGATAGTTGCAAGTCAGTGTTATCAGAGTATTCATAGATTAGGAATAGAGGAATAAATGTTTATGTCCATGTTATTCTAGAGAAGCTGGTTGTTAGGGCTGTATTTAGACATAAAAACCGAAAAGATTATTGAAAGTACTTCTCCGTCATCCATAATACACGAGATTAAGAAAGTTATATTAATAATCAATTAAGTCTATATATATCTGTCAGCAAACGGCTGCCATGACGCAGTTAATTGTGCTGCTATTCTCGTCCATTTAATTGCCTGTTTTCAGCCATGTAGATAGTGTTTCAAATACTAGGCATTTTGAAAAAAACATTTATTCCATCGAAACCGGTTTCATCCTGATTTTGATGCAAAGTTATTTGCCGCCAATATGCTACAGGTGAATTAAATCACTCTGATAAACTTTCAATTTGAAACAGATGCACAGGACATTTCCTTAAGAAAGCCACGTGATTGTTTTTCATTAACGTCATACAGTTGCGATTCGATTTAGTAAATGTTAAACTACTAATTGTCACTTTCATTTAAAACAACCTTTTACAGCTCTATGCACAGAAGTATTTATTCTGTTATTGTAATGAACCACATAACACATCAGTCCACTTAATCACTGTAATGAACAATATACATTAGTAATAGGATGAATAAGTATATTCCCATTGGTTTGTTATAGACTGAGGCTGGTCAGTCTCTGTTGCTATATTTGCATCCATAGCAGATAACCTTGATATAGCGATTATTTACAAGTATTATTTAAGTTAGATTGTGACTGGCAAAGGGAATCCAGGAAGCGCGTCTCGTCCAATTTGGGACCCGTTGGTTGGATGTACCTACATCCCAGCGCGGTGACTTTTGACGCAAAACGGACTGAGTTCGAACCCCACTGTAAACATGAACATTGGAATGAAGATGCATCCACCTGAAGAGTTCCGATTGGGACGAAACTTGCTTCTTGGATTCCCTTTGCCAGTCACAATCCAACTTAAATAATATACATTAGCATTTTAAAACCACCTTTCTAATTCCAATCTTCAGTTACTATAGATTATATTCATTATGTAGTTGATTTATGCACGTCACCTCACTTTTATAATGTTGAGAATTCTTAACAAATTAAGACGCGACCATATAGTTATCATTAAACTGAGACTTCTGATGTACCATTTTTTTGATGCGAAGTAAAATGACGTATGATGGCAGACACTAGAACTCTCTAATTGTAAATATTTTGCCAAGTTTGATACTAGCTCGCCATGAAAACTATCATTCGCTAACGTTTATAAGATTTTAGTTTCATAGGTAGTTGTCTAATTAGCTATCAAAAATTACTTTTATTTATCATAAGGATCATAATTTTCAAAATATGTTTTTAAGTGGCTAGTAATAAATTCCAAGATATACAGATCATTTTACTTGAAACTTGTTGGTTAGGTGTACTACATTCAGGCATTATTGTTTAACTTATAACTTGAACTCAATGCCTCTCCCTCCAGAGATCAATGTTTTTTTTATATTCTACTACTGAGTTTGAATAGTTATTATTTTGTTCAGTTGATGTACAAGTTTTTTTGTTTTTAATATTTAATGACTGATAAATTACAATCTTGAGTCTCAGTAACAAAGAATAACAGACTAATTGTTAACTAAAAATCAAAAATCTAAGAATGATACTTTGATAAGTAAAAGTAACCACCTATTTAAACCATTTAATTCGGAGGTTTTTCTATTCACCCGTTTTTGTTGCTATAGCCCAAAGTTGATTAATCTCTTATGATATATGTACATTCTGAGGGGACTGTTTTAATGCAGAGGCAGTTTTCAAGTATGATTAGTGCTACGAGGCTAGTAAAAGACTGTTATTATGATAGGAGAGTATGACCAATAATTGTGAGCTCAAACGCCTGTCCTGTGATTATATTTCTAACAAACCTTTATGTATACATGAAATCTGACCACTCCGTTAACCAATTAGAAAACTAACAATAATACAAAGTACGAGTAACAGTGACTATGCACTGGAGGAACGTGTACACAATCAATTAATCGTTAATAAGTAAGAATTGATATAGCGACAGTTAATGTACAAAACAGGAGGATAGGGCATGAGGGACAAAATGGTTACAGTTATAAAATGTCTATTTTACATACAACTAGATCAATTAAAGTAGTTCTGTAAAATATAGTTCTGATAGTTAGTTGTTCTTCTTCAATTACCCAACACAACAATTAGAGTAAAAGCCAGAATATACGTTTAGTCTTATTTGGGACTTGTCACCTAAATGTACTTACATCTAAATGTTGTTATTCACACAGAAACTCGAATTCAGTTACCTGCTACAAATCAACCTTAGTAATATTCAAATGAATATTTTGTTCCTCCAGAAACATTATTCATACATACTATCAGGTGATGAGCAATATGAAATTTACATCTCTGTAAAAGACTGATAATTATCTGTTTTTTTTTAAGTCACCATACAAATCTTCAGTATAAGAATAATAAATAGATATTCTTCGTTCATTTTTTTTTTCGCTGAATAAGAAAAGATACAATCATTTAGTTAGTACGAATAATTGCTAAACTTATATCTATCCCATAGTATTATTATTGACATATTACTTCTATTAACAACTTTTTACTTAACGGATGTAAAAAGCAATTGAGGAAAACATTTTAAGTGCAAAATCTGATAACAATCAGCTAATATGCATTCTATCTAAATATACCATGGTATTTTATATACTTCAGGTTGTTTAATAATGTTGATTGGCAATTAAAATGAAGATAGATCTAACCAAGGTCATGCTTAGAAGAAAATAAATTTAGTAAAGAAATCAGATAGGAGAAAAAAAAACTTAAAGAGAATAAAGGAAGTACAATTTTTACAGTTGACTTGAAAAAAACTTTGTCACCATTAAAAAAACTTTGTAAATGTGTATATACAAACAATGAAATAACACAGCTATTTAGATAATAAAGAACCTAAAGAATCTATTGTGTTTTGTTCAAGTACTATAAATCTAAATTTAAAAGTAAACATCATTTAGTGTATCCATGGTTTCAGAAAGTTATGACGACTATTTAAAGTATACTGTTAATTATCTTTGTTATATAGAATAGTTTTATTTTTTAAATTAACTAACAGGTTACAGATGAAAATAGTTCACTGATATTTAAATGAGATAAAGAAAAAACTACATTTTAAATAAGAACATTAAGATTGAAAGTTGCATTATTTAAATTAAATGTTTATTTTTGTATTGTGAGTATGAAGCCGCTTCTTTGATGGAGAATAAATATGTTGATGCTTCATGAAGTTTCTCAAACTTTTGGTAATCTTTGAGTATGACCAAGTAAAGCTTATTCAAAACTATTACAGTTTTATACTATCTAGTCAATAACAAACATGAATTAAATAATAACAAGTAGTTTTCAGTAGTAAATATTCTTTTTTTATAAATAATAATTACAGGATACACATAGATGTATAGATAAGATTGACTTATATGGCAGGAAACATTAAGAAAACAAGGGCATATTTTGAAATGATGTAATGACTAAATTACTTTGACTTAATATAAAGTGAAAGCAAATTATGTACACTGATTGATTAGTAAATAATAATTAGCGCACTGCTGAAGAGTTCCATACTAGGATGAAACAGCTGTTCAGTGCTTCCAGGTGATCGATGGTTGTCTGATTCAGGACTTATATCAGGATTGACAAATTAACTATCTACACAACTCCCAATTGTAATTAGTGAAATGTTCAATTATTCAGTAGTCTTAATTTACTCACTAGTCCAATAAACGTTATTCTTTCTGTAAGATTAAAGAAGGAGGTACTAAAACATACTCTTTACAAAAGTAAGACAATCTACAGTGTTCAAAATGATCTGCACACAATCACATCAGACATTATGCTTGATAAATTACTGAAACTTTGTATCTAAGAATGATACATTTACAACATTTTCTATATTGATTATAGATAGATTATAGATAGTTTTCTTAGAACTTGGTAACCTAATATGTTGTAGTTGGAAGAACATGTTTGATGCTTACAGATTTTATTTGTTAATTTAAACAACACTATTTAAGGAGAATGATGAATTCATTGTAAATGTTTGTTTTTTTACCAACTCTATTATATTGAAGTGATAGATGATTAGTAGTCTAGTGAAAGTGAGTTATGGTTTATAGAATTGTCATTTAGTTTAGTTGACATGATAAAAAAATCGGTTGAATAGGTGTGAAAAATTCCTGTCAGAAATAAATTTTATATAACTGGGAACTAAGTTACATACAATCAATGCATATATTCCAATACATACACAATTCGCTAACTCAACAGTAAGACAGAAAATAAAAAATAAGCCAACATTGTAATGATTTCAAAACTTTCTGTAATAATCCAGGAGAATGTATTGTTCACAAAACATAATTATTCAATCCAACTAAATCTATAGCAACAGGAGGAAATCCAATATTTTCACATTTGAAAGACTAGGAATTCAAGTCATTAAGAAAACCATAGTACAAATAAATAATAAGTTGACATTTTGTGTATAACATTGAAAAGTTTTAATTTTTTATTGTAATGACAAGGGAATATCTTACTAAAATCTAACTGATAACGTTAAAAATTTATTTCAATAAAGTACAAGTACTCTCCAGTAAATCTTTCTAAAAAAATATAATCATGACTTTCAGAAGTTTTATACTGAAGTTTGATCATGACAGGTGTATATCATCAGTTAAACTGAGGCGGTTTGTGAAGATTGGTATTAAGTTTAATTGACTGAATCCGTCAGAGATTGATGTTGACAGGGTGTTACTGAAAACCAGGGAGCATTGGACAGCTATTTCGTCCTAATATGAAACTCATCAATATCACTGAATAAAGTATGCACAATATTATAAATTAACCAGAATAATAAAACTGATAATTAACTTAGCGCTGACGAAGTCTTACGAAATGATGATGAAAGCTTTATAATTAAGTCATCTGGCTCAAAGAGTGTAGTATAACTAATACTAAGATGTCAGATACTGACTAACTTAAAATTTAAACGCTCATTATGAAGACTAAAAGTCCTAAGTTTGACTTAAAGTATAGCTGTTGATATGCATTCATGAAATGGTACTATGTATATACTAGAACATAATATAATGGAAACGTATTTAGATCTTACTGGTGACTTATTATGGACTAAAGCAGGTATGTATATATTGTCCTTTGTGCATCCTGAGCAGGATTACCTCGATATAAAGTAAGTTTACAAGCATTCTTTAAGTTGAATTATGACTGATTGAGTCGAATTCAGCATTCACGATTCTTTCTATTTTGGACTAGTCAGATGAACGTACTTGGATATACCCGTTGCACAAGTGTGACTACGTGGACTCAGTAGCTCATTGGTGAACGTGGTGGCGTCTGGTATAAAGTGAACTGAGTTTTAGTCCCGTTGTAAGCACCAACACTAAAATGCAGGTACATTCAGCTGACAAATCCTCAATAGGATGAAACACGCTTCCCAGATTTTTCTTGGTAGTTATAATCCAACTTAAAGAATACTACAACATAATAGTCTAACTGAAATTATCACGAAATACAGTAAAAAAAAAATGCTTTCAATTCATATTCAGTTCACATTCAAATTTTTCCCATTGATAATTTTCTACAGCTGTTTACTCATTTTGTTCCCAAACGAACAGTATACTTTGATTTAACAAGATGGTTATTATTCAGTTTATAGTTTTATTAATCTAAAAATATAACTAAATACAAACAATAAAATGTATATTGGCATATCAATGTAATTTTATTATGATTAAAAGTGAAGGCAATAAGATTTATTTCATGTTTATTATTATAACTGATTATGTATAATTTTTATTATGTTCTGGTATTAGAATGTTCAATGGTTTATAAACTGTTGCAGAAATAAGGTTAAAACAATCATAGAAACAAAACATAAAAGTTAATTTAGAATAATTTAGAAAATTAGGATACAATACCGATAAATTGATGGAGTGGTGATGGAGATTGACGGCAGGGAAGTATAAATCAAACAATTTTAGGTTATTAAGTAGAAAAGTTTCTATTTCAGATTTTTATTTATTTTATTAGGATGTGTTTTCATGATTGACCTAGTAAGGCATAATGCTTTGCAGAAAGGGATGAAATAGTAATCGTTAAGTAAATTACCAATGAAAATTCATTTATATTATTGTGTTGAGATTCACGTAGTCATAGTAAATGTACTAACCAGCATAACATTAAGGTTGTAGGCATCAGTTTTCTCTTACATTACTGGTCTATAGTAAGTCATATTTCAAGCAGAATCTTAATATTCACAGTCTCTAAGTAGAGTCATTTGATTATTCAATGACTTTCAGTCTTACATAATTTTCCATCTAACATTAGTCACTGGTAGTTAAATATATCTAACCAAACATTTACAGGAAAACTACCGCTATATGAAAGATTATGTATGTGCTTTTTTGTTGTGTAACTAAATGGTTTTCAACTACTTTTCGATATTCTAGGTGATTTCAATGTGAAGGTGAATAACAATACATACTTCACAGGGAATAGTAAATACTGTTAAACTAGAATCATGCTAGTATCAAATTGCATTAACGTGAATTATATTATAAGATAAACGTATATGACTTTTTGAAGGCCATTCGAAAAGAAAGTGTCATAAATAAAAGTTAAGTTACTGTAATTCACAAGTTCCACCCCTTCTCCGCTTAAACTGTTTGGAAAAAAAC
The DNA here is from genome assembly GCA_025215515.1 of Schistosoma japonicum. Taxonomy (NCBI): domain Eukaryota; kingdom Metazoa; phylum Platyhelminthes; class Trematoda; order Strigeidida; family Schistosomatidae; genus Schistosoma; species Schistosoma japonicum. The sequence continues at coordinate 12,245,208 of CM046064.1, forward strand.
TCAGAAATGTGATACGGAGGGTTGTAATTTATGATACGAGAATAGAGGTGGCTAAATGTAATATTTAAGTAGAATTGAGCATTACTTGAGAAAGTAATCATGGTTGGTCGGTTTACAAACAAGGGATATAGACTTATGACATGAAGTATAAATTTTTAATAGCCTTGATTAGTCTCATTCTCGGGTAAATATTACAACTGTGTTACAGCTTCAGGCATGTGAACACTTCGAAAACAGTTACTAGCTTCAATTACTACTTGCCTAATGTACACGTCTTTCAAACAAATGTTTATCACATTAATCCACTTCAAACATTAAATACACTCTTCTTGAAATAAGTAAATGCAATTTCAGATCATAAAACATTTGGCGACCTTTTGATTCAGTTGTAAATGTATCACGTGTAACGTAGAGAGAAAAAAATTTTTGTTTATTTTCTTAGATTTATCAATGTTTTCCGGTTAAATATCTCGCAGTTGTAATAAGTATTCGTAAGTTGAAATCGAAATTAAACCAGAAGATCTCGTTAATCAACTATTTACTTACGGACCATTTTAAAAATGAACCGATATTAACTGAAAGGTCAGTTAACAGTAGACAGCTATTTATTGGTACTTATGAGCCTGTTAGCAGTGTGCACTCATCATAATACACATTACTGAACTCAGGGCTCACATGAAGCACCAAATTAATAGGTCACCGAGTCATGATGTAGACAGCCCACATTATCATATCACTTCCAGTTCATCACATTCTATACTGTTTTCTTTACTATTTATCTTCGTAATAATTTTCTTGAAAAATCCTTTCCCTCTCCCCTCCCCAAAACTCTGTTGTAACCTTAGTATTCTTTCTAACTTAATCTATAGTCAATTTATTATTTTAATGAAGATTGTCAATTACTAACCAGTTGATTTGTTCATATACAGATTTATTTTCACAGGTATTTGTCTTTATTAAATCAATAATAAGAAATGTTAATTACATCATTGAAGCGTTGAGTGAAACATGTTCCATCTACTTATGTATATATATATATATATATATATATATATATATATATATACTATAGCTGATTATTAGATACGAGATCATAGATAACCGAATACCTTTATAATGAAAAAAGAAGCCCAAAATACAAATATCATACCTCCTTAATTGAAGTAGTATGAATTGTTTTCTTCTTTTAAAAATAAAATCTAAAATTACATCAAATTAAAGTAATAATAATACATTTCATATTAATTATAAGTAACTAGAATTATAGTAGCAGCATCAAGACTGTTGTTATCTGTCATAATAGTTGTAATAGTAGTAATGGTGATACTAAGAGTACGAGTAAAAAGGAGTAGTATCAATAGTAATTGTAACAACAATACTAATAGTGGTAATAGTAATAGTGAGAATTGTAGCCGGTGTAACATTAGTAGTGATTATTGTTACAATAGTAGTAATAGTAATGATTATTATATAAAGTATTATGATAATTTAATAATCTGATTATTTATTTATCATGAACTTCATAGGAAGTCATATAAACAGAATAAGAAGAGGTAAACAAATAAACAGAAAAGAAAATAGAAAGATAATTGAATGAAAACGAGTTTTGAAGTATTCACCACTTATTCTAATAATGTTAGCAGTAATAATAGGAATACTATCTACACTAAAAGCACTTGTATTCCTCATAATAACAAGTAGAAGTAGTAATCATTTTGCCTAAATTTGAAAAATTATCATTGAATCTGTGTTACACTGTTGATTACTTATTGAGTGGTTACACATTTATGTTTGTCAAAATGTTATTTGTCTTTTCCTTTTAGGAAAAATAAACTTGTATTCCTCTTATATCGTGTATATCTGCATGTGGACCATTACAAAGTTATTGAAAGAGAGAACTGGTATTGATGAATAACAGTATTTCTTCATCAATAACTTCTTCATAGATTAAATCGAATTACATTCATACATAATTCATTCTTTTGGCAATTGGTTTATTAACTTTATTATTATTGTTATCATTCGGATTGTTTTTGTAGTTACTAGTATTTTTATTCTTCGGTATAGAAGAAGTTAACGATGTAGATTCACGTCGTATAGTACCACTATTATTATTATTATTATTAACATTACAATTCATATGAATTGTTTTCGCCTCCCAATTTGAATCTTCCTGTTCATCATCACCATCTTCACCACTTGACATCATATCATCATTATCATTTTGAATGACATCAGAAACATTCAAGACTGTACAACATGGTATATTTGATGAAATGTGTATAGAATTAGGCGAGATTTCTTCAGAGACTATAGACATACGTGAATAAATATAATGAAGATGATCGGAGTGATTCTGTATTATTTCGTTGGAATCTGTAGCTGGTGAAGAACAAAGTCGTGGTGAAGCATTCAAAGTATTCGTATTAGTTTCAGTTGCATGACTTACAGCTGACAGCTGATCATCAAGCTCTTCACCATCAACCCATATTTGTGGTGCTGGAATCAATGGTAATTGAGAGGGAAGAAGAGAATTAAGAAATTGATCCGTTGCTAATGGATAAATCATACTTGGCCGATGTTCATTGTCCAATTTATCACTACTTAATTTTTTCTTACACGACATTGAATGATTAATAGACATGTTATTTTGATTTTTATAACTATTCCTCCTTTCATTTAGTTCCGTTATAGTTGTTTTACAAGTAAATACATTGGGGATTTTTTGATTCTCTGTTAATAATTGCATAGAATCAGTTGTTTGAGTTTTAGGTACACCAACTTGTTTACAATTATTTTTATTTATTAAACGTGTCGGTAACAATCGTTTTATAGATCGTGTAAAAATTTCCATCATGTTTATTACATTACTTTTTATATTATCATTTTTAGTCATTTTGCTGCCACGAATTATTCGTCGATTGATATTACGTGGTTTTCTACCTGGTAATGGTAAACCACCTTTATCAGAAGCTACTCCCAAACCTGATTTTGTTCCAGTAACACCACCTGTAGCTTCCATGTCTTTACGTAATGTTTTCAAATATTTATCTTCCATTAATTGATTTTTCATATATTTATAATATGTATTAAAATTATTTCCCACTATTGGTATAGCTAATCCAGTTACAATACATCCAGATATAGCTGTTAATGAACCAACAAAATAACCAGCTCCACCTTTTGGATGCATATCACCATAACCAACAGCAGTCAATGTAATAATTGACCACCAAAATGATTGTGGTATATCAGGAAATGTATCATTAACTCGATATTCAGCTATATACATCATAGATGAAAATAAAAACATACCATTCATTAGAAGAAATCCTAGTAGAACTAATTCTGGTATACTCTTTTTAACTGTCAATATAAGTACCCTTAATCCACGTGATATTTTAGAAATTTTAAATATACGTAATATTCGTAATGCCTGTGTCATAGATAGTATATTCAATAACCATAAATATCCACTTAATTCAATTTTTAATTCCACATTATCTGTCAATGATGTTTTAGGATAATAGTAATAATAATAGAATAATGACATATATACCCAATAACTGCTTAATATCACCATATCAAATACAGAAACAATTGATGAAAGAAATTTTGGTTTATCTGGCGCCAATAAAACTTTGAGCAGAAATTCAAGAGTAAATAAACAGTTCAATGAAATATCAAAAGTAACTAATCCTTCTGATGGTTCCGTAGAACAATCTTTTTGTATTTTTGGATTTGGATGCCATAATGAATCATAACAGATTGATATAGGATTATTAAGAGTTGTATTTGATTTTGAATATTTTACTGTCATTGTATTCGGTGTAATAGTGGTTGGTAGAAACGTCTGATATAACTGTCTGTTAGTATTCATTTGTTGTACAACATAATTATTATCTTTATTATGATGATTATTTCCATTTGATTCAGCTGTAGTTGACTGTAAAATGTTATGTGTTGACATAATAGAGGATTGTGTTCGGAAGACTTCATGCGTAGAGAGACAATAGCACATAACGGAAGCAATCATTAACACCAACAAAACAGAAGCCCATATCTGTTAAAATAACAAATAAACAAGGAAATGATGTTGAATAAGCAATTAAAACTATACGTATTCATTCAAGTAGATAAATTCACTTTTATTTTTTAAATATTAATACAAGGAGTTCTTCAGAAATTATTGAACTTTGTAGTCTACCTAATTAACTGATTATGATTGGATGTCTACTGAAGGCATTTGGCTACTTTTACCAAACAATTGAATTCATTTATGATCGCGAAATTTCTTGAATTAACTGGATTTAAAATTGTCAACCATAGGATGGCACCCTAGTTATCCAATGATTGATGTTTTCTCTACGATAACTGGTGGTCTTGACTTCGAACTCAGATAGGTACTTGAATGCTTACCTATGCGTAGTCCCAAACTAGAACTGAACAGAAATTCAAAATTGGTTACTGATAGCTTACATTTGAACTCTTTAGGATAATACTTTCATAGTCAGAATACTATGTTAGATACCTAATGGTCTTCATATTCGACTTCGAAAATTGTTCACAATATTTTTGTGTTATTTTATGATCAATATGCTCTTGACAGAAAATCATTGGTTTATTTCTTTTCATCTATTTCATTTGGTGAAATGCTTGATTGAACAGACAAAATATTGACTAAACTATAGCTTGGATACAGATTTAACGGATACTTTATACGGTGACAATATTACCAGATTTAAATTAATCAACCATTAAGTAGTGACTAAATTCATGTTTATGTATTGCGTAGCGTTGATTGGATTCTACTGATTAACATGTAATGTTCTTAACTTGTAATATCTAAGTAGTTCAATATCTCGTAAACTACATTTAGATATTAAATAGTAAGAAGTAGTAAACATGAAACCCTAGATCTTTTGTTTTCCATTGTATATAGTCAAAATAATTTAGTGATGACATTTCCATCCAGAATGCAAATTTCAATTACACTAAAAGTATGCGTTTTCTTATTGCTGAAAGTAGGTTTAACTGAGGTGTACTATCTAGCATTGAAAGTGATTTTTTGGAGTTTTCTGTTGATTGTCCCTAACGCCTCTCTCTCACCCCTAAAATTGATGAATGTTAAATCCATTTGGTTTCAATTTTTCGAATTGCAATCAATTCCTTTCTTAGAATAACTACTGTTTCATCCTGTTTGGAATATTAAAGTTCGAAAAAGATTATCAATGTCGTTTCTTTAAGGAAACTACTTATTCTTGAGAATAGTATGAAGAGGAGTAGATAAAATACTGTGTGAAAAACAAAAGGAAACAGCCAATTGATTAGAAGTAGATTGATTCTTACCATCATTCTGAGCATGATTGCTAATGCAAACTATTTATGTGCATATTATTCTTGATACGTCCGTATGTAAGTTTTAGAATGAAGATTGAGCCTCGTAACTATTATACAAGTTTATATTGTGCATATATGCATTCATACCAAAATGTTACCATTTGGTAATATTCCATTGACAGGAATATCAATGTTATGTAATTCTAGATGCATAAATTATTGTCTATAATCACAATTTACATACAAACACTAATCACCTATTATATGTATCTATACGCATATACTGAATCCACTGTATCTTTAACACATTAACAAGTAATCAGTGTTTAGATTATCTCTCCATTGTACCTTACACATATTTTATTGTTCGTGAGTGGAATTACCATTTCGATACAGCACAATTTGTTCTCATTTGATTGCTAGTAATTACACAGTTGACATGGTGATTCGTAAATTGATATATATATATATATATATATATATATATACTGATATTAGGAGATCCTTATGGAAACATTAAGTTCATCATTACACTTTAATCGTTGTCCATCTTATGGAAAAAGCAAAAGATGGAATTTAGGCATCTTATTGTATGATGATTAGGAAGGTAGTTGTAGTAGTTGAACGAATTTAAAAATAAGTAGATATCGGTTATTAAATACTATTTTCCAATATCTTATTTGAATAATTATTGTTTAAAATTTGTTTCAGTGTCTTATACCTGTCTTACACTAACAAAATTTCCTACGACTTTACCATGGAATCTTACAGGTTTTGTAGTATTAAATGTGAAACATTTAAACGAAATGAATAAATCTAAAATGCCAGTAAACAGTTGACCATTTCAACGTTAAGATTGTATCTAGAAGTGATTAGCCGAACAGTAATAATTAAAAAAAGCCTATTTTATACATTCTTGACCTTTAAGCCATTGTAATCAAACTAAACTTTGCTACAAAAATTGAATCTCCTTCAAATGCCCATGGGAAGATAAAGTCATTCTTGGCCAGTCAGATAATAGTTGTTATTTAGGATTGATTTATGATAATATTAAGCAAAAATCATTAGAAAGCATTAACGGATTTTATACAGATACTGAATATCTCTTGAGTTGATCGAATTCAACACCGACTGATGTTGGTAAATGAGTTAGTCTCATCTGTAATCAAAGAATTTACAGTTGACTGATACCATCAGGATAGTTTATTTTATAGAATTAACTGTTTTTTCTTCAGATTAACGAGTTTTCTGATGTAATTCAGTTTGAAGTTGACTTTCTGAAATAAGTTACTTCTGAAATTTTGTTTTTCATTCATGATTAGAATTTTATGAAAAACATTAACCTAAATAGGCTTGTAGGTTGCATTATACATGCAAGCATATATTACGTCATACGATAAAAGTAAATATTCGTTTTTATTATTCATCCAGTTTATATCATCTTTATACTTTTCTGTTGCATGAATTGGAGCTCTTGTGTTTTAATGTGATCTAATTATCATCAAATCATGCTTTACAAGTCAATAAGTAATTATCTCTAGATGTAAGGTAATCAGGTCAGTCGAATAAACAGTTTATACACTTATACAGTTGAGCTTATACAGATTTATTTTTCTTGTGTAACTGAGTTATTTCTCAATATGATGATCAAAATGACAGCACGAATCGAAAGTAAGTATAAATGCTACTCTTTGACTCTCATCCCCGTCATAATTGGGTTAAAAATAATCAGTAGGGAAAGTCTTGTCTGTAACTATGAAGTATTAGTATTTGAGAAGAATAACATACAATAGAAGTACAAATAAGATGACTAAATATTTTATGTTTATTGATTTAACAACAAAGTTGACTGTCTAACAAGATTACTCGGGTCATGTTTCAGTATAAATCGGTACCTGGAGTTGAAAACTACTTATCTCTATGACCAAGGATTTAACCTGTTGATTTTTACTTCAGCCACATTTAATCATATTGTGTATTAGAATACTATGAATTAGATGGATTAACCTTCTATATCTGTTTAGTCTCTTTGACTTACGTTTACATGTTTATTAGTAGGATCAGTCCATTTATCCAACAACAACAGTCGTGCATACATTACTTAGAACTGAGTTAGTTTTGTAGAATCAAGTGTTAAGTCTACTTATTTGTGTTCATCATAGATTGGTGTTAGTAGGGAATCAGTGAAAACCAATAAGCACCAAACAGCTGCTTTGTTATAGTACAGGACTCCTTAATTCCTACTGTACATCAAATCCATGGTCTTCAGGTATCACGACAAATGTTTAACCATCTAAACAATCAGGTAAGTAAGAGGCCGATGGTGAAATGCTTACTTCCATCAATTTGGGATGTAGGGTGAATATCAGTCAATGTTATCTGTGGTAACTGTTTCACTTTCGACATTTGGTGCTTATAACGTATCACAAAACAAATTGGTAAATCATTCAAGTAGTTGGTACATTTTCTCTTCTTTAATCTATAGGAGAAATAATTGTTCATTGTTATGAATTGTGTACATACTATGATATCTACCACCGAGCGCCGCCCTAGCAGAACAGATGATTAAGCGTTGGTCATGAGGGCTAATTATCCTAGGTTGCGTTTCCTCGTTGAATCGACTTCCGAGTTATTCTTACGTTCCTGCAAGCCATTCAATTTTTAGTACTAAATAAAAAACAAATTGGAGGTGTATGTGAATTTTTTTTAACTATTTTTCATCGTTTTTGTCTTTATTCACCTTCATGAACAGTTTACCTATGATGTGCTTTTCTTGCTAAAATAATAGCTCTGTAATGTTCAAACATCAAGAAACATTTATTACTGAATTGCCGAATATCCACAACAGAAAATACAAACCATATCAACTAATAATAGACATGTTATTTATTAGGAAAAGAATGAGTAGTATGCCTTAATTGACTAATTTATAATGTTTTGAATCATATGTTGCTTATCAACAAAGGAGGCCTGTTACAATAACCAGGTGAGCCTTATAAAAGATGAAACATGAATCATGAATTAAACTTTTAGCACGTATAAACAATGAGCTCGTAAAGCGTTATGGATTATCACATTTAGTGATTGTAATGTTGTTAAATATAGACCCGTTTATGATTTATGGATTAAGCAACCACAGGTAATTAGGAGGAGAAGGTCTTATGCCATCTGAGACTTTTCAGAAGTGTGAATCTGAAATAGTAACATAATTGAAATTCTTTGTAGACTTATTACACGTATACTTCATCACCACTCTCAGTAGAAGTTATCACAGGACTATTTAGTCTGTGGCCAATCAAATTTGTATCATTTAGTTAAATAGTCATACCCTAAACGCTAACAGCACTCTGTCAATTACAGTTCAATTTTATCACTCGTCTAAATGACTTAACATTGAAATTTAATATTATGTAGTTGGCAGTAGTCATCAGAAAGTCTCATCATCATCATCATCATCAAAGTCTCACGTCATTCAGCATTTATTCATAAAAATTCAATCAAGATTAGTAACTAGACAAACTACCCTTAGTAATCATTTCTTTCACATAATATGTAGAGCTTACAATGCTTTTACCTTAGTCTAAAATAGTCAATTGAATAGTAATGATTATTTTATGCCTATTTTTTGATACTAAGCAACAATTAACGCTGATAGGTGTTTTATGTTAAACCCACAGGATAAAGCACCCCACTGTTCAGTTCTAAAATTGAATAAATATATTGCAACGTTACTTTACTGTTTAACGTAACGTTGATTTTCGTCGGTTAACATTGAAGGGCATAAATCATTTTTGTCCAAAGTTTCGTGTTAAGTTTTTAAGTATTCAAGATTGTAAACAAAGCCAAGAAAGGTAAAATAATACATTAAGGTGACACTAAGTTCAACAGTGTTTTGTAAAACGCGTCAACATGATGACTGAAGTTAAGGAAAATGAATAAAATAAATGATGTATAAATAGGTGATATTAACGGTTCACAGTCAGGAGTTGTCAAATAGTTTCAAATTATTGGTTCCAGTTGACTTGATAACGCAGAAAATTATTGAAGACAATAATTAATTGATGCTTTACACCACATTCAACAATGATTAAAATACAGACAGAAATGAAGGTAAGTAACCTTTTGATTGTTAGCGATGTTGCTATCACATCGTCACAAAATAGATTATGTTAGTATAGAGCAAACTACGATTAATTCCGTTTCGTGTATTAAAATAGTGTATACGATGCTAAGTTCTATAGATCAGTGGCAATATTGCTGGTTGATCAATAAAATTCGATAGTTACTGTGGAATATATACGACAATTTCATTATTAAGTGTTTAACTGATTCGAATTCCACAATTCAACAGGAGGTCAAATGGCGACTAGCTCTATTTTAATATCTCAGAATGTGGAGCTAATGAAGCAAAAACCTTATCAACATGGGTTGCAGATATGCTTTTATTAAAATTGACAACTAGCACGAAACCAAACAATAAAGGTACCATTTGATTACCTTGAACCATCTAATATGAAAACAAAAGTGAGTTCGTTGTTAGGTAGGAACAGTTACCGTGATATTATCCAGTGTTTTGAACATCAAAATTACATTATTTGTCACGACGTATACCAACAACTGTCGATTTAAATGTTTGTTCACAACTAAATAGTGATTTCGCTATTACGAAGTCAAGATGCACAATAGGCAGTTCATGAATACATGATTCCAATATATCTTAATTCAAATTTTATTACTAATTAGAGCTTTAGTAAACATATCCACAGTTTTGAAACCTCATAATCCACAACAATTATAATAAGAAAGACTGTAACATTATAGTACTCACTTTTGTTCAAACGAGTTATAATTTTATAATGAATCGTTGTGGAGATTGTTGAATTTGATATCACAAACTGATGTTGGTTAGACAACCACTAAAATTCAGAAAGTAACCGTTGGCCGTTTCGTTTTGGATGGGATACAGCTGTACTCATCCACTACCCCCCTCTACACACACACACTGGGATCGGACTCAAGTTTCAGGTTTCAAGGTAATCATCTAAATATTAGATTGCTGAACAGACATTCAACAGTTGATGCTTCTAGCTTTAATTAATTTGCATTATATTACGCTACCCCACTAATTTTCATCGGTGATTTTTGGCTCAAAATGCTTGAAATCCAGTGTTCATGTCTTCTTTTTAAAGCTCAAAAAAATTACCTTCAGAAGTTTATCACTAACTTACCGATACTGACCACATATCGGTGTTGTGACGATCAGTGAATTCGATAACACGAATATATCGCGTGTTGGCCTAAAGTTAGAATATCGATTGTTAGATACTGACTGTACAACCACCACTACAGTAAACTTTAGATAACTCAGCTGATAGTCGGTCGTTTACATTTATAATTGTAAATAATTAATTTGCATGTAAATGATAAGTGAATGGGTTGACATACTGTTGATTACGCAAAATTCTATTGAGGAGAAACCGATAAAGTAATTATAAGAAATCTAATGGTGAAGATATTATGTAATCAACAGTATAACGACCGATTCACTTATCATTTGGACACTTTCAAAACTTTAATGACCTAATTCCCCTTCATGTTTCACTTGCTTTGTTAATTAGTTGTAATTATTCTACAAATACCCTTAAACCTGGAAAAGTACTAAGTAACACACCACCCATTATTTGGTAACGATTTTAAACCTATGTATTAGTGTAGAGCTTTGATGAAAAACTAATTAAAAAGAAATTTCTTCGCTCCACTCGTTCGTTCTTAAGTAGAATATGGTTGGAATCTATTTATCAGTGATTAAAGCCAAACTATTTTCATAATTAACTTACATTTTAAAGTGTCAATATTGTAATAATTACAACATTATACTGGTTTCCGTAATGTACACTGTATGTCTTTGTTTGTTTGTTTGTTTTCACTTCAAGATCAAATAATTCCCGGTGTTTATCATTTACTGACTAATTAATAACTACATATCACATGATCAAAAGTGGAAAGAGTAAGTGATTACTACAATTCTTGACAGCTTATTTCTTAGCAAAACAATCAAAACCTCATTAATAGCATCAATAAGATTTACTGAAATATTGTTTTGATGATATTCTAATTTGTTACCATTGATTTAGATTCCATCATATGAACTAGTTTTTCATATTTCTATTAAGTATTTCTGTCAATAATAACACTTCAATGTAAACTTAGAAGGGAAAATTTCTTCTAAAAAGGCTTATAATAGAAGTTATGTAGTCAATTTTTTTTAGTTTACTTCAGATTTGTGATGATTTTGATGATACAATGTTAAGCGTACTGCATAACACTCATTCATTCATGTCTTTATTTGGTTTATACTTTTTAACAAGCAAGTTCATTAATTCCACGTATCATAATTTTTAAGTCACTTCATAGTATAGTGATAATAGTTTTTTTTTCTTATGAAATGTATTCAAATCATAGTCACTCATATTGAAGCACTAAGCGATTTATGAGTAGTAATCAGTATCATATTGAGTTTTTTATACTAATTAATTAAGCAATGCTAGTTACCACTCAGTGACTGCTAACTGTTATCATTTCAATTGCATAATTGGTAGATGATAGACTGAGTGGCTTAGTGGCAACTTTTGTGACTGCAGTACTGAATGATTCATAATGAAATCAACATCTTCGAAATGGTATTTTTTGATTGAAGAAAGCACTTCTAATGGTTATTCTAAAACTTATCTTTAGTGCCGACTTTAAAATGAAGCAAATCTTTTAAAAAAGGTTCAATGAACTCTGAAACAGTCTGCTATAAATTTGCTTCTTTGTCTATAAGTCTCATTTATCTTCGTGTATTTTAGCATTATTATTGGTTAGTCTTAGAAGCTTTAATACTATGCAAAGCATCTAATTGAACGATAGTATTAAACTATGTTGAATTTAGGATTAAATCAAGTCTACAAAAAAATCTATTTATCTATCATAACAACTTATTCTAAAACAATGCAACTTCTTTTAGAATCTACTTAGAGAGGTTAGACAGTGTTGTCATATTTAAAGGCATCTATCCTGACAACAGAAAAATTTCCGCTTAATATACGAAAGATAGAATGAGTCATATATTCATTTGTAATTGCAAGAACATTTCTAGAAAATTCATTAATCAATATAACTACATTTTATTGGAAACAGAAAGTGTCACATTTGTCAAAAGATAAATTCATATTCTACTGTATACAACTTTCTTGTTGATGTTAAATGTCTAAACGAATCATATTCATCTTTAAAAAACATAAACCAAGTTTTTTTTTTTAATTAGATTACAAAACATTTTAAGTGGGAATAACAAAATGAGGTCAATTGTTTAGTTCAGTGTTTTAGATGTTTTGTTTCTTTTAAAACAATTCATTAAATTATTTTTTGAACAACTGTTCATTTTCTATTTTTAGGCATTTTTAAATTGGATTGTGAATCCAGGAAGCGCGTTTTGTCCTGTTTGGGACTCTTTGGCTAGAGATGTACCTGCATCCCAATGTTGATGTTCACAGTTGGATTCTAACTCAGTCCGTTTCGTTTCAAACGCCACAGCGTTTACCACTAGACTACTGAGTTCAGACAGTCACACTTGTGCAATGGACATCAATACTGGGATGCAGATACATCCAGCCGACGAGTCCCAAAATGGACGAAATGCACTTCCTGGTTTCCACTTGCTAGTCACATTCTAACTTAAATAATATTTTTGAATAATCGCCATATCTAGGCAATCCTCTCAGGATGCACATATAGCAACAGAGAGTGACTAGCTTCAGTCTATAATAAATCAATGGAATGTAAAAATTCATCCTAATAGTTTAAAACTTGTTGTGAGCTTATGATTTCAATCATACAAGCGTATAATACCATATAGTAGATTAGACATCGACTTGTCAAATTTGTATTTGGTGTTTAACATGCATTAAAACAATGAGTAAACAATAGAGAAGTGGAAAGATAAGTTTGGAAGTATGTTCTCTCTTATTTTTGTTATTGTAGTTTTCAATCTTCATCTGATAACAGTGGTTGGGTTCAGATTTGTCAGGAGGGAGATAGTTATCACAGATGACAAATGATGTTGGTTATGCTATATTACAAATTGAGAGAAGTGGGAATTTTACCAGTGGACATTGATTAGCCCAGTTAGGCATTTGTCAACGTAAAGGTCCTAAGTTCGACTCCCAAAGGAACAGGAACCGAGAATGTGCACTGCCGAAGAATTCTACAGTAAGACGAAACAACTGACTAATGTTCCCTAATCTTCAGTGGTACCCTGCTAGCATCATTCTGTGAAAAATTCAGAAAACTAAATCTAATACCAGTCTCCACAAAAACAAGTTTGCTTTGTACGTTTTCATTTATCGTTCAAACAGTAAATAACTAGAGAAACTTTACAAAAAAGCTTAGGACTTGTACCAGTTGGTTCTCATTAGTTAGGTGTACTTGAAACCTTCATGAAAACAATGTTGCCTGCAAAGTGTAAGCCCAGGTTACTCAGTTTTACATTCTTCGATGTTATTACTCAGCTACTCGGGTAATGATTGACATCTTGTAAAATTGAGATATCTACATTGATTAGTCATTGAATAGTGACGAATACCAGGCTTACTAAGTCTTTAAAACATAGATGCAAGTTACAATAGTGCATAGTTCTACCCATAGTCAGTAAAGTTCTATTAGTTACTAGATGTGGGTAGAAAAACATGTAGTCATTAGTCAGCACTGATGTTGTGAATAATGAATTATTGCTGCACCATTTATGTTTAGCTCTCCTTTATTAATAATTTACTCGTGATTGTAATCAACCGATAATGCTAAGGCTATCTACAGCTTTTTACTGGCTGGTGAATGCGGTGTGTTGTCTTCAGCATTCTACTATACTTATCCGCCATTCTAGTGCCATAATTTAAAGGTCGGTTTTTAATATAAATTTCATTTTAAGCATTCTATGGTTTCTATAACTTCCTATTATAAACATACCAGTGTAGTATCACTCGATAAAATGAATGGTATCATTGAAAACAGTGTAAATTGGGGGCTAAATTTAGATCATCAATTTAATGTACACTCTAATTCATAACATTCACCTATTAGTTGTACACAAAAGTAACTGAAATTGTTAGATACAATGTGTATAATGAACATTTACAAAAGTTGCAGATAACCTCAGTCTCTTGTTATAACAAAATCAAGGCGGTAGTTACTTATTTTCAAAAATTTGAACCAATTACTCCTCTTGATAAATTCAGTTAATGTCATACGAATGTAAGATTTCTAACATGAAAATTCAATTTCACACCTTTGTTTTTATTTATGCTGAGTTATCTGAGTTCGAGGATTCACTTATGGAACAACAAGTTGATTACAATAATTTATATGCAAACCAATGGACAAGATAACGAAATCGAACGTTATCTACAAATGAACTGCACTAACTGTGGATAGCATTACTTTGGATAATCCGGCCTACCTCTTCTTATACATACATATGAACATCAACTGGTCGTCAGACATCACGACGTATCTTCTTTTATACCAAAACATACTTACAACTGAAGGCACAAGTTTGACTTGAAAAACGTTGTAATTTTAGCAAGAAGAAATACAAAGGAAATCAGAGAATCTTTAGGAGCTTAACATTAACTTCAGTTAACAATCAATAAGTATATTTCAATAGATGTAATTTATCAACCAAATCGGTAAGTTACTAAACAACTACGGCATTATAAATTGTATCATGAGGGAAGGAAATAAAAAAAAATGTGTAAAAGAATGGTAAAGAAGTATCAATAACAACTAACTAGATTTAAGATTGACAGGATAAACCGCTAGTCTCTTGTGTAGAGAATCACACATCTGACATTTTCTAGAAGTATGAACTAAAAGAATCGTTCAAAATGACAATGAAAACATCACAGCTAAATCATCCAACTCAAAAAGCTTAGAATAACTAAAACCATCCTCTTGAGGTACAAATCTCAATCATAACAGTAAATTGTTTCTAGTCATGAATTCATTGTATTTAGGAGTTTAAACCACAAAAAAGGAACATTTATTAAACTTATATTTCTGGTTACTGAAAAATTCTTCTTAAACAAAATAGATGCATCTCAGAGAAGAGAATTTTCATTTTTGTCGATCTATTTATAGTATCTTCAATATACAAACTATAAAGCACAAAAATCTAAAAGCATTTTAAATGTCATTTCAAATGATCTTAGTATTTCAATCTTGAAATAAAATGATAATTTTTATGGTGTTGCTTTTCAATAGAAGAACTAGCTAAAAGACGATTCAATCACTTCAATAATGCTGGAAACATACAAACAACCAAAAAAAGGAAAACAAATAGAATTGACCACCTATGGTTATTGTAATGGTGAATTTACTTCTTATAGAATTCAGTAAAATAAAACAAACGTTTTTTTTGTTGTTGAAAAATGTGAAACTGTTCAATATTTATATTAGACATTACTATTAATCAGTGTATAATGCCTACTGTTTTTATAAAGTTTATAAACTGTTTCCCTAGAAATATTACTATTTTGACAATCAATGGAATAATCTGTTCAATAGTTATATATGCCTATGTACCTAGGGAGATACATTAGTGAATAATTGATATTTATGAAGTCAAATGTATAGATTACAACGTTTCTAAACAGAAGAAATTTACCTAAACTTCAAATGTATCTGTGTTTATGCAAGGCTATTTATTTACTTTCCTTTCAGGTTAATTCTAACAAAATCATCAGATACATGTTTTATAACTTGCCTTTTGTCAATATCAACAACGAGGAACTACAAAACTTTACTGTTACTTATACAGTAATTAAATAAATCGGAGGGTGTATGAAATAAATAGCCCTTCCCCCTAAGTCATATGTTGAGAAATGTAATTGAATTCAAGCCAATGTGAAGAATTAAAGTGAAATACAGATATCTCCAGCTGATAAGTCTTGATTAAGACGAATCATGTATCATACCATACACTACTAACTACTTAATAAAATATAATATGATCAGAAAAACGGATTAGAAATAAATGAGTATGTAGTGACTGAACTGATTTATGTTATGTCTAGTAAACCTACTCATAAAATCGAATTCTCTGAAAGTTAAATATTATGGCATCACACAATTCTAAAGTTTTCTTTTGTATCTTCAACTAAGAAACTAATTATCACTTCACATGAACTAACTGAGATCAAATATGAATACATTCATTGATCTGTTTCTGCTAAAACGACTTTAGATTTTAATCTTAATGAAGCGTGTAAAACAAATGTGGACTATAATATTTAAAGATTATGTCATGCTTTTAGACCAATGAGTTCATTAATTTGTTGTAAAATCGGGTTTAAGTATTTAGTTGACTTATTTGCCTGTTGTATACGGTTATTACTCTGTACATAGTATACTTTACTTTGTAATAGTAAAATCTAATATTGAATAAGTTAAACTACTATGTGCTTCTAAACTTGATTAAGTAAAACAACTGTGAGTATGCCTATTCAATCGTTTTCATATAGACAAAAGAAATGGTAATGGTAAATTGTTTAGCTATGAAACGAGATTGTAAAAAGAAGTGCACTTTCATGGAAATGGTATTTTTATAGTGGATCCATAGCCCTATAATCATTTGCAGGTTGAATACTAATTATAGTAATAATAATAATACTTAATAAGTAAATCAGTTATCTATTATCATTTAATTATAAATGGGAAGAAAGGAGGCAATTGTACTATAAGACAAACAAAACGCACACAAGCACTAATTTAAGTTTCCAATGTAAGTGATTCTGAATGATCTTACTGAACTTTTGCCCATAGTTGTTTTGTTCTCTTATAGACTGTTCACCTTTGGTCCCAAGATCGCCCACTCCTCAGTTATTAACCGATTATGTGCGAATAACACCAAATCTGCCCAGCTTATTGTACGATAAGTCCAGACCGTTTTGGAATTTCAGTCAAAAATGAGAACAACCTGCATAAATTAATGTCATGTAAAGTTGTTGCGTTGAAAGTACAAATCAAAATAATTCTGGAAATTATATAGACATTCTAATGGGTAAATATTTATCTTCTGGAGATAAATAAATAGGTGGTAAGTTTAGTTTTCGACTGTTTAACGGTGTAAGAAAACATGTGTACAACTGCTAAACTAAGTTTACCGTAACAAATAAATAGATTATTAGATCAGACAATCCTGTTTACCAGTTCCTATGTATGTGATGATGGACTTACAATAAATGAGTTGGAAGTAAATTTTGTGTTCGAGTATATGAGTACATTTCACAGTGATTAAAATTAAAGTTTGACGTATTTTCAACAGTTCGACTGTTTATCATCTCAATGAGGGTTATAAGAATAGATACTCTAAAACCTTTAAAAATATTTAATAAGCATACAAGTTCAGATTTATTCATGAGTGTAAAGGGGGATTGCTGAATTTAAACTGTACATCAGAGATTGACCTTAGATAGACAGTCACTGAAAACCAACTAGTCCTGGAAAATGGTTTTGTCATATAAATTAATTTGTTTTGAATTCATTATTATTAAAACACAAGTATTTAGAAGTGATAGAGATGTCAGTCTTTTAGTGCCTTGATGATTTCAGTTTCCAATAAATAATCGAGATCTCACCTGAATGCTTACAAGTGTAAATTCTGCTTTTTCATTCTTCACTTACTTTTAAATTCTCTTGAATTCTTCAATTTGTCCATTTTTATTGTTGCTATAAGTTAACTTCTGGCATTAATTTTGATTTCGTAGAAACAAGTTTCTATACCTTCAAATTTTTTCCTCGAATTTTTCCAGTTGTTAACTTTATAAGCATCCGACCATTAGATAGTTTTCAGAATTCTTTTATAATAATTTATATTTTACAAATCCTAATCCAGTTAAACGTAGTACAAGCACTAGTTTTAAATAAATCGTAGATCATGGAAATGGATGATCATATCGCCACGTCAACATATTACGGAATTAGAAGTGGACTCTATCTTTGGTTACTGACTGATCAATTAATGTGTGACTTTGGTTTTCCTCCTTTTCATTTTACCTTGAACATTCTGAGTTAGTGCTTGTCTTGTGACGCAGTTTGGTGATTTCCTCAATGTATGTCCTATCCACCTCCAGCGTTTTGTTCTTTAATTTTTCCTCCGCTGCAAGTTGATCTGTTCTCTGCAACAGTATGTTACAGCTGATAATGCCTGATCAACGAATCCGATGTACTATAAACAGATAACTGTTTATAAGTAAATTCATCTTTTGAATATTGGTTTCCGCAGATCACCAAGTTTCAGCTTCACGCAATAGAAGTGTTTTGACGTTTGTACTGAAATTTGTGACTCTTGTGTTGGCTGGCAGTCTTTTTAAGTTACAGAGTTCCTCCAGTTGTAGTAATACTGCCGTTGCCTTACAAACTAATGCCTTCACACCTGAATAAGATCCTCCATGTTTATCGATGATGTTACTTTGGCACACCATTGTGTCGAAGAAGACTCCGTAATGTTCTCATATCCATACCATCAAATGTTTTCTCATAATTCAAGGAAGTTGATGTAAAGTGGTGAGTCCAATATAATTGAGTGTGTTACGACGATCCGTAGTATTGTGATTTGGCCGTCACACTATCTATCCTTACAGAATCTGAATTGTTGATCTCGAAATTGGGTGCCTACCAGATCTTTTATTTGTTTAAATAATACACTATTGGAGACTCTTCCTGGTACTGAAAGTAGAGTGATACCTATGTAGTTCTCACACATGCTATGATCTCCTTAATTTGGTATCTTGATGTGGCATCTTATATCCCAGTCCGTTGGTACTTATTCTTTCTCTCAAATGTTTCTGAAGAGAACCTAAAGTATCTTTATAAATAGATTACACTTACTGAAAGAAATTCAGTACTTAGTATATTGATGATAGATGCAATACTGTATTTGATAAATATGATTTATTGAAAATTAAATAATTTTATTTCACCAAGTTATCTGATATGAACTCCTTCAGAGTAGAACTATTTACAGTTAATTAAAACGTATCGAAATAATGTTCAAAAGATATTTTCATAGAGTAACACTTTCATTCAGTAGGATATTCCATTCAATCTCTAACCATATATTTATTTGCAATTGGGTATTATTTAGATATAATTTGGTATTACGAATTGGTTTGAATTAGACTACCTCTGATCATATGGATAGCTATTATGTCCTAGTATAGATCTCTTTAGTAGTGGTCATTCACTACCCCATCAGGGGTCGAATCTAGAAATCTCTGGCTCCATGGTGAGCGTTTTATCATTAGACCACTGAGTCGGCTCCCGACAGCTGGTGTAGTTAACTCAGTCAATTTGCGATATATGTACGATACTTCAAACATCGGTGGGTAACTGTCCTACACACGAAACAGTCGAACTTCACCGGAAGAAACCGCTATCCAGGGCTTCCTAGTGGTAAATGGTTGTCTAATGCAAACCGATTCGTGGTGTTCTGTATTTATTTCTTATCCCACTAATGATTTACTTTTTACATAATAAATAATGATGTATACAGCTCCTTCCCTTTAAAAATTATACCAAGACGAGTGTAGCAATTAAAAAAACAATACGAATTCACTTAGTGGTCTCTCATCAACTGCATGTAACTTAAGAATAGTTATAATCATTAAAAAAAAACCGATTTAGATACTTTGCATTGGTTCATCAATCTTTTTTTAAAATAATTAATAAGCAGACAAATTTATACATGTCAGTAGTGTGACAATTATCACCAGTGACAATGGATAATCGTCTAGCCACTACATAAATAGATAGAAGTGAAAATCTTACTATTGGTTTCCGATTGGCCCAGTGGTACAGATGGCTAAGCGTTAGCTGTTTGACCCGAAGGTCCTGGATTTAATTTCCCAGGAGAAATTAAAGCTGTAATTTTATTGAGAAGTCTCATTTTAGGATGAAATAGCTGTCTATAGATCAGTAGTTTTCAGTGACAATAAAGTGATATCAATCTGTGAAGAATACAAATCCAATAACTGAAATAAAGACTTACATTAAAGTAACGTGCCCTAAAAAACACTAGTCATTCTTTCTTTGACAGAGTACATTTTTTGGCGTTAATGTTGTAATTCTTTCATCAGATCTCTATTCAGTTAATCAATAACTTATTTTATACTTATTATTACATAACGTCTGTTATTCATCTTTCAAACTCTGTATTCATGGTCTACTTAATATTATTTTCTAGAATTTTTCGTGTTATTATCTTCTCAATGATCCACGTATGTATGCCAACATTTCACAATCTAAAGAATTCTCACAATCACTTTGTCTTTAATATATGCATATTTGCTTCATTCTTTTGTATTATGTTAATTTGATTATCTATTCACTGAAAAAGAGCTTTCACTTAGTCGCATATCGTTAAGAAATCTAGTTTTTTCCTTATTGAGAAATGACAAAGAAATTTCTTCTCACTTAGTTTATCATTAAAACTACACACTAATATATCTAACTCTCAATGAAAATAAAGTTGATGCCACTAAAATGATGGTAATCTGTTAGATTATAATATAACAAGTACCAATATTACCATGAAGATAATTGTGTTAATGATTATCAAAAGGTGAGGTGGTTGAAGTGACTACTAATCAACGTTCATAAAGCATACGTGATTGACTAAGGATGTGACAATGTACAATTAAGTGATTACATAACATCAAATAAGATAATAGATAAAATGTTTTGACAAATAATCGAATATTAATACTAAATCTGTATGAGTTAAGTGAAACAGACCGGTTTCAAATACACAAAATATTGAAAAATTGTTGGCATAATACGAAAAATAGTCTAATAATAGTTACGTAAACTTTTTTGAGGTAATTCCTGGAGTTCTGGTGTGAAGACGTGACCGGTGGAGTTCAATCGTGTCAGGAGTGAGACATAACTCACCGATGACAATGAATGAGGTCGCGCAAACGTAACACGAATTGACTGAGTTAGAAATATCAACCATTAGGAGCTGGCTCAGTGGTCCAATGGTAAAGCGCTCGTCGAAGAGCCAGAGGGTTCTGCGTTCGATCCCCAACAGGGTCGTGGATGCGCACTGCTGAGGAGTCCCACACTAGGACGAAACAGCTGTCCAGTGCTTCCAGGTGATCACTGGTTGTCTAGTTCAGTTCAGTTCGTGATATCAACATTAACAAATTAACTATCTCCACAGCAACCCCCTAATTGTATCTATATACGTAAAATGAAGGTCAACTAGACAAATTAGAGTATAGAAAATAAAGATACCAAGAAGAACATTATGAATTACACTCTACCACGATAGGTTGAAAAAAAGTACAAGTTGTTTCTGAACTCACAAGGGATGGTTTAACTCCTGTTCCTGTTAAGCTTCAACAAACCTTAATATACGTTCTATATAGCACTCTTATAAAATACTACAAAGGATGATTTACTATCAATTTTTGGTCTGAGTCAACTAGACGTTTAGTAATAGAGAACGAAAGCTGTTTATCATGTGACCTTATTTATCCTCGAGTTCATGTGTTTCTGGAGCCATTTAGGTGTATGTTCAGCTAAATATAACGATTGCTCCTCCTTATGTACGTGTGTCCACACATACACACACATATACACATATACATTGACACAGTGAGTTATGACTGTTTGTTTACATGCTATTTAGGTTTGTTGTGAATCAGTGACTTAGACTTTCCAATTACAATTACCTTAGTTGCATAAAATGTTTTTTGTTAATAACTGATTTGAACTTGTTGTAACCTTTCCATCGATTTATAAACTCTTTCTGATATCCGTTCAACATTACAGGTCTTGTCAACAGATTTTCATTCTCATCAGCAGTATCATTGGTACAAATACAATTGATCCTATTAAATAAACTTACTAAACCATTTTTATACTGCCCCATATGATTACTATAAGAGCTCGCATACGTACGTGTCCACTTAAGTTTAGGGGACTAATTGTTTAATGTGAGTGTAAAGAGATGACTATTAAAACGATATGACAAAGTAGTGATGAAAGGCTTGCAAAAATTAAGGAACAGTGAATAGAATAAAGTTGAATAAATTTCAATTTTAACCACACTTCGATATGGGCTTTGCTGACTGTTTGAAGTGAGAGTTTCTACAAACTTCATCTGAATAAATAGGTCAGGTTTACGGATATGAATGACAATGGCCTCTCCTTCCCACTTATGCGAAATACGGACTTGTAAGCCATATAGAATGATTGACGGAATTTGACAAATAACTCTGAGGAATTTAATCAGGTTGACTCAATGTCGTGTATCAATCAAGTAGGTAAAAAAAAACTTTGCATCTGTTTAACTTGTCTTTTTTTCAAGACGAAGGTTTTTCAGTACGATGATGGACCTGTTTGATTGTACACTTAATATAACTGGCTCGACAGATGCAGTTAAACTGATAAATGCACAAAGAGATGATAAATCCCTACAGTCTGTCCTTCGTTATGGTAAAAATCAAGAGTCGATTGTAAAATACCGTGTTTAATTTAATCGCATAGAAAGTTTTATGCAATATTTTTCTGACACTCTGAGTTAGCCTCACAATGGCAGCCCCATTCAAAAACTCTGGTTTCAAAATTAATATCACTTTGGGGTAGCCATTAGCTACAAATAGATTTTGGCCTGCTTCATGCGTTTGCTAGTGATTTTAGACAGATATATGTTTTTGCTACGCAGAATACGAATATTAATTAGGTCTTCTTCAACTGAATCAGTGGGGTAGATTAATTGAGCTCAGTGTATTAGGATTCAAACCTTCATTTGTACCTAAATTATACAAAGCTGCAGAAGTGGGTGTTCCCCGCCAAACGGTTTGCTGTGTATATCACTTTTTAATAAACCATCCATACTTCTAATTAACCGAATACTTATGAAGGAGATATTATTATTTCGTTCTTCATTAAAGGTGAAACTAATTGGCAAAACGGACAAAATTAAAAATATATATTGAGTAAATTATTTTTTTTTCAGCTTCATTATTTAGTATTATGAAAGTATCGTCTATGTAACGGTAGTAAAAAGATAGTTAACCTGATGAACGGCTTTATGAAATCTGTTGTCTTAATTTGCCAATAAAGGGTCTGCAACGAGAGGAATCTAGTGGTAATTTCATGGCTACCTTATCTCATTGTCTATAGCACCCATTACTAAATTGAAAATAAATATTGATTGTACATCTAAGTATTAATTATTCTATTGTACAAACAGCAATTTCTATTTCTATATGCCCTTCTATGAGTTCACTACAAATGAAATTAACATTTTCTAATTGTAGGACGTTAGTTAATAATCTTCATTGTTTCTCTATGGAGTAAGCTTAATATTTCTATAAACCATTTCCCTGGTAGAGTGGGATCAATTTTGTTATTATTGTAAATTATATGCAAGTATATTAGTACAAAATTTACTGGTTAGCGTTTATCTAAAATCTATCTAATAAAATCTGGATAGGAAAATATTATGGAGCCTTTTACGACATTATAGCGTACCCGAGAAGATAGTCAACATCATACAGAACTCCTATGACGGACTACATTGTAAAACCCTGTATGGAGGTCAACTCACGAAATTCATTCGAAGTAAAGAACGGTGTTAGACAAGGCTGATTACTCTTGCTCTTCTTCTTTCTGCTAGTGGCTGACTGGATTATGAAGACTGCAACGGCTCAAGGCGATCTCGGACTACAGTAGACAACATCGATGGAACTAGATGACTTTGATTTTGCAGATGATCTAGCTCCCTTATCCCACACACAGCAACAAACGCAGATGAAAACTGACAAGGTAGCAGCGGCCTCGGCATCAGTAGGCCTCAGCATACACAAAGGGAAAAGCAAGATCTTCAGATACATAGCAACAAACACTAACTCAATTTCACTTGACAGAGAAATTCTGAAAGATGTCGAAACCTTTACATACTTGGGCAGTATCAATGATAAACAAAAATGGTCTGATATGTGGCAGATGTGAATGCGCGGAGTGGTAAGGTAAGAGCAGCATTTATGCAACTGAAAAACATCTGAAACTCAAACCAACTGTCAGCCAACATTAAAGTTAGAATTTTTAAAACAAATGTAAAGACAGTTAGTCCTGTTGCATGGAGCTGAAACTTGGAGAACTACGAAAAGCATCCTTCAGAAGATACAAGTATTTATAAACAATTTTCTGCGTAGGATACTTCGAATCCGGTAGCCAGATACTATCAAAAACAACCTCCTATGGCAGAGGAGACAAGACAAGCATTAACATGGAATCCTGAAGGTCGAAGGAAAAGAGGAAGACCAAAGAACACTGCGTCAGGAATCGGAGACAGACATGAAGAGAATGAAGAGCTCTTGGGAAGGACTGGAAACAAAAGCTTATGACAGAGGTGGTTGGAGAATACTGGTCGGCGGCCTATGCTCTACATGGGTTAACAGGCATTGAATGAATGATTGATTGATATCAGTATAGATGAAGTATTGATAAAAAAACTAATTAAAAACAGATTTCTTCCCTCGATTATTGTTTTCATTAAATATTTTAATGAGATTTTTTTACATCATTGGGAAATGATAACTAGATTTTGAATTATTTAAAACAGATTGAATTTATTTAGATAATTACCAAAAAGCATTCAGCATTCGTATCGTCCTTTACAAGGAACATTCACAACATCACTAAGGATTGGATTCCTGAAAGTTATGTCTTATAGCAACCTCTTAGACTATAGACCATTTATTTACCATTCATTGGTTTATAATTATAACTTTGGTCAATTCGAGATATTTTGTTATCATCATTCATGAAGAGGTAGCACTAGTAAGTGGTGATTCTTGCGAAGTGATTAAAGCTAGGAACATATACCATTGAATATCATCTTATCGGTTTAAGCATTGAGGACTCACAATATGGTCACAGATGCTCACTTGTGGGATGAAACAATTATGAAGTTTTTCTTGGCTTACAAGTTTTGTTTAATAAGTAAAATTCTGCAATGTGTAGTTCATTCTCAACAGTTATTATTATAAATGAACTATATATATCAGCATTTTCATCTGATAACCATAATGTTCAAGTAGCGGCTTTATTTTCAAAATTAATAAGAAAGATTCCTATGAATACTTCAATTCATTTAGTTGGCTTCCTCATGAAATACTATATGTACATCTTGACTGGTGATTGATATTTATTAAGTCTTGATTAAGGATGATTAAGAGATGCGATTCATTTTAAAACATACTGAAATTGTTTGAAATCACTAAAAGATAAGTTGAATTCTCAAAAGTGATCATAAACACAAATAAAAAATAAATGAGTAATGAGCTATACACTTGATTTAAATGACAACCTATTCACGAGAGTTTATCCGAATGAACTGGATTGTTGTCTACTAAAGAATAGTTTGTGAGAAGCTTTCATACTATAGTAACAATAAATACATGATAATGACCACAGTGTGACATGAAGTGACAGAAGTTAGACACAGTGACATCTGAATACTTATTTAAAAACTAAATAATATTAAATACGTAGTATGACAGATATTCTGTATGGTGGAAATCGAAACTACTGTCTATATTTCTAGAATTTTCAATGGTAGTTTTTCATTCTGATATCATTATAATTGAATCTATTTCCAGACTGAACAACTACATACAATGTGCATTCTTCTGAATACAACACCTTCATAGGGAATTCTGTAGTCTTGTTGTGTAAGGTCAACCCTAAATAAAATAAGTATTTAATAATTTACTATCAGTTTACAAACTCATACTATATATCTATGTTATACAATATACGAAGTATTAGTTAGTAACAAAAATATTAGTAATTACCTTAGCAGCTAAAGATGAAGATGGATGATCCATAAATAACCACATTCTATATCTCCATTTTTTCCATCCTCTTGAAAATTTTACAAGATTTTGCATTGAATCAATATCTTCAAAGCAATCACGAAATAATGTATTTTTTGTTCTTTTCTCTTCATCATATCTCATATAGGCAGGCATACAACAAGGACCGATTAATGCTTCATCGATACCCCAAAATATTAGCTCTTTCTTACAAATGGACCACATATACTTGATGGTAAATGTAATTCCCCCGTCCTGTAATAATCCAGTACAAAACGAAATATTTCTGGATCTCTGTCATAAAAATAAACAATTGGTGGTGTAGTCATTATAGGTGTGGTAGGCAACTGAGCAAACTGGTTCGTTGGTGATAGTAATGATACAGGTTTGTTAGATGATTGATATAAATCTACTCCCTGGGATGGATTTGATAAAGGACTAGTGAAACCGGAGCCACGATTTCTACAGATTGATGAAGCTGACTGTAAATTCATATTTCCTGCAACCATAGAAGCGATATTATCAGGAAGAATTGATGCGCCACCAATTAAAGCACCTTCATTTGGTCCATTACCCATTAGTCGACCAGAAGTTTGTGATTGTGAAAAACACTTTGAATTTGTCTCAGAATTATCACTGATTGGTTTAATGAAATCGTCGCCTATATTTATTTGATTTGTATAATTTACATTTGATTCTTGATTACTTGATCCTTGTGTAGCAATCAAATAAAGGCGACTATCTGGTAAACGATAAAGTGTTGCTCTTCTAGTTACAAATAGCCGACCGCCAATACACAGACAAATTAAATCACCGGGCTTGCCAGAACTTTGCGATGTACCAACCATTTTGTAATAAACTACTGGTTATCTAGTTGGAATTAAGCGATGTATTCCAAAACTCCAGTACCTATAGAACGATGCATAAAAATACCAATAAAATGACGTTAATTCTGTACAGTATCATTATATATAATATCGTCATACATTAAGCGGCATCACTGACCTCCTAAGGGGAGTAATTTTAACACCACATATTTACCAAAAGATTGCTGTGTGCAGGTCGTAATAACTATTTGCTGTTATCGAAATGTCTTTCATCGAAGTTCTGTGATTGAAATAAACAGTTTGGGCAAAATCGACTACTGTAATGTATTAGATTTAAAATTTGTTTATGGGAGAAACCTTTATTATAAACCATGTATAATTTATTTTTTATACCTTACTTTTTAACAAAGGATAGGGCATTTTCACAGCAAAAAGGTATGTTGGGAATAAGTTAATAGTGCGTTAACATACATCGAATTTACATATGTTTATTTATGCTATCACATATGTTAAATAGTGAACTCAAGAAGGGAGAACGAGCACATCCAGCTGATACACGACCTAGAAAATGAGAAATTAAAGCTGAAATTCCTACCAGATCCAGGCTAGTATTTGAAGAATTTTCGTAGTTTTCTAATATTGATTCAACTGATTTGGAAATTCTGTCTCTTGGTTCTGAATTTTGTGATAACCATGATACGATTAATAAGATGAATGTGTAAGTTCCATTCAGAAACATCTACACACACATAAAGTTTACCTTCTACTGATGAAGATCTATTAAGACTTAAGTTTGATTTAGTGGATCGTTGTTAAAAATACGTATTCAATAAATAAAACACGATGAATATTCTGACTATAAAAATTAATATTTATCTACATTAAAGAATTACGTAAATCAAAAAATTGCTAAAGAAGACAAGGAATCAAGAATATTTGTTGTGGACAAACCAACCTATAAATAACAAATAGGCACATTATTCGGTGATCAAAATATATTTCTAAAGTTGACCTCTAAAATTTAATCCCCTGAAAAGATTAAATAACAATGACGATCTAACGACAAATTTACTGAATAGTCTGAAACAAACAAATTCTATTACTGGAGATCTGTATTAAGATCTTAAACCAACGAGGATCGTGACACGCAGATTCTACATTCTACAACTCTAGTTAGTTTTAACTATACTAAATTCAGTTCACTACGCGATAAAAAAGTGTCTCATAGAACTGCTAAATCACTTTACACAGTATTCGTTAACTATAAAGTTCAATATTTTATAATCATTATTCGAGACCTAAAAATGTACAATAAGTTTACGTTATCGGTTGATGTGTCATCTCTATCTATGAATGTGCCTCTGATAGAAACAAATGATTTCATATGTAATTGAGTATGAAGTCAAGGAATATACGTTGATATCCGCATATCTTTTTTAAAAGAACTAATTATAAGGTGTACAATGAACATTTACTTTTTGTTCAGTAAGGTTCAACACGGACAGTGTTGTGGTGTATCTATAAAATCACTACTAGGTCAACCCATTACGGATTTATTCGTAGCAGAATTAGAATTTCGCTAATTAGGTGTATTAAGTGATCCAATGTTTAACTACCGCTACTTGGACGATAATTTCATGGTTTTAACCATCAACAATGAAGTACCAAACATATTGTAAACTTACAACAAAGCTCACCTAGCAGTTGTTCCCCGTATCTAGACGTTCTATTAACTAGAAGGAACGGTGCCTACCGTAAACGAACAACATTTAACTTGTATATAGATTTTTGAATTTCGTTTCTCTGCAGTATAGATGTAACTACTTCTCCTGATGATAACATAGGCAAGGATCTAAAACTTGTTCATAATCTTTTGAGCACAAACAAATATCTGTCTAAGTTCTTGAATAAACATATGCCTATAACAATATTGAAATTCAAATCACCATATGTCAAAAACCCCTTATTCCTGAAATTACCATTAAGTGATATAGTCAGTGAAATCGTAACACGAGGCATAAGGAAGACCATTAAGGTGACATTCAATCTCACGAGCTCGTATCTTTATTTATTTAGCCAAGCAATAATGACTACACACTATAACCTTCTAATTCAGCCACCTCCGTGTGCATTTTTTTATTTCAAGTTTTCTTGTGAAGCCAATTATATTGGGAGCATTGCTAGACAAGACATCAGCATATTTCTGTACATCACTTTTCATGATTGATAAAAAAACAACAGAAGACTAAGAAGAGCTCTATTCTCTCACACTTAATCGACATCTATAATCGTACTGAAACAAGTTAAGCATTCAACGTCATCTAAAGAATTTCACTTAACCTACCATATGACATTGGAATACATTTTTTACAGATGGCAGAAGCTATAAGAATACATTTGAACAAATACAAATTTTACATATACAAGCAGTTTGTTCAGCTTCTCAATTTCACCCTGCTCCAACACCTAACTTCCAAACTATTCTTACGTTGCGCAATTACTTTCAATTCTAACTTCATTCACAAGTAAACTCAAATTTGCTTCAATTTCTATCTTTATCCTCATATAAACCATTTATTTAATTTGATTCTGTGGATTTCTATGCACCATATAATCAGCAATTTTATAAACAGCACCATCATTCATCTTTAATCCATCTATCTTACTATGAATGATACAATTATTGCTTCATTCTATTTTACTAGTACATAATATGCTATGGTACAAAACCGACGATGGAAGTATTTTTCTAACCTCATGTTTCAAGATGTTACTAAGTGATCGATGTGTCACTTTTCACGTGGTTTTTAAAGATTCTTTTACTAGAATGCTTATTGCTTACTTTTAGTACTTCCAAGGCCTATAGAATTTCCCCTGCCTCGAAACCAAGACACATACCAAAAAATGGAAGATGTGAACAGTTACTATATGTTAAAAATGTGATCAGTATTTATTTACGTAGGAATTATACATTCCGAATGTGTCATGTTAGTGAGCATAGAATCAACAAATGATGCATCAACATTTCACATATTTCTAATACATGTTGATTAAATGAGTTGGGTTTCAGAGTTTTCATTAGCTTCGAGAACTATCGCTATTGATTTCAGCGAGGTTCTAATAAGTTATAATGATTATGCATTAGCTATCTAAATTGTGCGAACATTTAGAAATAACCAACAAACGAGATGTGCTTACTTCATGTAAGGGGTTATACATAATTGGAAACTTATATCAGCTGGAAAGAATTGAGCCTGATAATCAAGTTGCAATAGTCACATTAATCACGTCCAACGTTTTCAATAATCTTTAGTCACATTTATTTCTATTATGCACATTTTGCACATATATATATATATATATATATAAACATATGTATGCATACATATATTCATACACATATACACGTATACATGTATGTATATACATATATAATTCTACTTTAAACAGGCAGTCTTTCGAACTCTTTTCCCTCTGATATGCATTGATCTAACGAGGCTGATGACATCTGTAACTTTCACAGTATGCGAAAATTTCGTTAGACCCGGCACATCCTGCCTCTTTCAGAATTTGGAATGAAATATTTAACGAAAATCGCAATATAATCCCATGACAACACAAGAAAAAATTACGGAATACTTATCTACTATTATGTAAGTGTGGTGATGTGCAATGTAGTAAAATCGTATTGACCGAGAGGTATAGGAATTTTTATTTGTGGTAACTCTCGTAAATAAAGAATGAGGCCTATATGATCATTTAAACAAATATATCCATTCGGATCCGAATCATGTATATATAGTTGGAGGACTGATAAACTAATATTTCTTCTTTAACAAAAAAAGTAAATAATCTATGTTCAGTGGAGAACATAGATCAATACTTAAATTTTTTAATCAACTACTTATGAATTGAAAGTCAGTAAATTATTAGTGAATATGACTACACTTTTTAGGTAACCATAATCTATTTAGGTTGTTGTATTATGATGTTAGATGGTGTTGATGAGTTTAGGAGGATTTTCCCTAAATGTTTAGAATTAATCACAGGGGTTAGCAACACAAAGACTTCAGACTATTCTCATTCTTTGTTCTGAGAACTAAGGTTTTTGCGTGTTTTTATTTCAGTGTTATACTGAGTTCTGTTAAAAGAGCTCTCAAAATTCTTTACACCAGTATAATGTTCGGTGTTTAGAGGAAGTTGTCTAGAATCCTTTGATGCATTCGTTGATACTCGTTACTTCCATATGTAATGATATCTTACAATGGTTAGAGCTAACTAGACTAGTTAATAAATGGAAGCTTATTCAGTTAGACACAGTCAGCACTAACAATTTGATAGCATCATTTTGGCCACCATCCTATTATTAATTACCTTTAATAGTGTCTTCTTATTGTTAATTTTAAGGATTATAAATGATGGTATTAGATATGCATCATGATTGGATTACTTTAATAAAGAGTTATGCCATAACATTTTATCAAAGTTGTATAAGTAGCTCAATGGATACTTCCATGGCATTTGAAACAAATACTTCGAGTTCAAATCTTGAATAACCATCAATAATGGAATGCTGTTGTATTCAGTTGACTAGTTCAAAATGGAAAGAAGCGCGTCTAACAAATTACACATAGTAGATATAGTTCATCTTTAAGAAACATAAATGTTGAGTAATCTGTTTGAACTTCACTATAATAGGGACGGGTAGCTAAAGTAACTCAGTCACAAATGAATTCGACAACGTAAATTTTAGAATATTTCATGACCAGTTTTAGCATTATGGGGAATTAGCAATAGGAGTTTGCATATAAATTCATTGAAAACAATTGGGGAGGGATAACCTGGAAGCACTGGACAGCTGTTTCGTCCTAGTATGAGACTTTTCAGCAGTGCGCACCTACGACGCCATCGGAGATCGAACCCGGAACACTCTGGCTCCACGGCGAACGCCTTACGATTGGACCACTGAGTAGGATACTGAAGGCTGATATTTCTAATTCAGTCCAGTTAAACAAAAATATCTAGACTCTTACATAACTCATTATTAACTAATAATACATAAAGTATTAACTCAAATATGTTGCTTACTTTTCTATTACGTTTTCATTATCAATTCAACTGTCTATTTGATTTAATCAATGATGGGTTTATTTATAAACAGAAAAATCATTTTATTTCATATTATTTGTTCTGTATTGAAAAAAAATTAAAGCAAATAAAAAACTGTCGTATTTAGTTGCTAATTTTTGAACACTTTCAATCATACTGTCGGGAAACTAAAAACAATTCAACTGTCTAATAGGAAATAGCTACCACAAATATTTTCACGCATCATTGTATTATACCGATGATTATAGTGGTAGATTTATATTGCTTAATAAACAGATACAATACAATACAATAATCACTATGGATATTTATCAGTGATCGTTTGTCACTAATGATATATCTGGTACAGTAGGTTATAACAAATAGGAAGGCTAAAAAACACGTTACGCTAGGAATTGGAGGTAGACATGAAAAAACCAACACCACTTGAGATGAACTGGGAAGGAATGCCTAAGATTCATTTGTTTGGAGAATGCTAGTAGGTGGCCTATACTCAACGTGGGGTAATATATATTGATTTATTAATTGAGATTATTATAAATACAGGATACAAAAAAGAGTAGGAAGGCATTTCATGTATGTACTTAAAGTATGATTTCTCTATTTTCTAAACATTGTCTACCCAAACTTTCAAGTATGTGCCAATTAATATAAAATATATGAAGATAAAACTAATTTTCATGGTTAGCATTCTGCCACTTGAAAATAATGATAAAACCAATCAGTTGAAATGTCTATTAAGGAAAGCGATCTATAGTATATGCGAATATAGGTTAAAATGACTTATATTTGTTGTATTTATTCTTTAAAGGCTCACCTTAATTGAGTATCTTTGAAAAACAGTGAACACTGAAAAATTCTTTCGTAATACTATGAAACTTATTCGAAGCACACTCGATTACTACATCCTTCTAGGAGTCGAACCCATACTATAACGAGTAAAATGTTTAATATTCCCTAGTTTTCATTGTAATCTAATTATGAGCACTAAAATGCTACAACACAAGTGACTTTTATTCTGTGTGTAGTTATGTATTTACATAAGCACAATGATCCTAGGAATACTGTTAACTGAATCAGTTTTCAGTGGTAAGCTTTCAAACGCAAATCGGTGTAGGAAAGCCAATATCTTTTGTACGAATAAGCTTTTACTAATCACAAAATAAGCATAAAGGAAAGCAGATTTGACATTATATGAAAGGTTGTGAAAATCAACAGATAATTATCTAAATTGAAGTGGCTTGTAGAGATTAATATTAAGTCTTAGTCGATAAAATTCGTCATGAATTGGTGTTGGGATGGTACCATTGACAATCAGGGAGCACTGGATAGCTGCTTCGTTCTAGTATAGGGCTCTTCAGAAGAGTTTATCCTAGATTGCACCATGGAATTTGAATACAGGGCCTTGATGTTGGAGAAGGCCTGATGTATGAGGCACTGGGCCAGTCGGATTTCGGTGGTAGAATCCCCACTTCCATAAGTTTATGATATAGCACAACGATCACTCATTGTAATTGGTGACAACTGTCCCACCTCCGACATATCTGAAGTCTCTGGGATGTAATCTAGGATGAACAGTACGTGTTCCCTGGTTTTCAATGGTACCCTAATGACATCACTCTATGACGAATTCAGTCAAGATAACTATCTGATGTGCTTTTATTCTGTAGAAACAATGTGGTTTTAAATATCTTCTTTTTCAAAACCAGTTTTAGTTGAAATAATCTGTACTAGTCAGTTATCATGAATGTCGATTCCTTCGTGTATCGTTTATATTATACAAATCCAATGTAGCAATAATAAATCTTCTATCCATAGATTTACATTTTTATATGTAATATTTCAAATTATTATTAGGTATCTAATCATGCCGTCTAACACTTTATAATTGTTGTGTTCATAATCGTTAATTTGTTACTTGACATACTATTAAAGTAAGATTTTAGAAGATTAATTACAAGCATTTGCTTTCATAAAAATAGTTACAATGATCGATGTTATGCTCGTCTAGTTCTTCTTTTAGTGAAGTTGTAGTGTAAATTCTGTTTTATTTGATTCGATATCATGTGAACTGTATTAATATGTTTGGTGATTTGGGGAGTTGACTAGTGTACAAATAACTCAGTGGTAACATCTCAAAGTGTAAATCTTTGTGAAATGTGTTCAAATCCCAAAGGAAGCATTATTTCATTCAAGATTATAAACAAGTTATGTTGATGAATACCAATCAGTACTAAATCTAGTACTGTTGTTTGTAGTTAGGTAGGTATAATCACCTTATATAGACATGTTATTAATCACCATGATAACAAACTTATATTGCAGAAGGACCGTGTAAACTAAAGTTTTTCCGGAAATGTTTAATTTTAACAAGAATCAGAGTAAATTGAAGGCTGATGAAAGAAGCATAAATCCATTTTAGCTTTACATCTCCAGATCTAATTATAAATAATTACAATACACTCCTCACATTTTATACAAAGTAATAAATTCTATGAATGAAACTCAGATTAGCCAGAGTAACTTTTTTTCAAAATGTATTGTAACAACCTGAAATCATGAAATGTTGCATAATTCAGATGAAGTGCTGGCTCTCGTTTTATATTTTGTAGTTCTTATTATCAACCTTTTTATAATTTACATAATTATGGTGAAAATTACATTTAGTTTCTTCTAAATTACATAGTAACTAGCATAATAATTCTTTTAACTAACATTTTGTACTTAGTGATTAACTACACTTTAAAGTTGTACTCAAAATGTCAGTGCTAATATCGTGAATCTATCTAAATCAGACAACCATTGATCACATGAAAGCACTAAATAGCCGTTTCGTCCTAGTATGGGACTCCTCAAAAATGCGCATCCACGATCCCATCAGGGGTCGAACCCATGACCCTCTGACTCCGCGACGAGCGCTTTGCCATTGAACCACTGAATCGGTTCCTAACATTTGATATTTCTAATTCAGTCAGTCTGTGATACGTTTGCTCAACTGCTTCACATCCGACACGATTGAATTCCACTGGTCACGTCTTCACACTAGAACTCTAGGAATTACCTCAAGGAGCTAGTCATTAGTGAGCTGATATTTAGTTGCAATTAATGGGGGTTGTTGTGATATGAAGTTTCAAAAATTAACTATCTCCACAACAACCCCCTTAATTGTAACTAATCAATATAGTTTATAAGATACAAAATGCACACCATGTTAGAAAAAACAAAACTTAGTGAATAAAATCTCTCAATTCAATGCAATGAGTTGAATATAGTTAGGCATCTAATCCAATTATTAGGAAAAATACACAGTTTGTTATTGTACTGTTCACCTGTCATTATCATTATTATCAGTAGTAGTAGTAGTATAAGTAGTACTGAAATTTTTTTCTGAAATTAGTATCCATATATTTATCAAACACAATTATGAATTGTTTAGATTCTATTTTGAAACAGAGATGAGATTTATAGAAATATATAATAGATAAAAAAAAATAAAAAGTCTCTTGTCATTCGATTTAGTGTATCGAAATTAATTTGACTATTCATTTCTGTTATTAGGAAAGAACTGATTTTAGCCTACTTAGTTTTACTTGAGGACTGACAAAGTAAGCATCAGTAGTTAAGCTACCAATTTAATACATCGAATATAAATTAACGATGAAACTATCTTTGAAAATAACTAATGATACATGAATGGCTAAACTAAATTAAGTAGTTGACTGGTTTTAAATTACTAATCATCATTCAATACAATGAATTTCACGGAATATACATGCATAACTTTATGTTGTTATGTATTGATGGGAATCCCTTACAAAGAAATAATAGTTTAAGTTATAGATGATTTTAATTGAACTGAAGAAATGAAGAATACTCAACGGAAATTCGTTATCGGATTCCTTCAGTTAGATGTCTGCATAAGTTTCATTACAATTTTCAAAAGAAGGCATATACAAATAGTTTGAATGAATTACATATGTAAACAATGGCACATATTAGAATGGTGAACTTCTATATCAGTGATAGCTTAAATATATCAGTAGGTTGTTGATTGTAAATTTAAAAGGTCATTTAAAAACACGATAGAAAAAGGCAGTAATTGCCACAAAGTGTATTGAAGAATATGAATTCACTAATAGTAATGAGACTGTTTTCGCAAGAAACATTATGTAATGTGATTTCCTAATCTGAGGTCAAAATACTGTGTAGTTCCAACTGATTTATTATTTTATTACCTTACTAATATATAATGAAATTACAGTACTTTTTTTGTAAAGTACTTGTAAGGGTGTTTTAGGGCTTCAGATATATTTGTCGTTAGTAAGTGATTCCCAGAAACTTTTTGTTACTGGATAGATATCCTGTTTTGCATAACCATTTAAAAGCTGTGATATATACGTGCTTGGTGTTTTTTTTTAGCTGTTTGATTATGTATTTCCAGTAAAAGAGGAATTGTAATCCATACTTTCCATTGATCTTCATAGTGAAAATATATCAACAAAGTAATGGTATTTTAAGAATAGTTTTGTATACACCATTGTAATAGAAAAGAATCATGTCCCCTTTCCCCCCACGAAGTTGATTAAGAAATTAGGTTTTCAGTGAGCAGCAACCATTCCAATAAACATCACAATAACCCAGTGTACATAATCTAAACACGTTATCCTTTATTTATACAATTGTGAATAAAGCAACTATATCATGATTGTAACCCCTAGTCTAGTAAAAAGATCACTCACTGATATACCAATCTATTAATTGATTCTCAGTTAACATTCTCAAGATATTTAGAAGTACATTTCACTAATAATTAATTATATCGTTGATGTGTTTCATTATCAGAACTAATAGTACTCATCTTAAATAGCATGTTAATTTTTTGTAGTATAGAATTTTTTTGTTTTACAAATTTCAATAGAAGAAAAATATGGAACAGAAATTATCTACCCCTTCCATCTCACACAACTATTACTATTCATATGTAGTAAATAGTAACAAGTAACCATCAGTGTAACCATCTAAGTAACTATTTGAAAATATCAATGTTTAATTGACCAAATTGTCTTCATTAAAGAATAACTACTGACTGTTATCATTCATTCTATTGCTAATGGTTTAACACACACCTGTAATGTATAATTCAATTACTACTGATTATATTTCATTTCTATTCATTGACGATTATGTAACATGACATTTTTTCTATTTGAAATATAAACATAAATAATTAAAACTAACAAAATATGTTACAATTTCAACTGTTCAATGTTTATATCAATTGAATTGAATATTGAAATACGAAACAAACAAACAAACAAACAAACAACAACAACTAAACTACAGTCATTTAAATGATTAATGGTTCTTCATAAAACATCTGAAATATTTAACAGAATAATTTATTATAAACGTTGTAAATTTTCGTTTCTTTATTAACCGAAATAATTTTCTTGCTGTTTTTTTTTGTTGTTTTGAAGAAAAATTACTTTTTTTCATTCTTTTCAAAATTACTACTAAATGATTAAGTATAAATATATTTAATCAGTTGTAGAATGAGTAATATTATCATCGTAGCCTACCACGGTGTCCCGAGAATGATATTAATCAATCAAGGTTCATGTTTCGTGAGCGAGAAGTTCACAGCTTGCCTTGGGCAGTAAGGTAATAAAAGGGTCAGAACAACACCCTATCATCCACAGACCAACGGACTTACAGAGTGCAATAATCATACGCTAAAATATTGGTTGGTAGCAAAGGGGGCTAACTGGGAGACGGAATTATCGATGATATTGTTAGCACATAGAGCCTCGAGTCAAAGAACAACAAAGAAAACATCATCATTTCAGTTGATGTACGGAAGGAGACTACGACTGTCAGAAGACAATATGACCTTGTCATAACCAAAAAAGTGGAACGATAGGAAGTGGAAGCAAGAGCGAAAACAAGCAGTGAGAAATATACAACGGAAACAGAAAATGGACGTTAAGCGATCAGAACAGCATCGAGAAATTCTTTTCTGTGGGAAATCTGGTGAAGTGTAGAGGACGGAGGACCATGGCGGGTGATGGATTAGGCTCGATGAAAGTACCCCCTACATGGGAGGGCCCATACGTAGTCGACGCAAGGCGTGGACCGGTATACACCAAAAAGAAAGACGACGAAGAGATGCGTGTAAATATGAGTCTATTGTAAAGATGGATGTGTTGGGATGATGGGACGAATATGCAGAAACAACTAGTGACCACAGAACCAAGGAGGTCGGCGCGTATACAAGCACAAACTTTTATTGGAGTGGCGAGTGTCGTGAATACTACTCATGAAGTCGTCCATAAGTAATAAGTAGCGGAACGTCGTGAGAAATCAGAAAGAATCAGAAAACAGCGTATGAGGCAAGTTACGTAGTGGCAAGAAGGAATGCATGTTTACAATACATATCAAAATCTAGGAAAACCAAGGGAAAAAAAAGCCTAAAATCGACACGAATTAGGGAACGTGAATGATATGCAAATTAATGATTAAAAGTAATGTATGTAGTATTCTATAACATTCTCCATTTTCCCAACCATTCGGTTAGGATGTAAGGCATGGCTTTTTCACTTACATTAAGGTAACGAAGTAGGGTATTGAATCTCGTGGGCTATTAAATTTAGAGTTATTGATGTTAATGTAAAACCTACCCATCCAATGAGTTAATGTAAAGAATACACTACTTTAACTGATTAACAATAATGTTTTATTTGAATGTTTGCCTCAGCAACTTGCTATATTATTAAAGTTTGTAAAATTCAACTGTCAATAACAACGATAAGAATAAAGTAATGTAAATAAAACAAACTAACAAGAGTATGTAGGGAACGATTATCCGAAATTGTTATCATGTAGTGGTTAGTGAAGGTCATAGTAATGAAACTGAATATCTTTATATCAATAATTTTGACCAGTAAATTTTAATGCCTATTACTTTATCTATACTTAGTAACTTCAATGACAAAAGCCTAGGAAGCTTATTTGGCACTTTGTTTATGATATTGAATGCCATGCATTTATTTATTTTGTTTTCTGTATGTACTCAGCTGTTTATTGATTTATTCTGCCCTATACCTAGACAAGGTGAACAACTTTTGAGGAAGTATCAGCGGGTTTGTTGGGTCGTTTTACCCATATAACTATCTCAAGTAATATTAACAATAGTGGAATAAGAACACTCGATCTGTGATACAGAAATATTGAACTCCCAGTAATAAAGACCGTCAGTCAGTCAGTAACGACGTAGAAGTTGGTACGTGCATACATCAGTACAAGTTGCCGTGCTTCAGTTAGCAGATAGAGTTTAAATTTTCGGATCGATTCCCAGAATAGTGTAAGTAGAGATGGAGTTAGTATTCATGGAGAGGATGAAATTTTAAAATATATATAATTAAGTAAAAAGCAAATTTGATGAATTCATATGCTTAGGATTTGGAGGTATACAAAAAATGAATGCAACTGTGCCATTGCCAACGATTTTGAGCCATGTCATCCAAAGTCTCTAATCATTTGTTACGATCATTATGCGAACCCCAACCAGGTAGTCTGCACCTATTAACATGGCTCAGACCAAGTGTCAATCACTTCATGGATTGGTGCTATGTTTTAGTGTGTCTGCACCTAGCTTTCTTCCAACCTACACCCACATCAGACAAAAGTGATCGTTGAGGTAGGCGATGGTTGGGCATATGTAATACATGTCCTAACCACCTTAGCTAATGAAGATTTATTACTTCATCAATAGATTTACCATACTTACCTGGTACTTTATTTCTAACCCACGTATTGCTTAATCGGTGGTCCCAGTAAATGCGAAGAAGACCCTCACAATTCAGTGAAAAGTCCATGTTATTATAAGTCTAAATATAATTGGCTTATATATAAATCAGTCTAAGTTATTATTCCAATGTATTATTTACTCGGTCTGTAGGTAGTTTGTACGAAGCTATACAAAATTAATGAAATTTAGGGAGTGAACTTGAGCGATTCTTAAACTACCTGTGGAGAATAACTACGATGGCCAGTCAGTGATATTTATTAAAATCGAAGCCAGTTAGTAATAGCTTATTGTGATACCTACGCTTCAACCGAGTGTTGTTGAACTGAATGAAGGAACCAGTCGACACCCAACTTCGAGATCGACAGGCTAGATTCCGTAAGGACCAATCATATACCAGCCACAGTGAGATACTATGAAACATTGTTGAACAGTTAATTAGATGGGACTCACCATATTACATCAACTTCCTTGACTAAGTGAAAGTAATTGAGAGTGTAGACAGTAGAACATTATGGAATTTTCTTCGACACAATGGTGTACAATTCCTACGATAGACTAAACTCCAAAATTGTACATAGAGGAAAGCTCATAGATTCATTATTAGTGAATATTGGAGTTAGACAAAGCTGTTTACTCTTGCTCTTTATGACTCTTCTAGTGGTTGACTAGATTTTGTAAACTCCAACATCTCAGTGGAGGCACGGAACACGTTTGACAACTTATATGCAGTTAGGCGATCTGAACTTTACAGATGGCCTAGCTCTTCTATCTCATGCACAGCAACAAATACAGGTGAAAACAGACAGTGTAGTAGGAGCCTCAGCGACCAGCAGCAAGCCTCAACATATGTATGGGAAAAAGCGAGGGCCTTGGATACAGAACGTAAAGCACCAACCAAATCACGCTTAACTTGCCGGAAAAGCTCCGGAAGATGTAGAAATTTCTACATAGTTTGGCAACATCATCACCGATTAACAAAAAATAGCCTAAAGCAGATAAAATAGCATGGATTTTCAGTGCATAGGCAGAATTTATAAAATTAGAAAAAGTCCCTGACTCAAACTAGCTGTTATTCAACACGAAAGTCACAGTTTTGAATTCAAACGTGCAGGCATTTCTACTTTATGTAGTTGAAACTTGGATAACTGCGGAAACCATCGCTATACAGTCATTTATAAACAATTATTTGCGTATGGTATTTCGGATCCGTTGGATAGACGTCATCAATAACAACATATTATGATATAAAACAATCCGATTTTTATCTGAGGAAGAAATCAGCAAACAACACTGGAGGTGGATAAAACACACGTTGAGGAAATTCCTGGGTCACAAGATGAACATTAACTAGTAATTCTCAAGGCAAAAGGACAAGAGAATGACTAAAGGACACATTGCACCATTAATTGGAGGCATATATGAATGTAGTGAATAGCCCTTTGTAAGAAGTGGAAACGGTAGTCTATGATAAAGTTGGTCGAACCCTGGTTGGCTACCTTTGCTCCACGTGGGATAACAGGCATTTATTGATCGAATGATCCTTGTTTTGTACCTCGTGGAAACTAATTCAACCACTTTATTACGATTGCTTTAAAATCTTCGCTTCTGACAACAATTTTCAGCTTTTCATACACCAATTCGATATTTTATTTCTTATTTTATGCACTGATTTCTCGCTACACCCATAATATTACACATGAACATTAACGATTTATCTAGTGAATTGATTAAAAATTAGCTTTATGTTAAAAATATAACTTGTCTTTGCTTTATGCACAACATGGATACATTGTACTAACTTCAACTATTTCCTATTATATAATCGTTGTCTAAAATAAGTAATATTCTAATGTGGTTTAAACTGTTTCTACCCTAAGGCTAACTATTATTAGAACATTAAATATTCATAAATCAAAGACATTGCATGAATTGCCTACTGAAAGTTTATATATATATATATATATATATATATATATATATATATATAATTGTATGTGTATGTATTCTTTCATTGGACTATGCATACACATCATCCGAAATGATAAAATAGGCTGGATAAATTATATTCAGTAAATAGTTTGCTTATCTAATTTACAATTCCCTTGAGTTATATTTTCATGTTGTTTTGTTTTTCTTTTTACGGGAAACTTCTATTCAGAATAGTAATAAGGAAAAATAATGTTCATTTATTAGTAGTTTTTGTATCATGTGCATACTTCATAAATGAATATTTAATATTGATAATATCGGGAGTTATGTAACTATTTGATTCTATGTATTAAGTAATTACAGCAAATATCAATATACTTCGAAGAAATAAGCATAGTTAGATTATGTTCTTCTTTTCAATGAACTATGAAATATGAATGGATTATATTTTATTTTAAAAGTGAAACACTAATAACTTTGAACTAGGGCGGTTCATGAACCTTCATATTTCATAGCGGACATGAGATCGTAAGAGTCTATTAAATGGAATGGAGTTAGAGTTTCACTCATGAATTGATTTTAATCAATAATATTTGTTGTAGGTTAATGTAATACTATCAGTTTCGTCTTAAAAATATTTAGGCTGACATTATTCATACATAACATCCTATTATGTTATAGAAGAAACTTAGAACTAAATTATTCATCGTGGTGTAATTAATGAGTGTTTATATCATGTTTCACTCAGTTATTGGAATATATTTAACAAATTATTGAACGGAAATATCACTCCATGCATGATTTGCTTGAAAAGTAGATCAATGCAATTAATGCATAGAAATTATTATTATTATTATTGAAATATTGAAGTGTCAACAACCATAAATGTGAATCTAACAGGCCCTTTTCCTTTATTAAATCTATTGCATCGTTTTCAGGATTCTTAATCCGAACATGTAAATCGCATCAGTGTTATGTTTAAAACAAACGTGAAGTAACAATTAATGTAGACGTCATTTGAAAACTTCATCTAATGGTTCCTGTATCTCCCAGAAACTTAGCATAAACTTGGCCAGTCAAATACTCCATCTATAAATGTTCTGTTGAAAAAAATGCCTCGCTTCTTTTAATCAAATTGTTATTCCATTTAATATTCAAATTATTAAGCCTTGATGCAATTCTGCGTTTCATTCAGTCATTCCTACCACCAAATCAATTATCATTTGTATTCATCACAAATCTCAATCAAGCATTCAACTAATTTATCCAGTATCACATAGGCTCGCAGACAGAGTAAGAAACAAACATGTATCAAAGTCCATCGATATTTATTACTAGAAATCTTTAATATTCTAAGACCCATTAGGAAAATAACATTTGATTTTGATCAACCACTCATAATTTTCAGTGATTATAATTAGAATATAAGAAGAATTGCATGGAAATGTCATCTACCTAGATCAATGTATACCACTTGTTGTGTACCGATTTCAGGAAAAACAGGTAAGATATCCTTACTTCAGTTGAATTCAGTGAAGAAATATTTCAAGAGAATGATTTGACAACCCACATAATTTGATAAATATTAGGCCATGTTACACAAGTCCTACAAATCAGGTGCTCTCTCAAGGTCATAACTAACGTGTACTTGTTTGGGTCACAAGTACAAATGAATGTATTCACCCATGATTTCTTAACAGTACTATTTCGCTTCTGCATTAGAAATCCTACCTACGCTTTTTGAGTCTTACCTTGTTGTCATAGTAAGTCTATGTAGCCGTTAGGAATTGTACACAATTTATGAAGTAGGTAAAACATATCAGATTAGTAAAGGCGAATTGCGTTGAAATTCTTCCAAGTATAATATTTGTGTCGACTGCAATTATCAGTAGAATTTAGAATGCTTGTTTCATCTTATTTTTATCTTGTAAAGTGAATGTAACTATATCCCAATCTTTAATAATCATGGTAAGATTTAAATGTACCTATGTCGTATCTGGAATATAGACCGTC
Source organism: Schistosoma japonicum (assembly GCA_025215515.1). NCBI lineage: Eukaryota > Metazoa > Platyhelminthes > Trematoda > Strigeidida > Schistosomatidae > Schistosoma > Schistosoma japonicum. Next base: position 12,289,157 of record CM046064.1, read on the forward strand.
AGTTAAAGTACATATAAATTAGCCTAATATTCAAAGATCTCCTGTTATTATCTAGTCAACTATTAAGAGAATCTTAATTGTTTTTAAGCGCGATTTGTAGACCACTTTCAACTGTGATAAAACAATAAATTAAAGTCAGTCATTCAATCATAGACAACGTAGAACCTGGTACATATACTCATAGGTCCTAGTTGCCGTATCATTTTAGTAAGTCAAAATCAAAATTTTTAAGAATAACATTACAACAGAATATAATACGGGGGGGGGGAGATAAAGCAAAGATGTTCGTGAAGGAATAATAGAAATTAAGATCTATACAAAAATAAAGACTGAATACATCTGTGCCACTGTGACTAGTTCTAAGACTTGTCACCCAGTGTCCTCGGTACTGATTGTGATTATTCCGCAGACCCTGATAAGGTAGCTTGTATCTATAAATATGGTTTAGAGCAACGGTCAGAGATTTTATGAACTGATGTCAAGTTTTGGTTTGGTTGCTTCTTGTATTTTCCATTTCCCGTAGGTCCCCTACTACAACAGATTGCTTCATAACCAGACTGGAAAATGAAAAATTAATGCCAATCACTGGTAATTTTTGTTTTGCATAAATGGTATGTGGATGATACATTCGTTATCTTCAATAATACTGATAGGCATCAGGGGAAGCTATAAATGTGAAATTTATACATGGATAATAGTCACTTATCTGAATCTTCAATTGATTTATCCTCTCTTACTACTTTCTAGCAGAAAAGATTGACTGATAAAGCAGATTTGTAACTCAAGAGTAAGGTATTGGTTTGACTACATTCTTTGAATTGAATGATTAAGTTGCTTCTTCTATCAGAGGTGTGCACCAATGGAGTTGTCCAGAATAAAGATGAAAGCTCTGCAATTAAACTATACACCTTAGAGAATACAATCATACTAGAAGATCTTTGACTATGTTACTAGGTTAAACTAAAAGTAATCGACCTTTCGGGAATTCACATATTCTTTCCAGTTATGGACCGATTTCCATAAAATCTAAACCAACAACTGATTATTTTTAACCACCCAATAGCATTTAACAGTCTATAAGTACAAGTACAAAATCTTTTTGAAATAACCTTTTAAAATAACCAAAAAACTGGATCATTAACAAAGACTGTTACTTTGCATCATATTTATTGATTAAATATTATACTTCTATGTAAACGTAAGCATTTGTAGACTTTTACAATGCCAATTTTTTCCTATACATAAAAGATATTTATTTTCTAATTAAATGACATCTGCTATTCTATTGTTGTGATGTTTCTTTCCATCAATCTTTATCATCAAATACATTTATCTTTAGATCATTTATATTATTTACATTACAATCTAATGAATGATGTAATTATTTCAGAATTATCTGCATAAAAGGAGATTAACATTGAGCATTTAATCTAAATTCAGACTAATTTTTAAACAATGGATGGTTAAATACATCATTACCAAGGTTAATTTTGATAATTTCAAATAAATTGAGCATTGGATAGGTTGTTTATAAAATGAGTTATATATATTTGTAAAATTCCAATGAGTAGAAATTAAAATTTCTGACGTTTCGCGGCTTAGTGTAAGTCGCTTCTTCAGAGAAATGAATAACCGAATTGAATTAGCACAAGATTAAATAATACAATGGAACAAATCAGAATCAAAATAAGTTCGTACAATCAAAATTGCGAGTTTTGATCATGTCATGTCAAGTCATTTGGGTCATGTCATGTCATGACATGACATGATCAAAACTCGCAATTTTGATTGTACGAACTTATTTTGATTCTGATTTGTTCCATTGTATTATTTAATCTTGTGCTAATTCAATTCGGTTATTCATTTCTCTGAAGAAGCGACTTACACTAAGCCGCGAAACGTCAGAAATTTTAATTTCTACTCATTGGAATTTCACAAATATATATAACTCATTTTATAATGGATGGTTAAATTAAATTTTTACAGTGTAAAATTATTATTGTAAATAAACATCACACTAAGCAAAAATGATGTTACCTGTGGGATTGAAACATAAACCATCATGTTTATTAGTAGAATTCAAAGATTTACATAGATTATTTGAGTTAGGTTGCAGCTGGCAAGCGGAATTCAGTTCTCATATCTTGTCCTATTTAGAAAGCCTCAGTCAAATGTACCTCCATCCCAATTTCATCTTCACTCCACGACTCAGTTTGATTCGTGCTATATGCTACCGCATTCACTACTGGATTCCGTTTGCCACAATCCAACTCAAATAATACTTGTAAACTATTTCTGTATCGTAGCAATCCGCTTAGTATGCACCTAAAGTAACAACGACTGATTAATTTCAAACCAAGACAATTTAACAAAAAGATTCAAATACACTCGAATTCATACGAATTACTTTGAGTTAAGGTAATCAATGTGTTCTAAATAATTATTTCAATGATTTCCAAACAATCATAATGATCGTTATTATATCTTTACAATAAAACATTTCAACTCGCTATCATTATGTCACACTATATAATAAATGGAAATAGTATCAAGTATTTGCACATTTTTAATGGTTATAGTGTTCTATACCTAAATTTTATTAGTTTGGTGTACATTTATTCATGTCCGACTTAGTGCTACCAGTAGAACTTAAAATTGCACCATTACATTTCATAGTATGAGATGTTAACACTGACCAACTACGTTGAAATTTTCATTTCTTAGAATGAAAAGATTCACAGAAATGACTTAGTTTTAAGTTAATCCCTATGATCTGACTAATTATTTTAATGATCTTCAACTGATTCTAATGAACGATGACATATCTTCCAAATAACACATTATAACTTTGCATCATTACTTAGCATTATATGACTACATCTTACTAACTATACTCAATTTTTTACGAAATATATATTACGTATCCTTTTTCAAGAATGACATATCAAATATTGTCACCTATACATACTAACTAAGAACAATTTATATTAGGAATAGTATGTAATCACTGAATATCACGTAAAATGTTCCATTACTTTCGATCTTCTTGTAGTCATTATTTAATCTCATGTTAAAGTACTTACGCCTGTTACCTCTCTCGGAGGAGTATAGGCCACTCACCAGTATTCTCCATTCAACTCTATCCTCACCAATCCTTTCCAGCTGTCTACAGTTACTGTTCATCCTTTTAATGTCTGATTCCAATTCTCGACGCAGTGCGTTCCTTGGCCTTCCTCTTTTCCGTTTCCCAACAGGATTCTAAATTAGTGCTTGTCTCGTGATGCAGTCTGATGATTTCCAGAATGTATGTCCTATCCATTCCCAACGTCGTTTCCTGATTTCATCTTTAGCTGGTAGTTGGTTTGTTCTCTTCCATAGTAGGCTGTTACTGATGGTTTCCGGCCAACAGACATTCAATATTCTGCGTAGACAGCTATTTATAAACGCTTGTACCCTTTTGATGACGTTTCAAGTAGTTTTCTACGTTTCAGCTCCATAGAGAAGAACTGTCTTGAGGTTAGAATTGAAGAGTCTTACTTTGAGGTTGTTTGACACTTGTTCTGAGTCGCATATGTTCTTTAACTGGAGGAATACTGCCCTTGCTTTGCTAATCCTTGCCTTTACATCTGCATCGGATGCTCCTTGTTCATCGATGATGCTCCCCAGGTATGTAAAGGTATCCACTTCATCCAGAATTTCTCAATCATGTTCTAATGAAATAGCAGTAGACACTGAATAACCCATATACAATTTTGATGTAAGTTGATTAGAAAAAATCACCAGAAAACTATAATCCTTGGTTTCATGCTGATTAGAATTTGATGGGAAATTGTTTATCGTATAAATTTGGGGACGATAAAGAATATCATTCCAAATATATTTGTTAAGAGGTTTTAAATATATTTCTCATATACTTTGACTTGATATTGAAACTCTGGAACAAGTGGATACCTTTACATACCTGGGGAGCATCATCGATGAACAAGGAGCATCCGATGCAGATGTAAAGGCAAGGATTAGCAAAGCAAGGGCAGTATTCCTCCAGTTAAAGAACATATGCGACTCAGAACAAGTGTCAAACAACCTCAAAGTAAGACTCTTCAATTCTAACCTCAAGACAGTTCTTCTCTATGGAGCTGAAACGTAGAAAACTACTTGAAACGTCATCAAAAGGGTACAAGCGTTTATAAATAGCTGTCTACGCAGAATATTGAATGTCTGTTGGCCGGAAACCATCAGTAACAGCCTACTATGGAAGAGAACAAACCAACTACCAGCTAAAGATGAAATCAGGAAACGACGTTGGGAATGGATAGGACATACATTCTGGAAATCATCAGACTGCATCACGAGACAAGCACTAATTTAGAATCCTGTTGGGAAACGGAAAAGAGGAAGGCCAAGGAACGCACTGCGTCGAGAATTGGAATCAGACATTAAAAGGATGAACAGTAACTGTAGACAGCTGGAAAGGATTGGTGAGGATAGAGTTGAATGGAGAATACTGGTGAGTGGCTTATGCTCCTCCGAGAGGAGTAATGAGAGTAAGTAAGTAAGTTATATATATATATATATATATATATATATATATATGTAGGCATTCATGTTTATCTAAGCATACTAGTTATAACATGAAAATAAGTAATGATATCAATCAAAACAGGTATAGAACAATCAACGATAGTTGACAGGTTTAGCATATAAATAACATTGATGCATTTATTATGTAGAAAACACCCTGCTGATTTGTTGTGAAGTATTTTTATCAGTTATTGTTTATATAAACAGGTATTCTGTCACTTATTCACTCTTTAAACTATAAAAGTGTAATATTATTTTGTAAGTACTTTATGATAATCATACAATTTGTAGGATATAAAACCCACAAGTCAATGGAATCGCATAACGAACTTATCAGTGTCTTAAAAGAATGAGTTACTCTACTGGAAAACGTATTCGCTTCCCATGAATTGTACTAGTTATATACTTTAACAGAAAGTCACCTACAAATATTTAATCCTAAACAAGAGCACTTCACACTTGAGTTATTTAATTTTATGGGCAAAATGCTCATTACATAGTCCAATTTAACATAGATCATTGTCAATTAGATTGCCTGACATATATGTTCAATGAAGAATTAATTAAAATTAAAATGTTCTATTATGAAGACAAGTGTGCCTTAATCGATCACTGTGTAAATGGAGTCTTCGGATTGGTTGATAGGTAACCGGTGATAAAGTTTCAGACTACGAAACTATTAAATTCGAGTTCGACTACTGTAGAGAGTTTTAGATACTTCAGGATTGCTAACAAGTCGTAACAAATTAAAAAACAAACGAATTCAGTAACGTTTCTTGCGACTAACTGTATTTTAATTACATTGAAGTAATTTCTGTTAACATTGCTTTCCTTTATTACTTTAAATGTGAGGTAAAACATGTTGTTGGATTAAAGTACCTAATAACAGTTAAATGTGGGTAGGTTTATTGAAATGGTATTAAGTTTGGTTGACTGAAATTATCACGGATTGATGTTAGTTAGATACCACTGAAAATCATGAGGTACTAGACAGATGTTACGTCCTAGTTTGAGACTTCTAAGCAGTGATAACCCTCTACTCCGTCAGTGAGTCGAGGAATTTTGACTGTTAAAGTTCAGAGACGTAGAGTGTAACAGTCATCACCGATAGTATTAACCGATTATCATGCTATATCACAAATTGATGGAAGTAAGAATTCTACCATTAGACGCCTACTGATCATTGATGTAGAAGGACCCTAAAGTCTTGAGTTAGATTCGCTCCTCTTGGTGGATCCGCGTGGTGTGCTGATGATGAATCTAATGCTAAGATGAAACATCCATCTAATGCTCCCAGGCTTTCATTGATACCCAGGTGACATTAATTTGTGACAGATACAAACAACTAAACTTAATACCCATCTTCACAATATCACTTTAATTTATGACAAATTAGTTACATTTAATTCCTAATTAACTAGCATACTGGATTAGTTTTAAAATGACATACTTTACTTTCATCATGTTATTGTAATGCAGTTTTTAGTAGATATTCAAACAACTTCATATAAAACTAACTTATTTAAAATAAATACGAAATAAAAACAGACTACTAATATGAGATTATATTTCTAAAGAAAACTCTTATGCAAATCATATTAGGCTTAGTTGAAAATCTTAGAAAACAATATGAATAATTAACATTGTCTATATCAGTGGATATTTCATATTTTATGTACTTTTAGTAAGAAATACACCACCATTACCACCACCAACAACAACAATAACAATAACAGCAACAAATGTAGAGGTTTATATTTCTCAATCTCACTTGTGTTTTAATCACTAGAGGTCTCCATAAAAATTAAAGTATCATTATTTTAGCTTATGACAAAAATAAAAAGCATATTTCATGAATCTGTAGGTTTGACTATATGGGTGGGGGGTGGGAAGGTGGGGAATACATTGTTGATACGTAAATCTATATTTTTTTCCCTTTGTGATATAAAAGTAAATGAACCATTTGTTTGCAAAAGATTTTAAAAGTTATTGTTTTATTTAGTTACTACGCCCAAATAAACCAACTGATATTAACTACTTAAATTAAATAGAACCAAACTTTGACCATTACAATGCTTTGATTTATATGAATGATATTACTTATAAATGAAGGCTTTAAATACTTCTGCTCGTATGCCAGATGATGAAACTAGAGTCAAGGTTCCATAAAATAAATTTTCGAATTATACAGGAATTCAATATTTAACAATGATAAAGTATTGCATTCAACAAGGAGATAGTATATTTTGAATGTACTGATTAGGACTAACAACTTTTAACAAATACGGAATTTTGTTAAAGATTCTTGGTGAACTTGATAAAGTATTATCAAAATCTTTGTTTCAAGCTGTGACCAATGAAAGTCAAATACATCGGACGTGAGGCGAATACCACTAATACGAATGGATAATCGATACATGGTGTCATTAATTATTTATAATTATTATGGTTAACCAACAAAGACATAATCATTGATCGAAACTGGTAACTCAATATGCACTGATTTCTATTGGCTATTCTGTTGAAAATATTCGTGATAATAAACCACTAATATATATATATATATATACTATATATATATATATATATATTAGTGATTAATATCACGGAATGTTTGCAACTAAACAGCCAATGGAAATCAGTGCATAATGAGTTACCATTTTGATCAATGATTATATCTCTGTTGGTTTAACCTTATCAATTATAAATAAATAACGACATCCTTGTCCATTTGTATTAGTGGTATTTGCCTAACGTCCGACATATTCGACCTTCATTGGTCACAACTTGAAACAAAGATTTTGACAATACTTTATCAAGCTAACCAAGGATCTGTAACAAAATTCCGTATTTGTTAAAAGCTGTATATATATATATATATATATATATATATATATATATATATATATACAGATAGAAGCAACTTTTGTTGTGGTTTGATAACTCAGTAGAGTTGTTTTAATGATAGTACTAATATTAGGCATTTTATTGAAAAAACTACTTCCTAATCAATAGTTTATAGATTTTTATGAGAATGAAAATTTGTATGAATATTTTTCCTCTGGATACGAATAAACATACAAAATTTCTAACTGTGCTAAATCCTCCAACTACTTATGACAAATAGTTACATAGTAAATCAACAAGGCAATAGAAAAATAATTATAACTTCAGAGTTTTAATGTTTGTTTATTATTAGCTGGAATTTATGTGAATCTATACCAGTTGTCAACATTAGAACTAATAAGTTCCAATAGAATGATCTGAATAAATCTTACTTAATTCCTTTACTTTATTAGGGATGTAACTAAACATTAGCTACGATCTTCATTATTGTATAATTGAATGTTCTATTTTCAATGCAGTATTATGCAGGAAATAATTAATAAATGAAATTCAGCTGTTTTAAATCTGAAGTCAAGAATACTGAAGCTAACAGTTGTTTTCAATAAATCCTTCAGGCTCTATATTTATAAATTCATAAGTATCATTTTTATGACTAATATAATAAGGCAAGTAATATGACTGAATATTTAAATTGGATTATGACTGGCAAGTGGAATCCAGGCAACGAGTTTCGTTTAATTTGTGATTCATCGGCTGAATGTACCTGGATTCCAATGTTGATGTTTACATTGGGATTTAAACTGAGTCCACTTTAAATCAAATGCCACGTCGTTCACCATTAAGCTACTGTGTCCAGGCAGTCATACTTGCGCAACGGGTATATATGTAATTAGGTAGTGCTTGTATCTTAGTGTGATCATCAACAATGAAATGCAGGTACATCCAGCCGCTGAGTCCCAAACAGTACGAAATGCACTTCCTGGATTTCGCTTGCCAGTCACAATTCAACTTAAACATTGTTTGTGAACTATCGCTATATCGAGGAAATCTGCTCAGGATGCACAGATAACAACAGATGCTGACTAGTTTTAGTCCATGACTAATCAACAGAAAGATACACGCTCTACCTAATATGATTGAATATATCAAAAGTGTGGATTGAAATTAGCAAATTACATATCTATCTGATATTTAAATACTTAAAATCGGCTTTCTACAAAATGAAAGGTAATGTAACAATTCACTAAAAAGGTTATTCAATATTAGAAAAATTGAGCATGCTAAGTCAAAAAATGATAATTGTGATATTTATTCAATAAGGTCAGAGTAGTTAAGTAAACTCGTTGTAATAGTAGTAACGACAGTACAATCAGCGATAATTCAATGTCATTGTAATGTAATGATGAATAATGTAGTGACAGAATAGAATACGAATATCATGCAAATGGGGAAGAGAAAAGTAAAAGAGCGGAAAAGTATTCTTAAGGATAAGGCTACACTATAGGCCAAAGTAAACAGTGTAGTCTTACATTAGTTATTTCCTTCCAACAATTTTTTTTATTTCGTACTTAAGAGTCGATATACACGCTTATAAATCAATCGATGTCTGTTAACCCACGTGCAACATAGGCCACCGACCAACATTCAGCAGCCAACTCTATCACTGAATCTTTTTTCCAGCTCTTTCCAAGTGCTATTCATTCTACTGCTTATATCTACCTCCAATTCCCGACGCAATGTGTTCTTGGGTCTTCTTATTTTCCTTTAGCCTTCAGGATTCCAAGTTGGTGCTTGCCCTATGACACAGTTTGATGATTTCCTCAATGTGTATCCTATTCACCTCCAGCATCTTTTCTTAATTTCTTCCTCGACTGGAAGTTGATGTATTCTCTGCCACAGAAGGTTGTTGTTGACGGTATCTGGCCAACGAATCCGAAGTATTTTACACAGACAGCTGTTTATAAATATTTGTATCTTTTGGATGATGCTTTTTGCAGTTCACTAATTTTCGGATCCATAAGACAAAACTATCTTCACATTTATATTGAAAATCATGACTTTAATAGTGACTGACAGTTGGTTTGAGTTCCAGATGTTTTTCAGTTGTAGAATTGCTGTCCTTGCCTTTTCAATCCACGCCTTCACATCTGCCACAGATCAGATCCTTCTTATTTATCAATGATACTGCCCAAGTATGTAAAGGTTTCGATATCTTTCAGAATTTTTCTGTCAAGTGAAATTGGGTTAGTGTTTGTTGTTTTGTATCGGAAGAGTTTGCTTCTCCCTTTGTGCATGTTGAGGCCTACTGCTGCCGAAGCTGCTGCTACCTTGTCCGTTTTTATCTGCATTTGTTGATGTGTGTAGGATAGTAGAGCTAGACCATCCGCAAAGTCCAAGTCATCTAGTCCCATCAATGTTATCTAATGTATTCCGAGATCGCCTTGAGATTTTGCGGTCTTTATGATCCAATCAAACACCAGCAGAATGAAGAAGGTCGAGAGTAAAAGGCCTTGTCTGACATCTGTCTTTGCTTCAATTGACTCTGTGAAATGAACTCCTTGAACAATTTTACAATGTAGTCCGTCGTAATTCAAACCTCTCCCCGTTTCCATTCATTTCTCTCAGTCCATGTCGTCCCATGATATCCTTATATGCGATGTTGTCCATTCTAACCATGGCTTTGAAGTCTCCCATCAGAATTATCAGATCCTTGGCTGAACACTTCTCAATGATTGATTACAGCTTCACATAGAAATCGTATTTATTGTATTCGTGGCTACGTTCGTGGGTGCATAGCACTGGGTGACATTCATTGTAATCCCAGCATCCTTCTTCGTCTTGAAGGATGCTATGATGAACCTACATCCATGAGGTTTCCGTCCTATGAGTGGTTTACTGTTTCTTTAAATAGTATTAGTGCTATTGCTTGCGTATGTGTGAAGCATATTCATTTTTGTGACTGTAGTATAACAGTAACTCTCACGAGTCCAATCTTTACTCTCTACCTTGTCATCATTAGTTCTCACTTATTCCAAGTATCAGGCCGTATCTTCCCATTTCCTGATCTATTTTGATGCTTCTCCCTGTCTCCTACATCGTGCGAACATTCTATATACCTGCATTAATTGCTGCTTGGCCTTTACCATGAGGTGTGATAACTTATCGAAATGAAGACCTTCCTACTCCCAGAGTAGAGTTACAATGGTCAATATGATTTTTTATTGTAAGCGTTTTTTTAGTAAGGTCGTATTTTACGGGATGGGGTTGTTAACTTTATGCTCAACTCTACTCCTTTGTCCGGGCTTGGAATGGGTAGTAACTCTAGGTGGCTTCTAGACAAAGTTTTTACTTATCATTAATGCTAATCCAGTGTATTCATAAACATATTAAAGTTGTATCTAGTTAGTTGATTTTTACTGCAGAGTATTTCCTATTTACAGTAAATTTTTCCTCCGTTATCATTTATATCAAATCAATATAATCCAATCGGAAGAACTTAATTTCCGTTTTACATCTTTTTAACGCTTAATACAAAGTTAGCACACCAATACTTTATAATACTACAGATGAACAAGATTTGTTTGATTAACTTTACTCATTCATAAGAAGCTATTTGACCTGTTTTCGCCTTTTACTGGTAAAACTAAACAGTTAGTAAACCAACGCATTATTAAACCATGAAAGTAATAATTATTTCATAAAGTTTCCAATGAAAATTAATGCATTTCTACGCATATCTCTAACTTACATAATAATGACAATCATTTCTGACCTCGTTTTACACATAAACAACCTGTAATGCTTTGATTCAGAAAGGTTCATGTTCTAATGATGATACTTAGTAGGTGACAATAAAAATTCACCATAAATTAGATATTCATCATATCATGAATATGTATATTTAAGTTGGATTGTGACTGGCAAGTGGAATCCAGGACGCGCGTTTCGTCCTATTTGGGACTCATCGGCGAAACGCGCGTCCTGGATTCCACTTGCCAGTCACAATCCAACTTAAATATAACTTGTGTATTACCGCTAAATAGAGGCAATCTGCTCAGGATGCACATATGGCAACAGAGGCTGACCAGTTTCAGTCCATTATAAATCAACTGGAAAATACAAGCCTATTCTGAATTCATGAATATGTATGTTTATTATTTTCTAAAAGAAAATCAGAAAGTTTTTCATTCCATGTGACATTTACTAATGTACTATGTGAGTGCATTTGCATATGTTTTGATATCAATATTATTTTTATGGTTGGTGCAAAAGACTATCAAGGTTGATATTCTAGATCAGTATTTATTATTTCGATGTTCTTGCTAACATTTTACATGACACACTCTGTGGAGTAAAGCATTGAGAATAAATCTTATCCACATAATGAAATCTTTTTTTGACTTGTATAAGATAAATCTTTCTTAAGACGGTGAATTTGTAAACGATTGATTTTTCTATACACAACTCCATTCAGTTAAAGCTCATTTGTAAGACCGGGATTCCATAAACTTGATTCCAGTGGTAATATTATTTTTCATCATTTGCAGACATCGATTAGACAACCAGTGAAAATCAAGGAGAACTAGTTAGCTGTTTACTTCTACTGTGATTATCTATTCAAGTAAGATTTTAGGATTAAAAATGATTCCGATAATTGACTGATACGACCTTATGTCGATATTCAGTCAACAAAATTAACCTCTGCAAACTGTGACCAAATAACGCCAGTGGATGATTAATCAATGACCATTGGGTGAAATAGAAAAGAAACAACACACTTTCCAAGTAGTAAATACAATAAATTTTATATTTCACACATTGAATTACTTAGCCAAGAAGAATTAACGAACATACTAAATACAATACTATGGGAATTGTCTGTGAATACGAGATAATGAGTTGAAAGTAAAATTTTAATAACTCATGAATGCAAAATGATGCAATAATCTTCAATGATTCGTTGAAAATCTTACAATTTCAGAAATGGAAACACCTCATTTTCTTCAATACTTAGTAAAGATTTCAATAACACAGAAGGTAGACTCTACAAACTGTGATTTCACTTTATTTGTCTTATTGTTAATTCTTTAACACAACTCAATGTAAGTTGACAATCTTACCAAAAAGCGAACTGAGGACCTTCAGACCTGTAAAATGTTGGTTATGATCTACTAGGGAGGAAAAAACACGAACAATTAGATACTTAATATTCCTTCCCATGGTCATTGACCATTTTGGTTTCGCTGTTCATCGAAAATAAATGCTATTTGCTTAATACATTGACTATAATAAAATGACTGAATTAGTTCAATGTCAGGACAATTATAAACATTTGTTAATTGTGCCTATTGATGTTTATTCATGATAAATGTAATAAGAATTTTGGGAAAAAATTCCCTATATATCCTACTTAATTTAATCTTTATGCATCTCTCAAAAGTGACACGAGGGGAGTTGGATACTAAAGGAATATTAATGTGAATAAGGTGTGAGATTAGAGACAATATCTCATAGTATTGATGTATTTCCACCCCCTCCCCCCACCCTTTAGATGTAATCACTTTTCATAGTTAAGGCAGCTTAGTTATAAAAAAAATTGCTGCAAGATATCTCCGTAATTATCCTTTGTTACAATACGGTTGAATGAATCCACAAATTAATTTCATTTTTTTATATTCATTACTTGATATAACATCTAAATAAAACATCATTATCTCATTATTTTATTGCTAAAGGAGAATTTTCGAAACTGAAGCTACTAATATGGTGATAAATTTAGCCATTCATGACTTTATCTACTACTAATTGATCGTTGTTTATGTCTAATGAACTTTTACATGTAATACAATGTTACGTAACAGTAAACAAGTAGTATATCAACGTTTTTTTCTAAAGAAGAATTACAGTAGTTTTGAATTTATTGTAAAACTTAAAATAAGTATGAACTTCAAAATTTCCTCATCTGTATCCAGCTTTAAGTCAAAATGAGATGAATTAGAGTTTAATCTGAATGACTATAATTACGGACCAATTAGTAATAATCAATAACTCAATGGTGGTGAAAATTATTTTGCAAGTAATAAAGCGTTCTATTTAATTTTATCACAACTACTTACTTATAATGAATTGGTTATACTAATTAAACGACGTCAGTCATCTTATACAATGACTACTCTTTTTTAAAGTGATTTCCATTACCACCATATGTCTACACCACTTTTATTTTCAATGAATTATTGGTTTACAACGAAGAAGCATCACATTTTCAATTGCCTGTACTAACGTGCAATGATTGAGTACTTAGGGCAAAAGCATACAGTCAAGTTAAAAGTACTTGAAAATTGTTTGAATAAGTCTTTTTAAGTTAGAAAATATGTCGAAAGTACTTTGTTCAACCGGTGCCTTTTTAAAACACTCCAGACGAATCTAGAAAATAGCAGATTATGTTATTTATTGGTTGAATAATTTCCTACTTCGTTGCCAAATTAAAAAGACTTTTTCATATTCTATTAAAATAGCCAGGTTGCATTTCCATAAACAGTAAAACAGTCCACCCTTTAACTAACTTTAGAAGTAACGTTTATTTAATGTCCTCTATCTTTTGTTCTTCTATTCAGAAGTCAATTTTTGTAGATTTCCAAAAACCATGAAACGGTTAACAAGTCACTGTCTGGGTGTTTGGGTACAATGTTTATCGAATTTTCCCGTAGGATATATGCTTTTTTCTTCAGAAACAAACAACGGCAAAATGCCGAAAGTTGGATATATAATTGATCATCAGACTGTATACCAAATTTGTTGAAATGGGGATTTTACCAATGCCTGACAAGTTCTTCTGGATTTGATTCCCTGGTGTGGTTAAGGAAGCGTATTAATAAGCAGTCGTACATTATGACTATGCAGTTATTCACTGTTCCTGGTTTTCAGCTGTGTCTAATAGAGATTAATCTGTGATGAATACAAACTACAAATTGTAAATCTAAACCATAGAGTAACGATATGCAAATAAGTTATAAAATATTCGGAGGATTAAAAGAAGAAAGTAAACGAAAGAATCAATTTTACTCTAATTGATTACGTAATACCGTAGCAATTTTTCGTAATAATTGTGATAAGTGAATTTGATAGATAAAGTGATAAATAAGTTAGAAATGTTAATTATACTGAACGGTCTGGGAAGTATTATCTAAATCTATAATCATTTTTAATTAGGAGCATGAATGTAATAATCCAGTGTGATTATATTCAGTTCTTTCCTGCACTCTGATAACACGACACAGATTAAATAGATCTAAATCGTTACTGACTAAATCATTTCTATCTGATTACGTAACTGCTATAAGTTCTCCCAGGTTTTTTAATTATTATACATCTAATGTTAGAGTATATTGAAAAAGTCTGATTAAATAGTTATGACTATAGAATTAAGTAAGTAGAAAAGGCACTAATTACTTATATGGGGAGTATCAAGTCTATAAAAAAATGGTCTCTGAAAATAAACTTCAGTAGTTAGATATGATTTATTTTATTATTACCACTGTAGTATAATACTGACTAAACGAAATCTAGAATGACATGCTGGTGTGAAATTCAATGAAATAGCCATTAATTTAAATTCATGTACTTATTTGTTGTGTTTAGGGTTACTACAAAACTTATAAAAGTTTTCATATTTTCATTGATAATTAGTTTCATTACCCAAGTTTTATAACGCTTTCTTTAATTATGGCCATATGAATTGACATTGATTGATCATACAGTCGTGACCAATGTCTTGTTAGCATAGTTCGTATTTCTAATTCACTTCAGTTGACAAAGTTAGAATCTCTCCGTTACTAAAAGTACAAATTTGCTAAGATAGTGTTCACTATACTTGGATGTCAAAAAGTTTGAATGAAACTATGAACCCAGTTTTTTGAATTAGTTACAACTGGTTAACATTTCATAACTTTCATCTTGAAAGTAACACTTCTAAAATTTAAAGGCATGTTATTTAACTTCATATTTGAAGCTAAATATTCTTCAGTTCAGTTTATTACTTTTTGCCATTTTTCATCTGTGGTTTTATATCATAAAAAAATTTATCTTCATTTCTAGAATAACTGATTATCATCAAGCATTTTGGACTCAGTCTATTTCATGGTATAAATCATTCATGTTCTTTATTGAAATTATATTTTGCGTTAAGTATGTCGACTAAAATGACTTTGTCTTTTTCCTACTGAAATGTCATTCAGCCAATGTCTCCTTCTGACTATATTTATATTTACTTATAGTAATATTGTATGTTCAGAGGTAGTTTTTGTAGACATTATAAATCTGTTTGTCTATGTTAAGTCTTTAGTTATTATATACAATATTCCAAATGGTTATATAATGACGAAAAGAATTCCCATTTAGGTATTAAGAAGGAAACGAGAGGAGCGAAGGAAATTTCTATTCAAGTTGTTTTTTATCAAATCTCTACACTAATACATCTTCATATAATTTACAATAGATTTAAAATCATTACCAAATAATTGATGGTGTGTTACATAATAATGTTCCGGGTTCAAAGTTATTTGTAAAATAATTACAACTAATTAACGAAGTAATTAAGACATGCAAGTGAATGAGGTAATTATAGTTAGGAAAGTATGTAAATGATAAGTGAATGAGTTGGCATATCGTTGATTATCTAGTAAGAAAAAATCTGATAAGGTAATTACAAGAAGTCTGATGGTAAAAACAGTTGCGTAAGAGTTAAGTGGTGATCAATGAAAAGAAATCTATATCGTGATAATAATGATAATAGTAATAATAGTAATAATGATGAGAGAATCGAGATTAATAAACCGTTTGTGAACCATCTAAGCAATGGCTATTAGGATGGCTAGGACAAGGAAAGAGGCTGTACATATTTCTTATGCACACTGAGGTCCAGTTTTAGAAAATGGATATCTATAACTTCTTCTACATGTAGAAGACGTATATGTAAACTATACATTGATTAGTTGGGACTTAATAAATGATTTTAAAGTACTCCTGATGTCCACTTGATGTTCCGTATCAATCAAATATGCAAGTATAGAGTTGTTTAGTTGACCTAGTTGACGTTTATTCAGCCAGGCTGGATGCTATTCGAAAATTCTTTAACGCACCTACTGAATTGTGTACGCATTTTAATTGGATTGTACATAACTGCAATTACTTTGTTGGTTTTCGTTTACTAGATAGTCAACAATATGCCAACTTATTCACTTATCATTTACATACTTTTCTAACTATAATTACCTCATTCACCTGCATGTCTTAATTGCTTTGCTAGTTAGCTGTAATTATTATACAAATACCTTTGAACCCGGAACATTATTATGTAACACACCATCAATTATTTGATAATGATTTTAAATCTATTGTAAATTATATGAAGATGTATTAGTGTAGAGATTTGATGAAAAACAACTTGAAGTGAAATTTCCTCGCTCCTCTCGTTCTTTCTTAATGCTTATAAAACGATATACAAAATGTAGGTCCTATCACCTCTAACTATTTAATGTCAAAATAAAGTATCAACTATAATAATCCATTCAGATTATTATCTGCATTTTAAATTGATAGATACAGTTTGATCAGCATTAGAACTACATACAATGACGTTGGGTTTTATTGAGCAAATTATCAATGTAAATGTGTTCATCCTACTGCTGCTAGTCATTCTCTTTCTAATAACATCGAACTATGAAGCCGGATGACAGGGATTCAAATTTCGTAGATAGCATCAGTTTGATCAAAACTGTAGATGTCCATTGTTGATAAGTTTAAACTATAATAAAATATAAGTTCAGAGATTGATATAGTTTCTTATTCATAGCTTTCAGCCGCCTTATATAAATGCAGAGATTTCATAATCTCAGCTATATTACAAGTTTTTGTCTCTACGGTTTATTCAACTATCAATAATTACTATTATCATTGTAAATGATTAACTATTGATGCATTAATAAAACAACTGCTTTGCAATCCTGTAAGAGATTATATGACTATGAAATTCTAATGTTTACCGAGATTCTTTCCTAACCCTCTTTTATTTTATTTATATTTATTGTATTAAAAATTGAATGTAAACATTTTTTTTCATAAAACATACGGATTCATTAGAATTTACAGATAAATTAGTCATAACAACAATGAAATTGATGAAAGCATAACGAGGGAATAAAACTTCCTTATCATACAGAGAACAATTACATTCTAAATGAAACTTACGCAACATACAGTTCTATTAAATACAATTCAATCATGAATTGTTTATTAAATACAATCAAAAGTCATTTATATGGTATTGAAGAAACATATTAGAAATATAAGTATGAAATGTAATATAATGAGAAATTATCAATTCCTACAATGTTATCACAATACGGTAAAGCATCATAAGTCTTTTTGTAGGAATCTTTTGTTTTTAAAAATCTACGGTCACAGAATCACTCAAAACTAAAATAAACTAAAATACTTTAAAGTCACAAATAGATAAGCACCACATATAACACATCCTTACTTTGATGTCAAAATGTTTATTTGTTCAAGACTAGTCTACACAGGAGTATAGGATACAATTATTTATTGTTAGGAAAGTCCATTAAACTCTATATCCTAAATGTATGGTGAGTGAAACAATTGTTGTATCTGCAAACATGTCATCATTGATCATGTCAAAAATGTTTCCCTTTTCATCGATGTTGTTATTGACTGTAGCCAGATATACTTCCTGAGAGAATTGCATCAAAACAGCAGTCGTTCACAGATAAATCAAAAGTAGAATTCCGGGTTCCAATTTTTATCCACAAGTCAAATTTAATCAAATTATGAATAAATGTCATTATCCGAATAGAAACTCCACTGTTGAATGATATCTCTATCCTATTCAAATAATCGTGGAAATGATTAATGCAAGGCCAAAGAACACCCTGTGTCGAGAGCTGGAAGCAGACATAAAAAGGATGAACAGTAACTGGAGACAGCTGGAAAGGATTGCTAAGGACAGAGTTGAATTGAGAATACTGGTAAGCGGTCTATGCTCCTACGAGAGGGGTAACAGGCGTAAGTAAGTAAGTAACTAAGTCATCCTGTATATGCTACAAATGCTTGCTAGTTGTTTATAGATCATTAAATTAAAAGGCAGTTGTATTGATTTCTTTATCATCATTATCATCACCATCAACTTTGCTTTTCTTAATGAATCAGTATTTGGATAATTTGGAGCATAAGGGGATGTATTTTCTACAGATTGCTAAGGTTTTTTATGGGCATCTGAAGGATTTCATTGTGTTACAGGCCCTACCACAGATTTATATTACTGGTCATCGATGTATACCGTTATCACTAAGATATTGCAGCCGCGACTGGCCACCTGCAGAATCTGTGATGCATGCACTGACTAATCACTGTGAAGTGATTGCCGTGATGCTTGTGACTTTTTGTATAGTGCTGATGACAATTAAATAAGTGGTCTAAGGGACACGATACCACAAGCATTACGTATAGACGGAGAGAGTGATACTATTGAAATAATCAGCAGAAAACATGCTGGTAATCAAAGTTTATATTTTTAATAAATGAGATCATATTATTAGATGTAAATTAGTTCTAGACTTCAATCCATAATTATGTATGCAATTAAATATTAGTTTCATTCTATGCGTTGATGTTCCCCCCCATCCTCCACATCTTGTTAAACAACTATTTGTTTGTAATTAATTATTATTATATTTTTTAAATTTAATATCACGAAATAGTTTGAATTAGACAACCATTGATCACCAGGAAGTATTGGGCAGCTGTTTTACTCTAGTATGAGACTATTCAATAATACCTATTCACGACCACATCAGGGACTGAACCCAAGACTTTCTGGCTTCATGGAGAACGTTTTATGATTAGACCACTGAGTTACATCCCGGCAGTTGATAATTTTAATTCTATTCCTTGTTCTATATTTTATAATGTGGATTTTTTTTATAGTTAAAATCCACTTTTCTTTCCTGTTATTCTAAGAAGGAAAACTAGGGGTTATCAGTAGTATTAACCATTATTTAAAAAATGTTGAAAGGTTACTAAGATGCCACAAATACATACACATTAATGTTTACTTTATTTTATTTTACAAACCTATAAGAGACTTATTTTTAGACAAGTTCAACCGGTCACTTTATACTGTGTGTCATTAGTTGTCAAAATTTTAGAACTTTGACTGTTTAACTACCGAATAACCGAGAGGTTATCAACAAATAATTCAGTATTTGATTGCCAAAAATAAATCTCTTTTAGTCAAGTAGCTAAGTAATTTTTAACTAATAACTGTTGATAGGAATCATAGAGCTTTAGTTTTAATTGCTGAATAAGTATACGAAGGATTTCAGATGACTTGATAGAAAATTTCGCTTTAACATTTAATTATTTCAGCATTAATTCATACTAATTTACTTGTACCTACTTAGAATGTAAACTGAAACAACGTTTTAGTATAATAAGATATGTAATTATAACTTTCATCATTGTTATTAGCGTTGATTGTTAACATCTAGCTTGTTAGGGAATGAATGACTTAATGTAGTACAGGGATATTTACACTGATGGATCCCTTTTTACGTTGATTGTATGGCATATATTTTGTGCGTGGATCCCCGAAATGTATGAATTGTTTGTGGCTAACTTGAAGTAAACATTATCAAAAAGTAGTATAAGTTAAAACTTCAGGTAGTTTTTGATTGGACTTATCATTAGCCAATCTGAGTTTGAAACAATTCTTATTTAGAAAAGGTATATAATCTATGTTCTATGTATAAAAATATAGGAAACATTTAATAAGGTTAAGCGGAAACTAGTCTACTTTTTAGTTGATATACAGTTTGTTTGTTATTATTGTTAACCAAGAAATTGTTATTTCTCAAGAAAACATCAATACTATTTGAATGTGCTTTGATAACTGGGCACTATAATCTATTTTCACTTCTAGTAACAACAACTTCAAAAGGCAACTTTATATAGAACAATGTTGTTTAGAAATAAAGAAAAGTGATTCAATTAAACAACATCTGGGTATCAAAGCATTCCCAATAACTTTGGGAATTGAGTGTATATGTTATAAGCTTCGTTGAATCAATAATAAAATAGCGTTTTCTTTCGTAAAACAACTGAAAGATGGTTCCCATGGGAACAAAATTTGTAGATTTGAGAACTTTCTAGATTATTTAATATTTTCAATAAAATCTGTTACTTTAAGTAGAATTTTTTTTTTATCTTTAACTTATTTTTAACATTTCTCCCTAAAAGAGATACTTCATTTCTATAGTCGAATTTATTATTATTTTGATAAACACTCCGTAAACAGGCTTGAAGAATAAATGAACCGATTCAGCAATACTGTACTCTTAAACTGGATTGCAATTTGCGTAAACAATGAAACATACATGACCAGCTGTTTAAAGTCATTATATAACAATTACGTAACTTGAGCAGATTGTCTATTAAATCCTATATGGTCATGGAAAAAATAAAGGTAATACACAATTCCGTTGAGCATATAGACTAATGTTGTTAATTTGGATCCCTATAGCGTCTGGAATATATAGAAGATGAAATGGAATTCCATTTGTAAGCTTTTATAGTGTATGATTTACAACAATCAATACTTTAGTTTTATCTATTGAATATTTACTATCTATCAAGTTTAACAAAATAGAACTGTGCATGGATTTCACTGGACCCTTTTTAAACAAAGATGGTAGATGTTTATTGATCCGTTGGTTTATTCATCTGATAGTGCGTCCAATACAGCTTTCTTCATAGAAGTAGCGAAATTCATAGATACACACTGATGTGGAAAAACCAGGTAATTTGTCCTTAACTTAAATAACTATCACTAGTTGGCTACTGAATGACAAGTAAAGGTTTTCTGTATGAAAATTTTCTTCATGCAGCTCAAGTTAGTCTATCCTGTAAAACATTACTAACTATATACTCGCTGAATTGTAATTTGGGGAGTATATTCCTAATGGTCAATAATGACAAGTGTTTTTCTTCAAAAAACTATATGAGTAATCGATTTCCCTCAACAAGCTGAAAAGTGTGCTTAGTTCATTGTTTATTAAGTCATCCGAGCATATCTTTCTAGCTTTGGTTGCCAAACATCTAACAATATTTCTCATACAACCTACTGGTCTAAACTGATTACTGGAATGAATAATAGTTGTATTAATAGTAATTGAATATTCAGTTTAAACAATATGACATCTTTTTTCTCCGAACATTGAATGAATAATTCATTTAACGGATAACTTTGTCTGTTTTTTTACAGCTTTCCTCTATTAGGTACCATTTAATCTCAGATCTGTTAGTCGTGAAAAGATAAAGTTTTGGGGAAAATTAATTTGAACTAATGTTCTTTTTATGTTGATGTCTTTACGATTGTATGTGATCAATAAAAATTCTAAATCTTAGAAATGAATTACACAGTCAATTGTCAGAGCATAAAACAAAAGAGACGTCATTAAAGAGGTCAATGTTATTCAGTATCTTAGTGAAACACTTGAAGTTTCTAATGATCGATACCTTTGTAAACTGTAGAATTCGACATACCTTCGCATCAACTCTGTTAGCATTTTCTACAGCATATTTTGCTGCTAGTTTGTAATGAGCTATTGCTGATAGAAAAGTGAAACTCATGCCTATTCCAAAACGCATTTTATCACCATAATTCTTTACTATTATTGTATTCAGTTACTTTCTTACGTGTGACTGTTAAATATTTGTCTATATAAAATGCATCAAACAGTCTTCATTCCAGTGTGGGACTTTTCAAGAATGCTCATCCTCGATTCCAATAGAGAACAGAGTAAAAATATTTCATATCTCTTGGCTCATGCCTAACTGTTCTCACCACTGGGCCAACGTTCAGTTGTAGAATTCCCACTTTCATCACTTTGTGACAATTCTCTGATGATTGTATCTGTAATTCAATTCAAGTCACTAATTATAACAACCCAACAGTTTTTACATGGTTTGTATCAAATTCATGGAATCAAAACCACCAATGTCTGCATGAAAGGATATGTGAGAACACATAGGCTAACTAAATATAGCTTGTGTTAATTAATACAATTCCATTAACGACGTAGTGTGTTAAATTTTAGGGTGTAATTTTCGGTAGACAGTCTATTCCGAGAAACTGGTGATATGTGTATAAATGGTGACAGGATATAGAAATGATTATCATAGACAGTAAAATAGGCACACGAGTGATCTTATCAACTTTTGTTAAACACGTGAATAAACTAACTATATGAAAACGAAAATGAGCTAGATACTTATTTTCCTATAAGCAACATTCGTATCTATGCCATTGGTAATGCCAATGTGATTATCACTCTGTCATGTTAAGTCTCTAATGTAAATACTAAAGAGGTTGTAGTAACAAGACAAATTAGGTATATCTTATAGTTACAGCGAAAGTGAATACATATACCGTTGATTAATCTCATGCAAGATTTGTCTTTATGTAATGAAATCATTTAAGCGCTTTGTGTTAGTATATCCTACAGACAAATAGCAATGTTGGTTCACATTTTATGCAAATATATGCACATCTACCAGATGCAAATGTATCACATTCTATCTACTTGAAATATATGTTTATTTAACTTGGTTGAAAAATAAATTGTGCATTGTGATCAACTAATGAAAAATCATTGTTAGACTTAGTTATTACGAAGTAGTAAAGGCATATTTTTGTTGATTTATTACACTAACAACTCTTATCGACCTACCAGTCACAGTAAAAAATGGTACGTAATGTTAATCCTTGATAGATTTGTTGTTAAAGCGATATTTCTTTAAAAAGATAAATTATTGAAGTTTAAATTTTACTTTAATGAGAAGTCATGATTGGTGAAGTTTGAATATGTCGGGAGTGATATAGTTATCATCAATGACAATGAAAGGTCGTCGCACAGTATCACAAATTAATGGTAGTGGGAATTTTATCACTAAGTTGTAACCCATTAGTGCAGACAGTTAGGCGTTCGACGTCAACCTGATGCCCCTGGCACAGAATCTGGGGTGCACACTGCTGAAAAGTTCCACACTAGAACTAAACAGCCGCCCAGTGCTCCCTGAGTTTCCATGGTACCCTGCCAACATCAGTCTGTGAAAAATTCAATCAACTAAAGTTAATACCATTTTCCAAAAACCACCTCAATTCAATAAGATTAGACCAGAACGATGACATTACAGAAACATTCTATTATTTCTTTCATTAAACTAATATTAATTTACTTCTGATGTAATCGTTTAGTTACTAAATTTTAATTCAATGAGTACAACACAATATTTCCATTCTAACATAAGATGATGTTGTGAAATGCACATCTTTCATACTCGATACCATTAAATATAAACATTTCATATCTCATAGTATAAACCAACAACTTATTCAAAGTTATATACATTCAATATTCAATCAGTTGGCATGAATATAATATAACATTACTATTGCATAATCATATAACAATAAAACAATCTACTAAAAATATATTTATAACAATTCAAATCTCATCAATTCTTAGAGTAAATCATATGAATTCAATCTACATATATATAACACTGAATACTATGCAATGTTTAGATAAAGTGTATATATCTATATTCATACTACAAGTAACTTACCACAACTGACTTCCATAACTTTCTTTTCTAAATTTTTCTTTCTTTAAAAATTAATAATAAATAACTTTTTTTTTAGTTTTAATTTGTCATGAAATCAATAATTAAATTTGATCAATGTGTTCAATATTCAAAATTATATTCAATTATTCTTATAATTGTCATTCATTGTCAATATACAACGGATGATTCTTTTCAATTCAAACAAAGTGATTATTGAATCATTTAAATATAATTTTGTTAACAGTGTAAAATTTCCTATACTTTGATAAATTTACAAAGACAAATGAAATAACCCGGAAAATTAAGAATTAGGATACTTTTTCCTTTTTTCCCAACTATTTTTATTTTAATAAATGGGATTTTGAATTTTTTAGCCAATCAGTGATAAGTATGTCCATACACCTAATTTTTTAATTGGACAAAATAGAATTAAATTATTCTGAGTATGTAAAATGATGAATTTTCTATTATAGTAACATAAGTAGATTGTATATGTTTTATGATAAACTAATGAATATGTAAACTGAATGCTTTCTGAATACATTTTGTAAAAATACAGAATCAATGAATGAAATCAGTTTATAGTCAATAGTGATAAGTTGCAAGTACTTGTAGCTTTAAAGTGATTACTTACAGAATGAAATTACTGTTATCATTTGTACATCGTGAGTGGATTGCTACAAGTCAGCAGGAATTCATAAGTAATAACTTAGTCGGAGATTGATAAATCTCAGTCCGTACAAAGTCAACTGGAGGATACATGGACATTAAAATTATAGATACATACTCGTTGTATAAATGTGGTAAAATGAACCCAGTAGCTTAATTATAAACAAGGCAGCGTTTGTAACAAACAGAAGGGAATTTGAATGTTTATATGAACATCAACACTGGAATCCAGGTACACCTTATCAACAAGTACTAAGTAAAATAAAACACTCGTCCTGGATCCCACTTGCCAGCTACACTTCAGCCCAGTTGATTTGAGTAGTGATATTTATAAATCATATTTAGTTGTATGTAGAGTGAGTCATTCAAATATATATCGCCCTCTACGGTTACATGGTTAATAAGTAGTGAACAGAAAGCTTATTGTTATATTTGTCTGTAGATTTATGACTCGCTTTCATGACGGGACTGATCCTTACTGTGGGATTCGAACTTGCAGTCTTGCAGTAATACGATGAAAATACTTACGACCTAGTTGTCGGAGTTCTAACTGTCTTAATATTTGCCTGAAAAACACCAATCAGTGGTTAATTAGTAACCAATTGATCGTTAGCTTAGTTAGTGAGTATTAAATTAGCATGATATGCCTTATTTATAAAAAGTGGATACGATATAAATTAGTGACAAACTAACATTTGCACTGAAAGAAAGTCGCTATGAAAGTGACTAGATGGTTGGCTAAATCAATCTGAACAACGATAGTGAAGTAACTGATTTGTGTATGCCTAGTCGTAAACAACGTATTATTAATGGAAACTGAATATTAAATAGTAATTCACTTACCTGGAATGAATCAGTACAGTTCTGTATCTAGCGACGTAGGCTGACCTTTCGAAGATCGCGTATCGTGCCGAGCGGATAAAACAACATTTAGTTTTTATTAAGATGAGTCACCCTAAAGTTGCCTTGAAAGAATAGTGAACTTGACTGAGTTATTCTACTTACATGCATCTCATCAAAGATAGAATGTTGTTTATAAGGATACACAAGAGAGGGTTGAGTGGCTTTCTTTATTCCCATCTAACATCCGTCCGTGAAGAAGGATTATTAAACGTTCTATAATGAAAAATGACCAATCCTGGAAAGTATAGTTCACTTCTAAATTAAGTGAAATATGAGATTGTTGGTTTATCATTGAATCCATATAAAGTTATAGGTATACACTGATTGAAATGTGATGATGAAGTTGTATTGAGCCTTTATTCTTTAATACTTGCTTACTAACCACAATTTTTCAAATGTAACTACTTTCGAAATGTAATATAATAGACCATACATAACGGTAAACTTTCAGGTTAGAGAGGAAGCAAGCATCAGATAATTTCTCCATTTTGAAGACGTCAGTAGACATTATTTGTTGATCAATTTATCTTTGTTTGTATTTTGTATGATATACTGAAGATACTTAATATAAGCATAAGTATATTCATAGTCACTGGACCTATTTTCACTTTAGATTTAAAATGGATCAATTTATTTCTTGAATTCACATGATACTTCTTCTGCTTTAATTTTATTTCGGACTTGTAAAGAAAGAAAACATCTCGAGAGAAATGAATCTCTTCGTCTCTGTGACAACATACATTCGAACTCAGTTCGTTTCGTATCAAACGCCACAGCGTTCAACACTAGACCACTGAATCGCAGTGTAAACATCAACATTGGGATGCAGGCACATCCAGCCGACGAGTCCCAAATAGGATGAAACGCGCGTCCTGAATTTCACTTGACAGTCACAATCCAAATGAAATGATACTTGTGAATAATCGCTATAACGAGGCGATCCGCTCAAGATGCACATATAGTAACATTGACTGACCAGCTTCAATCTACAAGAAATCAATAGGATTATACAAATTCATCCTACTATCAACATTTCATGTTATAAATGGAGCTTAATGTTGAATGTATGCAGCTATAAGTGTTGTAAACGGATATCATCATCACTGGGTATCTTTTGTAAACATTTCAACAAAGAATGGAAGAAAAACTTATTTACTTAAGCTTATGTTTCGATAAACTGTATAGCTAATTGTCTAGTTTAGATGTAGGTCAATGAGTAATCGTAAGAATTTTGATAAATAATCATGTAAAATTTCTCGACAACATTTATGCTTTAAATCGTCGGTTAATAATTGAAGCAGGGGATTTGTAAAACATGAAAATGATGTAAACAAGGTGGCAGAGACAGTAATTGTGATTATTATTAGATGAGGATGAAAATGTATGACTGAAAATCGAGAAAATCGGCATGGAGACTGTTTTTATGGTACTAGTAAGATGACAATAATTTTAATTATAATGATAATTATTATTATAATAATGGTGAACATAAATAGTAATATTAGAAGTAGGAATGAAATACGACGAAATGGAAAGTTACAGTAAACATACAAATCATGTGTAGTTAACTCTTTAGCTGAGGCTGTGATAAAAGGGAAAGATTGCACAAATTTGTATGCACAATTCAGGCTTCAAATTGTGGATAACTTCTGCAATGTGAATTTGTTATGACGAGAGAAACATGGGGGACGAGTGGGTTGGCCGAGTCCAAATTGACTGGTGCCTTGTTGGTTATTGCACGCCTGCCCTCTGCCCACTTAGTCCCAATCCGAAATAAGAAGAATGCGAAGACAATAGGTCAGCCAGACAGAATCATATTATATTTCATGCATTCTTTTATATATACATAAAGTCAGACCACCCAACAAACCAATTGGAAAATTAACATGAATACAAAACGAGGGAAATAGTGGTAGTGAATAGAAACAACTTGTACACAACTAATTAACTATAGTCCATAATAAGAGACAATATAATAACAGTAATTATGCTAACCGGGAGGATAGGGCAAGCAGAGCGTAACAATAATAGAAACAAAATGTTTACATTACAGATAGTTCGAATAAATGAAATAGTGTTCGAAACCACAGTTCTGAAAGTTTGTTACACTTCTTTGTGGTCCGACCTAACAGAATTAGATTTAGAAGTAGACCTCTTGGTTTATTTGAATGAATTTTATAGGTTATGTCAAATGATGAATTTGAGGCTGAAATGTCCTGAATCTACTATGTGTTGCAGGATAGGTAAGGTGACTGAATCCGCGCTATCCTTCTGCCAGCTATGTCAGAAGATAGTCTCGGATACGGCAGAAGGAGAGACCTCAACAGAGATTTGCTGCAGGAAACTTCTTTCTAATAGATCTCTCTGAACGATGTTTAATTGTATCGCAGTCAATATCTCCTTAACTTCAAAATTTACATATAGTACTTCTTTTCGAGACGGTGTGTCTCGTCTGTGATGGTTGATTCTCTTTCATAATCTTTCGATAGACCATGTATCCATTCACTACAAAACTATAACCTAATTATATTGCTTCTTTATCTATACAATCTACTGAACAGTTTCTGAGATATTGTGAACACAAGAAGTGGACTAGGTTGTATTTTGCCACTTAATGAGGACCCAACTATGAAAGGTGGTCAGCTATTCTTCCCACTTAGGTTTGCCTATCTTAGTGAAAAACTTCTATCGTTAATTAAACACTAATACTAATAACTGAATATTCAACACAGTTTTGTGTGTTTGCATCAGGATTTTAACAAGCTTTAACCGTAGAATATTAGGATTGCACTGAATTATCCTAATCAAGTTACTTCTACTTTCACACTACGTGAGCAATAAAGGAAGCCAATTATCACTTACTAATTTGTTTTCGTGTTAATTAATTTATAGATCATTTAGTTCACCAGTAGTCAAGTCAAGGTATTGTTGACTCATAAACAGATATCTACAAGTTTTCACCTGAAATTACCTTTAAAAATGAAATTCTTTCATATTTAAATGAAATAGTTTTTTCTGGAGAAAGGTATTAGATTTAATTGTTTGTATTTGTCACAGATTAATGTTGGTTTTGTAACACTGAAAATCAATGAGTACTAAACAGCTGTTTCATCCAAGTACAGGACTCCTATCAGTAAGCACATTCGAGTACGCTAGTGATGATCGTCACACCATATCACTAATTAATAAAAGTGAGATTTCTATCACTGAATATCGACGAACATTGAGTTAGTCGTGTGTCAACTTAAGGGTTACAATTTCGATTTCCCCCCCCTTGCGGTGAAATCTAGGGTCTACACTACTGAAGGGTCTCATATTAAAACGAAACAGCTGCCCAATACTTCCTGATTTTCACTGATAATTCCAATCAACATCAACCTATGATATACTCAATCAAGTGAAAATATCAATATCCACAAAATTAACCATCCCAATTCCTTAATAATCAAATAAAGATTTACATAGTTACATAGACTTAATTTAACATAGCAAGGTAAAGTGAAAAGTAATTGAGAATATAAGTTAAACGAATGAATAAATAAGTTAAAGTGAATGAATTAATAAACAAAAAGAGCATAAAAGTAAATGAAGAAAAAAAAACATCTCAATTTTATTCTTCACAATAACATGAAATTAGACTTGATCATTCAATTTCATTTGCATATTTAAATAATGTAGTTACAAAAATGATGTAATGAGTTATTTGAGAAAAATTTTATTTATAACAAAATTAAATGTTTTCTACTTTACTTGATTTACTTTCTTGACCTATACAAAGGTCATTATCAGTTAACTACTATTTAAATTAGATATAGGCAATGGTTGAATAGTGTAAACAGTTTACAAAATTCTTTGTGACATTGATTGATTTGATGAAAAAAATTAGGGATGGGGGGGGGAGGTGAGGGTATCTATAACAAAATAATCTGTTTTGTATAGTATAGGTTTTTCACTGCAGTTTTTAAGCCACCACACCACACTATGAAATCAAGTCCAGTGCTTTCAGGTCTCGTAGACAACGCTGTTAGACTGTTAGATCATCAAGGTAGCGTTGTTTAATGCTAGCTTGGTACTAAATTCTGAAGTGCTAATAAGAAGATTTGACCATTGAAGTTAAACAATGTCAAGTGTGAGACAATTATCCATCAATGGAAATAGATTATATCAGGCAAATTTATTGAAAATCGACTGAGTCAAAATTAACGGCAGCTAAAAGGTGGCTCAGTGGTCTAATAGTTTAACGCACCGTTACGACTAGAAGGTCATAGGTTCGAATTGGCAGGTCGGGTGCGAGTGCACACCAATAAAAAATCGCATACTGAAACGAGACATTTGTTATGGACTTCCTAGCTTTAGTTGGCTTTCTAACTCAGGCTGATTCGTGATACTGAATTTAGGACAGTATTTACTAAATGAAAACTTTTTCTGGAATCCTCTTAGGGTTACTGATGGTTCCAAGTATTGACAAAGGAGGAAGGTTGGGCATAGCGTTAACAACCCCATCCCGTAAAAAACAACATCGCTAAAAAAACGTTTACAAGAAAAAATCTTATAATTCATTTTGACTCTACCCTGGGAGCAGAAAGGTCTTAATTTCGAAGAGTTATCACGCCTCATAGTGAAAGCCGAATTTCTTCGGAAGTCATGAGGCTGATGCTCCTTCTGACAATTAGAGCAGCAATTAATACAGGTATATGGAATGTTCGCACGATGTGGGTGACAGGGAGAAGCATGGAAATAGATGAGGAAATTAAAAGACATGGCCTATAAATACTTGGAATAAATGAAACCCAATGGTGACAAGGTGGAGAGTAAAGATTAGACTCGTGAGAGGTACTTTTATACTGTAGTCACAAGGAAGAATTTGCCTCACACACACACATGCATGCAGTAGCACTAATGCTGTTTAACGAAGCAGTGAAGCACTAATTGTATGGGAATTTTATGAACGTAGGATCACCAAAGCATCCTTTAAGTCAAAGAAGGATGTGGGGATTACCATGAATGTCATCCAGTGCTATGCAGCCACGAACGTAGCTACGAATACAATAAATACGATTTCTATGCGAGGCTGTAATCAATCATCGAGAAGTGTTCAGCCAAGGACCTGACCACTCTGATGATTAACTATGATAATATATAGTCAGTATATGTTTCTTAATAAATAAAATGGTCACCTAAAACGTTTAGTAACGAATATTATTTAAATTGGATTGTGTCTAGCAAGTGGAATCCAGGATGGGCTATTCGGTCTATTTGGGACTTGTTGGCTGGATGTACCTGCATCCCGATGTTGATGTTCACAGTAGGATTCGAATTCAGTCCGTTTCGTATCGAACGCCACAGCGTTCAACACTAGACCACTGAATCCCACCATGAACTTCAACATTCGGAAGCAGGTACATTCAGCCGATGAGACCCAAGTGAAATGAAACGTGTGTCCTGAATTCCACTTGGCAGTCACTAATTCAGCTTAAATAATACTTGTGAATACTCGCTATGTCGAGGTAATCCGCTCAGGATGCACATATAGCAACAGTGACTGACCAGATTCAGTCTATAAGAAATCAATGGGAATATACAAATTCATCCTAAATTAGTAACAAAGAAAATATGGTGCTTTAAAACATAACTAGTAAACTACATGACTCTACATAGGAATAAAATGCTATCGTATTACTTTATAATTAATGTCTAACGTAAATTTATGTTGAAAACATTTGATAAACAAATCATGTATACCATCTAAAAACATTCTATCCTATATCATATATTTTCGAATTACCTTTTATCGACTGGTTTCATTATTGTTACTACTTACGTTTATTTCAGTAGACACATTTATTATTAAAGTTATCACTAACTTCAAACGTTTTATGTAAGTTTAACTAGAGA
Source organism: Schistosoma japonicum (assembly GCA_025215515.1). Lineage (NCBI taxonomy): Eukaryota > Metazoa > Platyhelminthes > Trematoda > Strigeidida > Schistosomatidae > Schistosoma > Schistosoma japonicum. Next base: position 12,320,756 of record CM046064.1, read on the forward strand.
ATTTCAGCCTTCGAAAATGTTAACTTTCCAAGGTTACTTAATAAGCAACAAATCTAGAGCTGTGGTCAGACTGTGGATTGGAAAGTGATATATTCTTGTATATTTTAACATACAAAACAACACAGAACGGCAACTATGATTTTTCACTTTATTGTTTGTATTCATCAAGCTGTTCCTAAAATCAAGACTGGTAAAGTTCAGACATGACGGATGTGACACAGTTATCACTGGTGATACTGACTAATTGTTACGTTTCATTACAAATTGATGTAAACGGAATTACATCACTGAACGCCAAGACAATAGTACTGATTATTAAAGTTTCACTGTGAGATTTAAAGATCCTGGATTTGATTCCGTGACAAAATCATAGATGCGCATTGGTTTAGGAGTCTCGTACACTGAAGCATTATCATATTATAAACATATATTCTAGTAGGTTATTATGAATAAAGATTTTAGATGAAGTGGTTTTAAATTTACCTCATTGACAATGGTGAGTAATTTGTTCATACTCATTCGCTACAAATCTACATTACTTTAAGCTGCTTGACTTGTTATTCACCGCTAAATTATTATGCACATACTTATGTGTGTTTAACTTAATAAAGTGAATAATAATAATAATAATAGTAATAATAGTAATTTATTCAAATGAAATATTCTTCCTGTCGTAATTTTTTTATACAACAAAATTAAAAGAAACTATACAGACATACAAATGTCGATGTTTAAGCGACAATAACAATAGAAAAAGAAAAACTTGAAATAAGTATTAAAGTGTAGTGTTAACTACACTTTAATACACTACTAACTAGTAATAATATTTAAGTGGTTGTCGTGGCAACTTGACCATACAGAAAAGTTTTTTTTCCCCTGACAGTTATTAGAATATGCGAGATTTCTTCAAAATAAACGAAAAGTTGAAAATTATTTCATAATTCAAATTATTAATTATATATTGGTTAATTTCTCTCCATATTTAGTAATCTATGAAAATACTACTGCAATTCATGTAAGCAAAGTAAAATTACTACTCAGTCTTGATATTGTACATCTCTATTTGTATATATATATATATATATATATATATATATATAGTGTATACACTAGTTCAGGGTACCCACTAAGCTTTTTGTTATGTAAGTTTTTTTGTATTCCTTGTCACTAATCTTCTTTTCTGTATTTCCGACATAACGTCAAATAAAATTTATGAAAAAAAAACTTAGTATCAAACAAATCTCAAATGTCGTGACTGTTTTATTGGTGATGGCACTGTTATTTCCGGCAAGGACTTTAATTGCAAAGTCATTTTGCAATGGGTTCATTCTGAGAGGCTCTTCTCGGCGTCGCGTTTAAATAGGTAGCATGATTAAAGCAGACAGTGAAAGCTTCAGTCACGTTTTATGTTATGTTCATCATCTGGATATAACTGCCTTCGAATGATAATAATGTTGGAAATCAAACATTAGTAACAAAGATTAACGCGTTATTCAACAAGGTGTTTAGTTCAGACAGTCACACGTGAATACGGGGTATGTAAATATAGTTGATAATAGTTCGTATCTTCATGTTGCTGAAGTTCGGAAATAAGTAGTTTTAGAATAAGCAAAAATAAAGAGACAAATATTATACTAAATGATTATATCCACGAAAAAAAGTATAACAAAAACTTGGAGTCAAAAGTTTTGTGGTTGTAGGGGGGTTGGGGAGGATACTAGAAATGAAGATACAAACGACAGGATGAAAGAATGAACAAAAATGTATGAATGAAACTGGCATAAAACGAAAAAGAGAAATAAGAGCATCTGACATTATAAACAAACATGTGCATAAACTTAAACATCGTCTGATTTGTTAGTTACATATATACATATATACATATATGCATATATATATATATATATATATATATATATATGTCCATATGGATAGCTAGTGTATCAGACCAGGTGAACAAACAAAAAATCTTAGTAGACATTTTTTCCAAACGTAATTATTATAACCTTAACTGGTTACTTACTTCCACAGTGTATTGTTCAAACAACCTTGTTTTCATTTTATTTGTATCGTTATTATTGTTGTCACTACTTACTACTGATATATGTTTTTTATAGATGATTGTTTTTGTAGTCGTTATGGTTACCTAACGAAAAAAATGAAAGGAAACGTATTTCTATTTAATCTCAAAAGATTTAAGAAACTTGGTTATAAAAGGAACTCTTTAACTACTTAAACTTTTTGTTCTAAAGACACAGAGAGAGAGAGAGAGATCCCTTAGTTTGGAGATTAATCATCGATTGTTGATAATAGAAAATATGCATCTAAACTATTTCACAGAAACCCTACTTATTGGTACTTACAGAATTACTTACCTTTTCCTATTCCAGAATTATGTACAATTAATTGCCTTACAGATTATTAATTTGATAGATTACTGAAATGTTAATACGATTAAATAGCTAATAACAGAACTGATGAGAAGAATGTAAAGCCGTCAGATATGCCTATGGATTATAATTATTTACCTTAACTTCCTTGTTATGTGGTTTATTTAGGCACATATTCTTTATATAAAAGTTTAAAGACTAAGTTGCTTTTACGAAATATTTCTGTAATTTGTATTCACCTATTGAATGTTGTCAGTAGAATACCACTGAAAACCAGGGAGCACTCGACAGTTGCTTCTTTTAAGTACACAACTCTTTTGCAGTGTGTACTGTTGATTCTCTTAATTTACCTGACTCAGAGTCATCATATCTCACTACAAACGCCTAACCATCTGAATCACTAGTCTAGAGTCTAATGATATAATTTCCACTTTCAGTAATTGGTAATAGAACGCTTATCAGTCAATGTCACTAGTGATGGCTGTTTCATTCCGACGTATCTAAACTCCACTACTCACGGCTTTTCACTAGAATTTCAAGAAGATCCTGAAGTTACTCACTAGTTATCTGTAACCCTCGTAGATCAAATTCACAAGAGTGCCACTTAATACCAAGGACAGCTATTCTGTTTTCGATTGTACCCGGTTTGAATCTGTGGCGAATGCAAACAACTAAACTTATTATGTATCTAAATAATCCACCTCAATTCAGTTATTTCTTGTTTACCATCATATTTAATTACAATTTCACTAACTACAGTAGAGAGCTTCATCATATTTTCTTTTTTCATCTTTTTTTTACTAACAGTTACAAATTCCATGAACGAAACAGTTTCCAATTTAGTGATTTCAGTATATATAATTATGAAATAATAATGACTATGTTATTATTTCACTCTTCTAATAAGCTTTTCTGTGTTCACTGGGCTTCATAGTTAAAATAGAAAAATAACAAATTCTACATGAAGTAAATGCTGATGATATTGTCCAGGATGGTTGTGGAAGTTTAGTAAATAAACTTACTTGTTGAGAGAATAGAATGTCACCAAAAATATCCACTTGAGTTATAAAATTCTTTCATTATGTTCACTGGCTGTCATGTCGTAAACGATAACAAAAGTATTTATTATTATAACAAATATGAAATTTCACATTTGTACTATCCTAACTAGCAGGACAGTATGTTTATACTCTAGGCACTGTACAGCTTTTGAAACCCTGCGTGTACATTAACACTGGGATGTAGTTCTAAACAAAACGAAATATGAGCTCTGTATTCTATCTCTAAGAGTAATTCATTGATCTTAAACAGATCACTTTGTTTACTTACATGAAAACGAAATAGTAGGTACAATTTAACATGTAACTGGTGTGTTTTTAAGCTGTATTGTTAACAGTTACCTTAATTTTATCATCTGTTTATGATACATTAACACTAGGCTTTTATTATGCAAGTATGTAGATTCTTTGAATAGGTTCAATTTACAAATGAATATATTTTAGTAACAAATATTATAACAATGAATACTGATCACTTATAGTAACAATTCAGTCCTCTGGATGGACATTTACACATGACTACAACATACAATAGATAGTTTCATCGGACATGAAGAATAATTTTTCATATGACTATCAACATAACTATGGAGCAAGTTCCTATAAACAAATAATCCATCGTTTAGAATATCAGTCAATTGGTTACAACCATTTAATGACATACGATGTGTACAACAATGTATAGTCACTCAGAGTATTGATCATATGGTAACTTGAAAAGTTTATTTTGATCAGGATTACAAACTAGACAACTTACCACTTATTGTTACTATGCTGATAATAAATGTAAATATTATTGATTAAATTCTACTGGTATAGATGATGACAAATGTAGATAATTTTGATAGTTTCAAAAATTTCTTGTTCTACCGTTATCTTTTGTTAATCATTTTCCACATTTTTTCTTTTCGTTTTCCTTTCATTTCTTGTTATCTGTTTCATTCAATCACTTGATAATTGAACATTCGTTTAAATCAGATAAGCTTTATTACAATAAGTAAATTTTTTATTATGTAATTCCTTTTTTCATGTGATCAAAGTACACTTGAATGAATAACACTTATTCAACATGAAGTCTATACGGTTTTATATTTAATTTTGTTGTAAAAAAATAAAAGCAAAATTTTGTAGTTGACTTAAGGGTGGTATTGCAGAAATAGACAATACGTTTAATTGTTTTTATTCATCACAGAGTGATGATGGTTAGGTATCAGTGTAAACCAAGGAATACTGGACAATTATATTTTACTAGTATGAGATGTCTTAGAAGTGAGCTCTCCTGACTACTCCAAGGAATCGAACCAACAATCATTGAATCTCACAGAAAACTCATAAACTTAGACACCATTGACCATGTATTTAATGGTATAATAATGAGATTGATAGTAACAATAATAATTCCCAGTCCTGTCAATTTGTGATATAGCTCAATAAACACTTAGTCTTGCTGGTGATAACTATCTCACTCCCGATATATATGAACTCCACCAGTCACGATTTTCCACCAAAACTTCACGAACATCCTGAAGTTAGTTTACAACAATCAGATCACTGGTGACTTCAATGGGGAGGGAAACATTTTTAAATGAACAGTCACTGAAATATAATTACTAATAAAATCCAAAAATTAGCCTAAGTCCTAAAGTAACAACATCGATGAGACATACTTCTTTTGTCAGCAAAATTTCCGTTCCATTTCTTGAACAATCAAAGCTGTAGCCGTTTTATTGAGTCAAATACAGAGATGTGTTGGTATATTGAAACGAATTGTGTGGACAGCCTTTAAGTTGATATATTTATTAGGCAAATGTTTATAATTAATCAAATGTTCAAGAATACAACTTCTAACTACTATTAAATCACTTGAGAACTAAGCTGGAATGTTTTATATTTGTATTGAAAGTGGTTACGGCCTATATACCTTGCTGTACATGTGGGCTAATAGATGCACATAAAGGCGATAGAGTGTAGGAGCTCATTTTCTGGTGATATTGAGAACGATTTATTGATAGGGAAAGTTAGCCGTAATTTACCAGTATAACACGTTCTTTTGATTGATATGGACAAATGGCTTCTAAGTATATAAGAAGCTTCGTGACATTTAAACTTCGTACTCAATAATCAATTCCTTCTAGGTACAGAACCTATTATTATTAGTATTAGCAACTATATCTTGGTGACTGAAAAATGTTTCCCACCCTAGTCTCTAATTTTTTTCGATTCCCCCCCCCTCTTAACTTGAATTTCACTGACAGCTGTTTTCTGACATCATTTGATCATTCTAATACCTTCAATTATACTTGAAATGTAATCATTTTAATAATTTTAATCTGTTTGGTTGAATTAGCTTGTTTATATATGCTTTATACTTATCTAGTACATATGTATTCATTGTTCATATGCTCCTCTTGGAATCACTATGATAGATGTCATGCATAAATATACGATTATACAGCCTGATATTGAATTATTCGAAAAGTGATCTTTTTGCTAAGATTTGTATTTTTAATTGAAAAATATCTATTTACAATTAGGGGGTTGTTGTGGAGATAGTTAATTTGTTGATCCTGATATCAAGAATTGATCTGAATCAGACAACCACTGATCACCTGGAATCACTGGACAGCTATTTCGTTCTAGTATAGGACTCTTCAACAGTGCGCATCCAAAATCTTTACAACAATCCACTAATTTTAGCAAAATATCAGCTCACTAGTGACTAACTCCTTGAGGTAATTCCTGGAGTTCTCGTATGAAGATGTGACCGGTAGAGTTCAGTCGTTTCGAGTGTGAAGTAGTTACCCACCAATGACAATGGATAAGGTCGAGCAAACTTATCACGAATTGACTGAATTAGAAATAACAACCGTTGGAGACCAACTTAGTGGTCAAATGGTAAATTATTCCCAGTGGAGCTTAAAAGTCCTGGATTCGATCCCTGATGGGATCATGGATACGCGCTGCTGGAGAGCCCCATATTAGGACAAAACAGCTGTCCAGTGCTTCAAGGTAATCAATGGTTGTCTGATTCAGACCAATTCGTGATATCTGGATTAACATATCTATTTCTTTAGTTTACAAAAGAATTGACAAGAATACTGTACTTTCAGTCGTTTACTTATCATTCATATCAGTTGAGTTTTTAAGATAACTTCTTGACGCCATTGTTTTGTACTGAAAAATATGCACGCATAATACAATTCAGAAAATGATTTCATTTTGAAAAATTGAGAATTTTTGCACGTGACGTTAAAATTTCCGAGTTTCGAGAATGATGCAGTCTAAGAGAATTACTTATTATCATTGTGCTCTGTAACTTAAAATTAATGTATTTAATATCACGAAGTGGGCTGAGCTAGACAACATGTGAAAACTAGGAAGAATTGAACAGCTATATCTTCCTTGTATGGGATTCATCAGTGGTGTACATCGGCGACCTTAATATAATATCAGCTCACTAGTGATTAACTTCTGAAGACAATTTCGAGAGTCCAAGTGAGAAAGTCTAATCGGTGGATTCTAACCTTGTCGGTTGTCAGGTAGTTACATACAGATGACAATTAATGAGGTCACACAAATATATATCGTTGATTGGCCCTATTAGAAAAATGAGTTATTGGATGCTAGCTCAGTGGTTTAATGATCAAGAGCCTAAACGTCCTGGGCTCTAGTTCTTAGTAATTGCGCACTGCTAATGTGTTCCACACTAGAGCGAAGTATTTGTTCAGCGCCTACTGATTCCTACAGGTTGTCCAATTTAGACCACTTCGTAATAACAGATTCGAATTCAGCATTCTCCATAAGACCGAATTTAAAAGAATTGTTAGTTGATTTATTTTGCATTCCTTTGTATTTACCAATTTGACCGCTTACCAATTAGCATTCTATTCATGAACCTTATCACTGAATGGAACTACAAAACACATTTTAAATATCAAGAATATCTATAAATCAAAAGATTGGATTGCAACAGAATGTTTACTATAATTTGATTGCCTGGAAAAAAGTAAAAACAACGTTTATCTAACTGTTTCACCTTGTAACCTGTAGCATTTTTCATTGAAGTACTAAACATTTAATAATAAAAATCAGCTTACATTAATAGCAAGTTTCAATATGACATATCAGAATGTTATGCACTAAGATCCAGACAAATTCATGATAAGCATAATTTATTAACAGAAAATATGATGTAATCATTTCGTATCGATTTATATGTAACTCAGTAAAATGAAGTAGAACTTCATTCATAGTGTAACGATAAAATTAGAATCCAAAGGGGGGTAATTCAGATTCCAATAGACGCATAAAACTAAAATTTTGTGAAAAATATACTGTAAATCAAGTAAATCGGTAGAGAATGCAATAAAATCAGTTACGTTTCAATATGTTTTACTAATCTCATGGTGTGTTTATCATTATTAGGCAGGGCTAATGAACTGGTACGAGATAATCAGAAAGTAAATTGAGATTTCGTGGTCATATCTCATAGTTTGGTTAATCATGCTTACGATTTCTCATATGTTAGCTCACTATCGTCAGGACTTGTTTATACGACTACGGCAAAGCAATGCAACTGCTTAAGTGTTCATACAAGAGGGGATAACGTAATATTTCGCCATCATAGGTATTTGTAACAGTTTACTGGATCATATTCATTCTTAATATGTTTTAAAATTATCCTTCAGTAGATAATGGTTCCTTTAGTACAGTAGCTATTAAAAACACTTTTAAATGCGGCTGCAGCCATGTCGAATGTGAGTGAGGGCAAATCCGTAATATAGTATAAATAATGTATAAATCTGTGCTCTCAGACACTAATTAGGACACCAGTGTCACTGGGAGGTGTAAGTAGAATCATGGTGATTGATGAAACAGTGGTCACAAAGTGGAAATACAATCAACTCCGTAATACTCATACAGCATGGGTTAACAGTTTGTGTTATAACCTACAAAATATTTACAACATTTTGCATAAACTGCTAGAAAAAAGACACTTTTAAAGTGTTCCAGATTGTTAAAGTCAGTTTTGTTCCCTATTATTATGAAGGATGTCTAACCTAAAACAATAATTTTTACTGATGATTTCATGTTTTACAAGTGTCTTGTGGAAGAATCATTGATAATCAAATGAATGAACGTTTAAGTTATAATTATTTTGATTTCGAACGTTTACAACCTTTCAATAACCTTGAAAAATTCGTTAACCATAGTATATATTTAGTTGATTGAATAGATCACCGATTGATGTTGGAAGAGTACCATTGGAAATCAGAGAGCACTGAACAGCTGTTTCGTTCTAGTGTGGAACTCCTCAGCAGAGCGCAACGAGGATTTCGCATCCACGGGCTTAAAGTTGACGGCGAACGCCTAACCATCTGACTCACTAGGTCGACAGCCAATGGTAAAATTCTGACTTCGATCAATTTTTATATATTCTGATAATACCATATTTACACAGGTTTTTGTTAGCAATAAAATCTCTGCCTATCTTAAACTGTTTCCCACTAGACCGAATGTTTGTTTAACTATTGTCAAGGTCATATAAAGAGTGGCTTAAGTTTAGTAGCGATTCTTCATACTAACCCAATATTATTTCTAATAGATATAAGTACAACGTACACGTTCATCTTTATTTGATATGACGTCAAATATCGAACTGATATTAAGAGATTTAACAAGATATTTATCAACATTTCAATGAAAATAGCACAGTTGATGGTATTGGCAATCAACAGTAAACTAGTTTTGGCGAAAGTTAAAATGCAATTTCATTTGTAGGAAAAATGTGTATACAAAATTAAAGAAAAACTGCAAAATTCTGTTCCACTACTTTTATGAAGATGAGTTGATGGGGTTTTGTGGAGATTGGTACTTAGTTTGTAGTTTAATTACGTCACTGAATAATCATAAACTAGTAACACTAGAAATCAATGAACACTGGAGATTCAGCTTCGTCTGGAATGAGATAGTTATTATCTTTTTCAATGACTGGTAGTTGAGCCTTGATAACAAGCTGATTAAAGTAGACACTTTACCAAATCATGATGAATCCAGGGTTCTGAAGTTTAGGTTTTTGTCGCGTGACCTGTAAGGCCCTGGATGTGATTACCTGTTGGGATCAAGTGTGTTCAATTTTGATGAGTTCTACACTAAGATAAAACGGCTGTACAGTTTTACGTGGTTACTAGTCGTACTCAACTAAGATCAGTCTGTGACTTATACAAAGTATAATTGTAAAGGACTGGATTGCAAGCGATCAAGATTCTGGATGGGACCTTTCATATGATTTTAACTGTACACAGCTTGGAATTCAAGTGTATGTAGTAATATTAAAAATAGATTTTCCTTATCATCAATCTAAGTAATGAAGCTATCGTAGACTTTATCTATTTATAATGACCAGGGACATTATTATCAGCAAATCGCTTATAATGATACCATTAAGCAACAAAAATGTCATTTAATTTTCTATCTAAATTATTGAATTATGTGTGTGACTATAATAAATCAGTGATAGCAAACATTTCGTAGTTTATTTAAGTTGTGACTAATAATGGATCCGCGTTTCACCCTGTTTAGAACTCACAAGGTACTTACCAGTATAGTTTGATAGAAATTCAGCCTAGAATATCATCAAGCTTTAACGAATAAAACTTTTTTTCTTAACATCGTTAGGTAATAGATCAAAGTATGTTTGTAACACAGATGGGTCATTCTGGGAGATGTTTATTAATTTGAACGATCTATTTATATTATGTTACCTAAACGATTTACTTTAGTACCGTCTGGCGTTTTTGTTAATCGAAATTCCCGAAAAAATCATTAAGATCTTCACAATTAAATCCTCAAGGTTTGTTAATACAGGCTTCTTGTAAATCTTCAATGAACTCGTATCCATGTTATTATTACTGACTAACTAATCTCAGTTGAGGATTATAATGACGTAATACCTGTATCTACAAAACCACCTCAATTCAATTACAATAATCAGCTCATTTGTGACTAACTTCAGGATATTCCTGAAGTTCCGGTAAGCAATCGTGACAGATGGAGTTCAAACTTGTCACTACTAGTTTTCTTACATAATGTAAATATGCAATCATCAGTACATATAGTGTGACTGAATTAACACTCATTAGTACTTAAACATACTGTCTGTTAATAGCGTTTACAGTACTATATTTCTGAACCAAACAATCGTAGTTTGAAAGTGTTTGTATTTTCTCGTTACCCTTGTCGTGTATTGACTGCTGACATTTATTCATTCCCAGATGATTACTTCAATATACCTGTTGTCTTATAGCTGCCATTTCTGTCAAACACTACTACATTCATCACTGAGCAACTGCGTCTAAACACCCACCTTACTCACCGGGTATGTATATAAAATTTGAAGGTATTTCAAACTTCCTGCTGATTACGACTACGATAGTATTTAGTGCTAACTGACTAAATTCAAGTACTGGCCTAAACAGTAACAATGGAATGCAAGTGTATCCATCTGACAAAAATTTCAATTAGGACGAAACACTCCTCCTGAACTCCATTAGATCACCACAAACCAAATCAAAATAATTATAGTTTACTCTATTTAATGTGTAATGGTAGCAATATTAACAATGTTTCATATACTGTTAATTCCAACAAGTTACTAATTTGATGTCTGTTAAAATGATAATGTAATGATTTCTTTGTAAATATCATTATTAATTATTATGAATAAAATTTACCATGAAACTAATTGATTCTCTTAATTCATGTCATTTAAATATGGGACATAATGGAATGAATGAATCAGGACGACAATGAGAGAACATACCTTGGCAGCTAGCTGTTACTGAGATAAAGTTTGTTTTTCATAACATGTATGCACTATGAGATCCTACAGCGAAGAAATATATGGGACTCCAAACAACTTTCAAACAACCTCAAAGTCAAACTCTTCAATTCGAACGTCAAGACAATTCTTCTCTATGGAGTTGAAACGTGGAAAACTATTTCAAACATCATCAAAAGGGTACAAGTATTGATAAACAACTGTCTACGCAGAATATTGAATGTCTGTTGGCCGGAAATCATCAGTAACAACCTACTACGGAAGAGAACAAACCAACTTCCAGCTGAAGATGAAATCAGGAAACGAAGTTGGAAATGGATAGGACATACAATGTGGAAATCATCAGACTGCATCACGAGACAAGCACTAATTTAGAATCCTGTTGGGAAACGGGAAAGAGGAAGACCAAAGAACACACTGCGTTGACAGCTGGAAGCAGACATTAAAAGGATGAACAGAAACTGGAGACAGCTGGAAAGGATTGCTCAGGACTGAGTTGAATGGAGAATACTGGTGAGCGGCCTACGCTTCTCCGAGAGAGGTAACAAGCGTAAGTAAGTAAGTAAGTAAGTAAGCACTATAAGAACTTGTTTATTCTTTAGATTGTAAAATTCCGTTTGACCTATCAACTGTTGTTGTATGTTTTCCGCTCCCAATTCATTGTTAACCAACCACAAATTTAGTAATCAGTTTCTGTATCATTAATGTAATTGTCTTATATGCAATACTGTTTACTAATCAAAGTGCATAGTGGCCTGTTAGCAAGTGTTACAATAACGCTCCTGGAATTTTAATGAAAAATAGTGACTAGTTGAGTTACGCCATGTTTTGAAGATAAATATCACTGATTATGATAGATAAACCCACGGTATTATAAACTGACTAAATGGGGTCTTAAGTTTGAGTGCTTACAATTAGAAGTGGATGTTTTACACTTAGTTTCTGATATGATAGTAGGAAGGTCTTCTTAAGACAATGCTTCCTGGGTTTTACTGCTTGGCTAACAAAAGTCAGTTGGTCATGTAGAATTACAGTAGTTTCTTATTGTTTGAATTTTACTTTATTTATAAATCATAAAATCATTGACGAATTAAATGTTTGTATGTCATGATATATATTAACATTCAACAACACATAATTGATTAGATTCGGCACAGATTGATGTTGGTAGGGTATCACTGAAAACTGAACAGCGTTGGACAGCTGTCTTGTTCGAGCATGTGGCTCTTCAGCAGTGCCCAACCTCTACTCCGCTGGAGGGGATCAAACCCAGAGTCTTTAAATTGGCAAGCGCTTAATCATCTGCATCACTAGGTCACTGGGTATCTTATGGTAAAATTCCCACTTTCATCAATTCGTCACTAATCCAATAAACTAAATCTAGGTCCAATCTCTACAAAGCACCTTAATTTAATACAACACATAAATTAATAGAATAATTCTTCAAAACAAGTTGATAATCTTCAAGTCATAAATGTTACTGTGATTATCATGTGTATTTCTGTTGTGTCAGTTAAGTAAAGTAGATCAAAATAACTAAAGTCATGAGATTAACAACATTCATAATCTAAATCTTTTATATTTTATCTATGAAATTCAAACTTGAATAGAAAAAATCTAATAAAGTATTTACGAAGAAAACAAGTAGAATGGGTTAAGTGCTTACCTGGAATTATATCGGACTAACAGTTGACCTAAAGTTTGTTTCAGGTAATTCGTAATCGTTTGCTTTCACTGTTTCCAGATCATGTTTCAGATTGTGTAACAGGGCGATATCAATTCTAATTTTACAGGTGGGGGAAGGCATCATTTTCTCTAAAACTGTTAGTACGTTGTGTCAACTAACATGATACTAACGTCTAAGATTTTCCTTCGACTATTCTCTGTTAGACAATTGATGGATCGTCTACGGGAAGTTAAGCGAATTTAAATAATTTATTTTTCGAAATCTGATTATCTGGGTGATTTGGTACTTATTTGTCAAACCTTGCTATTATGACAGCCGAGTCTATGGGATTATCACATCTGCAACTAATGGAATCTCAGCAAATTTACCTGACTCAAATGCAAATTCATTCACAGTTAAGGCTACACGGTAGCACATGTCTAATAATTTTTTAATTGTAGATAATTGCAGGATATTAATGAATTGTAGTGATTAAGTTTTTACTTGTAAGCTTAGTAATGACTGACAAAATCACTTACAATGTAATTATTCAACTAAATGTAAGACATATGATGTAATATATGATCTATTGGCATGATTAGACCAATTAATATGTCATTACTTTGACAGTTAATCATGGGATATTAAAATAAATGTAACGAAGATCACAAACAATTGATGAGATCCCGGAAGTTTGATGTCACTAAACACTGTTACATAGATTAAGTACTTTATGCATGAAACAGATTAATAAGCAACGTATTTTCGACAAGTTATACACGACATTTATATCAGTGGTTGCTGCAACGAATAATATCAACTTGCTCTCAGAAGTTACGTAGTTTATTATTTGTCTAAAGCGATTAATTTAGTTACCATCTAATGAAAATTGCAAGTTTGCCACTGCAAAACACGTGTCACTAATTGTGAAAGTGGACAGTAAGACATATTTAAATAACTAATGAATTATTTAGTGCAATTAAAAGATAATTGTGTTTCCACCTAATGCACTTTACGATAGCCATCATGAGTAATAAAATAACAGAAATTTACATTATCATAAGCCGGTACTCGCCTAACAAACTGTTCTTCTGTTTAGAACAAGGACACTGAAGAACATCTGAAATGTTATTAGCCTCGACTTCGTAGATAGTCATATAGTATGATCTAGCTATACTAATGAAAAATTGTAAACTATTACGTAGATCCGAAGACAGCCATTTTTATTGACATATGATTAAGTTGTTTGTTTGTTATTTGCAACCAATCTATTGATAGGTAATAAGTAGTGAGGGTGTAAAGGTGGAGAGAAAAGTGTTAATCAAATAAACTTCATACCTTTAAGGTTTATTCCAGTAAACTTTATACTTCATCTTAACCACTCATTATAAATTGTTTTACGAATATATTTGGCTGTGAGGCGACTCTGAGTGTAATGGTTTGTCGGTGGGATGCGAGTTAGGTGAATATTAAATTCGCGTCTAGACGAACAAATGGAACTTGTGCAATAACTACAACCTGACTTCATGAGGCTGATTGGTTGGTATGATGCAAAAATGACCAAGTCTTTTCAAAGACGCAGAGAGCAAGAGAATAATACCAGTGGATAGGAGACAATTCCAGGTCGTTTACTGAGTAAGAGCAACTGCTTTTATACATCAAATACTGGATCAATCAATATAAGGAAATGCAAACTACATTAAATAACAAACTAGAGCAGCTGTGTACAGAAGTTAGGATAACACGTTTCTAGTAAAATTACTATAAATCGAGAAGGAAGATAGACAGTATTCAGTAATGAGTTTGTGATAAGATTAAAATGTAAGTAATGTAAACATCATAACAGATTAGCATAAAACGGTCCCGATGCCGCGAAGAATAGACTCCATAGGTTTTGATTCTCATTCTTTGTTCTGTTATAACAGACAATGTCTAAGTTTAGTTATTCAACATGCTTTATTCACATTATTCTGGCTTGATACATTATGATTATGGTTTATTGATAGAATGGCTAATCTATAAAGTCAACCAAGTGAAATGTTAGTTAGTTATATTTCAGTGAAAACAATTTACAGTAACATTTTATCATTAGTTGACTTTAGGCAAATGTATATATATAATCGTTGAACTATGAAATACAATGAAATATAGTAAGATGAACTTGTATATTCCATTGATCTGTTATACACTGAAACTGGTCAGTCACTATTTCTATATGTGCATCCTTAGCTGATTGCCTCGAATCTGATTGTGAACATCATCATTCGGATGCAGGTACATACAGCCGACGAGTCTCAAATAGGAATGAAATGCGAGTCCTAGATTTCACTTGCCAGTCACAATCCAAATTAAATGATACAATGAAATATAGTCAAAAGTATCCACCCTGTTGTCTCAGATATTGCCGACAATTTAAAAGTAAGAAATTTTAAGTATAACACTTGATAAGAAATTGTTCTATGAAATTTTCCTTTGGTGGCATTCGATAAGTTTATTGAAATAGATCTGATCTAAAATTGCAGTTGGTTGTTAAAATTCGCTTTAATGACAACTTTTAGAAAGGCGTTAATCTTTTAGAAAACATTAAGTCTTTAGGAAAATTGAGATTAGTGAATAATGAATGTAAACGACACAGTGAATATGATTTATTTCATAAAGCAGATACAACTGTAGCATAAAATGTTAATTAGAGTTAACTTTATGCCAAATTAGTTAGAACACTATAATGTTAGTTTATGACATTAGCAACAAGTGGTTTTGATCATGGTCATGTGTTCATGGAGCAAAGTTTTCTTAATGAATGGAAAAAAGGTGGAAAATTCAAACTTGCCTACTTACTTAAAAATTGATAGAGAGTGGACATAATATCATGATTAGTATTCGTAATAGTCCCACTAACACAATAGTTATACCATGTTTACATGATTTCTAATTGTTGCCGTAGTAAGTAAGTAAAGTGCGAAAATGTGGGAAGTTGTATTACAATATGAGAACAATGTAGATAATCTAAGTAAATATTTATTCTTTTAAGTGAATGCACCGACAACTAATAAGTAGTACATATGGATTTATTACTATTAATCTATTCCACAACAATTAATGAGTGTAAGGATAAATGGCACTGATTGCGACTACTGTCGTTCTTACATCACGTATAATGAGGCTTCCCACGTTTCAGTCGATTGTAAATTCTTGGAAAATGTTCAAAAACTCGGTAATTAAGGTAGTAATTTCTTTGTTGGTAAAGGATAACGTTAGTGGAGTAAACATTAAATTAATTTCTAGAGCGACCCGGTTGATAATAAGAACAGATCACAATCGTTGGTTTAGTATATCACATCTAAATCAATGACTTTAACGATGCGGTTATTTAGAATCAACTAATCGGTTGTTGAAAATAGGTATTCTAAGCCACCATCTTCATTCACCTGGTAACTGCATGCTAATTCAAGAGAACTGATATGTGACTTGAGTTTCTTGCAGTTATCTACCTTCGAATGCGAAAATACTACTCACTTCATATTGAACACATATTTAGTTGTAGGTGCTTACGAAATGTAGGACAAGCAAAGTTGATAATACAAAAATTTGCAGTACCTGAAAAGAGAAGAGGTTTGATTTTTCCATACTTTACATATCATAACGGTCTTATTTAAGTATCGTTGTTGTATGCTGCAGATCTGCCATCCTAGTTATGATGAAAATTTCTACTGACGATTGTCCAGTAATCGTCTATCTTTTCTGCAAATATAAACAACGTGCGTTTATGTTTTGATAGCGCCCTGCATAACAATAGTTGGTAAACATTAAAAATCTACTTCTTCCTTTAAGGATGACTATGGTTTACATTTAGAGGTTGTTGGCTACTATTTCAGTATCGAAACTTTATTTAGGGTTCTTGATTCCAATAAAAACGGGAATCGCAAACAATAAAATGATAGAATGTTTTTCTAAAATATTCTTTCAATGTAATCATAAATACACATTGTAATAAAAGCGAAAATGTTAAAAGGGAAGTTAAGAGTAAATCTACGGAGTTCGTTTAAACACTTTGCGTTGTCGGTTGTTATCATGAGAAAGCGATTAGTTACAAATTATGTTTAACTTCATTATTCTTGGAAAATGATTATTCAATTAATGTTTTTCTGTTATGACAAGAGAAATTTTTAGTTGGTTGATCGAATGCCAATTAGGTGTGTCTAGTCGATAATTGCACGTCAGCCCTATGCCCACTGAGTCCCAAGTCAGAATAGGAAGAACAAGAGCTGATAAACCAACCAGACAGAATCGAATCATATTTCATACATTCCTTTATATATACATGAAACCAGACGACGCAGTCAATTAATTAAGAAACATTAATACAGAACAAAGGAAATAGTGGCAGTAAATAGGGGCAACTTGTACACAACCAATTAACTGTAGTTCATAGTAAGTGACAATATACTAAGAGTAAATATACTAATTGAGAGGATAGGGTAAGAGGAACGTAACAATTATAGAAACGAAATGTTTACACTACCCAAAGTTAGAATAATTGAAATAGTGTTCTAAAACACAGTTCTAAGAGTTTGTTACTCTTCTTTCATCACCCAACATAACAGTTTCTATATTTTATTAACTAAGAATTAAGCCAATAATATGAATCATCATTAGATGATTACTCATTGAATATAGTTACAGATCGGAAAATGAAAAAAAGAAAAACAACGGGTAACATGTGTAGTGTATAAGTACAATGGAGTTAAGTATATTCATCAGATTCAGAGGTTTTAATCCTGATTACGTATGTAGGCATGAACATAGATTCTTGAAGACAATAAAAACTGTGAAATAATCTTCGTTGACTCTAATGTTGACTTCCATTTTTAAGAAGAGTTATCTTCAAATTATATGGGTATCAACAGATGATACGCTGATATATTGTACTTTCTGATTGTTTATAGTGTGACTTTATATATACGATTATGTAATTACAAATGACACTTTAAATAGGCTCAGGATTTCAACTTCATACGATTAGATATTAGAATGATGACTAATATTTTCAATAAATTCTCATCATATTCGAATAATATAAATGATTACCATATGAACAGAGAACATCATTAAAGACGGTGTATCAAAAAGAAATATGTCCAATCTCCTTTCCTACAACTGCCAACCTCAGAAACAATAATTGTGCAGTCAACCTTTAACCATTTAGCTTTTCTTACCTTCTATGTGTATACAACTTTATAAATTTAATTGTTTTATCTTGAACAGTTGATGAAGTTACTTGATTCACACCCTGCATTGATTATTTCCTAATTTTTAATATTTGATGTATTACACAATTCTTAAGTTGTTACTTATGCAACACACATTGTTTTTCTTATGCATTCTTATTGTCAACATCATAATTTGGTTCTCTTTACAACTTGATAAACATTTAAGGTATATTACAAAATGTAAGGTAGGCCTTTTTGCCAGTAACCATATTAACTGAAGTGAGTTAGACATAGACAATTATCATCGTTACTATAGTAACAGTGAATTCGCGAATGAATATTATTTAAAATCAACATAGTGATACTTTTATGTGTTGATACATATGAATAAATTATTGATCAGATTTCAAATTTCTGCTAGATTGTTTAAATTGGTTTTTCATTTAAAGTGAAGAAAATGCAAGGCTTAACTGAACAGATAATATGATGTATTAAAAACAACAGCTGTGCATTGCATTCACTGACTAATCTGGTAAGTATACCTACCAGGCTGTAATCTTTACTTAGTCTATTAACTTTATTATCAGACAATCTAAGTAATTAAATAATTGGTATGTGTATTTAGGCAGCTCTTGTCGTAGAAATAAACTGTACTTATGGATACACTATTGTATATGCAACATGTAGCTGAAAGCAACATTAGTTTTCCTATTTAAGTTTATTTACCTTAACAATGCATTGTTTTATGTAAGACCCGATTGTCCTAATTTCGATCTATGACAAGATTGCAGACGTTCACTGATAAAGATTCCTATGTAAAGATGAAAAAGACGTCAAGTTTTACTGACGATCCTATGTAGATATACGACGAGTAACAAGTGTAGATCGAATCACTTTCTACAAATCCCCTTAACCGAATGAACTACTAACTGATTTACATACAAATGATGTGGATTACCAATAAGTAAGATGTGAAAGCTATTTACTAAGAGACATTCATCAACATAAATGTTGTCATTTGAAACCTGCATGTATTTTCTTTTTTTTTTAACTAAGTAAAAGTCTTCGACTGTTTGCATGAAAGAACTTTTATTGCATTAGATTTTGATAACGACTCCTATGAATAAAAGTTTTGATGATGACCAAAATTACATTTCAGAAGGGTTAAATTGTTTTCATTAATTAACTACTTAATGCTTACAAAAGATGTAATGACGATCAACTTGAACATCAATATTCGTTTAGTAGTTTCCATTCAACCTTGAAATTCACAGTAAACAGATTCGAGTTTATCTATCTCTTATTATTAAAATGCATAACGATGTAACCTTTAAAAAAAGATTTTTCTGTGTTAAACAAACAGTAAGCCGGAATAATTTCATAGGTTGGTATTGTTAAACAAAAAGAGGAATCCTTTTCAAACTTATTTTATAGATGGAAGTATATTTCCTCTACAGAACATGTAGTATAAATTTCACATAAAACTTTGATTGAAAACGGTCATCACAATCATTTTAAACAAAGAATTCAGAAATTCAGTCTCTACAAATCTAGAAACCATACATGATCAGTCCATTTAAGAAATATTTATTTCGACTGATTAGGAAAATATTTATTGCACTCTGGTTTCCTTTATGTTTACCTTATCGTACGTATTGATGTGTACTGCTCACAGCCAATGTTCTTACTCAGCATACAAGCAAAAGTACATTCTCTGTTGGTTATGCAAGTTTGACAGTAATGTGATTATCACTATAACCTACAAACAATTAGTTGACTTTATTGGCTCAAATGACATTTACACTAATTTCGAGATTATTTGTAGCAGTAAATGCTAAATGATTGTAAACAGTAGATACTGGGAATAGCCATGATATGTAAAATGTGACTAATAAGTTTATTGCAAAGAAGTCATCTTATTAATTTACTTTTTAATTTAGTTAATTAAAAAACATCAAGACTAGCGTAAAAGTGAATCTCCCCGATTGTGCATTGTTTACGATACTCATCTGTTCTACAATACACAGAGGTTATAATACCACAGTTTGCTAAGAGAATGGATCACTTACTAATAAACGTTTTCTTAAGTAGTTTTAAATGTTTGAAATAAGCTGGTTTCTGGCTAGTTTAATGGAATCCAAGTAGCCTATCACAACCTATTTAGGTCTCAATAGTTTGGTGTACATCCAATCAAGTGTTAGTGTTTGCACCATAACTTGAATCCAGTTCGTTATATGTCAAACGCCACGGCATTTACCACGAGAAAATATATGTACCCGTTACATAGATGTTGTTGTCCGATACAATAAATTGTAGTTCAGAAAAATTATGTAGACTGAATAGACAATCAGTTCACATGTACTTGCAAAAGTAGGTACAATTGGAAGGACAGAAAGTACGAATCAATTTAAGATTTATTGAACATATCCCGAAGAACTTATGCTTGAAAGAAGACACCACTTTTGGAAGTTCAATTACGCGTCATCTGGTAGATACGGAACATGGGGTCGATGTAACGAATGCTTTTGAAATCATCAATAAATAACATAAATTGATTCTATTAAAATTTGCTGAAGCCATTACAATTAGAAGATTGAAACCTGACCTTTGTGTTCTAAAGTAATCAGTAGTTAATCTTCGATTGCTCTGGTAGCATTAGATTGATGACCCTAGTTTCCTGTTCCAACTAGAGATAACAGGAAGTCAGGTGTGTTATATTCTAACTCTTCTGTCTTATTCCCTTTCTTTACATAATTATAACAATAGAGTATTCATAATTACATAATCAAACTCTCTTAACTATTCACTAGAACTCTCATATGTACGTGACCATTTGGATTTGTTTTGTACTTATCTTTTTCATATTACGTAATAAAACTCTAGAATATTCATCTAATTTACGTATAAATACGTCAAATTCAATCTCTTTATAGTTTTACTACTTAGACAATCTAAAGTTATCAGATAAACAATTCACTTGACAAAAATTAACATGTGTATTAATAATTTGAGTTATCTAAAATCAATAGCATGTATGTAGCTGATGAGGATGCAACGAAATACATTGAATTCAAAATATTCTGCAAATGTTGTCGTTCTAGCATTATTCAATTAAAATGAGTTTTACTTTAATGTTAATCAAGAGTCAATATTTGATATTTTCTATGATAATGTTTCATTGGAGATTAACTTTTGAAGTCAAATGAAAATTTTCATTTCTTCCTTGAATTGTAGCATCAATTAAAGTTTCTACTAATAAATCAAATGCATGAAATAACGAAAATTAGCAACCGATAAATTTTAGTTATATCTTAGTAGTAGTTAATGTAAAACTTAACTGTTCTATGAAGTATCATTATGTAACTATGAAATTTGTTCAACATAGTTATACACACTTGCGACATTTTCGCCAGTGAATTAAAATTCTCCTGGATTTCCAATTGTATGAACCTGATAAGAAAGTTATCGAGAACAAAATTGTTCGTTCAAATATTCCTTTACTTTATCATTGTAATTCATCAAGTTATCGTTAGCTCCTTACAAGCTGTAATATTTTATAATGAAAATTAGAAAATAACAACTTATGTAGTGATGTTAATTGGATGTATATATACTCTACACTATCACAATGAATTGTAGTTCAAGTAAATCTGTAAATACCTGGTTGGAGCCCACGCGATGATCGTAACAAATGGTTAACGAATTTTGGTGATATGGCTCAAAATCGTTCGCAATGGCGCAGGTGCATCCACTCCTTGTCTTCCTCCAAATTATAAGTTTTTGAGCTTATCATAATTTTCTCTTTACCAAATCATTTTTTATTTCAAACCTTATCTCTGATCTCAATACCTTTCCATTAGTACTTACTCTGTTACTACCCCCCACCCTACTCTGGGATTTGTTTTAACAATTTAATCTCTATCTGCTAAGTGATGCATGGCAACTTGAACTGATGTAAGCATATACCAAGTACTACGTTGTAACTGACTGACTGACTGAAATGTGTAAATAAAGTTAGCTATTGAAATACAATAAAATACTGCAAATATTCTGGGATAGTGACAGTAATGAAAGATTGAGATACTGAGTAGATATGATATGCACCACTAACAGATTAAAACAAGAAATGGTGTTGAAAGATGTTGAAAGAAAGTGGTCTCCTGTAGTAGTTCATTATTAAGAAAAAACCATTCAAGGATAATAAACCGGAAGTAGCTGCAGCCTACAAGCAAACTTAGCTATTCATCGTAATTAAAAAACCGATGACATAAGATGCACTGTAAATAATAGATTTAACGCCATACTCACCAGAACTTGTAACCCAACCAAACTGTTATTATGAGTGATATAATGCTCATTATCGCAGTCAAAGATAGACAACACCCTCCTCTCTCCAATTGTATTACTACCAGATTTGTTTACAAATTTAAATGTCAGTTGAGTCAGCTACAGTGTTCAACCAGGAAGACTCACTATCTTAGACTCTTTGAACGAGTTCCATAAAATGTTCATTCAAGAGGAAAAAGTATCTTAAGTAGTGTAGTCACTAGACACTTCTTGGATACTGGACATTGGATTAGTATCTTGAAATTCTTCAAGTTCCTCTTCAGCTAAGTTCCTCTAACCAATACTGAACTAATCACGATGACGGTAAAAAATTTGTTTTGTTAGCGTATGACGAATAAACATGATGGGACTAAGATTTATTGAATTCTGTAATTGCGTAAAACTGAAGTTCCCATTTTGCTGATCTATGCAAATCAATGAATAAACCAACTTAATATCAAGTAATTTTTATGAATCAGTGGTTTTAGTCATTGCACTCACTTACTCATTTATATTTAGTGGTTGCGGTTAGTAATAAAATAAACGAAAAGGCTTAGCATTCTACTAAAAAACTGTATTAGGATCTCACATTTAACCATCATTAAAACACGAAAGAGGTAGATTAAAAAGAAGTTTTTTTTGTTATTGTTTTACTACATCTTTTGTTTTAACCACAAGACTAAAACTTTGTGGTTCTACATCGTTCTACGTCTTAAGTTTCATACTAGAATTTAAAAGTGTTTATTAGTGGTGCCAGGTTTTTCTATTTCACAATTTCATGGTTATACTGTTCAGTTGGAGTTCAATAATCTCTATAAAGTAACATGATTTTAAGTATTTTTTTTTCTTTAAATCATAAAGTTCTTTCTTTTCTTTCTGTTGAATAAGCATATCGTAGAAAGATACCTTTTTAGTTTATATACAAAACTGACGTATATTAGTTATTCAGTTATATAAAAATGATGATACATTTAAAGTGAGTTACAAAACTTACTTAGAATTAAATTAAGTTACAATGTCTATATTTGTGATTAAGAATTAGTAGCTTTGTATATTCACGTATACAAGTTGGCTTGTATAACTTCTATTAAGTTACCTATTTATATTATTGTAATCATAAATCATGATAGTTGAACAGAATAAAAAAAAAAAGTCTATTTAACTAAATAAATAAATCATCTACATTTATGCAAATATTTGTCTACTTTTGATTGTTTAAGTTTTTACTTGTCTAAATGTTGGTGTTGTTTCTAGAAATAAAATAATGTGGAATACAAATAAACACCCCACTAAGATCTTATGGATTATTTCATTCAGATGAAGATTATGATAAATAGTCTGTCACAAAGATACAATCACTTTCAAGTACTTACATAATCATACCTGACTGTTGAATATAATATCAATGTCATGTGATTTCTATAATTCGAATATATTTAGATCTTTCCGTTGATTTGCTATGAACTGATGTTGTTCAGTTTCGATTGCCATATGCATCCTGACAGGAATGATTCGATTATAGCGGTAGTACACAAGTATTGTTTTAGTTGGATTGTGACAGGAAAGCGGAATGTAGGATACTCATTAAGTCCTATTTGGAGCTCGCCTTCTGAAAATACCTGCCTCCTAATGTTGATGTTCACACAAGGATTCGAAGTGATTTCATTATATTTTAACCCTTAAATTTACGTACTTTTATTGATAACCAAGTGAAAGTTCATTCAGTTGAAATAAATTTTTAAGTCAAATAAATAGACTTGAGGTGGTCATTTGCAGATAGGCATTAAGTTTAGTTGTTTGTTTACTTCACAGATTGATGCTGGTTGGGTATAACTTTAAACCAGGGAACTCTGGACAGCTGTTATATTTTAGCATGGGATTCATCGTGACTGGTGAAATTCAGATTTCTTAGGAGTGTAATATTTATCACTACAGACATTGAATGATCGATGCACTATATCACAAATTGACGAAAGTGATACGAATCAGCAAACCAGTGCTTCCTGGTTCCCACTACTACTCAACCAGCATTAATCAATAACGAATACAAACAACTACAATCAAATACATTGATTCAAAAATTCAGGAAATTCTGTATTGACAAGTTAATTATAAGAGACTGAGTATACAGTGAATTGAAAATAATCTTTTCAGGTAAATAAAACGAATAACAAACTTACTTATTAACAAGATTTAAATCAACATGATTACGAAGCAAGTAAAAGTTTTAAAGGATAAACAGTGAAGTCACTTGATTTCAAAGTTCATTTTTTGACGAATTTTTTGGTCATCATAACTTAATGTAGAGAATATTTGTTGTACAGTCTTCAAATTACCAATATGTGAAGCTCAAATGAGTGAAATCACATTAAACATTCGGCTGTAAAGTCTATTTTAAAGTACTACTGATATGCTATTTTGGAGAAGTGATTTAGGTAAATACTAACATATATTGAAACTTTTAGTAGTACCCTACCGACACTAATCTGTGGTGAATCTAATCAACTAAATTTAAAATCAGTCTCCACAAAACAACTTCAACCTAAAGGCACTGAGTTTGATTTGTCTGGTGGAATCGTGGGTACGTACCCTTGAAGTATATTATGTGGGAACAGCTATCCAGTACTCTCAGGTTTTCACTCTTACCCTGTCAACATAAATCTGTGACGAATTCAATCAACTCAACTTAATACCAATCTCCACAAGCCATTTGAATTCAATATATTGAAGTTATTGTTATAATCTGTATCATCTGACTGGTATACATTGAAAATCGCCTCTAATTTGCTAAAGTCGTGCGTGTAAACAACTGGATATCAACTCAGCAGTCTAAAGATTGCATTTTTCCAACGATGCTTCAGAGTTTTAAAACTAATTCTTATTGTAGTCGTTGACTAAGCTCCTAAAGAGTCCATAGTAAGACAAAATATATGTTTAGTATTCCCTGTAGTTTAAGCTGACTTAATTTAGATTATATGATAATGCATAGTTTCAAATTTAACAATCTGTGTGACATTTAATAAAACAGTTGAAAACACAGTTACCATGGTATTACAGATTTTATATTTAACAACGAATAAAGTTAAATAATTGTTCTTTCTGTATTATACTTGTTCTTGTGATTTTATTTTTAAATCTCATATGAACATTTCATCAAGTTAGTGCATGGCTGGATTGTTGAAAACCTAACGTGATATTAACGTGAACATTTGTTTCTAAGTGATTTCTTCTGTTCATCACCGTTTCATTTTGATATTATCAATCTAAAGTGTATTAAGGTAAATCACATATACAATGTTTAACCACTTGTGTCTACAGTTAAAAGACAATGTAGGTAGGATATACTGTTTAAACTTTCATTTTACTACCTCTAATGAATTTACAATATACCATTATGTTGTCATTGGAGTGAAACACTACCAGTTAATTGACACTAACCACCCTTCCCCTCAGCCCACCCATTTCTCTTCTAATTAGTGTGATAAATTACTTTTATATCTAATGTATTACTATGTAAATCAGTTTGTATTACACTGTAGTTAAGTTGAAATTATCATCAGTATTCCCATGACATATCACTTGAACACTATAAAATATGTTAAGTATGAGAAAAAAAGTAGAGTAATCTTGTCAATTTTCTTATCATGATGTTATAAATCAAATTTATAAGAAGTTCATCTTTGATAAGAATCAAATTACTGTAATTATTGTTATTGTACTGAAGAAATTAAATATGACAGTTCGTGTGAATCTGTATTGTAACAAGTTATGTAGGCATGTATAAATCAGTCTACTTGTTTGACATTTTCATTAATCATAGATCTAAGTTAAACACTAGCTACTTAAGAGAAGCTGTAACGTGGTAAAATATAAAATAAAACAAAATTATCTTGGTGGAAGGTGTGCTGAAATTATTTCTTGAAGTTAAAAAGTACCTTTTGAATATATAAGCATAGTGGTGTGAATTCCACACCTTTACCACAAGGTTTGAAGAACCTGTATTAAGATTTTAATTAAGTCATAAATGAACAATAGTGTGGAGTTGCATACTATGAAGAAATAATTGTCTAGTACACTCTTATATCTGACGGTTATCAAGCTGATCAGTGTGTACTCTGTAAATCATCTTCAATAAATCTAGTGTAGTGGAATGAAAATCAACGTGAACACCTAATACATGTATGTATATGAGTATATTCACTAGAATTTCTTTACTGTTATCCGAAACAACAGTCTGTATATGAGTAGGTTTCTA